>CM068751.1:2501767-3798211 GCA_035084275.1 Hydrolagus colliei | reverse complement strand
TAGTACACTATTATGAATATTAACAAGGCAACCAAACAGCTGACAATATATGTAAATATCTAGCTTTAAAATTGATTAACATCTTAAAATAATGTAATATTTGAAAAAAAACAAATGTCGGCATCTTAATTCAATATATACACTGTAGTACATATACTAACACAATATGCTAAGGCTGCAATATAAACATGAACAGTGCTGACTACAGCATGATCGAACCATTCTTGCAGGAGGAATAAGGTTGTGTGTTGTAGAGATGTGTGTTGTGGAGTGCAATAGCTCAGTGACTAAGAGCACTCCCCTTACAAATCGGCTCGATCGCAGGCAGGGAGAAACCTTGGGCAAGTTTCCTAACTGCTCACACCTGATAATAAGCCCTCAAGAGAAAACCCCCCAAAATAAATCGATCATTTCAATCCACGACTGTTTGTGGGACGCTGCTGTCCGCAATTGGCTGCTGCGTTTCGCCCACAAATATACAGTCAATTCACTTTACAGTATATTCTGTGAAGCGCTATGAGACTATGATAAACCGCTATATCACAATGCGAGCGTTATCATTGTGATGCTGTTGCTGCAACGGGGAAATCTAAACTACAACTCCCACCATGCTCTGCGCTAGATTGGCCGATACGTGACCGAGAGCCCGCCCTAGCTCCGCTCTGATTGGCGGATTGGAGCCGAGGGCGCGTTTCCCATTCGAGGCCTGCTCCGTGACCTCAAGCTACTTCCGTTGTTTTGAGGAGCGAACTAAAGAATGGCGGACAGCGGAGGGGAGCAGCAGCCCATGGAGGGTGAGTAAGAGAGGAGTGGCGGGTGTGTGTGGGGGGGAGACAAGGGCAGGGAGGAGAGAGAGAGAAGGGGAGCGGGCGGGCGGGGTGATCACACGGTGCTGATGGGGGGGAATCAAAAGGAATGAGGAGTCAAAGTAAAGATGGAAGAGAAAAGGGAGTGAGAGGACAGAGTACTGACGGGGAGGGGAGGGGAGGGTACTGGCGGGGAGGGGAGGGGAGGGTACTGACGGGGAGGGGAGGGGAGGGTACTGACGGGGAGGGGAGGGGAGGGGAGGGCACTGACGGGGAGGGGAGGGGAGGGGAGGGTACTGGCGGGGAGGATAGGGGAGGGGAGGGTACTGACGGGGAGGGGAGGGGAGGGGAGGGTACTGGCGGGGAGGGGAGGGTACTGACGGGGAGGGGAGGGTACTGGCGGGGAGGGGAGGGTACTGACGGGGAGGGGAGGGTACTGGCGGGGGAGGGGAGGGGAGGGGAGGGTACTGGCGGGGAGGGGAGGGTACTGGCGGGGAGGGGAGGGTACTGGCGGGGAGGGGAGGGGAGGGGAGGGTACTGGCGGGGAGGGGAGGGTACTGACGGGGAGGGGAGGGTACTGGCGGGGAGGGGAGGGTACTGGCGGGGAGGGGAGGGTACTGGCGGGGAGGGGAGGGGAGGGGAGGGTACTGGCGGGGAGGGGAGGGTACTGGCGGGGAGGGGAGGGTACTGACGGGGAGGGGAGGGGAGGGTACTGGCGGGGAGGGGAGGGGAGGGTACTGACGGGGAGGGGAGGGTACTGGCGGGGAGGGGAGGGGAGGGTACTGACGGGGAGGGGAGGGGAGGGTACTGGCGGGGAGGGGAGGGGAGGGGAGGGTACTGGCGGGGAGGGGAGGGGAGGGTACTGGCGGGGAGGGGAGGGGAGGGTACTGGCGGGGAGGGGAGGGGAGGGTACTGGCGGGGAGGGGAGGGAGGGGAGGGGAGGGTACTGGCGGGGAGGGGAGGGTACTGGCGGGGAGGGGAGGGGAGGGTACTGGCGGGGAGGGGAGGGGAGGGGAGGGTACTGGCGGGGAGGGGAGGGGAGGGTACTGGCGGGGAGGGGAGGGGAGGGGAGGGTACTGACGGGGAGGGGAGGGGAGGGTACTGACGGGGAGGGGAGGGGAGGGGAGGGTACTGACGGGGAGGGGAGGGGAGGGTACTGGCGGGGAGGGGAGGGTACTGGCGGGGAGGGGAGGGGAGGGTACTGACGGGGAGGGGAGGGTACTGACGGGGAGGGGAGGGTACTGACGGGGAGGGGAGGGGAGGGTACTGACGGGGAGGGGAGGGGATGGTACTGACGGGGAGACAGACAGACAGTGGGGCATTGTTACAATGACGGATGCATTAAATGGCAGTGGGGACAGAGGCGTGGGTTTGTTATAATGATGGATAAATTATAATGAGGAGTGGAGAGAGAGAGAGAGGAGGGTATCTCCAGGGTGGATATGGTCGATTGCGGTTACTCGTATCATTTCTTATGTCAGCCAGACCGTGATACGTTTCTCAGTGAAGTTGAGACAGTTTTCCTGTAAGAAGTGGTTATTGATAGTTTGACTCAAATCTTTCCAGCTTCAAGCACCTTTTTGTCAGATTGTTTATCAAACTGCTATGTGCATAACGGCACTGTGTGTAATTAGCTAAATAAATATTGCCGTAAAACAATAGAGCCAGACATTATTAGTTAATACATTATTAGTTATCTAAAGATCTGGATCAGTGGCATTTTAACAAGTTATGAATTGGGAACAGTTTGTCATTAGGTGACGATTAATTATATAACAAGACATTTTTGAAATGGCGTACAGTGGTGTGACAGCTGCAATCATTTTGTGATGTTTTGAAGTTGACAGGCGAGTGGAATCTGAAGAGTCCGGTGATGAAGACGGACATAACAAGGGAGTGATTGAAGAAGTGTTTCAGAATATTAGAGTGAGGGGAAATGCATCAGGTACTGAACCTTATATTTATATTGCAGCCGATTATATAGTATATTTATGCAGCTGGTGTAATCTCAAGGTAATATACTTTTGCATCCAGTTACCCATTTTTGTCTTTGGTCACACATGTCTTGTGGCTAAGTGGCAGGTAAATGACCATCTAAGAACCCCTCGTCAATGCTGCTCTTGATCTTGCTTCCAGAGGGATAAAGTGCCGTTTCCCTCAAGGAAATCGCTCTTGACAAGGTTAGTACCTCATTGCAGTAATATGGTTGAGATTGCTTTCAGCTTTGTATCAGCGACGTGGGGCGAAGTCCTGACTTGAAAGGTGCAATGTAAATATAAATTTGTTGTTGTTGTATACAATGAGCAATCCTTGGAGGAGTAACCATATTTTCTAATCATTCGAATTATTTGCTTTTTCAGGAGAACCAGATACTCCAGTTGATATTGAAACAGTCATCTTAGATCCTGAAGCCGAGGTGAGTTGTTACATTGATGTACCGCTCGTAAATCCAACCTGCAGCTCGGGTGTAAATCCTTGCCTGTCCAGCACCTTGGGATGTCCTCCCAACATGAAAGGCATTATTTAAATGCTAGTTGTTGCTACTGTTATCTAATAATATTCCTTCCATTTATCCATTTGTCATTCAGATGCCTCAAAGTGCTTCACAGAATATATTGCAAAGTGAATTGGCTGTGTATTTTGTATTCAAAGTGGATTAAGTGACAAATTATTATAATTTTTCAATTTTTAAAAAGTGCTTATTATCCTAAGAAAAGCAAATCGGCCACTAGACAAACAACTGGGTTCCTACTTACTGCTAGGTAAACAGAGACACTTGTCTAATGTTTTGCCCTGCTCGGGAATTGAACCTGGGTCCTCTGACTTGTGAGGCAAGCAATCTTACCAACACAGGACTCCACTAACATGTGTAGTTTGTGAGACCTTAATGTCATTCTTCTTCAATGTTCCCATTAAGATGTTTGAGGTAAGTAAGCACTGCCACCCACTCCCTCCCCCCCCCCCCCCCCCCAGCCCTTCGTTTGAGTGGACTTGTACGCCCTTACGCATGTGTTATCACTTTTGCAGGATGTTGATCTGAATCACTGCAGAATAGGGAAGATCGAAGGATTTGAAGTCCTGAAGAAAGTGAAGGTAAGATCAGCTGGCATTTGGGTGCAATAGTTGATTCTTTTGTCATTTTGTGGTGGCCACGAAGTTTTTGAATATTGCAGCAATCCGTGGAATGAGTGTTGGTTTCAGCTCTGGTGGTATTAGGGTATGTGCTGATGTGATTTTCTAGTAATGTCACTAAGATTTAAAAAATGCTGAATGATGGGTGCATGAAATTTTAATACTGTACTGTCAAAGCACTCAGCAGAACAGCTATAGATTTTGCCTTTGCATTCTGATGGTAAAGATCTGGTGCTTATAGATACTGTATATCAGTGTTGTTAGAAGTAGTGGGAGACATTTGAGGTGCTGAACTTAGACTATTACAGCTTTACTAAAATCGGAAGTAGAATCTATTCAACTCGAAGAGATGAGGAAAAAAATCATTTTGGAGAAAATGTACAATCTCTCCCCGTCCCCAAAGGATTGCATCCTTTAGCTCAGATAATAGTCTAAATGACCATTTTTATATAACACGTAGATCTCGTAGGACTAGAGATCTATGGTTGTCATTGGGTAACTAAAACTTTGAAATACCTTCCTGTAATTCCCACCTGGTCTCTCAACAATCCTAGGTGCTATGTCTTCGTCAAAACCTTATCAAAGTGATCGAGAACCTTGACCATCTGACGACACTCCGAGAGCTAGATCTGTACGATAACCAGATCAAATTAATCGAAAATCTTCAATCGTTGACGGACATTGAGTAAGTAACGCTCTCTGCAACGAACAGCACAACTCCTGGCACTTTGGTATTTTCATGGTTCATTTAGTGATTGGTATTGAGGGACATTTTAAAAGACCAAAGGCAAGGAATGAAAAGTATGTTCATATAGTAGAACAGCATCACTTTACTGCATATCCTGTGAAGCGCTTTGAAATGTCTCGACTTGATAAGGCACAGCATCAAATGCAAGGATACATTTATTTATTACTTACTGTTGCTGTTTTGTTGCACAGGGTTTTAGATCTCTCGTTTAACGTCCTGCGCAAAGTTGATGGTCTGGACAGCCTGACAAAGCTGAAGAACCTCTTCCTCATGAACAACAAGATCACGAAAATAGAAAATGTCGGTCACCTAGAGCAGGTGAACATGCTGGAGCTCGGCTCGAACCGCATCCGGGTAAGTGTTCACCGGCACCGTCCGCCTGTGGGAACCTGCAGCCCTATGTTTCTTTTCAACGTCATTTAAAAAATATATATTGTTTCGCCCACAGTCATATTTAAAGTCAATTCACTTTACAGTATATTCTGTGAAACGCTTTGAGATGATCTGGAGGACGATATTTGCATCTCTCAGATGCAAGGATTATTATTATTTGGTGGTTTCTAGGGTCCGGCAATATATCGCTAAAACCCGATATGATTTTCATATCGATACGCCGATATAGACATTTAAAAAATATCGATATATCAATTTTTCGATATATCAAGGTAAAAAAATCGGAATGCGCGCACACTGAACTACAAGACCCAGAATGCTCATCTCTATACACAATACACAGACCGAGGTGCAAAGCCACCATATTGTATTCATAGTCCTCGAATACAATATACAGGGATGCAAGGGGTGGGGGGTGGAGAGAGACGGCTGGGGGGGGAGGGTGTGAGGGGGAGAGAGACGGCTTGGGGGGTGGTGAGGGGGAGAGAGATGGGTGGGGGGGTGGGGGGAGGGAGAGAGAGACGGCTGGTGGGGGTGGGGGGTAAGAGAGACGACCTGGGGGGGTGGGAGGGAGAGAGAGACGGCTGGGGGGGGTGGGTGGGGAGAGAGACGGCGGGGGGAGGTGGGGGGGAGGAGACGGGGGGGAGGTGATAATATACAGATAGATAGAGATGGGGGGGATGTGAGAGAGACACAGACAGAAAAACACAGAGATGGAGAGAGTGAGAGACACAGAGAGAGAAAGATATTTACCTCCTGAGGAGATAGACCCTGAATGCGCGAGCACCCGGAACGCGCGCACTCTGAATGCACGCGCCGCGCGCGCATGCGCAGTACGAAAAACCCGGAAATATCGATATTTCGGTATATCTCGATATGAGCCCATCGATATATCTAAATCGGAAAATTTCCATATTGACGGACCCTAGTGGTTTCCATTATTGAATGTCTCATTCATGCCACTGTTGTGACTCCAGCAGAAGAGCTGTGTTTTCCGATGTCTAGTTTAGATTGTGCTTCTTGCGCTGTGCTGCTTAACGCCTACTGGAGCCTGGCACCATGCTGCGGAAGTGGATTCACTAGAGACATTGATTTCCACCTCTTCATTATAAATGGCATGTGAAAAGCTATTTTGGCTTCCATGTCGGGATCATCCCTTAAAAGTTCAATGGATTTAGTTTGTATTGCTAAGGGGTTGGTTGCTTTCCCAGCTCTCTAATTGACATTACAAACTGCTGAGCATTCACTGACAGTTGGAACAGCTCTCCATACACGCTTACTCTGTGCACACACACACGGGACCTCAGTCTCAGCCAACGTGCTGCGGAGGGGCATGGTGTACAATCCGTCTCCTAATCACTACTGTGTCACCTGGATATAAAGTCAGGGTATAGTCTGGTTGCATTGTTGCTGTTTTGATGGACCCTGGATAATAAACTACAGCATTGTTTTGTTAACAGGTTATCGAGAATATTGACACTCTAAAAAAGATGACCAGTTTGTTTTTGGGTAAAAACAAAATCACCAAATTACAGAATCTGGACGGGCTAATGAATCTGACAGTACTCAGTATACAGGTATACAGCTCCCCGCTCGTCTGCAAGGCGTGTGCTGACTTTGCCAGTTTCAGTGTTTGGATTGTGCCCGCATGCTTCTGACTTTGTGTTCATATTTTATGCATCAACGTTGATGGGAAGTCTGACAAAGCCACGGCAACCTTTCTTTCAGAGCAACCGTCTTACAAAGATTGAAGGGTTACAAAGTCTGGTCAACTTGCAAGAGCTCTACCTGAGTCACAACGGGATTGAAGTGATCGAAGGCTTAGAAAACAATGTGAGTTGCGGCCAAAGCGTTGTTCACATTAGTGCATGTGTCAGTACTGGGACATCACCGAGGAGTTGAACAGTGATGATTGTATGCTGGGTAACGTTATGTAAAAATTGTTCCATTGTGCAAAACTCATGAGGTGTTAAGTTTATTTATAAATGTAAGGATCGTTATTATTATTGTTTATAGAAATGCGTAAATTAGATTAACGTCTGAATGTACCATCATCACAAGCTTGTAATAATGGCTTTGTTTTACCAAACCGGTCACTATCCTGCACACCAAGGTCATTAATGCAGGCTGTCCTTCTTGTGTTGCAGAAAAAGCTAACCACTGTGGACATAGCAAACAACCGAATCAAGAAACTTGAGAATATCAGTCACCTCACAGAGCTCCAGGAATTCTGGGTATGTTGAGTTTGAACAGAAGATATACGCTGTGCTGTATAATATTTAAAGGTTCAGATTACTCTTCAGACTTTAAATTTTGCTGTGATTGTATTTGTGCGTAACGCACACCATTTTACACCTCAATGCCAGCGTTTAACTTCTCAGGGCTAACATTAAATATAAGTAGCATTTAGTGTAAATCTTTTTGTGAATACAATATCAGGAGAGGTTTTGTGTATAACACAGACTTTTATTTGGGGAAATTGGGTGCAGAGTTTGAGTGTTGCGTATTATTTGAAGATTTAGAGACCAGCTAAGTAATTATCTTCGGATGTTTCACAAAGCGCTTCACAGCATATAGTGTAAGCCAGTTTGCGACAACAATGTCCCATAGACAGCCATGGAGTGACCAATTTGTTGGTCAGGCCACTGGGAGAAACTCTCTTTTCGAATAATGCCACGGGATCTTTAATGTCCACCTGAATAGGCAGATGGGACCTTGGATCAACATCTCATCTGAGGGATGGATGAAGTTGTGGTGGGAGTGCTTGTTTGTGAAAATTATAATTAATGTTCGGTTTATTAACTTAAAACAATTGCAAATCTGTAGACCAAACAGATAAAGCGTAGTGGTTCAAGGATGAATCTTTACAGAACTTTGTGAGTATGTGTGTGTGTGTGAGATTGATGATTTGGCCATCTCCTTTTGTCTCCATGCATTCTGAACTTTTTACCTCCCTTAATTTGCAGATGAACGATAATTTAATTGAGCATTGGAGTGACCTCGATGAACTGAAGAACGCAAGCAACCTCCAGACGGTATATTTCGAAGGCAACCCGTTGCAGAAAGATCCTCAGTATCGGCGGAAAATAATGTTGTCCCTCCCCTCCATACGACAAATCGACGCAACGTTTATCCGATTCTGAAGGAAGCAGCTTGATTCACTTCACTCACTGACTGGCATGTTTGGGGAACGTATTTTATCTGACTGTCACTCTTAACGTATTTGATAAAAGCACTAAATTATAGCTAAGAAATAAATTGAATGCAACATTTGGTTATTGACTTTTACCTAACGAATGTGCTTCCTTTGTTTTGATCGCCTCAGCCTCCATCCTGCACCCTCACCCAGCTTCTCTGCTGATCTCATCACTAATCCTTCCTCCGCTTGCGAGGACGAATACACGTGTTTGAATGCTTTTTTGTAAAAGATGGAACATTAAAAAAAAAAGCACATGATTTGGTGAACACACTGTCACTGGCGTTTGTGCATTTTTTGCAGTTCCCTCCCGTGCTCTTTAGTACATCACATTTCCTGATTTTTTGCATTTCCTCCAGTAGAGGAGACGAGTGTATCAGCTTTGCTGTGGGAGAGTGGGTTACGTTCAAAGGAGGGATGGAACTGTGACAGTTTACGGCTAAATTAAGCCTTGCAAGAATAAGGTACGGTCTGGTTCATTACACCAATGAACTTGATGTCAGTTATGTGCACTGAGTCAAAATAGACAGAAAAATTAGGTGGTTAAACAAGCCGGACTAAGAGATTGACAGCTGCAAAATGAGCTGGCAAACTCCGCTCACCAAAACAAACAATACAGATAAGAAACAATGTTAAACCATTTGAAATCCGTGGGGGATAAACATTGGGGACCACAGTTCTTATGCAAGACAAAATGTGTTGATTGGACAAATCCATTGGTATGTTTCTCCACCAGAGGTCTCTGCTGAGGTCCTGCTTAAGCAATTCAGTCAATGAAATATGACATCAGTGTGTGTATATCACAGACATGATGAATGTTTTTTTTCCAAAAACACCAAAGGAAAGCTGATACAGGTTGGACCGGATTGATATCTTTCTCCACATTGATTGCTGGTTTAAGACCTGTTTTTTGCAGTACCTTGGGCAGATCTCCCGACATGAAAGGCGCTATACAAATGTGATTTTGTTGTTGTTTTGCTATATCCCTCTCACTCAAACTCAGTGGAAATAACACTCTACTTGCCCTTGTCAAGAATATGTCTTCCTCTGTTATAATATTGTACAAGGCTGTTCATTACCAATGTAATAATAAAAATAATCCTTGCATTTGATAAGCGTCTTATCACGTCTTCGAGACGTCTCAAAGCGTTTCACAGAATAAATACACTGAAAAATGAATTGACTATATTTTGTGTGTGAAACTTGGCAGCCAATTGCGCACAGCCGTGTCCCAGAAACTGGTGGATTGAGTGACCAAATTATTGTTTTTAAGGAATTCTTACTCCCGGAAAAGCGATCTGCCAACTGAGTGGGAGGGTATAGAGGGATCTATATAATAAGAATAATCCTTGAATTTGATATAGCACTTTTCACATCTTCTCGACGTCTCAAAGCGCTCCACAGAATAGACTGTAAAGTGAATTGATTAATATTTGTGGGCGAAACATGGCAGCCAATTGCGCACAGCAATGTCTCACAAACAGTCGTGGATTGAAAATGACCAATTTTTTTTTTTTTTTAGGGATTATTATTAGGCCTGTGGAGTAAAGAAACTTGCCAAGGTTTCGCCTTTCCTGGAATTGAACCCAGGTTTCTTGCTTGAAAGGCGAGTGCTCTACCCGCTGAGCTACAGGACTCCACCCATATAACCTATATATACTCCTATATTAGTACAGATTGTTGTTCTTGTTGACTAAAGACCAGGTTCCTACTTACTGCTAGGTAAACAGAGGCGTGCGCAGTGCGGAACATTGCCTAATGTTTTGCTCTGCTAGGAATTCAATCCAGGTCTACTTGTATCTTTTTTATTCCTTATATCCTGGGCCAATAGAAAACTGCGTTTGATTTTTCTGTGTGAATGTATAGGTACATCTCTCCACTGTGTGTGTGTGTGTGTGTCTATGAGTGTTTGTATGTCTTCCTCTCTCTCTCTGAGAATGTGTATGTCTCTGCGCCTGTGAGTACGTGTGTCGCTCTGTGTGTGTGTGTCTCTGTGTCTGTGTGTAGTGTTTGGCCCAGAGATGCAGGAGGTGGTGAGCTCTTGTAGCCCTGGGTGTCTGTTTTTGTGGGATCTCCAAGCTCCTTTGGCTTGCGCTGACCCCCCCACCGCATAGGCCACCCAGTTTTTGTTAAAGAAAAATGTACCTCAATAACACCAATCAACTTTCCCCAATTTTCCATAAAATGTTCAAATTTCCCTGCAATTTCTGGCAAATATTCCCGCACTTTTCTATTGGCCCAGCTTATATCCTACCTGTCTTTCCTGTTTTCTTTCTTGTTCACCCCCCCCACCCCCGAAACCCTTCTGCCCATCACTTTAACATTGTATCATCCTTTAATACCAATGCGTGTTCCCTGTGCTTGAGCAAAGATGAAACCACTTTATAACGTGCCTACAGGTGGATTGCCGTGACTCATTTTATGGTACTATCTATGACAGGCATGAAGTACCTCTATCCCGGTGGTGCTTGTTGTAAAATCAGCCACGTTAAGTGAGATGAACTATCGTGCATCAGTTTGTAGAGACAGTTTGCTTTCAGTGATATCGCACAAGGAGGGAATCATTTTGTTGAATCAAGGGGATCGGTCCAACAGTGTTGATAAGAGTTTGGCATTCGCAAACTGTGACATACCCTCAGCCCACACCTGTGTTGTCTACCTGAATGTGTGACCAGGACGATCGATCCTGAGCAATTTTTTACTGATCCAAACCTAGCTGAACAACAAAAGGAAGCAGCCTTGGTCCCCAGGGAACTTTGGCGGACTTTTCCAAGGTAGGGATCAGTTGTAGGGATCACCGGTAATAATGCTATTGGTAAACAGCAGCTTGTGTCCACGTGGACTTGGGTGACAATACTTTCCTGTGTGTTGTTAGCTATGCCAATTCAAAAAAAAACTTTTGAAACCAAATTTGCCCTTTTGAACAGTGATGATTACAGAGTTCACGTTGGAGAGTGAGTTGACACAGAGCTCAGATTACAACCCAGTCAATAGACCAGGTTATCGACAAACCTCTCGTGTGGATCCCACATATTTGGTCTGAGAATGTCTGGCACCCGTTTCAGGGGAAATCAAAAAGTTTGGAGCTGTTGCAGGGATTTGAAACAAAAAAAAACTTCTTAGCACTGAGTGTAAAGGCTGTATTGAGGCTGCAACAGGATGTGGGACGGATTCTATCTGTATGGCAGAGAGAGGGAGAGAGAAATACTATACATGGTTTTGTTTGCCTACCAAATACATTTTGTATTAAATGAGACGGGCTGCCATTTCCATTTAGCACAACTGCAGATTGTTAACTGACGTTGCATAAATATTAGGGGAGGGGAAGGAATGTTAGTATCAAAAGCCGGTACTGTTTGAAAATCTGGTTCAGGATCCCACAGCTTGGTTTGTGTCCAGAGCAGATGTGACTATTTCTGTCACGTTCTCCAGTCTCCTCCAAAAGCCGAGATAACGGGGGCATTAAATATAACTTCAAGGGGGAGGGACGTTCACAAACAACTCAGGTAAGAGTTCTGTTATATACTGTTTGCATTTGTTTGCTGCTGGTTTGCATCTTGGCTTGTTCTCCCACCAGTAAAAGAGACACAGCGTGTACTGTATGTAAAGCTTTTGGCAAGATGGAAATGATATTCATTGCGAGGGGAAAGTGGAAAATGTATAAAAGGTAATGGCTTCAGAATTGACTGAGTTGGCAAGAATCGGACAATGTGATTTCAAAACAACACTAATTCCCATATGGAAGCCACCTGGGGATGTCAATTTATTTGTGTCAGGAATGAAAGACGCACCCTTTCCCTTGCTGAATACCAGTGAGCATTAAGCCCGGGTTGGCAGATGGTGAGCTTTAGAGAGACTCTTGGAGTAAGTGACTGCAGACGCTCGTCAAGAATTGACTTGATTCCGACATTCCGCTGTCAAGCACATCACCCGACAGCCAACTCAGCTCCTACGAGATATTTATCTCCACTTCACCTCTCCCCAGCGAGATACTGACACAAGACGTAATGTGGCGTGATTCAGAGGAGCTTTGTTTTATCTTCGACACCTCGACAAAAGGTGCAAATTGAGCGAGATATTCCAATGTCACTGAACGAGCAACAACAAAAGGTTTCTCCTTTGGAAATGTATTTCAGAATGTGTTATTGCACACCAGATAGAGTTGGATCAGGTCACTGCACACACACGCACTGCAGAATGTGAGACCGATTACTGCACACAAAGACCAGTTATTGCATTGATGTCACCACAAAGTATAAAACTGTTTTATTGCTCTCCTGAGTACAATGTTACGTTAACACCATGTCTAAAAATTGGATTCAAGTCTGAAATTTATCGCGGCATCACAGAATACACCGTAAAGTAAATTGACTGTACATTTTGTGGGTGAAATGCGGTGACCAATTGTGTGCAGCGGTGTCCCACAAACAGTCGTGGATCGAGTGACCAAATTAGTATATATTTATTTGTTTTGAAGAGCTCATTACCCCAGAAAAGAGAACTGCCAATTGATGAACAACAACTTGATTTTAAACAGAGGGGTGTGAAGTAAGAAAATTTGCCAAACATTTGACCTTGCTGGGAATCAAACCCAGGCCTTCTGGTTTGCGAGGCGAGTTTGCTCTAGCCACTAAACTACAATACTCCGTATAGTGGGAACATATAGCAGAAAAGGAGACAAAATATATATTTAAAATAATATAAACTAAAAAGAAATTTTGAGCCCAATTCTCATGGTAAGCGACAGATACAGATTGTCCCACTGATATATCGGCAGCCGGTAATTAGTACAGTCTCTATTTTGTTACTTCTGGAATATGGAATGTTTTGCTCAAGCCTCCCTGATGCTCATGTACCCGTAACCCAGGATATCACATTTCAACACCCAGCAAAGTCAACAGCAAAGTCTTTCTGTAAAGCAGAGTTGTGAACATTCCTGTTATGCTCCCACACTGTGGATGTTATGCTCCTCTCTGCTCCCACACTGTGGAATTCCATCCCACAGCCCCTCCCCCTCGCTTCCTCCCTTTCCTCCTTCAAGGCCGGTCTCAAGACCTTCCTCTTCGACCGCGCCTTCGGCTGCTCCACTAACTCTTCCCCCTCTCCCTCCCCTTCCCCGGGTCCCGACCTGACTGTTCAGCGCCTTGGGACATCCTCCTGATGTGAGAGGCGCTCTATAAATGTAATTTTGTTGTTGTTGTTGTTGATCCGAGGCCTGAGAGTGACAGATAAAGTTACAGTCTACAGCAAGTTTCCTCTGTGCTTCATTCAACCAGCGCCCCTTACTTGAAGATAATTCATTTACTGAGACATTCTGGAACATAGAAAATATCGACCTGTTTAGTGATTCCATTTGATTGCTACAAGCTGATCTACGATTAATTAGCCTTCAAAATATCCAGAAGTTGCCCCAATGTGTTTCCAGTGAGTAGCTGGTACTGACTAACCAGATGTACCCCAAGCTCAATGTCTGGTCAGTGTTAAAGTGACTGATCTCAGTTGGGATAGCAATAGGGGTGTTCTAATAGGTTTAAATGCACCTGGTTTGACTTGCAAACATCGCCCGGGATTCCTCCCCCTGATCTCCATCCTGTCAGCTCTCTTGACAAGCTTGTCATTTAAGTACAAGTTCTGAAACCACAGCGAGGTACTGTTATTCTCTGCTGGGCTCACAAAGCACTGCCCTCACTCCTACAAAATCACCACAAAAAAAAGATTGGTTTGGATGAAGAAGCCATTTGATCTCATCCTTCCAGAACACCAACATTCCATTCTCCCATCACAACGTCCAGCTGTTTTTCAATCCAGTCCAGTGTCCTTCAAGCCTGTATAACAGTGGATCAGTTTTTGCGTAGTTTTTCACGGCTTGCCTTTTTGCTGCAGATTCCAGTGGTGTGAGCTGTGTGCTGACTGTGACCATGGCTTTGTTGTGCGATTACTTTAGGATTATTGTCTGTAAGGAGACTGAATTTAAAGACAGATACTGAACAGTTGCTATGATATATTAACAGGTTGTCGAGAAGTCTCAAAGCGTTTCACAGGATATATTGTAAAGGGATGTGTCTGTGTGTATTTTGTGGGTGAGTACTTCTGACTCGTGAGTAATTTTACATCCGTTGTGCAATCCAGATTGCTGACACAGATGTGACAGGTCCTACATATTGACCTTTCAAACCTGAGAACTGACTATTGACTCTAGATTTTATGAGGTGCTGGGAAATAAAAGGAGATTGATATATAAGTCCTGTGGAAACATTTCCATTCTATCAGGTGTGTCAATGAGTGAAACATTCGAGGGTAATGAAATGAAACATATTTACTGTATTGTATAAATCCAGTCTGATGGACTGAGGAATTCTGCCCAGTGCTTATCACTCAGTCACTTCACTCATTTGCCTGACGCGGTCTGAACGCTGCCTATCAGTTGCCTGTTGGTCTCCCTTTCACTCTGTTCATTGGATTTCATGGTCATTTCCAATTAATGACTACAACTTTGTAGCAAGTTGGATTACCAGAGAAGATGAATTGGCTGGATTTGCATGAACTCATTCCAAGATTGTACCTGGGTTCATCTAAACAGAAAATAAACGACTTCATTTGTGTCTTTGGACAATGGCAGAACTCAGTCTCAAAACATCAATCAATTCAGGGAAGAGATAGATAGACCATTTATTTTCCTGAAGTGTGTTGTGCAGTTTTTGCCTTTGTGTATGTGTGTGTATGTGTGTGTGTCTGTTGAGATTTTTCTGCAGCCATGATTTGTGGCAATCTCTGATTTTCCCTCGTTTTCTCTTTGTTTCTCTTCTCCATACCAGTGCCTCCGGGTCCTGTTATTCTCCTCCCTTCTTAGAGTGACCAACCACATTTCCATTTTTCGGAATTATTTACTGGGAATCATTTATCTGAAAGGACATTAATGACAGACAGATCGGAAATTTCAGCCAGCGTTTCACAGCGCACACTCCATTAGCCATTGTTCAGAATCAGGGAGTGATTTATAAACACTATCCTTCTGGAATTACTCAGCCCATGTCTGGCAATCTTGGTGCCACTACATGAGCAAACACAATTTTTTTTACAGTGTGACAGAAAGAGAATCGAGGCTTTGAAATCAGCCTGAAATAATCAAACATCCGACAGAACAATGTACCGTGACCAATTGTGTTTCCTTTGTGCCAAACAGTTAAGAGATAAGGATTATAGAATTTCCTCCCAAACTTTGCCACGCAAAACAACTTGACACCCTGCTAATCAAAACTCATTGCAATTGGCTCCAGGAAAGACCATTGCAACTTTACGTGGAATAATTGTAAGTACCCACACAAAGTTCAACCTAGGGGGGGAAAAAAATAGTATTTTGAGAAATATAAAACACGATAGGAAATTCTCCTCAGAAGGGTTGATAAACTTGGAAATAATTTATCATTAGAATGACATGATCTTCCTTTCCTCGCAGGTATGTTTAAACGTTACTCAGGGCATATTTGTCAAACTAGAGCAATCTCGAAACATCATGTTTAGACGGAAAGGCAAGGATGAGGACGTCAGCAATCTGATTCCACACGAAGAACTGAAGGTTGACAACTATGGGAGTCTGAACACAGTAAATGAGGAGCGGGAACCTGAGGATGGATGTTGTATAATGTTTGAGGAGGTGGGTACAGTATTACTACAGTTAAGTCAGTAGTGCTCTCACCTCGGAGTGAGATAGTTTGGGCTTCAAACCCTCCAGATACAATTGGTCACTGACTTCACTGGTTGCCACATTCTCCTATAAATGCAGTGACTAAAGTTTGCAGTAGACAGTGTTCAGCTATTTACAGATATTTTGATGACACGACAAGGTGCTATACCAAATGCAAAGATTGTCACCATTCTGATTATCTGTTTAGATTAGTGACCAAACCAAAGAAATGATTCCAAACTCACAGGTTCAACGGGAGGTCAATTGCTTTGAAGATGGCAAAACCACAATAGGTGAGTTTCAGACCTCTTATTTTCTGAAGTTACAATTTTATTCGGGTGGTGGAAGGGGAGAGAGAGAGAGAGAGTGAGAGGGGGGGAATTATCTGGGACTTTATTTATGTCAAAATATCAGTCAATCCAGGGAAACGGAGGATGTTTGCAGTTTTGATTCCCAGGTGAGACATGGACATTGGACAACACTATATACATTGTATGTAGTGTTGTGTTCCCTCATCTCACCAACAAAAGGTAACGAACACCAAATGCAAAGTAATATTCCTTTTCTGCTTCCCAGTGATTCTTAACGAGATCATGAGAATAACTTCCAACGTTAAATATCTTTGTAGTCTCTTTCAGTGAGGTTAACAAATTAAGTGTCAAATTGTGCACTGCACGAAATGAATTGTGACAAACGTGTTTCATTTAGTATCCTTACAACCAATGGCTCTCACCAGCCTCTGCATGATACTTTCCGGATGGAGGCAAGTAGAGTGTGTCCATCCAGGGAGAGAGTGTGGATTTCCATTTGTAGGTGGGGTACATGAAACTCTATTTGGTTTGAATACTCCGAAACACGGTGATAGGTTTCCGCATGTGTCAGACCAGAAAAAACACCGGTGAAGGCTGTTGGAGACCGGAATGAGATTTCCAGCTCCTGGGTTTGGGGATGCAAGCAAATTTCCATAGACTGGAATGGAATCCGCACTGCCTCCCTGGAGGGACACATCCTGTTTATCTAAATTCACAGAGTGTTAAGCACAGGCTGGAATTGAACCTGAGCAATCAAAGTCTCTAACAATCTCCAAACCCTTAAGCCATTAATACCCACCTGAGAGAGGAGACCTTAATTACCTATCTGTTTGGGATGATAATTTAAGAGGGCAATTTTTAACCACACCATGTGCTCCCGGGTTGTTCTGGGAATGAAAAACGTCGAGGATACCAATGTAATTTCTGGTGTTGCGCATTGGCTCAGATTTTGTCCTCGTGTGGGAAGAGCAACGTACAAATGAAAGCAATAAATCAAACAGTGAAAACCTTCTGAAAGCCGAGAAGCATCCGAATTGGAGAAAGAAATTCCTGAGGAAGCTGCGCAAGAGCGGCGTGCTGACCGAGGAGGTAAGCTGGGGTTTGTGACGGAGGTAGTTTGTGGTTCAGTGTGTTGGGCGAGTTGGGGTTTGGTAACAAGGGCTGGCTGGGTTTGTGATGGAGTGGGTGGGTTCGGGTTGTTGAGGCCACGAGTTGCGATGCCAGTGGACACAGGTCACTTTTATGCAGCTGTCAGAATCTTTCTATACATTTTTGGAAATGATTTATGCCAGGACTACAGGGCATTACGTTACCAGAAGTATGTGGCATTTTTAAGCAGTTTTTTCTCCCCTGGACAACAGTGTAGAGGTTCTAACCAAGTACATTCGCTGCAGCCATTTTATTCGTGAACGACAACTGGTGGAAGGCACTGGATGATGGTGGTTATCTCTATGTAAGCAAATTACCAGCTCCGGGCAATGTGATTCCAATGGTTGTTGAATATATTTCCATTTGCCCGGTTCCATGTACCATTGTGGCAACAGTATGACAGGATTACCTGAAAATATAAATGTCTCATCTACACATACAGGGCTAAGGTTATGTGTAAAACATAGGCAAGTTCATGATTTCTCAAATACTGTGGGCACTAACATGCCGGTTCTGTAGTTTAATTGAATGAACACAACATGTCCAGAGCAAGGGTGATGGAGCCCATTTTAGAGCCGCGCTATTGCTTATCAACCTGCCTGTCTTCCTACAGCATGTGGTGCCCAATGAGAAGAGGAATATCCATTACATCCTGCTGAGTGCTCCATGGAACGTGCTCTGTTATTATGCAGAAGAACTGTGTATGAAAGTTCCACTTCAGGTCGGTCACAGAATTAAAAAAATAATAATTTCAGGTAACAACTCTCCAATATATGTTAGAAAGTAATGTATTGTGTGTAACACTTGTATATATTATACAATAATGTGTTACTGGAATATAAAGCTCCTGGATACATCTTGGAATAATATTTCCGCCACAAAATATACAGACGTATATATAGGTAAACCTCTATTTAGGACAGGGTTGTGTTCCTGAAAAACGGTACTCAGATCGAAACGTCCGACATCGAAACGCAGTTTCCCATGCAGTCCCATTATATAACCCGAGATGCGTTCTTTTCACAAAATTTTCGGTCCTTAAACCCACTAAATATCACACAAAACACACAAAATTACACACAGTCAAGAAGGGGTAACTGTACAGTATTGTACTTTAATACTGGCAAACTTTAATACAGTCCTATGTTTTGCTAATCTGCTTGCACCTGTAGCTGTAACACACCTTGAACTTGCCAGTATATCGTCCTTATTCTGTTTTATAGTAGCCACCGTCAATCTAGCTAACCCTAAAGCCCTCCCGATGTCCGAACCTTTTTTGCCAGACTCGATGCGTTTTATCACCTCCAATTTAGTATTTAAAGTGATGACTTTGCGGGGTTTCTGGCCGCTAGCAGTATTACCGCTGCTCATTTCACTTCCTGCTGTCTTTTCCCGACATGGTATAAACGCAGTAGAGGCTGTAAATCCTCGAAGTTGCTCAGGAATGTTTGGAAATGATTGTGGGGCGGTGTCGCTTCATAATCAGCCGGCTTTTAAACAATGACGTAGTGACATGTTATATTGGCCAGTTCAAACACTTGGATACACTATATCAGGTGCGAGTGCAATTTACCCGTGGATACACTATGGACAAAACAGACGCGCCAAATCCGACTGCGATATACAATATATACTGCGCATGTGCAAAAAGATAATTTGTGCGTTAAAACAAAACCAAGTGTCCTATATCGATAAAAAGGAGTTAAAAAATTATATTCGTTCAATCAAAACGTCCTAAATAGAAGCGTCCTAAATCAGGGCTTACCTGTATTTGAGAATTCTCAAAGACCTGATAAATGCGAGGATTATGAAGGACTATTATTATTGTGAGTGACTGGGCTACCTATAAGACTTCCGTGTTACTGAGATATTACTGGTCTTTAGATATCACATAAGATAAATAGTACAATTGATCAGATTGGACTAAATGTGACCTAACAATTTTACAAGTATCGTTATTGTTTATTTCAGGCATTAATAAATGAGACCTCCAATTGGTCTGATGATGTGCTGAAGAACCTGGGAATATATAATGTCATGTATGATGAAGTACCGAACACACCTTTGTATTATTACACTTGTCAGTTCAGACTATCCAAGTTAGAAAGGTCAGTAAAATATGGGTCTTGCACTGAAAACATCTATATTACTGAAGTTACAACATGATCACATAGAATCATAGAATCTTACGGCACAAAGGGAGGCCATTCGGCCCATTGAGTCTGTGCTGGCTGTTTGAAAAGAGCAACTCAATCCCACTCCCCAGTGCTCTCCCTACAACGCGCAAACCCGTTCTCCCCAAATAAACATCTCCCTCTCTTTTAAAAGCTGTTATCGATTCGGCCTCCACCACCTTTTCAGGCAATGCATTCCAGATTTGAACAACTCGCTGAGTGAAAACATTTCTCCTCATCTCCCCTCTGCTTCGTTTAGAAACTATTTTAAATCTGTGACCTTGGGTCACTGACAACTCACCAGTGGAATTTTTTTTCCCTGTTTACCCTATCGAATCCCCTCATGATCTTGAAAACCTCTATCAGGTCTCCTCGTAACCTTCTCTGCTCCAATGAGAATAATAATAATAATAATAATAGAAACACAGTTACTCAGCTGCCAGAATTAGGGGGGAAAAAATAATTAATAATTTAAAACAATTTACATTTAGGAACTTACTTGAGATATGTTCTCTGCAGGTTCCTTGGTAGCGATGACCATGAAACCTTTTTCAGTAGCACACAGCGGCATCAGATAGTAAGTACTGTATCAGTGTAATAGCTTTCCCATTCTGTTAGAAGCCAACGGATATATCATTACGTTTCCATGCAGCAAACATCACTATGTTTTCTACACTCACAATGATACATGGACCTTCGCTGTGATAAATATACCCTTCGCTTTTCTGTGCCTCATTGATGCAGTTACTGCAATGACCAGCACAAGTGGAGATTAAGAGAAAAAAACTAATAAATTGATCATTTCAATCCACGACTGTTTGTGGGACGCTGCTGTGCGCAATTGGCTGTCGCGTTTCGCCCACAAATATACAGTCAATTCACCTTACAGTATATTCTGTGAAGCGTTTTGAGACATCGATAAGATGTCATAAGCGCTATATCAAATGAAAGGATTTTTATTCTTGTTCTTATCAGCTTTGTCAGAGAGGAGGAAATGTCTACAACTGTAAAAATTTAAGTTTCACTTAAAGTTATCCCTTCCTAATCTGATGTCGGAAGTTAAACCATTCAAAGTAAAAGTGATAAGAGCATTCTCAGCTGGTGTGAGGCATTATTATACATTAGAAAATGTGTCGATTTAAATCCGACTTCTGTCTTTTTCTTCTCCTTCCCCAGCTTTATGCGATCTTAGAGAGAACACTATACGGGCAAGTGAAAAATGACGAAATTGGTATCAACCGGCTGCTGAACGAGAATGTCTTCTCAGCCGCATTTCCCCTTCACGATGTGAGTACTGCCTGTGTTTCGACTGTTGAGTTCTTCCAACCACAAACCTGACAAAGACAATTAAACAATGTTTCTAAAAAGATCCCTATTTTTCCCAGTGAGGGAATGTGAAAGAGGAGCACGGGTTTCAATGTTTCTCACCTGATTTGCGCATGGAAAATGCATAGAAAACCCCAGCGAGTGAAAAGACAGGGCAAACGTCTGATCAGGACCACATGCTTTGTTCTTATCATGATTGTTTCAGCAGGGTCCGTTCGAGGTTCTAAATGCAGACCGTGTAGCCAAGAATGTGAATCTCAGACAGGTTCTGTATGAATACTGGGGGCGATGGGGTAAGTGGTACAAGTACCAACCCTTGGATCACATTCGAAAATACTATGGAGAGAAGATTGCCTTTTACTTTGCCTGGCTGGGTAAGGCTCTGCAAACCGTTTACCATTTTACTATTTCATCTCTTCATCTCTTCATCCTCATCATTAGCATTTGGTGGGGGGTTTTCCCTGAGTGTGGGACACCCTGGATACCTGGCCATCCCCTATGTGTTTGTGAAATCCATTACACAGCACAGTGGGGTACTCTGGACAAGTTTGATGATTTGACCTGAACTCAGGTGTATATTTTTTCCAGGGTTTTACATTGGATGGCTGTTACCAGCAGCAGTTGTGGGAACCTTTATCTTCTTCACTGGGACCTTCCTGGTGCAAGCCGACATTCCTGCGTAAGTCCTGCATCAATTTGCTTGGATAAATTGAAAGTCTAAGTTTGGTTTCATCGGGTAACGGTAAAGTCCAAACCTTGTTAATTCACAGTGTGTACTTACCACGGATGTAAAACAATAATTGCCAACTCATGGTTCGGGGCCCGGTTTTGGCCGTCAGGGGCCATCGGGAATGAGCCAATAAACACACACATATTGGGTGACTTTTATTATCCTGACATCAACTGGCAGAATAGTAGTGTAAAGGGCAAGGAGGGAGAAGAAACCCTTAAATGTGTACAGGACAACTTTCTCGACCAATATGTCTCCAGTTCAACAAGGAAGGAAGCAGCTCTGGATCTAGTTTTGGCAAATGAGGTGGGGCAACAGGTAGAGCAGGTTTCTGTAGGTGAGCACCTAGGGAATAGTGATCACAATATCATTAGGTTCAGTGTAATTATGGAAAGGGATAGGGAACACTCAAAGGTGAAGACACTCAACTGGAAGAAGGCTAATTTCAGTGAGCTAAAGCGGGACCTAGCCAAGGTGGACTGGAAAGAACGATCGGCAGGTAAAATGGCTAACAAGCAGTGGGCAGTCTTCAAGGAAGAAATAATTCGGGCACAGGTTAGAAACATTCCAACGAAGGTAAAATGTAGGGCATCCCAACCTCCCTGGATGATTAGGGCAATTGGGGTGAAAATAAATCAAAAAAAGGAGCCTTATGATAAGTGTCAGGCCCAGAATACAGAATTCAACCAATCGGAATATAGGAAGTGCAGGAGAGAACTAAAAAAGGAAGTTAGAGGGGCAAAAAGACTGCATGAGAAACAATTAGCGAGTAACATTAAAAGAAACCCTAAGGTATTTTACTAACATATTAAGGGTAAAAGATTGGTCAAGGATAGGGTGGGGCCAATTAGGGACCAAGGAGGAAATCTTATTGTGGAGGCAGAGGGCATGGCTGATGCACTGAATGAGTACTTCGCCTCTGCCTTCACAAGAGAAGAGGATGCAGCCAATGTCACAGTATCAGAGGAGAGTGTAGTAGAAATGGATAAGATAAGCATAACCAGAGAGGAAATACTAAAATGGTTGATGGCGCTCAAGGTAAATAAGTCACCAGGTCTGGATGGGATGCATCCTAGGTTACTAAGGGAAGTAAGGGAGCAAATAGCAAAGACTGGCCACAATCTTTCAATCTTTCTTGGACACAGGGATGGTGCCAGAGGACTGGAGGGTTGCTAATGTTACTCCCCTGTATAAAAAGGGGCAGAAAGACAAACCTGGGAACTACAGGCCAGTCAGTCTAACGTCGGTAGTGGGCAAACTTCTAGAGTCTATAATCAGGGACAAGATAGATCTTCACTTAGAAATATATAGGCTGATAAAGGACAGCCAGCCATTTGTTAAAGGCAAATCTTGCCTTACAAATCTGATGGAATTTTTCGATGAGGTAACGGAATGGGTGGACGAGGGCAGCGCAGTTGATGTAGTTTACATGGACTTTCAAAAGGCATTTGACAAAGTGCCGCATGAGGCTTATTAGGAAAATAGAGGCCCATGGCGTTAAAGGGACAGTGGCAGCGTGGATCCACAACTGGCTGCGAGAGAGAAAGCAGAGAGTTGTGGTGAGTGGCTGCTTTTCAGACTGGAGGGAAGTGTTCAGTGGCAGTCCTAGGGATAGTTTTGGGACCACTGCTCTTTTTAATCTACATTAATGATTTGGATTTGGGTTTAGAGAATACGGTTTCCAAATTTGCAGACGATACTAAGTTAGGGAGAATAGTAAATAGTGAGGAGGATAGTAGCCATTTGCAAGAGGATATAGATAAAATGGTAAAGTGGGCAGACACATGGCAGATGAAGTTTAATACAGAGAAGTGTGAGGTGATACATTTTGGGAGAAGAAATGAGGAGAGGCAATATAGGCTAGATAGTACAATTTTAAGGGGTGTGAGGGACCAGAGAGACCTGCGGATTTGTGTTAGTGACTCTTTGAAAGTGGCAGGACAGGTAGACAAAGCCGTTAAGAAGGCATATGGGATACTAGGCTTTATAAATAGGGGTATAGAGTGCAAAAGTCAGGAAGTATAAAACTTTAGTTAGGCCTCAGCTGGAGTACTGTGTACAGTTCTGGTCACCACACTTTAGGAAGGATATTAAGGCATTGGAAAGGGTGCAGAGGAGATTTACTAGGATGGTACCAGGAATGAGGGACTTCAGCTATGAGGAAAGACTAGATAGGCTAGGCCTATCCTTTCTAGAACAAAGAAGATTGAGAGGAGACCTGATAGAGGTTTATAAGATTATGAGAGGTTTCGACAGGGTGAATAGGGAAAGACTGTTTCCACCGGTGGTCACAGATTTAAAATAGTTTCAAAACGAAGCAGAGGGGAGCTGAGGAGAAATTTTTTCACTCAGCGGGTTGTTCGAATCTGGAATGCATTGCCTGAAAAGGTGATGGAGGCAGATTCGTTAACAGCTTTTAAAAGGGAACTAGATCTTTACTTAGGAAGAGCAGGTCTGTTAGGTTATGGGGAGAGAGCTGGGCAGTGGGATTGAGTTGCTCGGTTCAAAGAGCCGGCACAGACTAGATGGGCCGAATGGCCTCCTTTTGTGCCGTATGATTCTATGAACCCAGGCACCTCGGCAACAAATCAATACCTGGTTTCCAGTAGCTTCCAAGCCACCAAACCCACGGGCATAGCCATAAATAAAGAAAAATTCAATAATGAAGAGTGTATTTGCTTGGCCAGCTATAAAGATTGGCGATTGCTGATGTCAAACTATATTGCTTTTTAACATTTGTTGGATCCAATATTGGACAGCGCTGATCAAATCCCCAGTTTACCCACAATCAATTGCTCTTTACGAGAGATTAATCGCCTCATTCAGGAAAATCAATACTTTGTAAAAATCCCGTGTAAGAAGTTGTTTTTTGTGTGGATTCTCTGCCATGATGAGGTGTCGAAGCAGAGGTCATAAATTACTTTAAAAGGAAATTAAACACTGGCTAAAAAGAAGAGTTTGAATGGGAGCGAGCAGGAAAGTGGCAGTAGACCTTGGCTTGCTTATGTGAGCAACAATATCAGCGTAGACACGATGGATCAAATGGTCTGTTTCTGTACTGTGACATTCCATGAATTTACGACAATGCAAACTGGACATTTTTCATCAACGTTTTCTAAAAAAAATTATAATTTGAAATACACGTACATTCATAAATGTAAAATATAAACTTAAATAACATAACACTCACAGCATCAAAACAGCTTAAAACATCTCATTTTGAGAGTGATAGTTTTCCTGTGTTTTTTATTACTAGACTCACAACTGTCACTTACTGAGCGTTTTTGACTCGTGTTTACCGAGGATTGCACAAATAAATCACGATAAAAAAATTCCGTTTAGCGAGTCTACCTGTGCTGAACAAAATCCTGAATGTGTGTATGCATTCACCCATGTGCAATGTTGCCTTGTTGAGGGTGTTGTGATTCTCTGACTACTGGTGAGTTTTCCTTGTATGTATTGCATGTACAGTATCGTGCACGGAAAACCATTGGTGGTTTCATTTTGTATTTAATCCCAGGAAGGAAACGTGTGATGAAAAGAATACATATGTCATCTGTCCACCTTGTGACATCTGTAATCACATGAACCTCTCCAGCATCTGCACCACGTTCAAGGTACCCCTTGTTATGTCTTCCGTCCTCTCTGGATTTATGGGATGGAATGAAGCCCAGTTACAATTTCAGTATGTTTGGGATATTTAGTGCAAGAGTCGAGCTGAAGTCCAGGATGTTTTGCAGAAAGTGATGTGGCATTTCACAAGCAATGATTTAGTCAGGAACAGGAGCAAAGTGGAACGTTGTTGTCAGGGCTGGTAACATCTGCTTATATTTGTTAGGTTGGGGTGATTAATTTTCAGTCCCTGGTGCCCATGTTAGTCTCAGACTCATGTCTTTAGCTTGCATTCTCTTCCTCAGTCAGTGCTCTGTCTCACTGCTCCTTGAACACGCTTGACATTGTATAAAACCAGACTCAAAAGATTCTAGGAATAATTCTTGAATATACTGTAGTTCCATGGGGATTGGACCATTGTTCATGAAATAGTTCAGAATTTTGAAAAATTCTTAAGTTTGGGGGCTGTCTGTCGATAACAGCACTGTAAAAGGTAAACGGGCTTCAGAATAATGACTGAATTTACAAAGGTTTCCAAGTTGCTGCAAGAGAGCCGTCTTAAGGCTAAGACCATGAGAAATGTCAGGTGTCTGGACACAGGCAAGTAGTGCTGGACTGGGCAAATCTCCTATCATTTAATGTTACTCCTTGCTGTGCACTTTCCAAGCCGTAAACTCCAGAGATACTGTAGGTGATCCTGCAGAGAGACACCAGTTACTGCTCTGGTGATGAACACGGCATTTAAGGCTGGTGATGCTTGGATCTGATGGGAAAACAGTTTTATTCTGTGACCAGGTTTTATTTTCACAAGCGTCTGCCCTTTCTCTATCGATGTCTCTCTTCCAGATTGGGTTGCTGTTTGACAATGGGGGCACAGTGTTTTTCAGTATTTTCATGTCACTGTGGGCTGTGACCTTCCTGGAGTACTGGAAGAGGAAGAGCGCAGTCCTCGCCCACAACTGGGACTGCTTTGAGTTTGAGGAATCCGAGGTAGGAGGCACGTTTGAGTGAACGATCATGTTTGTTTCATGTTTATTCAATCTGAGAAACAACAAAAATCCGCTTAAAGGCAAGAATCTGTGGCCGCCTCTACGTTTTCAACTTTAGGATTAAACGGTTGGCACAAGCTAGCTCCTTGTATTATTACAGTCATAGTAAAATAGTAAACGTAACTTTTGTGTGTATGTTTAAATGGTTTCCTCAGGTATCGTAAGGGCATAAACGCCTTAAATAATAATGTAAGTGGTGACCTTTAATCTGTGGGAATGGGTTCAAGTACAGGAGAGATAGAGAGGAAAAATGAAGATCTCTATCAAAGCAGAATCCCAAGTCCCCCTGTAATGTGCATTTCTGAAAAACAAATGCAAAGATATATTTGTTTGTGCTTTGAGTTCAGGAGCGTCCCAGGCCAGAGTTTACTGCAATGGCTCCAATGACTATAAAGAACCCAGTCACAGGGATAGAGGAGCCATACTTTCCCAAAGGAGATAGGATACAACGTGTTGCTACTGGCTCTATGGTCATTGTACTCATGGTAAGTCAGCAACCCTTCAAATAAGATGTAAATTCAAATCCATTTCTCATGTTCATGTCTTGGGTTCACATTGGCATCGGTTGGTTTGTTACCTGAGGTCTATGTAAGTGTAAATTGTAATTCTATGAACAGTCTGTAAAATATATATTCATTGTCAAATTCACACCAAAAGACAGGCTGTTTTACAAACAGTTTTCACGGGAAATCTGTCCTTGTACACGAACAACAACAACAAAACTAAATGTATACATCACGTTTGATCTATAAACAATAGAAAACCCCATTATAAATCCCTATTCTTTAGAAATTCTAACAGCACCTTGTTCAAATATGAATTGAAAAGAATGAATAGAAGTATTTGTTGATCCAAATTATTTTTAGCTGACTGTGTTTCTCCCTTTCCCCCTCCCTCCCGTAGACAGTGATTAATTAGCGAGCACAGTTTAACATTGCCAGTTGGCTTCCAACTCCTTGCCCATGTAGAAACTTGTCTTATCAGCTGATCAATCAAAAGCCAGCTAAGTCATCTTCAAAAGGAGTTGGGATCGATGAGACTCCCTCCCTTTTTATTTTAAATAGTGAGAGTAAGCCACGAGAAAGTTCTGTCTGATTAACTCAAAAGGAAATAGGTGGAATAGTGAATCCAGTCTGAATTTCAAAGGTTTCCTCTCTCTGATGGCAATGAGGAGGTACAGTAGACAGTACTGTCCTTTCATCTAAGAGACCTGTGTCTAGCACACGAGCACTGCAGTTCTTGCTCCACAGGAAGATCCAGGAATTTCAAAACACACCTGCCAAAAACAATTTGGTTGAGCGCCATTCCTGCATTGATATTGTGATGGAGTCTGAGCTGAGAGCAGCGACAGAGTGAAGCACAGCACTTTTAGAATCAATGACTTCATGGGATAATTGCTAATAAAGGCTTAATATCAAAGGAGGACGTACTGAAGCAACATTTTCTACCAGCCTCATCAAAGAATATGACACCACAGATGTTTCATAGCAGCACATAACACAGGCTTGTCAAAGTAGCTGAATATCCCACTGCGTGGCTGAGTGTTGTGAATACCCATTGCTTTGACCATTAGTCTGGTGGAACACAGATGGAATCAAATATTATATGCCTTCAATCAAAATGTTACATTTTGTATAGTAGCCCAAAATTATTTTGAAAATAGTCCGTTACTATATTATGAAAATGTGCTGACTGCATTGTGACTGTACTATTTCCTAGAGTCGAGTACATTAAAGGGAAACTAAGAATATTATTTAATTCCACTAACATCTGCGCATTTTTTTTAATCACCAAAACTACCAGTTTATAGACAGCAACTGACGTTTTGTTGTGTAGATTTGTGTCCACAAAAACTGCAGGAAATATTTAAGACTTTCGACATATTGGAATTGAAAAAATAATGGTCGAAAAATAAACTGTTGGCACTTAGCTGATAGCAACCTCTGGGCTGGAAATAACATTGTGGGACTTGTTATAAAATTTAATATCAAGTGAAACACAAAAGAAAGCCAACCCAATGGAAACATGAGGGTAGTTTAGGGCTGTGACCCATATATACCCTCTCTATGGATACATTAAAACTGTCCAAACTTTCACTTTCATTTTGTTGTGAATATCTTACATTCATAGTTTCCCTTTAAAGTATTCTACTCAATGTATTTGAGTTATTGCAAAATTATCTCAAGGGATTAAGGGATATAGGGACAGGACGGGTAAATGGGATTAGGACAGAAGAGCAGGGCAGGGCAGGGCAGGCCCCAAGGGCCAAACGGCCTACTCCTGCTCCTACCTCTTATGTTCTTATGTTTTTCTTTCCAGAAATCACGTATGAATAACTTGCAGCCTGACGGCCAGCAGACAGACAGACAGACAGATAGACACACAGACACACAGACAGGGGAAACTTTCATCTCACACGTGCAATGTTTTTAAATTGACTTTTTTTTTCAGCCACTAAGTCAAAATAGAAAGAGAAAACGATGAACAGAACTTGGATTATTAACTGAGAGTTAATAACCTTCTGTCACAGATCTCCTGGGGGGTACCCATACATATATGACATGTGTACCCACAGAACTGCGGGTGGCTGTGATGCAGCCCCCTCTAGTGTCACAGATTGTGACTACATCTGATGACATTGGAGGGGGAAGCTTTGGAAACTCTGGAAGGGTGTCCGAACAATCACACAACCAGGAATTGCGAATAAACTATTATTATTTATAGCTGATTTAAAAAAACGAATTCTGGAATTACAAAAAACACATCCTGTCCCAGGAATAAAGGCGATTAAACTGTGAAGAAACTTGAGAGAAATTTAGGCTTAAAGTCTGGGAAGAAGGTGATTAATGGGGTACATCATTACAACATATCAAATATTTAAAGATGCAGACAAAGCTTTCCTTTAACGTAATTTCCAAGAGAGGAGGGCTGGAGGAAATAAATGGCAATAAATGGCGAATAATACCGAATGAAATTTGGAATAAATAAGGCAATGGGTAAGATATTAGAGATATTAAAATACAATTAGATGCTGTGATGACGGGAACTCTGCGAGGACATGGTTGAGTGATTCCCTCTGCAGTCAAATACTCTGCACAGAAGAATCAGTTACCTGTGCAATTACTGTACAGTACTTAGAAACTGTTTGCTACCTGAAACTGATTTGCCGTTTGCTAATTCTCGGCAATCTCTCTCTCAGATAGCGGTGGTGTTTATCTGCTTGATTTCCATCATCCTGTACCGCACTATTGTCAGCGTCCTCATGTACAGGACGGGAAACAGCATCTTCATGGTCACGGTGAGCATTGCAAAGGTTAAGAAAAGAAAGTTAAATGGTGCTTTTTTTTTTGGTGCGTGTTTATTTTTTCACCTCTTTCCCCATAAGGGGATCAGCGAGGATAGTCAGTACCGTACCTGAGGTGTTGATGCCCAGTGTGGTCCTCAATGACTTAGCGCTGCTAGTCAGTGGGAACCCCCCTCTGTTACATAGAGACTGAGATAATTGAATACTCAATGAGATATATGTATCCAGTGCCGGAGATATGTTACCTGTTACTGTATTTGGGTTGAACTCTAGAGATATGAGGTAGAAATGAGATGAAAATCTTGCAATCTCGCCTGATAGCCTGTTTAGATCAGGAACTATTTATTGCAGAACTTTGCATCTGGAGATTAAATAAATGGGTAAAGTTCACGGGAGGGTAGATTGCACAAGACCTGTGGAAGGAATGCACTTCTTAAGACGTCTGATATTCTTACAGGAGCAGATTATAATTTCCTGAAAGGAAACCAGGCTACAAGACGATGCAGAATTCCTCTCCCACACCAGACTCCACCAGCCCATCACCCCCCCAACCTCGCCCCATTCACTGGCTTCCCATGTCCCACTGGATCAAATGTTACATCCTTAACCCCCTCGGGGGCCTAGCCCCACCCTACCTCTGTGCCCCCCTACCTCTGTGCCCTCCATAGACCGAGCTTCTCCTTTCACTCAGAGAACACTGACCTGCTTCTTGTCCGCTGCTCTATCCCCTCCACCACCGGTGATCCACTGTGCCCAGCTTCTGTGGCATTCCCATTGCTAAGCCCCACATCGTCTGTCCTGTAACTATTCACAGGGAATTGCCTGAGAAAGCCAGCATGACAGAGACTGAAAACATCTCTCTCGCCCTACAGGAAGGCTTTAGTCCTGCTGCTTGTTCAACCCATTCCTCTGATAAGCCTTGCACTATATCTATCCACTAGATGTAGTGCCTTCTCACATTGTTGAGACGTCTCAAGGCGCATCACAGGAAATACAGTAAAGAGACTGTGTATTTGGTGGGCAAAAGGCAGCAGCCAGTTGTGCACAGCGATGCCTCACAAACAGACATGGAGTGAGTGACCAATTCTTTATTGGGGGGAATTGATGGCCAGGACACCGGGAGAAACACCCTTCTCTTTTCAAATAGTGCCGCGGGATCCTTCACATCCACCTGCACAGGCAGGCGGGTCCTCGGTTTACCATCTCATCTGAGGGATGAGACGTTCACCAATGCAACAACCCCCCCTCACCCACATTGTCAGCTTTGACTTAACGCTGATTTCTATGTAACAAATTCTCTCTTCTCCAGGCTTCGAAAATAGCCAGTATCACTGGGTCTATAATGAACCTCCTTGCCATTCTCTTACTGGCCCAAGTTTACACATCACTGGCTCATTTCCTGACCAGATGGGGTGAGTACGGGGTCTGTGTTGTTCAGTGTACACTGAGATAGTGAGGCAGGCGGCACAGATCACTACAGTCAACAACAAAATTACATTTAGAGAGCGCCTTTCATGTCAGGAGGATGTCCCAAGGTGCTGAATCACTAGTTATAAACCTTTTACAGTAAATCCTGCGAAACACTTTGAGATGTCTCGACAATGTGATCAGTCACGATCAAATGCAATTACTGTATTATTATTATTGATAAAAGGGTATGGAAAATGAGAGTCTGGGAGGTGGGAGGGTTGGTGGGGTGGTGGGGGGTATAATGTTGGAAGAAAATAATGATTGGGTTGCTGTTGTTTTGCAAACTCTTATTGACGTATTATTTTCCTTCGGTTCCAGAAATGCACCGCACTCAGACCATGTACGAGGATGCCTTTATTGTCAAGGTCTTTATTTTTCAGTTTGTCAACTTCTACTCATCGCCCATGTACATCGCCTTCCTTAAAGGCAGGTGAGCGGCCTCTCATCCGCGAACGCAGATCATTGCAGAATCTCGTCTCAAACTGGTGGCAGGACAATGATTGGGGCTCACTCTCCGAGCAAAGCGGTATAACATATTCCAAACTCATCACCACGAGGCAGGACATGGGCTCATTTTAGTACCGGTTTTAGTTGAACTCAGTAACTGCGCAAAGTGAATGGTGGCTTGAGGTGGAGTTGGTCCAGTTGGTTCAAACAAGTCCCTTTCCCACATCGTGCTACCTCTGGTGGTCATGAGGGGCAGCTTCCAGGGCCTGCGTCTAGTCTTCATTTGGTATTAACTGTCCAAGATCTTACTCCAAGGAACTGTAAAGAATTTGTGGGCCATTTTCTGTTGGAATGAACAGTGACGCTAGTTTGCGTTGGTTTGTGGGTCGCACGGAGAGTTTCGGGGGAGACTAAGTTTTTTTCAGGTGCTCAGTTATCCTTTATTATACTGTTATATAATTCACAAACGCGTTTCTGATTTGTTATCTTATTCAGGTTTATTGGATACCCCGGACATTATGGAACGCTATTGGGAGTCAGAAATGAGGATGTAGGTATTTTGGACAATGGGCTGGTGTGTGTGTGTGTATATATATATATATATGTATATATATTGTGGAGTCCTGTAGCTCAGTGGTTGGAGCACTCGCCTTACAAGCGAGAGACCTAGCTTCGATTCCAGGCAGGGCGATACCTTGGGCCCATTTCCTTACTCCAGACGCCTAATGATAATCCCTAAAAAAAAATTGTTCATTTCATCCATGATAGTTTGTGGGACACTGCCGTGCATAATTGACAGTCACTTCACTTTACAATATATTCCGTGAAGCACTTTGAGACATCTAGAAGACATGAAGAGCACCATATGAAATGCAAGGATTATTATTACTATTAATAAAAAAGATATTATTTTAAGATCAGCGTTAACCTCGTTTAAAATCCAAATCTTTAAAAAAAATTCCAAACAGGTTGTTTGATTTTTGCGCGTCTGCATTGTGTACAGGAGTGGCCCGAGCCTCCCCCCAACACACACATCTAGTGAAGGGCACTATATAAATGTCAGTTGTCGTTATTCTCCACTCTCCACTGTTGCAAAACTTGCACACAGCATCAGATAGTCTAAATGCATTGTTAATGAGATGAAACCATTCTGGGTTAGTTACTGCACCATCTCATGCATCCGGCATTTTCTACTATACAGGACTCAGGCATATTCTCTTGTGAATTTTTTTTCTGGAGTATTTTATATCTGTGTATAGCGATCTATCTGTTTTGGAATATATAACCTCCAGTGTAGGAGATAGCACCAAAACCAAACAGGGTTGGTGGCCGTTTTCTGTGCTATGACCTGTTACAGATTGTTAATGGCTCTTGTGTTTCAGTGTGGAGCTGGTGGCTGTATGATTGAGCTCGCGCAGGAGCTTCTGGTTATCATGGTGGGAAAGCAGATCATCAACAACGTGCAGGAATTTGTCATCCCGTGAGTCTCTGTTGCCGTGGCAATAGGCACTGTTCAAATGGGAGCAGGAATGGGAAGTGACCTGCGGTAACAGGAATGGATGGAGGATGACCACAACAACAACAACAACATGACACTTGTATAGCACCTTTCACGTCAAGAGGACGTCCCAACGCGCTGGACAGTCACTGCTTCAGACCGGAGCTGAGGACGGGTGGTGGGGGGGGCGGGGGTGGGGGGGATTAGGAGTTTCCGATACGACCACCAAAGAGGACCTCCTCAAAAAGGATGTGGAAAGGGATTGACTGTAATGATAACAGGGAGATATTCGTGTATCTCATTAAATGCGTGAACACAAGTTTTAAATGTCATAGTTGAATGAAATTGATTTTTCCCTCAAATATGGGACTTTCAACTTGTTTTGCTCCTGAAAGTTGTCTTGTTGTCCTTCACATCTTTTACCTTAAGGAGCATTTAATGATTCTACCAAGCTGAGGTAGGGAAAATCCATATGGACTGTGAGTGGGGATAAACCAGCATTTTACACTCTACGGGACAGCATGTTAGTGCAACAAAACATCACAGCATAAATTATTGATTCTATGATTCTCTTACTTCCTGAACAGGAAGCTGAAAGGCTGGCTGCAGAAACACAAGCTGAGATCAATAGATAAAACGGAGCTATCTGGTGCAGAGCAGTTTCCTTGGGTGAAGGATTACGAGTTACTGGGTTGTGAGGGTCTCTTTGATGAATACCTCGAGATGGGTAGGTATTTCACTGGAAAGCCTTATGACCGTGGGTGAGAAACAGAATTGTGGATGAGGACAAGCTTTTAAATCAAGTGTCAACGTTGGGTTGATAACAGTTCTGGAGGGTTTGGTCCTCAGTAAATTAAAGTTAACATCCAGTAGTACACATTCTGTCGGTTCCACGGTGATCAGCGCCTTGGGATGTCCTTCCGATGGGAAAGGTTCTCTACAAATGTAATTTTGTTGTGGTTGTTAACAATTCGTACATGTAAAACAATAATAATCCTTGCGTTTGGTATAGCGTCTTTCACACAGGGGTATGTCCCAAAGCACTTCACAGGAATTACTGGATTGGTGGGTGATGGACATATGTGATTTATTTATATTTATTTCTTTGTTGTTATTTGTTATAGAGAGTGAACTTCAAATACCCATCTGTTCCTTGGAAAAGTAATGAACAACATGTGGAATTCACCTGCTTGTTGCTTATTTTTCATGAGTTGGCACTGGGCCTGCAGAATGGGGGCTACATCATTGGGCCAACATCATCAGGGATGATGGCTTCTGTCCCTCAACTCTCTCACAACAAAGTTAGGCAACTGCTACCTCTGCAGCGATGGGTCCCTCACTCGAGAGCAGCCTCACTGATTAGCTCTGTGTTCTCCCACTCAGATGGGACGTTACCTACAGTTGCTTTAGTGCAATGCATTTCCTACAAGTGTTAATATTGTGCCAGTTAATACTTTTACAAAGGAATATCAGAGCAGGACAGGGAACCAAGTAGGAAAGGTTGCTTTCACAAATAACACACTCAGAAACAACATCCCAGAACCTATTTGTAGCTATGACTACCCTGAAAACAGTTATTGCAATACTGCTTGGAGTAATACCGTTTCCTTGCTCACATTCTCTTTCTGTGGTAACTTTGCCCACACAGTTTTGCAGTTTGGATTCATCACCATATTTGTGGCCGCCTTCCCCCTGGCTCCATTGTTTGCCCTCCTGAATAACTGGATCGAGATCCGCCTGGACGGCAGTAAGTTTGTGCGTGTATACAGGCGGCCAGTGGTGGAGCGAGCCCAGCACATCGGCATCTGGTTTAATATCCTGGAAGTCATTACTCACTTAGCTGTAATAAGCAACGTAAGTGCAATGACATCCTATCAAATCTACCCTCGCATCATTTATTTATTACGATCTATTTAGCAGCCTGAAAGTTCCACAATTTCCATTCCATGTATCTATCATTCTATTCCGAAGTTCTGGTGAAGTCATTTTTCTATCCCAACACAGGCTCCAACAGTTGAAGCTGTTCTCAATAAAAAAAAATTCTCTAATCTATATTCGGCCTCACTACTTTTCTCCTCAGCAACCAATCACTCTTGATCCCATTAAAATATTGCTTCCATACTTGGAGGCCACTCTCTGTACACTATGTGATCCTTGCCTTGTCTCTCACTTGTCTCTCCATCTCTGCAGGTGGCCTCTTGCCGTTTCACTGACACCAACACAAACATATTCATTCTGCAAGAGATAACTTTGTTGAACGTGAGAATTTCATTAGCCTTAAGTTTGGAGGGTGATTCTCTGTGTAATTCTGCACAAAGGCAATATTATGTTAATGATAAGTGTTTAATTTTGTCCAATTGCTGTGAAGGACAACCCCAAACTCCTATTCTCCGCAACTAACCAATTCCTCCCCCCTCCCCGCCTCACCTCACAGATCCTCTCTTCCAACGCCCACTGCGAGGAGATGCTGGATTTCCTCAAGTCCAAAATCAAGGGAATCCGCTCAGCTGTCACTGCCCTTCCAACTTCCACCCCCTCTGCACCTCCCCTCCAGACTCCTACCCACCCCTCCTTCTATATCTTCGAACCTGGCTCCCCATCCTCCGTCATCACCACCATAACCTCCATGAAGCCCACCACCTGCTGCCTGGACCTCATCCCTATCCTTACCTCCCAGCTACACCTCCTTGCCCCACTGCTTGCTGACATACTCAACCTTTCCCTGTCTTCCGGCATAGTTCCCACCCGCCCTCAAAACAGCCATCATCACCCCCATCCTCCAAAAACCGTCCCTTGATGTGTCGCAATTCTCAAGCTTCCGACCCATCTCCAACCTCCCCTTCCTGTCAGAGTTGCTTGAAAGAGTCGTTGCCTCCCAGCTTCGCTCCTTTCTCTCATTGCACTCCCTCCACGAGCCCCTCCAATCAGGTTTCTGCGCTGCCCACAGCACGGAAACTGCTCTGGTTAAGGTCACTAATGATATCTTGACCATGCGTGACCAGGGCTCCCTCTGCCTCCTCATCCTCCTCGACCTATCCGCTGCCTTCGACACCGTGGACCGCACAAGTCTTCTCCACCGTCTCTCCGCCCACCTCAACCTGCAAGGTTCTGTCCTTGACTGGTTCCGGTCCTACCTTTCACACCGCCTACACTTTGTGTCCACCAACGGCTTTTCCTCCAGTCCCCGCACTGTCTTGTGCAGCGTTCACATCTCAGGCGCTGACACCATCAGCATCCACGGATGCACTCTCCACCTCTCAAAGCCAGGAATCTGGGCATCTCAGTTCGACCCTGAATTGTCCTTTCTCCCCCACATCCGCGCCATGACCAGTAATGCCTTCAACTACCTCCACAACATCACCAGACTCCGCCACTGTCTCAGCCCACTGGCTGTCGAAACCCTTGTCCACACATTTGTCATATCAAGGCTAGACTATGGAAATTCTCTCCTCGTCAGCCTTCCTGGTTCTTCCCTTCACGAGCTGCAGATCGAACTCTGTACCTCGTGTTCTCACCCACACCAAGCTCAGCGACCACATCACTCCCCCCCTTGCCCAGCTCCATTGGCTCCCCATCCCCCAGAGGATCAAATTCACGATCCTCGTCCTCACTTTCAAGGCCATTCACAGCCTTGTCCCTGCCTCTCTCTGACCTGCTGTCCTCCTGTGAACCTCTATTCAGCGGGCTCCGGCCTGTTCCATGTCCCCCGCCCGACCCACCCTACCATTGGCGGTTGGGCTTTCAGCCTCTCTACCCCACACTCTGGAACTCCATCCCACAGTCCCTTCGCCTCGCTTCCTCCCTCGCCTCCTTCATGGTCGGTCTCATGACCCTCCTCTTCGACCGTGCCTCCTGCTGCCCTCCTAACTCTCTCCAGCCCCTCCCACCCCTACCCTCTCCCTTGCTCGGGTCCCCACCTGACTGTTCAGCGCCTTGGGACGCCCTCCGATGTGAAAGGTGCTCTATAAATGTTAATTCTGTTTGTTGGTTTTCTCACCTTACAGGCCTTTCTGATAGCATTCACCTCAGACTTCCTGCCTCGCCTGTATTATTACTACACCCATGGCAATGACATGGCCGGCTATGTCAACTTCACTTTGTCATACGCACCGTACGAGTTTGTCCAACAGAACAACAGCATGTGCCGGTAAGGATCTAAGGTTTATCAGGTTTTCACTTAAAGCGATTTATATCGATAGCTTTTTCAAGTCAGGAGGATAATATGTACAGTATATATATATATCTCACACAAAGTGATTCAGAAGCGGCGATGATCTCACCTTAAAAGCTCCTTGTAAAAATCACATTACCAAACTCCTTATTGGACAATAATAATCAGTAATCTCACTCAGAAGCAGAGTGCGATTGACTCCTGTGAGAAATCAGAACTGGAGTGTTTTCTTCTGAGATTAGAGCTGTGATACATTGTTGGTGTAGAGGGAGCTTTACTCTGTATTTAACCTGTGCTGCACCTGACCTGGAAGCATTTGATGCTGCCGATGGATAAGTGAAGTGGGAAATTTCTGTGTGTTTAAAATCCCTCGCCTTGAGCACCATGCAAACGCACGATAACGTATCGGGAGAATAGTTTTTCTTTCCAGTTTTATGCTTTCTAAATCTTCAAGCGTAAAAAGACTACATGCTGTGAAAAGGACAAGAGTCCAAATCAAGCCTGTTACTGAATATCAAGTCTATCATTGAATTCACAGCAACTGGCTGCCGTGTTTCGCCTGCAAAATATACAACCAATTTCAGGTTGCGAGGATGGATTATTATTATTATGATGATGATGAGTGTGAATGTGATCCTAATGCAATTACTGTGATCAGATACAAGGACTTCCGAGATCAACACGGTCACCGGACCCTGACTTACTGGAACCTGTTGGCAATACGACTGGGTTTCGTCATTGTGTTTGAGGTGAGAAGCACATGCGGGTGAGTGTGTGTGTCCTGCCTGCTGATCAGGCTACATTGTGCCTCACATAACATCACAGCTTTAAAAGGATCATTGACAATACACAGCTCATCACCAGCAAAATGTACCTGAGTGACTATGCTTTAAATGGGAGCTGTTACTCCTAATCTCTTTCCTATCCACCCAAATAGGAGGTTTTGCATTAAATTTGCAGTCTCGCCAGAGAGAAAAACTGGTGTTGGATTATGGTGCACTGTTCTTAGATTGGTATCAATGGGTGGAAGTGCAGCTATCCTTTACTTTCCTCGACCAGCCAGTATTAGAGGAAGCTTTCCTCTACCTCTAAAATGCTGGGGTGAGGTTTACAGGGGCGATGGATGGTGGGTGGAGGGGGATCAGGCGTGCAGAGTTTAATTCTAGCCTCTAATCTGTGTTATACCTGAGCTGGGAGTGCTTTACAGATACATAAAGGCGTAAAATATTCCATTCCCCAGTACTGATGTGAATTCAATGATATATACTCAGTAATAGGCTTGATTTGGACTCTTGTCCTTTTCGCAGCATGTAGCCTTTTTTATTGGACGCATGATTGACGTGCTGGTCCCAGATGTGCCAGAGTCTGTGGAGATCAAACTGAAGAGAGAACACTACCTGGCAAAGCAGGCCTTGGCAGAGAACCAGGTAAGGAATGGATGAATAATTCTGCTTTGGCAGAACTTACTCAAAAAGTTTAATTTTTAATAATATTTAGGGATACAGTATGAGTAAAATGAGGCATGACATAATACACACACAGCCTGCAGTCCAGGTGGATAAACACATTCCTGGTACAAGCATGAAATTCCTAACATTTTCATTAACTGAATGTCCATGAATCCAACCATTTTCCATTTGTCCTATTATAATACTGTAATCCTTGCATTTGATATAGCGCTTTTCACAGCTTCTAGGCGTCTCAAAGTACTTTACAGAATATACTGTAGTGACTATTTTTTGTGGTTGAAACACGGCAGCCAATTGCGCACGGTATGTGTATATATTATGTACACGTATGTATTATGTGTATATATTATGTAGTAATTTAATGGACCCTTTAAGTTTCAAGCACTTCCCAGTTATCAATTTATAAAATTCACATGTATCCACGGGTTTAACAGACTCAAAGCACAAGGCACACGCAAAACTGGTTACTGCAAAACCCAATTATTGATCATACTCCAATCATATGTATAATAAGCCAACACACACACATTCCTGTATAATATTCATGATATACATGCAGAGTTTTGGTTTTGCTAGGCTCTGGGACAGGCGCTTTTGGAACAAACTGAAACTCGAAATGAATCCTCCAGCTCAAAAACATCGGGAAAGAAACCCTCTACAGATCAGCACAATCTGCCAGCCATCCCAGAAGATCAGCCAGTATAACCAAAGCTCACTGCTCGTCACACGGTGACGTGTGAAAATGAGGATGTTCGGCAAAGGTGCAGATCAAGTGCAAATGCCACGATTTTGCACCAGGCATCGCATACATCAACGCCAGGCATCAAATGACATCTTTCGCACAAGGTGTGAACTATTGCAGTGAAAATGGGAGCATCAACATGTTGAACTTTCTACTCAGCCTTGAGATCTGATCCAACATCAATGCATTATACTGTGCAACTTAACACTGGCTCGTATCAGCAAGTAATGTCCACTTCACTTCAATGTTCTTCCACCATCAGTGAATACTTTGCCTAACTCCAGGAAGTCGTACTGCATCTATTGCTGGGAAAATTGTCTGGATGATTTATTCAAGACTATTCCAGGCCATGATGTGACTTTTCCAGTAGACGACACATTTGTTACAAACAACGCAAAATTGTGAAACAATCAGTTTGAATAACCAGAGCAAGGAGCACCCAATAATAATCCTTACCTTTGGTATAACATCTTCTAATGTCAGGAGGGCTTCCTAAAGTGCTTGACGTACATTAAAGTAAAGTGACTGTGTGTTGTGGATGATCGAGGCTGGTTATGGAAAGGATGCTGCTTTTCTTGTGCACCCGGCAATATCCCCCAAACCCACTGGGAAACGGCTACTCTTGTACCTATCCCACTCTCGCTCTCCAATTATTAGCAATTTTCCTTAGTTTGGGAGAGAGCTGGAAATTGAAAAAGGAATTGTTGAAAAAAGCACCCGACAGAATGAGCCTAATAACCGCCTTCTGTGCAGAAAATGTGTACATTTAATGTATACTTTTCTACCAATACCTCATGAATAGGGAACCCAGAGGGTGGCTGCACTATAATGTGTTTGTGAATCAAGGTGGGGTGGGGGGTGAAGATACACAAGGGCCAACTGATAAGTGGGTTGTAAACAATAAATTATATGGAGTGAGCGATTGTATCCACCGACCAGAAGTAAACAAAAATCATTTCAGTTTCCATGAACTTGACTGCTTGAATTTTTGTGTTTACTATTTGAATGAATACTCATCGATTGACTCACTAAACACTTATAGTGACTGCATTCAGATGTTTTGGTAGTTTGTTGAAATTACCTGTTAAGATTTGTGCAATTCATTTGCAGGAAAGATCAATCTTCTGAGTGCATCAACATTGCAAATGAATGTTCATTTCCTGCAGCACGCTGCTGTGTTTGTCTTGCTGGCCAACAAGGTCCAGCTCAACAGCTGCCTTGGATTACTGTAGACCTGACTGGCTTTGCCAGATCCATTACCTCAGAACCAGCGGAAATGCTGTATAGTTCCCGTCTGTTTCAGAGGCGAGAGCATCACCAATTGACCCTCTATACATAACCATACTGATTCAAAGATAGAAGTCAGTCAGAGAAGTAAAATGTGCAGCCAGTGAGTGCAACCGTGTCAAAATACCCTAGTGGTAGAGAGCATGGTGTGATTTTATTCAAAATGAACCAACAAGTATTTTGTAAATTGCAGTAGAATCTTTACATGGGTTTTGTTGGAACAGAATCACCACCAACAGTACAGAAGTACTACTTATTCAATTTTTTTTATTTTGGACTTATAAAATTCCAGTGTCATCCATATCTCCTGTACATTTGCATATCTCCATTCAGAGTTAAGGCCAATGGTCTCACATGGAAACTGCTTGTTCTGTGTATTGCATCAACATGGAAGACTTCAACAGGCGTGAGCAGTGAAAACAGGCCAGTGCCAAATCGCTCATCGTTTCTCAAACCCTTCAATGCTATGATCCTTAAGAGGAAGCTTGCAGTTTGGGTGGGCAAGAAAGAATGGTACCAACACAATGCTGGTTTAAACAAGAGGAAAAGCCTGGCATATTACCTTCTAGTACTTTCACATAATAAATTTCAACGGATCCTACACTGGATCTGCCACATTACCAGCTGACAACGCAGCTGAACTGCCAACACTGTGCTGTGGGGTCTATTACATACCAGATGCCATAAAAGTAGCATTTAAAAAAAATATTCAATGCTTATAATGGAGGACAGCCCATTTATAAACCCAAGGAAAAGATCATATTTAGCGATCGTCGTACGTTAAGACCCTGTAGAATGTACAACTAGATAGTGCCCTGATGATCTTAGAATGACCTAATTTCCGTGGCTTGCTCAGTCCAGATCAGAGGAAGTCAAATTAACAAGACTATAACTCATGTTCCTAACATTATCTGTGTGCATTAGAGGAGAAAGTCTCGCACCAAAGCCCTGAGAAGATTAGCCAAAGTAAATCTGATTTTTGAAAAATCAAACTAGTATTCTGCCAAGATGTGCACATTTCTCTAAATGATCTAACCTTCAAAGTGGATCCCAAAGCTGCACACACACACGTGTTCAATGCAGATCCCACCTTATATTAAAGTGCTAGCAAACAGAACATCTACACAAGCAGCATCCGGGAGCAGAGAGGCAGTTAATGTTCTACCACATGCAGAGATTACTATTCTAACACTGTCATTCATGCATAAAACTGGTTAAATACTGCTACAGCTCTATGCATAGTGCAAGGGGCACTGCCTGCTGCAGGCCTTCAACTAAACATATGGGAGGAAATTCCATCTATGTCTAGATTTATACATTTATGTAGATTTTAAAAACGTTCAGAATTCAGTCTCAACTTTGTTTGTTTTCTGTAGTTTTTAAAAATGACTGTATTTAAGAATACACCAAATGCTACATACAAGTATAAACTCAAGAAGGATTTCATCCCAATTAGGATCTAACCAAGCCACCATTTCCCCCAAACAGGGGCCTAGATTTTGTTCTCGTCATCAAGTCAATAAAGTGAATTGAATGTGCGGTACGAATGCTTGAATAATCCAATTGACTGTCCACTGAATGTATCCCTGCAAGGTGGGTCTAAAACAAAGTGTAAAACTTGAATCATAGGCAGTAAAAATAAAAGAGAAACGTGAAGGCAAATGTGGCCTGGCCTTGGATTATGCTAACTGAAAACACTGAAAAATGATTGGAAACAAGGTGTGGATAGTGAATGGCTTGAATGCTCGTGGCTGCAGCTCTGGTAGCAGAGACTCAAAAGCTAAGGGAGGCAAGACAACTGGCAGCAACAGTAAGCTCCGAAGGAACATTTCAGTTTTAATGTCTTAGTGTTTCATTTAGGTTTTAAGGAGTTCAGTTTCTCAAAGCACTCCAATCCTTAAAGACCACCCCCGCCTCCTTACAGGAAGATAGTGAGACCCCAGACATCAGGAGAGATGTTACTGATAGCGGGCAAGGCAAAAGAGCGTCCCTTTCATAAGCTGTGCAAGCTGTTCCCCTTCCCCCCACCCTGGTTTACAGTGTCACAGGTTCAGACACATACTCTGCTGCAGAATATTCCCAATTCAGGATCCCTTTAGGAACCAAATTCCAGCACATCATTAGCATATGAGATTTAATGTGGCGCAGCGTCTGCCAAATTCTTGTAGTGTTGGTGGGATGTTGTTTTCCCCCCGCTCTTTCCTGTCCTTTCTATTTCCCCATCAACACAAGGATTATGGGATTGGGTAGACACCCCCAACATGTAGTTTCAATTTAGGTACAAGATGTGTGTGTGTTTTTTAACATTCCCATGTCACAGGGTACATACTGCCGAATTTTCTCCTCCCATGCTAACTGCAATGCATGCATCCATTGGCCTGAACGCAACATTTGTGTGAGGATGTGCACGGTCTAACATACAAACATAGTGAAGATATTTGAATGCCTTTGATGTGCAACGAAAAGTGCCCAGAAACATTGGAAAAACCTACAGTAAACAAGCATCAAAACCTTTTTGGCATTCCAACTTGTCTGAGCTTTAATAGGATGCACATTTTCTATTTTTTCCTTCAATAAAGAACTTTATTTTTTTGTGAAAAGTACCACCCAGGGTCGTTGTGGGAGCAGCCTTTGAGTTGGGGCCTCACCCCCTGCAGTAATGGCACACTGGCAGGTCAGCGAGACTGCTGGCTTTGTGCTGTATGCTAACTGCACGTATGCCAATGCATCTTTGGCTTTGGGACCATTTAAGGGAACCTGTTTGGCTTGGATATATATATATTTTTTTAAATTTAATTTTAAACCCCTTAGTACCCTTAAACTGTCATTCTAATCAAGTAGCGCTCCATTGATACACTGCTTACGTGTTTCATTCGGAGCGTTTAGTCCTGGGTCATGTAACAAACGTCACAACATACACAATAGTCAATTCTGCAATAGAACAGCCATCAATGCAGAGGAACTCCAGGGGGTGAAATCTACACCAGCACAATTCATGAGGATCCACTGTCCCTTTGGTAATGGTGAATACATGCGATTTGGAATTGATTCCATTATCAAATGAGTCGATCTAGCCTGGTTTGCTTGCTATGGATGAAAGACGGAATCTCACCGGATTAGAACCATGGCTAGTGTTAAATGAGGCTGGGACTCCATGGCAACCGGCAGCTGAAAGGTTAAAGCTTTTGCACTTTACCAGGGAAATTCGCAAAAGGTAGTTCTCTTAAGAAGCACTACTTAAGATACAATGCTCCCCTTTCTATCCTCTATTCACCTTAACCTCCTGTAAGTATCAACCAAACTCTGAATTAAATGGGTGGATTGAAACAAGATGGACAGTCATGGCTGGCAGGCCCATGGTGTGAGACTTGCTCAATTAGGACGGGTCTTTCTGCATGTGCAAAGCAGGCCAGCCACGCACACAGCACCAGGTAAGGTTTGAACTGGCCTGTGCTTGGCAGGTGCTTTGCAGAATGCTATGAAGTTATAGGGAGGGGAGGGGGGGTTCATGTAAACTGGGCTGTGAAATATGACCTTAATTGCAGTATTTTTTTTGGCGGAGGGGGCGAGGGGGAGCAATCGTGACACAGGAAGTAGTTGCTAGTCTAATTATTTGCTAGGCTGCTGAACTGGAATCAAACAGGAAGCACATCTTGGCAGCTCAGCGGTACAGGAAAAGGGCTTCTTCCAGGTCAGAACCTCTTCGGTCCCCAGGGGGAAGTCTTTGGTGCAACAGGAGCACCAAAGCTTGGAAAGTCTTCTGAGCTACTCACGTCTGGAGCCTGGGAGGGAACAACAACAAAAATCCTGATTAGGAGGTAAAAGTAATCTAAAAAAATGACAACACCCACCGCATACTGAATTGTTTATATTGTGACTGAGATCAAACTAGGATGGGCAGTGGCCCACAGTGCGAGCTTACCTTTTCCGTGCTGCTGCTGGTCCAGGGGGCGTCTCTCACCATAAAGCCCTTGGAAGGGGCCTTTGGCTCATCCATACGTGATGCAGGCTTCATGTAGGCCTGCATTGCCTCATTCTCAACAACATCAGACATCTGCAAACAGGAGCGAGTATTGGGCTTATGAGCTGTCTGAAATCAAGTTTTAAATAAGAACAAACCTTCACCCCTTCCCCTCCCATAAGTTTGTTTTGTAATTGCTACAATAATTGTACCATGTATTTAATGTTTTGATTTTTAGATCTGTACTGCACAATAAGGGAATCACTCTCTCGATCCAGATGGTGCCACTTCCCTCCACATTATCTCCAGGGCAGCTCCAGTAACAGACACCACAGCGTGAATCATAGAATGTTACAGCACAGAAGGAGGCCATTCGGCCCATCGAGTCTGTGCCGGCTCTTTGACCGAGCAAGTCACTTTCATTAATCCCAATCACCATAGATTAACCATAACCTCCCTACTCTTATACTCTATGCCCCTACTAATATTCAGTACACCAAATGCCTTTTTTACTGCCTTATCTACCTGCCCTGCTACATTTAATGATTTGCTTACTTGAACACCCAGATCTCTCTGTATGTTCACCCCACTTAAGATTGAGCTACCAAGTATATATTGCCTCCTATCATTTTTCCTACCTAAGTGTATCACCTCGCACTTATTCACATTAAAATCCATCTGCCACATGTCAGCCCATTCCATCAATCTGTGTATGTCTGCTTGCAGTTGGTTACAGTCTTCCTCACTATTTACTACCCTACCTAACTTTGTATCATCTGCCCCTACTAATAAAGCTCAGTGCACCTATGCCTAGAAACCAGAGGCAATGAGAGCACAGCTCCTTCCTCACTCTCTGTACTGCAGGACTTCAGTGATGTCCTGTGAGAGCTGCCTGAATGAATACTTTTTCTGTGCTTCGGGATCATGGTATGGAACAGCCAGAATGAATACTGGACTCAGTAATAGAGGAGCCTTTAACATAACAGGAGATGCTGAATCAACACTTATCTGGGTGCAGTAGGAGTCCAGGAGGTCGATGGTAAATTGGATGTAGAGAATGATAAAAGTTCTCAGTACTGCGTTGCAGGTACTTACATACTCCTCCTCCAGGTTTAGCAGATGGTCGATGGCCTCATCTACGTTCTCAGGCAGGCCGGTCACAGTCACACGGTCCGGATCCTCCGCTCCAGACTGAGGGAAACGGATGTCAACCTGCAGCAGCAAAAAGAACAATATGCTTAGAAGCATATTATGAATAACTCCCAACTCACTACAGACTGGGGAAATCATACCTGGGAACTGCCTGGACTTATGTACAGATCAGTACTTTGTCAACTGAGCCACTGGAAATATGTTTAAGCCAATAGGATGTGGAATCTGACCAACAAAGCCCAAGGTTAATTGACAGTTCATGGGTTTGTGGAGTGTTATTGGAGGCACAAATGCCCTAGTTTGGCAACCCAAACAGTCACTTCCCAGACGTGAACAATTTGAGATGTTTGTTTTGTCCTATCTAATCTCACCTTGAAGTCTTCCATGATTTTGCGGATGGCCTTTCCGCGGGCACCAATGATGCGGGCGTGGACACGGTGGCTAAGAGTAATGTCTTCGGATACCATATCCTCCAGCTCAGTCACAATCTTCATGATGGCTTCCTTGGCAGTTTCAGTATTCTTCTCATATCCAGTGATGGTGATTTGATCCTGAAGGCAGAAGAGTCAGGGATTTGAAAACAACAACCACAAGATCCAGGGTCTGTAACGCAACCAATAAATGCCATTCTTGCTGAACAGAGCAACAATGCCCTGCTTGCTGCTCACTTGGCATGGCTGCTGGGATGCAACTCGTTTAGCACAATTACCACCATCTGAGGAAGCTTCCAATTCTTTTGATTGTTACTAAAGTTATAAGGCTGTGGAAGTTTGACGGATTTCTAATCTCATTGCTTTTACTGACTAACAGAATGGCTGCTCTCGCTCGGGAAGCACCAAGGAATAGAGCAGCGTCAGATCCCCACCTGGTTTTCATCATTCTTATCGGGGAACTGAATGTTGACGTCATGATCAATGCGAATCTGTGTGATGACCGCACCCTTCCTGCCGATGATTTTGGGATGATATTTGGGGTCCACAGAGATGGTCAACTTGAAACTTCTCAGAGCCTACAAGATAAGTTTTAAACATTTTTAAAAAACGAATGCTGGTTAGAATCAATTCACAACCAGCGACAGAACCCTAACTATGCCACCTGGGTGATTCAAATAAAATTCATGCCTGCCCACACAGCCTATTGTATTTCAACACCATTCTTCACACACACAGTTCCCATTTAAGAGCAAATGTATTTTTTCAACTCAATGTTTCTTTTAATTTTGCTTTTCAATGCCATCAATAAACATTTGCACGTCACCACAAGATAGCCAGCTGCCAAACAGAGCTCCTCAGCTGCCTCCACAAAATGTTTCAGACCTTCCCCCCACCACCTTACTGCAGTGGGGACATTTCTACTCCCACGCTAGGTTTCTTGGGAGAAAGATTTCCAACATCTACCAAGTTTTGGGCAGCACCATTTGAAGTTGGGTGGTGGGAAAGTAAAAGCAAAAAACAAAGCAAAGCTGTGGCCAAATCAAGAAGGATTACCAGGAGGATCCAATTTCCAAAGTCGTACAGTCAGCTTGCTTACCCGATCTTCCTGCTCTGCCTGTAGCTCTTTGACTCGCTCAATTAGCCCATCCCTGGCTCGGTCCAGATTGGCAGCCAATCCTGTAACTTTGATGGTGTTAGATTGCTCCTCATGGGGGGGCACGGCAATGTTCACCTAGATTTACAAACACAAGTACCAAAGAACTTGCAGCAAGTCTTCAAAATGGACTAAAGACAAATATTCTTATTTACACTAGCTTGGAGCACTTATGGGTGTTTGTTCTCTGCCCCGAATCCAAGTGACGCATGTAGTTCAGCACACTCGGCACAATATTAAATGCAATTCTAGCACAAAACTACACATGGAATAATTAATAGAATTGATCCCAGACTCTAGTTTCCTTTTAGGGCCACCATTTTGCAGGTTACTTGGCAGGGATGTCAGACTCAAGTGGCATAATTTCTCACATTCTCAGCCTGTCTTTCACATCCTACCGACATGAAAGGCACTCTATCAATGTAATTTTGTTATCTTGTTCCCACCTTCCAAGTAGCGAGATTTTAATGCATGCACTTAACTCATTGTTTAACTGAGAAACTCCCTTATCTTTTTTAATAGAAGCTTTTAATAGATCTTCAACATTCACCCAAATAGGCTGGACCTTGGCTGAATGTCACACATGAAGGATGGCATTTTCGTTAGGATTCCTACAACTTTGCAATGTATCTGTCTAGATAACCAGCTCCAGAGTCCCAACATGAGGTGAGAGTACCTCCAGCTGAGACGGAGTGACACTTGTATGTGAGTATCTTGTGTAAGCTTCTAGTACCCACCGTCCCCTCCCCCCAACCACCACGCAGTGTTCTTACCTCATATTCTTCCATCATTTTGCGAATACCGCTCCCCTTCTGGCCGATGATATAACGATGCAGGTCAAAGGGTACTTCCACCTCTATAGTAACAGGAACCAGGGCCTATTACAATAAAGATAAAAGCATGAATAGCTCGCCACTCTAATATCAATTCTGCTATTTCCACAGAGCATTGTACAATCTAGCCCAACATCCAACCTGCTTTATCTCCTGAGGGAAAGTTGCATCGACAGTGATTTCTAAAGGGAATTAGGCCACTCACCACAAATCAACTTGGTGGGTTGCTTCTATACCAGCTCTAATTGCCAGTTAATATAGTTGCTGACTTCTGCCATTAGGCATTTTATGAATCTCAAATCCAACCACTATTTTAGATTTTCAACCGGAAGTCACAATTAAATAGCTTGTTGAATGAAGGTCCTTAAATTATTTTTTTTTACAAAAAAATGAAAGTCTGTCATTTCAGTTTTAATCATTGCTTTGTCCAGTTCTAAACGTTCATCTTTCAGTTCTGCTACAACTGACCACTGGGTGGTGGGGGTGTCCAAATGAGTTCACCATTTGGACCTCTTCTTCCCTACTCGCCATACACCACACACGACCACAAAGTGGTTGTCACTGCTAGGGTAAATTGTAGAACTTCAAAAACACACATACACAAGAACATCTCATCAGTATCAATCTATAGAAATTTTGCACTGCCACATTTAAAGCCAAGAAACTCATTGCACAGTTTATCCTGAGTGTTGCCTGATGATAGAATACCACATGGAAATACCAGAATACAAGTGGATCTCTTACTCAGATGCTACCAAATGTTGCTTTGATTTGAGGTCTGCCATTGCCAGCAGGTATACAATGTGGGAAATACAGTAACAGCCAGCAGAATAATGGGCAGTAACCGAACAAAGGAAAGACTTTTGCACAATTTCTGCAATGCCTCATCAAGCGATCTTTTCACTCATTCCCACTGAAGGAATATGAAATGAAACATACCAGCAAAGCACCTCTAGCAGCCTCACACCTCTCCTTCCTTCCGGAAATAATAATGATATCGTTCTTCTTTGGGACTGTGGGATCAACTTTAACTTCGCCGTTGGTCTCTCCGTTCTCATGGATGTGCTGCTGCTCAGGCCCTGTGGACAATGTGATGCATAAGATCTTGCATGTTCTACTCCATCACTTGAAATCCATGCATGGTCTGGCCCACGCTACCTTGACGACCTTCCTGCTTTAGCCACACCCTTCACTCAGCAAACACCGGCCTGCTTCATGTCACCTGCTCAATTCCCTACCATTGGTTGGTAAGCTTTCAGCTATTCTGCTCATTCCCTGGAACTCCATCCTGGTGCACCTTTATCTTTTGGAGTCCTGTAGCTCAGTGGTTAGAGTACTCGCCTCGCGAGCAACAAACCTGGGTTCAATTCCTTGCAGGTCAGGGCAAAACTTTGGGCAAGTTTCCATACTCCACATGCCTGATAATAATCCCTCAAAAAAAAAACTGGTCATCTCAATCTATGATGGTTTGTGGGACACTGCTGTGCGCAATTGGCTGCTACATTTCATCCACATATATACAGTCAATTCACTTCGCAGTATATTCTGTGAAGCGCTTTGAGACGTCTAAAAAGACATGATAAGCGCTATATTAAATGCAAGGATTATTATGATTATCAGCCCTGCAATACCAGATATTGAATCACAAATTGCACTCGTTAGTAATAAAGGAGCATAGTTTATCGCAGCTGGGAGATACTGGTGTCCAAAATGTACATTAGTGAAGACTATATTAGATGCACCGAGGCAATGGTGGAAATTGGTGAAAATGATCAAATGGGTTTCCCAACATTTGCTAGCTAAACATTACACGTGATGATATTTCACACTGTAGGAGGCTTCTTGCGAGGAGCATTTATTTATAGTCCATATCTTAGGAAAGACAAACTTGATTGCAGGTAGTCTTGATCTCACTGTTACGGAACTTAAAGTTGGCTGTAACAATCGCACAATGAAATGGGAGCCAGGAATGAAATGGGAGTTGTACCTGGATTCTCCTCACGCTCAGGGAACTTGATCTGCACCAGGTGGTCCTTGGTGATCTGCTGTACCTTTAAGCCTTTAGCACCCATCACCATGCGATGAAACCTTTGGTTAATCACGCATTCAATGGTCACCTGAGCTTCCTGTAGAAAAACAGAAAGGTTTACCAGCATCAGCATGGCGTTCTTCAGCATTCTGCAGGTCCGTTCCACCAGAGCCTTGCCTCCTTACCAGGTCCTCGATGATCTCCTGCATGCGTTTCTTGGCTGCCTCCACGCAATCTTTGGCTCCCTTCAGTGTCACACGATCGCTCTGAGTGCCGGTACGAGGGAAGCTGACCATCACCCCACCATATTCATCAGCAACGTCCCGTAAGACTTGTCCGCGGCGTGCCACAAAGTGACGGTGGTGTTTGGGGTCAACAGTCATCACATCCTCAATGACATTATCCTGTACAGGCAGGGGAGAGAGAAAAAAAAAAAAAGTGTGGTAGATTTGATCACTCAATAATACTTACTCCCTTTAAATACATTCTTTATCATTGTGATGCCACCTCTGGATTCAAGTCCATCATTGGAAAGATCCTACAGTATTTTTCTTGTGCCAAAACTCTAGAGAAGGTGGCTGAAGGCAACTTTTTTGTTGAAAAAATAGTTACTTAAGCTTCCCTCCTAGGGCAGGAAACAATTTGCAAGCCCCCAAACCCCCATTGCTTACAAGGTCACACGATGTCAATGAAAATCACATGTGTTATACACACAGAAACACGCAAGAAGGTAAACTGGTGGTACAGAGACTGATATAGGACAGACATCCAATGACCACCCAATTTATAAATATTACAGACAGGCTGAGGCCATAAGCTCTGGGAATCAGTGGTGCATCAAGCATGCTAGTGGCTATTTCTCTCCACACCCCACCACCCCCTTAAAAGCCACAGCCTTCTGCACACTGCTCTGGTTGGGGAGGTTCCTCCCCTTACTGTTCCCTGTAATGATGAGTTCTGGCTTCTTAAGCTGGTGAGAAAGATGCCTTACCAGGTTTTTGATCAGGATCTCCAGTTCTCTCTGAGCATCCTTGACAGCTTCCTCTGTACCGACAATAGTGATCAGCTCCTGGTCTTGGTCGTCTGCTGTGGGGAAGATGATCCGGGCTCCCGTGTTATCGCGCACCTTGCGGATGTTAGCACCACCGCGGCCAATCAGGAACTTGTGGTACTCGGGCTTGGCATGAAGCTCTGCTGTGAAGCTCTTGATTTGCTACATTAAAAAAACAAGGAAAGATTTACCTGTAAGACAGCTTTAGCCCTGGCGAGGAGGAGGAAGGGGAGGGTAAGACAGCTTTAACCCTGGCGAGGAGGAAGGGGAGGGTAAGACAGCTTTAGCCCTGGTGAGGAGGAGGAAGGGGAGGGAAAGGAGAAACAGGGAAAAAATAGTCATGACTTGCTCTTTCCATCAGGGGAGATTTGTGATCTCGATCAATCAGGAGTTGACCCACAAAGCAAAAATCACTTTAGTCACAGCAATACACCATTCCCAGGCCAAGTGGAGAAAAAAAAACTATTGTGAAATGTACGAGTGCGAGGATACGCTGGCACAAGCCAGCAGTACTCACTGTCTCGTCTATACCGCCAGCACAAGGTTTACCTTTTCCTCAGCCAAGTGAAGCAGTTGTTTCTTTGCCCTGTCAACCTCCTCGGTGTGCCCTCTGATGGTGACAGTGTCACTGCCCGATCCTTCAGTAGGGAAGTGTATGTGGACCCCCCCACACTCCTCCATGATGGAGCGGACAAAGCGGCCTTTAGCACCGATCAGAGAGTTGTGGAGCTTGGCGGGAATGCAAACCTCAACCTCGGTGATATTTGCCTGGAATGGATGTATTCAGAAATTTTAGGGTCTTGAAAATCTCCACTTTACCACAGCACAAGATTAGACACATAGAGACTGGAGTGATCGACTAATTGTGGGAACACAGAGACTAGAATTTGTTCATTGTTAAAAAAGGATTTTTTTTGTCAAAGTCAACAGAATGGGATTAACCATTTAAATGTGTACAGATTGCTGTGGGCGTTATCACACACGCTCATCCCTTGGTGAAGTTGATCAAAGCACCCCCCAAATCATAGAAACTTACGGCACGAAAGAAGGCCATTCGGCCCATCGAGTCTGTGCTGGCTCTTTGAAAAGAGCAACTCAATCCCACTCCCCAGCTCTCTCCCCATAACCACGCAAACCCATCCTCCCCAAATAAACATCTGCCTCTCTTTTAAACGAGGTTATCGAATCGGCCTCCACCACCTTTTCAGGCAATGTATTCCAGATTTGAACAACTCACTGAGTGAAAATATTTCTCCTGAACTCCCCTCTGTTTAGTTTTGAAACTATTTGAAATCTGTAACTATGAGTCACTGATACACCCACCAGTGGAAACAGTTTTTCCCTGTTTACTCTGTCGAATCCCCTAATGATCTTGAAAACCTCTATTAGGTCTCCTCGCAACCTTCTCTGCTCCAAATGTTGTAAGAAGCAGGAACTCTTCCCCACATTCAACATCTTTAAGTTCTGTCCGACCCTGCCACCAAAACAAGCAAATGGTGGTCTGACTGGCTACCAAATCTGGGAAAGTAGCCCAAAGTGAATCACTCTCCATGTTTCTAGGGAAGTTTGGCTCTGCCCTCTGCTTCCCACCCCTTCAGCTCAGGTCCTGCACAGCCGGCATAGGGATGACCTGTGGGAAATCCTTCAATGTCCTGGCTGTATCCAACTTATCTTCAGCATGATTCATGAAAGGCTAAAATTTCATTCCACTCTTATTTCTTATTCTTCCTAAACAAGGTTTGCAGCGTATGAGTCTTTGGACAGGTCCAGTGAAAGGGCACAAAAATGCACGGTATATATGAAAATAGCTAAGCCTAAGTCAATTACAAGAAAAGTTTATTTCACGATACGGACAGTTGAAGGATAAATAGGAAAATCGCTTTGTACCAGTTCCTTTTGGATGGAAAGGATTCGGTTGCGAGCTAATTCACAGTTGGCTTTCTTTCCTGTGATAACAATCATCTCAGAGTTGCTATTCTCTGCCGGCAGATCGATCCTTGTAATGGTTTCTTCGCGGATCTGGAAAATAAATTGACATCTTGTCAGGACTAATGAAAGCCATTGTTACCAGACCCGCAGCCCGATAGAAACTGAATTCAACCATTACATCTGAAATTCTTCTAAATTCATGGCCCAGTTTATGCTTTTCATGTTTAAGCAGTAACCTGTCCAGCGCCTTGGGGCGTCCTCCTGATGTGAAAGGTGCCATACAAATGTAATTTTGCTGTTGTATTATCTGAAAGTAAATTAACCTGAAAGGAATTTATATTAGTCAATTTTGTCAGTCATCTGACACTCTCAAGTGGTCTCGTTTGAATGTGACTTTGTCCGTATTCCCGCCCAATCTTTTAAAAAATTATATTTGTCCTTGCTCCTATAATCAATGAATGTCAGTTCAACCACTACATTAATTCATCTCTCCCTCTGTCACACTTGTTGAGCTTTGGCCTTTTACTTGGTTGCTCAACACAAGTGAAACACCACATTTAGTCCATCCATCTTGCACAACAGCAGACAGTTACACACCTTCTTGATGTTTGCTCCTCCTTTTCCAATGATGTTCTTGTGAAATTGCTTGAAGATGGGAACAGAAACGGAAAAGCTGTTCTCCACCTGGGTTTAAGAGACAAATCAAATTAGCAAATGTTACCAAAATGCTGCGTGTAGATTCAGACGACTGCTTTATTCATTTCAATACGCAAGAACAATGGGAGATTGGCATTTCATATCTATAAACTCAATCTTATTTTGATTAAATTGTTAAAAATCTCATGAAACTTAAGATGTTTGATGGACATGTCAATCATAGCAGTAACTAGGAACCCAGTTGTTAGTCGACTGGTGAATAATTTTTCTGGGAGTAATATACGCTTCAAACAAAATATTTTAAGATAAGTCATTCAATCCGTGACAGTTTATAGGAAATTGCTGTGCACAATTAGCAGTCGCATTTCACCCACAAAATAGTCAATCCACTTTACTATAAATTCAGTGAATTGAGACAACAAAAAGGCTATGGTTATACGTTTAGTTGAGGAGGCTCACGTGGAGCATAAACGCCGGCATAGACAAGTCGAGCCAAATGGCCTGTTTCTGTGCTGTATATTCTAATGTGATAAGTTGCTATATCAATGTAAGGATTATATTATTTCATATTTGAATTCAACGAGATGGCAGTGAGGTGCTAAATTCTCCCTCCCACTCAAAATAGTGTAAACATTAGTTACATTGTCCATTACAGGACATCCTCCTACTTCCATGCAAAACTCAGCACAACCCAGTTCATATCCTCTTTCCCCCTCCTCCAACCCTCCCACCACCCCCCTTTCTGAGTGCAGGGAGACCATACCATCGTGCAAAACCTTACCAGTTCAGCTACAACTTTCTGCAGGAACTTGGCACACTTCTCGACCTCATTTTTAGGGCCACGTAGCTGAACAACATCATTCTTCTGAGCTGGATCTGGGAAATTAATGATGACCTGAATTGGAAAGTTTTAAAAAAAAGTCAGCGCAACAGGAATTCAGTAGCCCTACCAAAATAACAGAACCAAGTCAACCCAGCCAATAGCCCTTACCTCCGGGAATTTGTCACGTATCTCCTTGACTTTCTCTCCCTTCTGGCCGATGATTGTCCGATGAAAGCGATGCTCGATGATCAAATCCTTGGTGCGTTCATTTTCCTGCAAGTTTTAAAATAAAAAGCATAATTCAAGAGAACACAATGCAATCTCTAAACCTCATTCGTTACAATCACTGGCACCTCCTGTCAACTTGAAACCCTAGCACATTGAGGTAGAAACATTAATTTGGCCCCACCACACAGAACAATTGGGCATGGGGGAGAGAGAGAGAGAAAAATAAATCAAGTATCTTGGATTGTTATTGAGTGGCCGCTGCTGTAGCAGTAATGATACTGCTTTACTGTCTAACCACTTCTGTAACTTGGCCAGGTTTCTGACCTGTGAGTTCCTGATAAGCAGTGGAAAGGAAGCTGGATGACATTGGTGGGCAGGGTGGATAATCCAGGTCAGAACAGCAGGAAATTAAAAATATATATGTTTTGTGAAAGTCACCAGCCTGAAAAACATTTGTGGAACCACACCAAGCCTGCATGTCACAGAGAGCCTTTTTCGTTCCAATAAAGTGTGTACCTTGGCAGCCACAAGTTAGAATCTTCCACTCACCATTCTGGACGCAAGCTCTAGCAGCTCCTTTTTGGCAGATTGAACACCTTGAGGGTCTCCTTCAATCCGGATTAGATTGCTCTTCTCATTGTCAGGAGGGATTCGCACAGACACCTTGTATAGCTCCTTGATACGATTTACTAGAAGGACAATGGGAAACAAGTGATTATCTGAACTGTGCACCAGGTGACACTGAAGCCTGGAGCGACTGTCATCCTTAAGACTAGACATAAAATAAATAAAACCTAAAATAAGTGAAAGGAGCAATCTGATCACACCAGCCAAGTATGAGGACACACACTAAAGTGTTGCAGACCACAAAATCCAACAACAGTCACAAATGGAGCCTTAAGGGCCTTTTACACACTCTTGTCCATCAATAATAATAATCTATGTACTGCATTCACTCTCAAATTCAGTCATTTTCTCCCCTGTAAATTCTTTCCAGGTCATGCACTATTTTCAGACCATAGTAGATCCCACTCTGGCTAGCAGCCAGATGTGGGATGATACTAAGCCCATCCGGTAATTTGGTCTGCAGAAATTTTAATAGATCAGTCGAGGGAGGCCCTTTGGGCTTTTACTTCCAGAATACCAATCCTACAAGAGCATTAAGAATTCTTAACAAGTCCAGTGGTACTGGTCTCAACCACCCTCCTTGGTAAGCAAAAAAAAGCTGCAACTGTCGATTATCTTGTGTAATGAAAGCAATTTTCAACCTTGCATCATCACTTGATAGATATTAAGTGTCTATTTATATTTCAACCATCCTTAGAAGTAGTTTGGCCACTAAATAGTTCAGTGGCCACTACATAATTCAGGATACTTACTATTTGTTCCACTCTTCCCGATCAGATGGCGGTGAAACTTGGGATCAATTGTTATTTCGGTGTAGTCCATGCGGTTTACCTGAAACAAAAACACAATGGCCAGTCAAGCTTCACCCTTCGTACAAAGGATGCACAAATGTGCGTTGAGATTTCTGGGCTATACCATTTTAGTGAAATACTCTGATATGACTTAGTGAGAAATGGAATACTAATCAATTCTACATCAGACAACTTTGTGCTCAGCTTTTCCCCACCCACTAAGACCTAGTTTCAAACTGCCCCCAAAACATACTTCACTGATTCTTTCTTTTCGGCATTGGTTCAATTTAAATCTCTGCCTCAGAGCTGGAAAGTATGGTGTTCAATGATCGAAAATAAAAATTTCCCATCTGGGCAGCACAACATTCAATGAAAGTTATTACTCCAGATAATTAACCAAGCACGGTTTAAACTAAAAAGTTTGACAAATGATGACATATTTCCATTACTTTTGTCTCTGAATGAAGCAGTCAAGCATTATCCATGTTGCCACAAGGTTTTTGCCAATTCTGGGCAACCCCTGTCCCAAGAGACAATAATCAGTGAATTTTCATCTGTAAGATATTTCAGCTTGGGTCTGCAATTAAGTCTAGAGTCACTCACCAGATCTTCCACAATTAGTTGAATCTGCTCCTGAACTTGTTTCACTTCCTTAGTTGGGCCTTCCATACTAATCCTATCCTCACCATCAGTGAATTCGATGTGTACCTGAACCAACAGAATTAAAAAAGGAAATGCGTTCAGATTCACCTGGTCTCTCCATTAGGTGTCAGGGTCGGTGAATCAGCTACAGGCTCCTTAAAGTCACTCCAATAGGCGCACCCATCCAGCTACATCCTATTTCAGTCCAATGTGCATGGATGGAGCACAAACCCTCTGCCCTTTCACTCCACATTTGAGGAAAATTAAGACCATTAACCACTTGCCATTAACCGACTCCCCACCTTGCACATAATTCAATCTGGAAGATGGCCAGCTCATTCTAAGGTTTGCTTCAGTTACGATACCTTTGGGGTCTGCTGGGTGATGCGGCTCAGGGTTTGTCCCTTCTTCCCGATGATGAATCGATGGAGCCAGGCTGGTGCGGTCAGAGTTGCTACCCTAAAGCTATTAGCCTTGAAAAGGAAGGAGAAAATGAGAGCTCATCAGTGAATTCTAGCAAAAGTGAAACAAGCTTAGACAGAACAAGGCTGCTCAGTGTCACAGGAAGAACTTGATACTCAGAGCTGCCTTTTTTTTTGGCTTCCCTTGCCTTTCAAAGACATTGACTTGTGCAAACTCACATTCAGTGCTGCTCAATCTCTAATCTACACAAACTAAATGTACAATTGCCTTTCAAATTTCCACAAATGATTCTCTCGCTACCACCCCCATGCCATAAATTTAAACTGTTTAGCAGTTACAAATTCATGGGAGTCTCATATCTACATATCCAAGTCAATGGAGAAAACAAAAACTTTTGTTGTCCAATCCAAGTCCAGAAAAGGGAATTTGATACAGAAACAGCTGAAAAGAAAGGTAAATCTAAGACTCTTTATACAACCCAAGGTGGCTTGTTTGACCAGAGTATAAAAATTAGGTGTCCTTGATTAGTGCTAACATCACTTACTTTAGCGTAGACTTCGGTCAAAGCCTGTCCAAGTTTATCAGGTTCACCACGAAGGATGACGGTTTCAGAGTTGCTGTCCGAGGGTGGGATTTCGACTGAGACTCCGGTACGCTCCAGAATCTCCTGCAAGGAATTGCCTTTGGGACCAATTACATACTTGTGCTGAGATTTCTTTACTTCCACGGCAATTGTTGTGGTCTTCTTTTTCTGAAAGGACATTTTATTTTGTATATGAAAAGGAGGCAAGTAGAAGATAAAGCGGTTACTTGACTACAGTAAAAGCTAGTTTATCCATGACCCGATCAACTAACTTCCATGTAACCGGCACCTCAAATAAAAAAAAGGTCCGCATTCGATTAACCGGAATTTATCTGGAAAAATGCATTATTAAAAAAAATTGTGCTTTCGGCCGAATATCCGGCATTGGCCAGATCCCGAGGGTGCCGGATAAATGGGCTTTTACTGTATTATGTTTCTCCAACGAGTCACTAAAGGAAAAGCTTCAAGGAGTCAATAGTTGTCACAGAACTCCAATATCTGAGAAACAAAAATCCATCAGCACAAGGGAGATGGACTATCAGTAGATACAGTCAGTAACACAGGATACTCACTGGGATTTATTGAGCTTGACAGTACAAGAGAGCAGGATTAACATCAAAAGAGATAGGCAGCCACGATGTGTTGGCTGGAGGAGTTATTCGACTAAATACAAGGGAATTGGATTAGTGCTAGTGGAGTAAATCTATAACATTGTTCTTGCTGAGAGACGTTGCAAGTGGATGTGCATTCTGTGGAAGGACCATTCCCCGACACAACTGTGCCTTACCTTTTCCTCATAGATCCTCTTGATGCGAGTTACAGCCTGCGCTACCTGCTCCTTTTCCCCAGTGATGACAATCTCGTTCTTGTTGACGCTTGGAGGAGGAATGTTGATTCGAGTCCCAGTCTCCTGCATCATTTCTCCAGAGACCTTGTTGAAGGCTCCGGCAATGAAGGGATGGTAGACCTTCTCGATATTAATCCTCTCCACGGCACGCTTATCCTAAGTAAAAAAGACATTTTACCTCAAGAAAAAGGTTCTGCTTAATAGCAAACACTGAAAAGGGAGGTACATATTATAATATATACACACACAATACCTTAATTTGGGCTTGGCTTCTATCAGTGAATGATCATTCAAAAATGATAGTTTACGATTTGATTTAATTCCATTCTACGTGTTGGATACTTAGCATTTGCATCTCCTGAAAATATTCTTCCTCCTAGTAATTATCACAAAGGTTTTCAAGTGTTCATCATTCTACTGACATTTTGCAAAACCCTAAATGCTTTGAGTTCTGATAGCCAACAGGACTGTCCAAGTGTGCTAATATAGTCAAGTTAGTTAAGACCTTTCAACAGGCCTCAGCATTCCTGCTGTGGTGGCCAAATAGACTAACACAAATAAGGTCTTGGCTGAAAGCCCATTTGTGGGATTTTATGTGAAGCTAGATCATAGTTATGATGTCTCTAGAATGTCTTATGAGGGATGGTAACAGAACAATTCAGCAAAGCATTTTGAATGAAATGCAAACAACAGCAATATTATATTTATAGATCGCCTTTCACGTTGGGAAGATGTCCCGAGGCGCTGAACATTCAGGGGTTGGGACACAGTTGGCAGGGTGGCAGAAGGCATGATTGAAGAGGAGGGCTTTGAGACTTGCCTTAAAGGAGGCAAGGGAGGAAGCGAGGCGAAGGGACTGTGACATAGAGTTCCAGTGTGTGGGCGCAGAGAGGCTGAAAGCCCAGCCACCGTTGGTAGGGCGGGTCAGGTCGGGGATATGGAGCAAACTGGAACCCGATGAACGGAGGTGGTGGGCAGGTTGATAGGGAGTCAGCAGGTCGGATAGGAGGGGGGCAAGGCTGTGAATGGTCTTGAAAGTGAATGCTATTATTAAATTACCCTCCTATCAAACTAAGCGAAGGCACAAAGTTTCAGGAAGCTTTCAAAGAAAAACAAAGCACTTCATTTGTTCTGCAAATATCACTGTATGGTATTGATGCAACTAACAACCTCATTTGTACACAGTGACACTCCTCGCATACCTGTTCAGCAGAGATGAGCAAGATTTCATGCCGAGCCTTCTCAATTCCTTCCTTTGTTCCGGTTATCTTGATCTGGTTGCTGGGGTCGTCAGGCCGAGGGATCTGGATCTTTGTTGCCGTTTTCAGTTCCAACTCCTGCAGCTTCTCTCCGTTCTTTCCAATCACAAAACGATGATGCTCCTTCGGGATGGCGACTGTTGCTGATGCCTAGGAAGAACATGGCCAGTCAAAGAAGGACATGCACAAACATACAGGCAATGAAAGATCCCTGGGCATACCTCAGACAGCTAAATAAACATGAGCAGTAACATACTAGGTAGTAATCCCACACACCAGGTCTGAAAATGTCAAATACCACATAAATTGTCACTCTTAACAGCGTTTTACTTGAATTGCTTTTGAATGACCAGATCATAAAGATCAGATCTAGTTCTCCTCCATCCCCAGTAGAAAACTACCTGAGTCTGAAGCTTTGCCACAATCTCCTTCCTTGCTTTCATGACTGCCTCAAGTTTTCCAGAAACCATGATGGAAAGACCTTGATCCTTGGCCAATGAGAGTTCCAGGTGTGCGCCGGTCTTCTGCATGATGTCCAGACAGATCTTGGCCTGCTCTCCTTCCCCAAACTGGTTCATTTCCTTGTACTTGCGCTCTTCCAAAGGGACGTGAAAGACCTGATGAAATCCAGGAAGGAACTGGCTTTTAGCAGAAACATTACGAACAATCAGATTTCAGAAACAGCCCAGCAATCAAGCTCACAAAACATCTGCTCCAGAGCTCCCACGGGTGTGTGTGTGTGTGTGTGTGTGTGTGTGTGTGTGGGGGGGGGGGGGGGGGGGGGTGTCTGTGTGTGTGTGAGAGCTACACGTCATACCTGAGTGATAAGTGAAGATTTCAGTGGTCGGATTTTGGTCCATGCTCCAGTCGGTTCATTTGCTGCCTCAACAGAAACAACTTTCTCAGGGAGAGGAGGGAAGGCTTCCTTGTAGGTCGGAACCACATCAGTCTCATCTTCAGAACCAACATTTGCTACAGACCAAACAGGACAATCACTTAGCGTTTCAAAACATGATCAGGAGAATGACATTGAAGGTAAGAGCGTAGAGCGTTAAAAACAAATTGAACCAAGTTTGCAGTAAAGCATGACTAGTCAAAACAAGTCATATTTATACACTAAATTATTTGGCCAATCTTATGAATTAACACAATAAAATTGAAGACCATACAATTTCCTTGCCCTCCCTGTTGCATTTATCCAACATTATTACTTGAGTCTTGAAAGCGGAATGCACATCTGTTAGGAGATGGTATCCAACAGCAAACGATTGAAAAGATAAGAGAGAAAATGCTCTTTCCTCCTTATCCTACACTTATCCCACTTGTTTTTTTTATTTAGGTACAGAAATATTAGTAGCCAATCATTTAAAGCACAAGTGGAATATTTGGAAGCAATGTTTGCACTGACTGGAAGTTGAACCACTGTTTACGTGTTTAAAAAAAAAAGGTCTTTCTGCTGAAGATATGCCACTACAGGCATCCGTGAGGAAGTCTGTGTGTACGCAGCATATACCTCTGAATGGGATCTTTATGTACAGGAAGTTATTACTGAACAGCATTTGTGTGTCTGAACATCAGCTACACAAATATGTTCAACCTGGGTTGCTAACTAATGTTTTGCTGCGAGCCATAATGTTAATCTTTCTCACACACCTGCAGCGATCAGCCTGCTACGTCAGTCATTCTGTAATGGAGCACTACAAGTTTGAGAAGCTCAAGCTGTTCTATGTACATTCTCTTCCTACACAAGAGGAACAATGATACCGTATCTTGCTCCAACAGTGCAGCCAAGAACACGAAAAACTTACCCGGCTGAGTCAGTGACCAACAGATAGATAAGATGGTTGTGAGGACAGAGGAGACTTGCCAAACTTAAATCAGCCCAGGACATGAACTCCTTGAGAATTGAATGTTCAATTCACTCCATTCTGTGTTAATATTGAGATATGTGATGGAGGCTACCGTTGGAAGGGTCTGCAGGTATTGATTTAACCTGTACAATAGACAAAAGTAGCTGGAAGCTCTGACACTGACCTTTGGCTTGCTGTTCACTGAGGCCGCTCCTGTGCTCAGCAAAGCTTTCAGGCGTCAGTACTGCTACGGAGCTCATTGTCGATATCCCACGTACACGAGGTCCGGGTATGCCACTGAAATAACAATCACAATTACATATCCTGCAACCTCAAACATAGGCTCAATATCGTCCACTGAACAATCATTGTGGCAAGTGATGAAAAGGGAGCAACCGGCACATGGAATCCTTTCCTTGTCCTGGTTTAAATGCAGCTGAGAAGCACACTTTGGATAGAACTCCTCATGCTATGCTATGGTATTTGTTTTTGATGTCATCATAACTCATGGCAGTGGCATATTCTCTATTCTGTGCTGCATGAATGCTCATCATGATAGTAATAAGAGAGTCAATGGGAGAAATCTTATATAATTAAACTGGTTCTTTCAAGAGAAAAGGTGCTCAAATGGAAACTGAAGACCACCACACTGTACCTGAGACCTCAGATGATAGATTTAACTGATACAAATTAGTTAGCTCTCTCTCCCACCCTATATATTGCCAATAAAAACAGGAGACAATGTACAGAGGTACATCTCCAGGACTGAACACAAAAAAAACTTTAGGAATTAAGTTCTTGGGAGTGCATCCTGCCACTTAACCTTCATTTGGGTATATTTGCATAACTTCAGATCATACATCTGAAGTTATGCAAATATAAAAGGACTTACATCTAACGTCACAAGAAATACTTAGAAATCTTTGAGCATAACGTGTGATTTAATCATCCAAGTATTCTGTAACATTTAACATCTTTATGGATTGCAGACATAAATCTTCATAAATGCAATACTGTCAACGGTAAGCAGTCTGCTTCAAATAAAGCAGTCATTCCAATTTGTCAGCTTCACAGTTTCCATTCATACCAGGAAGACATGATCTCAGATGGAAACAACGACAAAATTATATTTGTATAGCTATACATTTGTATAGCACCTTTCACATCAGGAGGATGTTCGAAGGTGCTGATATCCATAATCCTTGAATGGGCAGAGAAATGTTAAATGGACAGAAATATAGGCTGCACTCACACAGCATTCAACACATATTAATGAGACTGTTAGTAAGGGGAAGGCAAATGTTTGTACATTCTGTATGTTGAATGCTGGGAATGAACTATATGTGGTAATGCACCTAAAAGAGGGAAAACCAAAAAACGCAGAAAATACAAACAGGAAAGACAAAACAATCACCACCCAGAGCAGATAGGTTAACATTTGGGTTTATGAACTTTCAAAATTCTGTTAAATGTCCACTCCTTAGATGCAATTAAAAAACAGCTCTGGCATTTCCTGTTTTCGGTTAAAATAGAATAACTGGGCTTTCATGGCAACATAGATGTTCTACACTTGAACCAGGTGCAGTTAAATGTTCAATATTGAACACAGGATGCATGTATATTTGGACTGTAATGTTGAATGTGCTTTGCTTCAAATGTGACTCATCTTGCATCTAAATAGCCAGTGTTGACCAGTTTATAAAGTGAAATAATGCACAAAATGGGTATGCCCTCACCAGCTAAATGGTCAGTTGCCAGAAAGTCCGTCCTGTGAAAGGCTTCCTGTCCGCGTCAGCCTGCCAGCTTTTTGATCTGTAAAAGAGCAGATGGTCAAGAAATACTCAAACACCTTGGAAGCCACAGAACCACACCTGCAGGCAGGTTTCTAAACAGCGTTCGCCACCACAAACAAGACTAAAATAGGAATCCAGTCAGATTGGCACAGATTTAAACAGCTATTGCTAAAGTTGACACCCTAGAGGAGACCAACTGATTGTTAACACAGCTGCAGGAAAGCAAGATTTCTCATTCCCTGACCTTCCCCTTGCTCCAATTAAACCTTTCCACTCTTCCCACCCCTCACATTTACTAGATTAGCAGATTAACTAGGAGTTCCATAACTCTGTGGTTAAGAGTACTCTCCTCACAAGCAAGAGACCTGGGTTTGATTCGCTCAAGTAAAAATAAATAAAATTGGTCACTTCAATCCATGACTGTTTGTGGGACATTGCTGTGCACAATTGGTTGTTGTGTTTTTCCCCACAAATAATCAATTCACTTAAAAGTATTTCCTCTGAAGCGCCTTGAGATGTCCAAGACTTGAAAAGCGCTATATCAAATGCAAGGATTATTATTACGCAAAACTTCATACTACACTTATTCTCTTAAACCACAAAGTAAGCTTGAGAGTACAAAGCAATAGACCCAACTTGTTAAAACTGGCAAGAAAAAGAACTTTGAATTTCTTTGACCTGTTAAAAATTAAAGAGCAATGATATATACATGATAGCAACTGAATGCGTGTTTGCTTTTTTTCCCTAATATAAAAAGGCAGAACATTCTGGGGTGCTTGATTGTAGTAAACACTGTTAGAACAGCTCCAATCTTTTGGGACCTATTTATTTCAGATCCTGAGGCAACTCTGCATCAAAAATAACTCGGGGTCCCAGGTGACAACAACCTGTTGCTGATAGAAACTCAAATCAGGGTACAGGCAACACTAGTTCTAGTACATCACTCAAGTAGCCATGGGCATATACATCTACGGATCCTGTGGTTTATATAGATGGTGGGGGGGTAATTAGATCAGGACAGCAATGAGCAGGGGGGATTGTAACTGTATTTTAACCTCACAGCCCAGGAGCACAAAGCCAGTTCCACTTTCCCTGCTCCCAGTCAGGCTAATCAGTGCAAGCCAGGGAATGAACTTGGGACTTCCTCAGGTCTGCGTGGTTCAACATTACACCACCTAGTACAGTACCTAAACCCAATGACTCACCAGTACCTCACTCAAATTATGCAACTCAAAGTGGCTCTCCAGACAAGAGGTTTGAAAGGGTAGGCAAGACCTTTATAATCTGTGAAAAAAAAACTGCTGGGTATTTGTTTTACTCTACACACATTTTACATTGCTGAACTCCTGGTGATGCGTTTGCTGGGTCATTTCGCCAGAGCTGGGAGCAAATGACTTGTGTCCGTACTCTACTGTAGATTTCCCGAATTATTTTCTCATAGTCAATTACTTAAGCGAATTCTCGCTTTGCCCAAATATTGTTCCAATCAAAAAGCGTGTTGGGGGAAGGAGGCAGTAGTTATCACTGTTTGCTCAGCTGTACCATCCTAGAGCTGCTAACAGGTGAGAATTGGAGCTTGAGGGACCCATTTATACTTGAACGTGCAACAACTTGGCACTAAAAATACCACCAGGTCCCGGGCGGAAAGCTAATTGTACGGACGTTCTGTCGAGGGAATTGTTGAACAATGTTGTTAAGAGGTGCTGTTCGGGTTCAGGACAAATTTAAAGGGGTAATATTCGAAGAGAAGGGAGCTTCTTCCTCCCATCTCCTGACCAACAATCCCCAGATAAAAAGCCATTTGTTTCATGGGTATCAGTAGGACCTTGCAGCCACAAAATGGCTAATGTGTTTGCCTTCAAAATAGTCACTAAATTACTGTACAACATTGAGAATCAATAACAAGACAAATGAGGGCAGGTTTCCCCCACTAGTGTAGGGAGTAGCACAGCAGCTAGCACTGAAAATACCCACCTTTACAAAACACACATGCTTGGATTGTGGTGGGGGTAAGGAGAATGGGCAGGCAATTGTTTGGCAATATCTAGTGCATTAGTCTGTGTGTACCAAGGCCTAATCTATTTTCACATGGGATAAATCCTGTCACAGTGCTGATTACCAGAGCAAACACTGCTTCCTCTTAAGACAAATGTACCTAGACCTGTATTTGCTCAAACATCTCATAATCGAACCACCCCACAACAGCCAAGGAGACCAATGGTCGTACAGATTTCCAACTCTACCTCTCCTCATTATACATTGTATGAATTGGATTTACTTTTTCAATCCCTCCTTGGGGCACAGAAAAACTCGGATGCAGTCCAAGGATTGCTTTTCAGGCCGAAATATGTACTGAATAGGAAAGCTTCTGGCACATTAATGGGAAGGATGAGCTCCTCACGTTTCAGTAAACATCTGAACAACAGAAAGGAGCTTACTGGTGTCTGCTTAAGAATAGTAGAACACATTATGCACCCCCCAAGCCCCCACCACATTTACAGACAAGATACCATTATGCAGAACTTCTGAATATTTTCCTGCTAGGTATACATTAACTTCAGGTTCACATCAACTGATCCTCTCCCCACACCCCCACTAGATAAAGCAATTCTATGTGTGCAGCCTTAAGCTTCTTCACAACATGTTCTTTGGACCCAAGGTGGAGCATTAAATTAAGATTCTCATTCTTAACAAGGCTTTTAAATTGAAACTCACATCTAAAGAATATTTTCTGCACATGAACCTATATACACCTCAAGAGCTATTCAATGAAAATCATGAGCCAATTTAATGTCATCAGGTTATTTGCTTCCCTTTGTTAGCCTATTACTAATTGTTAGGACAGTACCTGGTTCTGCCAATACTCCTTGTAATCCAAGAACAGCAACTGATTTACCCAATTTTCAAATGGTATAGCTCCCACTCGTTTCTCTCAGAATGAGATCACTCCTGCACCCACATTGCATTGCTTCCTCAAAAATAAAGCACCCACTGATTTTCTGAAGCACAGGATGTGATTGCATGCATACAGCTCAACAAATGACAATGCAGAGAATGAACCAGGTCTGATCTATCAGCACATGGACTTTGTATGTCACTGTCATTTGCCAACAACGAATGGACAACAGCATCTTCAATGGACAAAGCTAAATTCTGGTTAAAATTACAGCTCCTTGTAAGTAATTAAGGCAAAACATCCTCAATTGTCGACATTCATCCCAACGAGCGACAGATATCAGCTGGGTCATGTGGAAAGGCACATTTGGTGTCAAAATTCAATTGTCAGAATTATTCATTTGCGCTTGGAAATGACAACACCGACCGAGGATTATGCACACTTGATGCTATTGTTTGAACAACACTACAACAATAACAAAATTACATTTGTAGAGAGCCTTTCATGTCAGGAGGATGTCCTAAGTATTTGGTTTGTATTAGGATAGATGTTTCTAGTTAGGGTGTATGACGTCTGTTGCTACTCATTGCAGAATGCAATGCATTCCTTTTGGGGGGCTTAATTAACGCATTTTAAAATATATTTTAAAAATATAGCTCATCAACAATAGGCAAACCAATACAAAAAATGTCTACGACGTTCCTCCCTGCAAGGCCTTCCCGATGAGGTATAAATCGTGGAGTCCTGTGGATCAGTGGTTAGAGCACTCGCCTTACAAGCAAGAGACGTGGGTTCAATTCCCGGCAGATCAGGGCGAAACCTTGGGCAAGATTCCTTACTCCACTCGCCTGATAATAATTCCTCCCCCCAAAATAATAAATTGGTTATTTCAATCCACGACTGTTTGTGGGACACTGCTGTGCACAAAATGGCTGTCGCATTTCATCCACAAATATACAGTCAATTCATGTTACAGTATATTCTGTGAAGCGCTTTGAGACGTCTAGAAGATGTGAAAAGCACTATATCAAATGCAGAGGTGGGTATTATAAGCAAAATAGGGTAGGACTAGAGCAAAAAAAATGTCTGCAATTGCCTGCCATGACATTCCAGTTCATGGCTCTTTGAATTAACATTTTTTTAAAAATCTACATGGTTAAAACATTTTTTTTTAGTAGTAATTAAGATATCAGCAAATCACAGAAATAATTGCTATTGTTTGAATTTTATGTGTACCCCCATATAAGTGTACCTTTTGCTAGCATTAGACCCCTAAGTGCTCATATCACAGGAAGATAAGGAATGAGAAGAAATCATTCATCCATTGAAGCTCATTAATATTTACTCACCACCTTCTGTCAAGGGCAACAATCCCAACCAATATCCTGTAAAAATGCGACAAAACCCTGCACTGGTGATAGGACAATGTTGTACTCATTATTGTTACTTGCTATAATAAACCAAATAAAATACAGTATTCATTTACTAGCTTCCTGGTGTTAGACAGCCTAACTCTGTAAATATTCCACAATTGGAGAGGCCATGAATGTAGCTCCCAAAACATTGCAGGTCTGCTTAAGAGACATACCTGAATGGGAAGAAAGTCAATCAGACATCCACTGTAAACCAAGTACGAAACCTTTCCCATCCTATAATCCGACTGCATTTTGAATAATGAGTGCCTTGGAGTCACCTAGTGTGCAGTGTTTATTTTCCTAGTATGTTAGTAGAATGCCCAAGTCCAGTATTGCTACATTCCCAGTGCCAGTAGAAAGCAGATTATTGGTCAGTCCAGTACTCATATTTCTCAGCATCTACACTATAAAATGTACTTGTTATATGAACAAGAGCTCCAAGGTCAATGGCGATCGATCCAGAACCTCAACCTGCTGCCAACTCAGCAGGTTACTCAGGAACTTTGTGTACAAAAGCTGGAAACTTTCTCACCATGTATTCGCATTGTAATGGCACTGCTCAAGCACAGTCATAGCTCACATGTGGCAGCATTAAATCTGACCTGCCCTTTTCAAAAATCGGTGTGACATTGGTTTGTCAACCAGAAAATAGTAAACACATAAGATTTCTTCATATAGCAACAGTTTAGAAAAGTGTGGCACTGACATGGTCATGCTAACCCATACTCCAATGAAGACAAGGCATGCTGAGCTCCCTGTATAAGCCAGAATACAGTAACAGATGCAGCAAGGCTTTTCTTCCCTTCACTGAAACACTCCAGTGCCGAGAAACACATCAATACTGTTGCTGCACCAAGAGGAGGATTTGTACAAGATCTCTAGGGAGGAAAAAGCTTAGTTACAAATCTGTGTTCCATAGAGTATTTCCTAGGCCAAATTTAAACCAAACCTTAAAAGGAATTACTGTATACCATTGACTGGACTTCCAAATATCATTTACTTTATCTAAAGCTCCAACGCAGACCCAATTTTATTTACTACGGCGAATACAAACTGGAAGTACATTTTACATTGGGATCAGGAATTCTCTACAAAAAAGGGCTTATTTGAATCTCATGCAACGAGTGGCCACCACCATGACATTTTATGCGTCTCCAAGTGCTTCATAGGATGGGAAGGAGTTTCATCCATTGGATCAGGTTTGCATTGATTTGAGAATCCACTGTACTTCACTGCCGAGTTGAAGGCCAAATGGAGTATAGAAGTAAGCACGTCTGGTCTTATGCAATACAATTGTAATCATCTTTTGATAGGCAGGATGTTTTCTTTCAAACACTGAGAACATCAGACCCGAAAGGATTCATTACAAGGCTGCAACTGCGTACTTGCTATCTCAGCTGGTAAACGCCATTGCCTATGATGAAACTGTGCTATACAAACCCAGGAGACCTCAGCTCTGATCCTGATTTGCAAATTGCTGATCTCAGTTGGTCAGGTGTATGAGGTACTAATTGGTTTGGGTTGCCTGAGCTAAGGAAAGCGGTAGTTTTTTTTGGAGTAGGAAAGATCTGTTAAGAGTTCCTCCTACAGATAACCATTTAATGATCACAATTGGTTATAAGCTTGTAAATACTGTAGGCTTAATAAGGCTTATACAGTAGAAGCCCATTTATATGGCACTCGTGGGACCTGGCCAATGCCGGTTAATATCTGCCGGATATTCGGGTGGCCCGTGGCCGAAAACCCACCACAAAAAAATTTAAGTTTTTTTTAAACACACACCACACACAACAGACTAAATAACAGATAGCAACAGAATATTCTATTGGTACTTATTGTTAAAACTATCTCTTGCGCTTCTCACCTTTACCGATTGAAGTTTACAGTCCACCAATTCTTTTTTTAAATGGAGCATGCTGTGCGGGTGAAAAAAACGGCAGCGATTTTGAAGTAGCGCGACTTTACTAGCGGCAAACCGATAACCCTAGACTCTACTAGCGGCAAACCAAAATACTGTACCCGTGCGACAATGTGGGTTATCGGCTAGTGTTATCGGTTTGCCGCTAGTAAGGCTTTAAAGTCGCACTCCGGTTTTTTTCACCCGCTTGGCGTCCTCCATTTTAAAAAGAATCATTGGTCTACAAACCTCAACCGCAGCATCATGGCTTCAAGCGCAGCATCTACCAGTAAAGGTGAGAAGCGCAAGAGAGTAGTTTTAACAATAAGTAGCAATACAATATTCTGTTATTATGTTATTATTTATGCATTTACAAATGTTCCATCGCTATTGTTCCGGATAAGTTCCGGTTTATAAATGGGGACTTTTTTTTGGCGTGCCGGTTATACGGAAGTGCTGGTTCATCGATCGAATGAACCATCCATTCATCACGGATAAACGGGCTTCTACTGTACTAAGCTATAAAGAGCGAGTCTATAGTTTGATATCAATTTCTCACTCAGGTCAAACACAATGTCCAGCCTCAGATAAAGAATTACTACTTGGGCAGGTTATTTTAAAATGTTTGACACACCATTACAACTACAATTCTATGAGTTTCCAGAAAGGAGGGGCAAAAATATTTGCGTACCACACTAAGTCTTCAATAACATGCAGCTTAAAATTGGATTTTGAGAACTTTGCATTCCATCTATGCATTGAGCTAATTGCTGGTTTGGTTACCACTGTTCAGGCATTAACAGATGTAAATTTAAATACCTAAAATGGGACTAAAAGAGAGAAAAGCAGCAGCTGGTACAGCTGAACAGGAGTGACACGTGTACCTCTGTTCTGCAAAGGAAATAAGATGACCTTTGCTATGAGATAAATTTCTAAAGGCTTTAAGGTTAACCTTGGCTGTTTGTGAATATAAAGCTGATTTAGACTTTGCCTCACTATAGAATTGCCACTAGAGCAAAAGCGTAGATTTGGGCTTCACCGCAGTGCTAAGTTTGTTTCTTCGGAGGTAGGTAAAAATGTGCGTCACTGCTTGTTTTCCCAACTAAACAATTTTATTTTAAAAAGCCCTTTTGTAATAACAAACATGAACTTTCATTCTGAGCTTTACCATACTGCAAGTGTGAATACAAAGACATTTGGGTTTTGAACATTGGCATCCCACACAAAGATACCAGAAAAAAAAAGTAAATTGAAATCAAGTGTTTTTTTAATAAATATTTAATTTACTCCTAATACAGTTTTGAAAATGCAAATCTCAGTAAGTTTATAAAACTCAAAACTGAAAAAAATTGAGCATGAAGAACTGGTTACTAAATAAATATCTATCGAGTTAAATAATGAAGTGGAACCGTACAATCAATGTTGCAGCGTTTGAATAATTACAAGAAAGAGCTGGACAGGTTTCTGAAGCAGGAGGTCATGGAAGGGGAAATGACCTGGGATTAGGCCAAAACCTGGCAAATAAAGGCCTAGGTAAAATTTTCCGTTCGCATTAAAAAAAGGGTAAGGACCAGATAGGAATGATCTGCTCTAGCAATGCTACTGAACCTGCAGTACAAAGAACATACTGGTTAGTTTAACTGGTATTTTGGCAGGAAGATTAAAACGTGGCAACCACACAGCCACGTAATGTTGTCCTTTCAACATACTTTATTGATGTAATCATAGATGAACAAAATTCTCCTGTAGAACTATCCAAAGAACAGGAAAATCATTCCAAATTGAACCAATAAAACACACGTTACTGGTAATTAAGATTCAATTACTCAAAAGTTTAACATTTAAGGGGGGGGGGGGGGGGTGAGAGGGAGGGGGAATGCACCACAGATTCCACAACTTTACCTGGCTTAAACAGCACCTCTCACCAGCCAAGATTTGCAAGCAACTCTGTTGCTTGCAAATGTGTTTGCTGTGTGTTTACTTTTTTAAAAAATAGTCGAGGTTCTTCAGAATCCCGAGTTATGCTAAGGAAGTTTCAGTTTGTGGCTCACCATTCATTGCACAAGTGACTTCACAGAAGAGAAGGCTGAAAACTGATCATTCATTCCTATGGTATTTGGTGTGCTACCTGGCAGAAACTTGTTTACCCACCCGCAGGAAGAAGAAAATACAGATCAATCAGTAATAGTCACACCCTAAATAAAACAGCACAAGGAAGCACCTAAGACATTCAGGATGATACACCATTGTACTGACGCACATCAGTTCTTTAATGTTAGGCAGCAGCTGACCACAGATTTGCTAACTGCCTGTTAGCAAAAGAGAAGCTTCCCTTAGTTCCGAAAAATCATTGGATTCCGGCTTTGAGCTTCATCCAGCAGTTTCTTATTGAGAGCTTTAACCTTCTTGCAGTTTGATATACATTTGATTCAATTTATTTATTGCAGATCCTAGAGGCCCCTTTTAGTGCATGGCCTACACTAGTGCATTTTAGTGCATTTCTCAAATCTCAGCCACTATTGCCATTGTTGATTGATTGGCCAACAACCCTTCTTTTCCAAAAGCAGCGGCACATTGGATTTATTTCCATTTCAACAATACTGCTACTGTACCTGCATTGTTAAAATGGCCATTTTGAGGAGACTTGTCTGCATCTCACATGATGCACATTCTTTTAACCAAAGCCATAGAATCCACCGTTGAGATTCCGTTTTAAGGACATGAAAGCACAGGAGCAGTCGTGGGAACAAACTTGAAAAATTAACATATAAAAACATTCCAACGTCCCTTTAAAAAGGGAACATTGTTTTGACTCAACATCCCAGACAAACTGCTGAAGTGCTTTTGAAAGAGGGTTGAATATCTTAAAAATTTTCCTTCATTTTAAACCTAATCAAAGGTACCATTTTCACTAAATATCTACCATACATTTCCATATGCTCATTTGTTTCCAAGACCCAGTGCTATTTAAAAGCCCCACTCGGAGAGGAAAGTGTTTCTGAAGGAAAGGAATCAGGCAGTGGAGAAGCAGTAATTTTTATCCCCCCACCCCCTCCTCCCCTAAAAGACTGAATTCCTTCTTTTTACAGAGATACATTCCCACAAAGTGATTTGTTTCAGAGTGAACTGACAGCAAGTGCCGGAAAGATTTGATGCAGGCAAATTGCCTCCAGAGGCTGATCTTATTCTTACACCTGCAAAGGAGTCTCTGAAAACCAATCAGTAGAACATGGTCTGACTTTCACCTCTCTGACCTATACATAGAGGCTAATTGCAGTGTCCGAAGATATTATTTGTATGGTTCAACGATATGATAATATTCAGTTGAAAGAACTTCCATATGGTCTGCGATAAACTGAACCTTGCTCAAACAGGAATATTATTGTTGGTCTTAAGGGTAATGCAGGCTTAATCATGCATAGCTCCTAAAGGGGCACAATTCTCATGAGAAAATGTTTCACAAACTGGAAAGCAAGAATCCAGATTGAAAATTAATTCAGGATCAAGTGAAAATGCCTTTTAATGCAACTTTGCTACTACTTCTAGTGCTTAGAATCAAACAATTTTAAAAATATACGTATATATTTTTTAAAATTGTTGAATCATTTAAGCCATTGCCCCGTTATGCACTGATCTAGCAGGTGTATTTTGTCTTGCAATAATATTTACTACAAAACATGGCAAACTTATGCAATTATAATATGATCTTTCTTCACCGATATGGCGGCAAACATTGCGACTAAGAAACACTTTCATAGCATTCCACATACATTCCCTACTTAAGAGCTACTTGTATCAATAAATATTAGTTCATGGTTTAGCAGCAATTCCCAGAATAAGCATTATAGAACTCCATGACCACATCCAGATCATTCATCCTGTACATCATGAGAAAGGGTGCTATGCAGGCACCGATTACCTACTCAACCGTTCACTCCACAGTATGTCAAAGTACAATCATGCAAGAAATCAATCAATTGTAAAAAGTTGACAAACAATCAAGCTTGTGTTCAACTCCATGCTTCACTGTACAACTGACACAATTACCAAATCCAAATTTCTATGCCAATTTCTCTAGTGGGGCTGGAAAGTGAAATAGATCACTATTAATCTTTGTGTGGGAATTATATCAGGCCTGATCAATTGGTCAAACTCACCGTTTTTTATTTTAAAAAATGAACCTATTCACGTTAGAATTTTTGTTAAAAAAATGCATCATGGTCCCACGTATGCATTTACATTAGTGACCCTGTTTAAATGAATCCAGATTCTTACTCTGCAAGTGACACATTGCGAGGCTGCCAAAAAAAGAGTTCCTTTCCAATAACCCCCCCAAACCTTCCTGTTCTCTCCTCACCCCCCCCCCCCCCCCCCCCCCAGCCAGGGGAAGCAGGGATCCGCCTGCTTTCAAATCAGAACTGCACTATTTTTTGGGGGTGAAAAAAAAACGAACTTCAAATAGAGCAAAGGGCAGATTGAGTGAGCGAGAGAGAGCCAGTGACAGCCTCTGCCAACTCAGCAACTCCGCGCTCTTAATGGACACCGCCACACACACACACTCACTGCAAACACCAGCAGGCAGCACAGACTCCCAGCGAGGCCCGCGGGGGGGGGGCATCTACACTTGTATTTTTTTTGTTGGGGGGGCGGGCGGGGAGACAGGTAAAGGAGAGAGAAAAAAAATGAAGATCTTTTGTGGAAAAAGTGTATCTATCGCCAGAGCAGAGAGGATGTCCGCGTGCAGCTACAGAAACTGACAACGTCACCAGACAGCGGATTGGGGAGAAATAAAACCATTTAAAGGGTGGAGGGGAGGGTTCAAAATAAATACCGTCCAGACAGAAATAAACTCACCGGGAGAGTCAGGGGAGGTTGGGTTTGGGGGGGGGAGAAAATAAAAATCATAAAATAAAAATGGGGGTGGAGAACCCAAGGAGAAGGATTGAGATTGAATTAAGGATAGAGTGTGTCTGAGAGAGTGTATCTGCGTATATATGTGTGTGAGTGTATCTGTGTGTCTATGTGTGAGTGTGTATCTGTGTCTATGTGTGTGTGTATCTGTGTGTGTGTATCTGTGTGAGTGTATTTGTGTGTCTGTGTGAGTGAGTGTATCTGTGTGTGTGAGTTAGTGTATCTGTGTCTTTGTGTGTATCTGTGTGTGTGAGAGTGTATCAGTGTGTCTATCTGTGTGTCTATGTTGTGTGTGTATCTCTGTGTGTGAGTGTGTATCTGTGTGAGTGTGTGTGTGGGCTGCACACCTCGGCAGATCCTGCTCTAACTTATTCCACGTAGCAAACTCTCACTCGTTGCATAATCACTCCACTCGCGGATGGATGGGAAAAAAAAGTGGCAGAGAGAGAGAAAAAAGTTTTTTTATATAAAAAAAAAGCACTTTTTTTCCCTCTCCTGTGGGTGGGTGGGTGTTTATGAGTGTGAGGAGGGGAGGGGGGGGGGGGTGGGTGTATGAGGGGGGGGGGGGGTGTGGGGGTGGGTGTATGAGGGGTGGGTGTATAGGGGGGAGGAGATTGCCTGTGTTCCCTTTGCCCTGTTGTGGGGGAGGTTTGTCTCAGGGGAAACTTTAAACCTTTTGGACAAACTTTTTCTGTGGGGGGAAAAAAACTTTGGGAGAGTTTGTGCGCAGGCGTAATAGTGACACGTAGCGCTGGCCCCGGCGGCGCTCGGGGGGAATAAAATATATATATAAATATATATAAATATACAGGCTCCTATCTGAGGGAGGGGGGGGGGGGGAGCCCGGCAGCACCTTCACTACCAGCCCCCGGCTCCGGGTTACTTCCACACCGCCGACCAGGCCCAAGCCGGCCGCCCGCCTAGTCCGGCCGCCCGAGTAAAACACGACGCCCAGGCTGTCAACATCACCGCCCCCCCCCCCACTCCCCTCCTCCTCACCCTCCAGCCACCGTCACCATCAACCTCCAACAGCCGATACAGAACCGGCTTTAATACCCTCACCGACCCCCTCCCCCCCACCGGCCTCACATCTCTCCCCGAGGCCGGGTGGGTGGTTTGCGGGAGAAATATTCACCGAGGCCGCCGCCTTTTCCTCCCGCCGCCGTTCCCTCTGCTCCCCTCAGGCACGGGCGGAATCACTGGCGTCCATATCCATATAACATACTCCTCTCTGCCCCCCACTGCTCACTGAGGCCCAGTCGCCGGCTGAGACCCTTCCTCCCGGGCCTATGGTTACTCACGGGTTGGTGGTGTCCTTGTAGCCTTCTCTGGTGGAGAAGCTCCTGAACTCCAATGTGATGGAGATCAGACGGCGGCCGGCTTATAGCGAGAGGCAGGCCCGGCCCAGCCCCCTCCCCTCCTCCCTCCCACCGCCACACACCGCCAATCACCCGCTCACACGTCAGAGACACACGGGGGGGGGGGGGGGGGGGGGGGTGAGGGGAAGAATAGGGAGAGAAAAAGTGAAGAATGAGAGGAGGAGGTGAGAGAGAAGCAGGGAGGAGGGGAGTGAGGTATGGGAGGGGGAGTGAGGTATGGGAGGGGGAGGGGGAGTGAGGAATGGGAGGGGGAGGAGGAGTGAGGAATGGAAAGAGGAGGGGAGTGAGGAATGGGAGGGGGAGGGGGAGTGAGGAATGGGAGGGGGAGGAGGAGTGAGGAATGGGAGGGGGAGGAGGAGTGAGGAATGGAAAGAGGAGGGGAGTGAGGAATGGGAGGAGGAGGGGGAGGAGGGGGAGAGGGGAGTGAGGAATGGGAAGAGGAGGGGAGTGAGGAATGGGAGGAGGAGGGGGAGAGGGGAGTGAGGAATGGGAAGAGGAGGGAGGAGAGGGGAGTGAGGAATGGGAGGGAGAGGGAGAGAAGAGTGAGGAATGGGAGGAGGGAGAAAAAGAGTGAGGAATTCGAGGAGAAAGGATGAGCTGGTGGGAAGCAGAGAGAGGTTTATAAGGGCGAGGAAGGGATGGGGAGAGAAGTTGATGAGAGAGGGATGAAGGGGAACAGGTGGATGACGGGGAGATGTGGATAAGAGAGGGATGGGGAGAAACAAGGGATGAGGGAGAATGGTGTATGAGAGAAGGATGAAGAGGAGAGAAGGGGTTAGAGTGAAAGGTATATGAGAGGAGGATGGGGGAGAAGGGGGATGAGGAAGAGGTGGAGGAAGGAGAGAAGAGGCATAGAGGTGAGTGGGAAATGTATTGGGGGAGAAGGGACTCTGAGGGGCAGGTGAAAGCATGGTGGGGGGTGGGGGTAGAGTGAAAAGGGAGTAATGTAAAGGACAGAGAGGAGAAGGGGAATGCAAGAGAGGGAATGAGACACAAAGGGGAGATGAGGGGAATGTGTGGGAGAATTGCCAGAGAGCAATGGTGGGGTGGGGGAGTAGAAAAGGGAGAGGGATGAGAGTAAGAGAAGAGGGGATGAGACAGAATAAACCATAAACAACAACAAATTACATTTATAGAGCGCCTTTCACGTCAGGAGGACGTCCCAAGGTGCTGATAGTTAGGTCGGGACCCGAACAGGGAGTGGGAGGTCGGGGGAAGGAGAGTAGGAAAATTTACTGTATATTTGTGGGCGAAACGCGGTAGCCAAATTGCGCACAGCAGTGTCCCACAAACAATCGTGGGGTGGGGTAAAGTCAGAAGGAAAAGTGGGGGAGAAACAGGGTAAGAGGGGAGAGGGAGAGAAAGGTGGGGGGTTAAAATCAGGGAGAAATGGGGGGAGAAAGGTGTAAGGGGAAGAGGGAGGGCAGGGGGAAAAGGGGAGAGGGAGAGAATGGGGGAAAGGGGAACAATGGGAAGAAAGAGGGAGAAGAGGGGGAGGGAAGAAAGGGGGAAGAGAGAGAGGGGAAGGGAAGGGGATAGAGAGGGTAGGGGTGAAAGAGCGAGAGAAAGGAAAGGGGGGAAAGAGAGGAGGGAAGACGGGGAAAGAAGGAGGGAAGTAAAGAAGGGGTAGAGAGAGGCAAATAAGGGAGGAAAAGGGAGGAGAGAAAGGGGGAAAGGGAGGGAGGAAACAAAAGGGGTTAGGGGCAAACGGGGGGCATCAATCAACAGCAACAAAAGTAACAATAAATGCTTGTACCCATCCAGTGCCAGCTGACGGCAGGGAAGCGCTTGAGAGCGCCTCCCAGGGGAATGTGAGGAGAAATTGAGAGGGTTCGAGAAGAAAGGGGAGAAAGGAGGATAGAGAAAGATAAAGTAGGGTGTAAGAGGTATTTACAAAGGGGTGGGCAGTGGGTGAGTGGGGAGAGAGAAGGGACTAAATATGGAGAGAGAGGCATGCCTATCCTATGGTAGTTAAAGTAAAAAACATACCCATATGAGATATAAAATGTAGCACTCTAGAAGAAAACCTATATCAAATTATCCAGATTATTTTGCACTAATTTTCTCCCTTCCAATTCAAATAGTGTCTAACTCACTTTTCCTATTGGAATACGATACCATGGGCACTTCACCCAACAGTTCGTCATCTAAAATTGCTAAAATAGCTATGGTTCTTATGTGAGCTTCATTAGTAACTTTTTCAACCCTGGGAAAGATCTCAAAGTTAAGATGATCCTGTACTCACCAGATATCCCTCACTGGGGATCTCCACAGGCAGTCAGGAGAAAGTCTAGATTTTACCTGTGGATTGATGCCCGTTTTGGAATCAACTAAATGAACAGAAACTGATATATAACTGCACCACTGTATTCTGTAAGGCACAATTTTACACGGTGCAGTACCTTTACACACTAGGTCATCAAGTAAATGTATACAGAGATCTGAAATACAACCTGAGGTTGTCACACATAGCCTGTCCTTGGGGACGTAACAACAACAACAACTTTAATTTATATAGCGCCCTCCATGCTGGATGGTGTCTCAGAGCGCTTCACAATAGCGGATCCCGGGACCGAGCCAGGGGCAGGGGTAGAAAGGTGACCAAAGGCGCGGTCGAAGAGAAAGTACTTCAGACCTGAAACTGGGAAGAGAGGGGGAGAGGCGAAGGGAGTGAGGAAGGGAGTTCCAGAGCCTTGGGGAGTGGTGGCTGAAGGCACGGCCGCCGAGGGTGGAGCGGAGGATTTGGGGACACGGAGGAGGCCAGACCCAGTGGAGCAAAGGCAACGGGAGCTGGTTTGAGGAGAGAGGAGATCAGAGAGGTAGGGGGGTGCAGAGGAGTGGAGGGATTTCAAGACAAGGGTGAGGATCTTGAAGTCGATCCTCTCTGGGATAGGGAGCCAGTGAAGTCTGGCAAGGACTGGGGTAATGGGGGAGTGAAGTTTGGTGCGGGTGAGTATGTGGGCAGCAGAGTTTTGTATGAGTTGGATTTTATGGATTGTGGTGGAGGAGAGACCGGCGAGGAGGGCGTTGCAGCAGTCCAGCCATGAGGTGACGAAGGCGTAGACCAAGGTTTCAGCGGCTTTTGGGGTGAGGTATTGCCGGAGGCAGGCGATCTAACACAGTGTTAGAAAAGTATTGACAAAAATACAAAGATACCTTAGATGTAAAGAAGGCCACAGGCAAATGTACACCCAGCAAGGCTAAACAGTGAAAACTTCAAGGAGACTACAGATAGAAAAGGCAAAATGTCAGTTATGTATAAGGAAGTTAACTATGTTCAAAGATTACAAACAATACTCAAAATGCTTAAGATGCTCTTTGTTTCCATGTGGAAATCAATTCTACCTGCAGAGGAAATCAGAGGAGGTCGGCAACAGACTTAATGCATGACAAATTTCTTTCTAGTGTGTGGTCACACATGTCAAGTAATATGACTTGACTGTCCTGGTTTACCAGTTAGATAGCCAAGTCTTCTTATTTGGCAATATTTGATCCAGTCATGGCAATAAAGGGTTTGACTCAAGAATCTGTCAGCTTCCTGGATACCAGCAGACATGGGGTCAATTTCCACGTCTATGTGAATGACACCCAACTTCATCTCTCTGCCTCCACCCTTGATTTCAGGACAACTGATGGACTGTCTGTCAGACATCAAGTTCTGGATGAGAGCCAACTTTCTACAGCTGAATGTCAACAAGACACGGCTCTCTTGATTGGCTCACCCCAGCATTTCCACACCTCAGGCACTGGCAGCATTAGCATCCATGGATGCACACTCAACGTCACCAAGCCAGTCAGGAACCTGGGCATCTTATTATAGAATCTCACGGCACAAAAGAAGTGCCGTAAACCATTGAGTCTGTGTCGGTTCTTTAAAAAGAGCAATTTAATCCCACCTACCAGCACTCTCCCCATAACCTCGCAAACCCGTCCTCCCCAAATAAATGTCTACCTCTCTTTTAAAAGTTGTTATCGAATCGGCCTCCAACACCTTTTCAGGCAATGCATTCCAGATTCGAACAACTCACTGGGTGAAAAAAATTCTCCTCATCTCCCCTCTGCTTCTTTTTGAAACTATTTTAAATCTGTGACCATGAGTCACTGATACGCCCACCAGTGGAAACAGTTTGTCCCTATCTACTCTGTCAAATCCCCTCATGATCTTAAAAACCTCTTAGGTCGCCTCGTAACCTTCTTTGCTCCAATGAGAATAAACCTAGCCTCTCTAGCCTTTCCTCATAACTGAAGTCCCTCATTCCTGGTACTATCCTATTATATCTCTTCTGCACCCTTTCTTGTTCGACCATCAGTTGTCCTTTCTCCCCAATATCTGTGCCATGAATCGTTCTGCCTTCCCCCACCGCTGCAACATTGACCATGCCTTCAGCTCTGTCTCTCTGCCCTCTCTCACCCGTCCCTGCTTGGGCCCTAATCCCATTAGGATGTCTTCTCGATGTGAAAGCCACTTTACAAATGTGATTTTCGTTGTTGGTTTCTGAAAAAGCATTGTTGTGCTGATAGCGTTACATAAACTGGAGTTATCCGCAAACTGGTGGATGCCAATCCCATTTTCTTTCCGAAATGACTTTGTCTAAATAAAGAAAGAAGTTGTGAATGATTTCTGAGCGGTTGACTAAGCCAATGGGGCTGATGGCCAGTTAGACAAGCAATCCCTGGGAGATTAGCATGTAAAAAAAAGCCTGCAACAAACAAAAATGAGTTCAAACAATTCAAAGCACAATGTTGATAAAATTCAAAATGGCCTGATTGTCAAAAATGTTCTTTAACATTGATACAGGAATAAAAGAACACTTGTCAACAGCAGGAAAATGGTCAAGATAAAAGTTAACAGATCAGGAGATTACAGTTGCAATGTTGCTTAAATGTGATGTACTCTATGGACTTCATTCACTGCATAAATAGTATTACAATGTAGAATCAGTGAACTTTTATCACAAGAAACCATTCAAACCATGTTAGTTCCCACACTATCTAATTCCATATTCCTTTCATCATGGCTTGATACTGGTTCCCACGGTACAGGACAAGAAATTATTTGGGATATCACACATGATCTCCAATTTGACCAAATGTGTCACATTTATACTTGTACAAAATCTGCCTTCTTGGAAATAAACGTATTGTGATCATAATCTATTCCATTCCTTGTTTGTTTGCAAGGATACTAAATTCAAGTAATCCCAAATAAAAGGATATGGGAATAGGGCAGGTAAAATGGAATTAGGTTGGAACATCAGCCATGATCTTATTAAATGGCGGGACAGGCTCGAGGTGCCGAACTGCCTACTCCTCTCATTTCTTATATTATGTAAATATAAAGAGAACCACAGCTCAGTCCTTGGTCCAGACAAAATCTTTGTCTGATAATATAGCAGGTCTATTACTTAGTGGAAGAATCCTGGCTAATGCACTAAGCATAGACCACTCAGAAGTACTTTGGAGAAATAGTTTTCCCCAAAATGTAATTGAATGCACTGTTGGAGAAGTGTATGCACAATTACACAATTTGTTCTAATTGTAACATGTAAATCAAGAACAGCTTATTCCAAAAATATTGTTTTGGGCGTATACCACAATCCAATTTAAAATACCGTTATAATATCTGACAGCATGGCTGAGTTGGTAGCATTCTTGCGTCAGAGTCAAGGATGTGGATTTAAGCCCCACGTCGAGCCTGGAAACCAGTATAGTCTTTGTTGGTACTCCAGTATTGGGGGTGATGTCCTTTGGATAAGTTGGGATGCCCTCCTGATGTGAAAGGCTATACAAAGGTGCTGACTTCCTGTACAAGTGCTGTTCCTTTAAGCAGGTGGAGCATATGGCTGACCCTTTAACAACAATCACAAATTATATTTGTGTAGGGCCTTTCATGTTGGGAGGACGTCCCAAAGCGCTGAACAGTCAAGGATGTGCGCCTGAGCTGGGGATCAGGATGGGTGAAGGTCGTATGGAGGGTGGAGGTAGGAAGATGACGAAGGCACTATCGAAGAGGAGGTGTTGAGATGGGCAATGATGGAAGTAAGGGGAGGAAGCGTGTGCGTGGCTGTCCCTTTAAGACGGAGAGACGGGTGGCTGTCCCTTTAAGACGGAGAGGCCGGTGGCTGTCCCTTTAAGACGGAGAGGCGGGGCGCGTGGTGTGGCTGCCTCTGGCGCGGTGCAGTCTGGGGTGTCCCCAGTCTCGCGAGGTTTGCTCCGCCGCCAAGATCCCCTCCCCCCCCCCCCCTCCCCAGCCGGTGCCGTGAGTTGAGCGCTGACCACCCGGGGCCTCCTCTCTCTCTCTCCTCCCGCCATCCTCACACACCGAGGGCCTCTGCCGAGGACACGGCCTGCGCGTTTCCATTTCGTTGTCCGGTCACCCATCGTTCTTCTTGACGGCTTTTTGGGTGAGAATAGTGAGTGAGGGGCGGGCACCGCCCTCTTGATGTCTTCCTCCTCTGCCGCCGGGTGCGGGGCGCACCGAGGGTCATCCCCAGGGCGGGGAGAAGGTGTGCGCTGAGGGGAGGGAGGGGGCGGTAGATGCGAAGTCCCAACCAAGGTAAGGGAGCGACCAGGAAGGGAGAGAGGGCCTGGTGGAGTGTGGTGACTGCCCTGTGATCCCCGTGTGTGTGTGTGAGGAGGGGGGTGGGGGTTGAAGAGGAAAGGCCCCCCTCTGGGGAGAGCAGGAATCTGTTGGTGTTATGCAGGAGTGTAGGCGGTAGCCAGTTTGGTGGGGAGATAATCAAGTGTCTGGTTTGGAATGGAGGGGTTGAGGGAAGCGCCTCCCCCCCCCCCCCTCAATTCCCTTGAAGAGTTTTGTTAGAATGTGGGGTGCCTTGCCATACATGGTTTGGGAAGTTGGCTCCCACAGCAGCGTTGGAAAGGGAAATAAGTAGATGAGTACTCGAATAATAATAATCCTTGCATTTGATACAGCGCCTTGTCGCGTTTTCTCGACGCCTCAAAGCGCTTCACAGAATACACTGTAAAGTGAATTGACTGTATATACGTGGGCAGAATGCGGCAGCCAGTTGCGCACGGCAGTGTCCCACAAACAGTCGTGGATTGCAGGTAAAATAGGCTTTTGGTATTATAGGGAAAGAAGAGGGGCGGCTAGGTTTACAGTCGATAGCACCAAAAGGGAGTTTGTGGCTGCACAGATATTGAAGGCTTTTTTCCTTTACTATAAAGTTTTTGTGCTGCTTCACAGCTCCACAGATACAGTTTGTTCCACTGGGTTCCAGTTTATTTTCACTATCCCTGTCTTCCTTTCAATTTTATTTTGTTTCTGTTGCAAGTGAAGTTGTATATTACAAGATGTTTGGTTTCTCCTTTGGGCTCTGAATTTTACAGATTGTGTTTGCTTCCATGCACATTACAGTTTTTCTCTATAGTCAAGATTGTGAGCTTCAATGCATTTGAAATCCAGTCTCCTAATTATTGTTTTGTTAAAACATGCTTACAACTTTAAAGTGTCTTCCTTTTAAAGAAAAAACTGAATGCAGCCTTTTTTATATTAGAAAAAGCATTGGAAACATCTCAATTGTGGGTTTCACAGCTAGTTATTGTACAGCAATTGCCTCTGATTGAGAGACAACTGATCATTTCCTGTCCAGACAAAGATTAAGTTTAGTGTTAGTGTTTAGTGTTTGTGATGGTGCTGCTGCTCATCTTGGTGATCTTTAAGTGGTGAAGTGCAGAGTGGTTACAAGAGTGAACTTGCTGTATAAACTGACTGATCATTTTATCCTGCTCGAGTCTAACCAGCTCAAACGGCATAGCTTGCCATTCAAACTTTCCTGCTGCTTGTCCAACTAGGTCCACCCTACCCCGTTAGGGCATTGGCTTGCAGGGTTAACAGGAGCTGAACGGCCTGACTCCCTTCTCCAGTGATCTGCCTTTCCAGGTCCTGCCGATGAGCCTGGTTGGCTGTGCCCAGGAATACTGCAGACCCGCCTGACTCAGCAAGCGGACCACCGAGACCCCACTGAGGGCTGGCTTGATTCTGACATTCCATTACCAGGCCTGCCAGTTTAGCACCGAGGAGACCCCCCGCCCCCCCTCAGGACTGTGATTATGAGTGGATACCCCCCCCCTCAGGACTGTGATTATGAGTGGATAATTGGGAAATGTGCAATATTTGCAGCTCATAACTTTGAGGTCATTGTAACTATTTAGTAGGTTTCATTTACACAGGAGAGCTATATCTTGCCTTGCGTTTCCTGTTTGAAACATTTTCCGTTTGTTAATGTGTCTGGACTCTGTATGCTTATGGTGTAAAGATAACTGTTTTGATTATTTGAAAATATCTGGTGCTCTTTAAAAAGAGTTTGCTGATGAAAAAGTAGTCAAATTTAGTTGCAGTTTGTAACATTGTTCAAGCGATTATATTTAAGTATTTAGTAACGTGGTAGTGTGATCATAGCCTCACTGTCTCCCTATGAAAACATGGTTTCTGTTTTTCAAGTAAGGTTGAGAAGGGTTCTGATCATGGACTAGTTGAGGAGTGATGGGTTTCTAATCTGTTTTTCAAACAAGGAAAGAGAATACAGTGGAAGAGATTAGTAATGAATCTAGATATATTTCTGAAGGTGGCTTTGAATATTCTCTCTTAAGGCAACACTGACCTTGCAATCTAGAGTGGGATGTGTAGTGAAGACGGAAGTTAGTTCTGCTTTTACATTTTTACAGTTAACAGATCAGCTAACTGGATACCATGTTGGTTCAAAGGTGTGAAGTCTTTTGGTGATTTCTTTAAAGTATTTTAGTAGTTTCAGAGACGTATGTGTATTCAACCACAGGTATGTGGAAGTCAAACTAGATGAACCTTGGTCTATTTTCGTCTTATGTTTTCATGCTTCAATTAACATGATTGTCCTGTGTACAGTGAGAAAACCAAGTAAAAAATTTGATGAATACTTCAAGTAGCTTGAGTAATTTATTACACACATGTATATCTTCTGTGTTTTTATGCATTTTATGAGGGAAACAGACTTACTTTGGGCTCGAAACACTGATTGTCTTGTGGCATCCTCCCGATGTGAAACACGTTTCGCATACAAATATATTATAAATATATACAGCATATTCTGTGAAGCGCTTTGAGACGTCTTAACACACATGTGTGTTAAGACGCTTTGAAGCGCTTTGAGACGTCTTAACAGAAGTGAATAGCGCTATATCAAATGCAAGGATTATTATACAAATGCAATTTTGTTGTTGTAAACAATTATTTTCTTTGATGAACTTCGTATGCTGGAAAAATGAGTGTTACTTATTTATATTGCAAATTTAGCTATTCACTGCTAAAAGAGCAGTGTGAATGAAAGGCTGGAGAACATGGTTTCAGGAGTTATGTGATTCATACCTATGAAGATTAAAGAACAACAAATGTGAATTGCATTAGGCTAATTTCTCTATGCTATTTTCAAAGGCGATACTAGGAAGTTTGAACAAACCATATTTAAAAAAAAGTTGTTAAAATAACAAGATGTCCTCTGTTTTAAAAATTCCTTTGGTGTTTCCTTTATGGAGGTCCTGAGTCTTGTATTTTCTAAATACAGTAGAAGTTTGGAAACCATGGGGTTAGGAAACGATCATATTTCTTTTGTTTCCCCCGGATGCAAATATGTTGCCTTTTGATATATTTTATCAAAGCTAGATTGCATATAACCATAACATGTGATATCTTCTTGTATTCTATGATTTTAAAAAAACCCTCAAGATTTTACATCTAAGGAACAGCTGCTGATCATAGCTTTATCCTAGAGACGGATTCTCGTGAAGGCATTATGTTTTTCTGATCATAGCTTTATCCTAGAGACGGATTCTATTGAAGGCATTATGTTTTCTTTATTGTGTGTTTATCACAGGATATGGAGATGCTGTTTATGTTTGCTGACTGAGCATTAAACTTTAAACACTTAACCCTGTCTAACTGTATAACTGGATAGAAGACATCCTCAGCTGCCCAGACAGTTTGTTAAGTGTTTGCCCCATTAACATCCCATCCCTGTTTATGTTTTACTATGGATGCAAGCCGTGTGGCATTTCTGTTCCTTTTGATTCAAAGCATAGTGGTTGACTTTCAACAGGAATCTAGGGATTACTATCTCAGATGTACTGTGGAGTCCTGTAGCTCAGTGGTTAGAGCACTCGCCTTACAACCTGTGTTCGAATGCAGAACAGGTCAGGATGAAACCTTGGGCAAGTTTCCTTACTCCATACGCCTAATAAAAATCTCTCAAAAAAAAACACAATGATAAAATTTGGTCATTTCAATCCACGACTGTTCGTGGGACACTGCTGTGGGCAAGTGGCTGCTGCATTTCGCCCACAAATACAGTCATTTCACTTTACAGTATATTCAGAAGCGCTTTGAGGCATCTGGAAGACGTGAAAAGCGCTATATTAAATTGAAGGATTATGATTATCATTATTACTTTCTGCTCTGCCAGGCTTTTTTTTTATAGCCAATCCAATTGTTTTATGCAGTGGAGGAGGAAATTGACTCGAGTGCAGTTGTATCTCAGTCACCAAGTTTCAAGCTTGGCAGTTTTCAAGTTTGTTTCCAAAGGTTTGGGATTCGCTCCAGTCCAAATGTTGGGTTTGTGAGTTCTCTGGTAAACTATCTACTCTTGGTTCATTAGTTCACGTTAGTTCATGTATTTCATTCCACCTAAGGATTCCATGCTTTATGTTCTACTGCCATTAACTGCCATGGAGTATTTTTCTTATTTGTACTGTGCAGAAGAGCTGCTTGTGTCAGTGACCCAGGTGTAGGTATTCAGTTTGAAATGTTCACCTTTTTGTTCCTGAAGTATAACAGCAGTTGCTGCCTTTCTGCCTTTTTTTAAACAAAAGCACTGTGCATCATTTTATTTAATCAGTGTGGAAAATAATTCTCAAGGTGCAGTACCCATGAGCTTTTGTAACTGAGCAGCGATGTTTGTTGAACCTAATTAACTTTATCGCTTGAAGAGACTTCTAAAAAAAACTTTGGAATTCCCAAACCTTTGTAATGGGACAAAGCCTCTTGGGTTTAAATAGTTCCTGGAATCTCCACTCACATTTTTTGTTTTTGCACCTTGTTGTTATTGTACCTTTTGGGTATTTTGTGTGGTCTTCATGTAAGCGATTATAGTGTTCATTAAATTGAACAAAATTCTTTAAAAAGTGGGAACTTTGCTCCACGTTATCTCTACATTGAGCTGCTTTTGATTATGTGGTTGGATCATCTCTTATTACTTGTTTATGGACTGTTGATATTTCTGTTGTGAGTTACCTTTAATTGAAGCTAAATTCATTTGACTTGAGTTGCAACATAGATAAAGCATGCAATGAAGGATTTGGGATTTGCAAGCGACATATACAATTCATAGTGGCCGTATTTATCATCAACTTCCATGGTTGCTCACTCAACCTCACCAAGCCAGTCAGGTAACGGATGTGTCTTGTTTGACCCTCAAGTGTCCTTTCTCCCCCACATCCAAGCAATGACTCGTTCTGCCTTTCCTCATCTCCACAGTAATGTCCGACTCTGCCATGACCTCACCCCCAAAGCTGCTGAAATCCTCTTTCATGCCTTCATTACATCCCGGTTCGACTATGCAAATGCCCTGCTGGTCGGTCTTCCCAATGTATTAAATTTCTAGACTATTTATTTTGCTCTTTGTTCACCTGGACTCATTTTAAAATCATAATTCAGGAACCCTACAGTCTCATTTATGTTAGAAAAGAAGTTCAAATTAAAATGAGAATGGAAATTTATTTTGCTGCTAAATGTAAGCATTGTATTGAGCATGTCGTGATGTCCTGCCCAACCTAAGCTTGATTTGGCAAGCTTCTTTTCAATAGATTCAGCTTCTTTTCAATTGTCTAGTTTTAAAACAAACATTTTAGTTCCCAATGTGACCGACCAGGACTTCTTCTTACTTTGTTCTTAACTTCACTTAACAGTGCCTCTTCCATAGTTGCAGATAATCCAGAACTCTGCGGCCCGTGTCATCTATCATTCCAAACCTTGTTCCCTTTTCCTCGCCCACTCCATTGGCTCCCCATCATCCAGAGAATCCAATTTAACATCCTGATCCTCACATTTAAAGCCCTCCACAACTTCGCCCCACCCTTTATCCATGACCTTCTAATCCCTTACGAATCTGCTCGCCCCCTCCGTTCAGCATGCTCTGGCCTGCTCCCCCACCCCACCATTGGCGGGCGAGCCTTTAGCCACTCTGCCCCCAACCTCTGGAACTCTATCCTCGCTCACCCCTCTCTGGCCTCCTTCAAGTCCTGCCTCAAGCCTCTCCTCTTTGATGGTCCCATTGGCAATTCCTATACCCCCCCCCCCCCCCCCCCTCACTTTACTCCCCCACTCTATCCCCAGCTTGGGTCTGAAACAGTGACTGTCGAGCGCCTTAGGACGTCTTCCTGACATTATACAAGTGTAATTTTATTGTTGTTGTTGTTATACTTTGAGGAATTGGGAGTACAAATGTTTTTCTTGACTTGGAAAAAAGAAAATTGTACCTGGCCTTTGAAATAGTGCATACAGTGTGTGATTGTGATGTTTAGAAAGCGAAAGATCTACGTCTGCTGCCTCATGTATGTGCAGAGCATGTCTCACTATCTGGCTTTCGTTATAAGACAGGTATCATCTGTCAAATGATTGGGTATAGAAAAGTTACCCAAATTTGTTGTTGTCTTGTTTTGACAATTTTACTATTGATAATAAAAGGGTCAGATGCAGGGTAGACTTTTCTATCTTATACATGTTTACTTGGTAGCATTTGGCAGATTCCCTTTGCAGCACACATTCCCATAACAGCTTCATAATGTGCTCTTGTACGTCTCACAGAGGCTGCTTTATATAGGACAGAGCTGTATTTACAAAGTACATGAGAGAGAGAGTACAGGAAAGTTAGATTTGCCGTCTTCGCTCATTGTTAGAAATGTGAGCATTCTCATCCTATGTTATTCAGCCAATGAAGGGACACTGAGTCATTATGTCCCAGGAGGGGAAGAGTGTATCACAGCATCTTCTGCTATGGGATGGTTAATCATGGTGCTAACTTTATACAAACAACTCCAGAGTGGAAAAAAAAACCTGGATCATTGTTTTTCTTGCTGTGGGTAGTTGTGGGTTGAGCAACTTTCATTCGGCTCTGCAATTGACACTTTTTACATGTTCAAAGCATCTGTCTGAGAAATCAAATTCTTGTCTATACCACAAGTGTCAACATCAGTTGTTTCCAGTGGAGACTTCCCCGTAGGGTTAATTGGGTGTTACATTCTGCTGTATTAAATTTCTAGACTATTTATTTTGCTCTTTGTTCACCTGGACTCATTTTAAAGTCATAATTCAGGAACCCTACAGTCTCATTTATGTTAGAAAAGAAGTACAAATTAAAATGAGAATGGAAATTTATTTTGCTGCTAAATGTAAGCATTGTATTGAGCATGTCGTGATGTCCTGCTCAACCTAAGCTTGATTTGGCAAGCTTCTTTTCAATTGATTCAGCTTCTTTTCAATTGTCTAGTTTTTTCAGTTGCCTTTGCATGCTGCAGACTTGACTTAATATAGTTAAAGTTGCTGAGCTGAATCGAGTAAGCCTGCCGAGTTCCACTCTTCTGTAACATATTGGCGTTATTGCAAAACTTGTATTGATGTTCAGAGATTCAGAAGCTGCAGCTTCGTCTACTACACCATCAGGGCTGCCACTATTTTGAAAACCTAAGCTCTTTCAAATGGATGAGAAAAAGCCTAGGAGTCTTGCCACTTGTTTTCCGAGTCCCAGTTGTAATGAGTTTATGGTTAATACTCATTATCCGCTTAAATTAATTTAGATTCCTGGATGAGAAGAAATTGATGCGGGGGAAAAAATAAACTTGTCAAATGCTTCTGGATTAATGAATGATAAACTATTATTTCTCTTTCAGGTAGAATTGTGCAATCTCCACCATGTCTCAGTCAGCAGAAAAATTTAAGGTGAGTAGTTTTTTTTACATAAAACTGGAATGGTATTATTTGGGATGATTTCTTTAAAATAGCTGTGAAGTAAAGATTTGTATATGGTACTGATTTCTGGTTAAAGCTAGTCGATAAGCTTTACTGAAGCTACCCAATGATTCAGGGTGAACTGAATGTTTGGAAATGTGTTTGTCATGCCCCTTTAAGAAGATGTCCTTTCATTTGCACATATCTGGTGTTTCCTTCAGCGAGTCTTGACCCAGTCTGCTTATTGTCTTAAACGTTGATTAACTTTACACCAAGATAGACTAAGATTATAAATCACCTGTGCGGCATTAATGTGTAATTGTAGTTTTGAATGTAAACCACAACAACACTTGCACTTATAGCACCCTCCACTCAGAGTAGCATCTTAGAGCACTTAAAACTAGCATTTGAATGAGACCAACCTTATTAATGTGAATGTCTTAAAAGGGTGGCTGATGTAGTAATAACACTGATTTTGTAAAATTGCTTTGGTTGTTTCTGTTTATTTTTTTAATAAGGTTTTCATGAATTGCTACAACTATTGAGTTTATCCTGAAGCACAATTTCTCTTAACTCTACGAAGCTCAGCTGAGATGTGAAAATGAGAGTATTTCCCATGATTAATGAGAAAAATGAGTTTCAGGCCATATCACACACTTCTAGCTGGCTATAACCATTACAGACCCAGACTAGGTTTGCCTCAAATACGGCACAGAATTATTGGATTGGTGTCTTGGATGGTTCCTCGCAAAATAGTTGCACTACCAGCCAGAAGCTATAGAGTTAGTTGAAAGATGTGTTTTTGTGAATATAATAGATTTTTGTCATAGAAGCACGCTGTCCTTGCTGGCAGAGCTGACAGTTCACATCATCCAGGCTCTCTCTCTCTGGCAGAGCTGACAGTTCACATCATCCAGGTATTCATACATCGCATTGTTACATGATGAGTGAGCACAAGAAGCAGGCTAGGGTTCTACTCTTAGTGTTCTTCTACTCTTACCTGGATGGCACTCAACTCCTCTTCCACCTTCCAATCCAGCACCATTGCTTTCCTGATGGACTACCTCTCAGATATGAAGTCAAGATAAGCTTTGACATTCCCTAACTAATTGACAAAACTGAGGCCGGTGCCACTGTCTCCTGACCTCAGTGCTGACCATGACATTCTTCCTGGCTGTTGACTCAATTCACAGAGCCTGTGCGACATTTCTGCATCTTGTTTAGCCCTCAACAGTCCTTTCATTCAGACTCCCTAACCAAATTCACCTTTCTCCGTCTTCACAACATTGTCTGCCTCTACCTCACGGATGCAGTGTATAATAATTGCATTTAATATAGCGCTGTTCAGGTTCTCCTAGACGTCTCAAAGAGCTTCACAGAATATACTGGAAAGTGAATATGTGGGCGAAATGCAGCAGCGAGCTGCATAGAACAACGTCCCACAAACACTTGTGGATTGAAATGATCAATTGGTGTATTTTTTTGAGGGATTATTATCAGTTAGGCGTGTGGAGTAAGGAAACTTGCTTAAGGTTTCGTTCTGCCAGGAATTGAACTGAGATCTCTCGCTTGTAAGACTGTAGGATTCCAATGTTTCTTCACAGGGGGAGAGAGAGAGAGAGCATTCCATTCCAGATGGGTTGAAATTGCACATGTGGGTGGCATGCATATGTGGAATCCTGTCTGGTTAGATACCCTTAAACATGATGATGGGTTTCTGCATGTGTCTGACAGCTGCCTGATTAAATAAAATCAACAATAGATTTTTGACCTTAACTTCAAATATCTCCATGGCCTCGCCTTACCCTGCATCTCCTGTGACCCCTCTCCACGGCCCCTCCCTCCGCTTCACTGACTGCTCTGCGTCCCCCATCACCTCTGGCTCACGATAGTCTGCTGAGCTTCCAGCCACACATGGTTCCGTCCCGTGGAACTCTTTTCAAAACCCCAGCAGATGTCTGCTTCATTTCTGCTTTTAAAACTCTTTTACCCTCTTTTCCTCTCTTCTTCTCTCCCCACCCCTCGCCCCCGCCTCCTCCATTTCCATCCCAAAGTGGCTACTCTTATCATGACAAGTGGTGCCATAAAAGTGTAAGTTGGTGTTGTTTTTTGCTGCGGCTTCCAGCAATACAAAATGTTTTAGGATCAGGACTTCCTCAGTTTGCATTTCCCCCCCAAATTTTTACATTTGTATGCTTTGTGTGTGGGAGGACGGGGAGAGAAATGACTTAGAGGCATCTGGAGGGTAAGTGCCTGTGCTGTCCAGTCGGCTGTGCAGACTGCATGGGAATTTTCACTGAAGACATATGTCACCGCGACAGACTTGGAAAGAGAAACATATTGCATAAATTCCCCGCATGGGCTTTGCTCTGAGGCTGGGTGAGCACTCATAAAGCTAGGAATACAAAATGGTCTACATCATTAAATATGTGCTATTCTACTTGCTGTACAGCAGTTAATTGAAGGCAGGATGGGCCTTTTTCATTGGTGTCCTCTTCTGCGAAGTCATTGTTGGTGGTGGGTGGAGGGGAGAGACTTTCTTACTTGTTTTTAAAGTAAACGTGGTTTTAAAGTTCATGCCAACTGTGCTCATATAGCCGGCAGATTATTTCCCTCTTTTGTGAAGTATTTTAATGCTGTCTCATGTTATCTCTGGACTGTGCCACACGATTAAGGTGTTGATAACCGTGAAATATTGTGGGAATTAACAAAGATAAAACAATTTACTGATCTTTAAAAAATATTCCATGTTGAAGTATACTTGTATGGCCCAGGAGTTCTGCCACAAAATATACATTAGTTAGGGCATTTTCACTTCTGTAAACAGACTATTTTGAGACACCATTTCTAGTGAGACGATTAAACCCCGAATGAGTACTGGTGACTGTTGACTTTCATGCTGACTATGTGAAAGCAGTGTATTATTCCATGTTGAGATAAGCAGAACAGACACTCAGCTGGGCCTTGTTTTCAACTGATGGCCCTTAAATAGGACTTGAGATAAAACTCCTGAACGCAAGTAATTTGAGCTGGACATTTACTTTAACATGGGCTCCTGACCCTAATTTCATAGCAACAATTACACTGATTTATAAATAATAATTATAGTAATAATCCTTGCATTTGATATAGCGCTTTTCACATTTTATCGATGTCTCAAAGCTCTTCACAAAAAATACTGTAAACTGAACTGACTATTTGTGGGCGAAACGGATTATTATTAGGCTTGTGATCTAAGGAAACTTGCCCAAGGTTTCACCCTGATCTGTCTGGATTCAAACACAGGTCTCACGCTTGTAAGGCGAGTGCTCTAACTACTGAGCTACAGGAGCTCCACAATTTGATCTCTTTGCTTTAGGATTATCTTGCAGGGTAGAAAACACACCATAGCGTTCACCAATAATCATAGAATTATACAGCACAGAAGGAGGCCATTTGGCTCATCGTGTCTGTGTCGGCACTTTTGGAAGAGCTGTCCAAGTCAATCCCACTCCCCTGCAAACTTGTCCACCCCAAATAATTATCTACTTCTCTCTTAAAAGTTGCTATTGAATTGGCTTCCATCTCTTCAAGTTGGGTGGAGTATAAATAGTGGCATAGACACTTACTTGAGCTAATTCTGTCTTTCTGTGTGGTTTTATGGTAGTCGTTTTACAAGGCCGTACGCAGGGGGGGTGCGACGGGTGCGTACGCACCCCCCCAAATTATAAAAGGTCCACATTTTCCGGGGTAGAGAATTGTATTTTTTATCAAATTTAAATACCAAGTAAATTTATTGAACATTTGTGTAACAATCAGTTCTTCAAAACTATGTATAAATTATAAACACATCTTTGAATGATTTAGTATTAATATAAAATTATCGAGTCGCACACCAGAATCGGCGTCTACCCCAAAACATACCGCGTCGATAGACCAGTCCATGACGCGGCGAGTCTGTGACTCGTGATTGGATAAACATAGGTGCGCGCCAAGACTCAAATCCATCCTCGTTTGGAAATCATCCCGTAAACAGCCACAAGGGGCAGCACCAATTCTGGAGTTAAAATCATCTTTTCATCTGATCACCGTAAGTAAAAATTACTCAAGTGTTGAGAGGTGTGACTGTAATGCTAGCAAACAATGACAACATATGTACAAGCTTCTGAGAAATTAAAGCTTTTGAGAACCCAACAAAAAAGTTATATGTGTCTGGACGGGAATGCCTATCTTTTAAAAAAATACTCATGGACGTAGACCTAGGCTTTAGCGCCTATTCCACGTGGTGTGTCAATCGGAAATCATCCCGTATACAGTCACTACATAAAAAGGTAGCACCACTTTGTGGAAGCTGAAATCGTATTTTAATCTGATAAATGTAAGTAAAAATGACTTAAGTTTTGATGGGCGTGTTTCTGAAATATCACGTTTCTTGTTTTGTCTTGATTATCACATTCAATTTATATTATTAAAAATGTATTCCGGTAATTAAAAATTGCTTTTAGAGACGTCCACTGGCATGCAAAAAACATATGACCGCAAAGATAAACAGTGCGACTTTATTTCACATTCAGTTTTGTACCCAGAGTGAAAAAACATCAATGTCGCACGAATTAGGCATAAAAATAGTTTCACCATCATCCGATCGAGCGAACTCGGGCATTGTCCATAGCACAGTTTCCTCCCGGCTTCTCCAGCTATGTCCGCTAAACCTAAGACGCCTCTGCGGTAATGTCTGTGATACCAGTGTGGTAGTGAACCATATAGCTCACTATTTGTCAGATGCTGTCGCCAGTAAACGTTCAGTGCGTCTCTTACAAGCCTGGTATATACCTCACGAGTCACCTAATCTCCTGATCTTCTGAACCGATTAAATAAGACCTCAAACTGTGTAAAACGTCGGAGCCTCGAGGGGGCTTCGGGGGCTTCGGGGGCAGCCCCCAAGCCCCCGGCCATTGTTGGTCCCATCACTAGCAATTCGCACCCCCCCAAAAAAAATCCTGCGTACGGCCCTGGTTTTATAACGTGATCCATGTTCTGCAGCAGAACTTGGCACTCCATTTGAGGAAGAAGACTTAAAAAAAAGTTCTGCAAATATTCCAAGACTGAACAAAATAGTGTGAGATAGTACATTATTGTGGAAGGTTTAACATTAGAGCAAAGGGAACTGCAAAGAGGGACCACATTGGGAAAGTGTTTACCCTGCTGTCTCAATGATATGTATTCCAGCTGTGCTGTTACTGCGTGGCCCAGTGCCTCTGTAAATACAGAGCAGCCATCTGGAGATCTGGCCAAACCCACACTCGCAAGGCTTGTGGGGGGTGGGGAGGGGGGGGAAGTAAAAAAAGGAAAGGAGAATCAACATTTCACAGTGAATCTCCTTCTGGACCATCAATCAAACATGATTAGAAGCACAAGCAAGCTGCCAAGAATTTTCTGCTTGGATTGGAGTTTGTCTATGCTGTAATGGGAGCGACTGTGAACAGTGCATTGGAATTCTGGAGTCCGCTCTGGTATGCATTCATCCAGACACTACTATTTAAAAAGCAATTAATCTATTTTTCCTTTGGCAAAGTTGAGAGGGCTCTTGGGGGAGCAGTGTGATTACATTAGGCTAAGCATATTTAAGATAGCCCTACTCACTTTTCACCTGTTTACTCTGTCCCAGTTTGAAAGAGAATAATTATCTGTATGCATAATGTTGAAAATTTACAGTGTAAATTTAAAACCAAATCTATACTTTGTTCAGATGAGAGGTTATCAGTTCATAACAATGATGCTTCAACATTTATGCCAATGATGACACCAACATAATCTTGCTTTATTAAGAAGTGGCATCATTTACAGGGTGAACCCTCTTTCTGCGATATCCCAAACTGACTGCTGCTACAGAGATTGAGTTTCAGATGGGAAGATCTGAATAGAATCTACTCTCCCAGCATTTCTAACAAAATGTACTGCTTGTGTGGGTGGTGCTGAAAATGCTGCATCTATAGAAATCTGCTTTAAAAGCTATTAACTATCCAATACACATTTAACAGTATGTAAATGGAGATTTCCACTGTGTATGTCTGCGCTAGATTGATGTGTGCTGTCTGAAGATTTCAATTAGGCTTTAGCTGGATTGTGGGTGTGGTTAAGTTTGAAGCTTTCCAAAGCAAAGTGAAGGCCAAAATACTTTATTTACTTTGGGACATACATCTCATTGAATTGTTCCTGCAAATTAATGGTTTTACAACAACAAATTCCATTTATACCGCTTTTCATTGGGGAGGATGTTCCAAGATGTTGGTCAGTTGTGGGCCTGAACTGTGGATTTGGGGAGGAGTGGGGGAAAAGAAGGTAGGGAGTATGTTGGCTGAAGGCAGGCTAAAAGAGGCAGGTCCTGAAGCAGACTGCAAAGGAACGGGTGAGGCAATGGGACTCCTGTATGCAGTTCCAGAGAGTGAGTGCAGATTGGCTGAATGCCTGGGACAGGCAGAGTGGAGTTTGTGAAGTAGGCCAGTGTACAATTGGAAGAAATTATATTGGAATCTCGCTGGGTTTCAGATACCTGGTGCTCCGGCAACAATACAAGATGCAAACTGTTATCACTTCTCTGTAGAGATATTGCTGCAATTATGTGAGTACTGTATCAGCTTCCTCCAGGCCGGTCCAAAGCTTCCTTTGGAACTGCTAAGCTGCTCTCTGTGAAATGCTGCTGGTTTTAAGAGCAAGTGAGACACTGGTATTCTTCACTATTAAATGCTGCATTGTAACTTTTTTTCCTTCCCTATCTCCAGTGGGAGTACTTTGAATAAGCTATTCTCTGTCCATTATTTCCACTTTAAGTGATTTGACTTCTATTTTATCTCTCTTTCTGTTGCAAAGATTAAAATCAGCTAAATACACTGAAATGCATCTTGAAATCACCACCAACTGTGGCTCGAGCATCTCCACAGTTACCGCTGTTCTTTGTCGCGCGCGAAAAGGCTTACTCCATACACCTCCTATGGCTTAGTGGTTAGAGCACTTGTCTTGCAGGCTGGGGAGACCAAGCTAGGGGGACCTGTGTTCGAATCCAGTCAGGTCAGGGCGAAACCTTGGGCAAGTTTCCTTACTCTACACCCTGAAAATAATCCATTCCAAAAAAATCCCACAATAATAAAATTTGTCATTTCAATCTACGACTGTTTGTGGGACACTGCTGTGCGCAATTGGCTGCCGCGATTCGCCCACAAATATACAGTAAATTCACGTTACAGTATATTCTGTGAAGAGCTTTGGGATGACGATAAGATGTGAAAAACGCTACATCAAAACGCAGGAATTATTATTATTATACTACTTGAACATCATCCTGGAGGCTAAAAACAACCAGGAAATTCTTCTTTCCACCACCCACCACCTCCTCCATGTGCCCCCTCGGGCATCCTCAATCTTCACTTCAAATACGAAGTGCAGGGAGGTCATGGACTTCTTCTCCTCCCAAATCCACAATATCCGCTGGTAGGGTCCGTCGATATGGAAATTTTCCGATATCGATGTATCGGTGGGCTCATATAGATATACACCGATATATCGATATTTCTGGGTTTTTTAGTACTGCGCATTCGCGCGCATTTGGATGTACGTGCGCATTCGGAGTGCGCACGCATTCCGGTGCGCGCGCGCATTCTGTGCTCTAGGCCAAGGAGGTTTGCAATGCCGACGACAAGGTAAGTTGGAAAAGTTCGCTTTATACCGATAATACCTTTATCGCCCAAAACGATATACCGATATTTACGATATATATCGATATAATTTTTAATACCTAATTTTTCGATATATCGATATATTTTAAATTCCCATATTGATATGAAAAATGATATCGATATATCGCCGGACACTATCCGCCAAGCAGCGTCATCCTCCTGCTTCTCGTCGCCCACCACCCCCATTCAGTCACCCTCCCCATCATCAGCTCCTACCATAGCCCTCTTTCTACATTCCTTCTCCCCTGTCTCTCCTTCCTCCCTGTCTCTCCTTCCTCCCTCTCAAGCACCGTCAGCTCAATGAAGCCCACCACCTGCTGCCTCGACCTCCTTCCCACCAACTTACTGGTTACCCAGCTCCCCCTCCTCTGCCCACTGCTGGCTGACATCATCAACCAGTCCCTCTCCACAGGATCAGTCCCTGCCCCCCTCAACACTGCTGCCATCAACCCCCTCCTCAAAAAAACCTTCCCTAGATCCCTCAAACCCTAGTCACTAGCTTCCTATTTCAAACCTTTTCTTGCCAAAGGACTCGAACGCGTTGTTGCCAACCAACTTTGTGCCCACCTCTCCTCCCACTCGCTTTTTGAACCCCTCCAGTCCGGTTTCCGCCCTGCCCACAGGACAGAGACTGCGCTTGTGAAAGTCACAAACGACGTCCTCTCTGTCTGTGACCAGGGCTCCCTCTGCCTCCTTATCCTCCTAGACTGTCGGCTGCGTTCAACACAGTCGACCGCACCATCCTCCTCCACCGCCTGTCCCCCGGCATCCACCTCAGTGGGACCTCATTCACCTGGCTCGAGTCCTACCTCACAAACTGCCAGCAGTACATCTCAATAAATGGTTTTTCCTCCCGTTCTCACCCAATTACCTGCGGGGTATCCCAGGGATCCATCCTTGGCCCCCTACTCTTCCTCATCTACATGCTCCCTCTTGGGGACATCATCCGCAGACATGGAGTACTGTACATTTCCACATGTATGCGGATGACACCCAACTCTATTTCTCCACCTCAGTTTGCGACCCCCAGTCCCCTTATGTTCTGTCAGCCTGTCAGACATCAGGAGCTGGATGAGCGCGAACTTCCTGCAGCTGAATGTTGACAAGACGGAAGCCATACTCTGGCTCTCGTCAACGTCTTCAATCGCACAGCTCTCACCTCCTCCACCTTCCCAGTCTGCCCCATAAACTGTCCGAATCCATATGCAACCCTGGCATCAGGTTCGACCCCAAACTGTCCTTTCTCCCCCACATCCGGTACCTCACCAGCACCGTTTTTTTCCACCTCCGATGGATTGCCCGTCTCCAGCAATATCTCGCCCCAAAAGCCGCTGAAACCCTGGTCCATGCCTTTGTCACTTCTCAGCTGGACAATTCCAATACCCTCCTCGCCTGTTTCCCCTCCACCACAATTCATAAAATCCAACTAATTCAAAACCTTTGCCGCCCGCATTCTCACCCTCACCGAACTTCGCTCCCCCATTACCCCAGTCCTTGCCAAACTTCACTAGCTCCCTGTCCCAGAGAGGATCGATTTCAAGATCCTCACCCTTGTTTTCAAATCCCTCCACTCCTCTGCACCCCCCTACCTCTCCGACCTCCTCTCTCCTCAAACCAGCACTCGTTGCCTTCACTCCACCGGTTCTGGTCTCCTCCTTGTCCCCTGAAACCTCTGCTCCATCATCAGCGGCCGTGCCTTCAGCTACTATTCCTCGAGGCTTTGGAACTCCCTTCCTCACTCCCTTCACCTCTCCCCCTCTCTTCCCAGTTTCAGGTCTCAGCTAAAGACCTTTCTCTTTGACCGTGCCTTTGGTCACCTTTCTCCCCCTGGTTCGGGCCCGGGATCCGTTATTGTGAAGCGCTCTGAGACGCCACCCGGCGTGGAGGGCGCTATATAAATCAAAGTTGTTGTTGTTGAAATTAGGAACAATAGAAAGTGTTCTTGGAGATTGAGAATAAGTAGATTGCTGAATGTCTTGAGTTCATTGGAGGACATCATTTTCAAGTGCCATTAATCGATCTGAACTGTCTTTTTTTCATCTAGTTGTTACAGCAACAGCAGCAAATGTTACAACAGCAACAACAGCAGCAGCAGCAGCAATCCCAGTTCACAAACCCCGAGACTCCGGGGTATGTGGGATTTGCTAACCTTCCAAATCAGGTACATCGTAAATCTGTGAAGAAAGGGTTTGAATTCACACTCATGGTAGTTGGTAAGTGTACAGTTTTTTTTAATCTTTGTTTTTCTCTCTCCTTCCTGAAGATATTTATGCATAATGCAGTACAGTTTCACAGCTCAACAAACTGGCTGGCAATGTGCTGGCTGAAAAAATGAGCCAGTTAGCAGGGGGAGGGGCAACCTGCCTTATTTGTCTTAACCTGACACTCGCGCACAGATTCCACTGAGATTCCTTGATGGTGTTCATGAGCTGCAGCCACAATTAACTTTTCACTTCTTTAATTGTGGTGTTCCTACTGATGCTCCAAGATCACCTAATTTAGCACAGATCAGAGATCAAGCTTGAGACTTTTGTGTCTGGCTCTGTTTACCTCTTGGCATATGCGTTTCAAATGAGTTGTCAGGAAACAGCTATAAGTAGTTTCAGGACATCTTAATCTTTGGGAGAACTCAACATAATATTAACATTGATGCCTCTATTATAATAATTCTTCAATCAATATAGTGTCTTATCACTTCTTTGTGATCTGCATACGAAAGTTACTGTTAAAGGTGTTATCTCATGATTTTTTTTACCTAAGGTGTCTTGTTTCAACATTAGCTTTTCTCCTCTACAGGAGAGTCTGGCCTGGGAAAATCAACCCTCATTAACAGCCTTTTCCTGACTGATCTCTACCCCGAGAGGATCATTCCGAGTGCTGCAGGTAAGGAGCCTTCTGATTTGTCAGTTGAATTTTATCATAGATTGATGCTGACCAAACATGGTGATGTGCCCTTTTAGGACGCTACAAATTGGTGATCCGAAAAAGCCTCTTCTGAAATTCCATGGAATTATATCTTCAAAGGGATGATATTACAATCTAGTGTTAAAAGTAGGTTGCTTGGCAGTGTCCTATCAAGCCTTGGAAGACCATGGAACAATAGCTCTTCAGATAAATTGGTGTCAATTAGTTGTCAAGATCTGATTTGAGTAACAGGTACCAACCTATTGAGACACTGAGCAGAGCCCAGATATTTTCCTATAATCTGAAGGGGAAAACGTGTTATCCATGGTGCTTTTTCACACCATTTCATGACTGGTTTCAGAGTGGAATTGACAGAGTATCAGGAAGGTGACCTATTCATTTAATCACGTAGGAATTACAAAAAAAAAGCCCTCGCTATTACTTAAGGACTTGACCAAGAATTATGTACCTGATGAAAGATGAGCTTCTCTGGATCACCTTGGTTCTCAACACCATGTTTCCATTTCAGAGAAGATTGAACGCACTGTCCAGATTGAGGCTTCCACTGTGGAGATAGAGGAACGTGGAGTGAAGCTTCGCCTGACAGTGGTTGACACCCCAGGATATGGTGATGCCATAAACAGTCGAGACTGGTATGTACTATTATTGTGAATTACACTCAGGCTGCCAGTAGCATTCAGTTGACTGGGGTGTTGCAATCCCAGTGTCCATAGATTCATAGATTCATGTCCATGAGTAATTTAGATTTTTAATCAGAGCATTGAAAGGTATTAGGCTTTAACAGGTATTGAAACATTTGTAAAAATCAATTTTCTGCTTGGAGCAGTGAAGGTATATAATAAAGTGGATTCCTTGTACTACATAATGGGACTGCATGTGAATTGAGATTAGATGGAATAACTACACTCCCAATGCAACTGTTCTTGAAGGGAGATCACTCCTATATCTAAACAGAAGTATACAAAAACTGGAGAAATTGAATAAATTAGCAGTGTTAAATTGTTTTTATTACCTTTCAGTATCGTATCTCTTCCTGGAGTGACAACATTTGAGGTGGTGGGGTGTATGGGGGTCATTGCATCTACTTTAATATAGTGACACATAGTGTACATGATAATGCGGCTTCTATATCTTGTTTGATTCAGTTAAATTAAGGGACCTGGTAGAATGGCGTTGAGTTATTGTAAATATAAAATTCTGTCACTGGATGTGCTTGTTCAGCGCTTTGGGACGTCCTCCCGACGTGAAAGGCGCTCTATAAGTGTAATTTTGTTGTTGTTGTTTTTGTTGTTGCTTGACATATCAAAGCACTGATATGGGGTGTTGGCTTACTTATAGAAGTGCTTTGATATTCCCCCGCTATCATTTGAGGCATTGCTCAATCTGTGTCCCTGACCAAGAAATGATTTGTTGGTCTTGCAATGTTCTTCATTGTTCAATTCTGCTTCTTCCCAGCTTTAAAACCATAATTTCATACATTGACGAGCAGTTTGAGCGCTACCTGCATGATGAGAGTGGACTGAACAGACGCCACATTGTTGATAACCGAGTCCATTGCTGCTTTTATTTCATCTCTCCTTTTGGCCATGGGTAAGCATGTTGCCTGATGGAATTGTGTTTCATTAGCCTGTGTACAGCTCAGAAGAGAACATAGGCATTCACCTACAAAACATGTTCCTCGTGTTTCAAAAACTGTTATATATCAAATGTCCTCATTTGATATATGTCAAAGGGGTCCTTAATGTGAAAAATGTGTACCAATGGTTTTTGATCAGCTGGGTGTCTGACTCCAGGAGATGCTGATTGCCATGTTTGAAAGTGTGTGTGTATACACACACATATATACACATATATAAAGCCACCTACACATGGAAGTATCTTTTGTTTTTGAATGATAAGTAGAACTCTCTTCCTGAAGGGGATGCACCCCCATCTTACCTAATTTCAGAGAGTATTTGGCAAAACTTGGCAAGAGTCGAGGTTTAGGGATTCCAGAGCAATTGTTAGGGTACTGCTGGAGTTTAACCAACTCAAACTGCATATTGTATTACTGAGAGCACTGCCTGACAAGCTTCCACTGATTATCCTGATAGGGCTTTGGGTGGTGGGGTTAACAAGAGCTTTCCGATCTACGCCTCCAGGTTCTTGTGTTAAGCTAGATTCGGGGGTCTGTCTCATCAGGAGTTTTGTAAGTGGCCTGGTTTAGGAACCAGACTGCAGTAAAAGCCTGTTTATCCATGACCCAATCTACCGCAACGTCTGTACAACGGGCACCTAAAAAAAAAGGTCCCCATTCGAATAACTGGATCTTATCCGGCACAATCGCGGTGGCGCATTTAATGAATCGATTGTCGCAGGAGAGTACAGTACAATTAGTTCTGAATGCTGCCGGTAGTGGCACATCCGGGTTTTCACTTAAAGGGGCACTGTTTTTCTTCTCCCTCTCTCCTTTTTCTCTCTGTCTTTTTCTTTCTCTCCCTCTCTTTCCTTCCTCTCTATCTCTCCGTCTCTCTTTCTGTCTCTTCCCTTTTCTTTCTCCCTCTCTCTCTGACGGTTACTACATTGCTTGTGTAGCCTGGCAGTATCGTGGTTATACACGGTTTTGGTGGGGGTGGGGTGGGATAAGGAGAGAGAGGGTGTGAAGGGAAAGAGAGGGAAAGAGGTTGGGGTGGGAGATAAAGAGAGGAGTGGGAGGAGAGAGAGAGAGAGGGGGTGAGTTGGTTAATTTAGATGGAAAATAAGAAAAGTGGAGGGATTTAGGTTTGGAGCCATTGACAGCATTGCTTAAAGAAAAAACTCCCCCGTTGGCCATTGTAGAAATTTGCTTTGTGATTGTGTGCTGTGTTTATAGACTGTAATGTATAATTATTGCTTTATTGGTAAGTATTCACACAATATTCTGTTATTATTTAGTCTATTATTAATATTATATATTTATAAAACAAAAGTACATATTTTTTGTGGGTTTTCGGCAGCTGGCCGCCCGAATATCCGGCATACTGTTTAACCAGCATTGGCTGGATAAACGGGCTTTTACTGTAATGAGACCGCCATAGAGATGATTGACTCAACTCCGACATTCACAATCCAGACATGGACACTTTGAACTACCCATGGAAATGTATTCGGTGCAATGTCTTCAGAGAGAAGAAAATGTTGTTTTTATCTTCTTAACAAGTTCTCACCAACCTCTCCCAACAACTCTCCGTTTTATTTTCTGTTTATCTAGGCTGAAGCCCTTGGATATGGAGTTCATGAAAGCTATACACAACAAAGTGAACGTTGTTCCTGTGATTGCTAAGGCAGACAGTCTCACATTGAAAGAAAGGGAGCGGCTCAAGAGAAGGGTATGGAGATTAGTGAATATTTAGGTCTTGTCTGAATCGATAATAAATTACTGATAAATGTGTAATTGCTGGAGGGTAATAAGTTTAGTGGCGTGTAGTGGGTGCTCATTAGTAGCACTGCCAGGAGAATTGTAGCAATTCCAGATCCAGGAATGACATTTGATATGAGGTTAAGGTAGCAAAAAAAACATTGTTGGGATGTGATCTTGAAAGAAGCCTTGAATGGGCTCTACACTTGCTCTCCTTTATTAATAATAATCCTTGCATTTAATATAGCGCTTTTCACGTCTTTCCTCCAGTCCCCGCATCATCTTGTGTGGTGTTCCTCAGGGCTCTGTCCTTGGTCGCCTCCTCTTCACACTCTACATCAGTGTTTCCCAACCTTTTCTTGCTGTGACCCAAATTAACCACCAGCAGGTCCTCGTGACCTAAACTTTTTTTTGCTGCAACCCAAATTAGTCTCCAACGGGTCTTCTCACCCCTAGGGGGCGATATCGCGACTGAAGCCAAAATATTATCTCTTGTCTCTTTTGTGGACTCAGCGCAACTCTTTCACACAAATTGGTCGGTGGTGTTGCCTCGGGCGTATTTTTTAGCATTACAAAAGCATTTTCAACATTAAAAACAGCAACAAAAGATTCTGATGACCCTTCGCGACCCTACTGAGGACTCCCGTCACCCTGATTTGGGTCGGGACCCGAAGTTGGGAACCACTGCTCTACCCATGCTCCCCCTCAGTGTCATCATCCACAGACATAGGGTAAATTTCCACATGTATGCGGATGACACCCAACTCTACCTTTCCGCTTCCACCCGCAACTCCAGGACTATCAGTGTCCACCACCTTCGCAACATCACCAAACTCCGCCACCCCCACCCCTCAGGCTGCCGAAACCCTTGTCCACACATTCGTCACATCAAGGCTTGACTATGGAAACTCCTTCCTCGTCGGCCTTCCTGGTTCTTCCCGTCACAAGCTGCAGATCATCCAGAACTCTGCAGCTCATGTCCTCACCATCACCAAGCTCCAAGACCACATCACTCCCACCCTCACCCAGCTCCATTGGCTCCACATCCCCCAGAGGATCGTATTCAAGATCCTCACCTTGAAGGCCATTCACAGCCTTGCCATGAACCTGCCCGCCGCCTCTGTTCAGCAGGCTCTGGCTTGCTCCATGTCCCCTGCCCTACTATCAGTGGACAGTCTTTCAGCCTCTCCCACACTCTGGAACTCCATCCCACAATCCCTTCGACCCGCTCTCTCCCTCGTCTCATTCAAGGATGGTCTCAAGATCCTCCTCTTTGACTGTACCTTCTGCTGCCCTCCCAACTCTTTCCCTCCCCTCCTAACTCGCTCCCGCCCCTACCCTGCCCCTCTCTCTTGCTCAGGTCCCGACCTGACTGTTCAGCGCCTTGGAACGTCCTCCCAACGTGAAAGGCGCTCTATAAATGTAATTTTGTTGTTGTTGTCTTCTGGATGTCTCAAAACACTTCACAGAATGTACTGTAAAGTGAATTGATTGTATATTTTAGGCGAATGGCGGCAGCCAATTGCACACAGCGGTGTCCCACTAACAGTCGTGGATTGAAATGAAGGATTGTTATAATTGTTACGTGTGTGGAGTAAGGTTTTGCCCCGCCTCATCATCAACAGACATGGGGTTAACTTGATACCCAACTCCATCTCTTTGCCTCTACCCTCGACTCCAGGACTACCACTGTCTTGACAGACTGTCTGTCAGACACCAAGTCCTGGATGAGAGCTAACTTTCTACAGTTGAATGTCAACAAGACAAAGGCTCTACTGAATGGCTCGTGCCAGTGCCTTCACGCATCAGGCGCTGGCAGTATCAACCTCCATGGTTGCTCACTCGACCTCACCAAGCCAGTCAGGAACCTAGTTGTCTTGTTTGACCCTCAACTGTCTTTCCTCCCCCACATCCAAGCAATGATTCGCTCTGCCTTTCCTCATCTTCAACTGCGGGGGATACGGTTGGAAAAATCGCAGTTGGAAAATGTAGGGCCCTATGGGAAACATGGGGTTAGGGAGAGTACGTTCACTATTTTGTGGTTGGGAAATGCAGGGTCCTATAGGAAACATGGGGATGGGGGAGTAAGTTCACGTTTAGTAAAACGAAACACAAAAAAACACATACTGTTATAACATACATGGGGATAGGGGGAAGTAAGTTTGGGCGCATTGGCTGCCAGGATCTGGAGCAATCCGCGAGGCCTTCTGACGTACACAGAGAGAGAGACACGGGGTGGGGAGGGTGGTGACACAGAGGGCTGGGGGTGCTGTTTGACTGACACACAGAGAGAGAGAGAGAGAGAGTCACGGAGGGTGGCGGGAGTGGGGGGTTACATGGAGGGGGCTGTCTGACTGACTGATACAGACAGACACGAGAGAGGGGGAGGGCGCGTGGGGGGAAGAGGTGAAATAGAGAAGGTGAGAGAGAAGGAGGGGAGGGGGGGTGCGGAAAAGAGAAGGTGATTGAGAGAGAGAGAGAGAGAAGGGGGGTGGGGGAAGAGAAGGTGTAATAGAGAGAAGGTGAGAGAGAGAAGGTGAGAGAGAGACCTTTCTAAAGTCCGAGATGCACTCATAGAGAGAGAGAGAGATCTGCAGATCCTGGTAGCCAATGCTCCCAAACTTACTAGCTAGGCTGCGGAGAAGCGACAATAAATTTATGTTACTGTATTTAATTTAATCCTAAGAGAGAAGTGTTGTCGCTGGTTGATTGCAACATAGCAACTGGGTCCTAGTGCTACACGCAACCTGTTCGCACAGTACCTGTAGATCCACAAGGGCAGCTAGACCACGTGGGGTAGTAAAGATGCTGATAGGCAGGAAATGTGGAGCGGATGAATGCACACCAATATGCGGATGAATGTGGTCCCTTGTTTGGAAGAGTGAAACTTGAAAATTTAGACCCGCGGATTTAAATAGCGGATGTGTAAAACGTGGTTTGCGAGGGTTGTCGCATTTAGCAAACAGTGGATGCATGAGATTTGTGGTTGGCGAGGATACCTGTAGTGCCCGACTCCGACACTTCCTCACCCCCAAAGCCGCTGAAACCCCCATTCATCTCTTCATTACATTCCGGCTTGACTATGCAAATGCCCTGCTCGTCAGCTCCCTCCACATGTTACAGATAATCGAGAACTCTGCAACCCATGTCCTCTACCGTTCCAAACTCCATGACCCCATTTCCTCCATCCTTGCCCAACTTCGTTGGCTTCCCATCACCAGAGGATCCAATTCAAGATCCTGATCCTCACATTCAAAGCCCTCCACGACCTCACCCCACCCTATATCCATGTCCTTCTAACCCCTTACCAACCTGCCCACTTAGCAGGCTCTGGCCTGCTCTATATCCTACGACCCATCTGCCCCATCATTAGTGGGCAAGCCTTTAGCCACTCTGCTGCCAACCTCTGGAACTCCATCCCGCAAGTCCCTCCATCTCGCCCCCTCCCTGGCCTCCTCCAAGTCCCGCCTCAAGACTTTCCTCTTCGATGGTCTCATCGGCAACTCCTTAACCGGCTCCCCCCTCCCCCGATCGTCGGTCGCCCCTCAGCTTGGGTCTCACACAGTGACTGTCCAGCGTCTTGGGACGTCCTCCTTATGTGAAAGGTGCTATACAAGTGTAATTTTGTTGATGGGTTGGCTGGAATCAAACCCTTTCTCACCTCTTTTCTGCACCCCCCCTTCCCCCCCCCCCCCCCCCCACACACACACACACTCTTTAGAGTTTTAGAGATAGGACCTGATTAAAGCTTTTTAACACCATGTAACTGCTATTTTGTGAAGTCCAAGCCTGGTTTGAGTGGACTGAGCCAGCAGCATTTTATATATTGGACAATCGCCCTTTTCCAGTTTTTCCATTTAAACATCCCTCCAGTACGGCTCCTGATTCCACTGCCAACACATCACATTTTTGTATTTGCTCCCCCACCATACACTTCTGGGTTTAATTATAACAGCAGTAAAGGCAACCATTTTGAATTTGTAACTACCAAGATGTTTCCTTTTAGAATTCTGTGCAGTTGAACACTGCAGTTTGTGTTTTGAGCTTTAATTTACAGCGATTCTGGGTCTTTTGCTTTTTCTAGGTGAGTTCTAGCCGCAATATATTGTGGGCTGCATGCCCTTAATTGGTATTTGCTGTTGATTTTAAAGTGCCAGTTTTCTTTCAATGAGGAATATAGCAATGTATTGAATTGTGAAGGACCACTGTGGTCTATCTCCCTTGAATCCGTGTAATGAGGAATTAAAACAGTTAACTGTTTTGTACTTCAACGTGTGTGAACGTTGGCAAGAGTCCAAGTATTGCAGTGGAAGGAGCCACGTTTCCTCTTTTTCTCCCCCGCCACCCCCAGTTTTCTTAAAGTGACATTTTGAAAGAAGAGTACTAAAAACAAGCGATGACATTACAACAACAACAACAAATTGCACTTACAAAGTGCCTTTCACGTCGGGAGGACATCCCAGGGCGCTGCACAGGAGGTTTGTGACCCGAGCTGGGAGGGGAATGTTCGGGAGGAGGTAAAAAACGTAGGGGAGGTCGAAGAATTAGTGGGGGAACAGAAGGCACGGTCGAAAAGGAAAGTCTTCAGACCGGCCTTGAAAGAGGAAAGGGAGGAAACAAGGCGGAGGGATTGAGGGATGGTATTCCAAAGGGTGGGAGCGGAAAAACTGAAGGTCCGGCCTCCGATGGTGGGGCGGTTTGGGCAGGGGCTTGGGGCAAGCCAAGTCCTGCTGAACGGAGGGTCTGGGTGGGCTTGTAGGGGGAGAGTAGGTCGGAAAGATAGGGTGGGGCAAGGCCGTGAAAGGCCTTGAAGGTGAGGACGAGGATCTTGAACTCGATCCTTTGGGGGATGGGGAACGGGCAAGGGTGGGGGTTATGTGGAGGCGGGTGCGGGATAGTACACGGGCTGCAGAGTTATGGATGACCTGCAGCCTGTGAATGGAGGAGCTGGGGAGGCCGACAAGGAGAGAGTTTCCGTAGTCCAGCCGTGAGGTGATGTATGCGTGCACGAGTGTTTCGGCAGCGTGGGGGGTGAGATAGTTGCGGAGCCTGGCAATGTTGCGCAGGTGGAAATAGGCGGTGCCGGTCAAGCCGCGGATGTGGGGGAGGAAGGAGAGATTGGGGTCGAACGTGATGCTGAGGTTCCTGACTGGCTTTGTGAGGTGGAGAGTACAACCTTGGATGTTGATGCTGGCAGCGCCCGATGTGCGGAGGCGCTGGCTTGAGCCAATCAGGAGGGCCTCGGTCTTGCTCACGTTCAATTGGAGGAAATTGTCTCTCGTCCAGGACTCGATGTCGGACACACATGCTGTCAGAACATCGATGGTCTGGGGGTTGAGGGATGAGGCGGAGAGGTACAGCTGTACCTGCATTATCCTACAATGCAGAGGTGCATGCATTATCCTACAATGCTGCTTTTTTAGTATTATAGCCTTGTAATGAAGATGAATATGTATTCTCTCAATCTGCAAGGTACTTTCTGAGATTAAAATGATATATTCTTAAGCGCCTTGAAACAACTCGAAGACGTGATAAGGGGCTATTTCAAATGCAAGGATTATTTTTTCTGTGAAGCGCTTTGAGACGTCTAGAAGACGTGAAAAATGCTTTATCAAATGCAAGCATTATTATATTCATACAAGATATGGTGTTGGGGGGGAGAAATTACCTTGGCCTGAATCTCAGTAATGTAGCATATTGCTGAGATTTTGCGCCTATTGAGGTAGTAACAATGCATAAATCAAACTTGTGCAATGATGTAATTTAGATGATCTGATTACTATTTTTTAAAAACCAGTTGCGTCAGTGATTGAATCAAATGTATTATACCCTGCTAGGCCAACGTCATCAGGCTGCAGTAAAATAGCTCTGAATAACTAGGTATTTATTGTACAGGATATAAGCCAAGAAGGGTCTGTCCAGTTTGGGGCATAAGATCATACCGCATTGTGCTACTTGCCCTTGTGTGTATGTAATTTACAAGGCAATCCGGTATTTTGTGATGGTTATCTGTTTGTCAATAGATCCATGGTTTCTTTTTCAGATTTTGGACGAAATTGAAGAGCATGGAATTAGAATGTACCACCTTCCAGATGCAGAGTCTGATGAGGATGAAGATTTCAAGGAGCAAACTCGAGTCCTTAAGGTAGAGGACAGATGTTAAAAATCTAAACTGCTTGTATTTCTGGCGAAGCGTTGCTTGGCTCTTTCTTATCCTTTTGCCATAAATTGGTGTTTAAACTGGTTGAAATTCTCAAACATTTGCATTTGACATACTGACTGTCGTGTTGCACTAAAATGATGCTGTTCTTGTGAATACAGACCAGTATCCCTTTCGCAGTGGTTGGGTCAAATCAATTAATTGAAGCGAAGGGTAAAAAAGTGAGAGGCCGTCTATACCCCTGGGGAGTAGTTGAAGTGGAGAATCCAGAACACAATGACTTCCTGAAGCTAAGAACTATGCTCATGTAAGTACTAAGTCTAAATGATAGTACTGTTTTGATTAAATGGTTTATAGTAGGTTATAATAAATAAAAATTCTTGCAAGTTCAACAGTAGGAAGCAGTGAACAATAAATATTGTCTAATTGGGTTTTTTCCTGCTTGTTTCAAAAGACTGATGTTCTGATTAGTTGTGATGCCCAGACTGTAACTGAAGATTCACCCCATGTTCTGCTTTGTTTTCTGTATGTCTAGTACCCACATGCAGGATCTACAGGAGGTGACTCAGGATCTCCACTATGAAAACTTCCGCTCGGAACGTCTCAAACAGGGTGGCAGGTTGTCTTCCCATGGTTACGTTCTCCCTCTTTCTCCTTTGTACGTACCTGTCACTCTTGCCTTCTCGCCCTCTGCAAACCATTTTAACAGAAGCTTCTGATGTACCACAACCTGTACTTGCTGTGTGAGAGAGAGGAACATAATAAGCACTTGCACATGAGCTTAGACCTTAAATATGTCGGATCTTTAAACCATCTTTAGATGGTCTACAACAACAACAAAATTCCACTTGTATCGCATCTTTCACGTTGGGAGAACGTCCCAAAGCGCTGAACAGTCTGGTCGGGACCCGAGCCTGTGGGGTAGGGGAGGGTCTAGTTGCTATAGTTAAAGTTTGACAAAACTAGTTTCTGGTTCCTGACATTATTTCAGTGCACAGTCTAGTTTGAAACAGACCAAACCCAGAGTGAGTCACTTAAAAACTTGAAGCAAATACATTCTGGCCAAAAAGTCTTCTACTGCTGACAATGCGGGTCTACCTTGGAAATAGCAGATCTGAATGGTCTTTTCAGTAATCTAGGCCAGTATTCAAGACACAGGCCCAAGAAACCTGGAAAGCATAGGATAGTAGCAAGCCATCCAGCTCATGCATCTAACCTTTTGTGGTGCTTGCTCCTTCAATAGGCTCACTGATCCTAAGTACTTGCCCTTTCCTCTAAAATAACCCATCAGGTCAGTTATGTGTCACTACAGATATTTCAGTTTTGTAATTTTTAAAAAGCAAACTGCCGAAAACAGCATTCTAAATATAAGCCTAATAACAACAACAACAACTTTGATTTATATAGCGCCCTCCACGCCAGACGGTGTCTCAGAGCGCTTCACAATAGCGGATCCTGGGACCGAGCCAGAGGCAGGGGTAGAAAGGTGACCAAAGGCGCGGTTGAAGAGAAAGGTCTTCAGACCTGAAACTGGGAAGAGAGGGGGAGAGGCGAAGGGAGTGAGGAAGGGAGTTCCAGAGCCTTGGGGCGTCGTGGCTGAAGGCACGGCCGCTGAGGGTGGAGCGGAGGATTCGGGAGACATGGAGGAGGCCAGACCCAGTGGAGCGAAGGGATAGGGAGCCAGTGAGGTCTGGCAAGGACTGTGGTAATGGGGGAGCAAAGTTTGGTGCGGGTGAGTATGCGGGCGGGAGAGTTTTGAATTAGCTGGATTTTGCGGATTGTGCTAGCGGGGAGACTGGTGAGGAGAGCATTGCAATAGTTCAGCCGAGAGGTGAGAAAGGCATGGACCGAGGTTTCAGCAGCTTTTGGGGTGAGGTATTGCTGGAGACGGGCAATCCGTCGGAGGTGGTAGAAGGCAGTGCTGGTGAGGGACCGGATGTGGGGGAGGAAGGACAGTTGGGGGTCGAACCTGACTCCTAGGTTGCGCTCAGGTTCGCAGAGTTTTAGGGGCAGACCGGGAAGGTGGAGGAGGTGAGAGCCGCGCGAATGGATATGCTTTAGTATATGCTTTTGTAGCAACTATCCATTTTCCATAATATTTTTGGCCATTCCTTCTCTCCTCCCTTAGAAGGAATAGCTTTGCCTAAACGTATAATCAATCAATCAATCAATTAATCAATCAATCAAAAGTTACATTTATATAGCGCCTTTCACGTCGGGAGGATGTCCCAAGGTGCTGAACAGTCAGGTAAGGGATCAGAGCGGGGGGGGGGGGGGGAGGGATCAGGGGAAGGATAGTAGGAAAATCGACTATATTTGTGGGCGAAATATAAGTATAATAAAAGTATCGTGACTGAGCATCCCAGGTTTCCCTATACAGCCTACTCCAAAAATAACTAAATGGTTTTGAGAATGTTTGAAGTAAATCCAGTACTTGGACTCAATGCTATTTTGCTGTGGTTAATATGAGATTTGTAAAAATAAAATGTCATGTTAGATATTACTTAGTGCCTAGAATTACAGTACCTTTCCCTTAAAGCATCAACTTCTTTCTGAGGATGAGAAAGAATATCCAGCTGAGTAAGTTTAGACTCTGGTCCTTAAAGTACATGCAGAGTTACAGTTATGGTCGGGTAATGGTACATTAGAGCTGTCTGAGAATCCTGATCATAGCCTCGTGGAACATTGTACAAGTTTGGGGACCAGGTGGGCAATGTCCCAGAAAAGACTGAGCATTGTTTGTCTCCAAAGTGATTTGTACAGTGTTTACGTTGGCTGTGCTTGGGAGTCGCTGAACCAAAATGATGTGACGAGTGACAACAAATTGGTGAAATTTGAGGGGGAAGGGCCTGTCCTTTGATCTGCTTTCTGCTGTCTTTTACTATTGATTCTTTCTTTTAAATATGTTTCAAAGTTGTGCCAATAGAGGGAGCTAATGGAAATTGTGTTACAGAAGGAACATCACCATTTGAATAAAGAGGCATAAGTGTATTGGGTATTTTACTTCTGTCCATGAAGCCAAACCATTTATGTTTTTTTTAACCAAAGTTGAAATTTAACAAAACTCTGGATATTACATTTTCTTGTGTAATTCAATGCCCTCCTTCCCTCACCTGAAGGGTGTTAGTTCCTGAAAAGAAGCTGTACGGATTAAGCTGTTGTTGCTTGTGGCATTTAGTTGGAGAAATTTAAGAATCATTAATTTCTGGTCAAACCTTCATGCCAACTTGTGAAAAACAATGTCCCACAAACAGCTACCAGTGAATGACCAATTTCATTTGGGGGATTCTTGGTTAAGGCATCTGGAGAAACTTTCTCTTTTGGGATATTGTGACAAGATCTTTAACATCCACCTGGACAGATTGGTTTCGATGTCTTAACTGAATAACAGCATTTCTGACAAAGCAACACCCAGCCCCAGAACTGCATTGTGAAGCCACATTATCCATGAATTTTAGTTCATGAACATTGGTTGATTTCCTGCAACCAAGGACGTTGAGAATTGTAGCAAAATGGTAGCAGCTGTGTTGATTTTAAAGGCATTTCATCTTTCATTTTTTTTAACTTGCAGACTTAATAATTTAATGCAAACAGATTGACTCAGTACTTAAACTATACATTCTGTTTTGTTTTCTGAGAATATTGCTGACATGTGGCCCCTTGTGACTTGACTTGCATGCTTCAATTCTTTCTTCACTTCTTTCTATGTTGCCTTCACACTTTTTTTCCTCCCCTTTTTATATAAAAAAAATTCCAAACTATGTTTGTTTGAGAAAATTGCCGAATCAGAATTCATGACCATACTTTGTTAGATAAGCAGGTGTGGATAAATGAAGTGGAGATATCGCTTAAGGTAGTTTTCCCGATGTGTTTGATTTCTGGGCTAGTTTGAGGTTTGGAATGTCAATGGGGAACATGTATCCGTGAAGAGCTCACATGCTGTTCCAGCAAACTGGGTGCTGACTCAGTGATATTCACACATGCAGTATTGGAATGAGTGGTGTAGTTTACCGTTGGGCAGCTGGTGGAGATGTGCTGGATGAAAGCCCAATCCTCTTTCGATGCAGAGCTGACTGTTTGACTGCAGATGTACAACAATTTAGTTGTGTATTTTTTGCTCTCACTCCTTCACTTGCCTCATTGTAATGGGTGGTTCAATCCAAAAACTGCTTGTTCAGTTGAATGTTGAAATGATTCAAGTTGATTCTATACAAAGGTTGCGAACTGGAAATTTGGATATATCGCCTAGCTTGGGAAAAGCTCATCTCTTTTGGTGTGATTCAGAAAACAATAGGAACTCTATAGTGTCCATCCAGATGGGAAAATAATAATAATGTTTGTATTTGATATAGCGCTTTTCACGTCTTCCAGACGTCACAAAGTACTTCCACAGAACAGAGATAAAAGATCATTAATTTGGACAGAGATGGACAGGGCTAAAGGCCATTAATTTGAGGGATTGGTGGTGGGTTTGCACACTCTCACCTCTGGGACTCGAAGTGAAACCTAGACCTTGAATCCTTCAATGTCTGATATAAGTGGATGGGAATACTTGTCAATGTGAAACATTCTCTCCTTTTTTGTGACATTGAGTATGTGTGAAATTTATAGTGCATTGCCCAATGAAAGTTGCAGAAGCATTAACTAATTCTGAGGCTAGCCCCTAGTCTTTGGTTGTTTCTAATGTGTTGAAAGTATAATGTTTTTTTTCTTGAGAAGAGCGAAGTCTGTTTGTGGTGAAGCTGGGTCTAGAAGTCTACAAGGGAATCTGAAGGTTGAATCAGTTTGAGATGGTGCTGAGCCAAGTTGATCAGGTTAATATATGACAGACAACATACTGCACTGTTTATAAAAAGGAAAAAAATTATGGAAATTGACAGGATCAATTTAAGTCTTGCTGGCTCTGGGAATGCTGACCACTGATGCAGTTGCAGACGGGTGAGAAGGATTAACAATTTTGTGTTTGTCCTCTTAGAAAAGGGGAAGAGCATCCTCAGGATAAGGACCAAATCCTGATGGAAAAGGAAGCTGAGGTAAGAGGTTTTGTGTTGCACGAAAATCAAATTTTCTCTCTTCTTTACAAAAGCCATTCTCGGCACTGTCTTCAAGATGCCACCAGCGGCGCCGACTTGATGTCTCCGCAACTCGATGAATGGCGTAAAGCCAGTTTTTTTGGGGATTCTGTGGTACTGCTCTTTCCAAACGTTCAGATGTTCAACTTTCTTTTCTTGCAGCTGCGTCGCATGCAGGAGATGATTGCCCAGATGCAGGCGCAGATGCAGATGCAGCAAAGTAAACCAGGAGGAGATGGGGATTCCAGCAGTGTGCATAGCCAACACGTCTAAACTGGAGAGTGAGTATCTATCCCACACACAGGAATACTGGACGTCGACTACAATAACCAGATTCAATAACAACTTGCATTTATATAGCGCCCCTCACACAGGATAGCGTCTCAGAACACTTATTCACAGCCATACTTCAGATTATCAGTGATTTTGTACTGGGCTTTTAGTCTTTTTAAAACAGGAGATACATTTAGGATTCTCCCCTTCCTGTGCTTCCAGCTAATTTGGCGCATGGTTTTGGTTGCATACTAACTTTAGAAATTGATAATGTAGGAGGCTATTCAAACCGTTATAATCTGGGCTGCCTCTCTGAAACAATTATCTATTTAGTTCCATTTTAATGCCTTTTCTCGCGTACTCGTTTAATTTTAAACTTTCAGACAGTTCTTTGAAATGTGCACTTCCAAACAAAACTTTTTTTTTCCAGATCTCTTCCAGAAGATTCTCGAACACAATCCACTTCCTTGAAGCAGAGGTGGAAAGGAATCTTGAGTGTGGAAAATGTGGTCTTGACAGCCATTATTTGAGAGCTGTGACTTCAATGCTTTGTTCACAATGCAATATTGTAATCTTTGTATTCTTTTTGCCGATTGTTTTTATATGTGATAATTTCCTTTTTTTTATATTTCCTATATCATTCTATTAATCTCACTTTGGATTTCAGTTTTATAAGTGCTCAAACGTAAGATTCATTTATACAGTGCCTGTTAGTGACTTTTTTTTCGTAGCGAGTAGACAGCATGGACACTGGATAAGGGTGAAGAAGCCACTTGTTATTTGGGGAGGGTTTGATTTGATAGAACTGTAGGAGCTGTAACTCATTTGGTTGAATTTTGACCTTTTTTTTACACACACATATATATATATATATGTTGTGTGATGAAATCTGCATTATTGCTAATCCAAATCCATTGATGGATTGCAATGCTGCAGTGCGGATAGCTGCCTCCAGAGGCAGCTAGATCCTGTTTAGCTGAGTTGGTGTTCATAAAAGGTAAATGTCAGCGTGGTTAATATTGGAGTGGTATTGCTTTCTGGTTACTGTCAAGGATCCATGCAATTATTTACCATCCTTATTTTAACCCGTTTGGAAATGAAACCACTGAGCTTTTGAAAACTTTGGTTAAATTAAATTACACATTGTTCCTTCTCAATTCTGCCTGTAAACATTTGTTGGATTTTTTGGTTTCCTGCACCAAGGCAGATGTTCTAAACTTAACATTTTTAATGGCTTGAAAAATGCCAAATGTTTCAGGATGTCGGGATTATACCACAGTTGGTTGACTCATGCAGTGAATTCTGTATTAATCTTTTGAGAATGGTTTTCATATTAATCGGACAACAAACCTTTGGCCCGTTGTCCTTTCAAATAACTCATTGTCCAGTGTTGACCAAAATGTTAAACCACTTAAAGCTTTTTCTTAGTGCAATGCATCCCTTTTTGAAAAGGCAATGTGCAAGGCTAGACTGTACTGTCCTGGTCAGCAACATTATCACCAAGGTAACTACCCCCAGTACACTAATTCTACTGTGTATCATTATTTGATCTGGCAATCCGACTTGTCCATCCATATGTGGGACCTGAACCAACTGGCGTTGCACCTAAATAACAGGGAGGAAAATTCGGAGAGAGTACTTGAATTTGATTCCTAGCCACCAAAGTTAGACCACTCAATTCACATAGTTACCTAAAGACAGTCTAAAATGTGGTAAACAATTCTTCAGACTGTGTCGTGGTTTGAAAAGTTAATTGAAGCGTGCTCAGCTAAACAATGGAGCGTCAGGATTTGATCCCTGCAGGTACTGTAGAATTTACCTTTGCATTCCTTTTCAGTGGCATAATTAATGTAGCTTCTGTTTATATGATGATGGAGCTGCATGAATCTCATCTATAAATCCTGCATTGGAATCCCTTAAACAACTTGTATACTGACATAAAACATCAGATGTGCAGTGGTCTCATTGGTACCTTAGAGTTTGTCATCTAAGTTATGGAGGGCTGGTATAAATCCCTCAATTGGATTTGTCCCCTTGGGCTTTAGTCTGAAAATTGCATGCCATGAATTGGCTTGTCTTGGCAACTAAAGAGCTATTTATTGTGTAGTAAGAGATGCAGTGACTCAGGTTTTATATACACTGTCAGAATGCACAAGCCTGTGCTCATACTTGCATTCCTTTTTCTTTTTGCTTTTTTTTGCTTTGCACAAGTTCCCTAAATATTTCTGAGGAGGGGGATTTCAAACAGTTCGCTTGACTTTTGAGCCATTTTCCCTTAACTGGGGAAATTGTATTCTGCGTGCAAACTTTAAAGGAGCATTTAGAAATGGGTCTTCTATGAATAACGATTGGATCTGAGAGTGGTTCTGGATCAGATTGCATTCTGCACCGTGCTGTAACATTCACCCATTTAATGCTCTGGCCAGCAATCTGTGTTCTGGCGCTCTGGTGATCTCTCCTAGGACTCTCTTGAGTAACTGAGTTACTGTGATACCTACTACAGTAAAGCTCACAAGTCGTATCAATGATTTATGCAATGTATGAGTTCTGGCAAACTTGTATAGTATATTAACTCTTGAATGGATTTAGGCAGATTATATGATTTATGCAGATCAGATTTATGAGTTTGTACTGTGCTTTTCCCCTTACCATGTTACCATCTAATTGAGTCTCTGCTAGCTTGACCTCTTCTCAGGGGTGCCTGACTCAGTCAGATTTCTGATGCACAAAGGAAGTAGAAAGACTGTCAACAGCCAGTGCCTCATGTTATTTTTTCCACTTTAAAACTTCATATTTGCACAATTTCTATACTACCATCCTAAACTCCCATTCCCAAAACTCTACCATTTCTTGTAACTTTCACCAGTATTTTTTTTCAACAGTATTAAACTACAATGAAGATGAAATAGCCTTTGGATTGACAAGTGTGGAAACATGATTTGAATCTGAAAGTTATTATGGATAAACCCGGAATAGAATTTCCACTTTCATGTATTGTTACATTTGTGAAATGACCGATAAATACTGTTTGTGTCCAAAAATTTCATTTAGTGAAGTGATTCCAACCAAGTTGCAGATATATCTGTCTTGGGACACTTTTTTTCTCGGGAGTTAATGCTGGGAAATGAGTGATTGCCCAGTGCCTCCTTGTCACTGGGTATCTGAACAGTTAGAAATGAACATGAATGTTTACATTCTCTTTTCTCCCACTCTCAGCTTCACATTTGCTTCGGCAAATCTTTCGTTGGAAGGAGTTTTTCTTGTGCGGGGAGGAATAGAATGCATTTTCTTTCTCTGCTCCAATCTCCACTGTCTGGTCTCGATGTATTCGTGGCTGTTAAAAGCTGAGCATTGGGAGTTGTGAACCTTCTGAGCTTAGGGACTGTTACAATAATACAGTATTTGGATTTCAAAAGCTATTTTAGAACCGTTAACCATTACAGTCTCAAACCGTGTTACATGTTTAAATTCTGTGAATGATGTGAGTGTTGGTGTGCCCATCCTCTGTCTGGCAGTTTTGTACCAGATCGTGACATCCAGATCAGTCATTTCCATTAGAGTATTGAAAGCTGAGGCAGCAATAACCAAACCTATACAGTGATGTATTGCTGCTTGTTACAACAATGTCAATGCATCTGTGCTTTTGTTAAATGTTGCAATAAACTTGTATAAAACATTCAAACAGCAGGTTGGTCTCTGTTCATCCATGTGAAGGAAAACAGATTACAGATAACCCTTGTCGATCACAGGGTTACGTTCCTGGAAAACTGCGCAATCGGTAAAATCGCATTGGATAAGGTTAACAAGTAATGGGAAAAGGGGGGTTAGGGGAATCCAGCCACAGGCCACGCACCCCAAGCCTCCAGGCACATCCACACCTGACCAATGCAAGGTACGTACTGAGGCAGGCTACAGCGGGCTGGCCCGCTCCTCCCCCAGCAATAAAGCAACAGTATCGCAAAGCAATAAGGAATAAAGCAATAAAACCACAGCTTGGCTAACTTATTTTACCGTTGTCCCTGGAAGTGTTAGGAGACTCTCTCTGTCTCTCCTGTTTACCATGTAATGCTCCAAGGTCGAAGAGTCATTGGATTTTCCTAAGGATGCATTATGCGGGGGCCAGCCAGCGTGTATACACAAGTTTTATGCGCTCTGTGCAAAATGATGGTTTTTTTCATTGTGTCTGCTTTAATTCGAAATCGATAGTCACCTTCGACGAGGGTTAATTATTTTGGTTGGCTGCCATACCATGGACAAGGCATTTTAGATAACTTCCAGTGATGCTATTACGACGAGGATCCCTACCTCTGCATCTGATCTGGTTGTTTTGACCTCTACTGACATGTGACTGAATCGCATGTGTTCAGGTGCTATTAACTGATCAGTAGATAGGTGAATTTAAATAGGTTTCAACAGGCCGTCTTTTGACTAAATACCACAATGGGATTCAAAGTTGGACCAGGCAATATATTGTTGCAAAAACAGAGCTGGGAAAACTCAGCAGGTCAGGCAGCATCAATGGAGAAAGGAAAATGATTCAAAGTTTCGGGTCCATGACCCATCATCGCATTTTATTACAATGACGATCAAGTGCTTCATGTTTCCAAGTGTTTGAAGATTAAAAAAAACTGAAATGTGATTGTACACAGCAATATTCCACACATAGCCATGAAATGAAAGATAATTTTTTTTCGCCAGGACATTTGGAGAAGCTCACTTTTTGAAAAGTGCTGTGGGATTTTCAACATCTACCTGCACAGACACAACAACTCAGACCCGCCTGCTATCTGCCTACCATTTGTGCTTTCGGTAGCGTGTTGATTCAGGCTTCATTTAATAACTATGCTCACACCTCCAAGAGACAACCTCAATGCAGTAAGCTGCAGTTATATTCAAATTAAATTCCCTGTAGTCTCATGGCTCAGTGATACAAGGACAGGGTTGGATACTAAGCAAGGAATGGTGGTGGGGGTGAAATAAATAGTTTTTGAGGTGGGACTCAAATGAAATAAAAGGGGCGGGAGAGAGTTCCAGAGGTTAGGGACATTAAAGTGTTTTGGCAAGATTGGGGCAGTGACTAGTGATGTAATGGAGGTGAATGAAGCAAAGCAGACTTGCTCGATGACTTTGAAAATCAAACGATGCTGTGGTTCTGCACTGATTCAGCGAGTTTACAAGGCTACCTACTCTACGTGACCTGCTGCCTGATTTAAAAACCCATGAGTGGATTAGAACCATAACTAATCTCCAGCACAGCTCTCGCCTTTGGCGGTGGTAGTTTACACTTAATATAGTTTTACTTCCTTTATGGAACCGTAGCACCATAATCTTAAACTTTAACTGAGCTGAAATATTGGCGTTGATAGCATCAATAAGCCTGGTTTATTCCTGCAAATTTTAGAGAATTTTAATGTGCTGACGAATCAGTTCATAGTAGCTCAGAGTTTGTTGCACAATCACTGAGGAAAATGTAACTTCAAAAGTGATGATTTTCAACACCGCTCCGATTTCCTCTTCTCTACACCACTCACGCCCCATCCACCCCCCAAAAAATTGTGTAATAACTCACATTCAGCAAAGCACAATTCTCCTTTAGCTCCAGTGTAAATCCCAAGAGATGAGAACGCTCAAAAGGTTCCAATGAAAAAAATCCTGGAGGACAGTTAACCTCTTTCATTAGATTCCATGCAATGTATTTCTATCATGGGCTTCTCTCATTTAAAATGCATGTCTCTAAAAGTAATCACTTTGCTCCGGTTAACCCTGTAAGCCATCGCCTTAATATACTATAGCAGGGTGGTCCACGCTAGACAAACACCAGGAAGCTTGCTTGGCATCACTTTAAGGTAAGGCATGTGGCGAGCTGGTTATCCTACAACTACACCTGAGACATGGAATCCCTAAGCCTTGTTGACTCTTGCCAAACTGTGCCTTACAGTCTTGTCTATGGAGTTAGTTATACAGGATGTTTCCCTTGGGGGAAGGGAGCATACATTCCATTCCACACAAAGGGATTTCCATGTGTGGTTTGGGTCCCCTTAAGCATGGGGATGGGTCTCTGCATGTGTCAAATACCTGGCTGACTAAACAAAATATTTTAAAAAAATTATATGTGTTTTCAGGGTCAGAATGCGTCTGTCTGTCAAACTAGCTGTGCTCTGCTCCCTTGGATGTGAAAAATCTTTCTTTAAAAACATACTTTCATCTTCAAGCCCAGACTTATCAGTCAGTCTGTTTAACATGAGAGATTCAGTGGAATGTTGATTGCTCTAGGTGCTCACACTGCTAATCTATCTGTGACTTTCTTTTACAGTACAGCACTTCCCTCTCCAAAACAATGACCTGAACCATCCAGCTGTACTAAATGCAATCAATCCCATTGTATTCAGATAACACCCACTTCCTGACCTGATAATAATAATCCTTGCATTTGATATAGAGCTTTTCACATCTTCCAGACGTTTCAAAGCGCTTCACATAAGATACTGTAAAATGAATTGACAGTATATGTGTGGGTGAAACATGGCAGCTAATTGCACACAGCAGTGTTTGAGTCTCGGAAAGCTAGTTTTCAGTGAGTAGTGAGTGAAGAGGATGAAGATTTAATAGTGAATATTTATAGATAGACAGACAGATGCTAGTGTTTTACAGCAAAGATGAGGCAAAGTCCTGAGTGTTTTTCAACCTTGCTTTTGGTGTCACCTTAACCGTCCAACTTCCTCAGCAGTCTCCAACTCTAGCTCAGACTCCCAGTCAGTTGTGGGAAGCATCCTCCGATGTGAAAGGTGCTATATACAGTACATGTCAATTGTTTTGCCTCCTTATCCATCCTCTACTAAAAAATTTCTGTAACAATAATTCTTGGAATTGATGTAGCCCCTTATTATGTGTCATTGAGATGTTTAAAAGCATATAACAGGATATGTTGTGAAGTAGTATAACAGTGTACTTTATACATGTCAACTGCTCTCCATTGCCTTGCCATTCAGTGCGACGTGAGCAATGAGTGAAGGGATATTAGAGTTAAATCTGACCATGTTATTACCATGAACCACATGTGGTAATTAATAATAATATTATTATTATAATTATGTAATAAGCAGTGTAGGCACTCTGGGCAGTGTATAATTTAACCCAAGCCAAGGAGGCTGTAAACCGATTACAGAACCACTAATATTAACTGCAACTGAGTTTAGGTAAACCAGAGAGAACCAAGGTTTGTATGCTGTCGACTCCTGACTTTCACAGAGTTCACTGAGCCATTGTGAGTGTCCGAAGGTGGCTGTTTAATTCTACACAAAACCGGTCACTGTTTGTAACACACCACTTTAAAAGTTGTTACTGAGCAAACTGAAAATGGTATCTCAAAGGTAAAGGAGTTTTCTGTCAGTTGGTATTTTAGACGTGTATTCGTTTCCATGAACAACCTGCCGATGAAAACAGTTGTCGCTGATTGTTAATCCTGAAAAAGTAATCTGTGCAACAGGGGAAAACACACCCTGATAGGCGGAAGCTCAGATGGTGGGAATGTGTGAAGGTGACCCCATCAGGAGAGTGACACAGGCAGGTGTTTCCTGGGCAGAACATGATGGAGGAGATCTCACGACAACAACAACTTGGATTTATATAGCGCTCTCCACGCCGGACGGCATCTATGTATATGGCTAACCAGCTTTGATCACTGACCAGCGGGCGAGCCCTGCGCTGCCCCAGCAAGGTTGTCTTTACGGAATCCTTTGCGTGGCAGTGGCTAAATATTAATGTACATTTTTATTCAAGAAGTTACAGTTCCTGCTGCGGTTCTGATGTAGGAACCAACCTGCAATCTGTTTAGAAAGCGTCAACTGACGATCTGTCTCTTTAAGCAAATGATTGTTTGCGTGTCTTAACACTGTTAAGACACTGTTAACACTGTTGTTTAGTTTATTTGCCTCGGGCGAACCAAGTTACAGAACATGTGGCAGCAGTCCCTGATGTTCTGACTCCAGAAGTTTGCTTTCAGGTTCACAAAGTAACATGTGACTTCCAGACTTTGGCTGTGCCTGGAGGAGAAGGCTGTGTTCAGTTCCTGGATCAGCCGGCGATTTGACAGAAGCGATTTTCCATTGAAGTTGGATCACCGTCAAGGACAGCAAAGCAAGCGTTTGGAACAACAGCCTAGTGAGTCTTCATGGAGGAACCTTTGAACTGTACTGAGCACTAAAGGTAAGAGCTTAAGAATTAACCATTCAGATGAGGGAACCAGGTGAACTGTTCAAATGCCAAAGTTAAGCTTTTGTTTACAGCCTTTGTTAGATTTTCTCGAAAGCTTCATAACAGCGGAGTTAAAACATAAAAGTCAGGAAAAATATTGTTGGGTTCAGAATGGAGTTTCTGTCTGTATTAAATTTCACCTTTAAACCTCAATAAACTTTAGTCCAACTTAAATTTTTTTTAAACAAGAATTGCCCTGAGCTTTTGAGAGCTATGCTGTTTTACAAACAGCTATGCTGTTTTACCAAGGAACAGAATACCATCAATCAACACAGTTGTTGATTGATGGTATTCTGTTCCTTGTTCAGAAGTAGAAAGAAAGTTTTACTTTACTGTGTTTAAAGGAACGTTTGAGGGAAGGATTGCAAAATGATTGTGATATTTACCCAATAGTTAAAAAGTGGGTATATAAAATTCAAAGTTCACCTTGATGACTTGATAGCTCAGTCATCGTTTGGTTTTATTGTCTAGTTTTTACATTAATTCACTTGTGTTCCTGCCTGAAACTTCCTGTCCTGAGTTGCAGAGAATTATCGTCAATAAAATTGTTTTGGTTGATGGGAAAGCATTGAATGCTGAGGTGCTGCCGCGCTGGACCCTAAGCAGACGTACCCTTGATTGTCAAACTCCTTTCATGAAGTTGCTGACCCTTAGTTCAATGGGCACTAGCTGATAATAATAATAATAATCCTCGCATTTGATAGAGAGCCTGATCACATCTTCTAGACGTCTCAAAGCGCTTCACAAAATATATTGTAAAGTGAATGGACTGTATATTTGTGGGCGAACTGCGGTGTCCAATTGCACACAGCAGTATTCCACAAGCAGTCGTGGATTGAAAATGACCAATATTTTTTTGAGGGCTTATTATCAGGCGTGTGAGGTAAGGATCCTTGCTCAAGGTATCGCCCCACCTGGATTTTAACACAGGTCTCACGCTTGTAAGGCAAATTCTCTAACCGTTGAGCTACAGGACTCTGATCTCTGGTACCTCCAGGCAAGTGACAGTGTGGACTCTTACGCATGGTGATGGATTTCCGCACGTGTCAGACGCCCGGCTGACCAAACAAACCCCAAAACATGGTGAGCAAACCTTGACAAGGTAACTCTGACTGAGCCACAGGCATGGGCTGCAAGCATGAGCCACTCTGTCAGAGCATTGTCACTGATAAACCAATACAAAATACCCCAGATGCTGAAGCTGGAAACAAGAACAGAAATCGCTGGAAACACTCAGCAGGTCAGGCAGCATCTATGGGGAAAGAAAGTGAGTCAACGTTTGGGGTCCACGACCCTTCAACATTGTTACTGCTGTCTGTCAGAGCAATGCTATCCACTGGGCTCCAAAAGGAAAGCTTTTTGTTTCATTCTGTTTGCAACAGAATTTTGCCTGTGGTGTAAACCGGTTTCCCAAGTAAAGATGAGTTGTAGCATTTGGGTCTTTCTCTGGATGTTTTATTGTGTATATATGTGTGTATATGTGTGTGTGTATATGTTGTATATATATGTGTGTGTGAGAGTGTGTTGTGGAGCTCTGGTAGCTCAGTAGTTAGAGCACTCGCCTTATGAGTGTGAGACCTGCATTCGATCCAGGCAGATCAGCGCGAAACCTTGGGCATGTTTCCTTGCTCCACACACACAGGCGCAGCCTAATCACATTCCTTCAAAAAAAAACATTAATAAAAATAGGTCATTTCAACCCACGGCTGTTTGTGGGGTCGCTGCTGTGCACAATTGGCTGCCGTGTTTCGCTCTCCCACGAATGTACAGTCAATTCACCTGACATTCCGAAATGCTTTGAGATGTTGATAAGATGTGAAAAGCGCGATATCAAATCCAAGGATTATTATGTATATATACATAATATATAATATTGTTCTTGCAATGTGTCTTATTCACAACCTGATTGGACTGAGGTTGATTTTGTTCTCATTGGGATTCCCCTCTTAACTTTCCTTTGTGGCCGAGTTTCCCTCATTTTTCCATACCGAGTGTGGATGATATACCGGACATGGGGGAATAAGTCAAATAAAAATCATTTAATCAGGGTAGATCCTCGGAGGAACAGGCAGTCAGTGGAGCAGATCAGATTCTGCACCTTAGGCAGAATCACGCAAGGCCAAAAACAATAACCAGCAGGTTCCAACATGTAGACACCTGAGCACAGGCTTCCTGACTTGCTGAGGTTTCCAGTGATTTCTGATACTGTAAAATGAATTGACTATTTTGTGGGTGAAATGCAGCAGCCAATTGTGCACAACAGTGTCCCACAGTTAGTGATATAATAATAATCACCATAATCATAATCATAATAATAATAATAATAATAATAATACTTGCATTTGATTTAGCGCTTTTCATATCTTATTGACATCTCAAAGCGCTTCACAGAATATACAGGTGACCTGCCCCAACCACGGTTTTTTCTACCGCCAATTTCACGTATCCACGCTGCGACAACCCCTGCTAACCGTGGCAATGGCTTTTGCTTATCCATGAGTTTTAACACTGACACTAGGGTTTGGCGCTAGGACCTAGTTGCGATATCGCAATCAACCAGCGACGATGTTGCTTCTCCACAGCCACCCCCCTCAGTGTCACCCACCACACCACCTTCTCCACATCCACCCCCTCTTCCCAACACCTTCACTTTTTTTTCTTCTTCTTCCCCCAAAGTGATGAAGGTTGATTTCTCTCTCTCTCTCTCTTTCTCTCTCTCTCTGTCTGTGTCTATGTGTAGATCAGTCAGTCAGTCAGTCAGACAGCCTCGCTGATTGCTGCAGATCCTGGCAGCCCATGCGCCCGTACTCCCCCTATCCCCATGTATGCTATAACTGTGTATGTTTTTTTTGTGTTTAGTTCTACGAAATGCAAACTTACTCCCCCTATCCCCATGTTTCCCATAGGGCCCTATATTTTCCAACCACGGTTTTACTAACCGCGGAGGTTTTCAGGAACATATTTGTGGGCGAAACGTGGCAGCCAATTGTGCACAGCAGTGTCCCAACAAACAGCCGTGGGTTGAAATTACCAATTTTTATTATTGTGTTTTTTTTGAGGGATTACTATTAGGCGTGTGGAGTACGGAAGATTTCACCCTGATCTACCTGGATTTGAACACAGAGGGTATAATCTCATGTAGGAACCTGGTTGTTAGCCAATTGATTTACTTATATAGCACCCTCCAGGCCGGGCTGCGCCTCAGAGCGCTTCCCAATGAGGGAGCCCGAGGCCGAGCCAGTGGGAGGGGGAAGGTGACCATAAGCACGGTCGAAGAGAAAGATCTTCAGGTGTGCCCCCTAGATGGGAAAGGAGGGGTTGAGGCAAACGGATTGAGGGAGGGAGTTCCAAAGTTTCGGTGTATAATGGCTGAAAACACGGTGGAGTGGAGGATTCGGGGAGAAGGAGGAGGCCGGACACAGTAGAGCAGGGGCAGCGGGTTCTGCTGTGAAGAGAGAAGAGGTTAGAGAGAGGTGGTGCAGAGGAGTGGAGGGATTTAAACACGAGTGAGGATCTTGAAGTCGATCTGCTCTTTGACAGGGAGCCAGTGCAGTTTGGCAAGGACTGACATAATCAGAGTTTGGTGTGGATGTGATTGCCAATGGTGGAAGTTTGTTTGAGCTGAAGTTTGTGGATGGTGGAGTAGAGGAGAATGGAGAGGAGGGAATTGGAGTAGTCCAGCTGAGAGGAGTCAAAGGCTCTGGGTTTCAACTGCTGTTGGAGTGAGGTATTAGCGGTTGGGGTTAGGGTTAGGGCAATATGGTGGAGATGGAAGAATACGGTGCTGGTAAGGGACCAGATGTGGGGGAGGAGGGATAACTGGGGATCGAACCTGAAGCCTAACAATCAGGATCCTACTTGCCTCGAGGTAAACAGAGGCGTGTGGAGGAAGGGAATTTGTCCTGCCTGGGAATTGTAAATCCCGATTCCTCTCGCTTGCGAGGCGAGTGCTCTAACAACCATGCTACAGGATTCCTCTCTTAACATTTCTGATCGATCTTTGTTAGATGTTACATTCTTTCCTTTGCATTATAAATCAATGGAAAATTGGAGTTTTCTGAATGGCTTTGGTCGTATCAGTTCAGAATAGATTGTTTTGCAGAAGTAGCATCACAACCTGAGCATTTAGGCTGAATTTCCCTTCAGACTAAATCTGCAGGAAATGTCTGAATTTTCAAATATCTGATCAGGAGTGGCCTTATGACAATCTATGTCACTATGCGTCAGTAATGGTGGTTTCACTCTTGTGAAGGGGTAGGATTTATGGGAATTCGGTAATAGCACGTACCTAGGAAATGTACGTTGTTATTGGTTTACTTTCTGTAAATGACAGCTCGGAACTTACTGACTCTGATAATGTGAAACTGAACATATAAATAGCATAACAGAGTCTTTGATAATATCAGTTTCCTTATCTTTAATCTCAGTCGGTTCCAGTCCACACTCGCTCTCGTCTGCGGATTCATAACATCAATGATCTCTTTCTGACCTCTGCACAATTTACTTTTTGGATTTGGGTTGGTCAGGTCACTCATTCGTGTGGTGTGATAACAAGACCCATTTTCTCATCCTCAGCTAAAACACCCGACAAGGATCATTAAGCACAGCGCGAAGAGGGTTGATTCTCCCGCGAACAGAATGGATACCTCAACAACCGGAAAACCCAAACCTTTGATTCCTCCCAAACCCGATCTCTCCAAAATCGCTTTGGAAAAAAAGAGAAAAGTATTCAAAACTACCTCCTTAGGAGAGGGTGTTGGGAAACTTCACAGACAGATGCTGTGTCTACAGACTTCAGTGGTGCAACAGAAACCAAACTCTGTCAGTGGGAGCTTAGAGTTAAACAATGCCAATCTCCCAGAGGGCACAACGTTGCCAAAGTGCAACGAATTACATGAGGAGCATCAAGACATTAATGGAAATATAGAGGCACAATTTGCACCTCAGGCCAAACCAAGATCAAAGTCGGAACAACACTCTTCAGCCACCAGAAAACAGAAAATCACATATATGAGAAGATTATCCTTTAACTTGAATTCAAAGAAATCCCTGCAAAGTAGGTGCATTTCTTTATGTTTTTTCGTTTACCGTTGATTTGAGATCATTTTTGCCTCTTCTTGAAATCCTGTTTGTTCTTCCTGGATAAAATTGGGTCATTTTACAGTTTTGCATTTTCTAGAGTTTCTATATTTTCTATATTTAACCTGTAAATTTAACCTATAAGGCCTCTGGTCTACTTGGACTGGCATTTTTTTTTTTAAAAAGCATATTTAGTTTACATCCGTAGCTAATCAGAGACTTATAACATTAATAACGCTGCTCAAATGTCAGAAGCAACTTGACTGCACCTATATTAATCCTAAATGTAAAAAAATTAAGGTATAAATATCTTAAACTTACCTTGACTTTGCCTTACTTTCTCTATTCTTTTGCTCTCAGTTGTTTACTGAGTTACTAAATTGCAGTTTTATTATGGATAAGAACAGCAACAACAACAATACATTGTGTAAATGTGTATATATAATATATATAGCATATCTACCCACTGAAGCAGTTACTGTTTTCAAAATGATTGCTTCAGATGTGTGATCGAGTTAGACATTGAGGACGGTGATACCTTAGGTGGCTTTGATTGGTGTTAAAAGCAAACATTAGATGTATTTTTAAAAATAAACATTAGATGTAATAGCAACTCCAAACGTGTCTGGAAAGTGCCTGATGGGACACAATTGAACAAATGTAGAATACTGACGGAGCATTTTTCTTTCCTATTACAGAATCCAAGAGAAATAGTTGGCTGCACTATCATAAACAGAAGCTTTCTGTCGACAAGTCTGATGACGACAATTGTGATGGTGACGTCACGCCAAGCCAGCGTGAGTGCCCACCGTGCTGCCCGTGCATCTGCCACCTTAGGAAACAGATCAATGCACAAACTCCAGAAGGTCAGGCCGGAGAAGTAAGAGCCGAAGAAACGGAAAGTCAAGGGCTGGCTGCTACCTCGGAGACCATCTATCCTGCCGCTCCTCTCAACTCTGCCAACCTCCATGCCAATCGTGGAACAAATGTCAACAAGCTCTCTCCTGGCTCTGACAATGAGCTCTCCGGCCTGCAAGTACGGACCAAACTCTCAGATGCACCAAGCTCTTCCATACCTCAGGAACCAGAGACGGAGCATTATGAAAAGGACTTGTCACGTCTCCATCATAGCTCCTTCTCTGTCACGGTTAGGGATCTCATTACTCCAACATCGAGTAGTAGAAATAGTCCACTCAACGTACACAATACCCAGCAATCAAACATGGCAAATGATGCTAAACCCAAGGAAACGGAAGCTAAAATAAAGTATGGCCCCTCTTCTGATAGCTGCTCTCACTCACTGAAAGATGAGGATTTTTCTGGTTACTCGAAACTGGAACTGATCACTGCAACAGAGAGCGACACTGAAGCTAAGAGGCAGGGACCAGCATTACTGCCACAAAACCAACTCAAATCTGGGCATCTTTCACACCGGTGCCTGCCTTCAAAGCCAGAGAACACCCAGCTAATGAACTCTTTCGCAGGTAGTCACACTTCGCCTGTACAGACTCACAGTGCTCGAGTTAGCCAGTTTGCAAGAGTTAAAACTGTACTTCACTCCTCCTTCCCAATTTTCTCTCAGCTCTTCTGAAGGTTTTGTATAATTTTGTGGTTCCATAGGTGTTGGCTGGCATCTGCTATCATGCCTACATAACCATTCTTTATGCATAAATTGGACATCAGATGTCAGCTGGCCATTTAACTGTGCGTGTGCAGATCTGTGTATCAGTGTGTGTGTGTGTGTGCGCTCGCACGCCTGTTTGGAAGGGGAGAATCAATGTTGCTGTAATGGAAAGTTTGGAAGAGCTATCAGCTGGTAACCCAGACCCATCTCCTTTGCTACTTCCTATGAGTGTGTACCTGTGAGTGTGTACCATTCATCTGATTCTCCTGTTCCCAGCTGGTGTTTGCCAATATGAAGTGACATTTGGCACCTCTCAACCAAACTTTTCAGATCGATCTATCCAGATTCCTCTATATTTTGTCTGTTTCGTTTCATTAGAAAACCCCACCCAATTTAGGCCTATCTACAAACTTGCTGAACGTGTATTTAAATTCGAAAGGCTAACATTCTGATGAAATCTAAAATAAGGGAAGGCGATTCTATATGTAATTCAAAGCATTTTGGTAATCACTGTGGGTGTATTAATGAAGTTTGACTTAACTTCTTTTTGCTGAATGTGTGCAGGGAACACCACGGATCCTTCTGGTGGTGAGAGGGAGTACATGGATATAAATGATAATGATGTGATTTATGGTCACAAGTTGGACACTGTTCCTTCAGCTCCAAAATTACCTCTGCCACCATTGCCATCAAGGCCTCCGACACCATGCTGTAAGTGACAGATATTTTTCACTGTGTAATCTAGGTTAATTTCACGAGTATTACTTTGTGAAGTGGGCGCTATATAAATCCAAGTTGTTGTTGTTGATGTAAGGTAATGCTATTCCATTGAGTCTGGAATGTCAGGAGGGAAAGGAATGAAGTGATTAATCTGAATTGTTTTTATACACTCCAGGCAAAGATGAAAACAGAAACAACAGAAGTTTAGAATATTCTCTGGACAATCGGTCGGTATATTTGTATTTGAAGTAGATTTTTCTCACTGCACAGATGTATGACTGATTTTAGATTTTACATTCTAATTGGTGCCAGTGAGGAGATTTTCCCTGCTCTGGCCTGTACTGCTCTGGCCTGTACTGGCCTGTACTGCTCTGGCCTGTACTGCTCTGGCCTGTACTGGATCCATGCTGTAGATTGGAGTTGTGTAAACTCACCCTATTGTTTCACAATAATCTGTATCTTCTTACTGCATTTCTCACCCAAACTACACAAAATAAAATGATAATAATAATAATAAATAAATCTTGCGTTTGCTGTCATGCCTTATCACTTGGCTTAGGTTTTGCTCTGTCTGGGAATCAAACCTGGATCCTTCTCACTTATGAGGCGAGTGGTCTAATGAATACCCTACAGGACTCTACAGGCTGTGTCGAACTAGGCTAGGCTACTTCCACTAAGTTTTAGGGCTCACAAGATATTCTGTCAACACTATTCCGCAGGCACATAGCACAGGTACAGCAGGTTATAACAATTCGAGAAGTTGCTGAGGAACTCAGCAGGTCAGGCAGCATCCAAGGAGACAGGAAAACGGTCCATTTCTGGTCCACGACCATTCATCAGAACTGACAAAGGGTCGTGGACTCGAAACATTGACTCACTTTGCTCTCTCCATGGATGCTGCCTGGCCTGCTGAGTTTCTCGGCAACTTCTCTTTTTGCTTCAGATTCCCAGCATCCGTAGCATTTTGTGTTTTGTTTATAACAATTCAATATCACATTCTGTTTCTTTGCTAACTTCATTATTTTATTTATGAGTTGTTCAAATTAGTGATCACTGAATCTCTTCTTCTGAGAAGTGAACCTGAATTCAAGTACTGTACTAATAAAAACATGTTTTTTTTTCAACCCAGACAAGCCTCGCTCACAATACGTGAGAAAAACTGGACCTCAAGATTTGCTAATGGTGAGAACAAACAGTCACAGCACATATCACCACAAAATCAACTGCAGTAAATCTCACTTTGGTGTTGTAAGAAGTTTGATGACGAGGCAGCACAAAACTGAAGTGATGAGATGAGAGGAGGAAATTGAGTAGGAGCAGAAACAAGGGATAATTAGGGTTAAGTGAACAAGGAGCAAAACCATATCTTCCCTGCCTATGGTATCAGTTGGTAGCAATCTTGCCACTGAATCAGAAAGTTGTGGGTTTAAGGCAAAATATCAGGCCTTTGATCTCGTTTCACGCTATACTGCACTGTTCTGGGGAGAGCATTTCAGTATCAAAATTGATGTTGAACTAAAGATCCTGTCTGCCTGAAAGGATAATATCAATAATACTAACATATTAGTAATCCTTGCGTTTGATATAGCACCTTATCACGTCTTCAGGACATCTCAAAATGCCTCATAGAATATACTGTAAAGGTAATTAACGGTATATTTGTGGGTGAAACGTGGAAGCCAATTGCACACAGCCTTGACCCACAAACGGTCGTGGATTGACATGACCAATCTGTATTCTTTTGAGGGATTATTATCAGATGTGTGAAGTAAGGAATCTTGCGTAAGGTTTCGCCCTGCCTGGAATTGAACCCAGGTCTCTCACTTGTAATATGAGTGCTCTAACCACCGAGCTACAGGACTCCACTATAAAGCAACTCTTCTTGACAAAGTAACCCATCATAGTACAGTATTCATATTTTGAATACGTTGTTCGTTTATTTCAGAGCCTTTCTATCAAGCCTACAATCAAGCTTCAATCCTGAAGGAACTGAAACACCAGCTCAGCTCAAGGTTCATGAGCCAGGACAGCAAAGCAGACCCCGATTCACCAAATCACGCTGTGGTCGTGAGGTTGCCCTCACAGCAGAAGAAAAAGTCTGACGGTCACCCAGCGTTGCAGGCCGACGATATCAGGACGAGGAGCCCCTTGTCGAGTCCAGTAAAGAATAAAGCTAAAGTTAAGCATAAAATCTCCAGCGGTTCGACCACATCACAGGCTGATGAAGTCACGAAGCACAGAGATCAGCCCGAACAGTCCGCGCCCAGCAGCCGTGTGGGTTCACTGCCTGATGTGAGGGTTGAACGCCACTCACTGAATGAGGGGAAGGAGGCCCGAGGTGAACAGGGGTCAAGCGGTTCCGTAGGTTTGCCGACTGAAGATGTTACTAAAAATTCAATGTTCAGCTGTTGGCAGGAGATGCCGGGGGTGAAAGCGAGCGGGGCCCTCGCTGCTCTGACCAGAGGGGAAATATTACTCCAGGAGGTTTGTAACAACAGAAATAATATAAAACAAAATGTCTGACTCGGGGTTATGTCTGAGCCATGTTTGCTTATCATTATGGCACTGAGTCGCACAACTCAGGAAGACTCCAGCCTCAATTACTAATCTGTATAGAGTTATTTGATTGCAGTAGAGTATTTCACGAGGATTATTTTGTGAACTTTTCCCCCCCCGCCCCCCCCACACCCCACCTGGAATAGGTGATGGGCTTCATTAGGCTGATGTGATGTAGTTCCATTGAGTCTGGAATGTCAGGAGGGAAAGGAATGAAGTGATTAATCTAGAAACACTACCCCAGTCTGAGGGAAGAGAAAAATACCTTGATAGTAGATATCATTAGAGAAAAATATCAGACGAGCACAAGCTTGGGTTGGTGGTAGTTTTGTTGTTAATGCGAAACTCCACTGAGCCTGACTGTCCTGGTTCATTCGTGAAGAATCACGATCTCACTACAGCAACAATAACAGTGACTCGGGTTGAAATAGCACCCTGCACGCGAGGCAGCGTCTCAGAGCTCTGAACAGTGTCGGAGAGCGGCGGCGAGCCAGGAGAGGAGAGAGGGGACCGTAAGCACTCTATCATCCAGCGGGCTATTAGATTAAGGAATACCTTGCCTCGGGTGATTATTCAAACGGAATTGGATAAATCGCGGAAGAAAATAAAAGCTTGTAGAAAAGGGAAAAGGCTAGTGCAGGAGCTGGCAGCATTAATCGCGTTGAGGCGAATGGCTTTGGCCCCCACCTGTGCTGTAATTTCAACGATTTTCGCTTTCAGAGCATGTTTGAGGTTGTTACATCAGAAGCCTCCTACTTGAGGAGTCTCAATGTTACCATCGACCACTTCATGGCCTCGGAGGAGCTCAACCGACTGCTCACCAAACAGGATAAGAAGATACTGTTTTCTACCATAATCAAAATCCAGCAAGTCAGTGAGAAGTAAGTGAGCAATCTGATTTTTTTTTTTATCCTCTCATTAAGACGTGATTTTCTCTACAGTGAGACCGCTCCAACACCTCACCCAGGTATCTGTCGGCTCTAATATTGGAAAGGCCATTGAACCATACAGACGGGGCATCTGATCTGGAACTCAGTCAAACAGCAGTGAAGCGAGACCTTTTGTTTCTGCTTCATCTAATTTATGGTGTACCTGACCTAGGGCTGCTCAGTGACCCTGTTGCTGGAGCTCATCACTGTGTTTTGTTGGTGCTGAATGTACAATGTGGATAATTAGATGAACTTGAGTAGAGCTCCTGTAGCTCAGTGGTTAGATAAGCCGCCGTACAAGCGAGAGACCTGGGTTCGATTCTAGGTCAGGGCGAAACGTTGGGCAAGTTTCCTTACCCCGCACACCTGATAATAATCCCTCAAAAAAACCTATAATAAATTGGTAATTCAAACCACAACTGTTTGTGAGAAATTGCTGTGTATCTAGAAAGCGCTATATTAAATGCAAGGATTATTATTATTACTTAAGAGGTTTTTAGTATTTATTGTGAACAACAGAATGGTATTAATTCCCTTCCTTCCTCTCTTCCCACTAGTTTCCTGATTGACCTGGAATGCCGCCTGGATGAGAATCCCGTGATCTCGGATATCAGTGACATCACTGAACACCACGCCATACATAGTTTTTCCTCTTACATTGACTATGTCCGCAACCAGCCCTACCAGGAGAAAATCTTCCATCAATTTACGTGAGGAACCGTACCAATGAATCTCTTCTCCTGGGAAAAAGAATGACGCAAAGATTAATTTCATTCCATCTCATTTTCTTTTCCAACTCCCCGGAAAAGCTAAGCAGCAACCGGTTGCTCTTTAACCCACAGTCTTTAACTTAATCCATAACAAAGTTATCGGGACATGTTCCACTAGAATTTAATTAATAATACAATAATAATTGCTTTTGATGCAGCTCTTTTCACGTCTTCTGGACGCCTCGAAGCGTTTTACAGAATATACTGTGAAGTGAATTGACTGTATATTTGTGGGGGAATTAGGGGTTTTTAAGAAAAAATTTAAAAGGAAAATATAAGAGAATGGGGGCGGGCAGTGGAGACATAACTAAACGGATAGCAGAGAAACTGGCAAAACGCACCATAGGTTGAAAGACTTTCTTGTGCTAAAAAAATGTATATAATTCTAACCTTAGAACCTAATCTAAGAAACTGAGGAGTTGAGATATTAAAGTCATTTTCTCTAGGGTTAGGATACCCCTGTGTCTCTCCTGCAACCCCATTATTTCAGTTGAATTCCAATATGTGAAATTATGTTTTGACGCGGGATAGTGGTATTTTATTTTTTATTTTATAATAAGGATGGTAGAGAGGTCTTTGTAATATGTTTTCCTTTCTATAAATTAATTCCAGGACTTGTCTATTATAAGCTTAGTATATTCCCACAAATCCCTTAAAACGTTTTGAGTAGTGCGGTATAGTATAGACAAGAGACTGGAGTGGAGACCCACAGATAATCTTCACAGTCACTGGTTAATTGAAGGCTTCTCCTTCTCCTCCCACAGTGCCCTCTTCTGGTTTCCCAATTTGCTAGTGAACAACCAATGAACAACATAATAATATCAAGTCAACTAAACAACTCAAAGCCCTTTACAACACTTTTACAGCAAAGTGTAATGACTTTGTATTTATCTAACTGTGTATTTTGTAGGTGTGTACGGTTTATTGCTGAATGTGTTGCTCTGGGAGAGGTGCAGTTTTGTTGTTTCATTTACATGTCACCCTGGCAAGCCTTAATTGTCAAATGATCTGCGCAGGAAAGCGAAGGCACAGTTTACAAAGGTGATTAATAGGCTGCAAGACGACCCCATCTGCCACAGACTGCCACTCAAGTCTTTCCTTGTTCTGCCATTTCAAAGGATAACCCGATTAAAGATTCTAATTGAGGTACGTTCACATTATGTCAATGTCTGGCTGGACAACAACAACAAGAAAATTTCACTTGTATAGCGCCTTTCACATCAGGAGGATGTCCTAAGTCACTCAACAGTCAATGTTTCAAACCCGAGCTGTGGTTGGGAACAGGGAGGGTGGAGCAAAAGGTGGGGGTTATTTGGAGTGACCGGTGGGACCTTTGAAGACGAGGGTCTTGAGGCGGGACTTGAAGGAGGCCAGGGAGGGGGCGAGACAGAGGGTCTACGCAATGGAATTCCAGAGGGTAGGGCCAGAGCAGCTGAAGGCTCGCCCTCCGATGGTGGGGTGGGTGGGTCGAGGGACATGGAGCAGGCCGCAGCTTGCTGAGTGGAAGGGGCGTGCGGTTTGGTAGGGGTTTAAGAGGTTACAGAGTTAGGGTGGGACGAGGCTTTAAAGTTGAGGACCAGGATCTTGAATTGAATTCTCTGGGTGATGGGGAGCCTATGGAGTCGGGTGAGAATTGGGGCAATGGGGTCATGGAGCTTGGAACGGTAGAGGACAGGGGATGCAATGTTTGGGATTATCTACAACAACAAAATTACATGTATAGAGCGCCTTTCACATTGGGAGGACGTCCCAAGGCCCTGAACAGTCAGGTCGGAACTCAAGCGAGGATGAGGGGCAGGGTTCGGTGGAGGGGTGGGAGAGAGTTAGGAGGGGTGGGAGAGAGTTAGGAGGGGAGGGAGAGAGTTGGGAGGGCAGCAGAGGGTACGTTAGAAGAGGAGGGTCTTGAGACTGGCCTTGAAGGAGGTGAGGGAGGAAGCCAGGCAAAGGGACAAAAGGATGGAGTTCTAGAGTGCGGGGGCAGAGAGGCTGTAAGCCCGTACGCCGATGGTAGGGCTGGTCGGGCAGGGGACATGGAGCAGGCCGGAGCCTCCTGAACACAAGGGATGGGGAGGTTCCTAGGCGAGGGTTGGAGTGATGTGGTTGTGGAACTTGGTGCTGGTGAGGACACAAGCCTCTGGAGGGAGTTAATTGGGAAGGCCAAGAAGCATGGTTGGCATAGTCAAGCCTGGATGTGATGAATGACATTCATGGTTCCTGGACTTTAAACTGGGTATTCCCAAGAATCTTCCAATACTTTCTGTATGAAATTCCTGTTTTCCTTGGCATATAAAAAAAACACAACATAAGAGATTATTCTGCTGCAACATAGTGAGTTCGCTGATAATTCTTACATTTGATACAGCGCCTTTCACGTCTTCTAGACGTCTCAAAGCGCTTCACAGAATATACTGTAAAGTGAAGTGACTGTATATTTTGTGGGCGAAACGCATTGTTATGGTTAACTGCTATTTTCAGTTTGGAATAGCACAGGAATTTCTCCCTATGTGCTTACCGTTGGCTGTCGATCAATTTTATTTTCTTTACTTGGATTTTTTTGCAATACTAATTAAACTAAATATACAAGACGGTTGAATCAGCGTGTGGAGCTAAGGGGACTCACGTTGTGTTTCACGCTTAGAATATCCTGAAGAGAACAGAGAGAGGATCCAACAGGGAGAAGATGGCAGCCGCAGCACTCAAAGAGGTCTCGAAGGTGAGCAATGCCTGTCGTGTGTAAAGCATAACTGTTATATCTATGCACACAATAGATCACCCACCGCAAGCTACATCAGAACTGCTGTAAAAAGCATCAGGGAGTGTGTTCCATATTCTTTAAATGTGTGCCACAGTATCCGGATTTGATTCCTTGTGAAATTATTAGCTCATTGTCTTTTTACATATACTTCTCTCTCTTCCTCACTCAAGCTCAAGTTCACTCTTTTCCCTCCCTCTTTGTAAAGATTCCTGATGTTTACATAGTATAAAGGTGTGGTGTGATGCTGTTGAAGCTTTTTCTTTTGGTCTGTCTGTCTGTCTGTCTGTCTGTCTTGTCTGTCTGTCTGATTCCTTGCCTCTTACTCTCTCTAGTTCTCAATGTATTCTGTACTCATGTTTAAGATTATTTTCTCTTTCTCACTTTAAAAAAAAACCTTTGTCACTGCCATTCTGTGTTATCCCTCGGTGTCTGAATCACCAGTGTAGTGTGCTTTGTGCTGCCTTTATCATTTCCCTCACTTTATTCCGAATGCATTGAGGTTCTCTGTCGAGGTAGTTAGCTTTGTGTGTTGTGGTTCCTCCGTTGTGTGGGTTTCCAGTGTACTGGTGTATTCACGTGGAGGGATTTCTCTCTCTTTTAACACAGATTGTTGGGGAATGCAATAAGGAAGTCGGGAAGATGAAGCAAACTGAAGAGATGGTTCATATAGGAAACACAATTGAATTCACCAAAATGAAGGTGAGGAAGAGGGTTAAGAAAACCTTGGCCAAGAATTAATTGAATTTCTTCCTTCGCTTCCGCTCCTGATTTTGAACACCCACTTTGAACCATTCTTTAATATCTATCTATATTTTTGCCAAGTTTGTTAGTCACAAACTTCTGTTGGTGCGATGAACGTAGGAGATCATTAAAAAAAAATCCATTGGGAATACTCGTAGTGAACTGTCTCTTTTTAAATGGTGTTAGAGGAACACGGTGGTTTGTATGCAGGAGAGTTCTATACAGTGTTAATTGGCGGTCCTTTGCTGAACATGTTTGTTCTTGCAAATGCTTTGGGATTGCATTGATTCTCCTGCTCTCTCGGTGCTCTCAGCAGGCGACAGGACACTTTTGTGAGAGATGTGTCCTCGTTACTCTTGAGATACACTTTGTTGCTATGGATCACAAATATTCCACTTTCTATAAGTGATGAGGCGTACAGCAACATAATGCGCCGTAAATTTCAGCCTCAGTGACATAGCTTTACAGTGGAATGTGCTATGTCTCCTATGGGATATAGTATAACGTAATTGACACAATGTGTGGGATATATTTTATATTAAAGTGTTGTAACTCAGAGCCCCTGTGTCCTGTATAATTGGAATTGTTTTTTTCCCCCAGGCTATTCCTGTCATCTCTCAATTTCGATGGCTGGTGAAACGAGGAGAACTCTTGGAACTATCGATGCAGGAGAAGTTCTTTCGCCTAAAGAAATTGTCTCCTATTTATTTGTTCCTTTTCAATGACTTGCTTCTGGTGACGGTTCGGAAAGGGTGAGTATTCTGTGTTATATTCCCCCCCCTCCACTGCCCCCAATGAATGAAGGTTGAGGTGGGATGGGAACTGTGTGAGGCAATTGCATTAGAAAACTGATGTGATGAATATCTTCTTTACTTCCCGCTATAACAAATTATAGCCATGTGAAATTAGAGTGGACAATCCTATCTCAGTTTCCAGAGGGTGTGTGCTCATAACATAAATCTGCGACCTCGTTTTCCACTAAATAGGCATTCTCACTCAAAGGGAGCGCAGGATGGCGAGCAAGGGTAAATGGAAAATGTGCAGTAAAATATCTATTTCGAGGCACATTGTTAGGGAAAAGTGTAGGAAGGATTACCCTACATGTAACCATGTGAATGCTAAACAGTAGAAAACTAGATGCTGATACAATGCCTGAAGTAGAAAAAGTGTTCAAATTCTCCCCAGTAGCATCCCTTATACAATAAACGCAAAATTGTGGTGTGTCTTGCACTGAAAAGTAAAATGAGTCATTCTTTTTTGATTTCTCACAGATCTGAATCAGACCCCGAGTGTTTGTAGTATTTTGGTTACTTATTTGTACACAATACTGAAAAATATTTTCATCCAGTCCAATTTAAGTACAGTACTCTACAAACAGAGTCCCACAAACAGTTGTGGATTGAAGTGACCAATTTATTATCTTTTTGAGGGATTATTCGCAGGCATGGGGAGTAAGGAAACTTGCCCAAGGTTTGGCCCTGGCCGGGAGTCAAACCCATATCTGTTGCTTGCGAGGCGAGTGTTCTAACCACTGAGCAGCAGAACTCCACACTGTAAAGTCTCTGAGACATTTTGAAGATGTACAATGCTACAAAAAATTCAAGTCAAGATCTTTCTTCATTCAGAATCAATCTTTTTTTAAAAAATAAATAAAGGATTCGGCAGAGTTTCAATCTTATTTGTGCTTGTGTTTCAGAGCGGACAGGTTTGTTGTACAGGACTACTCTCATCGCTCCCTGACACAAGTTCAGGAAGTGAAACTGAACAGCATCGGGTCACTACAGGAGAATTCCTTTGTCTTGGTCTTGGTTCAGAATCGCAGTAACGAGTGTTCAAAACGTCTGGTTAAAGCATCGAATCCGTACGCATGTATAGCTTTAAAGCTCCTCTTTCTTAGAATGTCCAATTTAATATCAATGCTCTGGCTTGAAACTAAGTATTTAACTGAGACATCCAAATTAGAATAATCCTTCAAGGTTTGAATGCATCACCTACTGTGGTTCAAATACAGAAGATTACAGACTGTATTCCAAGTTTTTTACTGAGCTTATTATTGTGTTGTTGTAGTGGTTGTTATATAACGTTGGTGGGACCTTTGCTGCAACTACCACAATTGACTTCAACATCTCTGGAGAGGGAATAATCAACCAGGGTATCTGGTCTTGACCACTATTTGTAATTTCCCAGCCCTGCCCGCTGTATAAGTGCTGATTCAGAACTGAACAATTTCTATAAATTTACAGTATTTCGCATTTTAAAAAAAATTCCTCCAGTGGTCCAACCAAAGTAATCCTTGCATTTTTGATGTAACGCTTTTCATGTCTTGTCGACCAATAACATTTTAATTGAATGGTCTAAGACTTTCACCTTGTCAGTTTGCTTGTACTTGGCCAGGAAGGAGTTTGACATGTAACATGGCCTTTTTATGTTTGCTTGTTCATAGCACTGAGAAAGCTCGTTGGATGGAGGCTTTAACACAGAAAAAGAGCAGCGAAAATGACAATGAGGAGTCTGAGTATGAGAAAGTATATGAGGACTGGGGTAAGAAACCAGACAAACAATCCTTTTTGGTGTATAACTTACACGCAGGCAATAATAGATACTTAATACCAATCACAAAGTAAAACCCAGTTCACATTAATGCTGTCGTACAGTATGCAGTAATACCTCGCTGCTGGTGGCACCCACTCTTTAAAGGGATTCTTATGGAACGGATGAAATTAGCTGTATTTGTATTCTTGAATGGGCAAAACTATTTTCGAAATCCAAGTTTGTTCCATTGAAATGATGTGCAATTCCGATGCTTTCATTCCAGACTGTCCTCAAGTCCAATGCTTGGAAGCATATGTTGCACAGCAAGCTGATGAATTGAACCTCGACCCTGCTAATCTCATCAACGTGACTCACAAGACGACCGACGGTACGTGCAGTCTGTCGACGTTTTGGAGCGGGAAGGTAGGAATGAGATTGACGATGATGCAGAAAGGTGGACGTGTCTCCTAATACTATCCTATTATATATCTCCACAGGGTGGTGCAAAGGTATCAGGCTTTCAGATGGTAAAATGGGCTGGTTTCCCAGCAGCTGCGTAAAGGAGATTAAGAATGAACATGTGAGGAGACGGAATCTGCTGGAGCGCTACAGAGTGTTACAAGCCGCAGAAGAATTAGTTCAACTGAAAAGCTGAATGCTTGCTTAGGGACATGATGGAACTGGCTTGTCTTTATGAGAATGTGATGGCAATGGTAATACCAGGAGTTACACATCAATTCAGTATGTCAGTCTGCCTGTCTGTTTGTCTGTCTGTTATGACTTCATTGCTTGTGCACTAAAGGTGGTTAGGACGCTTTATATTGGAACAAATTCTCAATGCCTTCTTACTATTGTATCCAATGGGTGAAATAGGTTTTGAAAGGAAACTTTTGCTGAAGCTATTTGCTAATATTTGTTCGGATATTTGTGGACTCTTGTCTCAGGTCAGAACAACGACAAATTACACTTGTATCTTGCCTTTCACGTCAGGAGGATGTCCCAAGGAGAGGAGTTGCCGATGGGACCATCACAGAGGAGAGTCTTGAGGCAGGACTTGAAGGATGCCAGGGAGGAGGCGAGGTGGAGTGACTGTGGGATGGAGTTCCAGAGGTTGGAACTAAAGAGGTTGGGCTAAAGGTTCGCCCGCCAATGGTAGGGCGGGGGACGTGGAGCAGGCCAGAGCCTGCTGAGCGGAGGGGGCGAGCAGGTTGGTAAGGGGTTAGAAGAATGTAGGGTGGGGCAAGGTTGTGGAGGGCTTTAAATATGAGGACCAGGATCTTGAATTGCACTGACCTTTAGTGCCCATGAATTAGATAAATAGATATGATGGAGTGGGTGGTGTATCCAACTGATCCAGGCATGATCCCTTTTCTCACTAGTGGAGGACACTTTTCTCGCTCGTGGAGAGCATATTTCAGCATATGATTGTACATAATAAGAAAATATTTTGAACTGTGGAAACTATTAAAATGTTGGCAATATCATTTCAAACATGGTGTTGCTCTGCAAGTTCTGTTTGTATTTTTCACACAGTGATTATACTTTCTAGTGATTCCTGTTAAACGCTTTGAGATGTCTTAGTGATGGATTAAGGTTCTGTATCAAATTAAAGGAGTAATTTTGCATCACTTATTGCCATTTCCCTACGTGTGATATCACAATAATTGTTCTATGCCCTATTAACTTTCTCATGACTGATGTCATAAAGCAGCTTAGATACCTTTCAATATTAATCTGTGGCCCACAAGTAAGATTTTTTTTCCCCAAATACAGTAATTGTACATTATCATTGGTTGAAAATGGTAAGTGTCACCTTACCAGCGAAATACAAACAGCACTTGATATATTGTTATTTTTGATTATTTTATTGCCATGAAGGATCCTTTGTTGTTCTGCAATGCAGGAGAGCTAATAATAGCTGGCATTGTGGTAACTAACACACAACTGAACCCACATAACAGCTTGTGGCATGTCAAAATATTTGCCTGATAGTTACATTCTAATGTCAGAATTACGTGCTTGAGGAGTTTAATTTTTTTCCCAAATGTTTTCTCCCTGAACCGCGACTCCCTTTGAACTCTTGACAGTCACCTGGCAGGGCTCGGATAGGCTCACAGCTCAATCAAGGCTGATAACACACCTCATCAATCTGAGGAGGTTATGTCACACGACTTCACAATGAAACCCATGGCTACCCAGAGGCAAGAGGGTTTGGTCTTAGAGGGAAAGCTGTGCTGGAGGACAGGAAAGATAAATTGTTTGAGTGTTTCTCTGTGTGAGGGATAAAGGGGTAGAGGAAAAGATTGTGCATAGAGGGAATGTGTATTAACCATTCAGAAGAGAAGGCCATTCAGGAGAGAAAATTGGATTTTCGACTGTGAGTAACCAAAGAAGTAAATCAATATTTCTGATTACAAATAGAATTTGTTTCAGACCGATGGAAGTTGTTGTAATTTGCAGCAAAAACAACTCAAAGTTTGGCTTCTGAAAGGACAACGTATAACTGCAAGTGTAGTAGTAATTTCCTTAATCGTGTTATTGTGAACTCGGAAATTGCGAGCCGAAGATTCTGAAGATTTGAGGGACAAAGCTGACATGGAGACCGGCAAAATAGGAGATTTTTCAAGTGCTCTGATGAATATTACTGATGACCTGGATCAACATGTTTGCCAGCAAGTATTGGAGTCATTACATGCACTGGGATGCCATCAGCCAGAACTGGTTCTAAATGCCTGCCATGATTATCTTCTCTGCCGCAACAGTTTGGCACACGGGAGACGTGCTATTATATTGCACAGTATGGAGCTGATTGTCTGCGACAATATCTACCAGATTGACCTTCCGCTGGCTCAGAAACTTATATCTATGGCGTCAGAGGAGATGACCAAGTCAAAAGAATTGATCCCCGAGTGGCAGGAAGCTGCGAGTAACCTCTTGGTTGCTTTGGGCTGCAGGTTTGTTAAAGAAGTGGTGCAACTGATAATGCAGTCGTTCCACCCAGAGATCATTCCACACGTCTACTTGGTGAAAACTTTGGGGAATCTCTCAGTAGCAAATGAGCAAGGCATGGTGCCTTTGCTAAAGAACATTTTACAAAGTACAATTCCACTACTGGTCCTCGTGAAAAACGACTACGTGAAGTCTGTGTTCACCTCAACATTTGGTCTGTTTTGCAAGAGTATTTTTGAGTATCTGGAAAATGTGGAGAAGGTCCCTGGCATTACAGTAACAAAGTATACATTCACCGAAGAGATTAACATCATTTATAACATACTTTTCAACATGTGGCTTCAGAAGAAAGAATCCAAGTTAAACATTACGATAGTGGAAGCTCTAGGCTATATCATTCCCTTGATGACTAAAGAAAGACTGGAGGAAGAGTTGCCCAAGTTAATCCCAGGAATCTTGTCCTTATATAAGAAACACTCCGAGCAGTTTTATATCACTCATGGCCTGTGCCATGTATTGAATGCTGCCATGGAAATGGGCAGCTCAGTGTTGAAAACACAATTGGACAACTTGCTTCACAACCTACACCAACAGATCTGTGTTCCAGTGAATAATAATAACCATCTTGCTGCAAAAAACCACAACGAAATCCTTTGCTGTTTCACAGTACTCGCCCGAACTTATTCAGACTCACTAATCGAATTCATTCTACGTAAGCTGGAGAACAACAACCACCTAATCAGAATCGGAACCCTAGCTGTTTTGAAGCACCTCATTAATTCTGTCTCTTTGCAACTAGAGAGTAAAAAGGCTCAGATTCTCGCTGGCATGAAACTGACGCTTCTAGACAGTAACAATAATGTGAAGAAGACCATCTCCCAGGTGATATGTGCCATGGCCCATCAAGGTTATTTAGATTTAGAAGGAGGAAAGACAATGGTGGAATTTATCATACAACAGTGTGCTCTGCTCTCTGATTCACAAAGCACACCAACCTGCAATCCTGATCCAGATAAGGTAACAGACGAAGACTTAGGTAGGACATGTGAAGTAATGATGTCTATCATCACAACTACAGTGAAGATGGAGGATGTTCTCTGGCCATTCTTACTGGAATTTGTGACCATGATTCAGTACACCAAAGCTTTGGCTCCAGTCTGTAGGTGTTTGGCATATCTAGGAAAGAGGAAACAGCAAAGTGCGAGTGAAAGTTTTTTTCTGAATTACGATGACAACCCAAATCTTCCTAAACCTCATGCACTGTTGACACGACTCCTGGTTGTCTCTTCTTGTCCATATCAGGGAGGGGGCCGAGGCGCGCCTGCTCTTAGGTTATTGCAAGTCTTAAGTCTGAACATCCACCCAGCGACAGTGAAGGTGTGGGAAGAGGAGCTTGCACCTTTAGCCCATTATTTGGTGGAAAATGTGGAGGTGACTCTTCCCCAGCAAGAATGGGAAGAGAAACTGTTGCTGCTTCTGTCCAGAACTCTGAAAACAATCGACGATGAAGGGTGGACATGCCAGCTGAGTGAAGAAATGAGCAAGCAAATTTACAGCTACTACAGTTACCCACAAGAGAAGGGGTTTCTATACAAATGCCTCGGCATTGTGCTGAGGCAGGCCAGCAGCAAAAACATAAAGAAGGAACTTCAGCAAATGCTTTTGACTGTTCAACACAATGAGGGATTTGAGAGAGAGGGTGTAGCTGTTGGAGTAGGTTTCTGCGCAATGAACCATTTTGATGACACCCTCAGTAGCCTGGAAGAGTTTTCTAACTTGGACAACATCTTTAAGAAAACCAAAACTTTTTTTAACATCCCAAAGGACAAGCCTGATATTGACGTAGATAAAGTGAAGAGTACATTAGTATTGTGTTATGGATACATGACACTATATGCACCCGAGCATCTCGTTTTGTCTAGAATAGAGACGCACATCCTGCCAGTTGTTATTAACCAGTTTGGTGCAAATGGGCAGATGCTAAAGATATGTTACAAGGACCTCACACTAATACTGAGCCTGGTAAAAACTGTGACACTCATAGCCAGAGCCATTCTTTTCAACAGCGAGAGATCTACTTTCAACCTGCCCAAAAAAAGGGAGCTGTTATCATTTGTTCAAGGTCTTATCAAGTCTGATTCGACAGAGCAACTGAAGACACCTCTTCGACAGTCAGCAATGGATGCTTGCATGCATCTTGTACAACTAAACCCTCCGATAAGTGAGGCGGACACATCTGACCTAATTAAGACATGCTTAAAAAGTGTCTTCATCTTGGTGCCTTTAGAACTTGACAAGTGTAAGGAAGATGGAAGCGCGGACCTGATAACGAGAGAGTTACTTTACACTGACACCATAACAACTCTGCAGAGTCTTCTAAAGCAGATCTTACTGCTGGATTTGTCTCCTGGAGGCCTGCAGGCGATGTTCAACCACGTGGAAGGATGGATAACATCGACTAAGGAATATGAGCGAGAGACAGCCATGGACATCACCTCAAAGCTGTTAAGGTTTTACTTGGAGGAGCTCAATGTGAGGAATGTGGTGGCATTCCATAATTTGGGAAGCCTCATTGGGCGCTTGGTGCCAAGATGCTTGGACCCATTGCTGACCATCCAGCAGATGGCCATGGATTGCTTGTACATTCTGCTCTACATCCAATTATGCTACGAAGGTTTTGATTTAGATCAGAAAGATGAACAGGTGGAGCACCTGAAAACAATCCGACAGCAGTTGGACATCACAAACAAAGGCCCAGTCCTGTTTAAAGCTTGTTGTGAGATTGCTGAGGTCATTTCAAAACGTTTGCCCCACGACCAGCTGAGTAATTTAATCTTCATGCTCTTAAATGGACTGAGTGATCAGCATCCGAGCTGCGCCAGCGTGGCCGCTATAGTCATGGACAATGTCATTAAAAGACGTGGGTCTGGGCTTCGGGATCAAGTCTCAGAGATATTGAAAGTGCTGCAAGTTCAAATGCAGTCAATCTGTGAAAAGGCAGTGAGGCTCTCCGTGATCCATTCCATTGCCATTCTGGCGTCTCAGAACATGCCAGCAGTTCTCAACTGTCTCCTCACCTACCCTCTCCCACTGAATAAGTACACCAGTGACATATGGAAATCACTGGCCGAGGACACCTCATTGGCCACAAGTACCATCAAGCACTTGTTGGACAAGTTGAACAAACAGCCAGTGCTTGAGGAGAGGCAAGACTCTCCTAGTGGTGATAATGCCACAAGGCACATTACTTTTGAACCTCTGGCTGTCACTTGTGCTCTGCGTGAAATCTTGTCCAAACCTGAGTCTGCAGAAGCTGTCAACAAATTGTACCCTCAGCTGTTCAGCAGCTTGATAGTCCATCTCAGCTCCTGCCTAAACGTGCATGCGTATAAACAATCTAATTGCAAACCATTGCCAACCGAGCCAAATCACCCAGACCAGGTCCCAACTGCCAAGAGCAAAGATGTTTGCCTCTACTCGGTGGAGACTCTAGTTGCCATGTTGAATGTGGGGGAAAATGAGGAAGTGGTGAATTACATGAAGGAAAAGGGAGGCTGGGATCTGATAGTCAACCCACACAAGTACCATAAAGGTGTGATTCTGCTGGCCAGAGCCATGGCCAAATATGCGGCCCCTCATCTGATGGGTATTGTAGAACAACTGGCACCTTCCATCATCAACATACACGAGAATCAAAAAGTCACTGTGGCTGCTTTCTTTGGAGAGCTATTGAAACACCATGTGGTCTCACACTTGCAAATGACCTATCTGCTTGTGAGCAGCTTGCTGAGGTGCCTGTTTTACACTCCACCTGTCGTCCGTTTGTTGTCCATAAGAGGTTTGGGTAACGTGTCGATCGGTGTCCCTCACAACATTGATAAATACGGCACCAAGTTGCTGTGTGCGATGATTGCCGTGATGGACGAGAGAGACGACTCCAATGATCTCATAATGCTGGAGGTGATGTACTGCCTCACCAAACTCTTACAGCAGCTGGAGCCCAACACTGTCAGACCTATCCTCTCCAAAATATCCCTGGGGGTGCAGAATTTCTTTGAGTCTGACAATGAGAAAGTGCGAGCCGCATCATACACCGTGTTTGGGAACTTGGCTCGATTCGGAGATGGACACGTAAAGACTTCTTTCTTGGAACAGGTCCATTCAAGCCTGGTCAGCCAGCTGGTCCATCTCAATGAAAGCAGCGACGAGGTTGTCAAAGCTTGCAAACAGACATTGCGCTTGGTGGTTCCTCTCCTGGGTTCCGAGGGAATGTCGGTAAACGTGCAGAAGTATTTGGTGGGCGACACTCTGAACTATGACGAATTCATGAAGGACACGGCGAAACAGCTCGTCAAAGACTTCCCTGACATGATCAATTCGTACGTGTCCGGCTGCACCTGCTACTTCAAAAGACCCCAGCCTGAGATCAGAGCAAACGCGGTCATATTTTCAGGATTACTCCTCCAACGTCCACCGAAAGAATATTTCCAACCGGCCAAAAGGGTGACCTGCATACAGCACTTGTGCTGCTGTGGTATCAAGTGTCGTCCAGAAAGTCCAAACCAGGTCGGGAACTGATTCTCCTCCATCCGTGCTCCACAGAGTTTGAAATACCTCTGGATAGAATGTACCTACCAAGTGTTTGCAGGTTTTGCCCCCCCAGATACAAACACTCCACACATTCAAACAAGATGCCCGCCTGTTCTTGTGAGCAAATTTATTGAAGCAACTGTGAATACTTTATTTTTCCACATGGTGTTTCTTCTTTTTATTTAGTAAAACAAAATCCTGTGTTGTCACTAGTTATTTATAGATCCTAAACAACATTGCAGGCAGGACCCATGGGTGACTTGTTAGTTAGTGGCCATGAAATCTGGATACACCCTAATAGAGAGATTACAGTACAAATCCACCTTTCCCTCAATTCATATAATTCTTCCGCAATAACATTTGTATGATTATGCTTTTCAGGCACAAGAAAAGCAGCTAATATAGAGGAAGCTAATTTAGTCCGTGACTAAAACTCTGAATAGTTTGTTTGAATAAATTAACTAGAGAGACCAAAGGCCTTATCATAAATCCAACTTTCAATGATGAACAGTACAATAAGATACGGTCATTTCCTTCTTGCGGAGTTATAATGTGTAGATTACCCTCTCTTATACCTTATCTGATCATCATGATAGATTGATAACTAGTCACTCCTGTGGATACAGTTTACAATAATAACTGAAACAGCACAAATGGTACAATTAAGGCTGAAGAATTTCTAGAGATGGACTTTATTTAGGATCTTGTAAAACTAGTTACCATCACTGTGACAGTTATACCGCAAGGTGGCATATGTTCATGACTTCAGTTAATCACGGCTTCTCAAAATAATAAACCTAATTGTGAAACAATTAACAACGCAACGTATTTACAAGCGTTTCTCAACGTTTTATTTAGGTCCCAGAATTAAGTCCACAATGTGTTTGCTCATACTCACTCCTGATTACTGGGGATAACCTGGATCAGTAGAAAAGTGTGGAAATATTTGCCAAAAATGATGGGGAGTTTCCTTTTTAAAATTGTTGCCAAAAATTGCAGGGGTATGGCTGCTATTGAGGTATATTTTATTGCCAAGCTACATTTTTATTTTACGTTATTGATTAAGAACTAAACATGAGTAAATAACACACATTAGACTGATGCAAAACATTTTAATTCATTCTTTTCTTTAACAAAACCCAAGCGGTGATGGAGCGGGTGGAGAGACACGCCTGATGTATTGAATGGCCTCCTCTGCTGTAAATTTCTTTCTTTGTAATATAGATTTTGTAATGATAACAACTTTCATTTGTATAGCGTGCCCCTCGCCAGGCAGCATCTCAGAGTGCTTGACAAACGCGGAGCCTGAGCCAGGGGGAGGGGGAAGATGACCGTAAGTGTGTTTGAAGAAAAAGTCTTCAGGAGTGACCTGAAGATGGGGGGAAGGATGGGGTGATGTGAGGGAGGGAGTTCCAAAATTTTGGGGCGTAGTGGCTGAAGACACGGCCACCAATGATGCAGCGGAGGATTTGGGGGACAAGGAGGAGGCTGGACCTAGTAGAGCGGAGGCAGTGGGCACTGCTGTGAGGAGAGAGGTGGTGAAGAGGTAGGGGGTTGCCGAGGATTTAAACACAAGAATGAGGATCTTGAAGTCGATCCGCTCTTAGACAGGGAGCCAGTGCAGTTTAGCAAGGACTGGGGTAATTATGGTACAAGGTTTTATGCGGGTGAGTTTTGGACAAGCTGAATTTTGAAATGGTATGGGCAATACAGGACTGAATACTGTAAACCATTTGTAATTTCTGCACATCCATATCCTGTACATTTATAATTTAACCGTAGGTGGCAGCAGACAACAAGGCCAAGTCACTGATTAAATTCCAGTAACCGAGATGATACAATGTGTGAAATAACTTAAGACAACAATAAAAACAATAAAATTGCATTTGTAAAACACCAGAAATACAAAATATCTGAATTAGAAAGGTAGGTTGACATTTCAGGTATGCTTTACTTCAGTAAAGCCTCCAGGTTTCTTTCCTCCTGTCCAAAAGTGTGACAACCATGAAATGATACTAGCCCTCGGTTAATGTTGCCAACTTTACATGTACCCAGATGTTGAAGAGGATCATCAAAGCTGAGTCTGATCGTGCTCTAACCAACTGTTTAATCCTGCTGAGCAGATGTCTCAAAAGGGCTTCACAGGATTTACTGCAAAGTAAGTATACATTTTGTGTCGAAGCTTGGCGGTGTGTCCTACAAACAGCCATGTAGTGAATAACAAATTTGGGCTGACGATTTGATGGCCAAGAAAATCTCTTTTTCAAATGCAATGGAATCTTTAACATACAGTTGGAACAGGCAGACAGGATCTTGGTTTAATATTTCATCTGAAGTACGTCCCCACAAACAATACAATGCACCTCACCTACTGCATGACAGCGACAACAACAAAATTACATTTGTATAGCACCTTTCACATCAGGACGACGTCCCAGGACAGGCTGGACTGACACTCCAGCGCAGGACTGGCAGAGTGAAGCATAATCTGAAGTGCTTTTATCATTCTACAAATTCACAATTCAAGATGAGAGCTCTCAATGAGATCTTGCATTTTAGGTTTGGTGGATCTTCTGGTATAGAAACCCATTGGCACCTTTGCATCACATTGTTCTAAAGCACTGGAGAGGGACACAGGGCACACATTTTTAAGCAATGTATATAATTGCCTTCTTTTGTGTTATTCTGCAATAAAGTTTTAAAATACAGCAGTTAATTTACAAAATAGTATAATAGTCCTTGCAAAAATGTAAGATACTGCAGATGCTGGGAATCTGAAACAAAAACAGAAGTTGCTGGGAAAACTCAGCAGGTCAGGCAGCATCTATGGAGAAAGGAAAAATGAGTCAACGTTTCGGGTCCACGACCCTTTGTCAGATGTCGTCGAAGTGTGGCAGCCGATTGCACACAGCAGTCGTGGATAAACAGTCGTGGATTTAGTGACCAAATTATTATTGTGTTTTTTTTCTTGAGCGATTATTATCAGGTGTGTGGAGTAAGGAAACTTGCCCAAAGTTTCGTCCTGACCTGTCAGGAATCAAACCCAGGTCTCTTGCTTCCGAGGTGAACACTCTAACCACTGAGCTACGGGGACTTCAGCTATGAGGAAAGGCTAGAGAGTAGGGTCCGTCAAAATTGAAATTTTCCAATATTGATATATCGGTGGGCTCATATCGATATATATCGATATTTCTTGGTATTTTTATACTGCGCATGCTCGCGTATTCGGAGGTATGCGTGCAGTCCGTGCTCTAGGCCCAGGAGGTTTGCAGTGCCGGCGACAAGGTAAGTTGAAAAAGTTTGCTTTATACCGATATAACTGATATATCGATATACCACCGGACATGATATACTGATATTTACGATATACCGATAGTTTTTTTGATACCGAATTTTTCGATATACCAATATACTTAGATTTCCAATATCGGCATATCGATATGAAAAATTGCATCGATATAACCGATATATCGCTGGACACTACTAGAGAGGCTATTTAAAATAGTTTCAAAATGAAGCAGAGGGGAGATGAGGAGAAATGTTTTCACTCAGCGAGTTATTCGAATCTGGAATGCATTGCCTGAAAAGGTGGTGGAGGCCGAATCGATAACAACTTTTAAAAGAGAGGGAGATGTTTATTTGGGGAGGACGGGTTTGCGAGGTTATGGGGAGAGTTGGGAAGTGGGATTAAATGGCTCTTGTTAAAGAGCCGGCACAGACTCGATGGGCCGAATGGCCTCCCTTTGTGCCGTAAGACTCTGTGATATCTAATTACATGAGGCAACAAAGATATCGGCGTCGGAGGTAATGCTCAAAACAAAAAAAACTATACATTTCAAAGTTAAAGCATCAACTTCAAATCTCCAGATTAAATGGACCCAAAGGCTCTGTGTGAGCCGTCTCGGCCAATCAGGTACAAGGGCAGGTTATAGTGGGTGTAGTCTTAGCCAATCAGGACCACACAGACATGATTTACAACCAATCCGTGATCAGAGAACGGCTGAGCTCCCACCACTCAGCCAATCAGAGAGAGGGGAGGCGGGCTCTGATTACAGCCAATCAGGGAGAAGGGAGCGGGCACTGGGAGCTCAGGAAGATGGCGCCTATGGAATGTGTGGAGAGAGCGCCAGTCTGAGAGCAACGGCAGGTAGGGGGAGAGGGGGGACAGGGGGAGAGAGAGAGGGGGGACAGGGGGAGAGAGAGAGAGGGGGGACAGGGGGAGAGAGAGAGGGGGGACAGGGGGAGAGAGAGAGGGGGGACAGGGGGAGAGAGAGAGGGGGGACAGGGGGAGAGAGAGAGGGGGGACAGGGGGAGAGAGAGAGGGGGGACAGGGGGAGAGGGGGGAGAGAGGGAGAGAGAGAGGGGGGACAGGGGGAGAGAGAGGGGGGGGACAGGGGGAGAGAGAGGGGGGGGGACAGGGGGAGAGAGAGGGGGGGGACAGGGGGAGAGAGAGAGGGGGGACAGGGGGAGAGAGAGAGGGGGGACAGGGGGAGAGAGAGAGGGGGGACAGGGGGAGAGAGAGAGGGGGGACAGGGGGAGAGAGAGAGGGGGGACAGGGGGAGAGAGAGAGGGGGGACAGGGGGAGAGAGAGAGAGGGGGGACAGGGGGGAGAGAGAGAGGGGGGACAGGGGGAGAGAGAGAGAGGGGGGACAGGGGGAGAGAGAGAGGGGGGACAGGGGGAGAGAGAGAGAGGGGGGACAGGGGGAGAGAGAGAGGGGGGACAGGGGGAGAGGGGGGACAGGAGGAGAGAGAGAGGGGGGACAGGGGGAGAGAGAGAGGGGGGACAGGGGGAGAGGGGGGACAGGGGGAGAGAGAGAGGGGGGACAGGGGGAGAGGGGGGACAGGGGGAGAGAGAGAGGGGGGACAGGGGGAGAGAGAGAGAGGGGGGACAGGGGGAGAGAGAGAGAGGGGGGACAGGGGGAGAGAGAGGGGGGGGACAGGGGGAGAGGGGGGACAGGGGGAGAGAGAGAGGGGGGACAGGGGGAGAGAGAGAGGGGAGAGGGGGAGAGAGAGAGGGGGGACAGGGGGAGAGGGGGGAGAGAGAGAGGGGGGGGAGAGAGAGAGGGGGGGGACAGGGGGAGAGGGGGGAGAGAGAGAGGGGGGACAGGGGGAGAGAGAGGGGGGAGAGGGGGAGAGAGAGAGGGGGGGGACAGGGGGGGGAGAGAGAGGGGGGACAGGTGAGTGGGGGAAGAGAGAGTGGACAGGGAGGGGGCGAGAGGGGGAGGGGGGGACGGGGAGGGGGCGAGGGGGGGACGGGGAGGGGGCGAGGGGGTGACGGGGGGGGGAAGGGGAGAGGGGGGGGGAGGGGGTGCATTGCTATATACAGCGCCTTGTCACGTTTTCTAGACGCCGTGAAGCGCTTAACAGAATATACTGTAAAGTGAATTGACTGCATTTGTGGACGAAAAGGGTCCTTATGAATGACCACGAATAGGAGTGAAGGTAATAAACCTGACGCTGTGTACAGAGTGTGTGTGTGTAACTTTCACCCTCTAAGTGGACTGGCTGGCTCCTCATTCCACACCCTCTATAAAGCAAAGTGGTGCCAGTGTTTGCTAATTGATGGAGACCTACTTTGCTCTAAAGGAATGTTTTTTTTAAAAACACACATCATGTTTCATTTACCGCTGTCAGGTTCTGGACTGATGCTCTTGACGTTGCTGTTGCTCTTGTATAATAGGTTACTTTTGGCACTTTTGGTTGAGTGAATGAATGTCATTGTGGACGGTAGTTTCCCTGGCTGGGGTATTCTGAGCCAGCAGAATGAAAACTACCGGTAGCTTTCAACTATATGTTTCTGTCCTAAACGTCATCTTTTGCGGACAGGCAAATTAGTGTGACAGTGGTCAATGAGGGCTTGGTGGGCAGAAGCTAAAGTTGTCATTCGCAAACTTTGAAACTATATGTGAGCAAATATGTAAATGCGTAGTTTCTGTGTTGCCTCCGGTGTCGTGCAATTTGAAATGTAAATGAAATGAATTCTGCCGACTTGTCAACCTGGGATACTGCACGATGGCTTTCACTTGAAGATGCTGTGGAGTATGCCAGAATGACGGGCATAATTCAGCCCGTCAGCTTCAAATTCCTGTGCACATTGATAAGCATTTGGGTTTTGAGGAAAGGAAGCCTCAGTAGATAAAGATTGTACTTTTGGGTGAGGTACGCAAATATATTACTTAACATAACTGTTTTTAAAAGTAATTGTTGAAGACCGGTTGTAGAATCTCACATTGTGGAATCTGAAGATTTGGCTACTGATAGCAGTGCTGAGGGGGCAGCAGACACTTAGCAAACACTGATATGCTGAGTGTTGTGAATGTGAGGGTGCAAGCTGCAGGGTTTGGGATAAATTAGAATTTAGATGGACGGTGAACTGAGGAAAACAGTGAATGAGAAGTGCATTAGAATAGTCTAAGCAACACGTGTGAATAAATGTTTCAATGGCATTCAACAACAGTAAAATTAGATTTGCAAAGTTAGCGCCTTTTCACATTGGGAGGACGTCACCAGGCGCAGAATAATTGTACATCTTCCAGGTGTCTCAAAGCATTTCACAGAATATAATAATCCTTGCATTTGATATACTGTAAAGTGAATTGACTATATACAGTAAAAGCCTGTTTATCCGGCACCCTCGGGACCTGGCCAATGCCGGTTAAAGCGGGTGCTGGATATTCGGCCGAAAACACAATTTTAAAAAATGCACTGTGCCGGATAAATTCTGGTTAAACGAATGCGGACTTTTTTTTGAGGTGCTGTTTATACCGAAGTTACGGTTGATCTAGTCATAGATAAACGGGCTTTTACTGTATATGTGGATGAAACACGGCAGCTGATTGCGCACAGTAGTATCCCACAAATAATTGTGGATTGAAAAGAGGGATTATTATTAGGCGTGTGGATTAAGGAAATTTGCCCAAGGTTTCACCCTGCCTGGAATTTAACCCAGGTTTCTCGCTTGTACGGCAAGTGTTCTAATCACTGAGCTACAGGACTTCACAGTGTGAGATAGGGATGGGACTGAGAATCTGGAGAGATTGGGTTGAAAACTCATTTTATTAAACTGTTACTAGGCTTTTTATTGTGGGCAACTGATGTTTTCGCTGCCTTTAGTTTTGTTATGGAGCTGCTGTATTGTCTTTTTGACCTTTCAAAAATCTAGTTTTAGAATCAGACGGATCGTATAATTTTAAATTATTAGTCATTGGAACTCCAGGGAGGATTATCTGATTACTCCAAGTGACCGTTGAAGCTGACTCAATTGAGACATTTAAAAATGGAATTAAACATACAAATTGTAAATGTATGAAAGGGAATTGGGAAGAGAGAAATTGAATTCAAGCCAGTAGGAGCTGTTATGCCACAGGCACATTGGTTTCTTTCTGTGCTTAAGTTGCTTTGTAAAGCAGGGAGACTTTTGTACTATTTATATTATTGCTCTGATGTTGGTGCGAGATTATGAAGTAGGCAGCTTTGTTGCCTACGGAAGTAGTTATCACTATCTCCTGAGGCAATCCTGGCTTGTGATGTCAATAGTATGTCTGGTCTCTGATCATGTATACACGTAGTAATGTCTTACCTATGAGGGAGAGAGTGGAAGTTAGAGACCACATTCATCATGCTGATTCTGAATATTTTAAATTCCAGTTGCAGCTGGTTTCCGATGTACCATAGGGAGGTTTCTGCCTCAAACTGCTGGGGGAAGGGAGAGATGAGCAGACTAAAATGAGTGTCTGTGTGTGTGTATATATCTGGAGTGTTGCGTGGATGTGAGTGGGGGCTTAAGGAAGTGCAAGTTATCTGGAATTCTGGGATGAAAGGTTGAAATAACATAATGAGCTCAATGTGAGATTTCCACACAACTGTATTCAACATGCTGAACAGCCTCATTACCAGGCTGTGTGGATAAGCGTTTACTTTGTCTTGATTGTTTAAAAAAAGAGCTCTTCAAAGGAATTGTAAATTGGTATGAAATCTAATGCACTTAGTGGCAGACAGCATGTGGTGTGTGCATGTTGGAGTTTTTACTGTTCATTGTGAGTTGATGATTATTGAAGCTTTATTTATTCGGGTTTTGGACTTTGCACTGAGCAAATTAAAAATTTGATTGGATCCCAGCCTGATGACAGGGCTTCTCGTTTCTCTTAACTGCTGAGTTACAATACTGATGTTTAATGCACTTTCTTTTATATTTCACTACTTTAATGCTTGATGTGCGGCAATGTATGATTATAGTCCCTTCACTCAGTATACTTTTTGCTGGCAGCTTTTATATTCTGGCACAGGAATGCATGGTGTGTTGTAGTGTGTGATTGTAGTCACTAGAGGCTTTTGCCTAGAAACATGGTATAAGGAACGTAAGTGGCTTGAATTGGATATCGTGGCTCTTGACAAAACAATAACGGGAACCTTATCTGAATGATTGCTGACTCGATGTGGGTTAAATAGGCTTTACTGTAAGCTTTTGGCTTCTTCACACTGGAGCCCCTAGGCTGTGTGCAGTGAAACTTAGTACTGTATGTTGTTGGTATTACACTATGTGGATTTGTGGCTGTGATTCCTCCACACACTGTGTTTTGATTTTGGCTGCTTGTAGTCTGAACAAATCTGTTAGCGAGTTCCTTTCCTGATTGTGACCCCTCCTCCCTCCCCGGCCTATTTCCAGTTGTACTGAGTGGTCTTGCTCAGGAACGAGAAGGGAGGTAAGTGAGTAGTAAAAAAAGTAAACTACAGTAGCTAAGGAGAAAAGAAGAGGGGAATGCCAAAGTTCAGAGACCGAGAAAGATGTAGAAAGAGTAAATTGAATTGTTACGCTGCTCTTTGTATTTGCTTGCAGATTGTCAAAGTACATTATATATCTGAGTGTCTCTTCCCTCTTATCTAAGACAAGAATTAGAATAGTTTGCATATTAAGAATGTTGAATTTAGAGATTTATTTATATGTACAATTAGCAGACAGTGTCACAAGAGAGAATGGGTTTGAGATGGCACTTTCAGGGAGGGATCTGGACTCAATCTGTTCCATGGTGGCTTGGAATTGAAGTGGTTTGGTACAGTACCCACTGTTTTTGTGGTCAACCACAAGAGCCCAACCCTAGTTTCTATGGCCAACCGAACAATTTGGGTTGTCATTTGGATTATGTAAATGTTAGAACACTGTGGTTTTAAAGTATTTTTAACTTCTGTTTTTACCTTGTACTGTACTTTGGCCTTTTGAATGTTAATGTGTCTCATGCACTGTGTTGAGCAGAATCAAGTTTGATTTACGTTGTGCTAATTTTACCATATTCAGGACTTAAATACTCTAGTCTTGTGCAATGCAAAAGCCTCATTAAAAAAAAGAAAGTTTCTTGAATTGCAACATAGCCCATTATGTAAGTGGCTTCACAAGTATTTTTGTATAGAATTTCTGGAATTCAATCACCTTGTATATAGATTGCAAAAAAACTGATGTCTGGGTTGTACCATCTTTCATCAGGACAAACAGAACGAACATCTGTAGTAGAAATTGGGCAAGAGGAAGCATGTATTTGGGCATTCCCCTTAGTTTTGTGCTTCATGTTTGTAGTAAGCTTATCCGTGACCACTCCATCATATACTCCCCCCTGTTAATTTCTGCCAAGTTCAAAGATCCCATCCTAACCTCTATGTTAATTGATCAGATCTAACTATTCCTGCATCCTTTGATCCCCATTCCCAAGTGTCATTTGACCCAGAATTAATAAAGTTTTCTGGGAGTCGGTTCTGCGTGTCTACCACCCTGTGATTTGTGGCAGGGCCAGGAGTTTTCCTTTCTTGGTCTGTAATGTAGATCAACCCATAAACCATCCTCCCTCAAGCAGGTTGCGGCTTCAGAGCATGTAAAAGTTTCTCAAATTGCTCCAATTCTTACTTCTAAGTGCAGTAAAATTGTTCCTCAGTTTGCTGAGTTCAGTATCTGTAATGCTTGTTAGGCTTGTTTGCAAAATCAATGTTTGGTGTCATTTGGAATGATGACCAGCAGACAGGAGGAATCAGCTGGTACAGCTTTTAATCAAGCCACAAATGCCCTCTTTCCCTGTGCTCCTGATGTAAAGGATACTGTTGAGTATTGGTTGAGCTACATGAAAGGAGTTCAGGGCTGCACCAAAAGAACTTGTTGCAGTTTTCATTTTCAAGAATTTTGTAGAATTGAAATGAAAATCTGCAACTTTCAGCTTTATGTTCACTGTGTAACCTTTTATTGCCAGATTTTCTGCAAGTGAAGTGTTAAGAGTCAGTGCAGATTAATGTGTGTCCTCCACCCCCCTCCCCCACCACCCACCCCCCCTGCGTTTTCAGCTGTATTGGATCATAATGGGCTTTGCAGCATTATATTTGTGTGGTGTGCATTGCGCTTTAATTTGGCAAAAAAGATTTCAACACAAAACAGGAATAGACTGTACTGAGTTGCTTACATTCACCAGCTTTGGCTTGGCAGAGGTTATTGGAATGCTGACAGAATTCCAGAAATATCATTTTCTACTTGCCAGTAAACGTGTTTTTTTTCTGTGCTGATACTGCAACCTCTTTGATAGGAATTTCATTTGACTCTATTTAGCAAATTCTTGGAGCCAGCTAATATGGGTCCTGGCAGTGGGCAGAGATGGAATCTTGACCTTGTGTGAATGACTGGCCTCTGAACCAGCCAAATAGATTTAATGCTAGAAGAGTAATTGTCAATGGAATTCAAGATTCATGTCTGTGAGTTGGTTGGCTCTTTGTCACATTAACTTTTTGTTTCACCAAACAAATCTTTTGCTTTTATCATTTTCAATCAAAACATCCTTTTTATTTAAAAATAAATATGCAAGAATCGAAATCTAAACTTTCCACTACTGATTAACTGACTGTTTGTTCCCCCCACCCCCCCAAAGATGATCTGAACACTTGGCCAGGACACTAGGATTTAGCCTGCTGCGAGCAGATCCTTCCACTTATTCCTTTGTAAAAGGAAATAAATGAATATAATGAAACTGTTCCTCAATGTGGCATATTGAGGAATATGCCAGAGATGGCTGTTTCCCCATTTAGTGGACCAATTTGATTCTAATTTCACTAAGGCTATTTTTACGTGTTTTCTAGTTATTGTTGGTCATTCCACGGACAGAGAGAGAAAAAATGATTTTTTTCAATAATTATGCCTTTAGTAAAGCTTTCAATGATATGAACTCTATAGCAAATCTCAGCATTGTTTAAAATGCGGTTATTCATGGGTTCTCTTAGGTAGTAAGCCTTGAAACTGCGTCAACAGACCAGGAATACCCCAGTCCTGAACCCTGGTTTAGCTACTTTCAGCTGATGCATGGTCGCAACAATTGGTGATGGAACCCCTTTGGCTTAAGAGGGAAATATATAACTTGGGTTCCTACTGTTGAGCGATTCCCTTGTTGAAATGTGTGAGAGGAATTCGTGGTGTCTGAACTGCTGTGTATTTGAACAACCCGCAAAACACTTAAGCTGACACCTGACTGACTACTTGGATGATGTGGCAGAGAATATCATCCTATACTGTACCTGTAGGATCGCACTCAGAAGTGGGGGTGGGGTGGGGGGGAACTGTCATAAATTAATTTCAAAACTCACGGTTGTTTTTTCTTTCTGTTAGGTAGAGTACATCCATTGCCTGCTGGCAAGCAATGGAGGAGGAGGTGGAAGGAACCTATCGGCTGCTGCAGACTCCTGGAGCTCGACTTGGAGCTCAGACTAAACCAGGGGTCAGCACGCTGGAGCCCCAACAGAGTTTATCCTCAGCCATGGCTGTGGCCTCGCCCAAACTACGAGGGAGAAGGATCCAGCTCACAGTACGCTTCTTGGATAACACAGAGGAACAGTTTGAAGTGGAGGTAAGCCGTTAATATTTTCACAGATTCATAATTCATGTTCAAATTAATTAATTTTAATATGAATAAAAAAAGGTAAAATGGCCAGTTCTCAGTGCAGTTGAGAAATTTTGTGGGATCCATTTTTGATTTTAACTCCACTTACAATAATAAGAATATTTGCATTTGCTATAGCTCCTTATCACGTCTTCAAGATATCCTGAGGCACTTCACATAATATACTGTAAAGTGTAGTGACTAATAGTTACACCCTTCAAAGGGTGTCAAAAGTTGCTTGTTCTCTGGACTCATGACAGAAACCACAACCTGCAGATGTATGAAAGTTCTTTGGAAAAATGTGGACAGGTCATCTCTAGGATTGTGTGGATTTGGGCAGAAATTCTGCCTGTGTAATATAGGAGTAGTTAAAGTATGTCAGCTGACACTGAATGCCACAGTTCATTTGATTTGAACTTGGTTAAATGCTTGCAAAGAAAATAACTTTATTTGTGTGCAAATGAAAAATGACTAAGAGAGTATCCTTGTTGAAAAGTATGCACATTACACTGCTCCGAGATTTAACTGGCTGCAATTTTTCCTTGTATAGACATTCTAAGCAAGCCAGAAACCTTTGTGTCTTGATTTGCGGTGTGACCTTTGCTCTATTAATCTGTTTCCAATGCTCTGCATTGCTTTTCTGTAACATGCCTTTAAAGTAGCAGCAGTAAGGTTTTAAGTTTCAGTTCTTCCACATCAGCAGTTTTTTTCCCCAATAAAATTGAAGGATTTAACCCAAGATACACATATTTTCATTTTCTCTATGCTTTGTGTATGTAAGGTTGAATGTTCTATTTCTGTTCCAAGCCAAAGACTAGCTTTTTTTTGACGCAGTTATGTGGAAGGAGGGCTTGAGGTAATTGTTTGGAAATTAGGCCTTTGTACTCCAGAAACGAGCCTTTCAATGCGCCTTTTCGATATGCTGCTATTGTGTGGATGTGATGGTTCTGAAGTGAAATATGCAGACTCCCTTGAGGGAGGATCTGATTTCCTGGTTCCAATTTATGATCAGGAGGCTGGTTCCGTTACTAAGAGATCACATTGCACCGTTTTATGTTTGTTTTCCCTTAATGTTCAACAATACACTGCTTGGTAGCCTCACTAAAGTTTTATTACAGTCCGCCCCTACTTTTAAAAACTCAGCAGCTTGTAGTAATCTGGAAGTTGTTAAGTGTATCTTGCCTTCAGTCAGCGTTTCCTGCCCTTTTCACCCTGCCATAAGTAAGCCTAACATTTTCAAGGCAGTCTCTGGCTTCTTTCTGGTTTTCATTTGTTTTTTGACATGGTCAGCCCACAAGTCCAAATTGAATGTTGTTAAAAAAAATTCAGCTTTAATTTTTTTTTAGGAAAATTGTACTCTAGTTTTGTGGCAACCTGGTGTGTAGCGTGGTGTATTTAAGCACTGGGTGTTGAACAAACTGCTTTGCCTTTCGTTCCCCTGGCCTCTCTCCCCACTGTTAACTAGGCCTAAATGCTTAACGGGCATTATATGTGATTTCCTCTTTTCTGTAAAACAAAGTGCTCCATGAGCCACTTCATGTACCAAGTCTACACTGAACATCAATTCATCGATATAAGAAATACTGGACTAATACGCAATGTTTCTCTGGGGTGGGTGTGCGAATGCACGAACGCTGACAACTCATGTAATGGCCATTTTGAGTAACGCTTCCAGCAAAACAGAGTTACTGGTGGTTGTCATAATAATAATCCCGATCTGATGTAGTGCTTACAATGTCAACATCTCAAAGCCGTTCAGAGTTTTCTGTCAAGGATAGTGATTGTGTATCTGTATTGCGGTCCTCGCTGTAAACTTGATCTCCCATTCTGTATGTCTCCAAGTAATCTTAGCAGTAAAGAGGAAATGCATATGGAAACTTGACAGCCTGTGTTCCTGGTAAATGGTGTTTAGTTAATCTCCATAAAGGAATATCACTTTTTTAAAGTTAAAGAATAAGGACAAATCCATTGCTGAAGTGGTTGTGAAGTGGAAGCGCGTAACGTCTCCTTCAAGGCCAAAGATCATAGGAAGTTTCAGTGAAAGTTGGAAAATGTGCGTTTGATATTTCTGTGATTTGCAGTTGTTTGCTGCTGGAGCTCTTCTACAGGGGATTTAATGGGAATTCCATGCGTTTTTCATGTTTATTACTAAGCAAACAGATTTCCTCTTTTCCCAAGTGGCTGAACTTCTGTGTTGAGCTGAGTGTTCAGTCTTTAGCCTCTACCCAGATCTGCTGTCTGCAGTGCCAGCTGTACTCTTATCTGAGATGCTTTGGATCTCTGAGCAGACAGCTTGTAGATTGTCAACACCTGTCACAGCTACAAGCATAACTGAGGGGCTCTTCAGTCCTTAAACACTTTACGTGACTGCCAAGAAAAAAATTCTTGGGTCAAAACTTCTGCCAATTGCCTTTGAAAAATATCCAGCAGCAGGAACAGAATCTCTGTTCAATAGTTTATCTGAACTGAAGGCTGTTCATTCCTTTTAAAGTTTAACCTGTGACTGCTTCCAGTTTGTTTAGATGCTTGCTTGTTTAGATGGCAGTAGAATAATTGGTATTGAATTTTTGAATGGAAATGCAGCCTTTTTTTTGCTTTTGTTCAAAACAAACCATTATTTCAGTTCTATCCTTGGTCCTACTCTGCCCTCAATTGCACAAACTGATCCCCAGGTGGACGTGTGAAGGTGCCATAGAGTGAATTGTGTTCTGAATTGTGACTTGTCTCAGGACTGTGTCTAACCTTTATTTGAGAATTAGGATGCGTCATGCTAACTTAGTGCTTCACATTGACGTATTAACCCACTGCATTGCATTCAAAAGTATATAAACTTGCTTAGAAAGCTGTGCCTGTTGTGTAAAGTTGTTAAACTATTTGTTCATTGTTTCTCTCTGAGTTTATTTTGTGATCATTGTGGATTTTATTGGGGTCCACCTTAATACCTTAAACCTTGCATTTGATACAGTATCTTCCACATCCAGGTTGGAGATACTGTATACTGTACAATGCCTATATGTAGTGTTTGGAACTTTAACATTTTTGGCTTTTTGTTCAGCTCCTCTTAGAATAGGAATATTCTTCAAAAAATATTCCTGTATAACTACATCTACAGATCCAGTTATAGATATCTCATCAGAGAAATTTGTGGAAGCTCTGCGGCTATTTGGTGAGAATAGGATTACCCCCAAATGATTGAATAACCTACTGATACATTCTGTCTAAGATTGCGTTTAAGCAATGATCAAAGAGCTGGTGGCACATCACTAGATAAGCATTAGACATTAGCTGAGTCACTACCTTAAAAGGAGAGTGGGGAAGTTAGACGATGCGAAAGATAAAGCTGATTGGAGAATAGAACCTGCACTAAAGATCATGGTGAAGGAAGAAGAAAGTCTAAATAAATCCGAATTTCAGTTCTGGTATAATCCTGAGTGATATAACTTATTGTGGATGAGGTATGATGTGTGGTTTCCTAGAGGTCAATGTGGTGCTCTTTATAGTGAACCCAGAGTCCCTGCAGAGTTCAGCAGGAAGTAATGCAGTTTAAAGCCATGTTCTGGTGGTGGCAAAGTGGTTTTTGTTCTGCATTTGAGATTTGTATTTATGGCACAATCTTGTTACATTGTTGGGTACAGATTGTGGATGATTTGAGACCCACATCAGGGTCGCATCCTCCAGTTTAAGCAGCCGGTAGGATCCCACGCCACTTTCAAAGAGCAGTTTGTTCTCCCAGGTTTTCTAGCCAATGCACTTTGCTCAAATAAAGAAACAGATTAATTTTGGTCATCCATCTCATCGCTTGGGAGTCAGATGAGCCTGATTAACAACACTGGGAGTTTGAGAGACATGTATGAACAGAAAGAATCAATTTTCTTAGGTCTGGATGGATCCTGTAAAATTGTCTGATCAAGAATGGCTAGTTTCCAAAGGATATTTTATCCATTGGTACTTGCAAATGGCAGCCAAGTTTCTGTTGGTGCTGAAAGAGAAGCATGAGGAGAGGAAAGCAGTGTCTTTAGTACTCTGGCGACTACTAGCAGCAACTAGGTTGTTAGTCGATTGTCAAATCGCTTTCCGAGGCAAATAATCTCTTCAAAAATAAACAAAATTTAGTTACTCAATGGACGACTCTTTGTGGGATATTGCTATATACGTTTTGCCTGCAAAAATATATAGTCAGTTCTCTTTAGATTTCATTCCGTGAAGGGCTTTGAGACATTGCAAACAGTGTGATAAGGTGCTATATCAGATGCAAGGATTATTATTACAGGATGATTTAGGGTAGCTGCTCTGTTCTCTTATGCACTATACCTTTGGAATGTTCTTGAAACAGTAAATTCATTCTAACCCTAGCATGAACTTGCTGTACTATTTGTCCACAAAAAATAAGCTTCTTGTATACCGTATATCTCTGCATATAAGGCGCACTTTTTTTCAGGTCAGAAGATCTCGAAAGTTGGGGGTGCGCCCTATACGCAGGTACAAGCAATTTTGAGCCTCGGAAATACAGTAAACAGGAGGGGCGGCCGGCGCGCTGTCAGCCGGGGTTTGGTCAGTGTCTGTCGGGGGTTGGGGGGGAGCGGGTGACGGGGCTTCGGCCTCGGCAGCAGCAGCGGACTTCAGTGCTGTGCTTACCTTCTGCCGAACCCAGTCTGCCTGCCTCACTCACTGCCGCTCTCTCTCCCTGCCTCTCTCCCTGCCTGCGTGCCTGCCTCTCTCTCTCCCGGGCTGCCGGCCTGCTGCCTCTCTCCCTTTCTCTCTCCCGGGCTGCCGGCCTGCCTCTCTCCCTCTCTCTCTCCCTGGCTGCCGGCCTGCCTCTCTCTCTCTCTCCCTGCCTGTGTGCCTGCCTGCCTCTCTCCCTCTCTCTCTCCCAGGCTGCCGGCCTGCCTCTCTCTCTCTCTCCCTGCCTGCGTGCCTGCCTGCCTCTCTCCCTCTCTCTCTCCCAGGCTGCCGGCCTGCCTCTCTCTCTCTCTCCCTGCCTGCGTGCCTGTCTCTCTCCCTCTCTCTCTCCCGGGCTGCCGGCCTGCCTCTCTCCCTCTCTCTCTCCCGGGCTGCTGGCCTGCCGCTCTCCCTCCCTCCCTCCCTGCCTGTGTGCCTGCCTGCCTCTCTCCCTCTCTCTCTCTCCCAGGCTGCTTGCCTGCCTCTCTCCCTCTCTCTCTCCCGGGCTGCCGGCCTGCCTCTCTCCCTCTCTCCCTCCCTGCCTCTCTCTCTCCTTCCCTGGCTGCCTGCCTCTCTCTCTCCCTACCTACCTGTCTCTCCTGTCTCTCCTCCCTTCTGCCGGCAATATCATTGAAAATGCTTCCGTTTTTTTTCACCAAGAAAAGGTCAAAAACGGGGGGTGCGCCTTATACGCGGAGATATACGGTACTTTGTCTGTTATCCCTCTTCAGTGTGCAGAGGGGACAATATGTTTTTTTTAACTGTGGGCCAATGACTTGTGATGTAACAAAATGTCATCCAATACCAACATATAGCGCCCCTCACACACGGAAGATCCTCAGAGCACATTCATTTGGCCATTTTAACAGTTTTTATTGATTCATGGCGGATCTTTTAATTCAATTTTCTAGCCTTTTTCTAAAAGAAACTTAGGACATAAGGACATTCAGGGGTATAAACATCCTGACTGACTCTGTTGGCCTTCAGGGGCAATGCACTCCACGTTTTAGCAACCCCTGCGTGAAGAAATATTTTCTGATCTCACTTTTAACTCACTTGACTCTTAATTTTAAGATTGTAATACTTCATATAATTTAATTTTCACCACATTCAAATAGAAAAAAATTGCAAAACCAACTATGTGTTCCTCACAAGGTATGTTGTTCGTCATCTTCACCTCTTGTCTATTGCTAATGATAACCCTTTATCTCCCTAGTTTTCCACTGCTTCTCTGCTGTAGCCTTGTTCTCGAAACAATTGGTTTTGAGAGAGAAAATACAAGTCTTTGCAATCCACAGAGGTCGGATTCTGCAGGCATTGTTCCAAGACTTGTGAGCAATAGGAATTTTGCTGTGCTGCCAAGTGTTTCCGTATTGCTTCCGGCAGCACTCCAAATGCATGGCCCTTTCCCTCTCTTTCCCCCCACCCACCACACACTTCGCCAGCCATTGTGTTCCTGTAGCAAGAATGCTGGGACGCTATACAGTTGGCCCTCACTGAATGTGTTTGGTAAGCTTAACAAGTAATGGGAAAAAAGGTTTAGGGGAATCCATCCACAGGCTATCCAACCTCAAGCCTCCAAGCACATCCCCACTCGACCAATGCAAGGTACGTACTGAGGCGGGCTACAGCCAGCTGGTCCGCTCTCCCTGCTCGTCACTCTCCCCGCTCTCCCTGACTCACTGGAGACAATAAAACAACACCTTACACTACCACAGCTTGGCTAAATTATTTTACCTTTGGTCTTGGAAGTTTTAGGCTATACGAATACAATAAATATGAATGAAACAACCTTGATTGTACCTTACCATGCAATGCCATCAGGTTGCTCTGAGGCCGAGGAATCATCAGACTTGGGCGGGAGCTGGCGGCGTCCTCCCAAGTGTGCATTGCGCGCGGGGTCGGCGTCTTCACAAATGCACATGCGCGGGGCTAGCCAGCGCGCATACGCAAATCTAACTCGAGTCACGCAAAAAAGTGTCACATTTAGTTCTTCGCGTATAGGCGAATCTGTACTTGAAAGTCGGCAAGGGTTGTTGTATAAATACATGTTGTTGTACAGGACTCAGTGTAAGTCCAGATGGTTCAGAACTAACTTCTTTCTGAGTGTACAGAAAAGTGAAAACTAGTAATCATTACAAGAGCTATGGAAGACTGATATTTGTAATGGAATATTCAAGTAGTGACATGGTCCGTATAAAGGCTAAGAGTATAACTGTTGTGATGGGATATGGTTTTATCAAATTCACAACACAACATTGCAGCTGGACCCAGTTTCTCCTGGGACAAGCTACTTCTTACCAGCATGCCAGTGCATTTGCTGCTGATATTCACAGTGTGAATCTGGCAGATATTCGAACAATATCTCGCAGGCTCAGTATACAGTAGGGAACGGCGATTAATCGGTTTTTCGATTAAACCCGATATGATTTTCAGATCGGTATGCCGATATGGTGATTCTAAAAAAACTGTTATATCGAGAGATTCGATTTTAAAAATATATCGATATATTTTTAATATCGTTCCTGGCAATATATCAATATTGTTGGTATTATCAGTGTAATGCGATCTTTTCCAGCTTACCTTGTCGCCGGCATTGCAACCTCCTAGATCTAGAGCATGGAATGCGCGTACATTCGGTGCGCGCGCACAATTAACGGGCGCGCACATCCGATGCGCGCGCACACTTTACTGTGTATACTCGACGTGAGTCGTGGCGTCTTAACAAAGTCGCATCGCTGAAAATTGTAGTTTGAAAATTTACCTTTCTCATCATGGAGAAAAGAAGCCCCGTATGGGACTACTTTGAAAACAATGCAGTCAGTAATGGTGTGTATAGATGTACAGTTTGCAAGGTCTTGGTTAAGACATCTGATTCGAGCACGAGCAACCTGCGACATCACATTAAGCAGCACCACCCCGCCCAGCACGCTGCCCTCAGAGCGAAATCATTGTCGACAACAGCAGGAAGTCGAACCAGCGCTTCGGAGAAAGCGACAGGTAGTGGGGCCAGTGCAGCTCAAACAATTCCTGCTTTATTTAAGAGGAGAACATTGTACCAGAGAGGGGACAAAAAGTGGCAAAGTATCACGAACGCTGTCACTTTTTGCATAGCAAAGGAGAGCTTGCCAATGGCGAAGGACATTAATTCAGACTTCAGACTACATAAAAATAAGTGGCATTTTGTGGCTGTAAGTGTTATTTTTGTGTGTGAGAGAGTTAGAAGCCAGATTATCACTGCTTCTATGTGTGTGTCTAGTCAGACACACACAGCAGTGATAATCTGGCTTCTAACTTTAACAGTCAGACTGTCTGTCTCTCTCTTTTCTATTGTAATAGATCTCATTTACACGTGGACATTACATGCTAGTTTCAAGCAAGAAATGGAGGAGAATAAATCTCTAGATTTTGTTTTTGGTGTGTGTGTGTGTTCTATTTTGTGTTTAGAGATGGAGGGAGAGAAGGAGAGGGGGAAAGTTGGGAGAGAAGGAGAGAGGAAGAGAGGAGAGGGAGGGAGAGAATGAGAGGGGGAAAGGAGGGAGAGAAGGAGCGAGGGGAAAGGAGGGAGAGAAGGAGAGAGGCGAGGGAGGGAGAGAAGGAGAGGGGGAAAGTTGGGAGAGGAAGAGAGAAGAGGGAGGGAGAGAAGGAGAGAGTGAAAGGAGGGAGAGAAGGAGCGAGGGGAAAGGAGGGAGAGGAGAGAGGAAGAGAGGAGAGGGAGGGAGGGAGAGAAGGAGAGGGGGAAAGGAGGGAGAGAAGGAGCGAGGGGAGGGAGGGAGAGGGGGAAAGTTGGGAGAGAAGGAGAGAGGAAGAGAGGAGAGGGAGGGAGAGAAGGAGAGGGGGAAAGGAGGGAGAGAAGGAGCGAGGGGAGAGGAGGGAGAGAAGGAGAGAGGGGAGGGAGGGAGAGGGGGAAAGTTGGGAGAGAAGGAGAGAGGAAGAGAGGAGAGGGAGGGAGAGAAGGAGAGGGGGAAAGGAGGGAGAGAAGGAGCGAGGGGAAAGGAGGGAGAGAAGGAGAGAGGGGAGGGAGGGAGGGAGGGACAGAAGGAGAGAGGGGAGGGAGAGAAGGAGAGAGGGGAGGGAGGGAGGGAGGGACAGAAGGAGGGAGGGAGGGAGGGAGGGACAGAAGGAGAGAGTGGAGGGAGAGAAGGAGAGAGGGGCGGGAGGGAGAGAAGGAGAGGGGGAGGGAGAGGAGACAGGGAGGAGGGAGAGGAGAGAGGGAGAGTGGAGGGGGAGAGAGAGAAGGATAGGGGGGAGGGAGAGAAGGAGAGAGGGAAAGGAGGGAGAGAAGGAGAGAGGAGAGGAGGGAGAGAAGGAGAGGGGGAGGTAGGGAGCAAACAACATCGTATAATTCAACAGACCTTGACACCAACATTACAAACTTTCTGGACCTAGAGCACGCATTTCGAAATGTGCGTGCACCGCGACTGCGCGCGCATCGTCAGTGCGGACGCACCGTCAATGCGCGCGCACCGCGACTGAGCGCGCACCATAAATGCGCGCGCGCCATCAATGCACGCGCACTTCGAATGCACGCGCATGCGCAGTATAAAAACTCGATAGATCGGTTTAAGCAGGTATGAGCAAACCGATATATCCATATCCGGAAAAATCCCATGTCGCCGTTCCCTAGTATACAGCAGACCTGCTTCTATCTCACTGGCCCTCCTGTGTCCTCCATTGTATACACTGAATCAAACATTGAAGAGAAGTGGGCCCATAATATAGCTAACATTTTTGTGTTGGAGACTTTAGGTTAGATTTGAATTTCTCTAGAGATATAGTTTCCAAATGCTGAAGAGTAAATAGAGTGGAGATTGTGGTAAATGGGTGGAGATTTGGCAGCATCCTGAAATCGGGATGGATTAATTTTAAAATTGCAGCTCCTTCATCAGAGCTGAAATGGGAGAGTACAGTGTGTGAGAAAGTGGTGGGAGGCGGACTGTCGTGTGAATTCTTTTGTTCAAGCGCTGCGTTCAGAGGGAGCAATGCTGTGTAAAATTGTTTAATTTACTGACACAAATGTTTGAATTGCTCACATGACTGGAGATTATTTATTCATAAAATATTTCAGAAGAATTCCAAAATGTGTAGCATGATTGTACAGCAGTTCATTACACCCACTGATGGCCTTGGTGGGCTAAGGGGTGAGTGCTCTTCAATTTTAAACTTAACTTTTTTTGGCTGCCTGTATAGCCACCGCGCTCTTTTGAGTGTATTTTATGTAAAAGCACTTTCAAAGCATTTTACACAGTTTGACTAATTATCTCAACAAAGGCCTACATCATAACAATGTTAGGGGAACAGTTCAATACACACTTGGTGTTTTTGTGGACTTCGGTTTTTTCATCCTGTGTGAGAGATCAATGGCGATTGAGTGCCTCAGTGTGAATGTGTTATCTGAAACCAACTGAGGGATATTGTGTGTAGTCTGTGAGGTGTCAGTAACAGTTCACTTATTATGAACCTAATGAAAGCTGTTGAATTGTCTGTTGCACAGTAATAATAAACACAGATTATGTTCCATTGGTCCATTAGTAATAAATGATGAGTGAAACAAAGGGCTTCTGGTTTCCATCACACAAACCTTTTTGCAAACCTTTCCTTGTATAATCTTATTGCTAACAACTAAGTTTGCAACGTAACCTTCCGTCTATTCAAACCATTCTTTCAAGGATTATTTTTCATTGTAATTGAAGTATTGGTGATCACATTTCCTTACGTACTGGGCAGGTTTGATGGAAACTACAAAGAATAGATTGGGGTGTAACGGGGGTGGGGTTAGATAGCTTGGGGAAAAGGGATAGATGGGGTGTGGGGTGACGGAGTGAAGACTGGATTAGGAACAGCAGCTGTGGGGTGGCTGGGTGAGGGATGTACAACAGATGTACTTATCTTGAGTTTGACACTTATTATGTATTTTGACTATGTTCGTGTGTTAGGAGAGGCACATGTCTAGTTTCCACATTTCAGTTTGCTTCAAACGAAGATCTGCAGTTAATCTCTGACCCACACTTTTTATCAAAGAAATTCTTAACATCGAATTCTTAGCTGTTCTGTTGGAACTGCATTCCACGATTAATTAAATGCCAATCCTCAAATGGTACGTTGTTTGAACTGCACTAATGCTGCTGTCCAGCACAATGCTTCATTGTTGAAGGATGTTTGGAGTTCGTAGCTTCAGGCTAGACGAGTCTAATCTAAACTTTCTTGCTCTTGCTTATCCGCTTAGTTTTTGCTCCATTTCCTGAAATATTTTAACAATTGTTGAGACGCTGTGCTCATTATTTCAGGATGGTTTCCTTTATCACGGGTGATTGAAAAACATTCAGAATAATCAGCAATAATGAGGAGTGGGAAGTATCTTCCACTACTATTCCTTCCTCATAGCTCTTCGTGTGCGTCCTTCGCTTATAAAATTTGCTGACAATTGTTACCAAAAGTTAGAAATATTTGCTACGATGACACAGGTCAAACTAGTAAAATGACACGAATGATTAGGACCCCAAATAATGGTTAATAATGGACCACCAAATTTCAAGTAGGACTCGTCTGTCATTGACTCGCCTTTCAATGCTTTCTCCAGCCATAAAATACCAAATTGCTGTTACAGGTTTGTGTCCACTTTTCCTAAATTCTGACTGTTTGAGTGGTGACGAATGATGTATTGGCTGTGTTTTAATTTATGTTGACAACAGGTTATGGTGTTGTCACTGGATTTGCTGTATTGCGGTAGCTTAGGCAGATTATAGCAACTAAGCCAGCTGGAAAAAGATGAAGTGGATCACGCCCACGGCTTTCAGTGATGTTCGTCTATCTACTGTAGCTGTACTCTGACCTGAGAGCATGTGGGGATTACCATGTGGACATACAGGTGCACCATGGGCTTTAAGCCCATCTGCAAGCTGGACTGCCTGAGAGGCCAAGAGGGATATAACAGTTGGACTGCCTTCAGTCATCTGCTGTAATGCCTATGATGGAAAATTAAATGTGTTGAATGCTCGAACTGTCTTGAAAAATTTAATCTTCACTATCTTTTCAACCTTGGTGTCTCCTGCTGCTGCAGGTAGAGTAATTTTGCTTTCCTTCTCTCAAAGGATTAATTGGAAGGTGCTATAACAATCACCCAAATGTTATTATACTAATAATAATAATCCTTGCATTTGATATAGCTCTTTTCATGTCTTCTAGACGTCTCAAAGTGCTTCACAGAATATACTGTAAAATTAATTGATTGTATATATGTGGAAAGGCGCAGCCAATTGCGCACAGCAGTATCCCCCAAACAGTCGGAGAATGAAATGACCAATTTTGTTTTGAGGGGTTATTATCAGGCGTGTGGAATAAGGAAACCTACCCAAGGTTTCACCTTGTCTGGAATTGAACTTGGGCCTTTCACTTGTAATGCGATTACTCTAACCACTGAGCTACAGGACTCCACAAATGTTCTGCTTTAAAAATAGGAAATTGAAAACTAATCTTTTCTTACTATGTTCACATTTTTCTTCAAAACTCCCGTTGGTAGTGGAGGCATTCATTTTAAATTGGGCTTTTTAAGATTTTCTAATTGCAGTTCATGAGTGTTTACCTGACCGCATTTCTTGTCTAGTTTGCATTTTGAAGCAATTTTTTGTATTAATGTCACATTGTCATCTTCCTCCAATGTGAATTGAGGGGGGTATAAAGAAGGTTTTTTTTCCTGGTGTCTTGGCTAATAGTTGTCCAATTAAATTAGTCATTCGTCTATAAATACAGTCACTTCGCCATTCAAAACTCTAATAAGCGCTTTGAGACATTTTGATGCAATACGGCACAATATCAAATGCACAGGTTATTATTATTATTATTATTAAAGGTTGTTATTCTAAATGGCAGGCCTTCATGTGGTTCTCTGTTTGAGGCTGCAGTTTGGAAGAATGGATTTATTGTGGCAAAAGAAAGTTTAATTCAAATGTCGGGTTCGGCATGCTGATGTCATTAATTCAAAAAACAGAAGACTTCCTGTAAATCTGAGTTGCAGAGATTATAACATTCACAGATGGACCAGGTGGAATTAAGCATTGATCTTTTAAATTTGGGTAATAAGGTTTCCCAGATGTCTAACAGACTAATTTGTCAGTCAAAAAGCTACCTTTTCCCCCTTTATATGTTATAATAATAATCCTTGCATTTGATATAGCGTTTTCCACATCTTATCGATGTCCCAAAGTGCTTCACAGATTATACTGTAAAGTGAATTGACCCTATATATTTGTGGGCGAATCGCGGCAGCCAATTGCGCACAGCAGTGTCCCCCAAACAGTCGTGGATTGAAATGACCAATTTTATTATGTTTTTTTTTGAGGGATTATTATTAGATGTATGGAGTAAGGAAACTTGCCCAAGGTTTCGCCCTGACCTGCCTGGATTCGAACACAGGTCTCCCCAGCTTGGTCTCCCCAGCTTGCAAGACAAGTGCTCTAACCACTGAGCCACAGGAACTGGAAAGCGTTTTGAAATAGAAGCATCTGCATAATCTCCTGGTCTGCTCCTATGCATTCACTCCTATTTACACTGCAAGGCAGATTTCAGAGCATATCCAGACAGGCATGCGAATACTGAAAATACTGTTTTTGCTTGGATAGAACACAACTAAGTAGGTTTTGTTCAGTAGAGAATGTATATCGCAGTATGACTAAAGCTTAAATAGAATCCAGGGATTCAAAGCTAAATTGCAATGCATATAACATGGCAAATGTTTGGGACGCACCTGCGGAGAGATACAATATAATTAGGCTTTAGCTTTGCCTTTGAACTTTATTTTAATGTAGAGGAAGGGTATTTTTAAGAGAGTAGTTTTACACTATACTGTGCTCCATTTGATGGCTCATGTTAGAGAAGCCTGCGGATTGTTTCAGAGATGTCAATTTGATATAAAACCGACAAAACAGAAAGCAATTATTCAGAACAAACTGAATGCTATTAGCACAATCAAGGCTACCTTTTTGCATTGGATGTCATCCTGCTGACTGACCGTGTTGGACTGCTCACCACTCAAGAATGAGATTTTAACTTCCAAACAGATGCAAGAATTATTATTTTATTTTTATTACATTGTATTTTACCTGAAAATACTTTGAATTGTTTATTTTTTGAATGTGGGGATTCATGGGTGGATCCGTTGTCTACCGTTCCATTTCTAATTTGGGCTGGAGTTGGAGGTAGTGTTTTACCCTGAAAGTAGTAAGGTGGCTCAAATAGCTTTTACTCATAATCATTTGTTTCTGCCTCCACAGCAAAAAGCCTATGGCGAGTCTCTGATGAATGAAATTTTCCTGCGTCTTAACCTAACCGAGAGTGATTACTTTGGCCTGGATTTCCAGAACAGCCTGGGGAATGAGGTATGTACATGAGCTTCAATGTTCACACAGAACTGTGGCAGAGAACAGCAGCTGCACCTCAAACCCCAAAATGTATCTTGCCATTGCATGTGAGCAAGAATGGCCAACTGTGTGCAGAATGTGAAAGGTATTCAGCTCAATATGTGTGGGAATCTGGACTGTTGCTTGTGTGCAACACCTGTCCGTATATCAATCCATTGTGGGTGCTCTTGTGTTTATTTGTGTGTACTGAAATTCTGGTCTAATTCCAATTCCCTGCTCTTTCCTCGCTCCATTTTAGATTGTTTATCTTCAAACCCATGTTCATGCGATGTACTTTTAAATAAGTGCATTTTGTCTGTTTGCAATCCTCCTTCACCCTTATCACTGCACTAATTCGTGGAGCTCTTGTAGCTCAGTGGTTAGAGCACTCACCTTACTTACAAACATGAGATCTGTGTTCGAATCCAGGCAGATCAGGGCGAAACTTTGGGCAAGTTTCCTTACTCCATGCGCCTAATAATCGATCAAAAAAACCACAATAATAAAAATTGGTCATTTTCAATCCACAACTGTGGGGTACTGCCTTGTCAATTGGCTGCCGCGTTTCACCCACAAATATACAATCAATTCACTTTACAGTATATTCTGTGAAGTACTTTGGGACGTCGATAAAATGTGAATATCACCATATCAAATGCAAGGATTATTATTATTGACTCTTAAGAATGAAGACATTGCTTCATATCTTCTACCCCCAACTTTCCCCATAACTCTTTCAGTAATGATCCAGAATTTTAAAAATCTCTATTAGATCTGTCTTAACCTCCTTTGTTTTGACGGAAACAGTTGCAATTTCAAATTTTTAAACTCCAGTTGCCTTGCAACAACTGACAATTTGCGGTTGTGTGCTTGTGAGTGTGTACTTAAGCCAAATTTAGCTTTGAATACTCGACACCTGTTGATGTAAGATGAGCAGGTGTCTTAGAGAACCCATTTCACTGTAAGCTTTGTTTTGAGTCAGAGTGCAAAAGAAGCTTGAATCATCGTGTTGGAATCTTGAATCTAACTTGCCAGGGTGCTCCTATATCATATGTGTGAGGATCACAGTTTGCCATTTCCTTCCCTGAACTTCATGTAATTTAATACTTTCAGATCATCCATAATATTCCAAGCAATATTTTTGCTTCCTGGCTTTTCTTAGTGTGTACCAAAAACATCCCCCCACCCCATCGTCTTGCTTCATTGCCTCCCTCCTAACTCCCACACTGCTAGGCTCTTTCTCTGTGAAGGTATTTGAGATTTTTTCCTGCATGAAAGGCACCATAGAGATTATGTGAAGTTACATTACAGAAAGTGCTTTTACTGAATGCATTACATTTGGCAGCAATTGCTACTTTGGGTTGCTTGTTTAGAATGAATGTTATTTGCATGAGCTGCCGCGTTTCGCCCACAAGTATACAGTCGACTTTCCTGCTTTTCTTCCCCCTGCCTCGACCCCTCCCCTTTTGCTTCTTTACCCCCTTTTGCCCCTAGTCCCACTACCATGACTGATTGTGGGACACTGCTGTGTGCAATTTGGCTGCCACGTTTCGCCCACTAATATACAGTTACTTTTCCTACTATTCTTCATCCTGCCCTGATTCTTCCCACCCTGCTCTTGTCCTACCTGACTGTACAGCGCCTTGGGACGTCCTCTCGACGTGAAAGGCGCTATATAAATGTAAGTTTTGTTGTTTGTTTGTTTGAGTAGGATGCTAACTCTTGATTTTTTAAGATGCAGCTTTGTTAAATTGGGTTGAATGTGGTCAGAATGGATTACAGTAGAGACCTGCTATCCAGTAACTATCCAGTATAGTATGTGTCTCCTGAGGCCCTGCGACCAGCTAGATGCTGACACATGTTTGACTTCCAGGTTACCAGGTTGCCTGAGTTCAAATTGTTGGGGCAAATGTCATCCTTTCTTGTGGGATAAGAGTTCTACACAAACTGATTTTGAGGCAGGCCTGGTCCAGTTCCCAGTGGACCAGGCCTAAAGCTGAAAGATCTAGTTATTCCGCAGAATCTGAGAGCCTACAATTGTGGCTGGTGTGTAAAATGCATATTTGGGTACAGTAAAAACCTGTTTATCCGGCACCCATGGGACCTGGCCAATGCCGGTTAAACGGCATGCCGGATATTCGGGCGGATCCGACGCTGAAAACCCAACACAAAAAAAATTAACCTATGTTAACACATACCATATTAATAACAGTCTAAATAATGACAGACAATAAAAGACCTTTGTTATTCACCTAAAAATCACCTTTGCTGGTAGATGAAGCTATGACACTGTGGTAGAGGTGTACAGTCCATCTTCAACAATGGCCGTCGTGAGGGAAAAGGATGAAATACCGATGCAGGTATTAGGAGCAGCATTCTGAAATACCGATACAAGGGGAAAAAAAATGCCACCGCAATTGTGCCGGATAAGATCCGTTTTTTCGAATAGGGACTTTTTTTAGGTGCTGGTTATACAGAAGTTACGGTCGATCAGGTCACAGATAAACAGGCTTTTACTGTAGTTGGAAAATTGTAGATTTTAGTGGCATGGGTGGGGAAATGAAAGCTGCTTATCTTGTTTCTTTGATGTGTATTGTTGGGCTGAGAGCTTTCCACTATATTGGATCTGATGGATGATAATAACATTGTCATATTCCTTAAGCGTTAGGTTCAACGTTTCCTGTCTGCGTAGAACTGAAACATTTCTGTAGATTATAATGTCTCTGCCACAGCCAGATAAGAGAATGTTGCATTAGGGCAAGGTAAGATTTAAATATAGTGGAAGCTTAATTTACATTTTCTATATTTGCATGGAAACTGATCTGACTTGTACAATTTCCTCCTTCCAGGAGCTCAATGGAATCCTCTATGAAAGAAACATAATCCTTTCAATAGACCATTGAGCTACAATATCTCGTTGGTTAAATAAAACACAGCATTTAAGTGGACAAGCTGTGCTTGCAGGAAGTCAAGGTTGCTTTCTCAGCTGTGGTGATATTGGGTTAAATTGACGAGCAGATAATCTCAGTAATTGCAGGTGGAAGAATAGGATATTTTTGAGGTTTTGGCCCACATCACTTTTTCCATAGACTCTCGCTCCAGTTTTACAGTTTCAGCAGTAGTTTGTAGACTGTAATCGAAAAGGTATTTGTGTTGGGGAATTCACTCCTTCAAAGAATAGGCAAAGAACTAAGATTAAAATTGGGCTGCGGATATTAGAATAGTTCAGCAAAGGTGGTTTAGAACTATTATTCAGAAGAGATTAGTTTTATCTTCTCTTGCTCATCACAGTGAGTAGAATTGTGCTTTTTCTTTGATCGTGCTTTTGATTAACCTCCTTCCCCCACCAACCCTCCCCAATCCCTCCCCCCAGTTCGGGTCCGGAATACTGTCTGTCCAGCGCCATGGGAAATCCTCCCGACGTGAAAGGTGCTTTACAAATGTAATTATATTGTTGTTGTTGGTTATTCAACATGTGAAAATTGACAGCTTTGGTAACTATCTGCGTGTCCCTATGCTTTGTCACACCTTCAAATAATGAGTTTGCCAGAAATGGAGAGCAGTGGCAGGCACTCCTTGCTTCTGTTTTGAAGGGTTTTCTTTTCCTGTGGTAATGTCTGAGTCCTTTGCTCAAACAAAGACAACTGATTTGGCGATATCTACCTTGTAAGTGTGGAGCTGATGGCTGATGCCTCTTGACTTCAATGGCATGTTGGCTTTGTGACTACGGATTTGTTGCCAAGTTTAACAGTGGCTGGGAAAGGCTCTTCAGTATTAATGGATCATCTCTTTGTTGCCAATTGGCCTGGATTGTAATCAACAATTAGATTTTACACGATGAATCAAAGCCAGGACTTTTGCCCAGCCACTAGCTGTTGCTGGATGAGAAAGATGTTGAACCTCGTATCTGGTTTGAAAATACTAAAGCTAATAAAGTAAGGATTAACTTGTATTAATCTTGCATTATTTTGTTCTAGGAATATATGAATTCTTTGTAAGGTAGTGTCCAGATCAGATAAATTTACTGCTTCATAGCCTGAAAGGAGATCACCGTGACCAGACCAGAGTACCATTGTAAATCTGTTACTACTTTTTTTTTAGTTTTCTTTCTCTCCTGATGCACTATTCTGATCCTTCCTAGGGTTCCGCTCTCTGGTATTTGGTGTAAATGGCAATTCACCACCAGTTAGTTCACACTCAGCACTCTGAGATGATAATAATCCTTGTATTTGATATAGCGCTTTTCATGTCTTCTAGACGCCTCAATGCTTCACAGAATATACTGTAACGTGAATTGACTGTGTATTTATAGACGAAATGTGGTGGCCAATTGTGCACAACATTGTCCCACAAACGTTTTTTTTTGGGGGGGTGAGGGATTATTATCAGATATGTGGAATAAAGAAACTTGCCCATGGTTTTACCCTGACTGGAGTTGAACCCAGGTGTCTCCCTTGCAAGACAAGTGCTCTAACCACTGAACTACGGGACTCCTCAAATCCAAACTATGCAAATCTTCATAATTATACGTGAAAGTTTTTGTAGAAGAGTAATGTTATAAACAGCAATTGTTGAGTGAGTTATTTTGCTGAGTGATTTACTAACACTAACTGTCCAATTATTACTTATTTCCATTTTCTGTCCAAGTATGTGATACCATTGATGAAGAATCATTCAGTATCATTGTTGCGTGATAATTTCAGCTTGACATCTATTGGTGTGTGCTTTTCCTGTTAGTCCAAACCATTGCAGAAGCCTACACAATTACTGTTTAACTTTATTAGACCATTTTATTTTTGATAAGGTCATACATTTTATTTACTTCACATTTTCCTTTCATTTAGATTTGGCTAGAGCCTGCAAAACTTATTGTGAAACAAGTACAAAGTAAGTGTCTATATACTCGTTCTCCTCCTGACTTTCTCCCCTCCACCCACATATTTTTATTCAGTTCATTGTGTACACTATTTTCTTCACATTTGTTTTCTGGCTCAAATTCTAGTCTTGCTTTATCATACATAGTTGAAAGCATCAGGAGTGTAATATTGCTGTAGCTGATAAGCATGGATTTATATCTAAGTTCATGCACAAGTTTGAATCACAGTATATTTTCAATCATTGGTAAGCGAGACTGCTCTGGCTTTGATCTAGTTTGACAGTCAGTAGGATAAAAGCTGCCAGCATTGCGCAAAATACAAAAACAATTAAATTGGGACTCGAGCAATAACTTGCTCATTTGTGTACTTGTCTCCAGAAAGCTATATAAATATTAAGATGCATTACACTATGTTTGTCCAAGTGCCTTTGGGGCAATTGAGAAAAACACTGGGATTTGTCCAATGTAATTGATGCTTTTTTCATTTGCACTTGAGTAATCATTTTGTTAAGAAAGCTCTTGGGGCTTATTGATTGATTTTAAGACTTGTTTTAGTCCCTGCAGTGTAATGTGTGGGCATGGTAGGAAAGTCATGAAGGAAATTTCTGCAGTGCTTGCAAAACTGTCTGTAATGATGGGCAGGAGTGCAAGTTGCAGCACAGATCATGGTTTCATTTACCTGCTAACAGTAAATATTAATCGCATTCACTACAACTTGCTTGTAACAACTGATAGGTCAATTGCTCTGGACTATGTTTTAGGTCAATAACCGGACCAGGTTTCCCAACTAAAAGGGGGAATGGTTCTATTTTGGGACGTCTTATTGATTGTTATTATAAACTGAAAAATCCATTTTACTGAGTAATTGGCAGCCTATTCTTGTGTGTGTGCTTTGATTTAAATGAGATTACGATGGTGGGGAGCATGCAGCTGCGTTTAGCACACCACAGATTATTTTATTTGAATCTAATCATTTTTTCAATCTGCTTATACTGGAAATCATATCCAGGCTTTGAATCACAAACAGTTTACTTGAGGGGAAGTGTTTGTCCTTTTTATATTTTAGTGTTCTTTACCTCTTTCCTTTACAGGACCAAAGAACACCACATTAAGCCTGTCTGTGAAGTTCTTCCCTCCAGATCCTGGCCAGCTACAAGAGGAATACACAAGGTAATAATTGGGAATGAAGTTATCTTGATTCTAAATTTGGTTTTGAGACTGTAATCCGTACTCTTTAGTGTGTGGGAGGCAGGGTATTCCATTTGTCCAGACAGCTGTCCACATGTAACTTTGTTCTTCTTCCAGATACTTGTTTGCATTGCAGATTAAGCGGGACCTTGCAGAGAACAGACTAATGTGTACTGAGAACACTGCAGCGCTTCTCACCTCTCATCTCCTGCAGTGTGAGTACCTTAACCAAACTGAGCCATGGTCACCAACAACACAAAGTAATGAAAGCAGCGGGGATTCTGAATGGAGTGTATCACAGCAGTGTGTAGCAGTCATTTTTATGTTGAATAAATAATCATGGCTCCTCTGAGTTCTTCCTTGGTTTCTCCCTTCCCCCACCACGTTCCATTTAGTGGTGAACTGTACTATGGTCATGTTTGGTCTCTTATAATTCACAGAAATGAGAACGTAAAATAGAAAGGATCTGCCAAGGAATGTTTGAGACTTTGATCTCATTTTTTTTTGTAGGGAAACTGTTGGCAAGTGAAATACTCTCTAAGAGTTTTAATGGTGTGTTACTGCTTTGATCTGATGGTTTAAAATGACTTAACATTTAAGTTAGGGATTCTACATTGTAATGTTGCACCCACTCTCAACATGATTTTATAGTTTGATACTCATGTATCATTGTATTGTGTTCATCCCTAAAATGTTAGTTTAGACAGTTGTGCTTCTTTTCTGTAGAATGTTTTTGAATTTTGCCAAGCCCTTAACTGTACCAAACAAGATCCCTATTTGGGCAAAAATGTTTTCGAGTACAGTTCAGATTTTAGTTTTGCACCACTGATGCAATCCTTCTCTTTCCTTTTAGCTGAAATCGGGGATTATGATGAAGCTGTAGATAGGGAACACCTGAAACAAAACACACTCTTGCCAAACCAAGAAAAGTTGCAGGAAAAGATCATGGAATTCCACAGGAAACACAGGTGAGTATTAGTAGTTCAAAGCAGACTTCGTTCTCTGTGTTTGACTATTAAGTGGAAACCTTTTGTTTGTTATCAAACCATTTCCGTTGTGTCCTCTAGCCATATTATCCAGTACTTCCATAATGGGTCCTTCTGCCGCTATGAGAAGGGCCTTCTTTCAATAATTGGTAGATTCTCCAGTTTATTATAGGTTTCTGTGGCACATTGGCAGCATATTTGCGCTGCTTCCCAGTTAAATAAAAAATGAATTATAACAGCCTTACCCTGTTGAAGATCAGCTAACACAACAGACCAGAACATGGAGTTCTGTAGCACAGTGGTAAGAATATTCGCCTTACAAGCAAGGGATCTGGGTTCAGCTCTAGGCAGGTCAGGGTGAAACATTGAGCAAGTTTCCTTATTCCACATGCCTAATAAAAAAAATCCCTCAAATTGTTTTAAAAAGAAAATTCATTTCAATCCACAATTGTTTGTGGGACACTGCTGTGTGCAATTGGCTACCGTGTTTTGCCTGCATATATACAGTCAATTCACTTTACAGTAAATTCTGGGAAGCTTTTTGAGATGTCTAGAGGACGTGAAAAACGCTATATCAAATGCAAGGATTATTATTAGACCAGGAATTGAATAATGAATTGCTCAGTACTTTGTGGAATATAGTCTTTGCTTTACTGAACCATTGGGAAAGAGACCGGTTACTTTTAAATAAAAGTTACCACACATACTTTGAATACCAACATGTGCCATGACAACAACAACAAAAATTACACTTGTATAGCGTCTTTCACGTCAGGATGACGTCCTAAGTGACAGTGGAAGGTGCAGATCCAGTTTCCCCATATTATGTTCTGAGATTTCATATGCCTACCCAAAATTCACTATCACTACACTTTACAGAAATGGAAAGGCAGATGGGATATTGCAGATTCCCAGGTTTGCTCAGTGCCTATTTTATAAGCACATGACTGCATTAATCCTCAAAATGTGAGTTTGGGTACTTCAGGAGTATGAGGGTACCAGCGCTCAGAGCTGAGGTCTGAATGATTATGTATTGTGCTTGTGTTTTAGGGGCCATACTCCAGCAGAGTCTGATTTCCAGGTGTTGGAGATCGCGCGGAAACTTGAAATGTACGGAATTCGGTTTCACCCAGCCTCTGATAGGGAAGGAACTAAAATCAACCTTGCTGTCGCTCATATGGGAGTGCTGGTCTTTCAGGTAAGTATGCCGTCTTCAAATTGTATATACCGTATATCTCCGCGTATAAGGCGCACCCGCGTAGAAGGCGCACCCCCCCGTTTTTGACCTTTTCTTGGTGAAAAAAAACGGAAGCATTTTCAATGATATTGCCGGCAGAAGGGAGGAGAGACAGGAGAGACAGGTAGGTAGGGAGAGAGAGAGGCAGGCAGCCAGGGAAGGAGAGAGAGAGGCAGGGAGGGAGAGAGGGAGAGAGGCAGGCCGGCAGCCCGGGAGAGAGAGAGGGAGAGAGGCAGGCCGGCACGCAGGCAGGGAGGGAGGGAGGGAGGGAGGGAGAGCGGCAGGCTGGCAGCCCGGGAGAGAGAGAGAGAGAGACAGGGAGAGAGGCAGGCAGGCACGCAGGCAGGGAGGGAGGGAGGGAGAGAGGCAGGCCGGCAGCCTGGGAGAGAGAGAGGGAGAGCGGCAGCCCGGGAGGCAGGGAGGGAGGGAGGGAGGGAGGGAGAGCGGCAGGGAGTGAGGCAGGCAGACTGGGTTCGGCAGAAGGTAAGCACAGCACTGAAGTCCGCTGCTGCTGCCGCTGCCCGGGCGGCCGAGGCCGAAGCCCCGTCACCCGCTCCCCCCCAACCCCCGACAGACACTGACCAAACCCCGGCTGACAGCGCGCCGGCCGCCCCTCCTGTTTACTGTATTTCCGAGGCTCAAAATTGCTTGTACCTGCGTATAGGGCGCACCCCCAACTTTCGAGATCTTCCGACCTGAAAAAAAGTGCGCCTTATACGCGGAGATATACGGTAACATTGATATTCATAATGGCCTTAATAATACATGGGAATATATTATCTCCTGCTAGGAGAAATTTATAGGCCAATATGACTTATAATCTGCTTCATTACTTTTATTTTTATGTGAAAAGTGCTATATAAATGCAAGTTGTTACTATTATTGCAGGGCAATGTAAAAATCAACACCTTCAACTGGTCGAAAATTCGGAAGCTTAGTTTCAAGAGGAAAAGATTTCTCATCAAGCTGCATCCTGAAGTTCATGTACGGTTTGGAGTTTTAGAAGCAGTTCATTGTCTTTATTTTTGTCTGGAGTTGTGTGTCTTTGGTGTATGAATCTTTCATCTGATGGGATGGTGGTGTAGTTCTGACCAATATGTTTGTGGAACTATATATACCAAGAATCAGGGGATGATTCATTTCCATTTGACTAAGGGAATGTTGACTAACTGGTACTCTTGTACCTGAAGCCTTGCTAAGGTCTTCCAAGACCAGTGACCATTTACATGGCCATCACAGCTTGAATTTCTGTATCATAAATGTACAAACTGATTATGAGAGATGGCTTGGTAACTCTTTGGATGTTTGATAGGTACACAGCCATTAAATGGAACTTCTTGCAGTGTGTGATGAGATTCTTGGAAACTGTGGTTCAAGCAATTAACAATGGATTTACGAGAAAACGTCATGCATTCACAAGAGAGAGAGGCATAAAGGGTTATGGGAGAGGTTGATCAGAGGGATGGGAGCATGTGTGTCATGGATTCGTTGGGCTGAATGGCCTGTTTCTGTGCCATATCACTCTATGAAACTCTTGTGTAATGTTTCATTTACAATAGAGAAATTCAGAGCAGTATTAAATATAGTGTTGTCCAATTTCAGGGTCCATACCAGGATACTCTGGAGTTCCTACTGGGTGACCGTGATCTATGTAAGATTTTCTGGAAAAACTGCGTTGAATATCACACCTTCTTCAGACTCATGGACCAACCAAAAGCAAAGGCCAAGCCTATTTTCCTCAGTAGAGGCTCTTCATTCCGTTATAGGTAAATTGCAGTTTCAGATCTGCACTATTCTGTCACTACAGGTATCCCACCCCAACCGCGGCCTCACCAACCACGAAACTCATGTATCCATGGTTTGCTACATGCGACAACCCTCGCAAACCACGTTTTGTGTTTTGCCCGTTTGCGATTTAAATCCGCAGGTTTAAATTTTCAAGTTTAGCATAGCGTATAGCACTAGAACCCAGTTGCTATGTCACAATCAACCAGCGAGATGTCGCTTCTCTTTTAGGATTAAGATAAACCTCCGTTGATTTCTCTCCCCTACCTTCCGTCACTCACCCCCCCCCCAACCCTCCGTGTTACCCCCCCCGCACCCCCCCCCCCCGGTGTCACCCACCCCTCCCACCCTATGTGTCACCCACCCCCCTCACCCCACTCTCCGTGTCACTCACTCTCTCTCTCTCTGTGTAGACCAGAGAATAGTCAGTCAAACAGCCTCGTGGATTGCTGCAAACGCACCCAAACTTAGTCCCCCTATCCCCATGTATGTTATAATATCTGTGTTTTTTGTGTGTTTAATTTTACTAAAAAAAACTTACTTCCCCTATCCCCATGTTTCCCATAGGGCCCTGCATTTTTCAACCCCAATTTTACCAACCACAGAGGTTTAGAGGAACGTATCCCCCGCGATTGAGGAGGGATACCTGTATTTGGGCTTGTTTCATGCTGTTTCAGTTGGAAAAGTTTTGGTTGTTCAAGTTTTCCAAAAACAAAATTGCTTTTATCTCGTTTACTGGTGTTATCCATTTACCAAAGATTTCCCTTTCTATTCGTGTAAAATGACCTTGGTGAATAGGTCTTGATGCATATTAAGCTAGGAGATTTGATATAGGATCTTTTGGTTATGGATAAACCTTGGAACAGTTGAGACAGATTTGAGTAGATCAAGGAGTATATGGACAGAGGTGAGGGATAGAGGTGAGTCTTTACTGAAAGTTGCAGCAAATGGTACTAATCTTTGCACCAGCGAACCAGGGAGGATGTGCACTATTCTTCGGCTGTATTTGATATCTGCGCTCTTGCTTCATTTGGGCCATTAATAACTTGTATATAAGTTTTACTGTGTCTTTCTGAGATACTTTTACTTCCTCTGTCTGCACTGGCAAGAGAGGAAGAGACTTACGAGAAATACTGCAGGAGATATGCGGGTAATATTGCTTCCAATACTTCTCAGGCTTGAGCTGTTAAAACTCTTACAATGGACCACTAGGGAATGAATGAGATTTCACTCAAGTGACCAGCCCACAGATTAATTTGTTGTGGCTTTAAAACTAGATTCTACTCTTAAATCAAGTGATAAAGCGGTGTTTAATCTGTTGTTATTTCTTCATAGCGGTCGGACACAGAAGCAGCTCGTTGATTACATGCGGGAGAGTGTGGTTAAGGCAACTCCTTATCAGAGGTATGTCTTGTTTTGTATTTGGAAGGCTGGCTTTATTGTTGTGTTACACTTTGTTTTCATTTGGTGATACTCCAGGGAGAGTGGCATTGGCTTTTAACGACTTCCTTTGTGCTGGAAATCTAGCTTTTTTTGTAGAAAGAAAATTGTGCTTGTGTGTGGTTTATATACTTGAGTGTTTAAAAATCTGATCAGGGACTTAACATTAACAGACACCCGCTTGGCACATATGGAACCCGCTCCCAATTTAGTAATGAAGCTCTCAATGCTTGCTTGTTTAAGATAGTAGTAATCTCTTAGTATCTGTAACCACCACAACAACACTCTGGGAGTACTTCATCCCTTACCTTGTTTACTTAACATCCATTCAGTTCAGACCAGCTGGAAATAGTGCTGAATTTTCTTCTCAACAGATACTAGTGCATAACCCAGCAATAATTGATGTATTGCAACATACAAATTGAGATGGGAACAAATGCAATTTTGGGGGAGAATCTGAGTAGCTGCTATTTTAAATGTTTTATTGCACCTCTATAAAATATGCCATATTTATCGTAATTTTTCAAAAAAATTTAGCAACCTCGATTAAGGCATTGCAGACCTGGGGGAGAACGCTTGATTGAATCTTGGTTTGTTCTCTGATGATCTCATTTGGATCATGAATGTCACGCTGTCATTTACATTAATTCAAAGGGGGTAAAGTGGAATAATTATCGTTGAATATTCTGACTGTATCGACTGGCTACTTAGCCAATCCATCAGAGGACATCTGGGACATGTGCTCTATTAGTAAGTAAATGAAAGCCATGCCTTTAGGGAAGGGAGAAAATGGTGGTAAAAAGATAGGCAAAGGGAGTAAAGAAACGACATTTATTGAGATCCATTGTACATGAGAGTGTTCAGTGTTTAAATTGTAATGTTTAATGAGAAACATGTAGAAACCTGCAGTCTGATCACTGTGTAACCATCTCAATGTTTTTTTTTATCATCTGTCAAATCAAAGTTGAATTCCAATTAAAGTATCAACTGTAACAGGTGACAATAATATTCAAATCTCCCAAGTTAACAATATTTCATATTTTTTTTTAAAAAACCTGCTTGATCAGGAATAAAATTAAAGCTCTTGGGAAACGTGAATCAGAAGCCCTGAATGATACCGTTGGTATCATCTCTCTGAGCATAGCATAACTGCCAATGAGAATATGTTTTTAGCCAGAGGCCACTTCCTGCCATTTGTCTTCTCGTATACACCTTCATGAAATAGTGTTAACTTGGGGGATTTTAATATTATTGCCACCTGTTACAGTTGATACTTCAACTGGAATTCAACTCTGAATTGACAGCTGATAATGATAATGACATGACATCCCTCAATCCCTCCGTTTCGTTTCTTCCCTTTCCTCTTTCAAGGCCGGTTTGAAGACTTTCCTCTTCGATCGTGCCTTTTGTTCCACCCCGAATTTTTTTACCTCCCCTTCGTGTTTCACCCCTATCCGTACACTCCCCTCCCAGCTCGGGTCACACACCTCCTGTGCAGCGCCTTGGGACGTCCTCCCGACGTGAAAGGCGCTCTATAAATGTAATTTGTTGTTGTTGTTGACTTACTATTATCACTGCTATCAATGTGATTTACTGTTGTCTTCCTGATGTTATTTGAAATGAATTTATTTATTGTTTGAATTGGCCGCGGGGTAAATTGTTAACTTATCATTGAATCCTGTGGGAGTGGGGATTTGTGTTCTCTCTAACACTTTGGAATTGTCTTGCTTTGCGTCCACCTTCTTGTTGCTCTGATTTCAAGACCTTTCTTCAGGTCTTTCACCAACACAATTTCAGTTTCAATGCTGTCTCTTCTCCCCCCACCCTCAACCAAGGGCCTGTGGATGTACTGTGTCAATATACGTCCTCCTGACGTGAAAGGTGCTACACAAGTGTCATTTTGTTGTGTTTGTTAATACATGTATATTGTGCACTATCTTAATTGTTCAATTAAGAAACTATTGATCAAAGGTTAATAATTATGTGTGTATTGGGTTCAATGTTTACTCCATAGCTCTTCACTGCTGCATTATTGTGTGTGCATTCAACATTATATAGTTAGTATCAAATTGGTTGTTTTAATAACACAATGGTGTAATAGTTCAGTGTTGATGGTATGTTTAGGTAATTCTACTCTTGTTTGGTGATTTAGTGCTCTTTGAGGCACACTGGGAATGGTTACAGAATTGGGATTTGTTAGATGTACAGGTGATTTGTTTTAAATGTTGTTGAATGAAAAACTTCTGTAAAAAGAATTTTAATAATTGTATTGAGTTTGATCAAGTCTTAGGATTCAGGTAATCTACAAAAACTGCTTAACATTTACTTCTGTGTCAACTTACTCAATTCACGTTGCAATCTTGTCCCATGTGTGAGTACAGTATAGGGTTTCTTTTCTATGCTTCACTTTTAACTGTCTTTCTCCTATTTTTATTTCAAAGCTGTTGCAGTGGCTCATGTCTCGCTTGCATTAACGCTCCCCTGTTTTTATTTTGGGTGCAGTATTGTGTTGTAGGTGCACTTGCCTTTATTGCCCACTCCCTGCTCGCTCTATGTACGAGTGTCCATTGAGTGACTGCAATGCTGTCTGTCTGGTGCAGGGGTTTCTTTCTCAAATCCTTACTAAATACTCTCTGTTCTGCAGGCGGCACAGCAGAGCACAAGTCTCGCCTCGGAATTTGAGCGCAGACGTGCCCAAACAGGTTAGTCCTGCGGCACTTTGTCTTTGGGATGTGCGTCAGTGTGTTGTCTCAGTGAAGTTCTTATTTAACAACTTATTATGCGGATTGTTCTCTCTTCTTCGTAAGACTAATTAGCAGGGGACTTCCTGACCATATTTTCCCATCACTGAGAATGTGAACGCCAATAGGTAGCAGACACTTACACAATTACTGTTGGTGCCTCTCTAACAAATTCGCTGTGAATGAGATAGTGAAACTATACTTGATCTTTCTCTTCTCCCTCTTGTTCCCCCTTCCTGAAATGGGCAGATGCCTCCCTTGCACGTGGCATTCCCATTCTGGCTGACAAAACCTGTACAGTTAAAGCAACCTGGGCTAAGCGGTGAATAATTCTGAAATTGACCTCTCCAATGATCTTCTGGTTTGGGAGCTGTGTAAAACGGTGGCTTTGTTCCTGCCAATCTTGTTTGATTCATTTCATCAACCCCCTCCACCCCCCAAAAAATTTGCACATCAACTTCTGGTCTGTGGAGGTGCCACGGAATCTCATTGTATTTTTCTCACCCAATTATTTTCTGTTCCAGGTCTTGTTGTTCATCGATAAAGAAATTTAAGGACATGTGTTATTTGGCTAATTTGTGTACTGTAAGATATCCAAATACTGAAGCAGAAAGAATATATTTGATTTTGACCGGCTTCAAAGCTAATTATGGTGTCCAGATGTGACTGTTGATTTATTTATTTCTCTTCTTCTAGAGTTTATCAGTTACTGAGTGTCTAGAGGCCCCAGGGTCCCCTTCCTCAGCGACCATCTCCTTCCAGTCCATCCAGTCTACGTATAAAAGTTCTGCCGATCGACAGCCCGTCCATCCTGATAATGCAAGCGTGCTCATTGACAAGACCGCCCAGAAGTCCCCAACAGAAGTGAACACGAGTCCAGTGTTTGAACAGGCGTGGAAGAAGAATTCTGACCATCCCTCTTCAATCTCCTTGCAAGGTTCTGTTGCTGAAGTTGCAGCCAGCTGCAGCCCCTGCTCTTCGGTTTGTGACGAGGGTAGTAGTGTGGTTAGAGAGGATTACAGTGAGGGCAGGCCCACTCAGAAAAATGACAATGATGAGGATGATTATACCAGAGGTGTATTTATTACTGAGAATGAGTATAATGTTAGCCAGCTTCGGGGAAGGGCAATGCCAGTTTTCACATTGACAAACGCTCAGTTGCAACTCACAGAAGAGTTCATTGATGATGATCCTGCTGAGATTTCTTTTTTTGCGGGCGGGTCGGAAGCATTTTCACCTTGTTACAGTGGGCTAGGGAATAGCTTTAATGGTCTTGCTTCTTACAGTGAGCAAGATCATCCACCAATGATAAACTCCAACCTTAGCAAGCAAGTCTGGAGATCACGTAAGTACGGCAATAATAATGTGGAGGTGGGTTCAGACGAAGACTTTGAATTTGAGGGGGGGAGCGATTTCAATGGCAATGGCCAAGCAATCAACACGGCTGACCTTTTTGAAGTGAAGGAGCAAGTCAATCGGATGCATGGGCTTTTCAGCAGATCTGAAAGCAGCTCTCTCGTGAACAACCGGTCACAGAGCAGCTCACTGACAAACCTTGGGCTAAACGGTTTGTCTGAAACGGCATCGTTCGGGATGGCCAACTCGGCCAATCAGTCTGAAGCCAGTTCAATGGTGAATTTCCCCACCTATTCAGTGCGCTCTGAATCCAGCTCCGCGCTTCAGTTCGGCGATGTGATCGATCAGTTTGAGCAATTGAGTTACCCCCCCACCACCACTGAGGATTCTACCAGCAGTGGGTCTGGGTCATGGGATTCAGACCACGGTGCCCCTCTCGAGGGCAACTTCTTCTACAGTAATCCATTTGCACAAGTCACGGCCAATAACTTCACCTTTAGTTTTAAGAATGAGGTTAATGGCTGTGCACACGGAGAAAGGGAGGAGAGGAGCAGTCTCTGTTGAACTTTAGTGATCCGGCGCTGGCACACTTTGAAGCAGAGCAGAGCTGATAGTTCTTTCCCCACTTTTAATGGTTTGGGACCAAAAGCTAATTACACTTTGATGATCTGCTGGACTTTACTGCTGCTTTTTATTTTCTTTGGTTTGATGATCACCAGAGCAGGACATTCCTATTCACGATTCATTTCACATACTAAAAGTAGAAATATATCTCACTAACACTTAATTATAACCACTTCCAATGTATTTAATGTACACTTTTCGCTTCTCGCTCGAATGCGATAAGTGTTGGACCAGTGGCCCTGTGTTTAACCAAAATTTTCTCTAGAGCCAGTCCTAGGAATTTTCAAAAACACTAATGTCATATTGTTCAGTGCAGGTTCCTCACTTTTCCTTTATTTGCAACATGAGCCCAGAATTTATCTTTAAGAAGGAAGATGCCAATTATCAGTGGCAGCAGCTGTTTTTTTTACTATAGCATGAGAGCTTCAAACTGCCTTTATGCAATTGTATCTCTCTTCTCTGCAACTCTTGTGGATAGCGGTTCTCATGGGATCACACAAATCTTACTTATCAGACAACGTCAATTGTTTGCTTAGTAGCAATCCCTGGAATAGAAGCAACAAAAGTAAAATTGTAATTTGATTGCTTAGAAAAAAGAACAGACGTTTCTCAGCACTTTGTACAAATAATATAATTGACAGGACCATGTAGACATTGTGACATAGTTTATTGTCATTTTCCTTATTAATGGAGGAAGTAGGGGGGAATCTTTTCCTATGTGTTGTATCACCTATATCTTGTGTTTGGCACAAGTCGGACAGAAGCACTGATACTTGTCAATATTCCTTTCAGGTGAATTTGCAGAGGCTGCCGAGTGTTGATTTCTATTTCAATACCACTGAAGTACCATTTTTGGTTACAAAGATATGCAGTGTGCAAGATTAATCACATGCTTTGTGTTTTGCTCTGCTATTTGTAATAATTGATGATGTTTCGAATAGAATGAGATCCCTAGCTCCTGGAATTGGAGGTTGTGTTTCCAGTTGCATCTTTGTTCACTTTTACTTAGAGGAAGGAACCTGCAACAGTAACTACCCTGCTGAGTAAATGATTAATTTTGGATGTGGGAAGGGAAGAAAAGAGATTAGGAGTTGCACAGATTTTTTAGCAGTGGTAGCGATGACTACTTTTCTGCTCCCATTTCCATGCTGTATTGATGATAAGCAATAAAATTGGATATCTAAAGCCATGGATTTAATTGAAGCATGGACATTCTGATCATACATCTTACTTTGACATAGTAATTCTATAGAGCGTGGGGAAAGGTTCTTTGTGAAAATTGTAGCTTTCCATTTACATGGATTCTGTGATTTCTGCAGTATATTGTGCAGTTGTAAAAAAAATTGTGAATGGTGGTCTTTTGTAACTGTGTTCATGTGTGATTATCAACTGTTGTTTGCCATCGACCAAGGCTTTTAATACAAATACCGCTGAAGTATTTAGAAGGATAGGTTTAATTTTTGTCTTGGTTAATGGTCCGTCACAGTAAACCAGGCTGGAAATCCATTACTAGCACACGGTATAAAATCTTTTAGGGTTTTGATTAAATTAGAATTCAGGCATTGACTTTGCACTGGTACGGCTGCGATTCTTTGGAAATGGAGAGCAGATAATTAAAAATGTTGGTAGAGGAATTGGGGTTTCACATCCAAACTTCGATTGTAGGGACAGAGCGAAAGTGTTGTGTTGTGAGTGAGTTTTGCTGCTCTTTGTGCATTTTATAAGCAGGAAACCACAACCTCTCAATTTTGTCTCTGTTTTTCCCCCCCATCTGCTCCCTGCACCCTTTCTTTTCCTGAAGAGTCAAATTCCACAGGTGCTATGTTGTAACCTTCTGTTGTATGTGAACTTAGTATTGTTGGAAGATTTTTGACAATGGGTAACAGTGCAGATTAAAGTTGCAGGTGTGATCAGGAGCAATTGGCAGAGACTATTTTGGTCCATATAATAGCACTCTATAGTATCTATAGTAGCACTGCACATCCTTGATGTTTAATGCAGGAGGCCCTCATTGGGTTGAATATCCCTACTATGGAATTTGAGATTGCCATAAGTGCTGGTTTTGAAATGGGCTCTGAATAAAGCGTGGTCTAGTATGGTCTAGTATACCATACTTTGTATGGTCTAGTCTGTGAATCACAGGAAATCTCTCTTTGTTGGCCTCCTCTCCTCTCTGTCCCCCCTCCCAAATCTGAAGTAGGAAAGCCGCTGCAGTGCCCAATTCACCTTGTGCCTTTTCCTTCTCAAATATACGAGTCTTCAAAGCTTGTTTAAACAGAGCCTGTGCATTGGTCGTGATTTGTAGCCATATTTGTTTGTAAAATTTGGATTAACTCCTCTCCTCAGTGTGTGCACTTCTCAGAGTATGTGCCTTATATCCAGATAGCAGATTGGAGAGGGAGGAAGTGTAGCCTTGCAGGATATAATAATCCTTTGCGTTTTATACGGTACATATTTCTCATAGTTTACCATTTTATTAATGTTTTCTAACACTAATATAGACACTAATGCAAGGTTTTAAATGCCAAAAGCAAATTGGAGTTATTCAAATATTTAATTTTTTTTTGAAAAGAAGGTCCGGCTGGTATCTCATTCTCATTATTGTCATTGGGTGGTGAATGGATAGGTACTTATTTGATCTTTGTTATTATTGCTTTTGTTATGAAAATGTTCAGTGCAGGGCATGATTTTGCTTCACTTTGCCACAGAATATCAGAATTTTGATAGTGGTTTTGTTCTGTTCACAAATTCCATTCGTACTGTCAAATGTTATTTTGAATGCTGTTAATAATGATTGAAAGCTGCGGGAATGTGGGTGGTGGGCAATAGATTTTGTTTCGTCCAGAAACAGCGGTGAACTGGTTGTATGGCAAATTTCTCGAGTGCCTGCATGATTGAAACATTCAAACTTTGAATGGGGAATTGTTTGGAGTGAATTTGGGATTCTTACCAGCCATTTTTTCATGGTGATTACTTGGAAGATGACTGGCAGAAGTAAATCTTGCCTGTGCTGTTAACATTCAGGGATTGCCTCACTTAGATTCAAACCTTGATTTCAGTGATTAATCCCCATATTCACGTCTGATCTGTACAAAAGTCAACCTGCGTGATAAAGTACTTGTTGTATCAAGTATTGCTCGTTGTGTATTCTCGGCTGAGATACTAAACCAATCTGATGATCAAATCATTTTAATGAAGTGTGCTTAATATATTCTGTTAGTACGGTTATGGCAAACTTGGATTTGTGCCTTGTATTTACGTTTTGTGCTCATTGTGGAGGTGAAGCCAACTTTGAGTGAGGTGGTGTAGAGCAAATCCCATTGGTCTTGGTGTGAGACAAAATAGGAAAGAATGGGGGGAGAAAGAGGAGTGAGGGAGAACCGAGTTAGCTCCAAGCTCTGCTGCAGAATCTGGCTTTAGATTAGGGAAAGAATAGATGACTTCATACAATTGGCATGGTTTTGTGGCTAAATATTGCTCATGAGAGAAGACTGGAAATATTCATTCTCTTGTTTAAATTATCACACAATACTTTCTTAGGTGAAGTCAGATGAGGAGTTTGAATTTGTATCCTTCCCCAAAAAACTGAACACCAGGCCAGTAACACAACCTCCTGCTGCTCATGTAAAAAGCCATTGCATAAATTGAGCACTCCCACCCACTTGAGTTTTGTGTATCCTTCGTACTTGTGATCTGCACGGCTCACATTCTCCTACAGAAGCACTGTCCATTTAGGGCTGTGAATGAAAATTCCTGCCTTGTTTGTTTAATTCTGCCTTGATACAAAGTGACCTTCAGATCAAATAGAAGTTTTTATATAATCAATATATCAGCACTGTACGCAGTTTTATTTGCTTGTTAGAAAAAGAGTTGGAGTCTGCCTGAAACACAGAGTGAATGCTGGAAAATTCAAAGTTTGAATCAACATGGACACATGTTTCAGTAAAGGTTGGTGGCCCAGGGCCTGTTATATTACTGTTATTGAAGGTAGAACCAGATTAAAGATCTGTGCCATCACTAATATTTAGGGAGAACATACGACCACACCTTCAACCCAGAAATTGATTTTAAGTGCCATTAAGCATGTGTGGGAGATCAGAGATTCGGAGGATATTGAAGCAAATAGTTTTTCTATGGGGTGTGGGCGGGGATTAATACTGCGTCTTGCTCCACACTTAAGTTTTATCATGAAGAATCCTTAAAAAGTGCCAGAATTTTTTTAACCAAAATCTGATTCTTTGCTATTTTCACACATATATGATTGTAGTAATATTGGTTACAAGTATAAAAAGATTTGCTTAAGATTTAAACTTGTTGACAGGATGTGGAACAATGGTTCGACTTGGTGTATGCCACGGGCTGTAATACAATCCAAATTTTTAGTGCCCGATTTGTGTAATTTTATAAAAACAATAAATACATTGGTACAGACCGTTCTTGGTTCTATTTATTTACTGCCAGCACCATGCGCCATCCCCATTTCTCTTGGCAAATATGGGGTTGCGTTCTTTCATTTCTGTTTAATTGTGATAGGCTTTATATCATCCTAGGAGAGGGTGGTGGAAGCAGTACCAATCATGTCCCCAGAGGGAAAATGTAGTGTGTGAAAGGATGGTCCTGTTTTTCATGAACATACCACGCAGGGAGACAAAGACTATTGTAAGAGACAACGTAATATGCAGTTGATGCAGCTATTGAGTTACAAGTGGAGTATTAAAAATAATCATGGGCTCCCAATTCTGGCATTTCCATTCTTGTCATGGAGCTTTTTGATGTAATGTGTGCAAAAGTGGTGCCTGACATTGCTCAGTTGCCAGAGTCATCGGCAATATTCAGCTTTTGTTGAAGCCTCTTTCCTGGCAATTGTTCGTGCCTTATCCCCTGAACCTGGCGGCTCATTGTCGTATGCCTGGCAAGGGCGTCTACATGTTTGAGCATGTCACGGTGGATAACTTTTTTATATTTTATATAAATGTCAAAGTTAATGGTACAAATGAGTCAGACATTTATGCAAATAACCGATTGGCCTTGTGCCATCGTACCTAATACTGTGGCATGAATGAGGGTTGAAGTTCTTATGTGCAGCTTCAAAAATCCTCAGCTGTTATTATCCCCTTCAATTATTTTAGGGTTGCGCAGCCAGGCAACCTTATTCCTTACCCATTTTAAGGACAGAAGCTAGCACCCCTTGTGACAAAGCTTCAAGACATAGAAAGCTCATCTAAAGTGGCTTAAGTATTACTCATTGTACTGCTGTGGCTGAATTAACCTTTCTCAAAGCAGACCCTCCAAAAAGATGAACTTACAGGGTTAACTGCACAAACTTCAATTATTTTTTCCCTTGACAATATTCACCTCACAGTAGAAAACATCCCAATATGTTTTGATAATTTTGTTCTCTGACAGTTTTGTTCTCATTTCAGTGGTTCACACTCGTCGAGTGAGGACTTTACACTTTCTTAATTGCTATACGAGATGTTTTTAAAAGACAGTGAAATAAACTTGTTTTGTGTTGGGTAAGGAGTGTTTTGGTTTGAAGGAAATTGCTTTAAACCTGAGATAATCTTCACCATGCACTACCATGAACATTATTGATTCTGGTCTTAAGAAGCCATCTGGGCAAAGATGGCAGTGAAATACTTTTTCAGATGGTGAGGAGGGACTGGAGGTTTCCAGGGATTCTACATTTGCATCTTTGACAAAGACCTTGAAATGAGTCACTTGGTTGCACCTTCCAATAAAAAATAGACAATGCTTTGGTTTAATTTTTGGTGTGGGGGAAGGCTCAAAATACATAATTAGAAGAATAGAAAAGGATTAATAGTGATCCATGCCTTTTTTTTTCCTTTACATGCATTGACGCTCCTTGGTTATTTCCACAGTTTAAATGTTTATCTTGCTTGCTCATTGCTTTCTCTTGGCTTCAGTTTGAAGGCCAGATTTACACCTGTGGGATCAACAGGTTAACTTGTGTGTAAACTGCCACCTGACCTCTGTGCTTTTCACTTAAAATCTTGAGTGAGCTGGAGCAATGGAACAGAATCGCACTCATGAGTTTTTTGCACAGGCAACAACAACAAAATAAACACCAAAATTACATTTCTAGAGCCCTTTCACGTCAGGAGGCAATGAACGGCCCAACAGATTCTTCTTGTGTGAGCCTGGACAATGGGTATTGTCAAATTATTAAACTATTGAGTAGATGGGCACTGAGCTCAATCTTGACAGCCGCGTTACTTGGTAGGGATTGGGTTATTCCTTCACCTTGGAAACTGTTCTAGTCCTTCCTCTTGGGAGTGAGATTAATGGTGACATTCTTGGAAACCCCTAGCTGAGATCAGAGGAATCAGCAGAGGCTGTGACCTAGATCTCTTGTTCAATTTTACACTAGGCGGTGACTGTTCCAATTTACGCACTGTGGGAGTATATCCAGATTAGTTTAACATTGTACTGTAAAATTCTGTAAACTGAGGCTGGGAGAATTGCTTTATCCTATTGGTTAACTATTGGAACACATTCTGAAAAGTTTTATGGAACAGCACCAGATGAAGTGAGGTTCAGAAAAGTGATCCTGTTCCTCAAGAAAACCTCACATGAAATTTGTAAATCAAGTACATCTTTAAACGTTGATGCTTTCATTTCATTTTGCTGTTTTTATTTCATTTGGGTTCCAATTTAGTTACAATTCAAATTACTAAGGAGCACATTTGTACATGTTTGAAGCAAAAAAAGGTGTCTTATTTAGCTCTGTGAACAACTCTTCCTTTCGACTCAAATGCTTTGAAGTGAACCGGTCATTGGTTTCGATTAGCAGCTACGATGGGTGGTTGTGAGATTGTATTACATTGCACAGCTTTGAGCTGCTTTGGTGACTCCATGTTTACTTGGGCATCTCTCCAATAAAAAGATTGTTTGAATGGACATTGTGTGGGTTTGTTCTTTGTCTTGCTGTTTTTTTTCCACAAAGGTGTGTTTATGGGGAAAATTGCACTTAGCAGCAAATCAGATACTAAAGCACATTAGCACATCTCCATGCAACTGATTTGGTTTTTGTCAATGTGAAAATGGCAGTTTCTGTGGGAATAGGGGCAAGTGCAAATGTTCAAATGCTCCTTAGTGGAATCCTTTCTCTGTTGGGGGTGGGGGGGTGCGGTGGGGAGAGAGCAGAAGAGATTAGAAAAATGTAAACCTTTAAATCCTGCTTTAGGTAACCAGTGTATTTTCTGAGATAAGCATGGAGGTGGGGGGAGTTGAGCGAATGAGAGTAGGAGGGTAAAGTTAAGGTTCTGTTGTCAACCCTTTCCTACGTACCGATCCACTATGTGTTATGTTTCCTTTCCCCAAATTGTAACTGGACACTTTTTCGGGAGGATGGGAAATCACGATATTGCACATACATTTACAGTAAATTGATAAATCAACCGGGGTTAAACTTGTCATTACTATTGAATTCACCATTGCTGTCAATATTCTGGTTGTAGTTATACATATATTTAATTCCTCACTCCAGATAACCTCGTCCATAGCCCCTTTCCGTCGTAGTGATGAATTATTAGGAGTTTACAGTAGATAGTCATACTCAACGAGAGATTCATACATAACAGAGTTGAGTAACCAAATTATGCATAAATGTTTATGCAAAATCACTTATTGAAACTTGTTCAATAACAAGATTCAAAATAGTATCAGCTAGTGTACATATCCCCTACAAACTATTCATCTTCTATTCTGTAATTCATACAACTGAGGGCTTTGCCTGAACTATATTATATTATATTATTTGTGGAGTCCTGTGGATCAGTGGATAGAGCACTCGCCTTATAAGCAAGAGTCCTGGGTTTGATTCCTGGTAGGATGAAACCTTGGGCAAGTTTCCACAAGCCTAATAATAATCCATCAAAACAAATAATAATAAATTGGTTATTTCAATCCATGACTGTTTGTGGAACACTCCTGTGCGCAACTGGCTCCCGCGTTTCACCCACATATATAGTCAATTCACTACAGTATATTCTGTGAAGTGCTTTCGAGACGTGTAGAAGACATGGAAAGCGCTATCTCAAATGCAAGTATTATTATTGTAGAGATATATTAGTTCTCAGCATATCTCCACAACTTTGCACTTAATAAGTTGTCTCTTGGTGATGAGCATTTAATTTAATGCTCTTCATAAAGTGTACAGAGGATGCCTGTCTCCCAAACCGCTTTCAAATGTAAAGTAAAATTCCAGCATACTTAAAACATAAATGTACTGTACTTGTGTTGCGGCTTGCTGGGTTAGAGTTTGTCAGAATAGGTGTAGAAGACTAAATGCTACTGTGTTTTTGGTGAGCTTGGTATCTGGCTCGCGTGAAAACACATCCCCATGGAGAGGGTCTAAAGCAAACGGAGAGATCCATATATGCAAGCCCACCTGCACTTAGAAATTTCTGGGTGTCTGAGATAGAATGCACACTATCCCCCAGTAAGATTGCCTTACATGCCGAATCCCAGAGAACATTAGATTGGCAAGGCCAAGGCGTGAGGAACCTGGACTGGATTGGTGACTGCTCGAGGTTAACCATTAACAATTGTATAGCTTGCCATTGAGAACATTGACTTATCAAGTTTCTTGCTGCTTGTCCAGTTAGCACCACCCTATTTGTTAGGGAGTTGGCTTGCAGGGTTAACAGGAGTTCAGGGCGAAAAATCCCCGTGACTGGTTTGCTTCTTCCATGTCCTGTTGATGAGCAGGCAGACTGCCGGGTTTGACATTAGCAGTGTCCTACAGTACTGCGTACCCGCCTAGCTTAGCGTGACTTTCACGGTATAAAACATTGAAAATTTCATACAATCTCTCGATTTCCCCATTTCTGTTTCCAATGATCTGTCCTTGGCATTACTATGAATTGCTATTTTATATTTCAGTGTTATTTCAGGAATTCTAGATTAATAATGAATGTGAAGTTCTTTAGGACTATTTGAATCAAATACACGTTTATCTGGAATCAGCTACATTTGGATGAAGTGGAAGGTCTGATTACCATAGAAGAGCTAAGGTTTGTTTGACACTGGGCAATCTCATTATTTGTATGCAGGAATTTCCAATGCAAGCCAGACTTTCCTGGGAACAAAGCGCTTTACAAAGGGTCTGTCCAAGATTAGTGGAAGTAACTACGGCAGAGTAACATGTAATGAAAAGGTTACTCAGAAATTTAAATTACAAAAATACTCTTGATGACAATCTCGAGAGTCATGCAAAATCAATTTTCGCCCACCACTAAACTGTCAAACTTTCTCAAGGTAAATTTAACATTTCTACTAGTGATAGAGGTGCAGATGAGTGCATTATGGCTGCTTCTGGTTAATATGGTGGCAAGAAATATAAGAAGCCAACTGAGCTGTGGTGACCTCCTGTATCGTGTCTGGTTGTGTAATTTTACCTTTGTCCCACAACATGTCTATACCTTCCCGCCTAGCCATGATGTGGCCTCTGGTTGTCTGTTTCTAACCCTCTTTCTCTCTTAACAACCGTGTTCTTACAAAAAAATCAACGTACTTAACCAGCACAAGGAATCCCCGTCCTTTGCCAATGAACAGTGTTCTGGGACTTTCGTAGCTTACCAAGCTGCTGAGGAGAGATTTTCCAGAGTAGACCTTGGAGGCAGTTAGACCGAGAGCAGTTGTCCTCTGCAATCTTATGTTCAGGGAACTCCTGCTTCAGGAGTGCTTGAGTGTTGTTCAATCTGATGGTAGCTCGTATCTGAAATCAACTAATCACCTTCCATGTTACTTATAGCCACAGCAAGTCAATAGTACTTTGGATCTTGACCATCTCCACAAGGATTTCCATCTTTGCTTGTTCAGATTAGGCCCTGTACTTTCATTACATCCCTTGCACTTGAATCAGTGAGGTTTTGCTGCTGTTGAGGTGGATTTTAGTGTGAGGCGATTATGAATCCCTCACACATTTATTTTTAATGTTCTCCTTACAACAGGTGCCAGAAAATGCCCAACGCCTGCGAAGTGTTTACTAATATTGGGTTTATTTATAGCTTAGCCAGGCATCCCACTGCACTTCCCTACCTGACTGCCGAGGAGAGATTTTCCAGAGTAGACCTTGGTACCAGTTAGACAGAGAGCTGTTGTCCTCTGCAATCTTATGTTCAGGGAATTTGTATGACCTCTCAATTGGTCTCTTCATATTGCTCTATAAATTGACAATAAGGCAGACCAAACATAGTCACAACACACATTATTATTTGTTTCCCAATCTGACAGGCAAATTCCAGGCATGTTATTTTATGGTTATGAAATACGTAAAGTATATATTTTGCCTGAGTGTGGTATCAGCTCATTTGAATCTTAATCCAAAATAGCAATTTGAAGGTTCTTAACTGAGCACCTTTGAAACATTTTAGAATAATAATGCTTCCATTGGATATAGTGCTTTTCACGTCTTCTAGACGTCTCAAAGTGCTTCACAGAATCTGCCGTGAAGTGAATTGACTGTATAATAATGGGCGCAACGTGGCAGCCAATTGTGCACAGCAGTGTCCCACAAATATACAGTCAATTCACTTTGCAGTATACTCTGTGAAGCACTTTGAGATGTCTAGAAGATGGGAAAAGTGCTTTATCAAATGCAAGGATTATTATTATTATCTGCTTTGATTGGTGGTGAATTTGATTTTCAGATCATTATTAAACCCTGCAGCTAACATGTGTTTAGTTACTGAACCTATCATAGACAATACTAGCTGGGAATGATTTATACCAAGGCTGCAATGCAACCTGGTGATTCAGATGATACCCTGAGGCTTCAATCATTTTGTGGAAAACTAAAGATTTCATTTTTAGTTTACAATTTCATGTCTAAATTACTACTCATTGTTGACATTAATGGTTCAGTTTTGCCCTCTGAGGGTTAACTATTTTTTTGTCCTTTTTTGCTGCCTTGTTTTGGGGATCTTAATAATTCTTTATATTCGAGAAAATATCTTATTTCTAGCTTGTTGCTATTCAACCTCAACAACCAGCAAGCAATGGTGGTTGAGGGTAGAGGTAGTCACCGAGGAATATGTCTGAGCTAATGTTCCGTTCATTTTTAACTGGAAATTGTAGTTCATGTTATAGAGATCAAAAATGAAGTTATTAGTATATGTATTTGTGATTTTAGAGATGATACAGAGAATGTTGTGCAATAGGTACACAATTCAGTTTTTTTAATAAATCTTTGGCTCTGTGCAAAAGACTATTTTCCTTTTGTGGCAAAGACTTATTGTCTAAAAACTGCTTTGGTTTGTTGTAATCTATCAGTCACCATCAAAAGTACAAAATTCCAAACCTCACCAATAGCAATATTAAACACTCTACAATATCAGGCCGAGGAAGATCTACTCCCCTAAATGGACTTGCTAATGCAAGACTCACTATGATTTAACACTAATAATAGTGTGAGCCATGCTGTACACAGAGCACTTCCTTATTGTGTCACCCAGTGCAGAGAACAATGAAACTGTTGTACTACTGGACCATCATATAAGTTATTTTGGCCTCTGATATACATAGTTGCTACAAACAATTTGAACCAGATCCCACACAAGTTAAGGGTTTAAACAGAAAAACTGCCGAGTTACTGTTGGATGTGATATTCATACAGTGAGCAGTTGTAACGTTAAACTATTCTGCTGGTAACTTCACTCAAGGTTTGCTAAGATTCACAGCTGTGAGCACCACCAAGTCCTTACAGATCCATCTGAAAAATAGTGTCCAACTAGCTAAGTACTGTACTGTGGATCATTTACACATTAAAAATATTTCATTACGTCTGAGAAAATTCTGCTAATTTTCTTTAAGGTAGGTTCTGAATCCAACCACCCAAACCTCAACTCTTCCCCCTCCATTGCCATCATGAAGTTGTTTTTATGTCTCCCGGACTTTAGCTAGGATCGTTTTTCATGGGTTCTGTATTTGATTCATTCCAGGTAGTTTAACCGGAAGTCCTCCCTTTAGCCCGAAGAACTCATTGAATATGTCCATTCCTGGATTCCAGATGTCCAACCTGAGTCTGCCTGGTCAGCCATTGTCACCATTACAGAGCCCAATTCTTAGCGAGGCCGGGAGCACAAGATTGGATGACGAGGAGGAAGTCCGGCGGAAGGTTGGAAATTTGAATGAGTGATTTGGGTGAATGAGAAAAGTTTGTGAGCTGCGTTTCACCCACAAAATACACATTCAAGACTCATTACAGTATATTCTGTGGAGATCTTTGAGACGTCTCGATGACATGATATGTCCCTATATGAGATGCAAGATTTCTTATTAGTATTAACCACAACAACTTTGATTTATATAGTGCCCTCTATATAAGTTATAAGTTAGCAGCTGGAACTGATAACAACGACAACAACAAAATTACATTTGTATAGCGCCTTTCACATCGGGAGGACGTCCCAATGCGCTGATAAGATGACAAACTGTAGCTCAGCACCTTCAACACATGGTAAAGCTACAACAGCACATCAGGCCCGAGGTAAAGGGCGTGCTCCCCTTTAACTCGCACAAGTGTCCATTCTTCATGGGATGAGATCAGAACATTAGCAACATCTCTGGGACTCCAGTAACTCAATAATCACACATTCAAAGAGAGGTCACTGGCTAGTGGTCCTTGCATTTGCTATAGTGATGGTGATCACGAATTAGAACTCAGATCATGTTGCTGGGAACAAAGGGTTTCACAGCACAGTATGGTGTTTACTGTAACATGTAATGACTATATTTTGTGGGCTTTCCTGAGGTAAGAAAGTTATTCATTTCTAATTATCATAATGTCCTGTTTTGGGGGGAAATAAGCAAAGATGTGTACTTATGAAAAAGATAACAATTATAAATACTGTAGTGATTTAGAAATTACCCTGTTTGACCTTCATTTTCCGTTGCCTACCTTTTGCATTGTCTAATTGGCTTGATGTGAAACTTCTGAGATAGTGGTATGATACTAGTTGGGTGTTTTTGCAGCGTTACCCAGCTGACAAAGCCTACTTCATTGCGAAGGAAATCCTGACCACAGAAAGGACCTATCTGAAGGATCTAGAAGTAATAACAGTGGTAAGTGAGTGTTCTCTTGCCTGCTTCCATTTTGGTAAGTGACTGTGGTGTTTACAACAATGCAAATTGATATTTATATCGCGCTTATTAGGTCTGGAGGATGTTTCAAATCTCTGGATGGACTAAGCTTTGCGTTTTAGTTGGGGATGGGGGCTATGTGGGTGTGGGTGGGGGGGACAAGGGGCGTGACAAATGGCGGAAAACGTGTCACAGAGGAAGTTATAGTTTACTAGTGGTTTGCTTGTTGATTGGTGTTGTATTGTCTCCCTCTCCCAGTGGTTCCGCAGTGCAGTTATCAAAGAGAATGCCATGCCTGAGGGACTAATGACCCTGCTGTTTTCCAACATTGATCCCATTTATGAGTTTCACCGGGGATTCCTGAAAGAGATAGAACAGAGACTCGCTCTTTGGTGAGTCTTTCACTTTCCTCAGCTGTGTACTCTAAAGGTGGTTTCTAACCCATGGGTGGTTTCAACATTGGACATATATTATGGGTTTACCTCTCACCCCCAAAAAGTAATTACAGTCATTGTTTATTTTTAAGAACTCCCCATGTGGTGGTAGACTTCACATTGCTTATGTTCTGCAAGGAAGGATTTAATCCCCGAGAGAAGGTTTGGTGCAAGACCCTTCTTCAAGGTTTTGGTTGACCTGAATTATCTTATGCAATAGCTGTAGGGACAGTTGTGTATTTGTTATCCTTTTTTTTCCTTCAGGGAAGGACGATCCAATGCTCACGTGAAAGGAGATTATCAGAGAATCGGGGACGTTATGCTTCGGAATATGTGTGTTCTTAAGGTGCGGAAAGGCAGAGTCATTATGGAGAATAATGATTATTTTATTCGGTGTTGGTCATATTTCTTTCAAATGTATCACCATTGATGATTCATGTGTGACCTTGAGTAGAAAGCCGCAGAGTCATTCTTGGTGAAAAGGAGATATATATATATATATATTAAAAAGTGCCAATTGTCTCCTCCACTTTTATTTCCTTTTCTTATTGTTTTTCCTAATACTGGGGTGCTGTGCCCAGTTAGCTGCCGGGTTTCACCCACAAATATACAGTCAAAGCACTTTACAGTATATTCTGTGAAGCGCTTTGAGATGTCTAGAAGACATGAAACGCACTATATTATAAACGGATGCTCTGCAGTCTCTTTGCACAAGTGCACATTATTCAAGGTTGAGCATTGGCTGGTTATTCAACTACAAGTGATGTCACAGCCAAGTCCAATCCTGTCTGCACCAGAAATCCACATAAATGTACTTCCACCTGGATAATTGTCAATATTAGAAGCTGTGACTACTTTTCCCCTCACTTAACCAGGGCGCGAGGACTAACTGCAGCTGTTCTCAGCTACCTCAGCACAGAACAGTGAAATGCATCAGCATGATGATTCCATCCATACATAGCTTTCATCGTGTCCTTCAAGTGGTAATTTGGACAATTTTGTTGCGGTGGAATCCTGCCCACCAAGAATTATGTTTTGTGCCAGACAAGTTATATATCAGTTGTGAGATAGGGGGAGGCTTTATCCCCTCAATTGGGGGCAAGATTCAAAGCCGAATCCTGGATGTATAAGGGGAGTGTTACAGTTTCACTCTGTACTACCACATAACATTTGAGAGAAAAAAATGCAACACGTCCTCCAATAAATAAATATTTCTGCAGCTTGCTCTGCCAGAAGCAAGTTGGCAATTGGTAAAACAGAAAGCGATGACATCTGTGTAATGTATTTGGCTACATTTCTACTTGGCGTGCAGTAGTAGTACTGTGAGTCAAATGGACATTGAGATATGTGCTATGGTGCCAAGCATTCTATTCAATAGCAAGTGAAAAGGCCTCATGAGTGTTGCGAATGGCTCCATCAAGGGCCTGAAGGGAAAATAAATGAAGTCATTGATCATTCTTACACTGCTCTATGAGGCATGTTCACATGAGAGGTTTAAGATCGCTGAGCTGCTGCTCGATGTGTTGGAAGCTCTTTCATATTCTTAAACCACGGCCTTAATGAGATCGTAATCTTTTTATCATTAGGAGTTTACCAGTTACCTCCAGAAACACGATGAGGTCTTGACAGAACTGGAGAAAGCCACCAAGCGCTCCAAAAAACTGGAGGCTGTTTACAAAGAATTTGAGTTGCAGAAGGTGTGCTACCTGCCCCTCAACACGTTCCTACTGAAGCCCATCCAGAGGCTGATGCACTACAAACTGATCCTGGAGCGACTCTGCAAGCACTACCCTCCTGATCATCAGGACTACGGAGACTGTCAAGGTCAGTATAATGTGTTGGATACTACGCAAATATACGTTTCACATACGTTTCGCCCACAATTTACATAACGGCATATTCTATGAAGCGCTTTGAGATGGCTCGGAGACATGGTAAAGCACCGTATCAAATGCAAGGATTATTGTTCTGCAATCATGATCACAAGGGCTGTCTCTGATGCGCTGTCACAGACACCCTGAAGGAGATCGGGGAGATGGTGTTTCTTTTTGACCCTGATTTCCCTTCACAGAAGCACTGATGGAGGTTGGCGAGATGGCGGCTCAGTTGGAGAGCAGTTTGATTAGACTGGAGAATTTTCAGAAACTCACAGAGTTGCAACGAGACCTCATTGGCATTGAGAACCTGATCCTGCCAGGAAGGGTAAGTGGGAAAATACAGAGAAATAAACAAAAATGATTCCGACAAGATCCAGTGCACATCAATTCTAAGGATTTTTTTTTGACAAGAAACATTAAAAAATTATCATTAGGATTCTGGATAATCCTATATACAACAACAACAACAACAACAAAATTACACATAGAGCGCCTTTCACATTGGGAGGACATCCCAAGGCACTGAACAGTTAGGTCAGGACCCGAGCGGGGTGGGGTTGGGGGGCGAGGGTCGGGATAGGGGGAAGGGAGAGTAGGAGAGGGGGGAGAGTTAGGAGGGGAGCAGAAGGCACGGTCGAAGAGGAAGGTCTTGAGACCGGCCTTGAAGGAGGAAAGAGAGGAAGTGAGGCGAAGGGATTGCGGGATGGAGTTCCAGAGTGTGGGGGCAGAGAGGCTGAAAGCCCGGCCACCGATGGTAGGGTGATTCAGGCAGGGAATGTGGAGCAAGCCAGAGTCTGCTGAACAGTGCGGACGGGCAGGCTGATAGGGAGACAGTAGGTCAGAGAGATAGGTGGCGCAAGGCCGTCAATGGCCTTGAAAGTGAGGATGAGGATCTTGAATTCGACCCTCTGGGAGATGGGGAGCCGGTGGAGATGGGCGAGGGTGGGAGTGATGTGGTCACGGAGCCTAGTGCGGGAGCTGCAGACTGATCTGCAGCTTGTGAAGGGAGGAGCTGGGAAGGCCGACGAGGAGAGTGTATAATTGATGCAATACACCTAGATCGTTTCAGCTCAAATGAAGCAGAAACTCAGGCTAGTGTAAGTGTATTGAGTTCTACACAAACAATTGTACATTCATTTCTCCTCAGGAGTTTATTCGGGAAGGCTGTTTGTACAAACTTACGAAAAAAGGTCTGCAGCAGAGGATGTTCTTTCTGGTAAGAAACCTTACATGATCATGTCCTCTACATTACCCGTAGAATCGAGGTGATAATCTCACACCTTCCTATTAATTACCATGTGTGCAGAGCTGACAGCCTCTCATATACCTAATCCTTGACTATTGATTTGGCTGTATCTACAATAACCGTTCACTCTAGCTGTATGTTCCATTGTCTATTCAGTTCTTATGGACCAGTATGTCCATTTTCATCTGATATCTTGATATTTTATTGGTGTTGCAATATGTGAGCTGCCTTGTCCGTTTTCTGTCCTAGTTCTCTGATATGTTACTCTACACAAGCAAGGGAGTGACTGTCACCAACCAGTTCAAAGTGCACGGCGAGCTGCCCCTCTATGGCATGATTGTGAGTATGCCTAGAAATTCTTACAGTGGTTTGAACCATTCAGGTTTCATTGTACTGTGTTAATCAATCCTACATGCAAAGTAGTTTGTTCACAGGATTCATCATTAATGGTGCAATAAGACTATCTGTGTCATATTGACTAGCCAGGAAATAACTCTTGTCTTTCGAGGTTATATCTAGCATCTGTGGTGTCAATGTGATTGTCTGTTTCTTTGGTTTCTGTCTGTCTGTTTCTCCACGTTCTGTATGTTATGATTGGTTTATAACAGACTTAGAAACCGATACTATTTGAAAAATAATGGGGTATATTTCTGATGAAAACTGCCTTAAACAGAACACTCAATGGTTGCTCTTATCTAACTCCAGAGCAGATGTGCTTTATGTGCTTTGTGTCATGACTGGGACACTAAGGTTTGGCAGGAAATGGTAAAGAAGCAGAGAGATGGCATCAAATTCCAAAGGAAGGATAAAAACAAAGGTTGCTGGGGAAACTCAGCAGGTCAAACAGCATCCATGGAGAAAGGGAAATGAGTCAATGTTTCGGGTCTACAACCCTTCGTCAGGACGTTGACTCTTTTTCCTTTCTCCATGGATGCTGTTTGACCTGCTGAGTTTCCCCAGCAACTTTTGTTTTCGATTCCCACCATCTGTACTATTTTGTGTTTTGTCCAAATTTGCGCTCAGTAACTTGTTTTCAACAAATCTTGTCATATAAATGTTTTGTAATTGCCAATCTCCCATGCCATGCCAATCTCCCCCGGCTCTAGCTTGCATTGATCCAACATATTAGAATTACACATGTGCAATACATACACATTATAGCATGGAAATAGGCCATTCGGCTCAACTAGTCTCTGTGGGTGTTGGTAGTAAACAGGAGCCTCCACCCCACCTAATCCCCTCTCTTATTCCTCCGTATTCCCTTCCCTCTAGTCCTATAGAAGATTTGAGGATCAGGACTGATAATTATATCAAAGTAAGGCTCCAATGTTGGTTGAGGCGTGCAGCTACAAGCGAGTGAACTCACTTGAATCAACAAAGTCGGGTTTTATTTCAATGATCAGGCCACCGAGTAATAAATGTTCTCCTTCATGCCGTCAGCACATGAACATGAGTAATACTTTGCAAACTTATATTGTTAAACGGAGCAAGGAGTGGGAGAATTATGCTCAAAGAATGAATTGACTAATGCCGGGGTCATGTTGAAGCAAAGCTGAGTGTGTGGGTGGGTGGCAGAGGAGCTATGACAATCTTAGCTTCTGTAATTCAGCTTCTGGGAGCATGGGAACAGTTTGTTGCACAAACTGACACAGAATCTGTTTTGTCCTTCTCCAAGGCAATGCCCAGAGCCAGTTTTATTTAACCCCTCAAGTGCAGAGGACAAGTAATACCCCCAAAAAATGAACTAACCCTGTGGGTGTGTGTTTGTGTATATCCATTTCTGGAAATAGAGGAGATCTCCTCTGTGTACATGTTCCTCTACATGTGGACATGAACGCTTATGTGTGTTTGTGCTCCCATCTCTGTTATTCTGCGACAGGGCTTCAGATAGCTGTAAAAAAAAGGGATTTAACTGGTAAGGTCTAATTTCTGGTATTATTGGTACCCGCCTAGTTAGTGAGATTTGAGAATTGTGAATTCTGAAAGCCAACAAAGTCCGGAATAAATATGTATTATTGCAGTATCAGACAAGCACCTCAAAGCATTGACTGTTTCTGTTTGTACTTGCGGAATAAGCACACAACCATATAGTTGAATGAATATAAATATTGAATTCAGTGGAGTATTTGATATGTCTCCTCTTCATGGATACAGCATTAAATGTTTGGAAAGCGCTCCTTAGTGGCACAGTGAAGATAAAATAAATGGAAAATAAATAACGTAAAATAAATGGCGGGCAAAACAAATGTGAAACTTGAGTTCATGCCCCAACCTGATTAGTGCTGAGTTGATTGTGCTGAATGTTGCTGTTGGAGATGCTCACAATCATGTGAACTGATTTATGTTTATTTTCTGGACATTGCCAGCTGATTGTGCTGGAACCTCCGGTGAGTATGGAGCTCTGGGGGAGGCTCCTGTTAGAGGCCGTCTCAGCTTCTCGCAGTGACCCTTTAATTAGGACTTTATTGTAGGATAAACCTAGACTTAGAAGCTACTGTAGGTGTGTTGTGGATTTGCAGAGTTGTTTCCGCCTCTCTACTGCTTCTGCATTTGTCATTTTCCATTTAGCCTGATCGAATCAGTCTCCAGCGTTGCCCTCTTGCTCCTTGCTTTGCCGAATTGGGCTTTACATTCACTGCCTTTCCTGTTTAATTGTGTCCCTCTTCCACTAAACCCTGAACCAATGTCTCCTTTATTCAGCCTGTTATTAGCCCTGCTAAATCGTGTTGTCCAGCTGATTTGATTTTTACTGTTTGATCTGAACATTATCCTTTCACCTTGGGAACCTTAGTTTGAATTGAACTTGATACCAGATGGAGTTCATGACTTGCTAAATAAACAGTGACTATTGCCTGGATAAGAAATGATCTGGTGTGTTACTGCTTCTTCTTGTTGCAGGTTGAAGAGAGTGAAAATGAATGGTCAGTTCCGCATTGTTTCACCATCTACTCTGCTCAGAAGACTATTGTTGTGGCAGCAAGGTAGGTGTCACTGAGCCAGTCCGGGACCTTGGTGTCTTATTTGACCCTCAGCCGTGCTTTCTACATCTGTGTCATGACTGCCTTCTCCCACCTGCACTAAATTGCCCGGTTCTGGCATTGCTTCCCCCTCATCCATTCGCTTGTTTATCTAGGCTTGACTTTTCATGCCAACTCTCTGGCCTCCACAACTCTTCCCTCCGCAATCTGCATATCATTCTGAACTCTGTGGCTTTGCCATGCCCCCTTGCTTGTGTCCTGTAAGGCACGTCTCAAGACCCTCCTCTTTGACCGCGCCTTTGTTCACCCTCCTAACCCTACCCTCCACCCGTCCTAATCCATCATAGTCAAAAGTGATTCTGTTCTCATTTAAGTACACCAGTACTCTGTCCAGCATCACTTACTGTACACTGCTTATGTAGTTATTAGGTCGGCTGCTCTAAGAGTGAAGTCCTGTTTGAGGATCATTTGTTCCATAGCAGTTGGGTGTATTGATGTCATACCCTGCTCTCTTCTGTTTTGAAGCTCCAGAGTAGAAATGGGCAAATGGATAGAAGACCTGAATATGGCCATTGATTTGGTGAAGAAGTCAAACGAGAAGGGAGACATGATCCTGGAGACTAACATCTGCGATCGATCAAACAGTAAGTTACTTAATGGACATGATAGCAGCTCCTCCACAAGAATGGACCAACTCATCAGTGGGGAGGAAGGCAGAAGGCTAAGGAATATATTTTGGTTAAGATTGCATGGAAATCTCAAAAACTTTTCAAAATGACTTCGGCTTCAACTGTTAGAAGAAGGTTTTGAAGTTCGATCCAACAACAACAACAACAACTTAAACTTATAAAGCGCCTTTCACGTCGGGAGGACGTCCCAAGGCGCTGCACAGGAGGCGTGTGACCCGAGCTGGGAGGGGAGTGTTCGGGAAGGGGTGAAACATGTAGGGGAGGTCGAAAAATTCGGGGGGGAACAAAAGGCACGGTTGAAGAGGAAAGTCTTCAAACCGGCCTTGAAAGAAGAAAGGGAAGAAACAAGACGGAGGGATTGGGGGATGGAGTTCCACAGGGTGGGAGCGGAGAAACTGAAGGCCCGGCCTCCGATGGTGGGGCGGTTCGGGCGGGGGGGCTTGGAGCAGGCCAAAACCTGCTGAACGGATGGTCCGGGTCCACTTTGTTCAGTTGCAAGTTGGGAAAGGTTTTGAATCTTCTGTCCCAAGGGCATCATTTGTGACATTCAACTCATTCGTGTGATCCCACTTAATAGGCTTCTGCGAATGATCCACCTTCATTTTAGGTCCAATTAATGGCTCAAACCCTTGAATTAATTATAATAATAAATAATAATAATTCTTCACAAGTAGGAGTGGACACCTCAAAGACATTGTCCAAGAAAAACATTGCCTTCAAGTTGAAGATTGTACGGAATTTTAGAAAATTCTTAACCTGAATCCTAATTTGGAGCCTTTTCAGATTGAATTTAAGAATTTTTCTAATAATATAATAATAATCCTTGCATTTGATATAGCGCTTTTCACATCTTATCGACGTCTCAAAGCGCTTCACAGAATATACTGTAAAGTGAATTTATTGTATATTTGTGGATGAAACGCGGCAGATAATTGCACACAGCAGTGTCCCACAACCAGCCGTGGATTGAAAATGGCCAATTTTTAAAAATTATTGTGGTTTTTTGGACGGATTATTATTAGGCGTGTGGTCTAAGGAAACTTACCCAAGGTATCGCCCTGATCTGCCTGGATTCGAACGCAGGTCTCACACTTGTAAGCGGAGTGCTCTTACCACTGAGCTACAGGAGTTGCAAAACGTCTGCACAATTTAAAATTTTTAAGTGGAATAGGTACAGTGCGAAGCCCACAAGACATTTCAAACCTTCGATTCTGTTGGAAGGTCTGAGGTTTGACAAGCACCTATTTGGATTTGTGTCACAAGAAGCTACTTTAATTAAAGGTGTTAATTACGGTGAACATTTGAGTTACGTTTATACAGCTAATTTAACGTGCACTTTGTTCTATGTGTTTGATGGATACTAACTTGACAGCATCACTCCCTTGCGTAATGTGAGAGGTCACCCATCCTGCAATTATTTCTCTTTACGCCTCTGCCCTCGTTTTCCAGGATCCTCAGATGAGGTGTCAGTGGAGCAGGAATCCGAAGACGATACTCACTCTTCCCGCAGCTCGTTGGACAAACAGACCCATCACCGTGCCAACACCACAATGCACGTGTGCTGGCATCGCAACACTAGTGTCTCCATGATGGACCACAGTGTTGCAGTGGAGGTACCCAGAGGGCACTCTCACCAGCTCCTGCACTCCATTTACCCAACGATAACCCAGGGCAGGGCACTTATACACAGAGCACACCTGCCTAAAGCTATTTTATATTGATTTTCAATTAGTTTGGCCGGCTATGGCGCCGGTTTTCCAAACTTAAATGACTGGAGTTTTCCAACATACCTTGCCCCTTGTACAGGGTTGATTTATTATTATCTAAGTGGGGAGGAGAAGATTAATCCAGACTGTGATTTGCCCTGGTGGAGTCAATCCTTGGCTCAGTCTTCCCTAGTTCAGTGTAGACCATTTCAACCATTTCCCAGACTTGTATGCTTATGATCAATTGCATTTACAAGTGACGGGGTGATGTCCTGGGTTATCTGGTGGAGTCAAAGCACTCTCGTCTCTCCATCACTCATTTCCCATTCTTCTTCCTTTCAAACAGGCTTCTGAAACTTGTGGGATTCTCTGTGTGACACTCTCTTTCAGCTCACTCATCCTTTGTTTCCTTCCATTAATGAAAATCACTTCTTTCCTGTATTTTTGTCTTCTCGTGCAGCCGTTTTGCATTCACATTGTGACTTGGTGAACCTGGTTTTCTTCCTTTTCGTTGTAAAGATCTGTTGAGTGTTCGCTTCTAACTTGCTGGTGACATTGTTTGAATGCCAAAACACTTAACTGAGTACCTGATATCTTTGCGAGAGATAACATCAAACCCTGTGGTGTCTGGATGCAAAGATTGTGCTGTGGTTTTGGTGTCTTGGTCATTGGTCATTTTATTGCACCTATTGTGAACACAGACTTTCTCACAGAGTCCAGGGCGGTCATTCACTTGTGGAATAGATTGTGTTAATACGATTACATTGAGCTCATGCCACTCATATTTGGGAGGCAGTGCTGTAGCTCAGTGTGGCATTGTCTGTATGAATGGCCATCCTGTGACATCCCACCCTGTAACTGACTAACTGAAGAATAACGCAAATTTCAGCCACGGACCTATGATCCCGTTAGCTTATTCATCGCTGTCCTGTTTCTGTCTTTCTTTTTCTGTCTCTCTCTCCCCTGTCTCCGTACCTGCTTACACACGGACGTGCTCAGTTTTCTATTCTCCCGCAACTTCCCCGGAGCTTCCTCCGCGCTACCTTCTAGGCCAGGGTCAGCGGCCTAACACCATCACCCACGTGTGCTGGTACCGCAGCCAGAGTCTGTCGCTGGCTGATTACCTACGAATGATGGAGGTAAACCTGATAACCGGCCACTACCTTTAACCCACAGAAGCCAATCAGTCAAAGGAGAGGCCAACACAATGAACCAAAAGGTTCATTTTCATATGTTTATTCAGTAACACTGTTTCTGCCTTGCGGCTTTACAACACAAATGGCTTTGTTCAGCTTGTTACATTGCAGTTATTCGCCGTAACTGAGGGTGCCAATACTTCTCCTTATTGCTTTTCCTACTGAGAAACTACATTTTTGCAGGGGAGAGTTTTACTCTTGTGCAGGCAGGATTGAGTTCAATGTGATTATATAACAGGCTTATCATAACAGCAAACATTCATACTAATCGCTGCATTTGATACTGTGTCTCTAATGATAAAATGCATTCAATGCACTTCACAGTAATTGCTGTTTAGTGTAATGACTGTTCTTACAAGCAAAACCCTAGTTTACCAATGGATTTTTATAAATTTTGTTCAAATACATAAAATGACTCCCTATGGTTCTGAACAATAATTCTTGTATTAGATGATTATAGGATGCTCACCAAACACCAACACAGTCTGAGGCCACACTTAGGAATATTTATGTCAAGGTTGTTAACGCCTTAGAACTCAGAAAATCAACCTCCTACCCTTGAAGTGAATGAGCTTTGCTGTATTGAAACGATAGTAATATACTGCTCCATAACCAAACCTTGTGTTTTGGTTTGAGTGAATTTAGCTTGTGTTGCTCTGTGCGATAGACTCGTTTCTGTTTCTACCAGTTCCTAACAATTGTTTCCATTTAACTACACCTTAAAGCAGTGAAGTGTTGCCTTTGCCGTCCTGTTTCGTGCACATTCGCACCTGCGAATGTTTTGTGAAATTAACTCTTTCCAAACAGTCACGTGCAACAGCACAACCGGGTGGCCAAACCATAGCTGTGCAGCTGTTCAATTCACTGGACAGTCATTGTAGGGTCTAAAATGCAACAGGTAAAGCTTTCGTAAATAATGAATCCCGCAGGTAACTAGATATGCTGCGCACTGATTGAGAGGGGATCCCTCATGCCGACATGACAAGAGGTCAGCAGCCCTGCTTGATGTAATACTTTTAAGCAATGACTGGGAAAATTACCTAGTGATTTGTGAGTGTCAGGGTTTAAGATTTCACAAGATCAGTAACCATGAATAAAAGAGGTGATTGCAGCAGTACAAACTGAATACAGTAGACTGAGAACACGGCAAGGCTGAGGAACCGCGCTAGTGGAATCGCTAGTGTAATTACCGTTTTGTAGGACTCACTTTGATAGAATGTCTACATTCTGTGCCTTGTAATTTGCAATTCTGTTAAAAGTGTGTCTTTGGGTCCGTTCTAATTAGAACCAGCTGTCTGGGTACCTGCTGAGGAAGTTCAAGAACAGCAATGGCTGGCAGAAACTCTGGGTTGTCTTCACCAACTTCTGCCTCTTCTTCTACAAGACCCACCAGGTACAACCCCTAGACTCGCAATTGCTGAACCGTGAATATCGCCGTTTATCACAGACAGCAGCACGGCTGATTTGACAGAATGAGAAAAGGGCAATACTGTATAGTGAAGAAAATATAACTATGATGTTCAATGTTGCCACTCAAGGCTCCACAGCCGTTTCCATTTTGGGAAAAATGCCGGGAGAGCACCTGCTTTGTGGGCGTGGGTAGAACGTGTTATATTGGGGTTCTTAATTACCGAATGGCACCCATCTAACTGACCAAGTGAAGATGTTTGAAATCCCCCACAACAATCAGTAAAGACCACAGCACAAAACCCATCGTCCCAACCGGGGAAAGCATTGTGACGGGGCTGCGCAAATGTTATAGGATAACGAAAGTCAAAAGCTTTTGAATACACTATTGAATTTCTGTACCATGTGTTGACATTACAATGCTATCCTTTGACTGTTTTGCAGGATGACTATCCCTTAGCTAGTCTCCCACTGTTAGGCTACACGGCCAGTATGCCCTCTGTGAGCGACAGCATCCACAAAGATTATGTCTTCAAGCTCCAGTTCAAATCTCACGTCTACTTCTTCAGAGCTGAGAGTGAATACACATTCGAAAGGTGAGATCTAATCCCGTATGATTTTTTTTCTGACCCCAAAATGGATTCCCGTTTTATAAAACAATTTGGAAACACGGTGACCATAACAACAAAGTGACTGATGGTGATCAGTAATCCATTCATAAGAACATAAGAATTAGGAGCAGGAGTAGGCCATTCGGCCCTTCGAGCCTGCTCCGCCATTCAATAAGATCATGGCTGATCTTCTCATCTAACTCTGATCCCCATATCCCCTAATTCCTCTATTTTTCAAAAATCTATCAGTCTCAGCCTTGAAAATGTTCAAGGACTGAGCATCTACAGCCTTCTGTGGTAGTGAATTCCATAAATTCACTACCCTCTGAGTGAAGAAATGTTTCCTCAACTCTGTTCTAAAAGGCTGACCCTTGATTTTAAGACTGACCCCTGGTTATAGATTCTCCTACCAGGGGAAACAGTCCTTCAGTGTCTACTTTATCCATCCCTTTAAGAATTTTATATGTTTCAATAAGATTCATCCTCCAGTGCAGTGAATGCAGATTCAGATTTAATATATACTTTGGGACACGGCATGTCAAGTGACTGCCAGGATGGTGGAAGGCAAACTAGATTTTGGCCGAGCAAATTCTTGTGTTCTCAGTGTGCAGTTATCCACTGCATTCAATCTGCATTCACAACACAAGGTGGCAGTGTAGCCCAACGAAATCTACCCATGTCCAGCAATATCTCACAGCCCGACAAGTCTAGGGTGTCAGTGAGATTAATGTCTATCCCGGTAACATGTTGTGTTAGTTTGATGCAGTCAGTAACGCACTTGCCTATGGGTCAAACAGTTATTAGTTCAAACCAAACATTAGGTTTTGAGCGCAAAAGCTGGGTTGACTACCCAGAGCAGAACTGAAGGACGGCTGCGTTGTTGAATGACCCATCTCGATAAGTCATTAAACCAAGATCCATCATAGTGTTTCAGGTGAATATTAAAGATGCCGCAAGTGGCAAACTTTGAGAATGGACCTGATGGGATTTATTAGTGGAGACCTGTAGCTCAGTGGTAGAGCACTCGCCTGACAAGCGAGACACCTGGGTTTAATTCCAGGCAGGTCAGGGTGAAACCTTGGGCAAGTTTCCTTACTCCACACTCCTGATAATATTTCCTCAAGAACATAACAACAAATTGGTTGTTTCAATCCACGACTGTTTGTGGGACACTGCTGTGCACAATTGGCTGCCGCGTTTCACCCACAAATTATAGTCAGTTCACTTTACAGTATATTCTGGAGACGTCTAGAAGACGTGAAAAGCACTATATCAAATGCGAGGATTACAGGTTTCCCCTGATTTTAACAAACAGAATTTTTTAACACCTTTTTATCGATGTACGACATTTGATTTCATTTTAAGGACAAACAAATTTGGCACATCTTTTCTGCGCATGAGTATATTTTGTGGTAAAATCGCAGTCATATTTGACGTGTGTTTTTTGTGCATGCGCAGTACATAGCGTATTTTGTGGTAAAATCGCAGTCGTATAGTGTATCCAAGTGTTTGAACTGGCCAATAGCATGTCGCTACATCATTGTTTAAAAGCAGCTGATTTTGAAGTGACACCGCGCCACGTCAGTATTATAGTCATTTAACCAGTATTAAAATACAGTACAGTAACCCAGGTAACCTTTCGTGCCTGTGTGTGTGTTATTTTGTGTGTTATGTTGTGTGTTTTGTGTATTATTTAGTGGGTTTAAGGTCTGAAAATTTTATGAAAGGGACGCATCTCGGGTTTTATAATGGACCGCATGGGAAACTGCGTTTCGATTTACGACATTTCGATTTGCGTGACATTTTTCAGGAACGCAACCTTGTCGTAAATCATATTAAAATTATTAATATCATCTCAGCCCTTGCGAACACACCTCATCTCGTGTTATTCCACTTTAATAAACTTTCTGTTCTTTTTTTAACCAGGTGGATGGAGGTGATCAAGAGTGCAACTAGTTCAACAGGTCGGGCAAGTCTCCTGAGCCAGAAGGACACTGAGATGAACTGAAACATGCACCCATGACAATGTCTTCAAGCATTACTGCAGGATACAGTGAATGTAGAACAGTAGGAAAGTGGAGACCGGACCTTTTGTCGACTTTACAAGAGACAATCTACTTAGATTAATATGAAGAACTGGTGAACGGGGTTAAAGTGGACTGACACATTGTAGACACAGCTGTCAGAACGGGTCTTGTCACAACTCAAAGGACAATTGCACTCACATATAACTGGATGAGGAGTTGGTTTATTTGGCCAAAAAAATGGGAGTTTGATACTGGCAGGTGTGAGCCACCATAAAACAAAACGTGCAGGTGACTCGTGGTAACTTTTCAAAGCTTGGGTGGTTCCATCAATCCCACTTCAGGGATCACACAGTTGTCTTGTGTAGCGAGTCCTGTCACAGCACTGTTCACCTACCCAAGGATGCACTTCCTGAACTGTAATTAACAAGCCAAAAATTGGGGAGTTGCCATCTGTTCTCAAGGTGAAATGTGGACGGAGTGAGATAAAGATACCTACAGTTCCTACCACTCAGAGGTCTGCTCCTTTGGCTATAAAAGAAGAAAGGTGATCAATCTAAGTGTCCTGTCACACTTGTGCACAGTTGTAGTCAGGATAGAATTTCAATTATTTGCGCACTCCAAACCTGGGATCAGAAAACGAGGGACCCTGTCTTCTTCCTGTCATCACATAACACTATACACATCAATGTTAGTGTTTGTTTAGTCCTGTGCACTGTGAGTTTGGGGTCTGCTTGGTCCATACTCTTGGGTCCTCCTTTGTTATATATCTGGTAATTTGATACCTGCTTAGTTTTCATTACAGTAGATTTTATAGTCTTTATGTTGTAATTCACAAATACTTGTGGCCATTTCTTCTTAGCAACTGTGTTGCTTTGGAGATATCAAGAAGGCAGAGTGAGAAAGGAGTGAGGGAAGTGTTGTAATGTGTGGGAACACTAAGTGGAGTGTGCTGTGTCTCAACTTCAATTTGATGGGTCACCGGTTGGGTTCAAGTGTTTACGGCAGGTGTGAAGGCTCATCTGTGTGAAACGGCCACTGTGTCAGCAAAGATAAGATTTGTTTTCAAAATTGACACATTTTTCTATTGAAATAGAGGTTGGAGGCCAATGTAAATCCTACAGAGAAATGGCAGAAATAGGCCGTCAAGAATGAGTCTTACCTCACATCTAATTCATGTTGTACATCATCTGAGAGTGCTCGATGTACAAGTAATGAAGAGGAATCTTAAAGTACATCTAATCTAATCTGGCACTACACGGAGCCCAGTGTAGAGGGAGCTTCACACTCGGTAATTAATCACCGTACCTCTCTAACCTGCTGCTTCTCAGTGGGCCAGTATGTAGGGATTTTATTGCGCAGCCGATTGTGTTATATTTGGCTTCAGATTCTTGATGGGACCGTGTGCAAAGGAGTTTTGTCCTGTATTTAACCTGTGCCACACCTGAACTGGGACTGCTCAGTCAGGGTGGAGAGAGCATGGCTAGAGAGCATTTTGTGGAAATGTTTCATGCAGGCAAAGCTGATAATTGTGAAACTTTTGAATATAACTTTTAAGAACTTACAGAAAAACCCACTTCTAATTTAAAGCTTCGAAAATTTGCCAAATTCGGTTTGCTCTAAAATACTACGTGAATAGAGAAAATCTAGACTCAGCTGGAAAGGGACAAGTAAAAAAAGAATACTGGATAGGTGCAGCTTGTTTCACATGTTCTACTGATTGATTGTCTGCATGGAGGGATTGGTTATGCCCTTCCATACTGTATGTGGCCTGTGGAATCCCAGGATAAAACTAATGAAAGAAATAAAATGGGAAAAGTAAATGTGAGAAGAAGGAGAGAGGTGGGAAGAAACGGATAATGGAGAAAGTGAAGTGGAATTGGTTCAAGAATGAGTGAGATCCTGACTACAGCGGGTCTCAGTGGAGTGGGAATGGTGTTGGTAGTGTTTGATGTGTATTGTTGTTTAATGGAATCAGGCAAGTGTAGGGAATTTTAGCTGTGGTTGGTAAGATGATCTTTTTATTTTAGTATTATTTTAGACGAGTACCCAAGGATTTTTTGAAAAAAGTGACTGCTTTTCAATATACATATACATCCTGACACATAAGAGTATAAGAAAAGAACAACAATTGCAGAATAAATAGGCTGTGACATTACGTACGATAGTTTTCATTCTTAATGGTTGGAGAAAAGGATAGACAATGAAAAGAGGGGTCTGGATGATGCAGTATATAGGACACAGCCGTTTCACCTCTGGGATCCAACTTTGAATCCTGTGCAAGATGATGGGATGCTCTGTGGGATGTGAGGATCCTTTGGGTGATCTCAGTTTCTAGTCTGTATGAGGGAATGGCACAAAACTGTCCATATTTGGTACCAGTTTATTTGAGAGAGTAATGAATGCAAGGAACTGAAAATGGAGATGCTGTACTGGTCAGGTTGAGGTTAAATGCGACAGAATAGGAACCAAGTACGGACTCTTAAAAGGGATCTGTTATTAACAGAGACTGAAGATATAGGCATCATGAGCCTTACTGTAGCAGGCGTGGAGGTAATAATAATATTAATATTAATAATCCTTAGTTTGGTACAGAGCCTTTCATGTCGGCAGGACGTCTCAAGATACTTCATAGTATTCACTGTAAAGTGAGGTGACTGTATGTTCAGTGCCTTGGAATGTCCTCCTGATGTGAAAGGCGCTTTACAAATGTAATTTTGTTGTTGTTGTTTTGTGGGCGCACACTGCAGCCAATTGCACACAGCAATGTCCCACAAACAGCCATGAGGTGAATGGTACATTTTATTTGGAGGATTATTGGCCAGGACACTCCCTACTTATTTCAAATAGTGCCACGGGATCTTTAACGTCCACCTGAACAGGTAGATGCAACCTTGGTTCAGTGTCTCATGTAAACCTTGCTGGAAATATTATTGTGCGGAGCTCAGTAGAAATTAAAACCAGCAAATAATAATAATCCTTGCATTTGATATAGCGCTTTTCACATCTTCTAGACGTCTCAAAGCGCTTCACAGAATATACTGTAAAGTGAATTGACTGTACATATGTGGGCGAAAGATGGCAGCCAATTGCGCACAGCAGTGTCCCACAAACAGTCGTGGATTGAAATGACCAATTTATTATTGTGTTGTTTTAGGGATTATTTTTAGGCCTGTGGAGTAAGGAAACTTGTCCAGGTATGTCTGAATGCCTGTTAGGGGCACAATATAGAATATGTATGGATACCCACATCCTAAATGACTGAGCTGATCAATGAATATTTATACATGTAACTAGTTTCCCAGCTTGCCTATCTCTGAAAATAACTTTATTTCTACCTACAGAAACTATTACTAATTAAGTTTCAAATAGTCATAACTGTTGTCAAGAGCTTAATGTGGTTATTTTAATTATAGCAACTTCAACATTTAAAAAAATATTAATTACCTCAAGCCTCTCTATACAAAATCACCATCACCAATACTATGAAACTGAATAGTAGTGATTATTGAATGATATCAAAATTTTGTTTGATTTCTCAGAACCAGTGGCTGGCAACCTAAATGGAGGATTTAACTAGGATAGCTTAACACATAAATATCCGAGTTAAAACTAGCATTGTGTGTGAAATGGAAAAGATATATCCCACAGAATATTCAATTGTACATTTCTCCTGAAACTATTTCCACAAAATATAGGCTAGGTCCAGGTTGTGCAAGCATCAAGTCGACATGACTAAATCATTCAGAAAGTAAAGTTTATGAATACTAAACATACTTTGTGTGTTTTCAATTATTTGTCCACGTGTCTTATTGATTAATGTTCTGCAGAAAATATTGCAAAACTAATTCTAAAAATGTACTAGAACATTTTTCACTAATTAATTTTGAGTAAATTTAAATATTCCAGCCTTGCAACAAACGGAGAATGCAATTTGAAAAACCAGATTCAACAGGAATTCATTCCTGGATTCAGATATGTCAACCAGTGTGTCAGGTAGAAAACGTTTGATAGAGCCCTTCATGAAGCATCATAGTTTCTCCCTTATCTCTTCAAAAGTTGGAACAAAAGGTTCTCTTCCACTCAAACTCAACTTTCAGTAACAATGGGGAAAAGTATAATAACTATTAAATCTCTACTTGGTATAGCCTCATGCTGTCAGTATCTGCTCATTCTAAATGGTTAGTGATTTCCATTCAGGATGTCAACCTCAACCAGATATATTGTACACAAGCCAGCGTTAAGGTAAGATATTGTATGGTGACCCGATGACCCGACTGCTAGAGCCGTGAGCACTTATATTGCTCATTGCTGCTGAATTCCCCAAATTGCTTTATTCGTTTGTTCCATTGTATTCATTTCCCCGGCTGTGACGCTGCCTCGCTCTGTGGTAAGAGGCATTCCTAAGTAACAATGTTAAGCAGAACGTCTTCCTTCATGAACTGAATATTTGTTGACATGCAGAAGTTGAGTGTAGGTCAGTTTAACAAAAATAAGCATCTGCACTGGTGAGAGTTTGACCCCCCACCCGGTTGTGTAATATACAAATGCACCTTCCCAAGGTGTTATTTTCTATAGTTTGCCACCCCTGTAATTTGCTCTTAGTGTGGATCATTTAGGTCCCTGAACAAGCGCCTGAGATGCCAAAATACTGTTCCAGACTGATGGTTAAATGAAACATTAATGAATGATTATTAATGATTTGCCCAGAACATCGATTGCACTCCATTTCATGCTAAAATATTCAAAATTCGCCCTACTATTTCAGAAACCGTTTGATAATTTGAGGAAATCGTATGGATCGGTATTTTCTTTATTGCTACGGGCACAGTAACTAGATTTGGTTACAAAGTCTGTCGGTCTTTTCACTCTCAACAGCTGAGTATTGTAAACATTAGGGAGGGCTTTGGCAAAGTGTTGGAGCAGATGCTCACTCCCATCGTTAGCTGACTGCTTCAGGGACAATCCCACATTATTAACTGTAACATACCCCACAAAGCAAAAGTGTGGCAGGAACTTAAATCTGTTGACGCGCTACCTTTTTTACATCTTGAAAAAAAACAGCCCAACTCAACTAGATTAATAATGTTAATTGAAAATGAACTACTGAGTTTGCGTAGGTTTGTATAGTGTGGTCCAACGCTGCCTGGCAATAATCATGTACAGGTAATAGTTCTGGAACAATTTTTTGAGGAGTTGTTTCATTGTGTTGCTTGGGATTGAAACTGATAATGATTATGATATCCACTGAAGGAATGTTTGTGTATTTATTGTGTAGCACGATGTCTGATTAGGTTTGGCTACCTGTTTATTTTGCTCATAGATTTGGTGTAAACTGTCAAATTGGTATTTGCATGGATTAGTACAATTATTCAATTATGTATTAACAGTAAAGAATTATTTAAAGAGAAAGACAAAATAACTGCCTTAATAAAAATCTGATTCAATGCAAAGTTGAATTTTCATGGGCTGAATTCTCTTTCTTCACTTCTCTTTCCTGGACAAAATTGCTCCTGTTGAAGGTTTGTTACTGCTGTGGTCATTTATCTCAGCGAACTCCTTTATGTGAGGATAATTGTTGTAATTTTTCATTGTGTTTCTCTTTCCAGTCACAATCTGTGCCCAAAAGGGCTAGCGTTTGACTTGCGTCCCAGTTCTCCTTTGAAATTAGTTACCAAGACATTTGGGAAAGTTTAATGGAGAAATAAAAGAGCTTCCATGGTATACTCTAGGTCTACTACCAGATCCTACTTTAACAAAATCTTGGTTCAAGAACATGCTCTATAGCCAAAATAACTTAACGTGTAACAAGGTCAAACCAAAAACTTGTCTTGCCAATATTGACAAATAGAAAATGTCTTGTGTTTCTAGAACTGACTGTTGATTTGGTAGCTTTGAATTCAATTTTTCACTTTAACAGAATACAGCAGCTACAGCTTTGGGAGATTACTACAGTAGAAGCTCGTTTATCCGGCACCCTCGGGACCTGGCCATTGCCGGTTAAAGCGCCTACCGGATATTCGGGCGGCCCGTGGCCGAAAACCCACTACAAAAAAATTTAAGTTATTTTAACACCCACCATACACACTAGATTAAGTAATGGCAGATAGTGACAGAATGTTGTGTTGGTGCTTGTTGTTGGAGCTGCTCTCTTGCGCTTCTCAACTTTGCTGGTTGAGGTTTGCAGTCCAGCGATTCTTTTTTGAATGGGGGGGCGCCGGACGGATGAGGGAGGCGGCAGTGCGATTTGAAAGTTGCGCGACTTTACTAGCTGCAAGCCGAAGCCCTAGACTACCAGCGGCAAACCAAAATACTGCACCTGCGCGACAATGTGGGTTATCGGCTAGCGTTATCGGCTTGCCACTAGTATGACTTTGAAGTCATAAGTGCTGCGTTTTTTTTGCCCGCTTGGCGTGCTCCATTATGGGGGGAGTCGCTGGACTGTAAACCTCAACCGGGGCATCATGGCTTCAAGCGAAGCATCTACCAGTGGGGGTGGGGGCGCTGGAGAGTGGTTTTGACGGTGGGTGCCATACAATGTTCTGTTATTATGTTATTATTTATGCATTTACAAATGCTCCACTGCTATTGTTCCAGATAATTTCCGGCTTATCGAATGGGGACTTTTTTTGGGGCGTGCCGGTTATATGGAAGTGCCGGTGCATCGAGTCACGGATAAACAGGCTTCTATTGTACTATGAAGGGTGAAGGGCAGAGGAATGTAGGGAGAAAGAAAAGGGGAGAGAAAGCAGTGAATCAGTGTGAAGATTGGACATGTTGAAAAATTGGTTCTATATTCAGAGTATATAACCCTAGCATTTTGGGAACAGAAATAACTAGTCTGTCCAGTACCTATTAGTTCTGATTTTGTTACTCAAAAGTAAAACTGCAAACTGTTTTATGCAAAGACACCCTTCAAACTGTGGTTTAGCCGTTGTCAGTTCAGTTCGGCCCTCTTTTTACAAGTATCATAGAATCATAGAATCATAGAATTTTACGGCACAAAAGGAGGCCATTCGGCCCATCTAGTCTGTGCCGGCTCTTTGAACAGAGCGATTCAATCCCACTGCCCAGCTCTCTCCCCATAACCTAACAGACCTGCTCTTCCTAAGTAAAAATCTAGTTCCCTTTTAAAAGCTATTATGGAATCTGCCTCCACCACCTTTTCAGGCAATGCATTCCAGATTCGAACAACTCGCTGAGTGAAAAAATTTCTCCTCAGCTCCCCTCTACTGCGTCTTGAAACTATTTTAATCTGTGACCACGAGTCACAGATTCACCCACGAGTGGAAATAGTTTTTCTCTATTTGCCCTGTCGAAACCCCTCATGATCTTATAAACCTCTATTAGGTCTCCCCTCAATCTTCTCTGCTCCAGAGAGAATAACCCTAGCCTATCTAGCCTCTCCTCATAGCTGAAGTCCCTCAATCCTGGCACCATCCTAGTAAATCTTCGTTCTACCCTTTCCAATGCCTTCACATCCTTTCTGTAGTGTGGTGACCAGAATTGAACACAGTATTCCAGCTGAGGCCTCACCAAAGTCCTATAGAGGTTAGTCAGCACTTCCTGACTTTTGTACTCTATACCCCTATTTATAAAGCCTAGTATCCCATATGCCTTCTTAACAGCCTTGTCTACCTGTCCTGCCACCTTCAACGAGTCACTAACACAAATCCCCAGGTCTCTCTGTTCCTTTACACCATTTAAAATTGTACTATCTAGCCTATATTGCCTCCCTTCATTTCTTCTCCCAAAATGCATCACCTCACACTTCTCTGCATTAAACTTCATCTGCCATGTGTCTGCCCACTTTACCAATTTGTCTATATCCTCTTGCAGATGGCTACTATCCTCCTCACTGTTTACTATTCTCCCTAACTTAGTGTCATCTGCAAACTTGGAAACTGTACTCCGTACACCCAAGTCCAGATCATTGATGTAGATTACAAACAGCAATGGTCCCAAAACTGACCATTTTTAGCATTAATAATTTAAAGGAAAACCTTTTGTGGTTAATCAGGCATTATTATTTTGAAAGGAGTCTGTTCAGCATGGGCAGGTATGTGCTGGAGATCTGGATTATTATTAACTGTAACACGCAATCACTGCTTGCTCGAGTTATAGCTACAGCATTGCACTTTAGAGGGGAATCTGAACTTCCAATTTAGAATGGTTATTGGAATGGAGTCCTGTAGCTCAGTGGTTAGAGCACTCGTCTTGCAAGTGTGAGACCTGTGTTCGATTCCAGGCAGGTGCTTAACATTATTTTGTTATTACGTTGCTGATACATTGGGAACATTTATTCATTTAATGTTGTGATGTTTGCTATTACATAGTTTGTGCGGGTGGAAAGGGCGCACAACGGCGCTGGGACCTGGGAGTGAGCCAGGCTGGCAGCAAGAGACCGGCAGCGAGTGAGTGAGCCGGGCAGGCGGTTAGGGAGAGAGTGACTGAGCCGGGCAGGCAGTCAGGGAGAGAGTGACTGAGCCGGGCAGGCAGTCAGAGAGAGATTATTATGGGGGGTTTTTAAAGAACATTTTGACGAAAAATGGCCAAGATAACCTAACTCCAGTTTTTACATTGGTCCCCCGCGTGCGCAATATGGCTGCCGCCATGACCCAAGCTTCCCTCCCCCTTTTCAAGTCTTTCCCACCAACCCCCCCTCTCCGTTATTCCTTCTCTACCCTTTTTTCTCTTCGCCCTCCTCGCCTACTGTCCCTGCTCGACCCTCCCACCGCTTCCCTCTGTTCCAGTATTGGAATCCTCCGTCGGGCTCACCGTGGCACTCGGCGCTGGCTGTCCAACAGCAGTCACACCAAGTGCCCTGTCCCCCACCATCACCGCCAGCCCCACCGGACACAAACCCGGGGGGTCAACCTCTCCTCCCTTATTCAGATCCCCACCCTCCCCGCCGACCATCCCAGTCCCCCCTCACACCCCTCGGCCAATTGCTCTTTCCGCATCGGCCTCCAAAATGTCTGCTCTGTCTGCAACAAGACCCTGGCCATCAACGATCTCATCCTTGATGAGAACGTTGACATCATGGCCCTGACGGAGACTTGGATCACCCCAGGCGACACTTTCCCCCTTGTTGAAGCCACACCACCCAACTACACATTCCACCATGCTCCTCGACCCAACCGTCGTGGCGGTGGCGTGGCCATCATCTCAAAGACATCCCTCGCCCTATCCCCCTATTCCTCTGGCTCCTTCCCCTCTTTTGAACATCTCACCCTCTCTCACTCCTCCCACAGTTCTTTCAAAATCCTATTAGTTTATCGCCTCCCCAAACCCTCCACCACTTTCATTTCAGATTTTTCTTCACTTTTAGTTTCCCTTTGTGCCTCCTCTGATCGCCTTATTATTCTTGGCGATTTCAACCTCCATTTCATCCCCTCCTGCCCCATTTCCTCTGAATTTTCCTCTTTACTTTCGTCTTTCAACTTCTCCCTTCATATTAACACTGCCACCCACACTCACGGCCATCCTCTCGATCTAGTGATCACCCGAGGCCTCAACGTCTCTGGCGTCACCATCACAGACAAGGCCATTTCCGACCATTTATTCATTTCCTGCAACACCTCTATCCCTCCCCCCTCCACCTCCAAACCCACCACCATCTTCTACTGGCCCTGGAAGAAGATTCCCCCTCAAACACCCTCCACAACACCCTCTCCACTACACTTGACACCCTGGCCCCCCTCACCTCCAAAACCGTCTCCCATTCCCGATCATCACCGTGGTACACAACTCACCTCCGTTCCCTCAAAAGCCAAGTGAGAGCAGTTGAACGCACCTGGCTCAAATCTGGCCTCACGGTCCACCGGCAATTCTGGCTGGACCGCATCAAATTTTACCGCTCCGCCCTAGCCACCGCCAAATCAGCCTTCTACTCCAGGATAATCCTGGAAGCGAAGGACAACCACCGCCTCCTCTTCACCACCACCAACCAGCTCCTCCGCCCCCCCCGCCTCACCTCGCAGATCCTCTCCTCAAACGTTGGTTGTGAGGAGATGCTGGACTTCCTCGAGTCCAAAATTGAGAAAATCCGCTCTGCAGTTTCCTCCCCCCACCACTCCTCCACCTCCGCGCCCTCATCAGCTACCTCAACCCCTACTCACCCCCCATTGCACACTTTCAACCCCACCACCCCGCTTTCAGTCACAAAAACAATTACCTCCATGAAACCCACCACGTGTTCATTGGACCCCATCCCCACCCCCCTCCTCCGCACCCAGCTCCATTTGTTAGTCCCGCTCATTTCTGACACCATTAACCTTTCCCTCTCCTCAGGCACTGTCCCTACCTCCCTTAAAACAGCCACCATCACCCCTATCCTGAAGAAACCCTCCCTTGATGCGTCGCAACCATCAAGTTATCGACCCATCTCCAACCTCCCGTTTCTATCCAAGGTCCTTGAAAGAGTGGTTGCCTCCCAGCTCTGCTCTTTCCTTTCAACTCACTCACTTTTTGAACCCCTCCAATCAGGTTTCCGCCCTATCCACAGCACAGAAACTGCCCTGGTTAAGGTTACAAATGACATCCTAACCGCCTGTGACCAGGGCTCCCTCTGCCTCCTCGTCCTCCTTGACCTGTCTGCTGCGTTCGACACAGTCGATCACACCATCCTCCTCCAACGTCTTTCCTCCCACCTCAACCTTCAAGGCACAGTCCTTGACTGGTTCCATTCTTATCTGACCCACCGTTTACATTTTGTTTCTTCCAACGGTTTTTCTTCAAACCCCCGCACAGTTTCTCACGGCGTCCCTCAGGGCTCTGTTTTAGGCCCCCTCCTTTTCACCCTTTACACGCTCCCTCTGGGCGACGTCATCCGCAGACATGGGGTAAATTTCCACATGTATGCGGACGACACCCAGTTGTACCTTTCTGCCTCATCCCTCAACCCCCAGACCATCGATGTTCTGACAGCATGTCTGTCCGACATCGAGTCCTGGACGAGGGACAACTTTTTGCAATTGAACGTGAGTAAGACCGAGGCCCTCCTGATTGGCTCAAGCCAGCGCCTCCACACATCGGGCGCTGCCAGCCTCAATATCCAAGTCTGCACTCTCCACCTCACAAAGCCAATCAGGAACCTTGGCATCATGTTCGATCAAAAACTTTCCTTTCTCCCCCACATCCGCGCCTTGACCGGCACCGCTTATTTCCACCTGCGCAACATTGCCAGGCTCCGCAACTATCTTACCCCCCGCGCTGCCGAAACACTCGTGCACGCGTACATCACCTCACGGCTGGACTACGGAAACTCTCTCCTCGTCGGCCTCCCCAGCTACTCCATTCACAGGCTGCAGGTCATCCAAAACTCTGCAGCCCGTGTACTATCCCGCACCCGCCTCCGCGACCACATAACCCCCACCCTCGCCCATCTCCACTGGCTCCCCATCCTCCAGAGGATCGAGTTCAAGATCCTCGTCCTCACCTACAAGGCCTTACACGGCCTTGCCCCGCCCTATTTAACCGATCTACTCTCCCCCTACACGCCCACCCGGACCCTCCGTTCAACAGGACTTGGCCTGCTCCAAGCCCCCCGCCCGAACCGCCCCACCATCGGAGGCCGGGCCTTCAGTTTCTCCGCTCCCACCCTTTGGAATACCATCCCCCAATCCCTCCGTTTCGTCTCTTCCCTTTCCTCTTTCAAGGCCGATTTGAAGACTTTCCTCTTCGATCGTGCCTTTCGTTCCACCCCAAACTCTTTTACCTCCCCTTCGTGTTTTACCCCTTCCCAAACACTCCCCTCTCAGCTCGGGTCACACGCCTCCTGTACAGCGCCTTGGGACGTCCTCCTGACGTGAAAGGCGCTCTATAAATGTAATTTGTTGTTGTTGTTGTTACATTCATTCTTATGGGAAAAATGTATTCACTTAACGTCTTTTCGCTTAAAGTCACATTTTCAAGAACCAAACAACGCGTTAAGCGGGGTCTACCTGTAGTTTATTGCTGCATGTATTGTTAGCTTTGTTGGAAAGTTCAAATTGACATATGGCTTTAAACTTCAGTCTGTATTTTTCTAAAACAAAGTAGCATTCCCACCTCTTTTACAATATGACTGTTTTGTGCACGATGCTCTGTTTTGTTCACTAATTTTTTTTAAAAGGTACTGATAGATGTTCAGCTGTATTCAATTGAAACACGTGGAGCTTACATTCACATTCAATACTATATTACCAAAGTATTAAACCAAGACAGTGGATGAATTAAATGATTTATAGTAATTTGGTAAACTTCGCACAAAATCTCTTGCGCACTTCCAAACATCTGGTGAGCCTTTTGGATATGATTGGTTTAGATAAACTCCAGTTACATTAGCCTGTAGTAGCTTTGTTCTCACAAGATTCCGGCTGGTTGGTGTAGAAATTATTAAATTATTTTTAAGATGCTTTTTGACACTTCCTATAAAATGGAGTTGGGAAGGAATGAAGTGAAATTACAAGGTCAACTGGGATCAAGCTTTATCCGATACATCCCTGGGACTCGCTGAAATAAAGGGAGATCCACTTTAATGCCACAAACTGAGCTCTAGACACTCTCTCATTATAGAGTCCTCTTATTGTGACGTCCTGTAGCTCAGTAGTTAGAGCACTCGCTTTGCAAGGGAGAGATCTGGGTTCAATCTCAGGCAGGGCTAAACCTTGGGCAAGTTTCCTTACTCCTCATGCTTGATAATGATCTCTTGACAAAAACCATAAATTGGTCATTTCAATCCACGACTGTTTGTGGGACACAGTTGTGTGCAACTGGCTCCTGCATTTCACCTACAAATGTACAGTCAATATGTTGACCGTATGTTACAGACACAAATATAATATACTTTACAGTATATTCTGTGAAGTGCTTTGATACATCTAGAACACTATAAAGCGCTATATCAAATGCAAGGATTATTTTTATTACAGACAGTTTTAATATACTAAAACTCTTATATACACAATATACACAACTCTTAATTGTCTTGTTTAAGCTCTGGTTGGAGAAAATGGCTTTATTTGTGTTAAGTAGAGCAGAAATGAAATGGGCAGGCATTGTTTTGTTCCCTTTGTGGTACATTGAGCAGCAGATCACAATAAGGGGAATTGAGTGTGTTTGGTGTTTAAAAGAATCAAGGATTCTCCTCTATGTACCTCTCCTTCCCCATCCCTGCCAAACTCACAGTACCATCTCTTAATTTGTTGAGACTCCAATTCTCTGTGTTCTTACTTTTGGAAAGTGCAATATGTTTCATTGTAATGAACACTTGTTTTCAAAAAATTGCTTTACATCTAAATCATCTGAAATGTACCAGATATGAAGATGGGTTTTGACATTTAAATTGCATGGGTCGTGATGAGGATACTATTTAATAAGCAGTTACTGGAGAGGGGTGGAGAGAGTGAGCAAGATTCATACACTTAATCCAAAGGGAGTCTAATTCTTTCACTGAAAATCACCTTTTGCTGTCAGTGTAAAATGACCATTTTCTTGTCTTCCTTTTGATGCAACTGAACTTCAGCGGATAATCACTGGGCTTACTAGGCGTTATTCAGCAATTCAGACCAGCCTCCCTGGTGAGCTATTGAAAATTCTGAGCAAATTGAATTGAGTGTACACACATGTATTTGCAGCATGAACAAACCTTCTCTCTTTTTTCAAAAAAATACCTGGTTAGATTACTGCAGGCAGTTCTGAGGCCAGCAATGTAAAGAGCTGCCTGGGTCCTGGAGACCATGAGGTGAACAATTACAATGGGTATCCCCAATGCAGAGGGATAAGCAGTGAGCAACATGGATTCTTCAGTCTTGGAAATGGATAGTGTTAATCTTTATATTTAGTATTACGCTTTTGGATATTTAAGGTCCATCTGAACAGGCAGACGGAGGTTCTAAAATAAAAACAGAAGTTACTTTTCAACATCTGCAGTATTTTGCACTTTGTAGACAGGGCTTCAGTTTAATTTCTCATCCAAAGGACGGAGTCTTCAATAGTGAAGCACATCTCCAGCTCTGCACTGGAGTGTCAGCTCAATTTGAGTTTGTAGAGCTAGAACTTGCAAAGTTCTGATTGAGAAGTGAGAGTGCTAACAAATGAGCCAGACTAACACATTTAATAATAATAATAATAATACTTGCATTCGATATAGCGCTTTTCACATCTTCTAGACATATCAAAGTGATTCACAAAACATACAGTAAAATGAATTCACTATATATTTGTGGGCGAAACACGGCAGCCAATTGTGCTAAGCAGTGTCCCATAAACAGTCATGAATTGAGGGACCAATTTTTTTTTAGGAATTAATAACCCCTTGAAGGTAACACGAAATCCAATTATTTGAAACAATGACTGTCCAGCGCCTTGCGACGTCCTCCTGACGTGAAAGTCGCTTTACAAGTGTAATTTTATAGTTGTTGTGGAGGTCGGCGCCAGTCAAACAGGTGCGGATTGGGGAATGAGGAGGTTGGAGAGGTAGGGAGATGCCAGGAAGTGAGTGGATTTGAACACGAGTGTGAGCAGCAGCTGAACAGCATGAATGGTACTGCAATTAAATAAATACAGAATTTCCGCTATTTTTTTTTAAAAAGCTTAAGTTTAAGCTAGGATAGCTCAGTTGGGTTCCAGTTGTGATGGTTACACAATGGAGGACTCTGTGATTTGCTTTTAAAATCCCAACCTGTTGTGTTGCTAATTGTAAATTGTTTGCTACCAATCTTCCTTCATACCAGTTGATTAGTTATGGGGTGAAGTGTGAGAGTGGTCTGCCATATTTTAATGAATTTCTGCAGTGTATGATGAGTACAATGTTGGTAAGTCTTTGAGGTGGTCATTCCGATTTTATTAAATAGGGTGAAATTAGCAGTATCTAATAATGCATTTGATCAATGTACTGCCCTTCATGTTCCTGAAATATTGCCTGGATTAGTAATCCTTGCCTCCTCTGGACTTGCCTGTATTGAGGTTGAGCTTTTCATGCTAATTTACCGGCATTGTGGGTCCATCTTTGATATTTTAATAGCTTGACTTACTTGTATTTGGCTGTGGAAATGCTCCCGTCTCCTATATAGTATACAGTACTGCCCAAGATCATTTCCACAATGTAAACTGGCCAGACACTGGCAATTGAATGCAGCTGGAAGTGAATACTGATTGAATGATTCTGTAAAGCAGCATTCTGCCTTCAAGCTTGGGATCTTAAATTTAAAAGATGGCTTTGCGATCAATGTTAACAAAAACAGGATTTAACACTAATAATAATCCTTGCATTTGATATAGCGCCTAATTATGTCTTGGTTGGTTGGTTTTCCAAAGGTAACATTCCAAAGGTAAAGTTCAATCAAAATGTTATGAACTGAACACAATGATATTATGGTTGTCGATGTCCAGGGATATTAGTTCAAATATAAAACACAATACATCCTGCCAAATGCTTTATTTAGGCGGAAGTAGGTTGTCCCTTTCTGGACATCTACAACAAGCAATGAATGCAACATGAATTCTCCATGGCCTCTGCCAGAAGGTCAAAAAGAACAATTAGTTTTGTTGTTTCTTCCTACTGTGCGTTTAGTCATGCAATCGGCAATTTCCCATTACAGCTGTGGCGAGTGTTTGAGGATTTTGTCAAGGGTGTGGGGGAGATTGCACTAACATCATAAACACACCTTCTGTTCTGTTTTTGAGTGCTAGATACCATCTTAAGAATTCATACTACATATGTTTTCTGTCCTGAATAATAACTGTAAAATTGGGTATTTATAATACTGTTTGCTTGCTTATGATTTGAATGTAACTGAACTAAAATGACTGACCTTATTTGATTTTGCTCTGATGCTATTGCATTGTTGAAAGAGCTAAAAACCTCTCGGGCTCTGGTGCCCCACTTCATTTAATAGTACCTGGCAGCAATCTCTGCTGTGTGTTTGCTTCAGTGGGGGTTCAAACCAGTCATACCTTCAAATACTGCATGGTGCAATCTACTGCCTACTAAACTTTGCACCAATAACATTTCTCTGTAGTGCAGAAGGCAGCTACTTTGGTTGGTTGTGAGACAACCGTGAGGAGTCTGCATCAGACATTCCCACAGCTGTGAAGTGCACTACCGATGACTCCTTTCAAAAAGCTCCAGGTTATAATGATTCACCTTGTGTTGGCTAATAAGGATGTGACACGAGCAGCTCAGTAAACTCACTTTGAGGTTTTGAAAGTGCACTGATTTTTCTGGATTTTATCTACGATTCTTGCTAAAAAAACACATCCTCCTTCCTCACCAGTATCTGATATAAAATGTATTTGCTGGGGGTGTTCGAACATCAAACAACATGGAAGTAAAGAGTCTCCAAGCAGAAGGTATTGTCACAAAATACTTACTTACAAAACGGTCATTTTCAGCCACAGAGGCTACATGACCCCCAGTGCCTGTTTATTTTAAAAAGCCACCTCTTTGAAAGCAGTTCGACTTAGAAAACGGCAAAGTAACTTGAAAAACTGGTTCGCAATGAAATGTAAGTTTTTTTAAAAAAAGGCTGTTGCTATTTGCTTCTTCTAAGTTACGTTTAAATCAGTTGTGTGGATAAAATCGCAGTAAAATTGTAATTTCCTTCAAATTTTTAGACAGTTTTATCTCCTGCATTTCAAACCATACAAGCTTGCGAGGTAATATGCAAAGAGAGTTCTAATGATGCAGTTGAGTTGGCTGGATAAAGGTTTGTGAGTGGCTGGGTGTGACTCGGGTTCTCTCTCTCTGCTCTCCCTCCCCCCCCCACTGCTGCTCTCCCCCCCCCCCCCCCCCCACTGCTGCTCTCTCCCCCCCCCCCCACTGCTGCTCTCCCCCCCCCCCACTGCTCTCCCCCCCCCCCCACTGCTGCTCTCCCCCCCCCCCCCCCCACTGCTGCTCTCTCCCCCCCCCCCCCACTGCTGCTCTCCCCCCCCCCCCACTGCTCTCCCCCCCCCCCCACTGCTGCTCTCCCCCCCCCCCCCCACTGCTGCTCTCCCCCCCCCCCCACTGCTGCTCTCCCCCCCCCCCCCCCCACTGCTGCTCTCCCCCCCCCCCCACTGCTGCTCTCCCCCCCCCCCCCACTGCTGCTCTCCCCCCCCCCCCCCACTGCTGCTCTCCCCCCCCCCCCCACTGCTGCTCTCCCCCCCCCCCCCCACTGCTGCTCTCCCCCCCCCCCCCCCACTGCTGCTCTCCCCCCCCCCCCCCCCCACTGCTGCTCTCCCCCCCCCCCCCCACTGCTGCTCTCCCCCCCCCCCCCCCCCACTGCTGCTCTCCCCCCCCCCCCCCACTGCTGCTCTCCCCCCCCCCCCCCACTGCTGCTCTCCCCCCCCCCCCCACTGCTGCTCTCCCCCCCCCCCCCACTGCTGCTCTCCCCCCCCCCCCCCCACTGCTGCTCTCCCCCCCCCCCCCCACTGCTGCTCTCCCCCCCCCCCCCCCACTGCTGCTCTCCCCCCCCCCCCCCACTGCTGCTCTCCCCCCCCCCCCCCCCACTGCTGCTCTCCCCCCCCCCCCCCCCACTGCTGCTCTCCCCCCCCCCCCCCCACTGCTGCTCTCCCCCCCCCCCCCCCACTGCTGCTCAGTGTATTTACCTCATGGTGAAGGTTGGACTTGTATTGGGAGTTTTTCAGGAACTTCAAGCTTTATTCCCCACTCTGGCTCAGCCCAATAACCTGCAACAGTGTAGATTTTCAGAGATTTCAAAAACCCGGTATTAACCCTTAATAAAGAAGCACAGCAAGTCTATGGAGACTCTCCACCCACTGTGACATATAGTATTAGGTTGGGTATGTTTATTGTGTGCACTGACCTGAAAAAACTAATAACAATAACCACTTGCATTTATAACATGCCCCCCCCCCACACCGGGCAGCTTCTCAGAGCACCTCATAGTGGCCGAGGCCAAGCCAGGGGGAGGCATAAGGTGACCGTAAGAGTGGTCAAACGGACATGTCTTCAGTTGTGACCTGAAGACAGGAAGATAGGAGAGGGTGAGGCGAAGGGGTTGAGGGAAGGAGTTTCAACATTTTGAGGCGTGGTGGCTCAAAGCAATGGGGGGGTGGAGGATTATAATAATATTAATAATAATCCTTGCATTTGATATAGCGCTTTTCACATCTTATCGACGTCCCAAAGCGCTTCACAGAAAACACTGTAAAATGAATTGACTGTATATATTTGTGGGCGAATCACGGCAGCCAATTGCGCACAGCAGCGTCCCACACACAGTCGTGGATTGAAATTACCAATTTTATTATTGTGTTTTTTTTTAGTGGGATTATTATTATTAGGCGTGTGGCTTCCGGTGACAAGGAGGAGGCCGGACCCAGTAGAGCGGAGGCAGCAGATACTGTAAGGAGAGAGGAGGTTAGAGGGTAGTGGGGTGCCAAGGAGCGGAGGGATTTAAACACAAGAGTGAGGATCTTGGAGTTGATCCGCTCTGTAATAGGGAGCCAGTGCAGTTTGGCAAGGACTAGGTTAATCGGGATGTGATGTTTGGTGTGGGTGAGAATGCGGGTGGTGGAATTTTGGATGAGCTGAATTTTGTGAATGGTGGAGGAGGGGAGCCCAGCAAGGAGGGCTTTGGGGTAGTCCAGCCAAGCACTGACAGGACATTAAGGGACTGGGGGTCGCAACCGGAGGTGGAAATGTACAGTTGGGTGTCATCCGCATACATAGAGTGGAAGTTAACTACGTACGACATCACCGAGAGGGAGCATGTAGATGATGAGGAGAAGGGGGCCAAGGATGGATCCTTGGGGTACTCCGTAGGTGACTGGGCGGAAATGAGAAGAAAACCCATCAGCAGAAATGTAGTGCTGGCGTTTTGTGAGGTAGGACTCAAACCAAGCAAATGCAGTCCCGCTGGATGGTAGAGGACAGGCGGTGGAGGAGGATGGTGTGGTCGACTTTCGAATGTGGTGGAGAGGTCCAGAAAGACGAGGAGGCAGAGAGATCTCTGTTCACAGATAGAGAGGACATTGTTTGTGATTTTCCAAGCGCTGTCTCTGTACTGTGGGCAGGGCGGAAGCTGGCCTGGAGGGGTTTGTGTAGGATGTGGAGGGAGAGGTGTGCGCAAAGTCGGTTGGCAACAACGCAGTCCATAGCTTTTGTGAGGAAGGGCAGGATTGAGATAGGTCACTAGTTTGGGGGTACCACAGGTAATTTTTTTTAAGGTGGGGGTGTTGATAACAGCGGTTTTGAGGCGGAGTGTGACTGATCCTGGCAGAGGGACTGGTTAATGGTGACTGCCAGTAGTGGGGAGAGCAGGGGGAGCTGGGTGATCAGGAGTTGGTTGGCGAAGGGGTCGAGCCAACAGGCGGTGGGTTTCATTGTGGTGATGATGGATGAGAGGGAGGAAGGAGAGATGGGGGCAAATGAATATGGCATGGGGGCCATGGTAGGATCTGAAAGCAGGGTGAGTGAGGGAGCTGGAATGGGGGTGGTGATGGTGGTGGCGATACGCTGCTGAAAGATGAGGCCACCAGGAGAATGTTTTGGAGCTAAGGAAGTCCATGACCTCTTTACACTTGGCGTTGGATGTTATGATTGAGGTGCGCATGGAGGAGGTGGTGGACGGTGGGATTTTTTAGTTATTTTTGGCCTCCAGAATGAGGCCAAAAATAGTGCGTTGTTTTTGCTTGTGCCAGGGAACGGCGGTAGTTGTTAAAATGCTCGAGCCACAGCTGGTGGTGAACCATGAGGCTGGTTTTCAGAGGGGGTGGGGGGCTTTTCCATGGGTGGAAAAGTACATTTGAGGGTTTGGTTGAGGAGAGAGTCGAAACCTTGGGCAAGTTTCCTTACTCCACACACCCAATAATAATCATTGAAAAAAAAGGTCACTTCAATCCACGACTGTGTGTGTGGGACACTGTGTAATTGGCTGTCATGTTTTGCCCACAAATATAAAGTCAATTCACTTTGCAGTATATGCTGTGAAGTGCTTGGGACATCTGGAAGACGTGGAAACCTGCATCGCAAACAAGTTGCTCAGTTCGTGTTTTCCTTCTGAAGCGAAGACTCCAGAAAACCGCGGAGTCTGTAGTCCTGGCCCCTCACCAATGGTCAGCCAGCCAGGCCTCCTGCAGCTTTCAGCAGAAATGTGGTTGTGTTTTGGAGCTTTGTAATGCCCTTTTTACATGTGACCCATTTCCCCCCTGGCTGCACACAGTTAAATTTCCTTATTGCCCGAGGGAAGTCAGGCATGTGTGCTGTTAAACCCTTAGCCTGGCTATACTTTCATTAGCGTTGAGATTTGCATTGGTTTCTGGGCTTTGTGCCAACCCCAGCGCTGCTTCTGCATCAGACAGTTGGTCTTTCTGCCTCACTGGAAAGAAGAGCAGCCAAATAAGGTGTGGAGGGCAGGAAGGTGGCTTGAGTTAGGAGCTTTACTTTTCTGAATATCACAATGAATTGAAAACCCCAAGCGCTGTATTTAATGCAACCGGGTCATAAGCCAAATAAGCAACCCCACCAAAACAAACTTTCTTTTTAACATTTAAAGACGTTCTTTGTTGTCTTTTCCCCCTGTTCAATCATACCCACGTATACATATATCATATATCATATATCATGTTGACTTTTACTGTTTGGTTGAAAAACGCACAGTGGTGTCTGGAATGGGAGAGCTGTTGCACTTTTACCTGTGAGGAATAGTAACAGCAACAACCAACAAGTTTATATTTTATATACATTTATATATTTTATATATAGATTTATTTATATATTTTACACGCAATTTTACATTGATATACAGTAGTGCCTTTCACGTCGGGAGGTCATCCAAGATGTTCACACATTACTTTGCTGCCCGTGGAACCCACTGACAGAGAGACACACCACCTGGAACATTAAACTCAGATTCAACAATCATTATCAGAAGCCATTTACGTCGCTTGTATCCAACTCACCACATTATTTTACTGCCATCTCATGCGGAAAGACAACAACAAATACCACTCCCCAGCTCGCAGGCTGCAGCAATTTGCTAGTGAACCTCGCCTCCTCTGCTGCGACTTGACTCCTCTAAGGATTTTTGCCTCATAAAGCGATGGCAAAGATTGCTTCGTGTGCATTTTCTTTCCTCGCAGAAGCACAACACAGTACAGTAAAAGCCCGTTTATCCGGCACTCGTTTATCAGGCAACCGTAACTTCTGTATAACTGGCATCGCAAAAAAGGTCCGCATTTGATTAACCGGAATTTATCCGGAAAAATGCATTTAAATTTTTTTTTGGGGGGGGCGTTTTCGGCCGAATATCCGATGCTTTAACCGGCATTGGCCAGATACCGAGGGTGCTGGATAAACAGGCTTTTACAGTACAGTACTAGCTAACTGTACTGTAACCAGCCTGACCACTAGAGTGCCAAGGATAGCACAGTACAGAGGAAAGTAAAGGCAGCAGCTTGCATGTCTGGGATTGTTAAAAGGCTTCGGAGAAGGTGGGTGAATATTCTTCTACATTAACATTGAGTAGCTTTGATATTGGCCGATCATTTGCTAGATTCCAAATCACATTTAAATTCCCATCTGTATTTAGTTGCTGTATCTGGGCTCGCGCTCCACCTTTCCAAGTAAAGGTTTAGTGTTTAAATTTAGACTGGTTGAAGCCTAGGGCCCAGAAGCAATATGTAATGCTTGCATTTAAACCATAAAGCTTATTGTACCAGGCAGTGGAGGGGCAAAGCTTTTATTTTAAAAATCATTCCCACAGTCTTTCATTCCTCTTATTCCATATGCACAACATTGTCAATACATGACATAACAAGTCCTTTGCAAAAAATATTGACTTCATTTTTTTTCCCCTCTGCACCCCTCCCCCCCCCCCCCCATGGGAGTAAATAGAGAATCATTTTTCTGTCGAGCAATTGTTTTTAATGCAATTTTAATGCAAATTCTAACATTGTTTCTGTGGAGAAATACTGCACACAGATTGCTGCAAACAATACCAACAACAACAAAATTACACTTGTATTTGTGCCTTTCATATCAGGAGGACATCCCAAGGTGCTGGACAGTTATTGTTTCAGACCCAAGCTGGAGTCGGGGTCGGGGATGGGGAGGGTGGAGGTAAAGGGGGGATTTGGGGTGACAGATGGGACCATCGAAGAGGAGAACCTTGAGGTGGGACTTGAAGGAAGCCTGGGGCGAGTGGAGGGACTCTGGAATGGAGTTCCAGAGGTTGGAGGCAGAGTGGCTAAAGGATCGCCCGCCAATGGTGTTGGTGGGGGGTGGGTCGGGGAGTGTAGAGCGGGCCGGAGCCTGCTGAGCGGAGGGGGCGGGCAGGTTGGTAAGGGGTTAGGAGGTTGCAGAGGTAAGGTAGGGTGAGGCCGGCAACGGCTTTGAATGTGAGGACCAGGATCTTGAATTGGAGCCTCTGGGTGATGGGAAGCCAATGGAATCAGGCGAGGATGGGGGAGATGGGGTCACGAAGCTTGGAACAGTAGAGGACATGGACATTAGGTTTCAGGTCTGCGAACTATTCTGAAAGAGCAACACTGTTGACATGACACATGGACAGTGGGATGGTGATGGCAGGTGTGATGTTTAGGGTGCAGACTGGGGTGGTATTTAGGAAGCCAAGATAATAATAATCCTTGCATTTGATATAGCGCTTTCCACATCTTATCAACGTCCCAAAGTGCTTCACAGAGTATACTGTAAAGTGAATTGATTGTATATATTTGTGGGCGAATCGCGGGAGCCAATTGCACACAGCAGTGTCCCCACAAACAGTCATGGATTGAAATGACCAATTTTATTATTGTGTTTTTTTTGGAGGGATTATTGTTAGGCGTGTGGAGTAAGGAAAACTTGCCCAAGGTTTCGCCCTGACCTGCCTGGATTCGAACACAGGTCTCCCCAGCTTGGTCTCCCCAGCTTGCAAGACAAGTGCTCTAACCACTGAGCCACAGGAGCTTCACATCTGTGTGTTAAGATGCATTAAGCTTAAGATAGGACGGTGTAGAGATGTGAGGATATGTAGAATGTGTGGTTAAGGAAAATGTTTTTTTCTTGCAAGTGGTCTGAGATAATATCCTTATGCTTTTTAGCATCCAAAACATGCGTACATGCTAACTGAACTTGGTCCAACTAACTAACATATCCTGAGGGATGGACTGAAGTGAAACATGTCAGTTGATTGTTGGGTGTTACATAGGATCATCTGACAAGAGTCAGATACGATGAGCAAACTAAGAATTCCCATTGACAAATCATAGATTGTATGTGGAAAAAAAAGCAATTCTGTACATGGTACACACTGCGTGTCCAAGAATTTCTGTCCACTGGATCTCTCTACAACCACAGGAACTAATGTCAGAGCTTCCAAACATAATCCCGGTTTTGAGTAAAGGCAGATGGTTTATTTAGTGTACGCATGGATTTGCATTGACATGAATTCCATTGGTTATTCACATAAAAGCCATTTGAAAAGTTGATGCTTCGGAAATCCAGAATAGAGGAATAGAGGAAATCTCACTGTTATTCCCTTCTCTCCTATGTTATCATCCCACTCTCAGTGAGGTGATGCCTTCTTGGAACTCTTGGCAGAACTGATGAAGCAACATTGAAAACAAACTTGTAAAGATTGGGTCGCGGGAGGTAGGTGCAGTGAATGAAGGCCTTTCAGCCCATTGTATCTGATACTTCTTATGTTTATGTCAAAAGTCCACATTGTGTCCATGTCTACCTATAAGGGCTTTATTTAGACCATTCTGGGGAAATGAATGGCCACAGGATTTTCCAATACTTCCTTGAGGAACCATGCTTCAGGAAGCGCTACTTTATTTTTGCTGCCCACATTTCAAATGTCTTCTAAACGTTTTTAAAACCACTGGTTCCTCCCTCCCTGCCTGCCTGCCTGGACCGGACCGGACAGAGCAAACCACACCAGACCAGACAGGACAGAGCAGACCGACCGACAGACCAGACCGACAGACCGGACCGACCAGACCCGACCGACCAGACTGACCAACCAGACCAACCGGACCGGACCAGACCAACCAGACCGGACCAGACCGGACCAGACCAACCAGACCGGACCAGACCGGTAGGACAGACCAGACCGATCAGACCCGACCGGACCGACCAGACCGGACCGACCTGATCTGACCGACCGACAACAACTTCGATTTATATAGCGCCCTCCACGCCAGACGGCGTCTCAGAGCGCTTCACGGTAGCGGATCCCGGGACTGAGCCAGGGGCAGGGGCAGGAAGGTGACCAAAAGCTCGGTCGAAGAGAAAGGTCTTCAACTGTGACCTGAAACTGGGAAGAGAGGGGGCGAGGCGAAGCGAGTGAGGAAGGGAGTTCCAGAGCCTCGGGGCGTAGTGGCTAAAGGCACGGCCGCCGAGGGTGGAGCGGAGGACTCGGGGGACATGGAGGAGGCCAGACCCAGAGAAGCGAAGGCAGCGGGTGCTGGGTTTGGGGGGGAGAGGAAAACAGAGAGATAGGGGGGTGCAGAGGAGTGGAGGGATTTGAAAACAAGGGTGAGGATCTTGAAGTCGATCCTCTCTGGGATAGGGAGCCAGTGAAGTCTGGCGAGGACTGGGGTAATGGGGGAGCGAAGCTTAGAGAGGGTGAGTATGCGGGCGGTAGGGAACGGCGATTAATCGGTTTTTCGATTAAACCCGATATGATTTTCAGATCGGTGTGCCGATATGGTGATTCTAAAAAAACTGTTATATCGAGAGATTCGATTTTAAAAATATACATCGATATATTTTTAATATCGTTCCTGGCAATATATCAATATTGTTGGTATTATCAGTGTAATGCGATCTTTTCCAGCTTACCTTGTCGCCGGCATTGCAACCTCCTAGATCTAGAGCATGGAATGCGCGTACATTCGGTGCGCGCGCACAATTAACGGGCGCGCACATCCGATGCGCGCGCACACTTTACTGTGTATACTCGACGTGAGTCGTGGCGTCTTAACAAAGTCGCATCGCTGAAAATTGCAGTTTGAAAATTTACCTTTCTCATCATGGGGAAAAGCCCCGTATGGGACTACTTTGAAAACAATGCAGTCAGTAATGGTGTGTATAGATGTACAGTTTGCAAGGTCTTGGTTAAGACATCTGATTCGAGCACGAGCAACCTGCGACATCACATTAAGCAGCACCACCCCGCCCAGCACGCTGCCCTCAGAGCGAAATCATTGTCGACAACAGCAGGAAGTCGAACCAGCGCTTCGGAGAAAGCGACAGGTAGTGTGGCCAGTGCAGCTCAAATAATTCCTGCTTTATTTAAGAGGAGAACATTGTACCAGAGAGGGGACAAAAAGTGGCAAAGTATCACGAACGCTGTCACTTTTTGCATAGCAAAGGAGAGCTTGCCAATGGCGAAGGACATTAATTCAGACTTCAGACTACATAAAAATAAGTGGCATTTTGTGGCTGTAAGTGTTATTTTTGTGTGTGAGAGAGTTAGAAGCCAGATTATCACTGCTTCTATGTGTGTGTCTAGTCAGACACACACAGCAGTGATAATCTGGCTTCTAACTCTAACAGTCAGACTGTCTGCCTCTCTCTTTTCTATTGTAATAGATCTCATTTACACGTGGACATTACATGCTAGTTTCAAGCAAGAAATGGAGGAGAATAAATCTCTAGATTTTGTTTTTGGTGTGTGTGTGTTCTATTTTGTGTTTAGAGATGGAGGGAGAGAAGGAGAGGGGGAAAGTTGGGAGAGAAGGAGAGAGGAAGAGAGGAGAGGGAGGGAGAGAATGAGAGGGGGAAAGGAGGGAAAGAAGGAGCGAGGGGAAAGGAGGGAGAGAAGGAGAGAGGCGAGGGAGGGAGGGAGAGAAGGAGAGGGGGAAAGTTGGGAGAGAAGGAGAGAGGAAGAGAGAGAAGGAGAGGGTGAAAGGAGGGAGAGAAGGAGCGAGGGGAAAGGAGGGAGAGAAGGAGAGAGGAGGGAGAGAAGGAGAGGGGGAGGTAGGGAGCAAACAACATCGTATAATTCAACAGACCTTGACACCAACATTACAAACTTTCTGGACCTAGAGCACGCATTTCGAAATGTGCGTGCAGCGCGACTGCGCGCGCATCGTCAGTGCGGACGCACCGCGACTGAGCGCGCCATCAATGCACGCGCACTTCGAATGCACGCGCATGCGCAGTATAAAAACTCGATAGATCGGTTTAAGCAGGTATGAGCAAACCGATATATCCATATCCGGAAAAATCCCATGTCGCCGTTCCCTAGCGGGCGGCAGAGTTTTGGATAAGCTGGATTTTGTGGATCGACCCGACCCGACCCGACCGAACTGATCGGGTCGACTGACCTGACCTGATCGAACCGATCGGCCCGACCGACTCGACCCGACCCGACCCGACCGGACCGACCGATCGGGCCGACTGACCCGACTGGACCGGACCTGACCGACCGGCCCGATCCCACCGACCGACCCGTTTCACCCACTAAAATATACAGTGAATTCACTTTACAGTAAACTCTATGAAGCTCTTTGAGACATCTTGAAGATGTGATAAGACACTTTATCAAATGTAGGGATTATGATTATTAATTTATCCCAAATACCTTGGAGGTGGCGCTCCTCCAACAAAGGTTAACAAACCCAGGTAGCGATTGCTTGTCCAGTGAAGCATTTCTCAAACTTTCTTATTAAGTTGTCCTTTTATCTTTTATCCTTTGCAGCAACGCTGGAAAGCGGGTTCCCCATCGCGAGCCATGAAGAGGCTACACAAGGGCTACCTCTTCGCTCTCCTCGTAACCGGCATTGTGGTTTGTTGGCAAAGTACATTCATTCACTGTTTCCTACAAAGATGCTATTTGAAAGATAAATACGATGTGGACGTTGATTATTCAAGTTTAATCACAAATCCCGGGATCATGTTTGTGGAGACTACAAATGAGATGGAGCCGTTACCGCTGACTGCATGCAGCGTGGAATCAGCTGCTCGGGAGAATCCAGATAAACCTGTTTATTACTTTATGAAGGGATTCAGTGGGAATTTATCACAATATCCATACCCTCAGTTTGTCGCCACCCCCATCCTTTCGTCAATCAAGAACGTCGTGTTGGTACCCTTGAGGCTCAAGGCATTGTTTCAAAATACCCCATTGAGTTCCTGGTATCAACAGGTAATACCAAGTTCAGAATCTTATCAGCAAATGGCTCCCTCTGCTGGAAATGTGTATATATAGTAACAACTTTAATACCATTTATGACATGTTAACATTGATTTTGTTGTCAGTAACTATGTCACCGTTCTCGGGGCCTCCTTTCCTTTACCCTTCCATCTTGCCATCTCTCCATCGGTCTGTAAATACTGCCCAAAAACCTACCTACCGTTTGGCTGCTTCTCTGCTCTGTTCCTCGGATTTATTTCTGTTTTCGTGAAGCAGAGACGCTGTCCTATTTGAAGGCCACTATAAAATATACCACAAAATATGCAGTCATTGACTAATTGACTGTGCCGGATAATCACAAAAAATTTACTTATTTAAAAACATGCTATATTAATAATACACTAAATAGTAACAGAATATTGTATAGCTACTTACGAATAAAGATTCCAGCACACTCGGTACACAATCGTTAAAAAATGCTGGAATGGGGAATTACCCATTCCAGCATTTGGGGGTCGAGGGGTGGGTCGAGCAATCGGGTTAATCGGGTCACGGATAAACGGGCTTCTACTGTATATCCTTAATGAAGCAGATCCCAAGAACTCACCATAATAACCACGTGCAGTTGGTAACATTCTTGAGTTTTGAAGTTTTTTAAACTAACATGTTCGCTTTTTGCCTTTTCTCCCCCTCCCCCCTCTCCCTCCCCCTCCCTCCCCCCCTCCCTCCCCCCTCTCCCTCCCCCTCCCCCTCCCCCCTCTCCCTCCCGACACCTCTGTTCCTGAAGATGTTGAACCGTGGTGTACAGTTAAGACATTGGTCCTTCCTTAAAAGAAAGATATTTTTATATAATAGAGTGACTCCAAAGGGTCTATATTCCTGGCCAACCATCCCAACCATTGGTTATTCACTTCAAGGCTAGTTTGTAGGGCATTGCTCTGCAAATTGGCCGCTGTGACTGTGATGGCTTACAAAATATCCAGTCAATCTACTTTACTGCAAATCTGTGAAATGCTTTGAGATGTCCTCCCAGCGTAAAAGATGCAATGTCAAATGCTGGAATTATTATTATTAATCAGGATTATTATTTTATTAGCAAATAATGTTGCTTTGTTCTGTCCATTACGATGCAGGTAAATCCGTATCGGCAACAATACTGGGTTCACGTGCTCTCTGATGCCTGCAGGTTAGCACTTCTGTGGAAATACGGTGGCATCTACCTGGATACAGATATCATATCCCTGAAGCCTTTGCATTTCACAAACTTCATCTGCGCGGAGGGATACATGACTGCCAACGGTGCCGCCCTCGGATTTCAGGATCACCATCAATTCATGTGGGACTCCATGGAAGACTACGTCACCAACTACAATGGGCGGACCTGGGGTCATCAAGGCCCTCACCTGATCAGCCGTGTGTTGAAACGGTGGTGCCGGTCTGATAAACTTGGCAAATTTCTTGACTTGCAATGCAATGGCATTTCCTACTTGTCGCCCAGATATTTCTATCCAATTAAATACACCGGGTGGCAGAGGTTCTTTGAGCCCTGGAGTAAGAACAATATCCAATCCTTTTTCTCGGATGCAAAAGGGGTTCACATCTGGAACTTCAAAAACGTGGGACAACGAAAACAAGTGGTTGCAGGAAGTGGGACATTAATAGAGAATTTGTTTTTAAAATATTGTCCGACCACCTATATGGTACTTGTAAAAAGTAGCAGCTTTATGCAGTAAATTTTGCACACCAGAGAGCTAAGTGCATGTTATTGCTGCATCAGCCTCCAACCATGATACTCTTGTGTTGCATGACACTGTGGAGGATAGTGACATTTGGTATACCTTATGTATTAATCCTTGCATTTGATATAACGCTTTTTCATGTCTTCTAGACGTCTCAAAGGGCTTCACAGAAATATGCTGTAAAGTGAATTGACTATGTATGTGGGGGAAATGATATATATAAATGATATATAATAATATATAAATTATATACAGTATAATGGGCAATAATACAATAATAAAATAACATATATAGTATAGGCCTTTTCACGTTTTTGAGATATTCCAAAGAACTTCACAGGATATACTATGAAATGGTATGAAAGTGTGTATTTTCTGGGTGAATGTGGCGGTTTATCTTGTGACACTTTGCTGGTGTGAAAGAGCTGTTGTGTTTGCTTACAATCAATAGTCTTTAGATTCGACAGTTATTGTGATGTACATGGAGACAGCTCATTTAAGGCACTTTAAAAATCTGAATTGTTGCTACAACTACAGTGAACTAGTGATAACTACCCAACATACACTGCTGAATTCAGGATAAAGGAACTTTTGAAAGGATTTCCGCCCATCGTGAAAGGTGCTATACAAAAATAATTTACTGTGGTTGAGTTGGAAGAGACCTACTATGTAGCCTTATGGAGTCCTGTAGCTCAGTGGTTAGAGCAAGCACGCTTTACAAGCATGCGACCTGAGCAATTCCAGGCAGGGCGAAATCTTGAGCAAGTTTCCTTATTCCACATGCCTGATCATAATCCCCCCCCAAAAAAATCTATACTAAATAAAACATAATAAATAGTTAATAAATCATTATTAATAAACACCCCATTCCATGACTGTTTGTGGGACTCTGCTGTGCACAATTGGCTGCCGCGTGTAGCCCACAAAAGTAGTCAATTTACTTTCCCGTATAATCTGTGAGGCGCTTTGAGATGTCTAGAAGATGTGAAAAGTGCCACATCAAAATACAAAGATGATTATTATTATTATTATTATACGAGGAATATCAGCTGAGAAGAACAATGACACATTGCATTTATAGAACGCCTTTCATGTCAGGAGGATGTCCCAAGGGCACTGGACAGACAGGGATTTGGAACTGAACTGGGGTTTGGGATCAGAAGGGGTGTAGTGTAGGGATAGAAGGGTGACCGAAGGCATGGTCGAGACTTGCCTTAAAGGAGGTGAGGGAGGGAGGGGTCGATGGGGTGGAGTTCCAAAGGGAGGGTGGGGGGGCAGACAAACTGAAGGCTTGACCACCGATGGTGAACTGAGACGTGTGACAGCTTCAGCACATTGTAACGGAGTCTAGGTGAAGAGGAGTAAGTAAATACCGTAGATTGCAGCAGAATTCTTCTGATCAGGATCGAGTCCCGTTTCCCTTCCTTGTCACAGACGTTTCACGGTGAGATTTCATCAAAAGTTACGCTGTTCTAAGCCGCAAATTGGTTTGATACAATTTTGACAAACAGTCTGGTTACTGGGCAGATGGTAAGCATTTGCGATGAAATATAATAATCTCAAGACAATTTACTACCCCCCCCCCCCCCACCCCACCACCCCCCCACCCCCCCACCCCCCCACCCCCCCACCATGGTAATTAGAATGTCAGTGCAGCTGGTAAAAAAAAATAAACAAAGTGAACCTTGTTGCGGAGTAAACGGCTGACTGACTGTGTAATACTCATAATTAACTGAAAACGATGTTTAGTTGGGAAACGACATTTTGTGTACATTATTCATGGAGTGCCTGCAAGAAAAGCAGCTGCGATTGCACTTGGGGAATTCTGATCCTCGCATAAAGGACGGATTAAGGTGATGTATCACTTTGTGTAATTGCTTTGGGGGGGGGGTTAAAGTGCAAGAATTGTAGAGACAACGTTCCTATCGAAGACCCCGCTCGCAATTCAAGAGCTACTTTTGTTCCGTTCCACTGTAATTATGTGACACAGAAATGTTGTGGAATACTCCACACTGTGTGATGTGGTTCTGAGCTCTATGAGACAGGAAAGTTTGGTCCCTGCTCTGCCTTGGTAAACATTGTAAACTCCGGTGGTGTGAATAGGTGAAGGAAATTAATCTAGATTCCCATTCTTAATCGCTGTCCAATGACACTGGGCAGGAAATGAAGATCATTGAACCATAGAAATTCACAGCGTGGAGTGAGGCCATTTGGCCCATCTTGTCTGTGTGTCCGCCCATCATCCCTTAAACAGCAATCCTTTCAGTCCCATTTGCCTGCCTTTTCCCCATACGCTTGTAGTTTATGTTTAGGTGACTGTGACTGAATTGGTGCCTGCACTTGTTGGGTCCTAAAATTGCATTGCAAATCACTTGAAATGAATGACCAGTTCATCTGCAGTGGGAAGGGTAACTGAGAACATTTTACAAGAAGTTCATCCGAAGAGTGGAGAGGCCATTGGAATCCAGAAGCAACTGATTAAAATGCTGGGATTCTTAGAGAAGGTAACTGTAAACTAGAGGATACATTTTCCATGGATTTTCAGAAGGTATTGGATAATATTTCATCATGGAGATTTGTAACTAAGGGAAAGATCATGGAATTAGTGACCAAGTTAGCAAGTCGGATTGGAAATGAGATTAGGAAATAGAAGATGGTGATAATAATAATACTTGAATTTGATATAGTACCTTATCACTTCCTCGGAGTGCAGTGATGGTTAAAGTTCAACGGGAGTCTGCCCAGGGTTCCTTTCCCTGCTGCTAACACTGCTTATAAATCATTTGGCAGTGACAACTTCTGGTAATATCATTGAATTGGATGATTATACCACGCTGTGTGGGCAGGTGACAAACAAGGAAGATGCGTGGTACTCAAACAAAATTGGACGAATGAAGCAGATGGTCTAATGAATGGCAGATGGATTCTAAGATAAATAATCCAGATAAATATAAGGTAATCAAATTGGAGCAGGAAACATCACCGTGGTTGGAGTGAAACATTACCTGTGGAGAACTAAAATAATTTGGGTGCGACTCCTCATTATCCACTGAAAAGTTTCCAGTCAACATGAAGCAATTAACCACAATGTCAATTAGTATCAGGCTGGATCACAAGCATTTCACAAGCCGTTTAAATAAATGTCTAACTGTGCGTAGATCACTGGCGAGGCTACATTTTGAATAACTTGCCCAATTCCAGGCCTGTACATTATCAGTGGCTGAATTTTAATCTGCTGGAGAAAGGCAAGTTAAATAGAGAGATATATGATCTATGAGTTTTAAACTGCGGTGAGCTATAAATGATGTAAATGTAGCAAGTTTACATCTCGGAGGACATGTTCAAATGAAGGCTCCTGAACACGTTCAGGGAGATGAAAAGGTTTATTGTATCCGCCAATGAACGCTGAATATGTGCCTTAGTATTTTCAGTGTAGCAGAACAAGCAGGTTCAGGCTCAGGGTTGCAAAGAGCAATTTCAGGACAGACACCAGGACTGTTAAAGTCTAAGGCTTTTAAAAAAAAGCATATGGGATACTACGCATAGAGTACAAAAGTCAGGAAGTTCTGACTAACCTCTATAAAACTTTGGTTAGGCCTCAGCTGGAGTATTGTGTTCAATTCTGGTCACCATACTTTAGGAAGGATGTTAAGGCAGTGGAAAGAGTGCAGAGATTTACCATTATGGTACCAGGAATGAGGGACTTCAGTTATGAGGAAAGGCTAGATAGGCTAGGAGTTCATCCTCATTGGAGCAGAGAAGGTTACAAGGAGACCTGATAGAGGTTTTCAAGATCATGAGGGGATTCGACAGGGTAAACAGGGAAAAATGGTTTCCACTGGTAGATGTATCGGTGACTCGTGGTCACAGAATTAAAATAGTTTCAAAAAGCAGAGGGGAGATGAGGAGAAATGTTTTCACTCAGCGAATTGTTCGAATCTGGAATGTGTTGCCTGAAAAGGTGGTGGAGGCCGATTCGATAACAACTTTTAAAAGAGAGGCACACGTTTATTAGGGGAGGACGGGTTTGCGAGGTTATGGGGAGAGTTGGGGAGTGGGATTGAGTTGCTCTTTTCAAAGAGCCGGCACAGACTCGATGGTCGGAATGGCCTCCTTTTGTGCCGTAAGAATCTATGATTCTAAAATGTATTGCTTTATCCAAAGGGTATTAAATGACAGGAATGGGTTACCAGAAAGGCCCGTGAGGTCAGGATTCTGGACTCAATTAAGCGACGACCTGGTGCTGTCATGGGAAGGAGTGAAATGTGGACACTCTGGAAGGATGAGATCAAATGGGTTAATGGACTTTCTTCATCCTTTTGTTCTCTTGTGAGTCCAATCAAAAGCAATGAGGCTCGCTGAACAAATATAAGACGTTATCCTGTTGATCATAGTCAAGCATTTTCTCAGAGATCCAAGGTGATCATGCAGGATGCTGATAGGATTTCTTCAGCAGTTTTTGCCAGCGCTTTCTTCACACTTTCTCAAATGTTGTCTGTATATTCTCCAGATCCAGAAGTTGTTTAAACGTCTGACCTCCATGCCAAACGGCGTCTCAGAGCACTTTACAATAGTGGATCAGGGGACCGAGCCAGGGGCAGGGGCAGGAAGGTGACCAAAAGCGCGGTCGAAGAGAAAGGTCTTCAGCTGTGACCAGAAACTGGGAAGAGAGGGGGCGAGGCGAAGACAGCGAGGAAGGGAGTTCCAGAGCCTCGGGGCGTACTGGCTGAAGGCACGGCCGCCGAGGGTGGAGCGGCCAATTAAGGCCATTGTCTTAAACTTTGTGAAATTCTGGAACCCTGACTTGATTTGGAAGCTGAGTTTCCACAGTTTTGGGGTTTTCTATTTGTTGGATTTGATTTCAACTTGTTTTAAGCACAATATTCACACCTCGATACAAATCAGTTTGACAATGCCTTCTTGTTTCCACTGTTTGATTTCTGATTTAATCAAAAAAAAACCTTCAGTTGATAATTCTAATCCCACAGAATATATGGTCAATTCACTTTACAGTATATTCTGTGAAGCGCTTTGAGATGTTTCCAAAGACATGATAAGGAGCTATACAAACTACTGTACAAGGATTATTATTATAATCCAAGTATCTGAAATATTCACAAAACTGGAATGACTGCTTGATGCAATTTTGCTCTTAGTTTGCATGTAATTGTAGCTTTGTGTGTTATATACGAGAGTATAATGAAGGGAGTGGAAGCAGTGAGGTGAATATTGGCAAAATAGTCAAAATATTGCTCACATAAAGACAGACAATAAACATCAGTCTCATGCGTACACTGGGATAAGAGCCCCACAGAACTTAGAAAAATCCAAGGTGACTAATAGTTTATAAGAATTTTATTTCACGTAGCAGAAAGTAGTTTGAGCCGTATTGGACAACAAGACTTAATTTTCATAATTCGGTTCACTAAGGAACATAAGGATGTAAAGTAATCTCAATAAATCATTTTTGAATATTCCAATTAGGTGATATTTCAGGGAGCAGAGAGCAGACAGAAGAACACATGTGGGGAGCATATGGACCATTTGTTCCTCCGTAGGATTTTAGCTGCATCAATGTTATTAAATATTAACTGCACATACTTTAATCACTGCTCTGTAAATGTACTACTTTAAATTGCTTTAAACAAATCCCTCATTTAATTACTGTATGTCAAGGTAATGCCAGTGATTGGCTGCTGTATTGCGATCTCCTCTGGAAAAATAATTTTGCCTTATTCTCCACTGAATTATGGAGTGTGGTAAAGTGGTTCAATGTTACCTAACTAGTTTGCGTGGGCAAATCCATAGTAATATAGACATCTGCATATAATGCTTTCACCCTATGAGTCATCGGTCATTTCAAAATGCATCAAAGCCACTAATCCATTCAAGAGAGTTTCTCCTGGTGTCCCGGCCGACAATCCCCCAAATAAAATGAGACGTTGACTTCACGTTTATTTGTGGGACATTACAGTCTGCAAATGGGCTGTAGAGTTCACCAACGAATACACAATTAATACATATTACACTGAATTCTGTGAAGTGCCTCCAGGTGTACTCCGATCAAGAAAGACGCTGCACCAAATGCAAGGATTATTAGTATTGATCATTAATATTCCGTAGATCAGGGTTAGGGTGTAATGATGTGGGGGTACAATATAATGAATGTATGTTTTTTGATGATAATTTATAGATAAAAAGTTTAACCTTTTTGCAGGTACTGAGAGAATAAAGTTGGTCATTGACTTCATCAGGCTGGAGATCTGATAGCTGTCACATTAGAATATCTGTCTCTCAACCAAGCTTGCCTGTGCATCAAGCTGTTCTTTCTAACTACAGAGTTTGGGTAGTCAGTTTCCTGTTGAGGTATTAGATGGAATGTTTAACTACATAAAACTGGGACTCTGTTACCGAGGATGGACATTGATGATTTGATCTGCTGCAAACACATATGGAATTTGGACTTGCTTTGGAAATAACGTTCGCTTCCAAATCACGCAGTCACAATGTTTTGTGACAGAATATCCTGTGAAGCGTTTTGAGACGTCCTCCTGATTTGAAAGGCTCTGTACCAAATGTAGGGATTATTATCATAAGACCTTCCAGATCTTACCCACTGAATCATAAGTCGAGGGCCAACATGTGATCCTTAAATTACATTCAGCTGCAAGCTTATCAGCGTATAATGAACTGATGTATTTTGTTACCCAACATAATGTTAGGTGAGTGCGGAGAGGCAGGGGTACTGAAGTAGCTATATTCTATTTTTCTCATGGAATGTCAGACTGATAAGTCACTGAATGGCCTCCTGTGTTGTGAATGCTCCATGATTCTATCATTGTAACACACACGCCACTCTTTGATTCCTAACTCAGGTTAAAATAGTCGCTAGACTTAGTGTGACATGACTTTTAAACAGCACTATTAGAGAGCAGTATCAATTATTTACACCTAAATGAATAATATAGGACTTTCCCTTTTGAAATTGACTCTGTAGGAAGCAGTATAACAAGGTATTTGATGATGGTAAGGATGCAACTGTTCAAATGTTTTATTTTCGACTGAAATCGTTTTGATATGTAATGTTCATTTGAAGATAGGAACTTGCTTTCCATCACTGCTAACATCTTTCATCACCCAGTAGTGAATCACATATTCTGGATTATCAGATGCTCCTTCATGTATCAGATATCTAATTTCTCCAGATCTGGTGATATCTTTGCTTCCCAATAAACTCCCCTGTTATACTGAACAAAGAAAATGCCACAGAAAGTAATACAGTACTGTACTTCAATTGCTTCATTGACTTACAATAAAACAACGCCATCAAAATCTTCTTTGTTCAGCGCCGCTGTCGTCATGAATCTTTGCTGATGGCTCGCTCAGTGGTAAATCCTCCCTGTGGACAAACAGATCAGGAATACCCCAGGTGCTGGAGGAAATATTCTGATGAATTGTATTGGTTTGTGCCACTGGTGGAGTGTGCAAATAGCAGCAGAGAATGAGTTTAAAGGAGTACAAAGGAGGCATGATAAACCATCCTGATACTCTTCCCTTTAAATATACCAATATCTAGAGAATGTCCACTGCTGCCATAAAACATCAACAGAAGCCAATTGAGGACTTATTACCAAGGACCTGTTTGGTTAAAGTGCAATTAATTTCACCTGCTGCGTGCAAATAGCCACGTATTATATCAAATTCCTTTCTGGTCTGTAGAAGGGCCAGAATTCTGTACAGATTTTGAGATTGTGGGTAGGGCTACCACGATGTTCCAAAACTCTGCAACAATCTCCCTTTGTGTTGCCTCCTCCTCTGCCGTTGGCTTGACGTCATGCTGCAGGCAGAAAATTAGGTTATATTTAATCAGGCTTTCCAATTACAGTTTGTGAGTGCATAGTGGATGTATATATCGGTGATGTGTGTACTGTTTGTATGTTGTCTGTGTGTAGAGTATGTAGAGGTGTGTATGATTATTTGAAAAAGTATATACCAGCACCAACTGTGTGTGTGTTGTAACTCTGCATGTGTGTGTGCACATGTGTGTGTGTGTGGGTGCAAATCTGTTTAGTGTGTGCATGGAATGTGCTTATATTTTGTGAATATTTCTACCTCTCTGACCTCCTCTTTCCTCAAAACAGCACCCGCTGCCTTCGCTCCTCCAGGACTGGTCTCCTCCTTGTCCCCCCCGAATCATCCGCTCCACCATTGGCGGCCGTGCCTTCAGCCACTACGCCCCGGAGCTCTGGACCTCCCTTCCTCACTCCCTTCGCCTCGCCCCATCTCTTCCTAGTTTCAGGTCTCGGCTAAAGACCTTTCTTTTCGACCGTGCCTTCCGGTCACCTTTTTCCCACTTCCCCTGGCTCAGCCTCGGGATCCGTTATTGGGAAGTGCTCTGAAACACTGCCCGGCATGGAGGGTGCTATGTATATGTACTGTATATATATCGAAGTTGTTGTTATTTATGTGAAGCCTGGGTGTTATATAACAGGGATGGCGACTGTGGTCACATGCAGGCCATGAGTTGAATAAGCTGCAAGTTTCTGTTATGTTAGATCTGTCTCTCAGGCTGCCTGGACCATTGAGTTTTACCTGAATGCTAACCACCAAGCCAGACAGGACTGATATGAAATAATTCAGGCATTGATTAAGGGAAGTCTGCAGCCCACTACCCTGTGGAACTCATTACAGGATTAAATTGCCAGTAATTTCTTATCGGCTGAAGGTTAGTCAAGACTAACTCTGTTAAAACTAAATTAAACAAGAGAGAGACATATGTTTTTGGAAAGGCTCCCACTAACACCTTGGCATCTCACACTCAAAAGCTTTCAACCTTTTATACCATTGCTTGATATTTTGCTTACATGATAGCTAATTTAAATATATGTACAGTATATACCACACCCCATTGTCATGTTCAATGACTCTCCATATCCAAGTGGGTGAAGAGTCAAATGATCTGTTCTGAGAATGTTACCATTGATGGTACATGACTACACAACAGTGCAGCATAACACATAACTTAACATGCTTTTCATTTGTTTGGCTTTCTTGCTCAAAGTCTATTAGCACCTTGTATCCTGCCATTAAGAAATGCGACATCAATTCTCTTTTCCCAGAGTAGGTTTGATATGATTTACCATATTACACATTTCTCAAAATGAATGGGGTTTGATAGTCTACATGATCTTTTCATATTGCACGTTTTCTTAGAGATAGGATGATCTGAAGGACAAGACTTCAAACAACTTGTTCCTCTCCCAGATTTTTGGAACAGTAAAATCAAATTGCTCTAACAATTTGCTAACAGCTACAGAATATACTGTGTGTTTTTTCTTGCAATTTTAAAGAAGAACATTCAGCCACTCATAATGCTGTAGTTTTAAGCACTGGGTTGAATTTAAGATTCCAAATGCGTATCTTATTATCTGCAAAAGGAGATTAAATTTAACAGTTCAATGAGTTTATGTTAAGTTCCCTGTGAATGTAATTGCACTATTAAAATTGTATGCATCTCCATTTTTTTTATTTTCTCACACATTCAACAGCACTTTAAAATAGTTGCTTTTAGTTCCATGTATTCCTATGGACATGATTATGCTTTATAATTTACTGTAAAAAGGGAGAAAGGAAGCAATAAGCTTCTGTATGTTAAATTCGTAATTTTGTTTCTAGGCACTGCCAGATCACAACGTGCTATTTCATTCTGATCCGACCATATCCAACCTCACAGCCTTGAAACGCTTTATCCTACATGAAAGGCGCTATGTATCGTGGTTGATCTCTGACCTGAATAGAGCACCCTCTATTTCATCAGTGTAAAATTCACACACATAAACTGGTCGAGACTACCAATTCAGTACCAAATCATTCTGAAATATAGGCAACTCTTGCTGTGTATTCATACCCACTGGATTGGGACTAACCAGAGTTACTTAAAATATGACCCTCATAAGTCTCAGAGAGAAATTTAATACTTTAATCTAATCAATCTCGTCTGGATTCAAGCCCAATATGCAGAGGTGAATAGACAGTGATCTCTCTCATTGCGTCATGCATTCCCTTGAATAAATTACATAGCCCCTGTAGAACAAAGTATCTTTGAGGGTCACATTGACTTCCAAGCTCTATTCTACAATCATCTTTCATCTGTACTTTGAAAACCTCAGAGAAGCTATTTGTATTCAGCTACAGCATCAAAGTAACCCAATTTAAAGGATTATGTCTGTGCAAAAATTGATGGATTTCACATGAAAATTGTGATGAGTAATGGATATCAGCAAAAAAATATTACCAAATGCCAGCGTAACGCTTTAAAAAAAGGTCAATGTAGGACAATGACTGCATGTTTTTGCATTTGGAATGTTAGCATTTTGTTAATGTCACATCTCAAATATGCTTAATTGTAAGCCTTGGAGTGAAATGAAATAAATTACCAGTAGCAAGGAATAGTTCAAAGATTGAAGTGGACTGTTCTTATTAGCCATGTTCTGTTCTTTTGCTCTTTATGATGTGACATTGCTTGAAATAGGAAACGGGAAATTCTAAAAACGATTTCCATTGTTATCAATTCCCAACAGTGAACTGTAAAAGTGTTATAATTTGTACACAGTTTTCTAGTACAGCGTTGGAGATGCAACAAGCAAAATGCTGACTTAGTTATTTGCTAATAACACTGAATAACAGCTAATGTACGTTCAGTGGAAACCCAAATAATGAGAACAGTTCTGGCTTTTGACTGCAGAGGGATCTCTTGGCAAACAAGTCCACTGATTCATCAGAATTCAGCAAGACCATAACAAAAAATCACGTTTTCCCTAAGCAAAAACGGATTACATTAGATAATGGAAAATATGAGGTCCAAATTATATTCCCTTCATGTTTCTTCTTGATATGACTGTCCTTCACTTTGAAATTTAAAAAAATAGATTTGGGCACAGGATGTAAATACATTAATTGAAATTATTTTACGTTAAACTGGACTGGGTGGGCAAACGCTTTGGCAGATATAAATAACCAGAGGCTTGTGAACAAACTAGAGTAGGGATCTCCAACTGGTTGATTGTGGTTGATTAGTGGATAGCAATCAGCCCACCAAACAAAACTGTCAAACAGCCTCACCAGTCCTGGTAAGTCAACTCAGTTTCTTGGTTCCAGTGGCTACTGAGCTACGATACCCATGGCACGGCCAATAAACTAAGACAAATTCAATGAAGACAAATGTATTTGGTTGGCTGAGCGAAAAGATTGGCTACCACTGAACTAGAAGATGTGGGAGATGGAGTTCAGAGTGAGAGATGAAAAGGAAACAAATAGGGAAGAAAATGTGGAGATGGAAAAGTTCAAAGGTTTCTCCACGTGTGCAAGGAGCTGGAGAAAGACGCTATTATACAAATGTAATTTTGTTGTTGTTATTGTTTTCAGAATTGCAGCTGGTATGTGCAGCAGTTGAAGCTCACCAGCCACAGAAACCTGTCTGAGAGCAGATGGCCATGACATACATTAAGAGCTTGTAATACAAAATTGATCAGTAAAAAGAAATGATGGCATCGTGCAGTAGAAACGATATGATAGCTGTTGAGAGGAGGGATATAAATGCAAAAGGAGAGATCAGTACAGCAATCAGGGCAGAAGTTAGTAACAACAGGGAGGCTGAAATGGAATTGGTAACTGCTAATAATGTATAGTTCAAGCTGGAGACTTAGAGGAAAGCTGTTAGGCAAGTGAGAGAGGTTATAGGCAATAGAGATATAATTGTGGAGAATTTCAATTATCCAACTCTTAAGAAGCCAGACCTGGAGCAAGCAGGAAGGAACAATTCACACTAAAGTAAGCAGTGACTGTGTTGTGCTGCAATTTATGAAACAAAGGCTAGATTAGGTCTGGTCTGGTGTCATGAAGGGGCAACTGGAAGTGGGAGAACATATGGAACTTTGTGATTAGAGCAATAGATTTGATAATGTACTGAAGGCTAAAACTAAATATAAAGGATTATTGGGAAATATACTGGAGGAATGGAAATTGAGCAATGAAATGAAACACTATTTTAAGACAGGGCTTAATAGCTAGTTACTTTAGGCAAAATAAATGAACGGTTCAGGGTCTATTCAGTGTCCCCGGTTGCTCTTACAATTCAAGAATATGGTGGAAGAGAGCACTTCTTGCAAAACTATAAGATTTGCTGATGGTAAGTGGAGTGAGCGTTCTGTGTATAAAGCCAAAATTTTCTGTGATTCATGTTTCAACAACAACAACAAAATTAAATTTGTATAGCGCCTTTCATGTCGGGAGGAGGGGACGTGAGATGATCGATGGGACCTCGAAGAAGAGGATCTTGAGGTGGGACTTGAAGAAGGCTAGGGAGGGGACCAGGTGGAGGATCTACAGGATGGAATTCCAGAGGTTGGGCCCGGAGTGGTTGAAGGCTCGCCAACCGATAGTGGGGCTGGTGGATTGAAGGACATGGAGCAGACTGGAGCCTGCTGAGCGGAGGGAGTGGGCAGGTTGGTAGGGAGTTAGGAGGTCACAGAGGTAGGGTGGGATAAGGCCATAGAGGGCTTTAAAAGTGAGGACCAGATCTTGAATTGAATCCTCTGGGTGATGGGGAGCCAATGGAGTCGGGTGAGAATGGGGGAGATGGGGTCAGTGCTTAGTGCGGGGAAAGGACATGGGATGCAGAGTTTTGGATGATCTGCAGCCTATCGAGGGAAGATCTGGCAAGGCTTTGGCATAGAGTCTGGAGTTGATGAAGGCATGAATGAGAGTTTCAGCAACCTGAAGGATGAGGTAGTGGTGGAGTTGGGCAATGTTGCAGAGGTGAGGGAAAGCAGAGTGGATCATGGCCTGGATGTGGGATAGTAAAGATAGTTGAGGATCGAACAAGACACCTGGGTTCCTGACTGGTTTGGTGAGGTTGAGTGTGCAACCATGGAGGTTGATGCTGCCAGTGCCTGAGGTGTGAAGGCGCTGGCGTGAGCCAATCAAGAGGGCCTTGGTCTTGTTGACATTCAACTGTAGAAAGTTAACTCTCATCCAGTATTTGTTGTCTGACAGACAGTCTGGAATCGAGGGAAGAGGCTGAAAGATAGAGTTGGGTGTCATCAGCTGGGTGGAAGTTGACCCCGTGTCTGAGGATGATGTCAGCAAGGGGGAGCATATAGATTTTGAAAAGTAGGGGGTCAAGGGCAGAGCCTTGGGGGATGCCACAGGTGACAGTGCGGGGATAGGAGGAGTTGCCGTTGGTGGCGACAAAGTGGAGATGGTGCGGCAGATAAGAGTCTAACAAGGCAATGGCAGGTCCATGAAGAGGATGGAGTGGTCGACAGTATATTCGTAAGAGAATAGCTCCTGGGTGAGACCCACAGACGTATAGAAAACTAAAATCTTTTCGCTTCTGTTTTGGGATTCTTCTTAAATGTTCATCTTGGTTCTGTATCTTAGTTCGTTTGATGTCTCAGTTGGAAAAGAGAACCACGTGGTTAGAGTCCAGGAGACTGCGCTCAATTCCTGGTCTTTACGGTACTTGTAAAACACGATGAATGGTCATTTGGGTGACGTATTGGAGAGTAACAATAGTAATAATCCTTGCATTTGATGTAGCTTCTTATAAAAGGAGGGAGAAAAAAGTAGCTTCAAAAATGATCGATTGTATGGTTTCATCCTATGCATGCTGCTTGATACATTTTAGCCAATATTCTATTTGGGAGATTGATGTTGTTTGCGTCCCTTTTGTGCAGGCATCTGGCTGATACTTAGTTTTTAATCTGTGGTGCGATGCTCGTTAAAGTGAGCGATGATAGTAATTGAGCATTTCTAAGTAGTATTAAATGAAGTGCATGGAGGCTACTGACTGACTGACTGACTGACTGACTGACTGACTGACTGACTGACTGACTGACTGACTGACCGAACGGTTATGACAGAATAATCCAAACTTGGGGTTCTGACCAGAGTGAAGTGTGAACAGTTTGGGTTGCTCATCGGAACCTCGACCTTGCATTGACACTTGAGTTAGGCAGAGAGAGAGAGCGAGAGGGAGAGACAGAGATTGTTTCGCTGGAGACCCTCTCCAGCCATCGGAAATTAAAAATTTTCATCTCATCTATTGTGACTTCATTCAAATCAGCCCAGAGGTGAAGCGACAGTGTTATAACGCAGTGTCGTTCAACTCAACAAGTCTATCTTGAATTTGGGCTCACATCATTTAAATAACCCGTGCCTTTGCTGGCATTCTTCAGTGCACCGATTACATTAGCAATAAATCTAGCGTTTGAATTTAACATCTCACGTTAAATGTCACCAGGTTGCATTGATGTTTGTCACGATTACCCCAGGGTATTATTTTATATGTGGAAGGAACAAAATCGATTTGCTTCTTTACTGAAAATACACCCTGTGTGTTCACAATGAGAGGCACGTATCTGTTTATGGAGGTCAACATTTTTAGAATGCTTTGAAGCAATAATATTTCAATTTTATATTTTACAGTAGAATTAGATTTCGCCCACAAAATATACACAATTCACTTTACAGTATATTATGTGATGCACTTTGAGATGTCTAGAAGATGTGAAAAAGCGCTATGTCAAATGCTGTAGCTCAGTGGTTAGAGCACTCGCCTTGCAAGCGTTGAGACCTGTGTTTGAATCCAGGGTGAAACCTTGGGCAAGTTTCCTTACTCCACACGCCTAATAATAATCTCTCCGAAAAAAAACACAATAATAAAATTGGTCATTTCAATCCACGACCATTTGTGGGACACTGCAGTGTGCAGTTGGCTGCCGTGTTTTGCCCAGAAATATACAGTCAATTCACTTTACAGTAAATTCTGAGAAGCGCTTTGAGACGTCTAGAAGACGTGAAAAGCGCTACATCAAATGCAAGGATTATTATATGGAAAATAAATTAATAAAAATGTACACAGAGCAGCTGATTCATATAATCAACTCCTGATTTTGTTTTCTTAACAGAAAATCACCTGTTTAATGTGACGTGATAATGCATCAGCTGCCACATATAAATACAAAATTAATTTCATATAATTAAACAGAACTTTATTAAACAGCTAGGAATAGCTGTGGAAGATAGCGTTTCATAGCAGATTCCATTAATGAATGTGTTATTCTATTAGTTAGGAGACACTGTGCTTTTCAGTTGCAGTGCTTACGATATTCACAACAACCAGCTCATCAACTGACAGATGCAAAGAATACCCCAAAGGTACTGAAAATTGTACAACATGTTTAGGGCTCAGCAATATACAAGCCTCAATTTTGCGTTATTTCTTATTTAAGAAATCTGGGATTCTGTGATGCCCCTTCGTGATGCTGCCCCAACCACACCAATTTCAGAGCCAAGTTTCCTCAAGTCAGTGTTGGGGGTTACCGGAAGGACGTAGACCTCTTAATTAAGAGATGCGGCAAAATTAATTACTCTGTGCAAGCCATAGAAATCTCAGTTCTAACAGAAACTGGGGCCAAACATTCTACAGCACGAGGAGCAAATGTGTCAGCTCAAGTGACTTCAGCTGTCGATTGTATCAGATTGATCAGATGCTGTGAAAGGACACCATATATCTTAGGTTATCTGAATTACAATAGCTGTCAAATCAAATGTCAACTAGCACAAGGTTAACCCGATCAGGCATATACATACACTGAACACAGAGGTGAATTTTCTATAGTGTAATGCACAGTTGCAGATGGCACATGTGTAAGGTTGTAGTTGCTCAGTTGTCTGTTCTCTCTTTTCGAAGACATTAATTATGGTTATTGACAAACAACTTGGAGGATAATGGAGTCTGTTTTAGTTTCTCGTTCCAAACTGCCATTGGCTGATAAGCATCCACCTGAACAGGCAGATGGGACCTCGGGATAATATCTCACTGAAGGACAGCACTTTGAATTATCCAGGGCTACCCCATCACCGCTGGAACTCCATCCCACAGTCGCTTCGCCTCGCTCCCTCCCTCGCCTCCTTCAAGGCCGGTCTCAAGACCCGTCTCTTCGACTGTGCCTTCTGCTGCCCTCCCAACTCTCTCCCTTGCCTCCTACCTCTCTCCCGCCCCTCCCCCCTGCCCCTCTCCCTTGCTTGGGTCCTGTCCCGACTGTTCAGCGCCTTCCAACGTGAAAGATGCTCTATAAATGTAATTTTGTTGTTGTTGTTGTTGCTTTGGAGTGTCGTCCTAGATTATATGAGGTTAAAGTCCTGAGTGGGGCTGACATCCACGACCTTCTGACTCAGAAGCAAGAGTGCCACTACCTGACACCTCGAACAATGGATCAAACTGAGCAGTATCTTAACTTCAGTACGTAGACACTCGTTATTACCCTGTCCTGGGGAACTTTAAAAACTGAATTTTACGGGGGATAGTTTATATACTGTACTTACATTTTAACAAGTGAATATTGTCTGAAATGATGCAGTATATCAGAGAATGCAATACAACCAGAAAGCTGAAATTGAGTGCCTCTTATCCTTCATGGAATACTGACAACGATGGTTTCTGACTTCAGATTTAAATTGAACAATAGTTTTTGTGCTCATTGTTCTCTGGTGTCTTTCCTCATGCGGAACAAGGTCCGTTATATTTCAAACTGTTAAATCTAAATGGAAGTCTCCTCTGTCTTTTACCCTTTGATCAGCAGATCGGAATGTACAATATCACACTGTACCAGAAGAGCTGAGATCAATGCGCTTGTTTCTGAGTAAATGGTGTGTGCACACTTTGAAAAGATCAGCAGTGACAGCACTGGTTGGCAGCACTGGTTGGCAGCACTGGTTGGCAGGGCTTTTTCTAAAGCAGTCACGGGGGTGGAATTTCAATCTTTTGGAAAGGTTACTGGAAAGCTCCTCACCTTCATCCTCACAAACTATTATCTTTGTGCTCTGACAGGTCAGGGTCCTGTGTAAGACAACTGGAAGTTGCATTCAGATAAATGACTACACATATTAGATATATAAAAGGTTGTTTTACATCAGATCTCAGAAATCGGTCAATTTGAAGTTTTTTTTTAACCATGTTTGATATCGGCCCAAATTCTATGAAATTGGTTGAAAATAACAGAATTGCAATGGAACCCTCCCCTTTCCTTATTAAATGGTTATTACTATTAAAATAAATCCTTACAATGTCAATAACCACCACGAAAACTTCCATTGATACCAGGGGTAGTGTTGGAAGAATCCAATGCAAATGTAATGTATCAGGGTGGGCATGCGTTAAAGGCAAGTCTATTTCCACCCTGGTTGAAGAATATGGGATTACTGATTGGTGATCTTTTTCAAATGAAGGCCAACCTTGTGCAGGGCAATGGCATGGTAACCAGGAACATTGCCCACATACTGGAGGGAAGTTCTTTCAATCGAATGAGTTCTTCATATCTGATACAGTACATCGAGTGTCAATTTGGGGAGGGAGCAGGAAAAAAAATTGGATGGACCTAATCGTGGATCACTTTCTACAATGACTGTTCAATGAATGTTCCCTTAGAATGCGTAAGCAAATATGTGTCTTCTAGCCCTAATCAGGTTATGGATTTGATAGAGTTAAATTCAGAAAATCCAAAGACATTAGTGTTCTAAATATATTCTGCACCTTATTTATAACTGTCTGAATTACCTTTGTTTATTTATTTCAGCCATAAAATATACAGTCAATTCACTTTACAGTATATTCTGTGAAGCGCTTTGAGACGTCTCACAAACGTGATAGGGAGCTGTACGACATGCCAAGATTATTATTATTTACAATATTAATGAAAGTCCAAGTTCCACTGTGCAGAACACCAACAAGGGAGGAAAGAAACATTTAAATGTAATGGGGCATGTGCGGAGTATAAATCCAGCACCCACTAACTATACCAAATGGCCCGTGTCCACGGCATGTATGTAACTTTGTAACCATATGTGACTGTGTTTTTAAGAAGTCTAAACAGTGTGTGGGTGATGGGCTAAGGAGTTGCAGCTGCAAAGACCTCAGTATGATTGAATTAGAGTAGAAGACAATATAACAAGTTGTGATTTCAACACAGTGCGGATTCAAGCGGGAGAAAGCGTGTATGGGACTCAGTATTTAGAGACATATGTTCAGTATTTAGACTGAGAGATTGCAGTTAACCATGTGGCATTAACCTACATCGGAATGGTGCACACCCCTGCTGGCCGGAACCACACGCTCCGCTTATAGATCAGTCAACTTGTAATTGCAAAATGAGGTACATTTTAATTAGTGAGCTCCCCCTCTTCTGACACATTAGCAGATGAGATAGCAGGTACATAAGTAAGGAAGATTGCTCCCTACAGTGCTGATCCTCGCCTTTCTTTCTCTACCTTTTAAGCCAAGACAAGGGGAAGTTTCACCTTCACAATATTTTAGGCTATTTTCATTTCCGAAACATTATCAGTGACTTATTGATGGTTTTTCTGCATAGACAGAACCCAGTTCATTCACTACGGCTTGTGCTGAAATGATTTTTATACTTTCGCTGAGGAGTATGGACTGAATTGCCAATGGCCCAATAGTCTTTGAAGTATCATTCATTGGGTGAAAGTAACGATTAATAAAAAGAAACAAAAGGTGCACCCGGGAGTGATTCCCAGCACGGAGTCTGGTTTGAGAGGTTCAAATGGTTTATATATAGAATGGAGAGTTATAGTCTGCAATCCAATCAAGCAGTTCAGAAGGTTTGTTTATAGAATAATGAAAACCTAGGAGAAAGTTACAGACTGCAAACTAATTGACCTCAGATGTTCTGTATCCAGAATAGTGGACATCTGGCGTGAATACAAGGCAGCAAACTGAAAGAAGGATCCAGAACAGTTATATGCAGAACGTTAAATAACTGTGGACAATTGTAAGGTTGTAGCTTGTTTGATAAGGTTGGTATTTTACAAGAACCAATGGTTCTTGTAAAATACCTTTTGGTGAATGTATGTGTTCATTGAGATGAGGGATGTTCACATCACCACATTAGTGAATGCAACATGTTTCTCCTTAAGCCATCAAAGCCCAAATTCTAAATCAACTGTGGAAAGTTCTACCTCTTGTCAGCATCACAAACTTCCACGTGAGGTTCAGGGAGTGATGCTAAAGGAAGTCTCCTCTACTGTGCCCCAGGAATCTACATACACCCCAATTCAAAACAGCAACGCTGAATATACAGAGGTAATAATCCTTGCATTTGATATAGCGCTTTCCACATTTTTTTTATCAACGTCCCAAAGCGCTTCACAGAATATACTGTAAAGTGAATTGACTGTATATATTTGTGGGAGAATCGCGGCAGCCAATTGTCCCACACACAGTCGTGAATTGAAATGACCAATTTTATTATTGTGGATTTTTTGGAGGGATTATTATTAGGCATGTGGAGTAAGGAAACTTGCCCAAGGTTTCGCCCTGACCTGCCTGGATTCGAACACAGGTCTCCCCAGCTTGGTCTGCCCAGCTTGCAAGACAAGTGCTCTAACCACTGAGCCACAGGAGCTCCACAGGTAGATAGATGTTTGTTAGATCAGAGAATTAAGGGGCAACGGCAGGGAAGTGGACTTGAGATACAGATCAGCCATGATCTTATAAAATACCAGAACAGACTTAAGGGCTGCATAGCCTACTGCTGTTTTTTAGCGTGAATATTTTCACTACCTATTGTGGCCATCTGTATAACCTGTCTCTCTGAGTGAGGTTGAAACTGGGGTTGAAGTGGGGTAAATCATCGCAAACTCTTATAACACGTTTTTTAAGGCGTAATGCAGCAGTAAAGAGAAATGGACATTCCCATTCCCTTTAGAAAAGTATCTGGCTTAAGACTATCACTGTCTTTTGGCAGAGATCAGGAACTCAATCACAGTAGAAGTTTGGTTATCTGGCACCCTCGGGACCTGACCGTTGCTGTTTAATCAAATATGCCAGATATTTGAGCGGCAAGTTAACAAAAATCCTACACAAAAAAATTACTTATTTTAAAACATACCATATTAACAATAGACTAAATAATAATAGAATATTGTATGGATACTTACCAATAAAGCATTCCAGCACATTCGGTAAAATGATTGGTAAAATAAAAATTGCAGCGGCCGTTACGTTTAATAAGTGCGCACGCATTGCACACATGCGTAAAGTGAGCATACTCATGAGTGTCCTGGATGGCTGTGGTATGAGATCCGGTTTCTGGAATGGTGAATTGTATTGGGAGATACCAGTTGGTTGAGCATTCTGGTAGGTTGGGTGCCGTATATACCATACAAGCTTTTACTGTATTTGGAAATCTTGCTTATGATGGAATTTGGCTTGAACTGTTGCTGGCGAGGAACTATTATCACACCCATAAACCCATGAATAAACCATTCAAACAAACAAAATGGAATTCATTGGGACATTCACTTTGCAATGGCATTGAACTACCTATTTTGACATTTTCTAACCTTACAGATATTGCTGTAGATTGACAGTAGAATGAAAGATCATTTTGTAATAATTACTTGCCCTGTATATTCAGCAGCTGCAAAGTTGACTTTTGTCATTGACGTTTAATCAGAAGTTAATTATTAATTTGGGTACTTTTTGTATGACTTCTACCAAAACTTTTTCGGAACTTTTTATCTCTCCTTGAAATGTTTGGGGCAAAAAGAAAGCTCCTTTTTCAAACTATTTATGAGCCTTTCTTCCTTTCCAACTCAACTGTGGTAACTATGCAATAATTTGCACATTTTATATCATTTGAAGCGCGGATGGACGGGGTGGTGGCCTGGGCTGAAAGCTATCCTTTCATCTGTAGGTTTGAATCCAACCTGGTTCGAGAGAATGCTAGTTTATTTTCTCTCTGTTGGCAGTAACTGCCCTAATTGAAGTGAGCTTGGGGATTTTCAGCCCACTTCCTGGTGGGAATCAATTTGCAGCTCAAAGCTTCACATAATTTGATACAGTACTAATTAGAAATCTTTCTCAGAGAAGCCACAAGAGGATCTCTTGCGAGCCTTGGTCATGGACACTAAGTCAACTTTTTGTTCCACATTTGTGTGACTCCCTTCATTAATACAAAGTTCTCTAACATTAACAAATGTGCTAGTGGCTGCTTCTGAAACTGGAAGAGGCACATTATAGAGCAGAGTGGAAGTCATAAGTCTGTCTCTGTCGTCAACAGGAGCTTCCCCTGTCAACTAATAATGATAATCCTTGCATTTGGTAGAGCGCTTTTCTAGATGTCTCATAGCGCTTCACAGAATATACTGCAAAGTGAATTGACTGTATATTTGTGGGTGAAATGCGGCGGTCAATTGTACACAGCAGTGTCCCACAAACAGTCCTGGATTGAAATGACCAATTTTTAAACATTATTATCAGGCAAGTGGAGTAAGCAAACTTGCCCATGGTTTCTCCCTGCCTAGAATCGAACCCAGGTCTCTCACTTGTAAGGCGAGTGCTCTAACTGGTAGTGGTTAATGCTGAACCTAGGTGCAAGTGATTCCCTTTGTACTGTCATCTCTCACCCCAATGAGCATATGATAATCATACATTTATTAGGAATGTCTATCTGTCATCAATAAATTGGCAAAGGTTCCAGTGAAGTTTTAATTTGTCCGTTGTCATCCATCACAAATGGTGTACAGCAAACTGCATTGCCAAGCTTTTGTAGTCTTCAGATCTGAGCTGCCAATATAGTGATATTGATTGATCCACATAATATACAATATAACTGTCTTCCTGAAAGAGAAGTAAAGCAAAATGTGTGTTTTTGTTGAGTTCACAAAAATATTCAACATTAGGTTAGTATCCTATTTCCATTTCTTTCTCCCTTCTGTCAAAGACTGGATGAGTGCTTACTTAAACTTTGCATTTCTATGGACTGACGACAGACCCTATTTTTCAGAATGAACAAGTGAATAAGGTCACTGCATTGGTAGTTTCTCAGGAGCACAGAAGATGGCAGTACAATACTTGGTTTAATGGTTTGGAGACACTGCAGACAGAAACGCATTGCATATCGCAGGCAATGTTAATTTTTTCCTCTGTACCTTCCTCCTTCGGCCGAGGATAGGGAAATAGGTTACAAAGCTCTCCGTAGCTTCAACCTCCTCCCAGTAGTTAACTGACAATGGACATTCATCATATATTCATGAGTGTGTTGGCATGTCAGCCGCCACCATCACTTAACTCCCACACCCACAGAGATGTGAAGCAAGTGCCTTAACTGTTGGACCAGGAGGATGCTATATTAGCAATCTAATTTAAATTAATGCAAAACAGTATCCAACCATGAAGCGTGACTTGATTTTGTTTCACTCTGAATTAAATCAACCTCAATCTCATTAAATTTAAGGCCGGCACTAAATCCTAATAATCTTTTTGTACCTCTATTTCATGAGTAAATCCCTAAAATTCTTCTGCTAACTTTAATACAACATAATGTAACCTAGGGAACAATACCTCCACATATGCTGCAGTAGCGTACTGTTCAAATGCAACATTGGAACCAAATAACACCTAGGTCTGTCTTGCATGTGAATCATGCTTGTTCAAAGGCCACATGAGAAGACCCATGGAAAATTGGTGTGGCATAAAAGTTGACGGTTGCAAGCGTCAACTATTGAAGATCTCTCAGGCCATCTTATTTTTAGTTAACAATCTAACATAGTATACCAGTTTACCATTAGAAATTTTACATAATAATAAAATAATCCTTGCATTTCACATAACGCTTTTCACATTCTTCTAGAAGACTCAAAGCGCTTCACAGAATATTCATTAAAGTGATTTGACTATGTTTGTGGGCAAGCAGCCAATTTGGCACACCAGTGTCCCACAAACAGTGGTGGATTGAAGTGACCGATTTATTATTTTTTTAGTTTTTTGAGGGACTATATTCTGTGAAGCGCTTTGAGATATCCAGAGGATGTGAAAAGGGCTATATGAAATGGAAGGATTATTATTATTATTGTCAGGTCTGTAGTGTAATGAAACAAGCCCAAGGTTTCGCCCTGCTGGGAATCAAACCCAGGTCTCTCGCTTGTGAGGTGAGTGCTCTAAGCTACAGGACTCCTAAAAACACAGCCAAAGACCTTTCAGTTTGGGTATTGATGCCTATGCAGATCTCCAATCGGATTCTCAGTTACATTCCCCATTGCATACATCTTAAAGTCACAGACAAAATATGGCTCAATCACTAGGTAGTATCTTACCTTAACAAAGTATTTTTTCTTTGATATCCTTCTATTTGATTTCAGAGATACACATTGCAGTCTTTGTGAAGCACAAAGCCATTGGATCACTACGAATTATGCACTTGATTTGTATAATAGGTGAATCATGATTGCCTACAAACTCTGCCTCCCAACTGTTGCTTTGTTGTTATTCAAACAGAAATGACAACTTCCTGATGCTGTCAGACAGTGAAGTGGCATCTAGAAAACGCCATATCAAATGCCAAGATTATTTATTATAAGTGCAAAATATGACAATAAATGTATTCGGATAAAATAATCAATTTTAAAAATTGTTAGAGAAGATCTTTTAAGCAGACGTGTTTACTAAACGACTTGAGTCTCCCTTTAATAGTTCTTCCCAGAATATGTCTCCAGGTAAAATGTCCTACAGCAAGTACAATACAAATTTACATTTATATAGCATCTTTCACATTGGGACAATGTTGAACATCTTAGATTTGTACTTGAGTGAGGTAGGGGGAACACAGCACATGGGAGTATGGAACAAACATAGAGCAAATCCAACTGAAAACAATCCATTAGCCAACCACTGAATTAATCACAAGACAAAACTTTAGATAACACATATAAAATATCTTTTTTGCAATTGAGATGATTTATTATTCATAAAAATTAATTGATAAGATTTTACATGTCAATTTCACTGCATGTTGGAGACAGAATGGAGGCAGCCTGAGGTGGGAAAAGTGATGAAGGCCGAACCTGCAGATGTCTGAAACCTGCTTGCCATTTCAAGATGTTAAACACAGTTTAAAGACTTTATCATCTTTAGAGTTTAAGAAGTAAAATCTCTTGACAGAGGAAATAATAAGCAAATGGATATTTTCTTTTTTTGTGGGGTGGGTTGGTGGAGGGGTAATATTTTAACTGAAGGCTTCAAGGTTAACTGTACATTTCAGAAGCAATTTAGAAATGAATTGGGTAAAACCATTGTAGATTGAAGCAAATGTTTAGAAGGCTTTAGAAGCATCCAGTGAATTTGCGAGCTTTTAGAGATTAAGATATGAAAGCATATAAAGTATTGTGTACTTGACCACCAGAAAGTTTTATTTCTTATTTAGTTAAATTCAGCTACACATGTGTGCACCTATGTATGCAATGTGACAAAAGGATCAGCTTTGACTCTGGTAGTTTCGTAGTGAAGTAGTCAAGTGATAATTCTCATTGGTGACGAATGGCAACCTTAAGGCAATAGGTATGCAAGTGCATGATTCACTGTCTCAGTTATTTGGGATTGGCACAGAAAGTAAGAACAAACCACTAACTTGCTATGAACAAACAGATATACGCATGTCTTTATTCTTAATGTTGTGAATTCAGTGATTCTAAAATATGGCATTCAGCTTCTCCCCTGAGCTTGTTATGCACCCACGGCAGTTTTGATTCTTGAAGTCTGACTTCTCTTTGATCTGTTCTCACAACTTTCGATATAGCACCTTAACACATAATAATAATAATCCTTGCATTTGATGTAGCGCTTATCACATCTTATCGACATCCCAAAGCTCTTCACAGAATATACTGTAAAGTGAATTGACTGTATATTTGAGGGCAAATCGCGGCAGCCAATTGCGCACAGCAGTGTCCCACAAACAGTCGTAGATTGAAATGACCAATTTTATTATTATGGTTTTTTTTGAGGGATTATTATTAGGCGTGTGGAGTGAGGAAACTTGATCAAGGTTTCGCCCTGACCTGCCTGGATTCGATCACAGGTCTCCCCAGCTTGGTCTCCCCAGCTTGGTATCCTCAGCTTGCAAGACAAGTGCTCTGACCACTGAGCCACAGGAGCTCCACAAAGCGTCTCCACAAAGAGACATCTCAAAGCGTTTGATAGAATAGGCTTTAAAATATATTGGCTGTATATTTTAGTGATTATTGCACTTGAGAAAAGCGATCCACTAATCGATTAACAACTGGGTTCGTACTTACTTACTGCTAGTTGAGCAGAGGCATGTGGAATAGGGGAACGTGCCTAAGGTTTCGCCCTAAACTAAAACAAAAATCTACATTCAACTACAAAATGAATGGAACAATATAGATTTTAAATTATCCAATCTTTTTTGTTTAAATATCCATCCTAGCGTTACAACTTTTCACTTTCTACAGTGTTCTACTCTCCCAAAACAATCCGATAAAGAATATAAGTTTAGCATTTTTGTTATGCAAGGGAATGCTTGGGCTGAGCTGAAGGTTACCTTGCCCTATATCGAGAAGCTTCTTTGCAATTTAGCAACACTGGCTGTGATCTTCTAACAACATCTGATCAAGAGCTTACAGTGAATGAAGATCAAAGCTCACCACTGGTTTAAATCTGAGAGCCCAGCTAGTTCTCAGCTGCTATGAAGCTTTGCTTCAATGCTTTGAAGATCGGTTGCCTTGAGCTTCTGTTCAACCGAGGAATACAACTTCTTTAGTCGTTGTGCCCTTTCCCCTCAGGTGAAGAAAGACTAAAAGTCAGAATAAAATATTGGGTACTAATAAATCAATGAGTGATACAGTTTTAAAACTTGTTTAAGGATAAATGTGATGAGCAGAGATCACGAATATTTTTAAACATTCACAATGAAAGTAATATTTAAAGCGACTGTGAAGTTCCTATCTTATAAAGCTGACATTGGCTGATATAGATTTTCATATTAATGTTTGCCTTTCCTGAAATCGATTTAGTTTCAAATTATTTTGTAACCATTTTGAAATGATCCAATGTCCATCTTCTTGTGTTTCCTTTATAAGCTCGTTTTTCTCTTTTGCTTTTGTAATGCAAGAATCAATGAACAAAGATAAATATATTTTACTTATATTCAGGACACTGACTGATAATTGAATCCGAAGTTGTTTGAAGTGTTGTGAGAAAACAAGTTGACAAGAGTGAAAATAACATTTTACAGAATATTTACTGGCAATTAGTCGGTAGATAATACAAAGGCCTTATAGGAAGTAAGCTAAAAGAATGAAATTCTAATTTAAAATATGTAAAATGTTACATTTGATATAACAGAAAGGTCTTATTAAAAGTTCCTATTAAAAGACATGAAGTGAAAGACCAATTTTACCTGAACTGCTATTGACAAGGACTTCTCTTTGCAAATTGTACCATGGGATCTTCAAGGCCCATCTGTTTACAGGCAGTTGGGACTTTGGTTTAATGTCTCACCTGAAGGGCGGCACCTCCAGCATTGCACTGGAGTGTCAGCTTAGACTATGATTTCAAAGTCCCCATGTGTACATGTAACCATGTTGACTCGGAGGTGAGAGTGCTACCAACTGAGCCAGCCTGACAAATGGGCAACCTGGATTCTAACTTGTCCCACAGTGAAAAGATCGAGTTTTAAGCAAATACAACGCTCACCAGTGTGAAACTTACATTTGTTATTTTTATTTTTGGTTTGCTATCCATTTCATATTTGGTTTCCTTCTGTCATTGTATCAAACATTATTTCCCTGGAGACATTAGTGAATCACTTTGAAGCATCAACACTAAATATGGTGGTGTTCAAGTGCACACAGAGGGAGGGAGCCAATGTTGTATGAAGCTGTGCACCAATAATGCTAGTTAGTTAAAGATGCCTGCAATTTCTGTATGAAGAACAACCTTGTGTTTTTTCCCTGTGTATTTGGTAGCATGAAGCAACAGCTATGGTGGTCAAAACTTCACATTGAGAACATTGGCTGAGTTTTCTTTGAGTGATTGGGTTTCCGTTTGTTCCTGTAACAAAGCAAGTATTTGTGTGCACGTCCTTAGTTTGTTGACTTTTAATATCCGGTTAGATTCCTGACTATCGTGAGTAGAATCTCAATGTTGTATCTCTAATATTTTCAGCATTGATTTCTGTGGTCTTGGTCCATTCCCCAGTGTTATATACAATTGTGTATGTGTTATTGCCGTGGTGTTGCTGTGGTGCTTTGTATATTTTTAATCCTAATCTCAGGATGTGGGCAACATTGGCAGAGCCAGGATTTATTGCGGATGGCGGTCTTGTGAAAGGGAAGGTGGGCCTTCTGTTTAAAGCACCGCCGTCCTCTTGTGTGGTGAGCAGAATCACTGGCCGTGTAGGGTTCCAGGATTTGGGCCATTAGAGATACAGTATTTCCCAAACCAGGACAGTGATGGTGTTTCCTTGATATTGCCTCTCTTGTTTTGCATCTTTTCTTTATAAGGAATGTACAGAGGGCACCTGTCACCTGGGTTCCTACTCCCAAGTTTTGTTTGTTCAAATTATACGCAGTGTTTGCATTTTATCCCCTCGTGCTTTTTCACCTGGACTGAAATACACTACTTTCTTTCACAGAACTGCACACAATCCGCTGCATTGAGGCCCTTTTCTTGGCTCGGGGCGTATCATTTCTGCCACGTGGAGCTCAACAAAACCAAATGCCATTTCAGCAGCTGGGACTGGATGTTACTGGACTCAACAGCTCCTCAGCTCTCCCACCTTTTGAAATCAAACTTCAGATTCCTGTACGTGTTTGTTCGTTAGAAATTGTTCAGTGCAAACACAGCCTGCTATGGTAGGGCAGGGTATTCCTCGAAAGGATAAGGTTTTCATTAAAATTTTGGCAGCCTTTCCCGTCGTTTTCTAACAGCTTCCATTATTCAAACTATCTTCTTTGATTGTCCCATTGGTCAAACGTGAAGTCTTGTCAAACTGATTACTGTAGCTGTTGCATTGATGTATGTAAAATCATCTTTTAGGATTTCAGTGCCTTTTGTGCACCCTGTCATAGAATTTCTTCCAATTTCATCGCTGCCTAGAAGCAGCTGCTCCTGTCACTGGAATGATGGGTTGCAGCGGAGAGTTTAGGTTTGTGCATTGTTGACAGTTCACAGAAGCATGAATGTTAACGTAACATCAGCATTTGCTCATCCTTGCTCAGCAGTCTGCTTTGGGCCTTTCAATACCAATGGCTTCTCCCCCTCCCCCACATCCAAAATGTTCTACAGACCATTGTGAAGCCGGGCTATTGCTTTTGAGATGCTGTCTTTTCTGAGCCTGATTTATTCTTTATCTATGAACACAGGGATGACTGGACCTCACTTTCCCAGCCCAGTTAAGGTTCTCCCTGTTTCCAGTGAATCAATGCAGCCTCCAGCCTCTGTTACAATAAATTGAGCAGATGATGTGAGGAGCAAGAAAAAGGAAAAGAGATCATTCAAATCTGCCAATAATGATCAAGATGTATATTCAGGATTGTAAATGTTTCAACATTGCCACTCCATTTTAAACATTTGGGACTGGCGGATTAGACAGGATTTTACTGAATAAAAATTGCCGTTATTTGTTTCTTTGAGACTTTGCTGGAGAGAAGTAAATGATCAATCAGTCACTGAATGATAAATGCCATAGAGTATGATACATGCATATAGGTGCTGGTGTTTGTAGTGTCCTTTCTGTTCCCATGTATTATGCTGCAAACAGAGGCCTGTGTAAGTAAATATTACTCACCAGGTTTTCCCTGGAGTGATATAAATGGAGAGTATTTTCACAGTCAACATTCTCCAGAGAGTTGAATGCTGATCCCCTTTCAAAACACTTAGGGAAACTTTACACGCAAATTGTTTGGCTACAGAATCACATCTGATATTCCAGTGTAGAATGAGGTTGCAAGGAAACACAAGTGGGGTATTTAATTCAGCGAACCTCTGCACCCTTCTAAGTGAGGGATGACTGCACGAGGGAAAGGAACACTGTTCCGCTACAAACACACATCAAGCATCAAGCACAGAGAATAGCACAACTAGCTGCAACCTGAGGCTCGCTTTACTGTGCTTCAGAAGTGTACCATAACCTTAATTGTAGAGAATACAGTACTCCCTTGCGCAGTGGTGAAGTATTCAATTTCTCTCGCCAACCACACAGCCGGCCTCTCTGAATGACATTACCAGTTTGTGCTGCTAAGTGGAAAATTTACCGATGTTTCTATTCTAAGGATGAACTGGATTGAGAAAAACAGTTTCACATCGGAACCTTACTTTTGAGAGAGAGAGAGAAAAGAAACACAAAGCAAACTGGGGTGTATTGGAACCAGGTGTAAGAAGCAAAAGAGCAGGGAGCCAACAAACCTCAACACTGAATATCTCTGTAGAATAATGCACATTATTCGTGAGGTAGTGACATCCAGTGTGATATAGAACTCCACAACATGAAGCTTGCGTATCTAAATCAATACTGTGCGTTCCATGTCTGTGGGATGCTGTCCATTCTCCTTTTGGAACTGTTGAGTTTTTTTTTTACACAAGGAAAGGCACAAGGAATGTGCCTTGACACACAAAAGCTTTGAGGACCTTGTCTATCTGTCTTTAATCGATTCAAATCACAGCAAGGTTCTCATAAGAGGAGATTGGTGTTCTTTATTGAAAGAGAATGTGGCAGTGTAGAACAAAAGCACATTTCAAATGCAGCAGATTAGTATTGTGTTGGATTTAATAGCTATTTGGTAACAGTACGTTGTGTGCTATGACAGAAGACAATATGTTTGTTAAAATCAACAGAAGGATCCTGCATTGTTTGTCTATTGCTTCACTTCCGATTTTCCTTGTGTTTTTGTGTAACCTTGCTCGTCCTGATTTCTCTCTGTAATTCAATTATATTGAACATGCAGGCATTGTAATTACTCAAACTTCTGTTCCCACCTGCATTACAACAATTGTTAGTTGGAGAATCAAATATGAAGCAGTCATAGCAGGCCACGCATATGCATCCAGCTAGACTTCATTTAGATGTGAACTAGTTAGTTCCTGGAGAGAAAAGCTGTAATGGTTTATAAACGTCATCAGAAGCCTGAGATTGAATAATTATCTTAAAATCACTGTCCCCTAGTTTGTTCTTTATTGAGCATATCATTATTTGCCTGTGTTTTTTTAAAAACATTTTTTTATCATTGTACTGTATGTTGGATATATTTATCCAAGTACAGAAATTATTCTACTCATTCACCATAACTCTACAAGGTCTCGTTATCCTTAGCCTGGTTAAATGTAGACCCGCATCAAAATTAGACATCATCCGGAAGGTGGAAGTGAGCTCAGATCACCCTGTCACCTTTGCCGCCTGATGCATTAGGCACATTATATCAGCGCTAATACAGCATTGCAACACAGGAGGCTGACAGCCACGTCTGGGGATGGGATGGGGGAGTGGGAGGAAAGAGCAGAAGGTATTCCTGTTACTTTTGTGGGGGTGTTTAAATCCAAGGTACCGATCTGCGATCACATCTGAGGTGAGCAGCTCGGTTCCTGACGTCTTGTGCTTTTGTACAGGGTCTTCATAAAGTCCTGGGCCCTGGGTACAGGAGCCAAAAATAATATACAGGCCACTGATACACATGTCGCCCGTATCACCTTTGATTCTGATCTTTACATTTTTTTTCCAGAAGATAACTGTTCTATTATAGTACAGAATTATAGAATTGCGTTTTTTTTTAGGGAATCCTGTAAAAATCACGTTATGTCTGTGGAACAGATGGGCTGAATGGCCTGTTTCACTCTGACTTTTATATAAAAATTACAGATAATAGAGTGAGGCACAAATTGAATTAGATTCATATACAGTCGTCGCAAACACTCACATACCAACACCAACAGATGCTGGATCAGATAGGGACATGGCTTCAGTCTTAGTGCAGAAGCTGGATTAAGTCTATCCTATCTTTCTATCCTATTTCATTGATTTTAAGTGATAAAACTTTCAGTAAAACAAAGCCCTAATGTGAGCTTTGTATTAAACGTAGAACAATGAGAGAAATAAATAAAAATGTATCTTTCTCAGACAGTGCTATTCACATTAGGGATGCTGAAATCGATAGGTTTGGTGAATTTATTGTTCATCAACTTTCTATTGAACATAGTCTTGCATTGAAAGACTGGCAGTAGAGGTTCTACAACGACAGAGAAAAAAAATGTTCAATCCGTTCCTGCAATATTACAAAACGTTTAAAAACACACACACACACACAATTCCAGTGTTTCTGGTGGATCAAGGGACACACGGACAAATGTGTTTTCTGAGCCTGGAAGATTATAGGGATAGTGTTTGGGAAGAGACGCTTCCATCATGGAAATCCACAATCTGTACGTGCGTGTGTGTATGCATGCGAGAGACGAGGAAAGAGAGACTATTACTATTATAGCTGATCAAAATCGGTCTCCTCGTGATACAGGGATTTAAGACGAAAACTCTAACAAGGACGCACACTCCACCTCACTGAGCCAGTATGGATCCTTGGCATCTTGTTTGACCCTCAAGAGTCCTTGCTACCCCACATGCATGGCATGACCTGCTCTGCCTTCCTCCACCTCCCCCGCAACTTCACTTGGCTCCGACACTGTCTCACACTGCAGGCCTTATACACACATTCATAACAACCGATCCTGACTACGCAAACTCTCTGCTTGTCGGCTTCCCCAATTCCTCCCTCTGTAGGCCGCAGATCAACCAGAAACCTGCAGCCTGTGTCCTCTCCCGCACCAGGCTCCGTGACCCTATCACCCCCAACCTTGCCTGACTCCACTGGCTTCCCATCACACGGAGGATACAGTTCAAGATCCTGGTCCTCACATTCAAAGCACTCCAGGGCCTTTGTGACCTCCTAACCCCCACCAACCAGCCTGGGCTATGATTTGTTTCATGTCCCCTGCCTTGCCCCTTCCCTTGCCTCCTTCAAGACCTGTCTCAAGACCCACCTCTTTGACTGTGCCCTGTTCACCCTCCATCCCCCCACTGCTCTCCACCCTCTCCGTTCACGACCTCAAGTTCAGGTCGAAACACTGATTGTCCAGAGCCTTGGGACATCCTCCTGATATCAAAGGTGCTACACAAATGTAATTTTGTTGTTGCTTTATAATAATTTAAAACTCAAGATGATATCCACTCATTAAGAAACACTGTAACACCCCCAAAAGATTAAAAAAAACAGGAATTGCCATTGGAACCTCATTCACATCTCTCAGGGTTCTGCAATAATAATAATAATAATACAGTAATATTAACCCTCATATATAGTCTTATTAATTTGTATTGAGACATTGCAAAGAATGCTACACGGGATTGTAGAATAATGCTGCAGACATCTTAGACAAGGTCATTCACCAAACCTCTCGACGACAGATGGTTTACGTGACCAGTAGACAATTTAAAGAGAACAATAAAGCCAGAGAAAATAAAGACATCTATTCTGTAGCTTAACGCTGCCTAGCATTCGGGGTGTTAGGAGGTGGGAAATTAAGCAAAGCAAATGAGCGATATCTAAAAACAAAATGGTATTAAACTGGCAGTCACACAGAGATTACAAACAGATTGATGCGGAAAATGGAAAGGATGTGAGATATGGGGCAGAGGTGTAATTTTTGGCTACAGAAGAGGGAGCTCAACTCAGCGGTTAGCCATGCTGTATTTGACCTGAGAAAGCTTGCTGCTTACATTGGTTGAAAGGGGATTAAGGTCCCAATTAAATGCTTCTCTATTAGGAAGCTGTTTCACATGTCTGATGCCTCAGAATTCATTACTTATTTTGACTTCATAACAGTTTTCTCTCAGGGTATATAATTATCTTACTACTGAAAATAAATATGTTTTCCAGGGATCTTTCTTTATATTTTCCGTGGTATGAATATTTAACTAACTGTTTGCAATAGTAGCCAGTTTGTCTTTTATTATAACTCACTGGTTTTGTCATTTTTTTGGTCAGATTCAGTCCGTCTTCGCTTGCATAAAATAAATTCATTTTCAGATTGCACCCTCTGAATGTTCTTACATTATTGCATATCCTTAACACACGGCTCGGTAACTGTTGCAATTGTTCAGTTCATTAAATGCAACGTGTACAGTGGCACAAAATGTGAATAAACTTGGTTGTTTGTGTTCAAAAATGCCATGTTACACAAAAATAAGATTCATGTTTCTTCTGATAGAGTTGGATGCATCTCAAAACTCATTATATGTTCGTGTTTATTGTATAACCAACAGCTATTTTCAAAGATCAACATTGACAAAAACATACCTCAGTATTTGCTGACGTGATTACAAGCACAATGCTGTAGTTTTGCAGCCTACTTCGCTGTCTCGTGTATAAAATCCATGATTTAATAAGATGTCAATGCCTTGTAGCCACGGCCGGCTAGCTACCCACGGTGGCACAGCTTGGAGTGAAGGAATCAGGGGCATACAATCTGCAGCTCTCTGCCGCAATGCTACATACCAAACGCAATGAATCAGAAAGCTTACTCCAGAGATGCATCAGATTAGAGAGACATAGAAACCACTGAAGGCTTCCCATTGGGCTTTCTGTGGAAGCAAGCTCTGCTGTGATCCATCCAAGGACACATGGATTGTTTGGCAAACTTTAAACCTTTTCTATCTGTTTGACGGGAAGATTGGACTCTTGCGTTCCCCCATCCCTCACCTCCCACCCTCCTGCAATTCTTACAAGGATGATCCCAGAAATTAGAGGTTATGCCTATCAGGAAAGGCTGAACAAGCTTGGACTCTTTTCTCTTGTGAGTGGGTAAGGGCCGACCTGATAGAGATCTTTAAAATTATGAAAGGTTTTGTGATAGGGTAAACATAGGGAAGATGTTTCCACTTATGGGGGAGACCAAAACCAATGGTCATCAATGTAAAATAGTCACAAATAGATCAAATGGGGAAGTTAGAAGAAAATTCTTTATGCAGAGAGTAGTGGGAATGTGGAACTTGCTACCACAAGGAGTTGTTGAGGCAAATAGCACAGATGTATTTAAGGGGAAGCGAAATGGGTACGTGAGGGAGATAGGAATAGAAGGTTGTAGGTTTAGTTGAGGAAGGGCAGGAGGAGGCTCACGTAGAACACAAACACTGATATAGACCAGTTGGCCTGAATGGCCTGTTTCTGTGCTGTATACTCTAATGTGTTCTTCACCCATGTACTGCAGGATGTATGAGCTCTGCTCCTGATCAGCAATCAGGGAAATGTTTCCAAGTGAGAAATGTTTCCAAGTGAGTCCCTTAATCTGGAAAACATGCAGTGTTTTGTGTAACTGAAGCTAGTCTTGAGATTGCTTCAAATATGTGAGCCATGAACCATTTTCCACTAGAAAGAAAAATAAATTAACTGAGTGGAAAAAGGTTTGAAATGACAGGTGTTTTTAACTTAAAAAAAACACTTCCCTGTGATTGCTGCAGCAAACTAAGTGGCCGATGGATCACAATCCATCATTGTTCTTTTCGTATGATCCTCTTTATATAAAGTTGGAGTTTCAGTATCAATATTGATTTGAGTTACAGTTATTTTCACCCACAAGTATACAGTCAATTTTCCTACTCTTCTTCATCCTGCTCTGACCCCTCCCCCCTTGCTCTTGTCCCTACCTAGGTACAAGCGCCTTAGGACGTCCTCTCAACGTGAAAGGCGCTATATAAATGTAAGTTTTGATTGATTGATTGATCCATTGTACAAGACTGAACTTTTGTTTTGTCAATACATTCACTGCATTTTTCTACAAGGGTAGAGATAGCATTAGTGAAAGAATACCATTGTGAATATCTAAAACGTGGATACTAAATAAACAACACCCTGTTCATACAATATATAATTACTCTTTAATTGCTGTTTTTCCCCATTCTTTTAATTAACTTAAAAAAATTACACACTCTCTCTCTTGTTGTGCATGTAATTTCCTGATAGATAAAACATCTCAAAGCCATGATAAGGCATTATATCAAATACTGGGATTATTATTATCATTTTCTTCCTATTATTTTATAGCATTTGACTTTTTCCCATAATATTCATTGAGTTTGGTGTGGAACCTTATGTGTTGTGCCTAGATACTTGTTGGGAGAGTGCAAGGACTGTCCAGGACTCTTTAACCTTCCAGTTCCAGGCAACTGTGTATATAATGGCCACGTGGGCCATTTTCTACTGGAAAGATAAAACATAAATTAAGTTGCCTTCAAGATTTATTAGGCGGAGGTTGGAGAAGATAAAAACACATTTTTAAATTGAATTAAAAAGAATGTGAATACACAGTCGTACATATCTTAGTGCTGATAATGCAGCCACGTAATGGAAAGAAGATATTTTACTGATGTCTAGTGTGAGGATGGCTGAGTTATTCCAGTGCAGATTTCACTTACCTCTGGCCTGTCAGTTTTGTTTGTGCCTGTGACCGGGTGCAGCAGACCCTGTACAGTTAAATAAGAAGGCCATTCATTCTGAGAAAAATTGGGCGCTTGAGAAGGACAGTTGTTTATTCAAGGTGATGGAGGTTAAGATTGTGGGAGATGATGGCACCATCTTGTGTTTCAATATTTTGATGAAATGTGTCCCTTTGTTGTTTGTTGTCAGTAATGAGAGATGCACGTGAGGAGATGGGGGTCAAAAAGCTAAAGAACGATGTTTAGAATGATGTCCCGGCACCAAATTTATCACTACTTAATTTTCAGAATCGTGCATTTTGGGCTGAAAATGATAGTGGATGTATTTTATGCTGCTATCTGGGATCAGCGTCTCTTTTTTTATATATTTATAGACTGTATATGCACCCACAGCCACAATAGAAGCAATGGCATATACAGTAGTAAGTGAGTTGGCAAAACGCTTATCCATTGATCTTCAGGCTGACTTGTTCATTTTATAACAAAGCCTTTCTACTTATCAGTCAGTTAACATTTAAGTATTAAAATATTAGCGATGAGGCAGTACTGTAAAATGCATGTTAAACATCTCTGGAAAAAATGTTTTCCCCCCCAAACACTGGAAGTCAGGGATGATTAAGTGGCTGTTACGTTTCAGATCTAAAGAATACCTATTGATCATCTTGATGGGAAAAATCAATCCTCCTTCGATATTGCCTGTTATATTGCTGGCCTGTGTAAGAATGCAGTTTGTGTGTATTATATAACTGATATCACTGAACTGTAGTCCTGAAACATTTTTTCCATCGTCCTCAGTGAAAAAATACTGCAAACCCCGCACTGATTTGAAGCTCATCCTTCTGAAAATGACCAGATTCTGAATTCAATTATGTCTAATCTGCTTTGGTTTTCCTTCTTACGCCCGAGAGACATCTTCCAATGCCCTGTCAGACTTTCACTTTGACCTTCATCTTATCTCCAGCCCAAACCTTTATCTGCCGTGGGATACAGTGTCATACCTATTATTTCCAAAATGATTTGTGTTCTTGTGATTCTGTATTTAACCGTTTAGGTGCCGCAGTGTTTATCTGCTGAGGTCTTTCACGAAACGAAACCTGTACGATTTTAACTGTTCCTCTTTCAGAGGTTGAGCCCCTCTTTTATGCAGCACAGCATAGGGAATTATGTACTGTGTGTATCTAGAGGCTGGTGTTTCTGAATATTTCTTTCTCTGACAGAGACAACTTTCCTCCTCTACCTCTGTCACATTGCCTTTGACCGTACCTTACATCCAATGCAGCCAAAACCCTCATCCAAGCATTCGGTACCTCCTGCCCCAACTATTCCAATGCCCTCTTTACTGGTCTACTCAACTCCACTAGCCACCAAATCCAACTAATTCATTATTTCAAATCATTGCTGAATACTTATCTCCTCCGTGCTCACAGTCATCTCCTCCCTCACCCTGGCTCAGTGTCGGGCAACCTGATATGCTACCCTGCGTGAAAAAGCTGTATAAATACAATGTTTTGTGCTTGTTGTTGTTCTTGCTGTTGAAACGCAGCCAGATTTGAAATGAAGATTCAAAGGTCTGTGTTGTTTATCATTCCCAGCCTCACATCCTCACCACAGAGTAGGAGAAAAATCAATGGTGATTATTACAAAACTTCCCTGCGGCTCTACACACTGTTAACACCATAAAATGTGTTCCGTGCACTTTTTGAGGGTTAAACAAAAGGCCTTACTCTTCAGTGACTGGATTTGTTTTGTGTGTACTTCAAAGTCTGAACATTGCAAATAGTTTAACATAATTCAGCATTCAACTACAATATTTTCTTTCAAGTGCTTCAAAGAATACTCAGGAAATGTCAATCAAATCCGAGAGATTAAGTGCTGACACTGATGTTAATCGACTGCAGTGTAAACTTTATTGTAAGATTTCTCCGATAGTTTGAAATACAGCCTAGATTTGCCAACAGAGGGGAATACTGCAGCTTTTACACGGGGGTCTGATAGTGTTTAGGAGTCGAGTGGTTTCTATGCGGTTGGAATATTAATTATACATGGTGTCACTAGAGAAGTGCTGTATAGCACTCTTGGTTAGATACTGGCTATCACCAGACATGATAAAGGTCTCTCTTTTTCTCAGATAACCGTTAAGAGCCCTAAATTAATGAGTGTGGACAGTAACTATCCAGGTCCCAAAGGACACAAATACACAGTTTTGAACTGCACTCTGTTTGGTACAAGATGTGGTTGGAATGCACCCCTTTTTGCCTTGGCACCACAATAACAGATTGCGTTGCAAAAGCCAACTTCAGATTAGTGTAATAAGAGAGCTCTTTGCTGGGGACATTGATATAGGCAATTTAGCTCTTTCCTGGACTGGTATGAAGGTGAACAGCAAAGTGTTACACCACTCTCTTGCCTGTTCATGGTCTAACTCCATCACTATGTCGTACCTTCAAGCACTTTTGTTCACATTCTCATTTAGTTTCATTTAGGGGCTAATTTAAGACAGCTTTATAGCCCTCTTTATCAAACCACAGTGTTATAAAGCTTTTATAATAAATTTATTTCCTGCTTTTACAAATGTGGGCACAAAAGCAGGAGCATAATTATTAGAAAGCCTCTTCTGACCTTTGATACTCTAGTTCAAATATTTTGCCCTCTTGCAACAGTGGTCTACATTTCTAAGTGTATAATCTGGTGTGAGTGGTTCAGATAAATTCAAGCATGTGCTGCTGGTATGAGTCCCCAACACATAAAACCTGGAACAACTCAAAATCTAAATGTACTTTAATTTGATGACCAATGCTCTCTTGTGCTGGCGGTTACTTCAATTGATTGGATGGTTTTCAGATTAAAGGGTGACCTTCAGTCATTCAGTGAAGAATTGGATCCAGTGGGGAATCAGTAATTGCCTTGACACGGGGTCCCATGAGGAATATGTAACGGGTTTCTTTGAAGATAATTAGAGTTTTTTTTCTTTTCCTTTCAAGTGTTTTTCTTCCCCCCTGTGGAGTTGCAGTTGGCTTTGCACGTGACCTAATGTAAAAATGTGCTCACGTATGCAAATGCATATGTAAGTACATATGGTGTCATTGTCTATTTTATTTTGCCAGGTCTGAATTTTGCAAAGTTAAGGAAGGTGATTTTAATTCACAACCCAGTCTAGGACACAAAATTAAAGCATAAAAACAAAAAGAATCATTGACTATATTGCTTCAGCTTCATATGGTGATATACTCCTGAAGAAGCAATTAGATGGTCTCCGTTTTTTTTACTGCAGGTTGTACTATCTGTATTCCTCCTTTAATTAGTTATTGATCCTCTTAAAAAATCCTAGCAGGTCATTTTACACCCTCAACCAAAGTCATAACATGTGTAACTGATTTTGTATTGCTTACCATGATAAATTGCAATGGATATCTGACTCAACTTGCAATGTGAGGCCATTTCCATTTAACTACAAAGCATTTATTGTGCTTTACTTGGTACGTGGGCTAATAGAAAAGTGCAGAAATATTTGCTATCAATTGTGGGGAAACTCAGCGAGGATTGTGTGAGCATCTCAAAACACTTTACAGTATATACTGTAGCGTAAATTGACTATATTTTGTGGGCGAAATACAACTGAAATGCAAAAAAAAGCTAAGAAACATGCCGCCTGCTTGTACTTAGCCAATTATCTCTCAATGCGTAAAGTTCAAGCATAGTTCCACAGGTTTAGTGTTACCCCAAACCTGTTCAATTGCAACACCTACAGATAAAGTCCCATGTTGTCCACATGTGTGCAGCTTCCATGTTGTATACATGGTATCCATTTTAGAGGTTTTCTTTTGATCTTTTATACCTTCATAAGGAAGTATTGTGCAGAGAAGAACGTGTCCTTTGCTGTTGAGATTCCCACATGCAATTAACATACTATCGTGGAATGTGCTTCTTCCAATCTATGTGGTAATTCATTTTTTTTTAGACACATCGGCAAATATGCAATTTGCACAACAATGTACCATTCGGCTTTAGCGTGTCACACATTTTAATACAGAAACATGTGTTGAATGGGTAATAGTTGTGCAAAGCTATTTATTTAAATATATTTATTGATTGTAGATTTGTGACCTTTATTTCCTATTTGGTGCATTTAAAAACAAAATTAAAATGGATTTTACATTTGCTGCACATTACGGCATTCATCGTTTTTAGATTTAAAAAAAAGAAATATTCCCCAAAATGTAGTAAACACATTAGTTTTACTTTTATTTCTCGTCTGAAATGGGTGTTTGATTCTATGCTATTTACTTACTACTTACTGTTGGATATCTGTCTCAACAAGACATCAGATATGTTGGCACATTTATTTTTGCAATACTAAGTGTTCAATGAATTTTACTCAGCCGCCAATTTTCCCGGAGCTTTTGACCACACTGATTACAGTGTGTCATTTATATCAAAAGGCAATATTGATATAAAGCCATAACTTCCATCCTCACGGTGGCGTAATGTCCTGTGTGAAGATGCATCTTATCAAAATTACTTTAAATAAATTCTATATCGTATCTTTTTAAACCTCCTGTTAAACATAGTTTTACTAATTTACTGCTTATAAAAACAAGAATAAGATTGGTCATTTCAATCCATGACAGTTTGTGGGACACTCCTGCTGTGTGTAATTGGCTGATGTGTTTTATCACAAAATATCCAGTCAATTCATCTTACAGTATATTCTGTGACGCACTTTGAGACGTCCAGAAGACACGAAAAGTGCTGTATCAAATGCAAAGATTATTATTATAAGATAGTCAAACAAGAGGATGTATTACAACAACATCAACAACAACTTGCAATTATATAGCACCTACCATACTGGGTAGCATCACAGAGGGTTAGCAGTGGCTGTGCCTGACTCCATGCCGGGGAGTGGGGGTGGGTGGGGGGGAGGTGGTGTTGGCGGGGAGGTAACTATAAGCAAGGTCATAGAGGAAGGTTTTTGGGTGGGTCTTGGGGGAGAGAGGGGACAAGGCAGGGGAATTGAGGGTGAGTGTTTCAGAGTTTGGGGGTGTAGTGGCTGAAAGCGTGACATCCGATGGTGGGATGGAGGGTGCGAGAGACGAGCAAGATAGTGGTGCCAGCCGAGTGGAGGTGTTGGGTGGTGGATTGGGGGAGTGAGGAGGTGGGAGAGGTAAGGAAGTGCCAGGGAGTGAGTGGATTTGAACACAAGTGTGAGGAATTTGAGGTCAAAATGGCAAAGGGCAATTTCAAGACAGTAACTAGAATTTTTTTTTACCAAGAGGGTAATGGTGGAAATAAGTTTCCAGGAAACATTGTTGAAGCCAGGATCCTGGGATGATTTAAAAAGCAACTCAATGCTGTGGTGGGAGGTAGGTAGGATGGGGATTCTGGAAGGAGGAGATCAGATGGGCCAAACTAATCTTGCTATCCGTTTCAACATCACTTCAACAATTTTCTTAATGGCTTCTGTGGAAACCCGCTTAAGGTTCTGTCAGTGGAATAGAAATGATGCAAAACCAGTTGATCTGCTCTGTAGTAAATTTGCTATCCCGTGGAGTCTGGAATTGGTCTTTTTGCCTTTTACATTTACTGGCAGAGAAAGTCTTGTCAGATCATTTGCAAAGTGTGCTGCTTTACTATAACTGGAAGTACACAACATTCTCTATTCACCCCATAGCCATGGAGCGGATGAGTGATACACGTTATGATGGTCATTTGTTATCTGTCTTTCGGTGCTGAAGGGGTTATCTACTGATAGGACCTGATTCCATAGTTGCTGCCTGACCTCCAATATCTCAAAGTCATCCTTTTCCTGTGAGAGCTTAGGCAGTAAGCTTTGGCAAGCTATTTTACTCTGCACCAATCCAGTTCTCACCTCGTCTTCGCACATATGGACTTCCCAGTAGGGATCACTGGGTAGGTAACAGAAGTGTAATGTTTTTCTCTCCCCTCCTTAATGCCAGGGGAATTGAAGTCAAAAGAAGCTCCCCACTTGCCAGAGATCAGCACAGACCAGGAAATGAACCTTGGAACTTTTGGATCTGTATGGCTCAGCCTCACACCTAACAATATCAAATTTAAACCATGGGCATAGCAAATTTCAACTCGTGCAGTAACGCTTGTACCACTGGCACTTGTGCAGAACACTGTAAGCTACATTAAAATTATAATTTCTTTACACACAATATTAAAGAGCTGCAGAATACATAGGTCCAAAGTTATTGCTTTATTCGTGATGGCGCTACACTACTGATCACTCTCACTTACTCCCAGCAGAGATAGGAATGTGACTTATTGGTTAGCAGGATTAATATTATATGATGTGGCTCATACACTCATAAAAATGTGTTTGTTTTTTGCCTCAGTACAATTATAGTGATCCATTGCAAGATAATTATCCTATAAAGCATACTGTTCAAGAGGCTCTTTCAGAACAGGCATAATAATAATAATGACTTCATTGAGCCTGGTCCAGTTCAGAATAAATCTTCAATTAAAGTGGAAAACATAATGATAAAGAAACAATAGTTTCAGCTGTATTCTTCGTAAATTCTTCTTCCAATTTAACACATAAACTGGACTCCCATCATGTCATTGGTCTCTTTTCATGAAATTAGATTGGGATCAGTCTCAATGAAAGAAATTAACAATTACACTTGCTCTTTGAGAATTCTAGGTGAAGTTCCAAATGTTGTCGACTGTACAGCAAGACAATACCAAGATAGAAAATGTAGGAGAAAAGTCAAATTGTGACAGGAAGGAGTGTTAAGGATCTGTCTAGCTTTAAGCGACTGAGATGCTACCCGGTATGGAGGGCGCTGTATAAGTGCAAATTGCTGTTGTTGTAGCTTGTGTTTTAGATGGATGGAGTTTTGATTTGAAACTATTAAGTGAGCCCAGAGATAACAAGATGATATCCAGGGCAGTGCGTAGGTGGAATAAAGTCCCAGCAAACGCAATTAACTTTGTTGATCAGTTCCTTCAAATACAAGTATCTGTCAGGGACAGAATTGGGGAATCAGTATGGACTGAGATATGCAGACATTTCCAGGTGGCAAGATTTGAGAAGAAATCTGCCAGGTGCTGTTGATCAATAACAGAAAGATTTTTCACATGTTTCCTTGGGCAATGCCAAAAGTGTATATAGTATATATACATCGACCAAATACTCGATAGTTATGACTGAGCTCTGCCGATTCTACTTGGGGATGTAGGGCCCTGCAGATGCCTCGCAATAGAGTGAAAAATGCAACCTTTCATACGATTGAATAATACCAAATCCGATACTTTACCTTTCCTCCCCTACCTTCCCATCTATTTGCCATTTTCCCCCAGATCAGCTTTTTTAAAAAAATTCAGTGAAGGAGGAAAAGAATGATTGACAGGCACTCAGGGGGTTAAAGGGTGAAGTTCAGCAGCTTAAATACACAACCCTCACCTCCTGGGGAATAGACACCTGCAGCAAAAACATGAATAGCTTTGTGACAGATGGTGCTAAGTAGTGAGCGTTTTGGGCTGTCTTAGCTTCTAGCTGTGCGCCAGAAATTAATACTCTCCAGATGATGCATTGAGGATACGGTACGACGGCATTTTTTTCTCCACACTTGCGTGAATTAGACACAGGGTCAGTGTGACACTAGAGGGACGCCTGAGCGGCAGTATATAAATGCAAGTTGTTGTTCACAAAGTAAACGTTGCAACATATCAAAATGTTTCCCACTTGGTGAGGGCTTATTTCCAATCCGCCGGTACAGCAATAGGGAGCTGCATTTGCAGCTTTACCCTTTCTTCATAATTACTATCTCTGCTGATGCTGCCTTTCCAGCATATGAAAAAGATGATTGAGTTCCTGTCATTCACGAATAATATATGCTAATGCTGTACAAAGACTTATTAAAATGGGCAAAATAATGTCTGTCGCTGGTAGGATTATGGAAATCCCGAGCATAAAGCACGGTAGACCAAGCAATCAAAGATGTTCTCAGAATCTTATGAAATTTCCAGGGAATGGGGACCGGGGATAGAGCAGTAACTTAGAAAACTGCCCTTGCTTCCCGGGGACTTTGGAGAGGAGCAATATTGCATGTTCACACATTCACCCTGAATGACGGTTGCTTTTCTCCAGTGCTAATTATCACTAAAAAGTGTTGTCCAAACCATTTGCCCTTGTGTAAACCCACACCCTATGTATATGTATAGATTTTGTAAAGTGAGAATGACCAAATCAAACAATTGGATATGAGTTCATCGTATTGCTTTCTGATATTTACAAAGAAGATCCCTGATAACGATGATGATAAACCTATCTCACACAGACTCTCACTGTCCCTTGTCTGTTTGTAGAATGGAACTGTGTTTCCATTGGGCTGATACTTGCTGACTCTAACTGGGTGGTGGGGGGGAGAGAAAAAATGATAAATAAAATCGGTGCGGGGTAATTTGAGCTGCAGCGCTGTCTGGTGCCTGAAGAATGGGCTGTAAATATAAGATTGCTGGCATCAATACCACTCAGATGGCACGGCCAAGTAGAAAATGGTATATAAGGTGACACATTAATTTCAAAACTACTGTAATTTATTTTACGTCTGTAAAGATGCGATTTGTGCCAATCCAACTCTACACACATTTTGATAGAGATCATGTGTTATGCTACTGTTGATTTAATTTGGACAGTTTTGCATTCCCCACATAAACCCAGCGGTTGTTATGTTGCTAAATGATGATCAACTTCTATTTTCCGCTGAAATGTGCTGTCTTTATCCCTCATCTATACCCTGCAGTACATAGCCGTACCGAGATTTGTATCACATGGTTTCTTCTTAAAGAGCAATTGAGGATTCACCCGCAGTATATTTAGGAATGAATCATTTCTTTCCAGCTTTCTGATATGATAAATATGATTGTTTCTCTGGTGAATATTGCTTGAGAAACAAAGAAAGCCTCAGGCCTTCCTAAATAGAGCACACAAGACCTGCTAAATGACCCTAAATCCACTGGCATGTTCAAAGGATCTGTTTGGCTAAAATTTATCACATTCAGGGCTATTGGCAGGGTGTTAAGTAGAGAGCTGAGTTTCCTCTAATGAGGTAAAAAGCATTGCAGTTAACGGCATTGTCAATCACCCTTGATATTTGCCTTCTCTGTCAAAGCAGGGAAGATGACTCTGTGGACATATGTATATTGTACATAATGATACCCCTCCCTCTGGCCTCAATTATATCCTGTGCTCAATTAATGGACAGGGGAGTAGTGTGGGGGAGGGTGGGTGAGGTTACATTGAGGAAAATCAGTGCGCCTGAGGCACATCTAGTGAAGGGGCAAGAGTAAAAGTCACTATAAAAAAAATACTGTATTAACCATTGGACAATCAGAAGCACTTTTGGAAGATGTCCATATAATTGCAGTAAGATTAACTGTTGCCCATGGAAAATAATGTAAACCAAAGGAGACATTTCTGCCCAAAAACGAATTACCGTTCATTTTTTTTTGGTAGAATGCTTGGGTCTTCCTAAGAGACTGTTCCTCTTTGTTGTTTTTTTCCTCCCTCTACCTCCCCCCTTCTCCCATCATAAATGAACCTGCTCACCTGAGAGAGTTACCAGATGCTGACCACACTTAAGTGACCACATTTCCCCACATTGACCACATTGAATTATCTCGGAATGTCGTTGTCCTCTGTAATACTCCCAATTAATGTCCCGACTGATATTATCTCACTCGACTGCCTCATTTTGGTACAAAATGGTAACTATAGCACGAAGTCCATTCATAACTGAGCCGACAGGAAGGCTGAGAAAACTTAAAAATGACCAAGAGAAAAACACACCCTGTGATAATTCAGTTTAGAAATTAACAAATGTTATCAACATACACCCCAACTACATATATAACAAAAGGACCCTTTCTAAACTACTAATGTAGTAATCTAGTTAGTAATTCATTACTCAGCAATCATTGGCTTGTCGATTTTCTTAGTTGATGAAGTTGAGCTAAAATTCAACAGATAAAAAACAAACATCACTTTAATTAAAGATCAAGTGAGGCTGTGCGTTTGCATTTCATTTCTTGCTGCTATTATTATTCAGTGTTTATTTCAGAGTCCCAGAGCATGCCTTGTTTGGAAATATTGGATTGTGTTTATTGAAAAATCATATGAGCAACATTGCTTACTTTATTAAAATGACAGCTCTATCAATGTGCCCGTGAGGTATTCAGATGGGAAATCACCACTCGGCAAAGTGGAACAATGAGCTGCAATCAGGTTTGTGATTTCAACGTGTCAACAAATCTCTATAGCTTCATAACTGGTTAATGGGATTAGTTTGGTTATGGAGCATCAGATCTCCAACTCATGGGGCAGTGAGATGCAGGGTGTACAGGAGACAGGATCAAGGCAACATGTGTACCTGTCTGACTGGGTTAATGCTGTGTTTGAGATGCACATCACTCCCAAGGAGCTTAGGAAGAAAATTAATGACCCCTGAAGAAATGCTAAAGTAAGTATCAATTTGTACATGGCTTATAATATACTAAATGCACACTTGGGAAGCTTGCAACAAATAATTGAAAAAAAAGTGCCACGGACATAGTTACCATAATTTTACACCGTAATTACTGTTTGGAGAGAATTACGTTTATGAAAATGTGGATTACTGAGCAGTGACTGCATTGTGCGTTGAATTAAATATAGGTATTCGTTCTTCATTAAAGGGCTTTTGCTTGCGTTGGGAAGTCCTGACGTGAAAGGCACTCTATCAATGTAATTTTGCTGTTTTGTTGTTGTTGTTGTAGTTGTCATTGAATGGTTAGAGCAAGGGCAACAATTCAGCCTAATGAAACTATAATATAGCTACACCAACTGCAGAATCACCAAACAGAGCATTGTTATCTTCAGATAACAACAAATTGTGTTTATATAGCACCTTTCATAGGAACAGCCTTTTGAGCCTGTTCCGCCATTTAATTAGATCATCTGTACTTCAACTAATCCTCTCAATTCCAATTTCCCACTTTCTCCCCATATCCCTTAATACCCCGACATAGGTATAACTAGGTATAACAAAAGCAACAAAATTACATTCATAGAGTGCCTTTCACGTTGGGAGGATGTTCCATCCTGGGAGGATAATCATCCTGGATTCAGGACTATGGTTTAGAGTCATGTCTGCAAACACTGCATCTACCAGATTATTGCAGATGCACCCATCATAGATCAAAGAGAAACCATTTGGCCCATCATGTCTGCGTTGGCACTGTTCAAAGAGCAATCTTTCAGTCCCATTTACTTGGCCTTTCCTGAAACCCCTGTAACATAGAACTATGGATTGCATAGATGATGATCTTTGTTTTAATATGTTAAAGCTTGTTTTAATAGGACTCCAAGTCACAAATGAAAACTCCTTCTGGTAACCAAAAGTACATCACTTTCAAAAGACTAAATACGGGTGCACACAAAAACATTACTCTAAAAGTTGATCTTGTGGGAGGGCAATTGCAAGTCTATCTGACACCCTGTTAGCATCAGAAATCCCCATGTGCAATCTGTAGTCTTTATTAAGAAATCCTGTGTGCAATTGTCTGATATACGGTGTAATAAATGGATGATCAGCACTGGTGCCTTTGCTCTTCATCTTCATTATTTTTTTATTATAAAATAAGCAATAAAAGCCTCTACAACAAAGTTCTACCCTGTTGGGAGCTGAAGTTCATTTTTGCCCTGGCATTTCACAGGATCACTGGAACCAACCACTTTGAGGAAAGGCCAACTAAATGGGACTGAAAGATTGCTCTTTGAACAGAGCCAACACAGATGGGCCAGAGACAGCTGCCGTTAGTTGATGTTGGCCAAAGTCCATGAATTTGCAGATTCTGTGGTGCAACAGCCTATCAGTTAGATTCAATTCCCCTCCACACCTCGGGAAGTCTGTGCCCCAATGTGAGTTCCACTCAATGCTGACATTTGCAATGTACAGCTCTCATGGCGTGTACATCTGATATCAGGGCCGGTGCCATGATTGAAAATAAAAGTGTTTCTGACTTGTGCTATGGCCAAGTCAGTTAAGCGCTTTGAGACTCCGCCCGGTGTGGAGGGCGCGATATAAACCAAAGTTGTTGTTGTTGTGGCCAAGGGATGGTTACTTTCACCTGTTAACAACAGATGTGCTCAGTAAATTTCCAAACAGCTGCAATTTTGATGACAAGGTTTCACTCTAGCACCATACGCTGTGTGTGGAGAACAGGCAAAATTGGGATTGGATTTAACTGATGGTCAGATAACCGTCCGATTGTCTTAGCTGCTGACACACAAAGAATAGCCATTTGGGCAAGTGATATGATGATGGTTACCTCTTGTGCAGCTATACCCCCAGCACAGGCCAATGCTTTCAGGAAAGCAGGTAAAGAGATTGGAGATAGAAATCCATGTACTGTATAATAGTATTCAGCATTCCCATTATATTTACAGCATATATATTTTTATTAATCTTTGCTAGATATTGTTTGGGTGAAAGTAACCATCACAGTAACATTTTGTCAAATTAACTAATTTTACAAAGGTATTTCCAATCGCTTTGCAAAATACAAAATGTTTTTAGGCAATTTGACTGCAGGTACAATCACTTCCTGTAGCCTCCGATGGAGGGAGCTACTCTTACATCACTGCTTCTCTGCATGTGTACTCATTAATGTTCCCAACCAAGATAAAACAACACCTGCATAATCTTCCTCAGTATGTCTGAAAATTACATATCCCAGTATAACACGCTTCAGCCTTAGGGGACAGTCAATGATCAAAAGCGAACATACCTTCGTGTTCTTATCTCCAGCAGCAATCTGTGTTCTTTAGTCATTTACTTTTGCTTTAACTGTTCTAATGGCATCATTTAGTTCTCATTGAAGGTAATTTGGTTGTAATATCAGTAATTATTCATTTTTATGGTTGGGTTTTTAATGAAAGGGGCCCATTTGTCACAAGTTTAATGGAATTGCTAAAATATACATTGCTTCACGATCCACAAGTGTTCTTTTGAATGTCTTGTTCAGTTCTGTGGAGATTTTTTCGGCAAAGGGGAGGTGGATGAAAAAGCACACTTGTATTCTCTGCTACTTGTGGCTTTCAATTGAAATCGCTTGATGCCCATCTCAATAGATTATGTACGGATTATGGAGAGTTCACTGTGTTGAGTCCACATACTGGCTATAGATCACCGGCAATCAGTGGGTGGTTGGGGACTATTGCGAGCATATTATTTCATGTCTAAGAATGCTGAACAACAACAACAAAGTTACATTGTTGTGCCCAAGGCACTGAAGAGTTGGGAATCAGGACCCGAACATAGGAATGCAGAGTTGAGGTGAGGAAGGGCAAGGAGATAGGAGGGCGGTTGAAGGCATGGTCAAAAAGGAGTCTTGAGTCATGCCTTGAAGGGGGCAAGGGAGAGAGTAAGGCGAAGGGAATGTGGGATGGAGTTCCAGTGGGTGGGGGCAGAGAGACTAAAAGCCTGGCTTTGGGATGGGTCCTCTGGGAGACATGGACCAGGCTGGAGCCTGCTGAGAGGAGGGAACGACAGGTTGATAGGAGATCAGCAGGTCATCTGTCACCGCATTACCACCTCAACATTAGCCTAGCCTTCACAGCAAGATTTCCCTCTCTATCTACTCCCTCTGACAGCCCCACAAATCATTGTGTCCAGGGGCCTATTTGTTCATTTCAGTCTGTAGTTAATGCTATGTTCTGTAACACTGTTCTCAAGCTGATATTTAATGATTTTTTTTTTGAAGGAGTTAATTGACGGGCCATGAAGTACTTTTGTTGGCTCTGTATTGCACATCTCCACTATTCTGAAGGGCAAAACAAATTCTAATCTCTAGTCCTGCTTGACGCTTTTTAATTTCAAACCTATGCCCTCTAGTTTCTCTCTGACGGTTTAAATCAAATAGCCTGCTTACATCTACATCACCGTGCCAGTTATGTCAGTTCACTCACAAACGCAATAAGCAGGCTTTTGCCTCATCCTTATCAATTATGCTGTTCATTTAATTTGCACTTGTAATTCTGCTTTGGGTCATGATTTTCAGCTTATTTTTCGAGGAAATGTTCTTGTGGTTTCCATGGAGATCTTGGATGATCATTTAATGATGTGAAATGTAAAGCCCTGGTTTTGGATGCTTGAAGCTGGTTGTGTGCGAGAGAGCGGAGAGATCTGTGCCTCTTGATTTTGGACTCGTGTTCAGCACTAAGAGATTTTGACCTTGAAAAGAACTGCATTTGTGAATTGCAATGAAATGCCCAAATCTGAAGTTTACAAGGGATTTGGTAGGTTTGTTTGACTCCTGTAGATCAGTGATTAGAGCACTCGCCTCATAAGTGAGAGACCTGGGTTCGATTCCCACAGGGCGAAACCTTGGGCGAGTTTTCTTACTCCACACGCCTAATAATAATCCCTCAGGAAAAAAAACACACTAATAATTTGGGCAATTCAATTGATGACAATTTGTGGGATACAACTATGCACAACTGACTGCCGCATTTTGCCCAGAAAAAATACAGTATATTTACAGTATATTCTGTGAAGCGCTACGTCTAGAAGACATAAATGCAAGAACTATTATTATATTATTGTTGTTTGTGTACAGAAATGCATTGATCCTCCAGTGCTGAGATTGAGAAGAGCTTCTCATAGTTGCTAAGCAGAAGAATGTAAAAAGGGACTGGTGCTGTTTACCTCAACTATTTTCTTTCTGTGAAGAGAATAAAAGCAATTGTTACGATATTCTGAGTCAATGAATTGAACTTTTTCCTGCATCAACGTTTTATCTTATGAAAATTGAACCTGTCACATAAAGACCAGGCAATACATAGAACATAACACAGAATAAAATAAAACATTGCAATGGAGGTCAAATGACTATTTCAGTTCAAATCAAATTGATTTGACATTTTTCTTCAGTATGGCAGCATTCAAAGGTTGAATGACATAGTTAAGCAACACAGGTTTTCTTGTAGTGGTTGAAAGGCTCTGTGTTGCTAACAACAACAACAAACTACACTTGTACAGTGCCACAGTGCCTTTCATGCCAGGTTGATGTCCTAAGGTGATGGAACAGACAAGGATTTGGACCCAAGCTGAGGGTTGGGATCAGGAAAGATGGAGGACAGGGAGGGAACATGTGCATATTGGACTATGATTATGAAATGTTGTGAAGCGCTTCACTATTGTCATCCTTTGTGACGGGCAGTATATAATAATAACCCTTGCATTGGATTTAGTGCCTTACCACGTCTTCGAGACGTCTCAAAGCGCTCCACAGAATATTCGTGAATCGACTGTATATTTTACATGCAAGTTGTTGTCGTCGTCGTGGTAATCGTACCTGTGAAGTGTAGGCTCACAGCCATGATCAATTTATCTGGAGGACTGTTGGCTAGGATAATGGGGAGGAATGGTTCTGTTTTTGAGTAATGTCATAGAATTTTTAAAACTCACTTGAACTAACAGATAGAATCTTGATTTAACATTTAATTGAAAGCATGGCATCTCTAACAATGCCTAGCTCTTGTATCACTGCACTAAACTGTTTGTCTGCCTCACCCATGAGCTCAAAGTCCTAAAGTAGGGCTTCTGACCCAGAGCCATGATTGTTACCAACTGAGCCAGGCTAACCTATTATTTAATGGTTTAGAATGATCTGTTGTACTTTGTGCTCTAATGTAATCAGAGAGCACATAGATTAAAAGCTAAGCTCAGAAAATGATCTATGAATACACATTTGTTAATGTTGTTCAACTGTAATTATAGGCTAATATATCACAAGCTATTTGGATGTTGAAACAGCAATATTTTTTCTTTTCAGCAAGAAAGATTTTCAAACTTTGCCTAAATGAAGCCAAATTTCAATTAATTTTCCATTTGAGTTAAGAGTACACTTTTTTTTTAAATAAATTTTTTCATAAGATTGATTTTTAGCCAACACTCAGCCAAGAAGCTTCACGGCCACAAAGGTAGCTGCCGGACTGACTGTGCTTGTGGTGATCTCTCTGAAGAAAGAGCAGATGAGTGAGAACAAAAAGCCCGTTTTTTTTCCCCTGGCTCCTTTGCCACTCATCTCTCTGCCTGGCCGCCTAAATAGATATTGTTCAGCAGTACAAGACCGCACTTAACAGCAGTTCAGTTGTCTGGTCAATGAACAGGCCATAATTCTGACAGCATGCTGCTGGTTAGTATTTTGGCCACAGAATATACAGTCAATTCACTTCACAGTATTGAAGTACTTCTGTGAAGTGCTTTGAGATATCTCGAAGATGTGGTAAGGAGTCATATCAAATGCATGGATTATTAGCGGTTTTCTTGTATCACATTCATGATAACATTTGTTTGCACTCAATGTTCTAATCATCATTATCAAAGTTCTCAATTTAAACCTGAGTATGTATTGCAGGAACATTATTTTGCTCATTTTTTTTAGATCAAATAAACCTACTCTCTATTGTGCTGATCCCATTGTTGTGCAAATATATTAGCCAGAGCATATGTACAGTATAAGAAAGAAAGGGAAAAAAACAACATTCAGCCAACCAAAGCCCAATCGTTTTACAGACAATGCGTGACCTACCCTATCATAGTGTCCAATTATGGATACCTATCTTGTGATAGTCACCATTCAATACTTGGGGAGGTTCTGCTCCACGATCCCTCCTAGATGTTCCATTAAACCATGGCCTGCATCCCGCCTGCCATAGACATATCCTCTCTCCGTGTCGGAATCATGTTTTGTTCTTGAATCTTTTCCTTATCTCATTTCTTACCGAACACTACAACCTCCAGCTCCTAAACAGGTACATATCCTCCCCCCCCCCCCCCCCCCACCCCTTCCCAAAATATTCAATCACAACAGTTGCTTTTGTTTGTTGTGGGTGGAGGGTGGGGGCTGTTTCACTTACCTATTACTGTTTAAAATCGGGGGGGAAAAAAAATTCAAACATGATTTTGGTTGAAAATTTAAACCTATTCCCAAATGAAGTCAAACAGCCTGTTTGCGTCTATGTATTCGATGCCATTCAGCATTGTGGATGGGGAGCTCTTTTGCTTTCAAGGGAGAAGTCAATTTTGCAGAGGAGATTGTGAGAGGGCAATGAGAAGAAATAGCAAAGGGGAGTAAGGAGAGGTTTATCCCAAGGGGGAGTGAGCTGGACACGCTTATTTGTACCTCGAGAAGGGGATAGGACAACTGTGGAGACTGCTCTGGAATAGACAGTGAGTGGGAGCAAAAGTTGCCAAGGCTGGAGCAAAGGGCAAAACTGAAAGGGTAGAAACAAAATCCATTGCACAATAAGACACATGTAGCAGAATGAAATGTCATGCTGCCAGAAGTCTGAATTTATAAGATGTGCTCAACATAATGCTTTGGTCTGATGACTTCATTCAGGCTCATTTAATTCTTTAATATCCCTATTCTATAGTTGTCAATGCTATCCCATTTCAGGGTTTGTTGTGTGCAAAAGATTGCCGTATGTCTCAGCAGATTGTAGACTTGTATGTCCCGCACCCCCCCTCTCCATCCCAATACACACACACACACACACACACACACACACACACAAACACTGCAAAACAGCTCAATAAACACAAAATGCTTCACACAGTGCTATCTCTTATCACTGAGAGTCAGGTGAATAATTGCTGTCTTCTGTTTTCACCTTCGAATCCCATGGCTGGCTTGTGTGTAAATTCAGTAAGTTCAAAGACTAAGCTTTGAATCAAATTAGTGATATATCAGGCATCCGACAGCCGTTCCTGCACACACAATCAATGTTTCTGGCTTGCATAAGCTGTGCTTCGAGCCAGGTGTGCATCGCATTGCACCCTTTTGGCCTGCGGACTTGTCACACTTTGAACAATGTCATTATTCCAACAAGGACTGGAAGAGGTAGCTGATCGTCTGACGTGATCTGTCCCATTAACACCTGCGCATCTCATTTCTGGAGGTGGAGAGAGGGGGCGGTTTAATAACACTTGCTTTCACAGGTCAAATTTAATATCCTTCTTAGCCATTTCAAACCTTTTTGCTCTTAGACACTTGGCACATATTCTTAACTCTTTGACTGCCAAAGAGTGTACAGAAACATCTCTGTAGTCAACCTATTCTGTATGTTTTTAGCTAGCTCTTTGTAATCCTGAAATGCAACAACACAATTAATTTTATAGTAATAATAATAATCCTTGCATTTGATATAGCGTTTTTCACATCTTATTGACGTCTCAAAGTGCTTCTTAGAATATACTGTAAAATGAATTGACACTATATTTGTGGGCAAAACATGGCAGCCAATTGCGCACGGCAGTGTCCCACAATAAGATGTGGTTTGAAAATGACCAATTTTTATTATTGTGGTTTTGTTTGGATGGATTATTATTAGGCGTGTGGAGTAAGGAAACTTGCCCAAGGTTTTGTCCTGACCTGCCTGGATTCAAACACAAGTCTCACGCTTGTAAGGCAAGTGCTCTCACCACTGAGCTACAGGAGCTCTAATTTATACTGTGAGGCTGACTGAATGCATTCAGGGCCAAGTGGGATGGGTGGGTGGTGTGGGGGTTGATGACTGAATGGTCAAAGAGAAAGATTTTGAGATGGACCTTGAAGGAAGAAAGTGAAGGGCTGAGATGGGACATTGATGGAGTTCCAGTGGGTGAAGGCAAAAAGGCTGAAGGCCCAACTGCCGATGGTTAGGCAGGCAAGGAGGTGTACCTGAAGCAAGCCAATGCCCGCTGAGTGGAATGAATGTGTAGAGTTGGTAAGGTTTTAGTGGGCAAGAGGTAGGCAAGACAATGGAAGGCTTTAAAAGTGAGGACCAGGATCTTGAGTTTGATCTTCTGGGAGATGGGAAGTCAGTGGACCTGCATCAAACTGCTTTTTAAATGAGTCTATCGTCCCGGCCTCTATCACCTTTCCTGGCAGCCCGTTGTCGGTCACTGATTCCTTTCTGCATCAAGAGAAACATCTTGGTATTTGTCCTGAAATGACCTATTACAACACTAAACCTACGTCCTCCCGACATGAAAGGCGCTCTACAAATGTAATTTTTGTGTTGTTTGTTGTTCTCCTCTACTATTATGATATATCCTAAAGTATTGATCTGGATTTACTTTTTCAATACCATTTAAAATTTAAAAATATTTCTACCTCTATGAAATGTACTCTGAGTTAATCATCTTCTCTCAAGACTGAAGAGTTCTTTGCTTTTCATAGAATCATAGAATAGAATCATAGAATTTTACGGCACAAAAGGAGGCCATTCGGCCCATCTAGTCTGTGCCGGCTCTTTGAAAAGAGCGATTCAATCCCACTGCCCTGCCCACTCCCCATAGCCTAATAGACCCGTTCTCCCTAAATAAAGATCTAATTCCCTTTTAAAAGTTGTTATCGAATCAGCCTCCACCACCTTTTCAGGCAATGCATTCCAGATTCGAACAACTCGCTGAGTGAAACAATTTCTCCTCAGCTCCCCTCTACTGCGCCTTGAAACTATTTTAAATCTGTGACCACGAGTCACAGATTCACCCACGAGTGGAAATAGTTTTTCTCTATTTGCCCTGTCGAAACCCCTCATGATCTTATAAACCTCTATTAGGTCTCCCCTCAATCTTCTCTGCTCCAGAGAGAATAACCCTAGCCTATCTAGCCTCTCCTCATAGCTGAAGTCCCTCAATCCTGGCACCATCCTAGTAAATCTTCTTTGTACCCTTTCCAATGCCTTCACATCCTTTCTGTAGTGTGGTGACCAGAATTGAACACAGTATTCCAGCTGAGGCCTCACCAAAGTCCTATAGAGGTTAGTCAGCACTTCCTGACTTTTGTACTCTATACCCCTATTTATAAAGCCTAGTATCCCATATGCCTTCTTAACAGCCTTGTCTACCTGTCCTGCCACCTTCAATGAGTCACTAACACAAATCCCCAGGTCTCTCTGTTCCTTCACACCATTTAAAATTGTACTATCTAGCCTATATTGCCTCCCTTCATTTCTTCTCCCAAAATGCATCACTTCACACTTCTCTGCATTAAACTTCATCTGCCATGTGTCTGCCCACTTTACCAATTTGTCTATATCCTCTTGCAGATGGCTACTATCCTCCTCACTGTTTACTATTCTCCCTAACTTAGTGTCATCTGCAAACTTGGAAACTGTACTCCGTACACCCAAGTCCAGATCATTGATGTAGATTACAAACAGCAATGGTCCCAAAACCGATCCCTGTGGCACACCACTGCTCACTTCCCTCCAATCTGAAAAACAGCCGCTCACTACAACTCTCTGCTTTCTGTCTCGCAGCCAGTTGTGGATCCACGCTGCCACTGTCCCTTTTACGCCATGGGCCTTTAATTTCATAATAAGGCTCTCATGTGGCACTTTGTCAAATGCCTTTTGAAAGTCCATGTAAACTACATCAACTGCGCTACCATTATCCACCCATTCCGTTACCTCATCAAAAAATTCTATCAGATTTGTAAGGCAAGATTTGCCTTTAACAAATCCATGTTGACTGTCCTTTATTAGCCTATATCTTTCTAAGTGAAGATCTACCTTGTCCCTGATTATGGACTCTAGAAGTTTGCCCACTACCGACGTTAGACTGACTGGTCTGTAGTTACCAGGCTTGTCCTTCTGCCCCTTTTTATACAAGGGAGTAACATTAGCTATCCTCCAGTCCTCTGGCACGACCCCTGTGTCCAAGGAAGATTGAAAGATCGTGGCCAGAGTCCCTGCTATTTGCTCCCGTGCCTCACTCAGTAACCTAGGGTGCATCCCATCCGGACCAGGTGACTTATCCACCTTGAGGGACGTCAACCTTTTAAGCACTTCCTCTCTGGTTATAATTATTCTATCCATTTCTCCTACCCTCTCCTCTAATACCATGGCATTGGCTGTATCCTTTTCTTTTGTGAAGACAGAGGCGAAGTACTCATTCAGTACATCAGCCATGCCCTCTGCCTCCACAATGAGATTTCCTCCTAGGTCCCTAATTGGCCCCACCCTCTCCTTGACCAACCTTTTACTCTTAATATGTTGGTAAAAAACCTTAGGGTTCCCCTTAATCTTACTCGCTAATTGTTTTTCATGCAGTCTCTTTGCCCCTCTAACTTCCTTTTTTAGTTCTATCCTACACTTCCTATATTCTGCTTTGTTCCCTTCTGAATTTTGAGCCTGACACTTATCATAAGCCTCTTTTTTTTGTTTGATTTTGGCCCTGATTTCCTTAGTCATCCAGGGAGGTTTGGATGCCTTACATTTCACCTTTGTGGGGATGCTTTTGACCTGTGCCTGAACTATCTCCTCTTTGAACGCTGCCCACTGCTCGTTAGTTGTCTTACCTGCCAATTTTCTTTCCAATCCACCTTGGCTAGGTCCCACCTCAACTCATTGAAATTAGCCCTTTTCCAGTTGAGTGTCCTCACCTGTGATCGTTCCTTATCCCTTTCCATAATTATTCTGAATCTAACGATATTGTGGTCACTATTCCCTAGATGCTCACCTACAGAAACCTGTTGAACTTGCCCTACCTCATTTCCCCTTGCCCTACCTCATTTTCTAGCTGTTACTCATAGTTCATTCCTCTAACACTTTGCATCTTTGTGACAATGGCATTGGGTACATCTGTTCTCTACACTACTGAAGTTTCTGTTCCATGCAAATGACAAGCTGAAGTATGCAATAAGCAAACAGCAAGTCCCAGGCCCCAATAAATGGCACCAGTGAGACTGAAATGAAATGTAGCTCACCCTGGGAATGTTAGAATTACACTATGCATTTATTAATGAATTAATCTAGAAGAAGAATCATGTAGACTACATTCTGAAATCATCAGGGGAGGATGGAGTTGTCCTTCAACCTCATTAAAGTTTGACAAATTAGCTTTTGGCTTTATGGGGTCCTGTAGTGCAACTGGACCATATCACGGCAATTTGTAGCATGTTTGAAGGAACTCAGTCTAGGGGGTTTGTGAAGTTTCCATACTCTGGCTCCCTTAGCTCTGAGAACAATGCCCTTCATGGAGAAAGTGTTTCAAACAAAACTAAAGGATTAAAAAATAAAGAATAAATTATTTGAAATTTACCGGCATGAAATCAATGCTTTTTGTACAATTGGACATGATAAGTGTATGTCGACTAACATCAGAAACAATGCAACAACAACAACAGCAATATCAAAATTATATTTGTATAGCGCCTTTCACGCTATAAATCAGAAACAATACAGAGTTTGGTGTCTGATTTTGGTGATGCAAATTTTGTAGTTATGAGAAGAAAACCTGGAAAGATATTACATTGGAATAGATTTCTCACAGCCAACGTAACATACATCTGCTTACTGTCGGAATTCAATATTTATGAATCCACTGCAAATCCAGGTTGCGATTCATGCAATGTGGATCCCAGTGTGTAAATGTTACAACATGCTACTGGGCATTGAATCGAATTCTGTTCATTTTGGGATGGCAATTTAGCAAATAAAGGATATAGCTGGGAAAGTTCATTCAAAAAGCTGTTGGTAATGCAGAACCTAATATGATCAGCCGAGAGAGAGAGAGAGAGAGAGAGAGAGAGAGAAAGAGAGCTGTTTCTACACATAATGAAACATTTGGAAGAAAAGATTATTTGATTATTGGCAATGAGAAGGGTTAAATACTGGCACCAGGACTCTATCGAATGGTGGATCCATACAGACGGCTTGTAAATTGATTTTGAAATGAACTTCAGAAATTGACACAACATGAATCTTTGAGATACAGAAAGTCGGGTAATGCATGCTGCTGTAAGTTATAGTTCCATTAAAATGGAGACAACTGGTGTGGAATGGGCCAGAATGTTTTTTTTATAGTCACTATGCTTCACACTGACTTTCGATTCCATTGGCTGCTTCTCTCCACAACAAGAAGGGGAAATTGATGAGAGGTTCTCCTGCATGCTGATCCCAGCACCCTAAAAATCACTAATGTTGGTAGCAACCTGTCTATTCTCCCACCCAGAGGACAATGAATGAATCAGGGAGATTTTAAAGCGGGAGTAAACTTAACAGAATGGATGGGAATTACTTTTATTTTCCAAACACTGTTATCCATCGTTTACATATTTTTGGTCATTTCTACATTTTAGAGCTGGGCTTGGTTGTTTTCCCATCTCTGTTTTCCCAGCTGAATTGACTGAACGACTGAATTGCACATTGCGTAATGTGAACATGGACTGGGAAATTAGGGCCACGTTGCACTGTTTCATATCAGTTTTAGTCAGAAGACGCAGAGCTGCAAGAACACAGTGACATTTGACTATAATCCTGTTACAGCTCCATATCACGTTTAAGCAGATTCTGCAGACAATCATTACAGAATATTTGAATCCTTGAAGTTAACCCTACTTTGGAGGTTATCAAAAGTCTACCTGCTGGACACCATGACTTCCACAGTAGAACTGCTTAGTTGATCCACATGCCTCTCACTCAGCAAGTGACACAAGGAAGTTAGTGCAATCACGATAAGCCTATGAATTTAGAGAAGTAATGGAAAGGAGATGACCCATGCAGAGAAACTGTCTCCCGCAATGTTAATTTGAACCTGTGATTTGTCCTCTGCGTAACATTTATTCGCCCGGTTCACATACTATATATCTTTGATGCATCTGTCATTGTTTTAACCAGCTGCTTTGTGAAAAAGCCCACTGGTATTAACTGGCAATGTGAGCAATAATAATTCAAGGACAGACTGGTGTAAATTATACCTGTTCAACGATGACCTAGACTTGATGATGTACTATGCTTGCTTTTTAATATCTCGCAGTTCCTTGTAAAATAAGAGTTGCTTGATGAAAACAGACAAGACTCATTTATCAATTATTGTTCCCACGGCTTAAATTGATTATTTATTTACTGCTGTGTGGTGCGCATCTCCAGAGTTAGCCAGGCTTAAATAATACTGGACATATTTGCCGACTGTTTTGCTCAAGTGAAGATAAGGTGGACAACTGAAATCCAAGAGCAAAGGTTTAACCAGTCACTTGGGCTCTTTGTCCACCGTTAATCATGGTAACTAGAGATTATTTCATAAACTCAATGGGTTTATCTTTATTTCACAATTGCTTTGTTTCATTTGTGGGGTTTGTTAGGTGTTACCTTGACTCAGTTTGTAGCTCGGGATCAGAAGGTTTGTGGCGCTCAACCCTAATTTGAGGAATTTAGCTCATAGTTTAGGCCTGCATTGTCGGAAGTCCCATTTTTTAGATAATGTGTCAAGTGGAGTCTTGTAGTTCAGTGGTTAGAGCACTCTCCTTGCATGCGAGAGGCCTAGGTTCAAACATGCCTGATAATAATCCCTCAAGAAAAAACCCAAATAATAATTTGATCACTCAGTCCACAACTGTTTGTGGGACACTGCTGTATGCAATTGGCTGCCGCGTTTTGCCCACAAATATCGTCAATTCACTTTACAGTATATTCTGTGAAGCGCTTTGAGATGCTTAGAAGACTTGAAAAGTGCGATATCAAATGCAAGGATTATTATTAATCCAAGTTCTTTAACTTTCACCTGCAGTTCAGGTGGAAGTTAAAGAATCGTATGGCATTGTGTTATTATATATAATGTAAAAGCCTGTTTATCCGGCACCCTCGGGGTCTGGCCAATGCCGGTTAAAGCGCATGCTGGATATTCGGCCGAAAACGCAACATAAATTAAAAAAATTAATAAAATACCATATTAATAATAAACTAAATAATAACAGAATATTGTATGGATACTTACCAATAAAGCAATAAATATCGATTACAGTCAATAAACACAGCACACAATCAAAGGTTTTTTTCTTTCTCTCCCTCCTTCCCTCTCTCTCTCTTTCACACACACACTCAATGGCTCCAAACCCAACACCCCTCCACTCCTTTCATTTTCCATCTAAATTAATCAATTCACCCCCTCTTTCTCTCTCTCCCCTGCTCTCCCCCACCTCTCTCTCCTTCCTTCCCTCTCTCCCCACCTACCGCAGCATTCAAAAATAATCGTACTGTACTTGTTGTGAGGGGAAAAAACAGCAGCACCACCTTCAGGCACTAGCAGCAGCATACCAAAATACTAATCCGAGAGAAAAAAATGTGACTGTGCCGGAAAAGACCCGATTAATCGAATGGGCACCTTTTTTTGAGGTGCCTGTTATACGGAAGTTATGGTTGATCGGGTCATGGATAATATATATATAGATATCTATTACTATTTGCAATGAATTCCTCCTAGTGTTCCTGGTCAACACGATTTAGAATAATATTTGCCATTCTCCTCAAGGCTGTTTGTGGGCCTTGTTGGGGTAAAAATACCTCTCACATTTGTCTGCAGGTTGTCCCAGGTAAACTACGTAATAAAGAAAGAGAAGGGGGTGGAAATATTCTAAATAAATAGACTTAAATTGCCATACACCTAAACACAAGGGCCCCAAAAGGTCTAGCAACTCTCTTATGGACAAGATAACCTTAATTGTGTCTTCAACTAAATCTCAGAACTTAAATTCCTTAGACACTGCTGAGCTAATTCCCTCTTTTAAACAAAAAGTATAGTCTTTGTGTCAGATGACTGACAGATACTACGCACTAAGTACGGTACTGATTTGCTTCAAATCCAGGGGCTATTTGGAAACATACAAGTACATTATTATGACTGGTTTCACTGTAACCATATGCTGAAAACTAATCTTTAAAATTTGATGTAAAATTGCCCATTTTTACCTCACAGTTATTGTAGATGGTTCAATAATTGCCAATGAATAACAATGAAGTTGCAAGAACGAAAAATATATTTCAGGATTTAATAGACTGTAGATATTTGAAAGGCCTGTTCTACCAGTGTTCTCTCCCTTCTCTCCCAAGATCTCAACTCTTGTTTTATCAGTAAAGTGAATTCTGGTATTGAGAGAAACAGAAATTGATATTAGGCAGCCTCCGCGGGCACAAAGTTAGAATGAAAATCTTAGAACGGCAGGAAAAAGGTAATCTGACTGAGGTAGTGCTGGCATCACAAAATAGCTAGCATTTTCACAGTGCAATGGGTTGCTAACTAATCTGCTGGGCTCTGTCAGGTACAGATAACTCAGCGTGGGACCAACACTGAGCTGCCAGCTGTCACTTGGTCTTCACTTGATGAGTGCCAGTGTGAACAGATAGTTCAATATTGCACCTGTAGAAAATAATACAGGCCATTATTGTCACAACTTGCCGGCCTTGCTGATTGCAGCTCTCGATCTTACAGCTTGTACGTGGCTCCTTGATTCCCAGCCAGCATTTCTTCTCCAGTCAGAAAGCACATGGCTCCAGCCTCTGTTCAGTTCTCAAGTGAACAACCACCACAACAAATTGCATTTGTATATCTGCGGGACGGGGAGCAAGTGAAGCAGTGATGGCCTCAAATACAATATGAGGGTTTATATGGCCTTAAATGGCGGGATTATAACATTTAAATGTTAATATGGACTGTTCTATTTTTGAAGTGGTCAGTAGTTTACTGCAAATAATACATTCACTGCAGCTCTTTGATGAGGTGCAGTGGATTCTATGTGTTTTAACAGACTTTGGAACCAGCAATGTGGAGTCCTGCTAATGTTTACTGTTTCTCAGGAGATGAATGTAACACCTGCAAGGGTTAAAAGATTTTGCATTATTTTACATCAATAACAACTTGGGTGCTTTACAAAGATAGGTGGTGGCCGAGCTGGGTAGAAATGGTGGGGGGGGGGGGGGGGGGGGGGAAGGAGAGTTGCCCGTAGGCACAGTGAGTATATAACACTCTCTGCTGCAACCTCGACAATGCCGCATTGTTAAATGGCTGTTCTTCAGTGAAATAGTGACAGCTGTCGAACCTTTAAGGCTTATATTGGTACCCATTGCTGGAGGCAAAATAATCCTATCAAAGTAAACTGCTGGAAATTGTTAATAGCGCGTACACTGAAACTGAACTCATTAAAGAGGATGACTTGCTGTCTGTGCTTTTTCTTTATTAAAAAAAATCAAATCAAAAGGATTCTGATTGGTTTTAATGTCATTTTGATTACTTTAGTAAATTTTGGTTTAAGGGAAAATGTATTATTGAATTTGGTTGCCAAATGTTTTAAATGGAGATTTCTGTACAGACTGGAGGGCACATTCATGATACCAAAACATTGATTCCACACCAAATATTCTCTCCCAGGTTGCTCTGAGATGTGTGGAAAGTGTGTTTGAGTGTGTTGCCAAGCATTATTGCAAAAAAGAGAGCTCTCAAAGCTGAATAAGAACATTATCATGTGTTGTTATATTTTCTTTAACACTAGATCTAAATTGAAGGAGCTCACAAGCTGTTAAGTCCTCAGTAAACATCTGGTATTTTTTTTAATCTGCTTCGTGGGCACAACACATTCACTCCCACACACAACCACACATTTCTTTGCCAAAGTAATTTTTTAATGGTCTGGCAACTCAAGAAAAGCTGGGACACATATGCTCAAGAATTCAGGTCCATGGAAATTTATGTATACTGAAGACGCCGAATAATGTAGGCCTACTTTCAAAATCATAACACTTTGAATATTTGCATAATAAATTAACCTGTTTCGTCGGGCAGATTGCTTGGCTGCAGTTGGGCAGGGATGCAATTCTCCTCTGTTTTAGCCTATTTGAAGCATTGCAATAAAGAATGAAAATGATCCTTGCACTTGCTATGGCGCCTTATCACCTCTTTGAGATGTCTCATAGTGTTTCACCGAATGTACTGTAAAGTGAATTGACTGTATATTTTGGGGGCAAAATATTTAAATGGAGATATCCATAATATATCTTTAAATGTAATTTTCATTTAAATCACCTGTTGCTCTTTGCATGGGTTGTAGATGTCTCAGATAATCTCGATATGGAAACTAATATCCTAGGTCACGCTTGGCACACTGAAACCATTGTTCCTTTGTCCATTGTTATATATTAGGTGGCAAGTATGGACCCATTTGACTTCAAGAACCTTTTCCTTTTATAAACTTTCGAGTTTCGAATTCATGCACTTGAATTTTCAGTACATTTACCAATAAAAAAAATTATCTCTCCAAAACAATTTGGATTTTGAATTGTTCATTTGAAATAAACTCACATTTTAAGGATGAAACTCGTGTGAATATTACCCTTCTCCCTAAAACAGAGGTGGGGGAAGGGGGGTAGCCCCAGAAGTTGGAGACATAGAACCAGAAAGCTGAGCCACCAATAGTGCCATCTACCTTGTGAACTTTCTTGAAGCGTCATCCTCAATTGTGTTTTTTTTAAGAAAACGCAAATAATCTCCCCGAATAATTTTTTTTTAATCCATTAGATGTAACTACTGATGCAAGCAAGGGGTCTGTCATGCCAACACAATTCAGCAGATGATATTAGTTTTTTCTTCCTTTGTAACATTTAACAGTATGTGACAGTTTAATAAAACACAGTTTCCCTTTGGCAGTGATTACAAAGGATGAGCCCGACAGTGTGAGAGTTGAATTTACATCAATAGAATTTATTAACCTAGAGCACATTGGCTATTGTGTATTTTTTTCTTGTGGATGTTAATTCAGCTTCCTTGTTCTATTAGATTCTCTCGGTCTCCCAAACCAATATCACCGACTAAGTAGTAAGGACTGACTGATTAAAGAAAAATGGGAGGGAAAATTAAAGTTAATCATAAATGATTTTATAAGGCCTACAAATGATCCTCTCACTTTAATGAACAAGACATACTTTATATAATTAATGAGCAAGTGAGAGAAGTGAAAGGCAATAATTTCACTGGGCTCAGACCATATTCATAACCTGTATTAGCTTGTTCTTGTGATTTGTGATAGCCCGTGAATGTGATAGAATTGCTGTGTGTAACTCCCGGTCTGGAGGCTGCTATTCTATATATAGAATACCTATATAGAATATAGGTACCCTGAGCTGGTACCTCTGTGGTAAAATGTTTGAAATTTCCTTGATGATGAATGGCTAATGCTTCATCGAGTGGATGGTTGCAGTATGATTTCCAATGGGAGGGTGCGTGTCAGTGGTTATGGCATAATAATTATGGAGAAAGATATACGTGGCACTCGAGATTTAGGACAATTTTAGCTGCCTGTTTCAGGAAGCATTGGGATAACTTAGCTACTTATCTGACTGGTTGGATATACTGTGAGGCAACAGTGAGTTCTACAACGATGAGGTGAGACAGGTGATTATCTCTTGTGATGTGATCACATTGCCGGACAATTCCTTCATGGTCAATGTTTTGGTTGGTCTGGTGAACATAATAATAATAACAACAACAAAATTACTTTTGTAAAGCGCCTTTCATGTCGGGAGGACAGCGTCCCAAGGCGCTGAACAGTCGGGATCAGAATAACACTGATACAACAGTCCCTCTTCCATTACTGCCCCCAAAATACTGCCCAAGCATATCAGATGTTGGTTTTTTTTCCACATTTCGGCAAAACATTTGTATGAATCACCAGGTGGTGAGGGGAGGTGTGTGATCACCACAGGAGATGAACAGTGATATTTTTTCCGCTCACTACGCTTGAATCACAGCTGCTGATTGCTGATCATTGAGGAACATTATTGGTGGTCATGAAGCCTGCAGCCTGAAGCCTTAACCAGCGAAACAAAATGAAGAGAGCCCAGGGAGAACATGAATTAAAATGGGAGTAATGCAGCAGCAGTCAATAATTATAATGTGACTATGAACATTGGGTTCTGTTATTCTGGCCCTTGTTAGCATATGTACTCTCTCAATGCAAGCAGCTAAAGATCCAATTACCTATTCTAAAACCATCAGTCATAGACCTCTTACACATACTGGAACAATCACATTTGCATTTGTTTAATGGGTACATCATTTCATAATCAATTAATTCTAAAAAAAAACTATTTATCTGACCAACAAAGAGCACTGTCAAAAGTCGACATGCAATTGAAGGTAATTTTTTCATGTCAGCTGGAGTAGACAGGATTGCTTGAGGGTCAGAAAAGCTCATTAAGTATCCTGCTGATTTACAATCAAAACCACTCAACGCAGCTCACAAAGAAAAACAGTAGTGCTCCCAGATGTAAGTTTGTATTTTTTCTTTAGCGATGCAGGACCTCGACTGAGTGTTTGGGATGAATTTTTACACATTAACAGCAGATGAATCTTGACTGTATCAAATAGAGATCATCGGCAATGAAGAATAATGTTTAAAAATAAGAGCATTAGAATCTTACTGGTGCAAAGACAATTGAATAGCTTTAAGGGAACAAGACTGATGGACTCGTGCCTGCAGATTGCGCCTGGAGGATTTGAAAGACCTTTTTTGCACTAAATTATTTTTGAATAGGGACCAGAGTCCAATGGTGAGTCCATCTCCCCATCCACCACTTACTTCCTCTATCCCAACAGATCAATTTTAAAATCCATGCCTCCAGCTTCAAATGCCTCTCTGGCTCTGCACTCCCCATCTCCATAATCATCTGTGATCCTCCTCCCTCACCCACTGCCTCCACTCAGCCAACTCCATTCTTCATCATGATTTCCATCCAGTCCTATTCATCATTAGCTGTCAAGCCTTCAACCCCTTTGCTAGCTGCCCCATCCCTCTGAAACATTCTCCCCAAATCCCTCCATTTTCCGCTTCGCTCCCTTCCAGCTTGGGCTCCGACTCATTTTGTGTGAAGCATGTTGAGACGTTCTCCCGGTGTGAGTGATGCTATACCAGTGTAAATTGTTGAAATAAAGCAAACCGTGATTTATTGGAAACACAATAGATGTTGAATTTTAACGTTAGAATTAACCTCTGTGGGTGCACTGATTACCCCATTGTTTTTCCATATCTGTCACTTGCACAGACGAGTGTCGGTCTGAGTAAGAATTCACTAGTGTTATTGACAGTTCATAATTGGTTAAGGGATGATGGTATGACTCATCCTTGTGTGTGGAGAATAGGGGAATGCACTAAAAGGATGAATGTATTTGCGCCCTGATCTCCAGTCATATTTCAAATGGACACACGAGAGTTGCATATTAAAACAATCCCGTGTAAAGGGCAGCATATAAATGCAAGTTGTTGTTGTTGTCGCTGCGCATGGTGACTCCCGCCTCTAACCAAAAATGAGTTTCACACTGATTCATGGGAACTCCGATAAGCAGAAGAAAATTGTGTTAAGGTCTCTTTGGCCGAGTTGAGACTTTGCTGCTGTAGCTAATCCGCCCTATTCTGAATCACACAGAGTCAAACACACTTTTTAATTTGGTAAGTACGTTCGTTTCTTCAGTATGAGTTCAGTTCAGTTCTAACGAAGCGTCGTGGACCCGAAACGTTGACTCACTTTTCCTTTCTCCATAGATGCTGCCTGACCCAATGAGTGTTCCCAACGATTTCTGTGTTTGTTTCAGATTTCCAGCATCTGCAGTATTTTATGTTTTCATTTCTTCTGTGTCCTGGCCAGCAATCCTCCAAGTAAAATTGGACATTCATGTAATGGCTATTTGTGGGACGTTGCTATGCACATTCGTCTGCAAGTATATACACTTTACAGTAAAATCCTGTGATGCATTTTCAGACGTTTGGACTACATGATAAGGGGCTGTACAAAGTAGAAGGATTATTATTATTGTAATACTAAATAAACGCACATTATTCATTGGGTCTCCCTATAGGTATATTCACATCAATGTGCAGGATCCCCCAAAACTATGATCCCCAGAGAATGTGAGTGGACTTCACCAGACGGGCTGTGAGCTTTGTGGCCACAACTATGTAATTTGCGCCCAGGAAAAGTCAACACCTCAGAAGCCCTCTTCCTTCAAGGTAGGTTAACATATCAATGTCCATATGTGCTTAACCCACTGTGCCATGCAGTTACCAGGACAATATTCCTTTAGCACAGGCAGTTTACCTTCCCATTGAAAACTACAGCTCGGATTGCTTCTGTGATGGTTCAAAGGTTCACCAAATCCAAGTGGACCAAGGCAGCTTCTGCAATTATTTTAATTAAGTGAGATCGAAGACGCACATTCTCGACACACCCAGAGCTTGAATGAATGGTTATCACAAAGCATTTTCAGATTGTAAATTGAATCATTATCTTGAAGGTAAGGCTGACAAACACAAAAGATAACTGGATGTTGCCAATGCTCTGAATCACATCTTTCTCATTGGACGTTCACTAGCTTAATTTTACTGCTTGCAAGCCCTCATTATGTTTATCAGGTTCCTTTAGAAAGCATTAGGGCACTTGTTGTTTTTAGCTGCTGCTTTGCTTTGAAGTAAGCACTGTTTTCCATTTGCTTTGTGAGCTCAGCAGTTCCCAGTTATGGCATTGGGTGATTTATCTCAAAGTTGTTTACAAAGTAGAATGCAATAGGAGACTGAGTCTACACAACTGGAGGGAAGATTTGTTGGGACAATGGGTTATTAATGGTAAAATGGTGAGCACCCAAAAGCCGCCAAAACACTGGTTCGTGCCTTAGTCACCTCTCGGCTGGACTATTCAAATGCCCTCCTCGCCGGTCTCCCCTCCGCCACCATTCACAAAATCCAGTTAATTCCAAATTCTGCCGCCTGCATTCTCACCCGTACCAAACTCCGCTCCCCGATTACTCCAGTCCTTGCCAGACTTCACTGTCTCCCTGTCTCAGAGCGGATCGATTTCAAGATCCTCACTCTTGTCTTCAAATCCCTCCACTCCTCTCCACCCCCTACTTCTCTGACCTCCTCTCTCCTCACAACAGCACCCGTTACCTTCACTCTACTGGGTCTGGCCTCCTCCTTGTCCCCCGTATCCTCTGTTCCACCGTCGGTGGCCGTGCCTTCAGCCACTATGCCCCGAGGCTCTGGAACTCCCTTCCTCAATCCCTTCACCTCCCCCTGCTCTTTTCCCATTTTCAGGTCACGGCAGAAGACTTTTCTTTTCAACCACGCTTTTGGTCACCTTTTTCTCCCTCCCTCGGCCCCAGGATCCGTTATTGGGAAGTGCACTGAGACACCGTCCAGCGTGGCGAGCGCTATATAAATCCAAGTTGTTGTTGTTGCTGTTGTAACAAGTTAAGCGGTTTGAGTGGCCTCAGTCCAGAACAGGGTGGACTGATATCTTTATACAAGTTTACACTGAATTGGCCAGACAAATGGAACATGAAAAAGACGCAATGTGTGATGACACAGGAAACGGACAATGTTATTAATAATGATAATAATCCTTGCATTTGATATTGCACTTTTCATGCCTTCTGGACGTCTCAAAGCGCTTCACAGTATATACTGTAAATTGAATTGACTGTATATTTGTGGGCGAAACGCAGCAGTCAATTACGCACAGCAGTGTCCCACAAACAGTCGTAGATTAAAATAACCAATTTTTTTTTTTTTTTTAAGGGATTATTATTAGATGTTTGGAGTAGGGAAACCTGTCTAATGTTTCGCCCCTGTCGGGAATTGAACCCAGGTCTCTCGCTTGTAAGTCGATTACTGAACTGTTATCTATGCTCAGTAATATCAATCATTCGATATTTTATTAGTTACCCCACAATAAACAGTCATTAAACTAAACTGCCACAGTGTTTACTTGTGAAGCTCTTCTAGATGTTTTGAAGTGATACCAACAACAACATTCATTTAGCGTCTTTCACATTGGGAGAATGTCTGAAGACACTTCTGATCTCATCTGGGGGTAGGGATAAAGTGATATAAAAATGTAATTCCTTTCTTTTTCTGTGATTTACAACCTCAAGTAGATGGAAATGAAGGGATGAAATTACCGATATCTAATCTTGAACTCTTTATGAAATGTCACAAATTTCACCCCAAAGAATATAATCAGAATCATTCTCCTTGAATTCTAGTCAATTAAAGTGGTCAGAAATTGGCCACAGTATGAGAATGCAAGTCCTCCACAAGAGTTTTCACAGTAGATAAAGACTTTTCACAGTAGATTTCACAGTAGGCCCAGCCCTACCCCTATATTCCGCAATGGGCCCATTCAGAAGAAGCAATGCTAAATTCTACAATTGATATACTCTGGGTATCAGGGTAAAGCCTCTCTTGTTGTGATGCCAGATGAAATGATTGGAAATGCAATGGAAAACATCTAGATGAGAATCCACATGTTGTTTTGGAGGAATATAAAAGGAAAGAGTTAATTATCTTTATTCCACAGTTATTCTTTGGCTCAAATGACTGAAATGCGCTCTTCTTTAAATTCCATTGCACGATTTCTATTCTTTTCAATGCTCAAAAAAGCAAACGACCGTCAGCCAACAATGATTTAAATGTTCATTAAATTTATCTTCTGAAAACAAACTGAGTAACATCACAGTAACTCGTCGCAAAACTTTACCAGTTTTAATTATTAGCGTGCAATATGACTTCCTCACTCTGAAGATGCACGAGGCCAGTTCAGCACTTACAGAAATGTCAAATAAATGTATTGTTTTAAGAAATAAGTTCTACATTACAGTTGTGTATGTCAAGTTACTCTGAATATAAAGCTTTAAGAAGTGAAAACCATGATTGCTGGTTTTGAGATGGATGCTTGGGACTATTCTAAGTATGAATATATTAAACATTAATGCATGTATTCATTGGCAATCCACATCAGAAACAGATGAAGTATTTCAATAGTGAATTCTCTGGGGAGGTTTTATTGGTATGGATGATGAATCTCGTTTTCTCTCTTATTTTTTGTTTGGCAGTTCCTCCTTATTTGCAAATTATTAATGAAAGGAAAACAGGTTGTGTTTCCACATTAATATTGCATCTTATGGGACAAAAAAGAGCCTCAGCAAACAAACTATCAATGAAACATGTTGTGCAAGATTATTTTGCCTCCATATAAGTGAGTGCTGAAAATAAAATACCACAAGCTAAGTGTGTATTCACACAAACATAAAAGTGGCATTATATTTTGGTAAAGTTTACCATGCAGTTAGCTCAATCTCTTCAGCCCATATTACGTGCCCAGAATGATCTTTCGTACAAATGATTGCTTGTGAAATTTGCTACGGCCTAACTCAGAACAAGAACATTATTTTCATTTCCTTTCTGTTGCCAATTTTCATCCATCACAACTGCTCTTCCTTTGCAAATGACACTCAATACTATCATATCTCACTCACATAATTCTGACTCCATGTAACATCTGGCAACAACAACAAAATTGCGCTTATATAGCGCATTTCACATCAGGAGGACGTCCCAAAGCGCTGAACAGTCAGTCGGGACCTGAGCGGGGGGTGGAGGGAGGGTAGGTCGAAGGGGAAGGAGAGTGGGAGAGGGGGAAGAGTTAGTGGGGCAGCCGAAGGCGCGGTCGAAGAGGAAGGTCTTGAGACCGGCCTTGAAGGAGGAAAGGGAGGAAGCGAGGCGGAGGGGCTATGGGATGGAGTTCCACAGTGTGGGAGCAGAGAGGCTGAAAGCCCGGCCGCCGATGGTTGGGCGGTTAGGGCGGTGGACGCGGAGCAGGCCTGAGTCTGCTGAGCGGAGGGGACGGGCACAGGCTGATAGGGAGACGGTAGGTCAGAGAGATAGGCGGGGGCAAGGCCGTGAATGGACGAGGATCTTGAATTCGATTCTCTAGGGGATGGGGAGCCAGTGGAGACGGGGGAGTGATGTGGTCGCGAAGCCTGGTGCGGGAGAGTACATGAGCTGCAGAATTCGAAATGATCTGCAGCCTGTGAAGGGAGGAGCTGGGGAGGCCGACGAGGAGAGAGTTCCCGAATCGAGCCTGGCAGTGATAACAACAACAACAACAGCAAAATTGCACTTATATAGCGCCTTTCACGTCAGGAGGACGTCTCAAAGCACTGAACGGTCAGATCTGAACAGACCGGCCTTGAAGGAGGAAAGGGAGGAAGCAAGGCGGAGGGGCTATGGGATGGAGATCCACAGTGATAAAGATGTGGATGAGAGTTTCGGCAGCATGGGGGATGAGGTAGTGGCAGAGTCTGGCAATAGTGCGGAGGTGATGGAAGGCTGTGCCGGTCATGGAGCAGATGTGGGGGAGGAAGGATAGCTCAGGGTCCAACACAACTCCCAGTCAGTCACCTTGGCAGTAGTTTTCCGATATCGATATATTGTTGGGCTCATATCGATATATACCGATGTATCGATATCGCCAGGTTTCTTTATCCTGTGTATGCGCGCACATTCCGATATGCGTGCTCTAGGCCCAGGAGGTTTGCTATGTCGGCGACAAGGTAAGTTGAAAGTTAGTATTATACCGATATAACTGATATATCGATATATCGCCGGACACGATAAACTGATATTTGCGATATATCAATTTTGTTTTATACCGAATTTTTCGATATACCAATATATTCAAATTTCCGATATCGGCATATCGATATGAAAAATTATACCGATATAACCGATATATCGATATATCGCTGGACACTACTCGGCAGTCACTTCAGCACATTCATAGGATGCTTGCAGCAGAATGTGGGAGAAATGGAACACTGTTCTTTTGAAACATGACAAATTGATCCATTATTATCTGTATTGTAAGAGTTAAACTTGAAGTCAATTTATAGACAGCTGGTCTCTTATACACGGTACTTTTAAGAAAGGCTACAGTGGTTAGAAAAATTATTGTTGTCAGTGTTCAACAATCAAAGTCGAGCACAAATGGTGCTTTAAGAGTCAATATATTACATATATGGCAAGGACCCAGAAACAGTTATTTCCAGGTTACAAATAAGCTGTAAACACACATAGAATTCGCAGCCCCTCGATTCCCTTAAGGCTTTTACTACTCATTATAATGCAGGGATTATATGTGTATTTCTCACAAATCTACAAATGGTGTAAGTGAACAGATTCCAATATACAAAATATATACTTTACTTCCTTGTAATCCAATACTGAGAAAATAAAATAGTATCTCAGCAACATCAGCCGTGTGGTGCTGTGTGCCTATGGGGATTTATTTTTCCTGTTGATGAAATTTATTCATGAAAGGTGATAAGGAAAAGCTCCAGGTTTCATAGGAACCAACTTTTTTGTTGTTTAAAATGCAAGCTACAATTTACCTATTTTGCACTCTGAGCGGCTAACAGCAGTTTCCAAAACTAGTCGTAAAAACAGCCACGTATTTGGATATTTCATTGATGCTGGAAATCAATGAAGCTGAAAAATCTCCAAGTTTCTTGCGTCTAGTAATAGATATCAGGGATTTACGGCACAGAAAAGGTAATTCGGTCAATTGTGTCACATGGTCCGATGCACTGTGTCTGACGTTTGTCCGTGGAGTACTAAGTGGAGGACCAATTTCCACAGGATCTCTCCGATGAGCAGTGTACACATAGTGGAAACAGAGAGTATGTCTCTAATTACTTTTACACTGGTAGCATCTGAAAATTTAAATACATAAAAGGCTACAGTAAAACCTTGACAATACTGGCCCACACACCTCCCAGATTATGGAGTTTGCAGGTATTTAGAAACCTACCTGGAAATGGCTGGGGAAGCCCCGCCCCATACACCACATGAGCTGTAATCTAATAATAATAATCCTTGCATTTTGGTGTAGAGCTTTTCACGCCTTCTAGATATCTCAAAGCGCTTCACAGAACATACTGTGAAGTGAATTGACTGTACATTTGTGGGTGAAACGCGGCTGACAATTGTGTCCTACGCACAGTTGTGGATTGAAACGACCGGTTTTGTTTTTGAGGGATGATTATTATTATTATTAGGCGTGTGGAGTAAAGGAAACAAGCCTAGGGTTTTGCCTTAACCTGCCCGGATTTGAACACAGGACTCACGCTTGTAAGGCGAGTGCTCTAACCACTGAGTACAGGACTGTAGCATAGTGTATCGCAACACTGAAGCCAAAAAATGGCCGAGCTCCACCCACAGGGCCGGGTAACAGAGCAGCAACGCTGATCCAAACTTCGGGAGATTTGTCGGATGTAGGAAAAAAATCTAATGCTGTTTGCATTTTGAAATCTTGCCGGTTTTTAGGGAGTTGCCAGTTTTCGGAATGTCGGATTATTGGAGGTTTCACTGCATCTCTATTTACTGAATCTATTTATTTCAAGGACTGAATGTTCTCAATAAAATAAGATTGAGTTTCTCTCGCCTTTGTATTCATGACAAAATCATGTTTTATTGACGAGACTGACCTTATGTTTTTATGATGATCTTATGAAAGATTAATATTGTTGCTCAAAGGATATTTTCCCCCAGCAATCCAAGAATAACAGTGTGACATAAAGAAACAGTGTACTCTATAAATTCAGTGGAAACAATTCAAGGCTGCCTTGAGATACCCAATTTACTTATTGGGGAAAAAATCTAAACATTTTTAATAGAATTCCTTAAGAAGGAATCAAGGCCCAAACAGGGGGATTCGTTCCTGTACGTTTCATCCAAAGGATGGCGTCTCTGACAATGTGGTGTTGCCTCTGAACTATTACCGGACTGTCAGGCTAGACTATGAATTCAAATTATTTACTTGGAGCTTGAACTCACAACCTGCTGATTCAGAGGCAAGAGTGAGACGAGCCGGAAACATAACCTTTCAAATTTTCACTGAAAATGAGAGCGAAGGTTTGAATTCAGCATCTTTTTCTGTCTGTTACTGTAAAAGTTTAGAATATTTAGAACCATTAAAGGTTTCGCAGCTTCGAAGAATCACTACAGCTGATCCCTCCAGAGGTAGATGACTTAATGGAGCTGACACGATTGCTACAAGGGTTAATGAATGCATTTCCAGGGAACTTAATTCAGCTGCCTTAATCATTAAATCACCCATGCTGTTTCTTGAATAATGCCATCAGTGTTGACTGTTTATACAAAAATATTGAATGAAAAAAGTCCACGAGCATCAGAACAAAAGAAATTTCTACAATCAACAATTATCAAATGAGGACCTGTTGGCGTTATTGAAGCTCACAGCTTTTATTATTATACATAACAATACATTTGAAATAGAACCTTTCATGTTGGGAGGACGTCTCAACAACAACAATAAAATTACATTTGTAGAGTGCCTTTCATGTCAGTTCACAGGATATACAGTAAAGGGCAGTAAAACACAGCAGCTAATTTGCACACAGCAATGTCCCACAAACACCCAAAGTGAACAGGTGGACTCATCCAATGCCAGCATTAAAATGTCATCTTAGACTATGTGAGTTCAAAATCCTCATGTGGGTTTTGAACCCACCACCTTCTGTTGACAGTGCTCCCACCTGTACTAACAACAAGAACAACAAAATTTACACTCGTTTAGCGCCTTTCACACGTCCCAAGGCACTGGACAGTCACTGTTTCAGACCCGAGTGAGGGATAGGGGCGAGGGAAGCGGGGGGTTTAGGAGTTGCTGGTGGGACCATCGAAGAGAAGAATCTTGAGACGAGACTTGAAGGAGGCCAGGGACGGGGCGAGGTGAAGGGACTGCGGGATGGAGTTCCAGAGGTTGGGGGCAGAGTGGCCAAAGGTTCGCCTGCTAATGTGCAAGTGTTTTGGGTGAATAAGGTACTTGGGAATCCAACATTTATTGTACCAGCTACAGCCGACTGGAGTGTGAAGTGGAATTGTGATTCAAACATGCATCAATTGGGTGTGAAGTGCACATCTTAACAAATATATGTTTGTTTGAAAATTTGGACAATTAAGAAAGGAAAATATGACAGATAATTCAATAAACATAGAGGCGAAAAGCTGCATTTCATAATTGATTCTATGTAATATCCACATTGAACACATTGTAAAATTGTAAGCAATTTTCACCCTATAAATATTTTGTAGATAAATAAAGCAGAAATATGGATTCAATTCCGACCTTTTCACTGAATGTGATGGTGATATTGTACTCTTTTTAGATCTTTATAGACCACTTCTTAGGCCTCTGTAAGGATTGAAGAGCAAGGCAGGTTGGATTGGTTTAGTCCTCAAATAGATCTAGAATTAGAACTACTAATTCAACAACTGAGTTGCAAAAAGGGAATGAGACGTGGCATCCAGGTTTGAATCCAGCCCGGATTGCTTTGAACCAAGTCTCTCTCTCCCCGGTTACTGAAAACACTCTGACACGTGAAACCCAATTCCTAGCAGATGTCATTCCACAGTTGCAAAAAAAATTGTAATCTGGTACTAATTTGCTCAAAATTGGCAATGTGATTCATAGGTTAGGTTAATTTATGTGGGGGGTGGAGGGGTGTGTGGGTGGGGAAGGACTGTAATTAAGACAATGGGCTGGAATAGATATATTACTTTGCTTCAAAATATGCTGTACCTGATCTGGGAGTGGTCGATTAACAATTGGTTCCAAATGGGAAAATGCTCCATTGCCCAGGGCAAACATCTCTTATTTTGCAGAGCACACAAAAAACATTACGAGACAAATTGCTCTCTGCCTTTGGTAAACGCCACTGTCGCATTTTGTGTGACCCAATAATTTACTCAAGTTCATGCAGCTGCCTTGCATTAGATTGAACTATCTTATTAAATGACAGGAGGATATGTGGGGGGCCCTTTGCTTGATTTAGTTATCTTCCTCTGTTGCCCTTTCTTAGCCTCCTCACCCACGCGCGCTCAGAGAGTAATAATAATAATAATAATAATCCTTGCATTTGATAAGCGCTTTTCACATCTTATCGACGTCCCAAAGCGCTTCACAGAATATACTGTAAAGTGAATTGACTGTATATATATGCGTGGGTGAATCAGCAGCCAATTGCGCACAGCAGTGTCCCCCAAGCAGTCGTGATTGAAATGATCAATTTTATGATTGTGGTTTTTTTTTGAGGGATTATTATTAGGCGTGTGGAGTAAGGAAACTTGCCCAAGGTTTCGCCCTGACCTGCCTGGATTCGAACACTGGTCTCCCCAGCTTGGTCTGCCCAGCTTGCAAGACAAGTGCTCTAATCACTGAGCCACAGGAGTACTCCTCCAGTTGGGAGACTGTTCCCTCTGTAAGGGCTGTCAAATGAAGGAGTTTTCCCCGGATGAATTATCTTCCTTAATAAGGATGTTCAAATAATCTCTCTCAAATCCAAACTATTTAAATTGAGATTCCCTCATCCAGCTCAGTGTGAAATTAAAAATGAGTCTCGGTTTCAAAGCATTCCAGTTTGTCATTGAAACTAAGCTCTCAGTTTATGAAGATGCAGTTCATGAAGTCAAACTTGCTTGCATTTCAATAGCTTTCCACCTCCCTCGGGCCTAGCCTAGCTGAGAAGTACTGAAACTCCTCATTGCACACTTATAATTGGGTTACAGCATTGGTCAACTCGTGTAAACACAAAGCCACAAGAACAACTGACTGAACGGTTCATGTTTTCAGAACTAGACCAAGAGTGAGCCTGGAAGGGCAATGTTAGGCAAATTTTGATTGTCATATCATGCAAGGGATGGTAAAGAGAGCCATTGAAGAAATCTTTTATTTTGTAGGTTGCTATAAATGTAATTGTAAAGGCGCTATACAAATGTAAGTTTATATTGTATTAATGTTTCACATTGTCCACCTCAGCTGTCTGTTCCATATATTCCCTATCCTTTGTGCAAAGTGGTTCGATCTAAACTGTTTTTTTCACCTTGTCTTCTTGTGAGATTGAGTCAGTGGCTGCCTCTGTGTAACCCTTTCAATCTCCTGAGGAAAATCTCTGCAATGTTTCTCGTTGCTCTCCCAAAGGTAAGGCAAACACAGTTCATGAATACATATCTAACCTTCAACCTTACACAATTCCTCCCAGACCAGTTGCTTTCGTTCACATGGCATTTCCATGGTTTCCAACAGCTCATGAACAATCACTTTGCACATTATATCCTCTGTCTATCCATCAATCTTCTGGTAATGCACAGTCGTGTTCCAAATGTAGAATCATTTTTACCAAATGTGAAAACATTTGCTGCATTAGCTTTGAGCTTTGCGTGATTTAAAATGATTCATTGTGAGTCGAATATTGGTTTCAGTACATGTGGGAATATAACATGGAAATGCTTCTACTTTGATACCATCAGCTGGTTGCCTATGAATGTATAAGGCAATAAAATGCACCCATTGGATGTAAGCGTGGGAGTAGCAACATAATTTACAGTTTAGTTTTGCAGACAACCTTCCAGAACTCCTCTCAGATGACAACTTTGTGAAACTCAAAGTTGAAATCGGTGTTTGAGAGCGTTGGGCATAACACAGCCCAGTTCCAACGGCAACAGTCAACAACCACTTGAATTTATATAACACCCTTCACACAGGTAGCATCCCACAGCTGTTAGTTTCAAATCATATTTCTAGTTGTCCATATTTGTACAGTCACTACATGGAGCTCCTGTAGCTCAGTGATTGGAGCACTCGCCTTAGAAGTGCGAGACCTTTGTTTGAATTCAGGCAGGTCAGGGCAAAACCTTAGACAAGTTTCCTTACTCCACACGTCTAATAATAATCCGTCCAAAAAAAAACACAATAATAAAAATTGTTCATTTCAATCCACGACTGTTTGTGGGACACTGCTGTGCGCAATTGGCTGCTGCGTTTCGCCCACAAATATACAGTCAATTCACTTCACCAGTATATTCTGTGAAGCACTTTGAGACATCGATAAGATGTGAAAAGCGCTTACCAAATGCAAGGATTATTATTATTATCTTGCAGAAAAAATTGCAAAGAGCTGAGACTCTTTAAAGTTAGAAGACATTGTATTAAGGATTAATGCAATGATTATTGACATTAATAATAATAAGTCAGACCCCAGTGAAGCTGCGAAAACTGCATCTTCCCTTGAATTCCCGTTAGCATCAAACAGTCAAACTCTAACCAGTTAAAGCTGAAGAGAAAGTGAATGAATTCACAGCAGGTTTGTGTCTACATGATTAAAAAATATTAATCACTGAATTTTACTGCTCATGAGAGTGGATTAATCAAAGCCAGGAAACATCGTTGCAGAGTAAGAAATTATGATTGAAATTCACAGCACTGAACGCCCGGCTTAACAAAATGCTTTTAATAAACTTCTGTAGATTAAATTAGTAAATCAGTCAGCAGCAGATGTACAGCAAATTACTGAGAGTAATTTCTTTCCTTCGGTTTCTAAATTGTTGGTATGAATTCTGCTCTTTCTCCTTGTAAGTTCTGCAAAATGAATAAACCTTTCTGGGGGTGGGGGAAACTCTCTGGAGAAAATGTTCAAGGTCTTTTGATAGAGAAAGAAGTAAAGAAAATCATTTAGCACAATGTGTTTACCATGTATCATGTGTATGTGTGTGTGTTTGTGTATGCGGATAAAATAGCCATAGCTTGGTGAACTTCTCCTAAAAATAATTTGTGATTCTCCGTTATTGCTCAGGAACTGTTTCATTTCATACGGGAGTATATATGCATTGTACCTAATTAAAGAGAAACAATTGCTGTAATGGAATATTTGGCCATTTTTTTGGGCGATGCAAAGAACAAAAGTAATTTGACAGAAAAGCTCCAGATGGGTGTTCTCCTGAATTAGCATTATTATTTTATTTTGAGAATGTTTGTGTAATAAGCTTTTTAGTTTATTAAGTGGGGAACATCATCACTTCTGGTCCGGTTTATCTGAAGGAACCAGGATGATGAGTAGTTCATCTGGAACTAAATCTTTAAAATGATATCTGAATCATAGATTATCTAATGCAACAGCACAATAACAAAATGACATCTGCAGAGAAACCTTTCACATCAGGAGGACGTAGGTTGACTTAGTAGTAATACTATTACTAGTTATTACTAGTTATCAATACTAATTGAACTTTGCGATAGTCTTAGAGTTGTTTTTAAATTGGAGATCTTTGCACTTTACATAATACCTTATCATGTAATTGAAACATCTCAAAGCACTTCACAGGATTTTAGTGTGAAGTGAAATGAGTGACTGTGTATTTATATATAATGCAAACACAGGGATCATTTGAACACAGCAATGTCCCACAAACAGCCATGAAGTGACCGACCAATTTTATCTGAGGGGAATGTTGGCAAGACACCAGAAGGAACTCTCTTCCCTTTTTGAATAGTTGTTGTTGGATCTTAAACATCAACCTGTACAGGAGGACAAGAGCCTCGGTAAAATGTCATGATCAAAGGCTGAGCCATCTGACAACGCAGCACTGCCTGGATTTGGAACATCGGGGGAGGAAGTGGGAGGGGTTGTCCAACCTTCTGGATGCCGAGGCCTCGGTCATTTGAGAAACTTTCAGGGGCTGAATAGCAATTTTTTGTGATTCCAGAAATTCCAGAAATATGACAACATTTACGGTTTATGCAAAGAGCAGGTAAAAGATGAAATGGAGTGAGGGAAGTGGGGGCATGGATGAAATTGGCTTGTGGGCTGCAAGGTGGACCACACTGGACTAACTCATCAGTTCAAAATTTCAATGTGAGCCTTGACCCACAACCTTCTAACTCCGAGTCAAAAGTGCTGAGAACTGAGCCAGGCTGACAGTCTTATATAGCACCAAGCTAATGCTGGACGGTAATCAAGGTGAAAGGATTATGTGTGAATTGTGTTAATAAGTAAAGGGAAGGGATGTGGAGATGAAAGCTGATGAGCTGATTAATGCAATTCCAGCGATTGAATTAAACATGGGGTTAAAGTATGTCAGACAGAGATGAAACAAAGAATAAAACGGAACTAAATCAAAAGCTGCAAATGTTGTATTATGTGAGCTGTTTCCAGGACTGCTTAGAACACTGAGAAGTTGCAGAGATGAATTTTATTTTAATTGACAAGTACTAAAGTGATGTGTGTATGAGAGAATTTCTTTTCAAACGCTATATTTGAGAAGTAACAAGTTGCTCACCAAAGTAGAGAGGCAACAAGAATTGGAACAATCAGAGGAAAATGCAGTGTCTAAGGGTCAAGTGGATGGATTGAGGACCGTGATGACGGAGAGTGAATGCAGAAACAATTTCAGAAAACTAATGAGGTACAATTACTTAGCACAATATCTGAAACAAGTGGCTATAATAGTTATTATTAGCAGGCATAGTATTTTGCACGGTGACAAAATGTATTAGTAATTTAAGGACAAACTCTGTATAGGTGAGACATTGCAGCAAATACTGGATTAGGTATATATTTTAATGCATATTTTAGTTCCTTGCCATTGCCTCCTACAGTTGCAGAGCTTTGGAAAGCTGTGGTGAGATGCACATTACGTTTGACTTCTCCCTTTGAGTCTGGATGTTTCAGAATAACAACAGAAGGCATTTTGTGCATTAACATTTGTTTTGGTTGTCTTGTGCTTGTAGTTGATTCTCATGATTTTGAGGCATGTTCTATGAGAGGAACTTCCTGTGTTGGCTTTAATGGAGATAGAAACCAATGCAAAGTTAGAACTTGGATAAATATTTTCCTTTGTAAGAATTTCTTATTAATAAAACCAATTATCTGACAATCCAGAGTGTAGGTTTTCTTACGAACAATACCCTAAAGATATGACTGTTTGTGGGACGCTATTGTAAGCAATTGGCTGCTGCATTTCGCCCACAAATATACAGGCAATTCACTTTATAGTATATTCTGTGAAGTGCTTTGACACGTCTAGAAGACGTGAAAAGCATTACATCAAGTGCAGTGCTAAGATTATTATTACATCATAGTAAATGTTCACGGTTAAATGATTCTGTAGTTGCAACTCTGGGAAATCTTGGGTGATATTGGTTTGGTTTTGCTTCATAGAATGTCTATATCTCAGTAAAATGAGACAGATTTATTGCTTACCTACATTGAAAATAAATAACTTTCTTCCCCCACCCACACACACATACAAACAGTTATTATGGTGTCCTGAACGCACACCAGGGAGTTGAGTTAATGTCGGATGCACTTCTGTGCTATTCATGCAGAGAACTCTCCCTTTTGCTATAACTGCTGTATTTCTGAAGCTGTAATGATACCCTTTAGTCAGAAAAAAAGAAAATAACGCTGAAGCCTTTACAGCCCACCCAACTGTTATTTGAAATCGATGAACGCTAGAGCAAGGCAGCAGAACAAATTTTAATAGCTCTACCCTGCATTGATGCACACTGAAGCCAATGAATAACCTTTCCATCACAGAATGCTAATTCATTTGAGTAGATTGCCTGGCAGTTATATGGAATAGCTTTCAGGACATTTAACTCTGGATTTGATACCATGCAAAACTGACTGAGCCACATTCACTTACAGTGTTAGCCCACAAAATACTCAGTCATTACATATTACAGTACAGTATATCCCATGAAGGATTTTGAGATGATATGAAAGACACTACATCAAATGTAATTATTATTACTATTATTTAGGTAGGTTACTCATTTTGTTTTATTCCTGCAAATATTGCAATTGGACCTGCTTCTCAACAATGTAGTTGTGGAATATTGGCGTCTTAAATTAGATTAAACAATATTAGATTCCACAGATTTGAAATTATAAGAGAATACAAATGAATGGTCTAGATTCAATTTCATATCTAGATTCCACCATTTTGTACCCAATTATCCAACAAACTAATTGCCAACCTATTCTGCTCCCCGGACTTCGGAAGAGAAACACCTCTGTAGACAACAGGGAAAGCAAATTAAACAAATGTACCAAAATAGAAAAAACGCGTTTAAACAGGTTGAAAATGTGCAGTATTTTAGTACATCTGCTAAAAGAGAACCTCTTGTTTTCAAATTGACAGAAGTTTCAGTAGTTTGTTGTCTAGTGGGGAAAACAATTACCAAAGACTGACAGAAGTATTTAAAGAAATTAAAGCATTTAACAGCCATTTGCAGCGATGTCGAGGATTTTGTAACAAAATGGAACCGGAACATAGAATTTCAAAGAAAAGAAAATATTGGAATTTAGCACGAGAAATATATGCAATGAATATAATTTAGGGTCCGGCGATATATCGATATATCGCTAAAACCCAATATAATTTTCATATCGATATGCCGATATAGGCATTTCAAAAATATCGATATATCGAAAAATCGATCGGTGCGCGCACACTGAACTACAAGACCCAGAATGCTCATCTCTATACACAATGCACAGACCGAGGTGCAAAGCCGCCATATTGTATTCGTAGTACTCGAATACAATATACAGGTATGCAAGGGTTGGGGGTGGAGAGAGACGGCGGGGAGTGGGGGGGTGAGAGAGACGGATGGCGGTGGGGGTGGGGAGGAGAGAGGGATGGTGGCGGGGGGGAGGGGGGTAGAGACGGGGTGGATGTGATAATATACAGATAGATAGAGATGGGGGGATGTGAGAGAGGAGAGAGACACAGAGACACAGACAGAAAAACACAGAGATGGAGAGAGTGAGTGTGAGAGACACAGAAAGAGAAAGGTATTTACCTCCTGAGGAGATAGGCCCCGAATGCGCGCGCACGTCGTGAGGTGCGCGCATGCGCGGGACAAAAAAACTGAAAATATCGATATTTCGGTATATCTCGATATGAGCTCATCGATATATCTAAATCGGAAAATTTCCATATCGACGAACCCTAGTATAATTTATAAACCAGGGTCAGTGCAACATGAGAAAATGAGAACCGTGGAGAGTAAAGAGGTTGGGGCTAGAATATATGGGATGAGTCATATTCTGGATTATGCAGATGAGAATGGAGACAATCTATAATTTATATGGATAATACCATAATTTATCCGACTGATTTAGAGGCAAATTTCAAGAGGTGGAACATCATGGACGACTACAGTTAAATTGAAAATAGGCATGGAAGGATTGGATGATGGAAATGAGCTCCACCAAGCTCCTTGGCATTCACTGGTTTGCTTTAGGAGCTATCTGGGGGCTTGAAAAAAGTGCGAGATAATTTGCTTCAATGTGCTTATTCAAGTGCTGTGTACAGTATTGAATTAACTTTGCAGATAACCGGAGAGCTCTTTGGGGATTGGAAGGAAGTACTTACAGAATGAATACGATGGACACAATCAAGCAAAATGCTAACATGATGGTTTATTTTAATTTGATGGGTTTGGGGTTAAGGGCGATAAACTATGGTGTGGTGTGAAATTGTTGCTGCCGACAAGAGGTAGAAGAATACATTCAGGGTAGATAAAAAAAAGAGAAGGCAAATTTAGTGATAAGCTAGGATAATGAAATGTCGCACGATGATCCTAAAATCCTTTTCTAAGTATGTGATGTGTCAAAGGAATAAACCATCGGAAATGAAGTTACATGAGCTGAGTGCAAATATTGACATTGATATCAGAGAAATACCATTGCAAACAACGATTGGCCAAGACATAAGACCTCAGAGAACGTGGAATGTTTTTGCAAAAAAATCTAATTACAATAAGCGCAAAGATAATGGAGATCAGAGTTGATACAGTGGTTACTGACTGACTGGAACTACCAGCAGAAGGTAAGGTGAGAGAAGCCAAACGATTCTGCATGATCATGGTGTACATTGCACCATGGAAAGAAATTACTGATAGAGGCAACAAAGGAAAAACTGGCAGCCAGTACTGAACAGCAGCTGAAGATCAACAATCAATGTTGGGTTCTTCAGGCAAATAAGGAATTCCTACAGGACTGTATAATGTGATTATGGTGGGTTGATATCCCAAGAGGTAAAGTTGGCACAATGATCAAACACCTGCACCAGTGACTTCTCTGCTGTTAGACTAGAAGGATTAGCATGACAAGGGTACTTGTTTTTACTTGGAATGTTTAGCTTGGTTCCAAAGGCACCTCAGCTAACCTCAGATAATGGTTCAAGCTTCACATGCACATCATTTTCAATTCTTAGAATAATACCTAGTTTTACCTGATGAATGTGATATCCATTTGCCTGGCATAAACACTGCTGATCTCCATGCTCAAAACTCATTCCCAAGGCATTAGCGCCTAGGGACGTCCTCCCGACGTGAAAGGCTCTCCATACTTGTAATTTTGTTGTCATTTGTTGTTAAATCTGGACTCCTCCAGTGGTGAGTTTGATACCTAGGCAAAATCACAGGCTCTGTAATGTGCCTAAAATCCAAATCATAAACGCAGCTTAAGTGTCCGCTACAGTATTTCCATTGCCACTTGATTCAACAGTGTCCTGAATCATACCCCATGCCTTGTGTAATCATATCGCAATCAACTTGGTTAAGCAATGCTTGGGTAACAGTTGTGCCCTCCTTGACTGCATATGTATTCACTTCTTAAAGATGTGCTTCACAGATGTGTTACAACATAACTACAATAGGAACATAAGAATTAGGAGCAGGAGTAGGTCATTCAGCCCCTCGAGCCTGCCCCGCCATTCAATAGGATCATGGCTGATCTATACTAACTCCACCTACCCGCCTTATCCCCATATCCCTTAATCCCTTTATCTGCGAGAAATCTATCAATCTCAATAAACTGCAATAAATGTTGCAAACTTTTCTTAATTTGATATGCAGAACTGGCATCAACGGGGCACAGATCTTCCCATCTGTTTGTGTTGACGTAGTCACTGAGCACAAAATACTGTACAGGTATAGTTGAAACTTGTGGCACTAAATCTTCGGATGGGAGGGATGGGAAACAATGCTCATGGAATAATAAGTCAGAATTTATACCAGGTCACAATCTAAACAGAGGCATCCAGATAGTGTATATTATAAACACTGTGTTCCTATGAATTGTTAAATACAGTAAAGAGAAATGCAAATTCACATTTATATAGCACCATTAATGTCAGAAGACCATCCCAAAGTCCATAATAGCACTGGCTGCACACACAGGCTAAGCGGGGGTGGGAGGGGGGGGGGGGGGTGAAATGAGGAGGGGAAAAATAGTTGAAAGCAAAGTCGGTCTTAAGACTTTACTGTCAAATAATATGTTAAAATTGCTTGTGTTGAAAACCGTTATAAATGTATTATTGATGAGTCCATATCAATGTTGACAGAAAAAGAATGATTTTATTTGCTGGAAAACAGTACTGATTTGTGATGCCTATGCTACATGTTGGAAATTTCTGTACAGCTTGCTCAAAAAATGAATGGCTGCCTTTAACAAGCCCAACCGAATCGTACAATCGGAATTTCTGCCAATATTATAATAATAATATTGGATCTGATCCTGGATTTAGAGGAGAAAAAGATAGCAATTTGCAATCAAAATTCTACCATACTGAGTCATGTTTGATTGCATTGTATATAAAATGCATTTACTGGAATTATAAGGCGATTTTGCTACATTTGTTTAAATGGTTCATTTTGCAGCAGGCACCAGATTGTCCTGGTCTGCTAATAGCTTCCTTAGCTGCACAATTTGATTATCACAGACTCCTGGTGGTTTGAACAGGTCATTACCATGTGGGTGGGCTTCAATCTGGATAACACTTTATGTTCATAATGGGCTTTGCTTTTTTTTTGTTACCCTTCACTTAAAGATACCAGTAAAATGGAAAACGAAACAGCATTTTTACAATGCATTGCAAGAAATGGTCATTGCTTTCTGATTATGTGGTAGACAAAGTGCTGCTTGATGCATTCTATTAATACATCAATAGTTCAATCCTCTGCAGTCACAACACAAGTACAGTCTGGTTTTGTAGTCCTCGCAGTGTTGATTTTTCCCTCCGTCATCTTGGGGCAGGTGAGTGGTTAATTGTAACCATATCATTTTGCATTTCGCCCACAAATATACAGTCAATTCACTTCACAGTATATTCTGTGAAGCGCTTTGAGACGTCGATAAGATGTGAAAAGCGTTATATCAAATGCAAGGATTATTATTATTATCATTTCATGAGAAGATCTGGAATAAGAAAAAAACAATTGCCTAATCAAGCTGAATCCTTCTACAGCGAGTGCAGAACTGTGCTTCCAAGGACTCTTTTCCCTTGCCAGTGATTAACTCTGCCTCAAGTATCCTACATCCATCTTCATAACCTTCGTGATTATACACAATGGATGGCTGTAACCCACAATCCCATTTCTCAACGAGCTATTGATCCAACTTCCTAAACAGATCCGGGGAGTAGTGGATGGAGATGAACCAAGAAGTAAATTGTCATTCTCTCTCACTTACATATTCTGTCTCTTGCATTGTTTGTTTAAAGTGGAATTGTCGTTCACTTGCAATATTGCTGTCCCAGTGAGCTCAGGAATCCTTTGCTCATATCACTGCTGCCAGCTCCTGATCCCCTCCCCAACCAGTAAAAGCAAAATATAGAATAGCTTCTGTACGTAGATAACATCACGTTCAGGCCCTGTGGATGCTCTGTCTGGACTTACACATGATCACTTGAGCAAAGAACCGGACTGGAGGGCTACCAGTGTCTGTAAAGCCAAACCCCAGTTTGTGACTCTCCCTTCATGAAAGCAAAGAAGATTTAAACAATTTCTAAAAGGATTACACTTACACTATTACTGTAGTTCTTCAGACGGTGAATACAAAAAGCAAAAATGCTTTTGCATCAAGCCATAGAATGACTTTCTTGCCACACTGGAAATTGCAGCACAGATTGTATGTCTGTTTCAAACTTGTAGGAAAACTACCTCTAGCTGAAGGCATTAAATTGAGAACGATTAGAGGTTTGACTTGTTCCTGGCTTTGCAATGAATTGAGTACGAGCCAACGTGCTAAACATCAACACTGTAAATGATAAGAGAAAATGACCACAATCCAGATTACATAATACATATTATTAAGATTAAGTGTCCACTAATGTGATTGGCTGGTGAAAGAATATTATTTCCTGCTAGAGTCCAGTTCCTTTAGGAGGCAAATTATATTTCAAAGCAACACTTCATGTACTGAAGGCTATTGTTAAATCCATTGAGATTTGCCGGCAAAACAAAATCATTCTGCAGTGAAGCTTATCTCATTCTGTGCCAAGATTTAATGCAATCTTCATAATCTGCAGGAAAACATAATTTACGATGTAAAATATTATCTTTATGTGCCTCGTTTAAGGACTGGGTTAAAGACAGTGATTGTTTGGATTATTTATCTTCCATTCCTTCTAGCTGCTTATTACTTTCATATTATGTTTACCAGCTTTCATTCTTAATAACAGTGATCCTCATGCTTTCTTCCTTGTGTTTAAACCTCCCAGTCCACAGGGCCATTTTGAGTTCTTATATTGTTAACTGGCTGCTGTTTTTCATCCACAGAGTATAGAATCGATCCAATTTAGAGTAAGTATATTCTGTGCAGCTCTTTGAGATGTCTCAATGACGTCTCAATGACTCGAATACTATATTATTGTTGTTGGGATTATTATTGTAACAAGGAGACATTCAATTTGGGAAGTCACTGGAAGAGAGGAGATGGAGGTTGGAATAAACATTTTCACACAGGGTTATAAGACTATGAGTTACTTTGTCACAAGCGAACATTGAGGCTGACACCAGAACATCAATTTGAAAGGCAACTAGATAATAATTTGAAGAGAAAGAATGCAAAAGTATATGAGGAAAGAGCAGGGAATTGGGATTGGGATAGACCCAATGTCTATATATGTCTAACACCAGCAGGGGGTGCTGGATAGTAATCAGGAGCAGAGATTCCTGGTGAATTTATTCTCTTGACTCAATGTTGCCGAGGTCATGTTTGTGCCATTGCTATCACATCTGAGATCAGCTAACTCAGCACAAGAATTGAATCTGGGATTTTCCTGATCTTCCTGACCTTCCTGATCCATTTCTCCTAAGGGGCGAAAGGATTTTCTCCTTTCGCCCCTTAGGAGAAAATCCAGACAGTCATTGGCGCCAATGGACAAATGAGTACAGCCATCCAGAGAGCTGCATATTTTACTTGACAAGCAATGCCCCTTACATCTAAGTATCATGGCTAGAATATGAAGTGGCATTTTTGAGCCTCACATTCACTCAAAAGTAGAATGAGACAATTCATTCAATCATGCAATAATTGCAGTTTTGCCTTCGCCCCTTAGGAGAAAATTTGGACAGTCATTGGCGCCAATGGACAGAAGCAAAGATATACATCATCTCTGACTGCCAACAGTCAACAACCAAGGCGCAGGTCAGTGAGAATTCAGCCTTCAGTACAGAATTCTTGTGATGTTCGTTTTTCCTTGAATTTAGCCCTTCCAATTAAACTCTAGAGGGAAAAAAAATCATGATATTTGGAAAAGAAACAATCCACAAACACTCTTGAGTGTGTTTTCCAGACTTTTGATTAAGTTTGGATGGAACTTGATCGAGCCCACATCTCCTGCTCTCCTTTTATGTCATTCATAGAAGATCCCGGAAGACTGGCTTTTTTTCTAATAGTCATTTTGGACCTTGCGTTCCTTTGTTTCCCCCCCTAGCAAATTGTTTCTGTTGGTAAATGGAGAATGAGAATGCTTTCTTTTAATATGCAATAGGCAGCGTTGGTGGAATGTTGATGAGTGCTGGAAACCGAGCCTCTTCTCATAAAGCGATGTTATGAAAATTACATGCGACAAATTCAATCTGAGGTTGAGATTTCCACACATCACGCAGGCAGAACTATTACATTGCCAAACACCCATCGTGAAGCAGCATAGGTTCTCCTCTCAGCAATAACATTTATTGTGATTATATTGCCAATTCTCTTAGGTATAAAGCCTGCATTATTTCCATTAGTGTTATGCACCTCAATATAAATGTATGTGTTTGTACTAGTGATGAGCACACATCCATGCCACAGATCCTCGTTGACAAGGTCAGTTCAGGGAATTCAAGCCACAGTCAATTTTTTCTCTCAAAATGTGAAGTTAGCACAGATTTTGTTTCTAGCCAGGTATTTTGATTTTGCTTTCATCTTACGGGATTGTGATCTTGTATTTGGCAAGCTTGCTTTTAGTGAGGTTAGTTACACTGAAAAGCTTTATAGATGCAAAAGCTGATGTTTACACCTTCAGTTCAAATGCACACAAATTGTAAGAATGCACCCTACATCAAGCCTCTTAAGATCATTCTCTACTGCAGACAAAGTAGGCATTTCCATTTGATTTACTGTGAAGTGGAGTTACTCTATATTTATGGGGTATATGGCAGTCAATTTGCACACAGCAATGTCCCACAAACAGCCATCCATTTTATTTGAGTGGTTATTGGCTAGGATACTGAGAGAAACACCCTTTTATTTTCAAATAGAACCTTTTCGGCCTCCTGATCAGGTGAAAATGCCAACATATTTAGAGTAACAGAACATTAAACTCTTACTGGACAATGTATATTTGGCTGGACTCACTCTTCCATGCATATCTACATGGAAAGCACATTGGTAATGTCGTTAGATTATGTAATTTCTACTTCTAAAGAATCATCATGATTTTACCAATCTAAGTACAGTACATGACATAATATAGTAACTTGTATTTCTAAGAGGGGAAACGTGTATAATGCCACAATTATTTAGGATTTCTTTTGAGAAACCGAAGTGAGTGACTCAAGCCCACAATACAGGACGAGGACACTGCCAAAATTTTAAAGAGTCACAGAGACAGAGATAACTCATGAGTACATGAAGGATTTCAGCATGTTACATGATGTCTTCGTTTGTTGTTTCAATTGGATCTTTCGCACAAACTGAATTCTTTGTGAAGTCTGCGAAGAGTTGAGTAAGATTTTTATGATGTGTTATTTGGTCTGAATTGATGTCTTGAGAAGTTGTGTTTGATGAGATTTGGTGTGAAATAAATGAGGAATAAACACTGGGAGACAGGGAATGGAAAAGAAGTTGCATTGGAAAGCAAACACAGAGGGACTTGGCAATGTGGACCTCAAGAATGATGGGGAAAGGAAAAGGAGCTGAAGATATTGAAAATAAAATGAAATCACATCAATTCTGCGTTTATATGACATGAAATAAAACAGTTTTGCTCCTGGTAGTGCAGTTATCTGTAGCTGGAACGCCAATTTTTGTTTCACGTTTTTTTGAATTGACTCCAATTGAAATGGGTCGAAGAACCCCAATACCTAATGTTAGCATTCCATGCACACAGAAATCATTACTTCATTCATACCGCCTCCATCAGTCCCCATTTCTATGGATCGTTTCACAACAACCCGCTGCCAAATCCACAGCAATACAACACCAAACGCGGCCTATAAAGGCAACATCAGATAGGAGTCCTCACAATAATAGCTCGGTGGGTAAGCACGGCAATGCGTCACTGCGCCAGGTAGACAAGGAAGGAATCTGGTCAGAGATGCTCTCTGACGTGGAAGCCGCTGTACGCATGTAATTTGTTGTTGGTCTGATCCCTGTTCAGTGCTGTGTTTCTTGATCTCAGCTATGGTTTGCCTCAGTGCTTCCAAGTCACAAAAGGTGGAAAAATGCTGTCTTGCTTTGCAATTTCAAGCACAATTCAATGATTACTGCAGGAAAGTACACATATAGATATTGTTTAAAGGCTGGAGCAGAAAGATTGAGGATAGAGGATGAAGAACATATCTGCTTTTATGCAGAGTGGACAATCTAAGTAAAAGATTATTCTAGTAATAGTGTGCTGAGTTATAACCGACTTCTTACATATCAATTGATTCAATATGGAATTATGATATGAAGACTTGACAAGGTCCATAATTGTGTATTTTGTAAATGAGAAAGTAATTGAGCTGTATTGATTGACATTTCGAGGGTACAATCCAGCAGATCTCTACACAGCTTCTCTCACACACACAGTAAGGGCAGCCCCTTATGGAACTGTTTGAACAGTGGAATTACCTAGGAATTCTATATTGGTACTGTATCAGGTAATCAACCTTTATTAAAAGGAAAAATTGAAGAAATTGCTGAAGTTAAAACTGACAATGACAAATCTGACCAACTGTGAGAACAGGAGGACTGCCAGGGTAACATGCACATTTACGATAACAAGATTGCTCATGGATTAATGATTTTATATATATGCTGATGTTAGTTTAGCTCTTTCACACAATAGTCTCAATTGTCTAGCATTCTAGACCTTTTAGAGGATTCCTTGGGCAAGTTTCCTTACTCCACATGCCTGATAATAATCCCTCAAGAAAAAATAATAATAATTTGGTCACTCAATCCGCGACTATTTGTGGGACACTGCTGTGCACAATTGGTTGCCGTGTTTCGCCCACAAATATACAGCCAATTCACTTTCCAGTATATTCTGTGAAGCGCTTTGAGACATCTAGAAGATGTGAAAAGCGCTATATCAAATGCAAGGATTATTATTGTTATTATTATTGTTCAAACAAATAATCCATCTCGTCTCTTTCTGGTAATCAGAAATACATCACACAACACTCTAGCACCCGGGAACTGTGCTCTGAAAATAGATAGAGTTGTAGCGAAGTATGCCATGACATTTTTTGGGGGCGTTAAGTACATCCACGTCCTTATTAAGGAATCCTACGAGATAGGATGTCATTTGTTGCTATTAAGTTTTGACTCATAATTACTGAGGATCTGGGTGGAGCAGTAGGCTAGTTCACTGCTTTTCATCTCTGCAAGATGGATTGAATTACTTGTAGAACACCTCTGCCCAGGATCATATATGACAAATAAGGAGGTGCTGGATCATAGCCAGGGCCAGCGAAACTGTTTCCTGGCATGAGTCAGAGCGATTAGGAGAGAAGGTAGAAAATGGAGTGAGGGCGGGGAGTAAGGTTCAAGGAAATCGATCACCACGTCGACAGGACCTTCATGACATGAGGCAAACGCAGCACTCAAATAATGTACACTCTGAGCTGCAATTTTATTTTGGATCAAACCAAAAACTTTGGAAGTAAAGTCTGGACAAGGGTTTAAAGTAAACCATGGTGAAGGTCTGCTTAGGTTCAGGGCTGGAGGAGCTCCGTGAGAATCACAGCTACGCTGAAATACTCATGAAGCATTATTTGTTTTAAGTTGTATTGTCAGAGCATCATTGATTGTTAATAAATGATGGAGACGTAGTGGTGGTCTCCAAAGTCTAATCAATCGATTTGTTTGTTATTTATGTTGCAGGTTTCCATTTACTGTGAATCTTACAAGGTATTGATAGGATGCAGTAGCCGAGTTTATTTCAGTTTTGGGAACGCCTCCTGAGGATTTGTCAGGTGTTGGCATTGATATGCGACACACTTCACCCACGTGGAGCGTGCTGTATAAATGCAAGTTGTTGTTGACTTGGATTCTGTTATAATTTGCCACATATGACCGCTCTTAAGGTGAAATTCCATTATTATTTTTGTAAGGCTCCCTTCACACAGAGCAGCGTCTCGAAGGACAGGTACAGTTAGTCCATCCGATTGATGGACTTGTGCGATTAGAAATTAGATGGCTTTTTATTTTTCTTGTGGAGTCCTGTAGCTCAATGGTTAGAGCACTTGTCTTACAAGTGAGAGACCTGGGTTTGATTCCAGTCGGGGCGAAACCTTGGCCAAGATTCCTTCCTCCACACTCCTGATAATAAACCCTTGGGGGAAAAAAAATTGGTTATTTCAATCCACGACTGTTTGTGGGGACGCTGCTGTGCACAATTGCCTGCCACGTTTCGCCCACAGAAATATAGTCAATTGACTTTACAATATGTTCTGGGAAACGCTTTGAGACGTCTAGAAGATGTGAAAAGGGCGATATCAAATGCAAGGATTATTATTATTATTATTATTGTAAAACAAATGGAAACAAAACAATACTTAAGGCTGTATAGTCTCTGAAAGAGAATCCCCAAACAGATTCTTGAGTGAAGCAAATGCCTCCAAAATGGGTTTATGATTTATTTAAGAACATAAGAAGTAGGAGCAGGAGTAGGCCATTCGGCCCATCGAGCCTGCCCCGCCATTCAATTATGGCTGATATTCCATTCTAACATACATTAAGGAACTTCTGGATTTATTCAGACTTAAAAATATTCCGTCAGGGTCAGTACTCAGCTGAGAAAAGTTTACCCTCCCTTGTTTGTGCTACTAATATAGAGCCCGAAATAATGTAAGTGATATAAGGGGTAAATCATTTCATTCAGAACTCTGAAACTCGTATACTCTTCCGTACCAGGCTTCGCGACCATATCACTCCCACCCTCGCCCGTCTCCACTAGCTCCCCCGTCACCCAGAGGATCGATTTCTGCTGCTTCTTGCTCTATCTGTGTCGTCACTTTCTGCCCACTTCTCTCAGAGTCGATTTTGATTTTATTTGCTCTCCTGTTACTTCCTGCATCTTCTCCTATCTGCTCCACTCCAGCATTAGTTTTTTGTTGACCTGGTTCCTATCCCGTTGTGGTTTAAGGTTTCCCCCACAAACTCTCCCGCCCCCCCACCCCCCGAACCATCATTAACACTCACATGCCTTAGAGTAGTGGTTCTCAACCAGGGGTACATGTAGTACAGTGGTTCTCAACCCAGGGGGTACAAAATTACTTCCAGGAGGTACAGGTGGCGGTACATTCATTTATTTATCTCTCTTATTTAGCGTTTTATAGCCTTCCAAATTGTATATTTAATTCTTATTCCCCTTGTTTTGTATGTGCTAGTTATTTTGTTATATAAGAAAAACTTGTTAATAACATGCAAGTGGATGTGGTGTGTATGTGTGTGTGTATGTGGTTGGGTTGGGGTACATGATAATGTTGAAAATTAACAAGGGGTACATTACTTAAAAAGATTGAGAACCACTGCCTTAGAGAGAGATACACACATACAACAACAATTTTGATTTATATAATGCCCTCCACACCAGACGGCGTCTCAGAGCACTTTAAACAACAACAACAAAATTGAACTTCTATAGCGCCTTTCACGTCGGACGGGCTTCCCAAAGCGTTGAACAGTCAGGTCGGGACCCAAGCAGGATTGGGGGGAGGGTCTGGGTAGGGGGAAGGAGAGGGGGAAGAGTTAATGGGAGGAAGAGTTAGTGGAGCAGCCGAAGGCACGGTCGAAGAGGAAGGTCTTGAGACCGGCCTTGAAGGAGGAAAGGGAGGAAGCGAGGCAGAGGGGCTGCGGGATGGAGTTCCACAGTGTGGGGGCAGAGAGGCTGAAAGCCCGGCTGCCGAGGGTTGGGAGGTTAGGGCTGTGGACGCGGAGCAGGCCTGAGTCTGCTGAGCGGAGGGTGCGGGCACAGGCTGATAGGGAGACAGTAGGTCAGAGAGATAGGCGGGGGCAAGGCCGTGAATGGCCTTGAAAGTGAGGACAAGGATCTTGAATTCGATCCTCTGGGGGATGGGGAGTCAGTGGAGATGGATGAGGGTGGGAGTGATGTGGTCGTAGAGCCTGGTACGGGAGAGCACATGAGCTGCAGAATTCTAAATGATCTGCAGCCTGTAAAGGGAGGAGCTGGGGAGGCCGACGAGAAGAGAGTTCCTGTAGTCGAGCCTGGAAGTGGTAAAGGTGTGAATGGGAGTTTCGACGGCATGGTGGGTGAGGTAGTGGCGGAGTCTGGCAATTTTGCGGAGGTGATGGAAGGCTGTGCCAGTCATGCAGCGGATGTGGGGGAAGAGCTCAGGGTCGAACAAGACGCCCAGATTCCTGATTGGCTTCGAGAGGTGGAGAGAGCAGCCTTGAACGCTGATATTGTCAGCGCCTGAGGTACGGAGGCCAATCAATCATCTTGTTGAACGTTGAGCTGTAGGAAATTTGCCCTCGTCCAGCATTCGATGTCGGACAGACATGTAGTCACAACGCCAGGAGTCCTGGAATCGAGGGTGGACGCAGAGAGTTAGAGTTGGGTGTCATTTGCATACATGTGGAAATTTACCCCACGTCTGTGGATGATGTCGCCTAGGGGGAGAGTGTAGAGGGCAAGAGTGTTGAATAGGGTGGAGAGGGTGTTGTTGAGCATACACACACACACACACACACACACACACATTAAGCTGAATTATTCTTCTGTCACGCCGCACGTTAGTCAGTGTCTCAAAATAAATCTGATATAATTGTGACGTTATATATGTTTCCATCTTTTGATTAAAAAAATCACGATATATAAACAATATAATAGGCCTGATTTAGCAGAAATAGCCAGGAACTAAGAGAAGACTTTGATGGCCTGATTTGTTTTGATGCTGTTAATATGGAAAGAAAATGTGCTACAGTGCATCAGTGTAATTTTTCTGTCCGTGTGTTCTGCAAACTCAGGTAGATGTTCATCTTCGGTGGTTCGGTATGATAATTCTGAACTCTGTGTGATGACTCTGAGCTTTGATTTTAGAATTAATCCTTCCTTATGTTGTACAGAATCAGGCAGATGACCTTCAACTTTCACACATTGTTGTACTGACCAGTATCTTTCTTCGAACGTTGAGCCTTTGTGATTAGAAAAGCAAACGAAACCAGTGAACGCCACAAAAATCTCTCTGCAGTGCTGTCCTAGCATCTGTTGGAGAAATTGCAGCTTTTCCAATTATTTATTCTAGGAAAAAATCTAGTTGCCATTGAAGATGGTTGAATGATTTACAAATATTTTCTCTCCACCCAAATAAAGGGAACATTATTCACCCCCTTTTGTGTGTTGCTGTTTCAAGGCTCTTGTTTGTTAACCTTATGCTTTGTTTGGACCAATGCATTCCTTATTGAAAGAACATCATTTTGAGAGAAGAGAGAGAGAGACAAACCTGACATTCTCTGCATTGATGCTAAGTAATAACTATTGATTGCCTGTAAGGAGAGACCTCTCCACCACCCCCCAAACAAACAGAGGAATTGGTCCATTTATGATGCAGCCTCTGGAACATTTGCTCTGACAACAATAGAGGGAGAGAACAGAGCTATGGCAAGTGTATAAAGTACTGAAACAATTCAAATCCCAGCCAGATACAGCCTACTAAATATGCAAGAGCTATTGTGTGAGCACGGATAATTATAAATGAATTCCATTATAATTTTAAAATGTGCACATTAAACTTTTGCATTCCAGGAGAGTGCACACTGACCAGGAGATACCAACATTCTAGTTTTATAGTAAAAGGAGACAAGCATAATTATCTAATAGTTTAATTAGATCCTTATGTGAAGACTGGATGAGGTAAGTACAAGCAGGTTATTTGTCTTCGACCATGAGATCAGAACTGGAGGGCATAGTTTAAAATTCAAAAGCCTCAATTGCTTTTGAAGATTTGATTTATTTGAATAATTTGATTTATTTGCACTCACTAATCATCTCCCACTCCTTTCATGGAGCAAAAATGTGAATGTCTGGACTCCCTTTTTTTCTTCCTGTGTATTTTGAGGGTGAACAATTTGCACTCAACAATGTCTCAGCTACAGACGTTTCATTTTTGACCACACCTTCGGTCACCATTTTCCCCCTCCCTCTGGCCTGGGATCCGTTATTGTGAAACACTCTGAGACGCCATTCGGCATGGAGGGCGCTACATAAATCGGAGTTGTTGTTGTTGTTGTCATACTAATGATAATAAAGTGAATGACTACGTTTTTACTGGGGCATTGTTGACCAGAAGAGAGAAATTCAGTTTTCTTTCAGCAAACCTGCAGGGACAATGTCAAAATCTTCTACTGGTTTTAAGTACTTCATTTGTCTTGGACTATCTACCTCCCAACAAGGCTTAATGTTCTTCTGACATACTGTTTTCAACTGACTGAAACTGTCTAACAGTATAACGCAGAGCTTAACGGACATGAATATATTATGCCACTGAATTAATCTGAATTCCGAGCTGTTAAAAACTGAGATGTTTGAACTATCATTGATGTGTTTCAGTTGGCTCTTGTTCACAAGATCAGAAGATTTTTTGATCCCAACCTTCCAGTATTCTCCTCCGAGCAGGCAACAAGCCATTTCTCAAATGAGTCCAGCAAAGACCATTATTCCAGGTAACCCACTCCACTCATTAATTGCATGTTTATGTTTGGTAAATAAATCCAGCATCTTCTCTCTGGGTGCTTTGAAACAGAAGTCAACACAATATCATGGGGTGAGGGAATAACTGACAGAATATAGTTAAATCTTCATTATTTTGGTAGATTATGGGGTAATTCAAAATGTTGCACTTCCCCTTTAAATATTTTTCTATCAGTCACAGTATTTTTGTTTATAATGCATTTATGCAAAAGTCAATAGAGAATTAATAAGACATTCTCACCATAAAACCAATTCCTAATCCCAAACTATCTCCTGCCTCTAACACTTATCCCATCAATACTGTTTTAGTGGATTTTTGGAATATTGATTCATGTAATTATGTTTGAGTACATATTTCCAATTGATTAGATGTTAATATATGTTCACTTATATTCAATGATATATTATTCATAATGGGCATTTGCCATCCTTAATAACCGTTGATTAAACATCCATCCAATTTAAAACCATGACAAGTCAATAGTCTGCAATGATTATTCAAGTATTTTGATGCTGCTCAAATGAGCCATCTGAAGACCCAAGCTGCAACCAGGGCAGGTTGGAGCAGAATTGTAAAGGTGGCTTTGGGCCAGAATTAGACGTGTCAACGGTCAGGCGCTCTGTATCTCAAGACAAAGCTGAAGCTGAGTACAGGAGGTGTTCCTGCTGTGTATACTCCAAAAGTCCTGGCAGCAGAGGTTGGAAGTGCCACAGAATGCCTTGGTGCAGATGGCTATACAGTAATTTGAATATTACCTCCTCTCTTTCTTGCCAGCTCCAATGTATTGTAAGATTTGCAGAAACTGCTCAGAGTTCAGCTGTGCGTTTCCCCACCACCCTCCCGTTTCCTTTTCTAGTTTGTTAATCACCGTGGGTAGTTTTCAGAGTAAATGGCATCTCAATGTCGAGATGAACGCTCTGTGCTTCAATTTATACAACTCGGGAACTTGAGTCCATTGCTGCAGAATCTGTCTAGATCTGAAGCTATTGTGATGCAAACATCGGGATCAGCCACAGAGTTCCTCCTGAATGCTACTGAGCTTCAAATACTGTACACCATACTACACACATTTTCTTCTCCTCACGCCTTGCCTGTGTTGAAATCAAAGTACCACTTTCTATGTTGCTTTCAATCTTTTCCAAGATCTTAACATGTGGGGTACTTCACACACCCTCAATCGTGACTTCACAATAATCTTTGCATTTGATATAGCGCTTTTCACATCTTCTAGACATCTCAAAGTGCTTCACAGAATATACTGTAAAATGCATTGACTGTATTTGTGGTCGAAATGTGGCAGCCAATTGGGCACAGCAATGTCCCACAAACCGTCAGAGATTGAAGTGACCAAATTATTATTGGTTTGTTTTTCTTGATGGATTATTATCAGGTGTGTGGAGTAAGGAAACTTGACCAAGGTTTCGTTCTGGCTGAGCAAGCACTTATAGCACCTATAGGAGCTTTTAAGAGCCCGTGTCATATGAATACTTCTCAGATCATCTCTCTGCTGCTCTTTCAGGGTGGATGGAACTATGCAAGTGCCTGACATGTTGGGAGAAGTTCCTCCTGGGTCAAGATTTATTCTGATAATGTAACATTTCAGAGTATCCAGAATTTAATAAAATCTTGTCTTCAGACTTGACTTTGAAGTTATATTTCAGCAATTCTTCAAAGAACTTGCCGAAAATCGGCTGTATTTAAGAATTTGCCAAATTCTGGATCCTCCAAAATTCTACAGAAATTCAGCAAATCCGGATTGTGGGGGAATTTCTCCACGTTGGTTTTAACATTTATACCAGGATTAGGGTCAGCACATGATTGAATCAGTTCACTGGCAGACCTGCGGTTCAATTTCTCTGCTTTAAAAGTTATGCTTTTTTTTTTGTCTGGTACAGTATTCCCCACATCTGAGTACCCACGGTGTTGTGAAATCATTCCTTGCTTCAACCTTGTTGTAAATGAAACCAAAGCAAAGGATTAAAATTTCCCAGCACCATCTGTCGGTCCGGGGTTAATGTGCTTCCTGCTTATGTAACAATTGCTATTAAAGTGAGATTAAAATCTGTATATTATTGTAATTATTTTATTTTAAAATGCTCCTCACAATTCTGGCACTCAGCGTGTGCAGATCCCAGAGGATTGCTATCCTTCACTTGTGAGTCTTCAGTGGTATCCTACGGAGCATGCTCTGCATTACAAGTAGGAGACAAAGGACCCTTGTGTAATTCACTGTTGTAAATACCTGGCTGCTGTACGAGGGTCGAAGATGTGCCAGGTTGCACATAAGACGTCACTCCGAGCAGAACTACTGTTTGATACCCACAACACCAAACAATCCTTCCGCTGTCAAACATCTGCTGCAAAAATATCAAACATTCAGTATCATCCGTGCATTTCCATTTTCCAGGCGGAGGCTAGAATTATGGCCTGTGTCAAGTGCCATTCCTGGAAGACGGGCGGTATTGAATGAAGGTTTGACATTGATTTAGACAAAGATTAAATGTAAGATTATGAAACAAGAAACATAAAATGCTGACATGATGAATGGATATCTCTCAGCAAGGGTGGAGATGGAAAAGGGTGAGGGTAAGATTATTAATCATTTCAATAAAAATCTCCAGTCAAAATGAAGCTACTGTATTATCAATAATACTAATCATATGGTGAGAAACGTTTCAAGGGTATTTGACTGGCAGTCAAATAAATTCTAATCCTTGACTGAGTGTCGCTGATGTTTGATTTGGAATATTGGGCAAAATGTATGAGTTTGTTTGCAGTTTTCCTCATGCTAAGGATTATCTAAAGCAAAACCCACAAATGTGCAACTTTACCTGATCAATCTCAATATTCACACTATTCACTTGCCTCAATAATGAGTTGACTTATTATGTTCAGTATGCAATGTTTACACTCCTTATAGGGAGCTACGCTGGCATTCCCACGACACATACGAGGACACCAGCTTTGTAATTGGTTCCTGTTTTTGTTACTGGGCTGCTGGTAGTTGAACCATGTGAAGCAGCTAAAAGGATTAGGAACTTTCACTCAGGATAAACATTGAAATAACATCCTGCACTAAGAGAAACAGAGCAGCGTGTTGATAGTAGGTGATAGAAACGGGTTTCCTGAGGAAAATGGTCTTTTCTCATTTAATGTATAATGTCCACATACAAAACAATAAATCAATGTCTATGAATCTGGTTAAAGGTGATGAAGTGATTGAGTTGGAAATCCTAAAATTATTGATAATTACTAAAATCTATCATATTGACATTTGCATATGCAGCAAAACTAAGGTAGACTGGCAGGTTTCAGCAATGGCTTCTCTCAATGTAGAATATCGCCATACTTCTATTACTTTATTGATTGATCTAGATGAGCTGAGCATTTTTTGACATTTAGGACATCATCAAAGTAATAATTGATATTGACTGACATTTTTGCCAGCCTCTTATTGGTGTGAATTAGTGTGAAGTGCGAGCACAAATTCGATTTCAATTGACACGAAGCCCCCGTATCAGCTCTTAACCAAGTGGCACTCAATTTTGCATTCATACTGTCCCAGAGGAGATCGAGCACTCCCGTCTATCGAATGTGTGAAGAAATTCTATCCTCTCCATCTGTGCACTTTGGGACACTCAATACCATCCGGTGCATTGCTGCAGTGCCCAGCGCAGATGCGATCAAAATGAATGGGCAGTGTTGCTCACACGCTTCGATTGTTTTATGTTATTTGACCATGTTTTGAGGTTGACTCTTTGGGAAGCTTTTTCATCTCTTATGAATTAATCTTGGCTTTCATTACGGAGAAGTTCAAATGTCCATGAGGGAAAACTGAAAGGTACCAGCATTATGTTTGAATTCCAATTGATTTGATTTAGGAGTTCTTGCGCTTAAAATTAATTCAGCTATTTGGGAAGCCTCATTCCCATAGCTCCCATACAACCTCTTCAGTTGTATTTGCACTTGAAAATATGTGCCGGTATAAAGATTATACAGACCTAGCTCTGTGCTATTTCAATAGAATTTCAGTGTAAATAGCAACAGCATGAATATCCCCAACACATATTTTATGTGAACTGAAACCATGTATTGTTCTCACACAGATATATATTTAATCCCATTATAGTTCTTTATTGCCCTGTGATGTTGACAAAATGGTTAAAATAATTAACTCTCCTTCAATTTATATAGTGTTATTAATTTGTTTTATGTACTTTTCTTTTGCTAAATGGAAACACAGGATTAATCAAAGTGAAGAGCCAGCCTCAAGTTTACTGAATTTTGGAATCAATAAATCATTCCAATGAGTTATTTCTCCCTCTCGATTTTAAAGTGGTCTATAACATATTTACTTGCTTACATGCACTTGTCTGTGGTTTCACCAGGTTATCCTTTAAATAATATGAATCCACCCTGCTGGGTTCTGGCAGCTAATCTCCCGGCCAAACATAAATATTATTTTATTCACTGTCGAAAATTGTCGGGAAATGAGAGTTCTTGTTATGGTCCTGAGTTGAAACTGCTTGGAAATGATATCTATTGTATTATTATTTGACCCAAAACCTCAGTAGAATTCCTGCAGGTTTACTTGGTCTCCTAAAAATCATTGGGATCAAGTTTGAGATGCAGATATTATTCTCCTGTTGAACTCTGTAAAATCACCAAATGAATCCTGTGCATAAACAATAATCTTGTTTATTTAATGGAACTGAACACTCCAGAATAGTTAGTTAGTTAGTTAGTTAGTTAGTTAGTTAGTTAACTCCAGAATATTCATAGAATATATTTAAAGTTGTGCCTGTCTACCGGCCACATATTTTCTGATGGTTGATCTGTTAATGATAAAGTAAATTATTAGTGTACATTATCCTGGGTGTCAATATCTTTTTCTTGCATTTTGGCAACACCTGCTTAATAGCAATGAACAGATAAAGACAACACCTTGCTTCTTTACTTCAGGCTTCCAGTATATTCTAATGAATCCTTAATGTTCAGAGGAAGCAACATACAGGAGGAAGAGTTCTGATCTATGAGATAGGGTTACCATTGCACAATACGGCAATTAATTCAGATGCTTTGGGAAGAAACTAGAATACAATTTGTCAGCATATTCTCATGTTAACATGGTGTACAATGTATTGGAATATATATAAATATTTATATATAGTGACACTACTTACTCCCCTCAAAGTAGCTTCGGAATTCACTACAAGTAGTAGCGTAATTACAGCAATTTATTTGAAGATATTTGATCTCTTGCTGTGTTATCAGAAGAAGCTACAATTTCCTAACTTGCCATTTACTCAATCTTTTAGGTACAATAGTCGCAAGGAAATAATTTACAACTAACTAACTAACTAACTAACTAACTAACTAACTAACTAACTAACTAACTAACTAACTAACTAACTAACTAACTAACTAACTAACTAACTAACTAACTAACTAACTAACTAACTAACTAACTAACTAACTAACTAACTAACTAACTAACTAACTAACTAACTAACATGTAACCTCTATAAGACTTTGGTTAGGCCTCAGCTGGAGTACTGTGTACATTTCTGGTCACCACACTTTAGGAAGGATATTAAGACATTGGAAAGGGTACAGAGGAGATTTACTAGGATGGTACCAGGAATGAGGGACTTCAGCAATGAGGAAAGGCTAGATAGGCTGGGCTTATTCTCTCTAGAACAAAGAAGATTGAGAGGAGACCTAATAGAGGTTTATAAGATTAAGAGAGGTTTCGACAGGGTGAATAGGGAAAGACTGTTTCCACTGGTGGGCGAATCAGTGACTCGTGGTCACAGGTTTAAAATAGTTTCAAAATGAAGCAGAGGGGAGCTGAGGAGAAATTTTTCACTCAGTAGGTGATTCGAATCTGGAATGCATTGCCTGAAAAGGTGGTGGAGGCAGATTCCATAATAGCTTTAAAAAGGGAACCAGATCTTTACTTAGGAAGAGCAGGTCTGTTAGGTTATGGGGAGAGAGCTGGGCAGCGGGATTGAGTTGCTCTGTTCAAAGAGCCGGCACAGACTAGATGGGCCGAATGGCCTCCTTTTGTGCTGTATAATTCTATGATTCTTTGATTCTATGTAGGGATAATAAATTGACTCTTACCTCAATTCGATCAAATTTTTTTGTTTGTAACATATAAGGATTTCTATCTATTAATTTTCTATTAATTAATTAATTAATTAATTAATTAAATTAAATATAAATTTTCCTCCTGTGGTTTTCATTGATTCCATTTCCAGGATAGTAATGAAGAGCTGATGGTTTGAAGAGTTTATGTGGTAGGGAGCTGTGCTCTACAGACCAAGAACATCTTAGCTCCAATACCTGATCTGTGATATTGGTCCAGGATTTTTAAAGGGGGAGCATTTCTCATCCAGCAGCTTGGGATGTCCTCCCAACATGAAAGGCGCTCTATAAATCTAATTTTGTTGTTGTTGTTTTTGGATTGTTGCGTGTGAGATTAGAAGTTCAGGAGTTCTACACAGCACAGCATAACACAACACAGCACAGAACAGAAGTTCTGTGCTGTGGGTTCATGGCCATTGTGAACTGGGTTGAGATCGCAAGCGTGGGACCCTTACAGAACAGAGGGGAATATTCATGCCAGTTCTAAACTCAGGTCCCAAAGAAAAAAATGAGAGTGTGCTGACTAACTGTGACACAGCAATCACGTGAGCAGTTCGATTGGAAGAGTTACCTTGAGAAAAGATGTAAAACAAATGAAGCATAAAAACAGATAAAGCAAACTTATTGTGAAAAGTGACCGCTCAAGAAATATTTTGCAAGCAGTCACCCTTCAAAGTCATCGAACGAGTTCATCAAGTGAATGATGGTGAAATAGCCATATGGTGCGTAAGAGGGTCTGTGAGGTTGATGAACTGTACTGTCGAACAGCAGGAGAATGATAAAAGGAGTATAACCAACCAGGTATAATGTTGTTTCAATAGGGCTGCATTCAGCAACTTCTAATGGATGGCACCAGCCACCGTGACCTCAATTTTCTCAGATGGAAAACAAAACAGGCCATGTGCACAGTGTTCATTGTGTGAAATTTTTATTTCATATCGGAGAAGACCGAGGTGATGGATACTGAGCTCAGTTAATCCACTTGAGTTGTTAATCTACGTCAGCATCTGGCAAAGTTGAGGTATTTAATGAAGAGTAGGTCATGCTCTATCTAAATTAGCATTTCTTATATCAACCCATTTACCGAGCCTTCCCTGGTGTATTAATAACATATCATCTGGAATCAGCCCAAATATATGCGCATTCCAGGAAATGATGGAAGTGTAAAACCTCTTGGGAGTAAAATGAGTGTAAAATGAATTCAATTTAATAAGGATATTAATGAAATAATTACCTGTAGAGTAACAGATGAAAGGACTACGGAAAGACAACTACACAATAAAACAACATGGGACCAAACCAGTACCACTGTGTAATCACAGCAGGGGTGAAGGAGTTAAAGGCTTGCCTGCCAAAAATGTCAATTTGTGCCTGAATGCAAATCCAATCTAAACTGTTGATTTTTTTCTTGCAGGTTTTCTTACACATTTACTGTAACTAACACAAGGGTGTACATTCAAGAGGAGAAAAGGGGCCTCGCTTCATTTCATCTGCTTGCAACAATCTATATGTTAAATACTGACTTGCAGAACCAAAAATGTGGAATTACTATTGTCAAACCAATAAGTCAACCTTAATTTCTAACCAGAAAGGCACATTTTTGAAACACATAGCAGAGCCAAGTATTTTGAAAATTTGAGATTGGCAGCAGTGTTATTCCTCAGTCAATTCTGGGTCACAGCTCATAGCATAGAAATATTAGCTGTAGTATTAAAAATAATGTCAGTTAGCGTGTATGTTCTATAGACTGAAAGCAGTTGGAGATGTGTTGATGGTAATATCTTGTTTAATTTTGTGCATTTAAAAGGTAAAAGTAGTATCTTCATAGGATATAAAGCAAAGTGAAGTGACTGTGTGTTTAGCACCCAATTTTCACATGTTCAACAAACAGCCATGAAGTGAATGACCAATTTTATTTAGAGGATTGTTGGCCAAGACACCAGAAGAAACTTGATTCCCTTTTCCATTTGTGCCATGGGGTCTTTAATATCCACCTGAACAGGCAACAGAACCTTGGTTTAACGCCTCATCCAAAGTATAGCACTTCCAACAACTAAGCACACCCCCAGTACTGCATTGTAATGTCAACCTAGACCGGATGAGTTCAGTGTTTGAATTACCTTATTATGGGCTCTACCTGTTCATCTTTAAGAAAAAAGCATAAAAAGTAGCAAAAAAGTCACAACAAACTCAAGAAATTCCAGCACCTCAAGATTCAACGTGTAGAGGAATGAGTGAGATATCCAGTAATATTCAATATTTCCACCTGTAGAATAAAACAGTAGAATGCTTATTTTATAACAATTTCTCAGTAAAAATGATTCAAGCCATTTTCAAGGCTTTGTTGTTGATCGATGGTCTAGTGTTCATGAAAGACCGCTGTCTAGATTAGTCAATTATTACTCAGTAAGGCTGTGCAGCTATCTGAAGATCCATGTTTGTATTGTTTGACAGCAGATAATTTGTGCTTGGGACAAAACCCCTGCAGTTATTGTGGTGACTGAAACAAATCTTTCAGTGCAGATCTGAAACAAATGATACCAATGTGATTAAACTGACAGGCCCCATGAACATGACAAGTGAATAGAGCTTCTTGGTCTCAACTTGCTATTGGGATTTAATAGGGTTGTTAGACTGAAAGACATATTGGTTTTGCTTTCCATAAAAAAACAATGGAATTGGAACACAGTAAAGTAATAGTCAGTACTTTCAGGAGGGAACAAACAGGGGAGATAATTGACAAAAAAGAAGTTGCAATAACTATTGATTTGCCTTGATATAAGACGTTATATTGGAGGATAACATGTAGATTACAAGGTAAATTGAACCATAGTACAGTACTGTACTACAATATAGCAAAAACTCTCACGACACAAGCAGCAAGTAATAGATCTGCTTTATTTAATTATTTCATTAACCAAACAACTGTACTAAGTGCTAGGTTGACTTTATCTGAGACAAACTGCTAAATATTATCCTCATAAAAGGTCATAACATTTTAAAAGAAAGATATTCATGAGTTCGAATGTGTGTTTTATGTTATGTTAATACTGGATGTTTGACAACTATGAATGTAGGTGGAGCAGATGTGAATCACAATGGAGCTTCTTTCCTGAGGTCTCAGGAATCACTTAAGCCCCTTCTACACCCCCAACCCCCACCCCCACCACTGTATAAACTCAGCAAAGTAAAAATGGAATTGGGTTCTTTACAACCCCTGGTTGTCCCTGAAAGCTCATGGTTGAAGCTCAACCGTAACCTTGGACTTTAAGTTTGTCCCTTAAAGGCCAAGAGCTTTCAGGAATCATCTGTAATGCAATTGAAGATGTGATATTTATGAATCAGAAATTGCTGCAAAAATAACCTCAGATTTGTAAATGGAATTCAGAATTCACGCCAACATTCACTAAAAACATTGTTTTTTGGGGAAAAGATCCAAGGTCAGCAAAGACCGTTTTGCATTTGAAGTAATGCTTTCCAGTGGACTTTTGGGGTCTGTTTGTGGCTGAGGAATGGGAAAGCAAAGGATAATAATAATAGTCCTTGCATTTGATATATGGTTTTGCCTTATAGAGACATTTCAAAAGTGCTTCACAGAATATACTGTAAAGTAAATTGACTGTACATTTTGTGTGCGAAACCCGGTAGCTAATTGCAGAGTCCCATAAACAGTTGTGGACTGAGTGGCCAAATTAATAAAACATTTTGAAAGGAATTATTACCCCTAGAAAATTCAATCAACTACCAACCAGGTTTCTACTTATTGCTAGGTAAACAAAGGCATGTGGAATAAGGAAGCTCTCCCAACATTTCTCCCTGCCTGGGAACCAAACCCAAATCCACGTGCTTGGGAGGCGAGTGCTTTAACCATTAAGCTACAGGACTCCACTCAGGTCAAGATTGATCATGTATTGCAAGTTCTGAGTATGTGTCTCATCCACAATAAATGAGCTTCTTGAACTTATGGCCTGTTATAAGGTTATATATTAGGCTCTTGAATTAGCGGTACTTTTAGTAATGAGTTTGCAATAAATTGCTAACATTCAATTATTTCTTCATAAATTTGTTGATATTTCCTCGCCCTTGGGTGATTGATGAAAGCTGATCTTGTATACACTGCTGTAAATTGCCAGCAGTTTTATTGTTCATGGGGGCACTATTCTCTGTCTAAAGCTGGGCTGGTTACTTGTTTTCCTTTCCAAAGATAAGAATAGATGTTGATAAGAATAGGATGAACTGAGACATATATGTGCTTTTCACTTACTTAACAGTTTTTAAAATAAATCCATTTAGTCTTAGTTGAGGATTGATTATGGACAATATTCTAAAGAAAAAACAATATTAACTCAGAAATATCCTCATTAATGTGCTGGTTTCAGGGGTTATTGGGGTTCATAAACTCTCAATCCTTCATTCCTGGTGTAAGATGAATTGGCTTGACTTTCTTGTGTCCTTGGAAAAATGTCACGTTGGTCTTAAAAATGCTCTCAATCTCCCACAGTTTATTACAGTATATATGTATAGTATTAACTTTTGGCACCTCTTTGTGGAATTAAAGTACCCCACATTTGTAAACCCACATTTACAATTGCAAGGATCAGATCTATAATTGAATCCTATAAACCCAATTTCCATTAACTTGGCAAATGACATTTCACCTGATGACCTGCTCTTTTCTATTTATTTTACAGTATTATAATCTGCAATCGTTTGACATAGTTTTACCGTTAATAAACAGAACACTATTTCTTAGTTTGACCGCATCTTATTACATGCTGATCTTAAAAACAATCTGCTCACTACAGTTTCAAAGCATGTGGGATGCGCTTAGAGTAGCTCAAATTGCCATTGTTCAAGTGTGAGGTCAGAGATTGAGTGGGCTATTCTACTGTGGTTCGAGTGGGATAGGTAAAGGAAGTGGTGTGACAACCAATTCTGAAGACAAATGGATTTTTCTGTCCTGGACAGAAGCATTGCAAGGGGCAATATTCAGAGGGTAGTTATTGAACAGATTATCAGGGAAGATGTGGGGATCAGTTTTTTTTAAAAAAAGATTGATGCTGTGAGATGAAATGGGCTGCAAGGCTTACTTCACCCAAACCAATCTTGCCGATCTTCTCTGCCAGTTTAATTGTTTTGTGGTTGATTTGAATTAAGAAAATACAACCTTCTTTTACGCTGGTAATATGTGTTATTGAATGACTTCTCAAGTTACATATGTTTTTGAAAAGAAATTATTTGCCAAGACAATTAGAGCAGGATGAGAAACTGCAACCTTTCCCAACGAAAAGGTCTTCCCAGCTCTCTGTTTATTGGATGTCTGGACTAACAGCAGTCTGTGGTGAATGTGCTGGGCCTTTTTGTTTCATAATACAAGGAAGTTATTCTTCTCCTGTAGAATACTGGATATTTGGAACAAACCCTCAACAAAAGGAATTGATCCAGTTTTGAATCAATTCTCCAGGAAAAAGAGAGCTCTGGAATGTATAGTCTATAGCTGAGGTTGTCTGCTGCATTTATGCATTTAAGAGCGAATTCAATCCATATTTGACAGCAAATATTGAAAGGGAAAGGGTAAGGGAATTGCTTCAATGGAGAGAACAAATTTAAAATGGCCTCCCTTTGTCCTGAAAATGCACTGCCGCATTGTGAATTGCCTCTTCTTCCTTTCAAATGGTCAGGTGCGGCAAAATTTAGAATCGATTGTTAAAGGATTAAAAGGTAAAAGGGACAGTCAGCATAAGGAGCTGCTTTCTTGCAATATTGTGCGAGAAAACTTGCAAATCACAATGCTCTCCATTCTCGTATATTAATTAAACAGTCCTCTGGCATCAATAGCCCAGTGTGGTCACTGACATAATCCTTTCTTTTCACACCGTGACTCTTTCCAGATCTGCACATCGGTTACACTCATCTCCACAGTTTCCCTTTGCCCTTCCGTATTGCCCCCCTCCCCCCACCACCTCACCCCCTTAGGGCTTGGCAGTTCATTATTTGACCTAACAACCTGTCTGACTGCATTTTTTATATAAAAAAACTCAGAGTAGGGTGTATTGTGTCATGTCTGACAGCAGAAGCAAATACAATACATAATCATCAATTCAACAATGACGTTCTGCTTCGCATATTTTTGTGTTAAAACAAACTACCCCGAACGAGTAATTATTACACTTTCTCTGCTCGTCCCTGGAACGGCTCCAGCGTCTCGCTGCTGCAGGTGCTGCTGAGATAAGAAATTGGGCTGTGTTCACTTCCCGCCACCTCCGCAGTGGGGAACGAAGATAATGAAGAAACTGCTGACTCCACTGTGTGCAGGCATGCTAATGCCTGGCCAATGAAACTTGCAAAATGACTTAGATATACAACGCGAGGAGCCAGACAATGCTCCCCTTACATTTTAATATATAAATAAAGATAAACTCCTTTCCCAAAGTGCTTTAAAACAAAATGAGCTATGCCCAAGGGATTGTGCACGTTTAACATAGTCGCTTTTCACAGTCCCTGTGGAGAGTGCCCAAATTCAACCATAATTTCATTATCCCACCCGTGTTTAAATCTATTTTCCCCAATGAATATTCTTTCAGTATTAAATCCAACACAATCATATTTTGGTTACTTGGTTTTCTGCGTTCTTTCTGCTGGGTGGTGGCGTTTAATATCAGATATATCAAGGTAGAAGATCAAGTAGGTGCAATTGTAGGCCTACAAAGGGCAATTAAATAACAGAGACCAGGAAGCATTTATGACTGGAAGGATTTAAGTGGTCCGAGATGCTGCTTCATGTGAAGTGGGTTATATAAATGCACAATGTTTTTGTTAGCAGTTCAGGCTAGGACGCTAGACTCTGTTAGTAGATGCTAAAATAAGCATTCTGGAAGGAAGCGATCAAATGGACTGATGGACCTTCTTCGCCTGATATTTAGGTGGTAACTCTGGCCACATCTGTGGTTACTCTAGCCACCTAATTGGAGTATTGTCTGTGAAACAGTCCAAATTAAATGTCTTTACTCCGAAATCACCGACTTTTTAACTCTTACCCTGCTCAGGAATCTGTAAAGATTTCTGTACATTTGCAGATTAGGTACAATGTTACTGGAAACAAATCTGAACAAGATACAGTAAATACAAAAGAGCAGGAAATAATTCTGAATGAAAACCTATTCAAATTGATGCTCATATGGCTTACTCCTGTTCTTATGACCCAATGTGAAGTGCTGTCTAACCGCATAACACCTTGCAATGTTAATAATGTTTCACCTGTTAAACATACGATAAAAGCCAACAGGACAGAACATTTTGAAAATCAGTGACGTTTTGGAAGAAACAAAAAATGGAAATGTGATTTGAAACTCTAAATGGGCATTTGGTATTCACCAGTCGCACATCATTACTGAGTTCTTTGGCCTTCCAGATGCTCTGCATAAACCAAATCATATATTAGACAGAAATTACCTCCTCATCAGCTTTGTTATTGTTCCCCAACTAAAAAAAACATGCACTCAATTTTCACCGTAATAAATTGGATGCTAGACACTATCCCTGCTCTTTCAGTGATTTATGAGGCAAGCAATTCTCCATTAAATTATTAAGACTGCGGTCCTTTGATGACACAAAAACAGATGCATGCTGATAAATGAAGGCCGAATGATAATAGTCGCCAGCGAAAGCCATTACCTGAGCCTTATCTTTTATTATGAGTAATGCACTGCGCAATAATTGGTTTGCACATTCCTACCGTGTGAGGAAACACTGTGATATTTCTAAGTGCACCTGTCGGACGGGTAAAAGTAAAAAGTGGAATGTTTCAAAAAACACAGTTGATTTCAAGCCAGTAAATCATATTCATTTAAAGATCGAATTGTCTTTTTTATTTGCTTACAAACTGCTTCAGTTTGATTCTTGAGACGAAATATTTTAGTACGTCAGTAATGTTGGCTTTGGTGGTGGAAAGCTGGCTTTGACACTCTACAGATCAGAAGACAGTAATGTTTTTTATTCTAGTTTAATTTGAAAGGTATATTGAAAATGTTGATACTTTTATCAATTGGTGCACGATAAACCATCAATGAGTGAATTCCTGCAATTGTCACTTCATACTTGCTTAGTTGGGAACTGATGAACATGGTTTGGGTTACTCCCTACTCCCTATAGCATTAGTATTGTTATAAAGTTATACCTGTAAGATCACCATCAAATAAATTGTTTCTTTGTGAATCTCTGTAGCTGCGGTACGCGGTGTCCCACATTCCCTATGTTTATCTATTTGTCCTCTAGCCCTTGTCTCTTCAGCCAATAGAACTTACAAATGGAACTTTATTGCAATTATCCCATGTCCCAAGTGAACCAGATCGCAATTATGAAAGTGACTTTTTTAGAACCTTCTGTCACTGTGATTAGTTCCTTCCCCTCTGAGGGCTGTGTCACAACAGTATCTCGCTAATGATCTCAATCTTTTTTTCAAAGTCTTCTCATTCCTTTCTCCTTTCCCTCCACTACACAACGATGCTGTGGGAACATGACACTGTGTTAATTGTTGGCAACGGAACAAAACGGCTGATTTATATATTGTTACAGTCTTATTGTGCCTTGTTGGGTAGAGCTTACCCTGTTTGTTTGTGCAGCAAATGTACCAGATATATTCCTGTCCTATGTGACGCCTTCATACATATTGTGCAGCTTCAATTCTCTGTGTACTAAGGATTTACCTGCTTCTGAAATTAATATAATTGCTACTACTGTCAGTTCGAAAGTCCACTGAGTCTGAGCTTATTCGCATTTTCCAACCCTCCAGTGTAATGATTCAAGGCTTCATTTTATGCACTGGATTCTCATTACAGGCTAAGATTCTAATATCCCCCCACCCCCCCCCCCCCACTGACTCCCCTCCCCAATCCCCCGCTGCCGCCCTACACATCCAATTGAATTGAATTGCTGATCGTAGGTATTCACTCACCGTCGCACAAATCTTCCTTCCAAGAGAAGCTTTCCTCGTGGGGGATTATTTTGAAATGGAATTATTAAATAATTATTAAACTGCCCCCAATGTGCCTGAGGTGGTGAGAGGGAGAAAAATATGAAGACTTTTGATTACTATTCATTGACCGACCGACCGACTCTGCTGGAAACTGAGTGAATGAGTGTGTGTGTGTGTGTGTGTAGGGTGAAAACCCATCTCTGGTCTAGATTTGTTGCTCTTCACAGTCAAATGGCATCCTGAGATTCTCGATCTATAGTCACACATCAGATCGCAGCCATGAACCTGGACAACAATGCATGACTTTGCCTGCAGAGAAAGAGAAGAAATATTCAAAGGCAAAATACATCCTGTGAGGTGCAATTATGTTGGGAGAGGAGCAAACTGAGTGTGGAGTTCTCTTTCAAGCTATCTGTTTGCTTATTCTGTGCAGTAATCGCAGTTGACCTGGACAGTTTCACATACAAAATCTCACAAAGTTAAGCCTTGCATTAACTCCGAAGGTCATTCAACACTGGCTTGTAAGAGGAAGCATTCAAACAGAGAAAGCCTTTAAGCAAGCGAGAATCCACCTTATTTAAGTGACCATGTCAAGCCATCAACATTGTCAGTTATTATTGTGACTCCTTTATCCTTTTTTTTTCCTTTCCACTTTAAACAGTTCATTTCTCTTGACCTATACTCTGTAAACACTTTGTAACCGTCAGTTTCATCCTGGTACACCATGGTATTCTGATCCCATCAGTGCTGGTCATTCAACAGCACCAGGACCAAAACAAAACATCCAGCACCTTAACATTTATGTTTTTAAGTCACGTTTGACTGTGTTCCCGGTAATTGGGTATAGAATGAATCTTGATAAAGTCATAACTAGTTTATCAATGCCTATATGTTCAGAGCAAAATTCAGTAAACTGCAAATACAAAATAGTCAATTATCATATATTTGTGCCATTCTAATTTTGTTATTTATTCACCAGCAGGAGAAGAAAAACGGAAAAACATTCGATTAAAAAAAAATCTATTTGCTGCAAAAGTGACTAGAATTTTAAAATGCGTTGTTGCCCAGATTACAAAAAGTGGCGGGGATAGGATTCTATCTGGTGTGCCTTGTATTGAAGAAACAAAGGGGAGCATTTCATGCTTGAGTTACAGTGGAAACAAATGGACGTCATTTGATGTGTCTGAATTCCACATGTGTGTCAAGGTTGTGTTTAGATTCAGCATATGTTTAGCTTTGGTGGCTGAAATCAAAGGAATAACTGCATTGTCTGCTTCTTCATTTTAGGAGCTTGACGTAAAGCTGCCTGCATGCGTCATAAACAAAATACACACCCTAAGGCTGCTTCATTCCTGCATAAGGTAGAATGAAGGCTTTTTGAAAGTGTAATTAATAGGTATATGCAGTATGTAGCTAATAAGGGCTCATGGCTATTCTCTCCACAAAATGTGTTTCACTCGTCTGTAAAATAAAACAATGAAAAACTAGTGTTCTTTGACTGGGCAATAGTAATAATTATCGTAATCCTTACATTTAGTAGAACACGTAGAGGCGATGTCTCAAACCACTTTGCAGGATGACTGTAAAATGTGATTTTATAGGCAATACATAAGATCACAAGAGATGTTTTCTTTAACCCATTTGATTTCAATCCATCCTGGTAACCCAAGCCAGTTGTTGATTACTCTCTGGGCTTATAAATGTTTCCTAGTGTCTATCCTGAAATTGCCTTTCGCAACCTAAACTTGTGCTCTCTTGTTCTGCTGTCTCAGGGCATGTGAAAGTATTATTCTAGATATGTTACACTGTATATCACCTGTTTCATGGATAAATATTTTTCTCTTCCTTTTATTAAAAGCCATTGAACTGGCAGTAATCAGTCTCACTGTGTTTGTGATACAGGGTCTTCTTTGTATTCTATGATAACTTATAAATGTAGATTTAAAAAAATCCTCTCATGCAACTGGACCTCCATTCAGCCACAAGATATTGGAAAGTTTTCTTGTTTGTAAACTTTGGATGCATGGGAATATCTGAGCTGTTTTATAAAAGCTGTCAAGTCAAAACTGGAACAATAAAGGTTGAAAAGGTTTGAGTGAATTTCCTTATGAGTGACTGTTTAGAACGGTGTTTGCATATAGCATATTTGGAAATGTGGGATGTGTGTGTGGATATCAAGTGACAACAGAATACAATTTGGTTATGACATTCTATCATGGATCTATGGCTTGAACAATTTATACTTGAGGGGATTCCATAGCCTCGCAGACAGCAAAGGGAGTGGAAGCCCTTCAGGAGGAAAGGGAAAGGGAACAAGTTAATGGAGGTGATGGGATTTTAAAAAACTGCTTGGTACAAATGACATAAAGTCATTTAAACATAACACACATCTTCTCAGTCATGTTTTCATGCACACAATTCTAATAATTTGTTGAAACTTCATTCAGCTAGAACTGACCACTTGGGCTAAATGTTTGGACTCTACAGAGGTTCTGATCTGTTAGTTTTAAACCTTATTCCTGCTGCAAATCCCTGGTGAGCAAAGCACCTTATCTGTGAAATGAAACCGATCATGTGTCCTCAAGCTTGGTTGGCAACAAGGTAACAAGCTGAATGCCGAGATGCTCTATAATAGAACCCGAACATTATGATTCGAGAAAAGATTGTTCAGTCCGCAAAGCATAAATATTTCAGTCCTGAAATCTGTCAAACTGAAAAGATGAATGATTTAATACGTGTGGAACAAAACGCAAGGTTATTGTGGTTACAGCTAGCGATGAGCTAACTGACCTCATTTGAGATTTTCAGTGACATTGACCGACTCCCCCAACTATTGCTTTTCAGGCGTTAACTGTACAAGCGGCACCTTGCCTGCTGTTCAATATATTTAGTTTCTGCGTCTGGATTTCTAGAATGGAATAAGCATTTCGGAAGCACTTCAACCTTCACAACTCTCCCACCCCACAGATAGAATGATAAAACCTCATCCCACAGCCCAGCTTGACTACATCAGCCAACTATTACTGAAATCAGCTTTACTCTGTTCGCCCCCTGGTATTCATTGAATCTGGATTTATAGAGAGATATTCTGAATTAAAAAAATTACTTGAGCTTGATATGGAGCCTCTTCACATCAAAACGTTTAACAAGGTGAACCACTTTTGAAGAATATTGACTATTTTTGCGTGACAGTCAGTCTGAGCCAGCAATATCCTACAAAACAGCAAAGCCGATAAAAAATAGATTCATCTTTTCTTTTTTGAATTTTGATGAGGGATGAGTGTTGGCCTAAACAACAGAGTAGCCAGACGGTCTCTAGGTTTAACACCTTGTCTGAGAAACTGCATGGATTGCGCTTCCCATGGTGTCAGATTCCATCAGTACTAATCTGGATCACCAGACTACATGGTAACTTCAAATCCTGGTTGGAGCTTGATCGAAAATCTTCTGAAGGTGTCAACCAGTATATGTATCTCACCTCCCTCTAGTTGTCGATTGAATAAGCTTTCCCTTTATGTCTGCTTGGTCATTCAGTGCAAGCTCCACTGACTCCACCTTGAGTCAATCAGATGTACTTTGCAGTCTATCATTTTTCAGTGCACAAATGGGAGAAAAGTGGGGAGCATCTTACAAAAGACAGTAGATTGAGTCAAGGCTGGGACATTTCAGTTTTGGTACCGAGATTGAGAAAGATAGGGATAGTGTTCAAACAATCCTATCGTCCCAAGTCCATCTGTATGTGGATGCCACACTTGCATTTGATATGAAAGGATGTGAGAGGCTGAATTGTATATTTATATTTCTATGCTACAATGCTCAATGATTCTTGGACATGCAGAGACGCCATCAGAAGGAAAAAGCTGGCACAGCAACAATAAAAACAAAATTCCACAAAAGTCTTGCCTCCTTTATTTCAACTAGTATTTGAATGGAACTATTGGACAGCTCCTTAATAGTTTCTTTAGAAAATTCTCCATTTTAACATCTCCCATTATCGCTGTAACTTGACCTGCAAAACATCATGTGAGCATGACTAGTTGTGACAACCCACTTTACACAAACAGTCAAAAGAAGTGTAACTTGTTGATTTATTTGCTATACATTAATATCAACTTAGTCGCCTAGCCCTCAGTAGAAGTCTCATATACCAAGGCAGAGTAAGGTAATGAAACAAAAACAAAGGTTGCTGGGGAAATTCAGCAGGTCAAACAGCATCCATGGAGAAAGGAAAAGGAGTCAACGTTTCGGGTCTACACCCCTTCATCAGGACTGGGGCTTGTTTGGAGGGAGAGGTTTTTTAAAAACATTAAAGGGGGGAGAGGCAGGACATGGAAGGCAAAGGAGTTAAAACCCACCCCCTGCTGTTTCTCCCCCTGAAACCGTTAACACGTATTCAACCCATCAGTCAATACACTCTTTTTTCCTTTTCCTTTGTCTTCTTTGTCTCCTTTGCCTTCCATGTCCTGCCTCTCCCCCCTTTAACGTTCTTAAAAAACCTCTCCCTCCAAACAAGCCCCAGTCCTGACGAAGGGTTGTAGACCCGAAACGTTGACTCTTTTTCCTTTCTCCATGGATGCTGTTTGACCTGTTGAGTTTCCCCAGCAACTTCTGTTTTTGTTTCAGATTCCCAGCGTCTGTAGTATTTTGTGTTTTGTGCAAGGTAATGAGATGGTCTCTTGCAGCTGTGTTGCACTGCAAATACCGCAAACCAGGATTCTCGTACTGAAGAACCAAGACTGAGGTATTAATCTTCCAGACTCGATTATTTATCAGTTGGCATTTGCCCACAGCAACAGCTGCATCAGACACAGGTTTATGACCCAACAGGGAAACAGTAAACTTTCAAGCAGCGTAACCAGGCATGTGGGGCTTTATGTGATCTTCACAGTTTTATGTATTACCAGGTGGAGAGTAACTAAGAGAACCTGTAACACACTGTGCCCAGCATGCGAGCTGTAAATTACCCAAGCAATTTGCAGAGAAATTGGTCTGGGATGAAAGCATGCAGGAGTGATTAATCAAAAGGGAGGGCAGTGCGGAGATTACAACCGAAACTGGCGTTGCTTCTCCTCAACAAGTCCGTGCAAATCTAACCACTAGAATGCTCATCTCTGTTCCATTTGCACCCATTAATCTAGGTGACTGCCCACATATGGGCCCGTCGCATTGACATGCATCTTCCCTTTCAGTTCTGCATGTCCGCCACCTGCTCTTTCGCCTTGTTGTTCAGCTGGTGACCTGTTCAAAAAACACCTGTCAATTCTGCTCCATCAGCAGTTAACGCATCGAAGGTATGGCTGCAGACAGGTCCTGGCACATTTTTTTCAAAACATTGAACAATGTGTCTGACAAGAATAGTAACATCAGTCAAAGCAGGAACAATCTTCTTGGAGCGAGCTGGGTGCAAATAGCACATCACAGACTCAAATTTATAAAACAGTGAAGTTTGCCTCTGTCCATGTTCAAATGTTGCAAAACCAATCAATAAATCTGTAGACAGATAACAATGATTTGAAAGTAGCATTATTTCTCAACAATACCAATCCCCGTCACAACTCGTATACCCAGAACATCTTTAGATAGGCAGAAAGAGTGTGTGAGAGACACCCCATATGTATGTTTATTTTCATGACCCTTTATGGAACCTCTAAACTAGCCCCAGGATTCCTACTATGACTGTCAGTGCGCTTTGATATTTTGAGACTTAAAAAAGTTATCCAGAAGCTCAGTGATCGCATTTGTTTATTAGTTACATTTCAACTGGATACAGTTAATCAATCAAGTTCCAATAGAGCGGCAAAGGAATGTGCATGAAGCAAGTACTTTTGTAATAGACCAGTTAGTCTGAACAACTATAGATTTGGTCATTTTAGGTGGGAACCCCACTGGTTTGGGTTTTCTGGTTGCAACATCAACAAAATTACATTTGTACAGCGTCTTTCACATTGGGAGGATGTCCCAAGGCGCTGGACAGACAATATTTCGGACTTGAGCTGGGGGTCGGGATTGGGGAGGTGGAAGGGCAGGTCATATTCTGTCCCAAGCACTGAAAATATCCACATATTTGAAATTTTCTTATTGACAGTGTGCACTGGCAATGAATGCAGTCTTTTTATAAGGTGAGTTAGGCTACTACTCAGAGAATGCGCAAGGAAGTATTGCAGTTAAGTAGCTGTGGATCAGATTCAGTCCCAGCCATTGTGGATGAACTCAGAGTAAGAGTTCTTCACTGAAATACTGACTGGAATATTACCTCATCCCAACTACTACCTGGAAGTGAATCACCAGCCAAAGCAAGTTATCCAGTTTAAACGGATTGATCATCATAATCACTGTTCCTTCTTAAACTGCAATAAACGTTCTGATGAAGAAAAGGTCAGAAAGCAATTTGGACTTTATTAGATCATTCAGATAATTTAAATAAGCAACTGTACCAGTTTTCTAATGAAGCATCAGCTTGATCAGTCACAAATCGCTGGTACTCAGACGCTGAGATGGAAACACAGAACGCTCGACCAGAATTGGAATTACCTTTAAACTGGACAAATGTAACTCCGGTATTGTATGTCTAAACAGAATAGATATTAAAAGGTAGTAATCGTTCATTAGATAAAGCAACATTACTGAATAAAGTTACAGCAATCTAAATGACTTTTTTTTGCACACAATGAGTTTCTTAATATCCTTCTTAACCTTTAAAAATGTTGCTTTTGTGTCAGCCGATCCAGCAGTGGGGATGCTGCAATTAGTCTGATGGTGTCTGAGTTCAAGGAGAAAAATGAGCCAGGGTTTCAGCTTCTGATTACTATCTTGCTGCAGGATGACTGTGTGCGAGTGTTTGTGCTGAGGAGCTCTCCTGCCTATCTCTCTTGGTCTGCCGACATCCACTGTCAAGGCTGACCCGTGTTGAGCCCACTTTACACACATGGGGCTCTGCTATAGTTGAAAGAATCAAATGCCTTCAGCGGAGGAAGAGGGAGAAAAAGCACAGCTTCACGTTCTGTGTTTTCCATCACTTATTTGCTATATTTCTATACCCCTTATCATAACCCTATAACTAATCCTTGTATTTGATATAGTGCTTTTCATGTCTTCTAGATGTCTCAAAACGATTCACAGTTTATACCGTGAAATGAATTGAATGTATATTTGTGGGCGAAACGCGGCAACCACAAATAGTCGTGGGTTGAAATGACCAATTTATTCTTGTTATTTTTTGAGGGATTATTGTCAGGCGTGTGGAATAAGGAAACTTGCCAGAGGTTTCTCACTGCCGGGAATGGAACCTGGGTCTCGCGCTTGTGAGGAGAATGCTCTAACCACTGAGCTACTGGAATCCACTGCTGTCATCCTTTTCCCATGAAGAATAGTACATATTGCATTGGAGTGATCAATGACTTGTAAAGTCACTACAACCTCCCCTGTGTGTTATGTGAGGATTATTCTCTTTTAATATTAACAAGGTCTTAAATTGTATGAAGTAATTCTTACATCATAAAACATTTATTACAAGTACTGTATGCACACACACACTCCAAATTACTACAAAATACAACAAATATATTATTAAAAATCTAAACGTTCCAGGAAGTGCACAAACAGATACATTTAGATATACATATTCAGTTCCAGCACCAAATGAGGGTCACTTTTCATTCACAAATAAATACTGTGGTACCTGGATGGAATCTGCAGTGAAAATCTCACTGATTTACATCAGGATAATAATCAGAACATGAATATACCACTGTCCAAAATCCCATTATTTCTAATATTAAAAAGTCATTTGTCTATTTTGCTCCAGCTAGACTCTAATGATTGGTTAATAGCGAAGTATTCAAATGACTAATTTAGATAAACAATTAGATTTGCATATTGCAGCTCAGAATCGCAACATTAGTCTGTGTTTATCATTTTTAAATGAGGACATAATGTAGTTTATCCCTTCTGAGGATACTTTATTTAAGTAAGTTATTTTCAATTGATTTTTTCTTCGTTATAGATGGTCAAACATACTCCCCAATGCAGCAAACCCATTGTCCCTCCAGGTCATGAGGAATTTCAAATACATTACAAAATCCCTCGAACATCTGTCTCTGTTACACATTGCCTGCTCAGGAGATGGACAGTGGGTGAAAGGGGCTGGGAGAACATAAGAACCTCACATCACGTCTTCACATAAGACATTAAAGCGCAGTCCCATCTTTCTGTTCAGGTGGAAGTCAAACATGGCCATTTGTACGACATTGTTGTGTGCAAATTAGCCTCTGCTTTTGTCAACAAAAAATATTGCTGTCGGTGCACTCTACAGTAACTCCTGTTAAGTCCTTTGAGGCGTCTTCCCATTGTGAAAGGCACTACTTCAAGTCACAAGATCATTATTATTATTATTGTTAGTCGGCTTCATTTTGAATTACCCTTAATGGTGTATCTTGTAGCCTTCCTAGTACTGCAGATTGTTCTTAAAATTTATCACTAACTCAAATCTTTGGAATTTCCATTTAAAAACAGTTCTTTAACGTTTACATTTATGGCCTTTTGATCTACTTTCCTGATTCAATCAAAGGCGATATTCTACTTATCTCATTTGATATATTTGGCTCAAAATTGTTGTTTCCGTTCGTCACATCATTTATTTCTAGCCGGTAGAGGTTAAGCTTCTCTGCTCTTCTTTCTTAGTTTAACCTCTTTAAAGCAACAATCACTCTTGCTGTTTTCCTCTGCATCTTTTCCCAATGTTTACACATGTTTTTGTGATACAGAATTGAATGCAGTGCTGCAAGGTCTGGTCTGTCTAGTGCAATATTCGAGCCCCAGCACGATCCCTGGAGCCTCCACTGTTCCTGTGTTGTGTGCTGCAGTCGTCTGTTAGTTTCTATAATTGTTTCACAACATTGTCCTGAAATTGCAAATACTGAATCGAACATCATTCTTCAGCTCTGTTCTTTGGCTCCTCTGCCAGTTTGATCCATTGATTGCATACTTATGATGAATATGTTTCACCAAAGGAACAGTCATATCAATTGTGGCCCATTTATCCTACACCTGTTATCCTCAGCAGACTTGCTGCTCCTTAATTTGTGTCTGAAGTCCTGCCCAGCTGTGGAATGTAAGGGAATCTTGTTGAATGTGCTCAGCTAGTTCCAATGTCTCAGTCTCAGGCACAAACAAAGTCTGATTTCCAGATTGTCAGAGTGTTGCTGACATCACTTGCTGTGCAACAACAACAAAATTACATTTATAGGCGCTGAACAGTCAGGTCGAGACCTGAGTAAGGGGGGAGGGTCGGGGTAGGGACAGGGGGAAGGGAGAATAGGAAAGTGGGGAGAGTTAAGAGGGCAGCAGAAGGCACGATTGAAGAGTAAGGTCTTGAGATCAGCCTTGAAGGAGGAAAAGGAGGAAGCGAGATGAAGGGATTGCGGGATGGAATTCCAGAGTGTGGGGGCAGAGAGGCTGAAAGCCCGGCCACTGATGGTTGGGCGGTTCGGGCGAGAGACATGGAGCAGGCCAGAGCCCGCTGAATGGAGGGTGTGGGCAGGCTGATAGGGAGACAGTAGGTCAGAGAGACAGGCGGGGGGGGGGGGCAAGGCTGTGAATGGCCTTGAAAGTCAGGACGAGGATCTTGAATTCGATCCTCTGGGGGACGGGGAGCCAGTGGAGACGGGCGAGGGTGGGAGTGATGTGGTCTGTGCACTGCGCAAGTGCACAAGGCGAACTCACATCACTTCCTGCACAATGGTATCACTTCCTTCATGGTGTAATGTCACTGGTGTGCAGAATGAGCAGCAATCTGACAATCCAGAAGTCGGACAGATTTTAAGCACAGGAAGCCGGTTATTCAGCACCAGAAAACAGGTCTCCCAATCTTTGAGTTCCCACCACTCCACAGTAGACCCCACTGTTATAAATGAGGAAATGCTATAACAACTGAGTTCCCTGTCCTGCCCTGTCCTGTCCTGTTGTCCTGTCCTGTCCTGTCCTGTTGTCCTGTCCTGTCCTGTCCTGTCCTGTCCTGTTGTCCTGTCCTATCCTGTCCTGTCCTGTTGTCCTGTCCTGCCCTGTCCTGTCCTGTTGTCCTGTCCTGTCCTGTTGTCCTGCCCTGTCCTGCCCTGTCCTGTCCTGTTGTCCTGTCCTGTCCTGTTGTCCTGTCCTGTCCTGTCCTGTTGTCCTGTCCTGTCTTGTCCTGTTGTCCTGTCCTGTCCTGTCTTGTCCTGTTGTCCTGTCCTGTCCTGTGCCACTAGGTTGCAGATTCAGGGCTCTTTTCTATTCTCAGTTCTTAAGCAATATGATGTAAGGGAATGCTATTTAAAGGCAGAAATGGCGCTGAATCCACAGAATACGCAATAGACCTCTATCAAAAGGACAGGACTGACAGTTTGAAAAGAACTATTGGTCTATTAGAAAGGCAAATGTTGAGACTGAGGAGGATTGCTCTTTCTAGGTGTAATATTTCACCACATATATGCAGTCAATTCACTTTACAGTATATTCTGTGAAGTGCTTTGAGACATCTAAAAGATGTGAAAAGCACTATATCAACTGCAAAGATTATTATTATCATTAATATAAAGAATATTACTGTAGCAATCATTGTGTTAACAAAGCCCCTCCCATCTCCCTTTGTGATTCAATATTTTTATCTTTGGTGAGGATTGTCTTCATAATAAATCTGGGTTTCTGTCAAACATTGTTTCACAATAATTAGCTAAACTATCAAGGTAATTAGGATACGCATTCAAGTAACTGGCCTGTGGGGTAGAGAACAAATGCAGGCCTAGGAAAAAATTGCAGGCAAGATTGTGCTTTAGACAAGATTTATTACTGTGCTTCTGCAGTAATGGAGACCTGTTATCAGCAGTGTCACAGATTAGAGCAGCTGATGTCTTATTCTGAAGAAATTGCAAATGCAAATCAAGATTCTACCCCGTTTAACTGGAAGGGTTGCATTTACATATTGAGATAGTTTATCTGCAACCATTCAGAATGACTGAGGAGGGTTCAAATGGAGATTGCAGATATGCAGTAATTCAGAGATGAGGTCCCTTAATGAAGTACTGGGAGCGCATGTAACTAAAATTCACTTTGCTTGCTGGAGGCTTTTGCTGTGGAGGAATTGTTATCAGTGCTGAAAGTTTCAGGTGCTTGTCGGTCCTTCAGTGATTCAGTCCTCATAATGTAACAAACGTTGAATGAGTTCCCTCATCTTACACTCCAATTAATTTGGCAAATTTAGCAGAAGCCTCTTGAAACATTAAAGGGAAAGTACACTCAGTTGAAATGCCCCGTTACACTAAAACCCTGTACAGTACACCCAATAATAGTAATAATAAAGATAATAATATGTATATTTTGGTGTAGCACTTTTCACTTGGGGAGGATGTCTCAAACAACTTCACAGGAGTGTATCTTCTGGGCAACCGTCTCTTGTCCTCTTCTAAATGTGAACTTCCTTGTCAAACATTCCACCAAAAGGTGACGTTCTTCTCCGTGATATGAATGTGAGTAGTGCATCTGCTGATATAACCGTCACTGAATTTCTAATGAAGTTTACTTGGTCCAGCATTTTGAGATGTTTATTTTCTGTAAAATCATTGCAAACTATTAAAGATGAAATATGTATCTATATATATATGTTTGTACATGCCCATTCATTGTTAATAATGGGCGCAGGGCACTGCATTCATTAAGTCAAGTGGAGCTTTGTGGCGATGTCAACAAGGCAAAGTTCACACCAAATGCTCCCAGGCTGACTGTGAGGAGCAGCTCAAAAGCAGACAACAACAAATAGCTGTGAAACATTGATAGATCTATGCGTAGGTCCTTTTGCAATATTTTAGTGTTTGGGGCTGATTCAGTTGAGTATACTTATCATATTATAATATTCTGCCTTTCACCCACAAAATATACAGACAATTCACTTTACAGTATATGCTGTAAAGCACTCTGAGATGTCTTCAAGGTGCGATAAGGTGCTAGATCAAATACATTGATTATTATTATCATTGAATTATTGCCCTCCGTAGATAATAATTCCCCAGGTTTAGGAGCAGAGAAAACATTGCATTCCCTGGAGCTGAGGGGAAGGAAGCCCATGCGTGATCTGTAACACTAACCACATGCTGTGCAGTCAACCATTTACACATACATCATGCTGTCTCTTGCCTTTGCACATTTACGGCTTGTCCAAATTGAGCTCCAGTGCAGCCCATGACTATAAATCCTTATTTGCACTTATTTACACAGTGTTCCATGTGGCTTAACCTTATATTTGCCTATGTTCTCACCACTCCAGATGGAGGGAATAAACTGATAGCTTTTAACATTGTATTCTAATACACTAATTTTTCAATCTCTACCACATCAAGCCCAGCAATGGCCTGTCTTCTCTAGGGTAAGCTTTCCAGTGTTTGCTGTGAAGAACACTTAACAATTCAATAGCAAAGTGCGCAAAGTGCGAGCGCATTCCTGATTGACAAGTTTACCATCCAAACATGGAAATGTCAGTCATTTTACTGCGACCACCTCTTACCTATGAATGAAGAAGTGAGGATATATTCAAGATGATCTCGGTAGAATAGTCAATATTGACCAATGTAGAATTATTGCAGGCAAAAATGGCATCTTTAGTGAGAGGATTGGATACATTGAATTCATACAGACTCAGGATCATTAGCCTCACAAAGTTGTTTCCAGAAAGAAGCTGAAAAGACCTGCTGATCATTGCCATTTGCAATTGTAGATGGATAAAATGCTACAAAAGGAATGGTATTGGACTGTGGACATTTTCTTCTATTGCTATTTATATTGAGTATAGACCAAGAATATTAATCGGATCAACTATATTCACCAGAATTGTTTTGATGGGTTGTGGCACAATGCCTGACACAACAAAGATGTTGATATATATATATACTACCTATATATATATGCATATATATGCCCTCAATCTATTATCTTTTACCATTATAGATGAATTGGGTAATTTCAGAGATAGTGAGTGGATACTAGGGTCCGGCGATATATCGATATATCGCTAAAACCAAATATAATTTTCATATCGATACGCCGATATAGGCCTTTAAAAATATCGATACATCAAAAAATCGATATATCGAGGTAAAAAGTCGGAATGCGCGCACACTGAACTACAAGACCCAGAATGCTCATCTCTATACACAATGCACAGACCGAGGTGCAAACCCGCCATATTGTATTCATAGTCCTCGAATATAATATACAGGTATGCAAGGGTTGGGGGTGGAGAGAGACGGTGGGGAGTGGGGGGGGTGAGAGAGACGGTTGGGGGAGGTGGGGGGGGAGAGAGACGGCTGGTGGCGGGGGTGGGGGGGGGGAGAGAGATGGCTGGTGGGGGGTGGGGGGGAGAGAGATGGCTGGGGGAGGTGTAGGGAGGGAGAGAGATGGCTGGGGGGGGGGGTGGGGAGCGAGAGAGAGACGGCTGGTGGGGGGGTGGGGGTGGGAGAGAGACGGCTGGGGGGGGGGGTGGGAGCGAGAGAGACGGCTGTGGGGGTGTGTGGGGGCGGAGAGAGACAGCTGGGGGGGTTGTGGAGGGGGAGAGAGATGGCTGGGTGGGGTGGTGGGGGGGGAGAGAGACAGCTGGTGGGGGGTGGGGGGTGGGGGGGAGAGAGACGGCTGGGGGGAGGTGGGGGGTAGAGACAGACGGCGGGGTGGGGAGAGGGAGAGACGGGGTGGATGTGATAGATAGAGATGGGGGGGATGTGAGAGAGACACAGAGACACAAACAGAAAAACACAGAGATGGAGAGAGTGAGAGACACAGAGAGAGAAAGATATTTACCTCCTGAGGAGATAGGCCCGGAATGCGCGCGCACCCGGAATGTGCGCCCATGCGCAGTACGAAAACCCCGAAAATATCGATATTTCGGTATATCTCGATATGAGCCGATCGATATATCTAAATCGGAAAATTTCCGGAAACTTGACGGACCCTAGTGGATACCCAATGGCCTACCAATATTTCAAAGCCTAAATCACATATTCTGAACAGCATTAGACAGTAAATATGATTTATTTGGATGATATTCACAACAACAACAACAATTTCGATTTATATAGCACCCTCCACGCCGGACGGTGTCTCAGAACGCTTCACAATAGCGGATTAGGTCAATAGAAAGTCCAGAAGATATATCTCTGTGTTTCTGGCGATAGAAGAGCACATTTCAAGGTAAAACTGTGCAGCTTTGTCCATGGTAACATGGACTATTTCCAAAGTTGTACATAGATCAGAACCAGATTCTATTAAATACCTCAGAAAGTGACTCAATCCTTGATTTCCAACAGTACACAAGACTTGGTGCTCATATTACAACCAGGTTGGAATTACTTATTTCCAAAACGTTATGCTTTTATCATCATGCATAAAAGATAGCAGTACAGTATTCGGAAACCACCAAGGGATAATTTTTGGGGTTGGGTTTTTCAACAGGTGTTAACATTGCAGCTGTGCATGATCAGACTTTAATGTTACACAGTCACTTCTTTCCTTCCTCCCCCACATGCGCGCCTTGACCGGCACCGCTTATTTCCACCTGCGCAACATTGCCAGGTTCCACAACTATCTTACCCCCCGCGCTGCCGAAACACTCGTGCACGCGTACATCACCTCGAGGTTGGACTACGGAAACTCTCTCCTCGTCGGTCTCCCCAGTTCCTCCATTCACAGGCTGCAGGTCATCCAAAACTCTGCAGCCCGTGTACTATCCCGCACCCGCCTCCGCGACCACATAACCCCCACCCTCGCCCGTCTCCACTGGCTCCCCATCCTCCAGAGGATCGAGTTCAAGATCCTCGTCCTCACCTTCAAGGCCTTACACGGCCTTGCCCCGCCCTATTTAACCAATCTACTTTCCCCCTACATGCCCACCCGGACCCTCCGTTCAACAGGACTTGGCCTGCTCCAAGCCCCCCGCCCGAACCGCCCCACCATCGGAGGCCGGGCCTTCAGTTTCTCCGCTCCCACCCTATGGAATGCCATCCCTCAATCCCTCCGTCTCGTTACTTCCCTTTCCTCTTTCAAGGCCGGTTTGAAGACTTTCCTCTTCGACCGTGCCTTTTGTTCCACCCCGAATTTTTCGACCTCCCCTTCGTGTCTCACCCCTTCCCAAACACTCCCCTCCCAGCTCGGGTCACACGCCTCCTGTGCAGCGCCTTGGGACGTCCTCCCGACGTGAAAGGCGCTCTATAAATGTAATTTGTTGTTGTTGTTGTTGTTGTTCTTACTTAACAGTTTGACCATTATTAGTACGTATAAAATTTAGAAATGATTCTGAATAAGCTTTGCACTCTTTGTAACTTGCCTTTTGTATAGCAGATTTAGGACTAAAATTCTTGATTATTTCACAGTTTTCAGCACGGTTTCATCAAGAACGTTTTCAAAATCATTGTAGATTTGCAGATGTTAGTAAAATAAAACAACAACTTGCATTTAGAAATTGCCCTTCATGCCAGGCGGCCTCTCAGAGCGGAGCCCAAGGCAGAGCCAGCGGGTAGGGTAAGGTGACCATATGCGCGGTCAAAGAGTTAGGTCTTCAGGCGCGACCTGAAGACGGGGAAGGAGGGACCGATTATAGGCACCAAATTTGCTTTAAAAGCTCATCATGTTGTACAAGAAGGGCCATCAGCCAGTGACAGTATATTTATTATATGCAGTAATTGGTAATGGGAGTTAACGCTCTGAGATGCCGTCTGGCATGGAGGGCGCTATATAAATCGAAGTTGTTGTTGTTGTTGTTGTTGTTGAGATTGGACATACTGGGTGTATGTCAGACCAACCTGTGGGAACTCCATCCTGGAAGAAAATTGTTTTGGAATAGAATTTCCGCTCTGCTTCTCATCGTTATGAGTCCTCAAAGGGACTATTAGAGACTCTTGCCACAAGTCACTACATATTAAATGCAGTTGTCTATAACTCCCTTTGAGGCTCAATATTCAAACGGGTTTTCTCACGTGTTCCGCATGTGTGGATCAAACAAAATGTTCAGATGCTGGTGAGAATCCTATCGTTACTAAAATGCACTAAGTGTGCGATATTTCTTTTCCCACTAAATGTGGCAATTTTGACAACATGTGCTCATAAAGGGCATTTCAAAAGATTGCACATGAGCAAAGTCACTGCGCTTGGCAACAAAAGGAATAGGCTTGCTCTTGTTTTTCATCGGTACATTTTCAGACATTCATTCTAACGTATTTATTTTGCCATCAAGTTTGATACACAACCGTATTCGCAAGTTAAAAACATTTGTTTACAGCAGGAAACATAGGTTATAAATAAAGTTTCATGGAAACTCAAAGCACAAGCCTTTTAAGCTTTTAATTAGGTGGCAGCTTCCACCCTAATGCATTGTAAATTTCTAATTACAAATGCAAAGATTAGCACGTTTATATACAAGCCGGGAGAGAATATACTGCACGTGGGGAGAAATTCCGGTGAGAGTTACAACGGGAAATTCCAATTCATTGCACAATACCACGGAAGCTGTGGGCAATACTCATTAGAATTTTCTCCCCAAAACGTTTAAGTTACTCTACTCTATGCATGCTCGACAATAACCCGCGTTTCCAGGTTTTCAACATCAAGTTGCAGATTTAGAATTGCAGCGGAGTTTGAATGAAAGGCGCATTGTTAATTTTTCACCAATTATAATTAACATTTAATCAAAGCTGTCGAGTTGCCCCGAGCCTCATACAGGCGGATAGTTTGAGCACCGACATTTTTTTTTGCAGTTATTGCTGCTCTTCTATTGTGTGGCTGATAGCAGTTGTCATATTGTTATTACATTGCTGCCATCTGAAATTCATTTACCGTTTGTGGACTGAAAGGTGGGCTGCCTTTGCCTGCCTGACAATAATCTGGATGGGCTGACCTATCACTGAAATCTGTGACATTAACTTTACTTACTGCAATTATCCGAAACATAGACCGCTTTAATTTTGTAGCAGATTCTTAATTAAGTTTCGATCACAGAGCAAGGACATGAAAGCCACGGAATTTGTCATGCTGAAAGACACTAATAAGGCCAGGTGGAATTCCGAAAGGCTAAGCAAAGTTCTCTGAAGTCCTGTGACTCCGAGATATATTAAATTACATTTGATTAAACTCAAGTCAAAAGCTGAAAACTGATTGATTATATGAATACAAAGAGAGAAAGCAGGTTCAGGAGTTCTATCAGAATATCAATAATTATTATTATTATTATTATTAGAAACGCTGATTCCAAACTAATGGGAAGAGAAAATGAATTTTATAAATCAACGTAAAACATTAGAGGCACGGCAATTTTATTAAAAAATGCATCAATTAAGAAAAAGAAAAAGCAGACCACGTATGGCAAATTGAGTGCTAATTGTAAACTCCTAAACTAATAGCTCTTTCATTCTGGAATGTGGGCAATCCTTACCTTCACTTGTTCAAATATATATGGTGTCAGCAATACCAAAGAAATAAAAAAGCGATTGTGAGATTTAAGCTGATGTCATCCAAGCACTCTGAAACAATACCCCACGTGAAGGGTGCTGTATAAATGCAAGTTATCGTCGTCGTTGTTGTTGTGGTGACACCACATCCTCCCGATGTGAAAGGCACTCTACAAATGTAATTGTGTTGTTTTGTTGTTGTTGGTGTTGAAGGTGTGATTGACTTGTGCTCTCTCCTTTCAATCCTGGGTTCACGTCTCTGTCCCAGACCTGTAAGAATCTTGTACAGTCATAAGAGGTCACGTGTCATCACAAGTCACTGTCTGCCACAGAAAATGTGTTTCAAAGCACAGCTTTTCTCATTGCTCAGGGATGCACTGGCTTATTCCTTGTTCTCGGGAGGGGCCTTGGTTAGATCTCAGGCAACTGCGAGAGAGAAATCTTGGTTTCTCTAAAATAGGTTTGACATGAGGGCAAAACCCAGTATGTGTTTTCAAACACTTTGTGTGTATGAGGGTATGTGTGTGTGTGTGCATGTGAGTGCTGGGGGTGGGGGGGGAGAGATGGTTCATCAGTTGGAAATAGCAAGCTGCTATCTCAGCCATCATTGTGGTAATGGCATCTTAAATTTTCACTCACCCAAGCATGATAGATTTTGCAAGGCTCTGTCAGACAATAGATGAGGAGGAAGTGAGCCTGCAAGTTACCCATGCTCCAGCCATTGAGTACTGGTGTGATGGGAAATATTTGTTACTTGGAAATTAATGGGCTTCTCAAGAGGATAAATACTGCTACTGTATTCCCAATGAAACATTCATTATACAATAATTTTATATTCTCTTCAGCAGTCTTCTCCATTGTAATTCAAGTGTGTTAACTGATAAAGAACAAAACCATGGCATGTGCTATGAATAGCAAAGGACAATCCAACATCCAAAGATTACACACTCAAACCAAGAGCTGTTTAGAATAAAGTAAATTACACAACAGGATACTAATTCTACTTATAAAAATCTAGTATATACTCGTATCCAGTAATCTGTTGGAACAATGTACTACTAGATCTTATCCTTAACATTATGAATAATAATTTAATCACTCTTTGTGGGTCACTGCTGTGTGCAATTGGCTGCTGCATTTCACCCATAAAATTCACAGTCAATTCACTTTATATTATATTCTAGGAAATGGTTTGAGATGTCTTGAAGATGTAATAAGGCACCATATCAAATTCAAAGATCATTATTTTTATAAAAACATGAGGAGAGTACGCAGAACAAACGATACTTGGTCCAGTCAGCCACTTCCTTCCACACACAGCCCTCAATTCTTTCTATTGCAATAACTGTAACTCTGCTTATTTATAACCTCCTGAGGCAACTATCTACAAAGTTTTTCTATACTTCCAAAAAGGTAAGTTAAGTGAAACTCCAAAATACATACAGTATCTAAGCTTTCAATCTATACTCAGTAGATACACTCCCGACTGTTTGCTTGGCATGACATTTATAAGGTCCCAGGAGGTCACACGTCATCAGCTACTTCTGTACTCTGAAGCCCATACAATTTCTGTACTGCATTTTACTTTCAAGCTGCCGAGGACAATGTTACTGTATCAAAGGAATTTATCATATGAATTCCACATATAAAAAGACTCCCAAGAAAGCCAGTGAAAGGGTTCCATTGAATTTTGTGAGGTGTTCATAAACTTCTTGAATTTTCATTTGGTGGAATTCTAAAGCCATGTTGAAGAATTGGAATCGCTCTCCCTTTGGAATTGTCTCTCGCTAGTATGTTACTCTCTTATATCACGGCTGAAGAATAAAGGCCATTAAGATATTGTGTCACATATTAAACTGGATGCACCAAGATTTTAATAAATGTTATTATCTATTCACACCTTGTTTAAGCCATTAACAATTTTCTGTTTAAACTTCTCTGACCTTCTTCCCCTGTGCACTTGGATTTGTATTTCATTTCCTCTCTATCAACTACATGTAATACTGGGGATTACTGCCCTGTCTATACTGCATGTTATTGCCAATGTGTACTTTATGTTTGTACTGCATCTGATTCCAACAAACTGAATAACCAGCCACACTCGTGTTAAGCACTGATCAATCCGCATTGACGATGATTGGGAAAGAGGAGTACAAATGTTGTCTCACACTCTGCATTGCTCTACTGCTTATGTAAATCAGTATCTCAAAGGCATTAATTTAATGGATCCACATTCTTTTACTAACATTCAGGATGCAGTTTCCCCAATGATTATTCATTGTGCTTTGCAATTCACTGTTTCTTGCAATGAGTGAATCATAGATCCTCAGTGGGGGAGTTGCAGAATGTATCTGATTTGCTTGTTTGTATCGTAGAGATTTTGAGCTTAGCAGTTGACATGTTAAATTTAATTTAGAAATCCCATTTTGCACTCTGGTGAAAGATTGGCACATCACTTTTTCTCTGTCTGTTGATTGTTGCTGCAGAACACAAGATTAATCAGTCCCAATAAAAGTCAGTTTAGTTTAGCTGGCAATTTAGTTATCACACAGATTTGAGCTCATGATCTAGGATTCAAGGCTAACGCTAGCCCTGCAGTACTGCTGAACTGCTAAACATGTCACCCACAAAATATACAGTCAATTCATTTTACAGTATGTTCTGTGAAAAGCTTTGATCGTCTCGGAGACCTGATAAATAAAGCGCTATATGAAATGCAAGGTTTATTATTATTTGTCATCTTTGGATGAATTGTCAAATAAGGTTCCTTCTGCATGTTCAAATATATTAAAGCAACAATGGTACTGTTTCACTGCGTAGATGCTTTGTTTACATGCATTAACAGCGGTCATCACATTAAAAGCCCCTTAAAAAGGTGTTAAGTCACTGAATCGAATGCAACCATTATTATTACCACAAATATCAAATAGAAAACGAAGCAGAGGGGAGCTGAGGAGAAATGTTTTCACTCAGCGGGTTGTTCGAATCTGGAATGCATTGCCTGAAAAGGTGGTGGAGGCAGATTCGTTAACAGCTTTTAAAAGGGAACTAGATCTTTACTTAGGAAGAACAGGTCTGTCAGGTTATGGGGAGAGAGCTGGGCAGTGGGATTGAGTTGCTCTGTTCAAAGAGCCGGCACAGTCTAGATGGGCCGAATGGCCTCCTTTTGTGCCGTATAATTCTATGTAAATAATAATAATAATCATTGCATTTGCAGGTGGGGAAGTGGGACTGAATGGGTATGTCTTTCAGAAAGTCCCTGAAGGTTCAATAAGCGAAAAACTTGCTTCTGTGCTGTGGATTACATGGTTTCTTCTTTGGATTTCAAGGTAAATGAAAACACTTAAACTAGAGCACGATAATAATAACCCTTGCATTTTGATACAGCGCTTTTCACATCTTATCGACGTCCCAAAGCACTTCACGGTATATACTGTAAAGTGAATTGACTATATATTTGTGGGCGAAACGTGGCAGCCAATTGCGCACAGTAGTGTCCCATAAACAGTCATGGATTGAAATGATCAACTTTATCATTGTGTTTTTTTTGGGAGGGATTATTATTAGGCGTGTGGAGTAAGGAAACTTGCCCAAGGTTTCACCCTGATCTGTTTGGATTCGAACACGATGCTGATATAATGATCTGGACTTCCCAACAGTGGGGACATATCCTTAATGGCTAAATTAATGGCTTGTAAAAACCAGTTGGGAGGATTTGAGTTTGAAACCTGGAGTCATGGCACCTGATTTTGAGGAGAAAGTTAGCTCTCTCTACCTTTGCTTATTACTGTAATGGATCAAAAGGAATTCCGACTCCAATTTAACCTGCTGCTGCTTCAGCTTTGGGCTCCCCTGAAGGTCATTGGGTGAACACGCACATTTTAGTTTTTTTGTCGTCTCTAATGTTTCACTGCTGACCAGGAAAGGGAGTATGTGCCACCTACAGGTGGAAATTCCCAAGTTTGGAATGAAACATGAATTCCCTTCCTTCCTGGAAGGTTGCACACTGTTTAGCTATTCCAGAAGTGTATAAGGTGCAGGTTGGCACGAGCCAAGGCTAGGAGAGAGAGAGAGAGAGAGAGAGAGAAAGAGACAGAAAGAGAGCTAAAAAAAAATTAAAGCAAGGTTCTTCCAAAAAAGATGAAATTCTCCCAGATCAGTGTATGTTTTGGACAGGAAGAAGCTCTGAGGATGAAAACATTACCAGACAACCAAAGCTGATGATATTAGTGACATTACAAAGTGGTTTTCTTGCAACTAACTTGAGCCACGAGGCTTATGATTACCATTGAGCAATGTTGCTTCCCTTTTGCCTACTTTGTCCTCTCTAGGAAAACGAAAGCAGTCCACAGCCAGTAAATTAATGCCAGGAAACAGTGCAATTGTTTCCTGCATACTGATCTATATTTAGATTGGAGCTGGCGAGGGGACAAATGTGTTTATTGATTAACATCCATTATTTTCAAAGTGTTAATCATAGAAAAACACATCAGAAGCAATAAAATATTTGTTTTGTTACCGCACAACACCTCTCCTGCAGCTCTCGATCATGGAAAAGGATGCTCAACATTATAAATATGAGGCTTTCTAGCTAGAAGTGATGGCCCTTGGAACAACACTAAATGAGAAGACTGATGACACGGTGATCACCTGGACATCTCATTAAACATTGAAACTTTTCTGCAGTACAGTATTTTGGAATCTAAATGACACACAATTATGTTCACACGGGCTTGTGGGTGTCATAAATTCCATTTTACACTTGTAACATTTTTTCCTAATGAAACCTGTAAGTTACATTTAAATGGAAAATAACTTGACCTAATGCAGCACATCCAGGGTTTAGATGTTCTCGCCCAGAGATAAAAATACTTCCTAATCTCTATGGATTATGAAGTCATCTGTAATCACTATATATGATCACAGAATTATGTTTTGCTGTCATTAACATTGAAATGCATGGTCTTGTTAAAATTATTATTTCCTGTAAGTGCTTTTATGGTTCGGCAATGTTAAGACCTTAAATACAACCTTTTTAAAAGGGGTTTGATCAATCAACGTCTCCCATATATTATCCCTGAATCTAAAATATGTGCAAAAAGGAAAGCTCTTCCGTTTCTTTAGTATCTCCAGTTGCCTCTGTATCTTCACTGCCACTTTAGCAGATGGAAGATGTTTTTCCTCAACTGCAAACAGTCCTTTGGGTTCACTTTCTAAGGCTAGAAACAAGAATGCCATTTATCACTGCATATATCAACGACAGACTACTTATTTTACCCAACAACAACAAAATTACACTTGTTTTGCACCTTTCATGTCAAGAGGACATCCCAAGGCCCTGGACAGTCAATGTTTTAGACCCGAGCTGGGGTCGGGATTGGGGAGGGTGGAGGGAAAGCAGGGTATTTTGTGTGATGGATGGGAACGTTGAAGAGGAGGGTCTTCAGAAAAGACTTGAAGGAGGCCAGGGAGGGGGTGAAGTGGAGAGACTGCAGGATGGAATTCCAGAGGTTAGGGGCAGAGTGGCTGAAAGCTCGCCTGCTGATTGTGGGACGGGTGGGTCAGTGGACATGGAGCAGACCGGAGCCTGCTGAGTAGAGGGAGCGGGCAAGTTGAACTGAAGGACGACTCCTCTGACAATGCAGCACGACCCTGCGTCACATGAGAGATCATCTATAATTAAACTGCCGATTGTGCAAATAGTTCAAGACTTGCTTATCTTCTTCCCTACTACATTTAGGCAAGGGCCTTCCATTCACTAATGCTTCAGTCCTGGGGTAGTGACCACATTTAATCATTGATGATCTTCATTCTGGAATACTGTGTCATATCATACTGTGTCTAAATTATACTTTAGAAATTCTAGGATTAAATTTGAAAAATTTCATAACGCATTCTATGTGAAAAAGTGTTAAATCTTATGTCACAAATTTACTCCTTTACTTCTAATTTCCCTTTCAAATCCATAATTATGTTCTCATATAGTTTACACAGCCTGATAGAAAAACGTGGCTTGCATAAGAAAAGGATATCCAACCACAAATCTCCTCTGAGAAACATACTTGATGTATTATAGACTTCATTGAGAGTAATCGCCTGAACAAGAGGTGAGTTTGTTATGGGCAAATCTTCAAAGAAGATGGGGCTTGGTGAAATTTCTTCTCAATTCAAAGGTGAGGTGAAACTCCAGGATGTTAATCACATATTTTGGGTGCATTCCACAGATGGAATCATTACAATTGTTAGTAACACAGACCCATTTCTGAGTGTTCATTAACTGTTTGATCAAACGTGCCTTCAATACATCAATACATGCACTTCACTCTTGTGGAGTCCTGCAGCTCAGTGGTTAGAACACTCGCCTGAGACCTGTGTTCGAATTCAGGCAGGTTAGGGCGAAACCTTGGGCAAGTTTCCTTACTCCACACGCCTAATAATAATCCCTCCCCAAAAAAAACGCAATAATAAAATTGGTCATTTCAAACCACGACTGTTTGTGTGTGGGACACTGCTGTGCGCAATTGACTGCTGCATTTTGCCCACAAATATATACAGTCAATTCACTTTACAGTATATTCTGTGAAGCGCTTTGAGACGCCTAGAAGAGGTGAAAAGCACTATATCAAATGCAAGGATTAATATTATTATTATCAAGTCATTTGTCATACTACCGGTATATTAAATTACTTTTGATGAGGCCCAATCTCTGGACTGTCCAGCACCTTGGGAAATCTTTCCAACATGAAGGGCGCTATACGAGTGTAATTTATTGTAGTTGTTGTGGGTGTCTGTTATGCTGTCTGCTAAGGGAGAGGAAAAGATTCTTTATATTGCTGGGGCACTGGAGAAGTTTTTAAATTTAAAAACATGTTTAAAAACTTTATTTTCACTCACCGCTGCACTATTTTCTCTGCTTCTGTTTTTCTTATAAAACTTTAATAGTTACTATTTCTATCACTGTTGCCTACTGCTGTTTTTTTTAATCAAAAGAAACTTTAAAAAGCGAATCTGGCGTAGTTACACAGGTTTAGATTTTTGAAAAAAAATTCTTTATAATACCTGTACATATTTTTCTGCCTTATGCACATTATACATTCCAGCGTGGATTTAACATGAACCATACAAAGAATGTTGTAATAAACACATATAACAATGTTATTTCCCTTCCTCCCCTTGCCCCCACCCCTCTACCTACCGTTTTAAGAATATATCTGTTGTTCATGCTTCATGTACTTTGTGCATAGCTAAAATAATTCCTCTGGCTCCGGCTTGCTGCTATTTGCTATCTATTTTTCTCTGTACTTATCTCTTCGCATACCTATTTTAGTTATTCTCAACTGACTCCTAGTCATCACTGTTCTTGCATCTTCTAAAATGATTTGTCCTAGCCTTTGGGTTCGTTTGACCTCCTTATCCAGCTCCTGTGCTTGTCTCCTCTTTTCATGGAGATATCAGCAGCTTGAAGCAGCTTTCCAAAAGCTATTTTTTCTATTTATTGATTCCCAGTTCTGTTTTCCATGTAATGTTTCTTTCAGTTCTTAACACCCCAAAATGTTGTTCCCTGAATGTCTGCAATTCTATATAGCCTCAGCCCGTAAGACCATTTATTCTTAACATTTATGTTTGCAAAGAATTGTGAAAAATTCCTAAATTGATGCCAATACTCTGCTCTTCTTAAAATTAATTAGCTTTCAAATGAAGACTGAATTGATGAATTTTCCTGAATTCTGCATGATCTCTCATTTTTAAGACAAAGTGGCACGTACAGGCTTCTAAAGCCTTGCATTTCTGGACTTTTATTGTCCTTGACCTTTCTTGCAATAGCAAATCTAATGATAAAGTGATCACTGAAACTCAAGCTTTCCATTTCTAACTCACGAACCAGTCCTAATGGATTACTATATTCGATGCAATTATCCATCTTTGTACCTTTTTATGTTAAGAAATTGTGATGATACTTTTCAGAGGTATCTTCACAAAAGGTATCTTTGAAGCAGCAATTTATATAGGTGTACAAAGAACATTAGTTGACCACTATTGGCTGTCAACCAAAAGTTATTGGTGCTGTGTACAGGTGACACATTTCTCAAGCCTACTACCGCCAAGTGTCAACATCTCAGACATTATTCCCCTGTTGATTTACAAGGGAGTGTGTGTTCAATCCATTGGGGGCATCTACAATTACATCTGCCTGGGAATTGCAGCAGCTACCATTGCCTTTGCATTGCCCTCACACCCGGTCCCTAAAACAGTGACCATTGTGTTTAAGACATGAGTTCTTTCATCTGAGAAGCAGTCTTGTTTTTCCAGACATTCTCACTTTCCTAACGGCTACATTTAAAAACACCTTTTGGTCAATTGATCTGGGAGTCTTATTTTTCGTTTATGTACACATCCTTCCTCACTCAGTATGCTGCCTTCTCACATTTCTAATATATTGAATTCATGTGCCCTCCCTTCCTTAAGGCTTAGTGCCTCACATAAGAACATAAGTGTAGTTATCAACTGGGCCAATAGAAAAGTGTGGAAATATTTGCTTCAAACCTGCGGGCAAATTTGAGGGGCTTGTGGGGGGACGGAGGACGAGATGGGGGGGGGACACGGATGGATGGGCGGACGGGGTCGGGGTGGAAATGGGCGGAAGACAACAGACCATATGCGTTGGCCTGAACGTCCTGGAGATCCTTGAAAAAACAGACTCAGGACCAGTGTCTTGAATGCACAGTTACAGGAGCTCACCCCTGTCCCTCAAGGTTCAGCACCGCGCACAGACACAGAGACCAAGTGAGAGACAAACTGTCATGTCCACAGTGATGTAGAGTAAACTGTGCTGGAGGTCTGGAGCCAGAAACTCCTCTGTTTAGTGGTCTATAGCAGAGGGCGCTCTCCATAGCGGATTCTATGGAAAAATTGAGGCTGCACTTTCGCATTGGCCCAGGTTATCAGTTCACATCACAAGATACAGCTTCCAGACAAGGAAAACCAGCCTGTACGTCAGAAATTATTACCAATATATACGGTGTGTATATATATCTCTCTACTGTGTATCCTTTGCTGAACACAGAATGAAATGGTGGAATAAAAGAGAGATTGGCATGATTTATTTTGTTATTCTATCCATAAATAGCAAAAGGGACATCTCCTTTGGCAGTTTATATAAAACATACTGAGCCAAGAAAGGCATGCTCACCCATTCAGTTAAGCTTGTCAGCTGTAATTTATTGTACAGAAAAAGTGTGCAATCTGTTGACTAAGGTGACTCAACAAGCTTTTACACAGGCAATATCAAAAGGGCCTGTTTGAGGTTCACAATGAAACGTTGCCTGCCAGCATTGTGTTTGTAAGAGGCAGCTCGAGCAGCCAGAATGATTCATTGGCTTACAAGCAACAGAACCATAATTAATTCAGGTTTCCTTGTCAGTGAATGTGAAAACGATCTAATTTTTCTTAATTAATCTTACCTGCCCTGACTGTTCTGAACGAACCTTGCAAAGTAAATGCCTCACCGGCAGAAGTTAATAAAGATTCAGCTCTTTGACAGATGAGCTTCAAAGTCATTTTACTGCAAAACTATAGCCACTTTAAACGCGAGAGCCACAGCGCAATGGAAGTAACCACAATTTGGTCAGGAGGTTGAGCGTTAGATATAGAGAATCTCTCAAGTGAGGCAGTGATGAATTGTAATAACTCATTTCCCTCAGGCCATTGATCTTCATAACTGGCAGTGTGTTGTGCAACCTCCTAACTGATAACTGATGTCTAAAGACAAACACCAGATAATGGACACAGCCCACACCAGTTCATCATGCATGCATATAATACATTATTTGTGTTTAATGTGCTGCTCATACACCAATACACTTGGGAATGTGCAGAGAGCATTCAGAAATATTCATTTAGGTTGAGCCATTCATCATTCATTCATTTTCAATATCTGTAGAATAATATATTGAATTCAATTCAGTCTAATATTTGTGGAAAACGCATTTTTTTCCTACGAGAAGATGAAGCTACGTTTCCAGTGAAGTCAAAATTTTGACTTGAGCAGTCGTGTTGTTCAACCTCGTACATAACACAAATTCTGCCCTGTCCTTATCTCTGACAAGTATTTGTTGCTTTTAAAAATATTTGTGAATTATTTATGGCCATTTATTCAAAGTGCATCTCTTTTTCGTTACAATGTATTAGATCACCACAGAAAAAAATATATCAGTCAGACTGGAAGCGTTTTAGAGAATTAGTACAACAATGACACAGGTCAACTTGTTTCTGTTGAGTATACAGTTATTTTAGTAAATTCACACTTCATTGAGTCAGACTATCATCAACAGAGGATTTATCCTTTAATAAACGAAACCATACTTTTGCTGAAAGATGAGTGTCTGCTATATATTTTTTTGTGACTGAATGTTCCATGAATGAAATGACAAAATAAAGTATTCCAGTTGCACACAACTCAATAGGGAATTTAGCGAAATTGCAAACACTGCCAGAAACCACTACTCCTCCCACTACGAGTCTGGAGTAGCCTTTTTTGTACATAGTATATGTCAAGATTGTGAAGCAATAATCTGTGTTTGCTTCATCATCCCTGAGGTACATTCCTGGAACTCCTTACAAACACAAACACCATCATTGTAGCATTGCCATTGGATGGTAGGAGTTTATTATTAGTGGTAGTACAGTTTTATCTTCTCAGGACAATGAAAGTTCTGCCAGCATTCATTGTCCTGAGACATTTATTCCATAGGAAAACATTTCCAATATTTCCATTTGAGTTTCATGTTTGGACAGAATATGAGAATGTTTTGATGCAAGATTTACTTGGAAAGGATGGTGTATGGATCATTTCTAAACAACTAAGATCCATTGGAAAACATTGTATGATAGGAATATATTTCTAATGGGGCCTTCCACGTGATATTAATGTTAGATCAGCAAACAATGAGATTCAAAGCTTCATGGGTTAACAAATGGGTTAACAAAATCTTTTCAAACAAAATATTTTCAAAATGCGGTATATTCCCTAATGTGTTTCATTAGGGAATATACCGCATTTAATTTGCAAAATACACTCGAACTTTTGAACTCTCCAAACCGGAGGTCATTTGCCTCCACATTTTTTGAGAAAATGCTTACACATGGAAACTGCATGAGGGGATGTGATGTACTTGGCATATGCTAGGAAATTGATGCATTGGGGGTGACCCAGAGATGAATTAATCGGCTCGTTTACGTGATTTGAAAATCCGCAGACACTTGCAGCCTGGAAATTAATTTGTTTATTGAAAAAGTGGAATAATTCATGGCCTTACAATATATTTCCGTGCACACCCAATCCAAATTGTAATTGCAACTAGGAATCCTTCCCCCAAAACTGTTAATTCCTAACTGTCAGGTTGTTGGTTTTTTTGTTGGTGGGGCGGGCAAGGGGGATTGTGGGCTCTATGTTCCTCCCTGGCAGATACTCACCACATGAAAGGAATGTCCCACCTCGTGCTTGTAGCTTATATTATCACTGTGGACGTTTTATTTAGATGAGGCATTGCTAGGTCAATCATATGGTTATCACAACCCAGATCAACTTGGTCCTATCTCAACACCTGGGTCAATAGAGAGAAGTGATAAGCCTACTAACTGAGCCACGCTGACATCTGATCCCATTGTGGATTTATATGCACTGCATAAATCTATACACCTTCTTGAAACTTCAATACACATATCAGGTCTATTTATCTGGTTATTTTATCATCGGTGTTAATCGACAGTCGACACTTCTGCTGGGAGTCTGTTTCACATTTTATCTTATCTATTCATCTCACGCAAACCTGTGTTTCAAAAATGGAGCCTGAAATGTATAGACAGGTGTGAGGATGTTTCGAGACAAGTTTGGAAAATACATTTTTTTTCCAGCATAAATGTTTCCTAAACTCTGTTTTCTTCCGATCATGGTCAGTCACCTTCATTCATCCTCCACTGTATTACAGTTGCTGTCAGTATTACTGCGGCTCCACTCAGCCAACCTGAAGCTCACTCACTGTGAAGGGACCAAGGGACGTGATGTGTTTTGCTCCTGCGCTGTCCCACCTACTGAACCACGTGCAAACTTGTAACATGGCCACCATCAGTTTGAATGCTCTTTCAGTGCATTGCATTGTGTTACATAATAGCATAATTCCTTTGAGGGTGTTGTGTGACCGTACATCATAGAGGAAGACAAAAATAAACTTCGGAAGAATTGCAACTATTGCATTCATGCGTTATCTTCATGCAATAACACCACCCTCTGTGCTTGTGACAAGATAGCTCACTCCCAAGCATTCTCCTGCTGAGCCATCGGTATCTCATTGCGTTTTCTGCTTCCTGGTTCAGTGAGTCAGGCCGCAAATAAGCAGGAAGTCTGATCTTTCTCTCTGGTGACATGGTTTAGGTCAGATTCATCTTCTGAATGTCTAGAAAGGACGGCCTTTGAAACAAACTTTCAGCCAATCAGAGGCAGGTCTTAAGCAAAGCAAAGGACTTTGGTTCAATTCCCGGCAGGACAAACCATTGGGCAAGTTTCCATACTCCTCACAGCCCTGTTTACCCAGGAGTAAGTAGGAACCCGCCGCATTTGCCCACAAAATATACCCACAATACCCACCCGTGAATTGCCTACAATTCACTTCGCTGTTTATTCTGTGAAGCGCCTTGAGACATCTCAAAGACGCGATAAGGCATAGATGAAAACCAAAGATGATTATTATTAAAGCGGACTAGGCTCTTTAAATGAAGGAAGTAACAGCATGGCATATCATTTGGCACTTTCCCTTTAAGTGATTTAAGGACAAGAATCTGGACTCATTGGCAGCTGATGCATTGTTTCTTTGTGAACCCAAACAACCATTGTCGACAGGCCGTTTGAGTAAGGCCAAGGTCTGGGCGTGATAGATAAAATCAATCCTAGCAATACTACACCACACACATATACACTTTATATTGGACAGCAAAAAGCAACGCTGGCTAATATTTTCCTTTCTGCAAAGGTACTGAGGATAAATTTTACAATAATAATAATAATAATCTGTGCATTTGATATTGCGCTTTTCATATCTTCTAAATGTCTCAAAGTGCTTCACAGACAGTGACTTGACAGTATATTTGTGGCCGAAACACGCCGGCCAATTGCTCACAGCAGTGTCCCACAAACAGTCGTGGATTGAAGAGACTAATTGATTATTGTTTTTCTGTTGAGGGGTTATTAGCACGCGTATGGAGTTAGGAAACTTGCCCAAGGTTTTCGCCCTGATCTGGAATCGAACCCAGGTCTCCTGCTTGCAAGGAGAGTTCTCTAACCACTGAGCTACAGGACTCCACTTATCCCTCACTTCTGATGTGGTGGAGATCAGCTAACTCAGCTCAGATGAGGTACTGGGACGTGGAATTTTCTCCGAGGCTCAGTTTTACACTGGGCAGCAAGAAGGGAATGTTTTGATGTTTGTCAGTTGCCTTTATCCAGTAACTCACTACAAAATTAAGAATCTGTTCAGCTTCTGTTTTAGCTCTGTGTTGTTACTTTCAACATGTTCCTAGCTTTCCAGTGTTGAATGTCATATGAAAAAGATGTGTTGTTGCATGGCTGGGCTAAGCTATTGCTGGAAATACAATCCTTTCATCTTTTAGAGCTGCAGTGAATCCAGCCCTGACTGATGTCAATACATTTCCTCTTTCTGATGGATGTAAAGAGCAACAAAGAAATGCAATTGTGCAGACTCAATCCAGCTCCTGGGATTGTGAAACCATCTATAATTCTGTACTATCTTCACAAAGAATTCTGAATCTCAACCATTGTGTTTCACACAATATCAGTGAGGAGAACAGGAAATATCTACTGAGTGGGTGTGCAAGGTGGGGTGGGGTGGGGAAGAGGTTCTCTGTGACACATATGAGAATAATCTCTATTCAAAGCTTTCCTGGAATCACCGTGTCTAATTGTGAAATAGAGATGGTAAGATACATAAAACCGGCCTTTGATTTGGTGCTTATAACATCAATAGGTTTCAAAGCACTTAATTTAATTTAACTGCATAATATTGAGGCAAAGGCGACAGCCAATTTATGCACAGTACCTAAAAATAGTCATGACCTACCAATTCTACCTGGGGAATTATTGGCCAGGGCATTGAGAGAAACTCCATTCTCCATGTAAATAGTGTTATAGGATATATAGCATCCACCTGAACAAGGCACTAATGAATGGCCTTGAACTTAATCCATTCAAGTTTGGGAAATAGTGGGAGCTGTGTTATGTTGTTCTTAAAGTCTACAAAACACCACTTGGCAGAATAAACTTGATTATTATCTAAGTGAATTGACTTGCATTGCCTTAAATTGAAGTTATAATGAATAGAAAATCCAAATCCAGTAGCTTTCTTTACCCTCCAGTTGTGTGTGTAAATCAGGCAATTTTTAAAGACTGTCAAGCGTAACTTGAATTAAAATGTAATTGATGCATAGCAGGTCTGTAGTTGAGGCCTTTCGAAGAAAGCATGCAATTATAATCATATTCCTAATGGGTTGCTGTACTACAGTCGAAGCCTCCTTCTCTGTACATAATTATAAGTACAAATTCTTCATGAGATGCATAAATTTATCAGCATTCATCTTCCTTAATGATTCATTTCATGGTAATTAACAATAATTTATCACTTGTGAATGCAGTTGGTAGGATGTTTACCACAACTTAAATGTGTACGAGAATTCTGAGGAAAATTGCCTGTTATCTAATTGCAGTCGATTAAACGAATGATTTTTGGCTGTAAATACATCGCTATTTTGTTTAGACAACAATGATGCTGACATGCTATATTGATTGGAGGTGAACATGTCACAGAGATAATAATAATAGATTTGAGTCAATTTTACTATTTTATGGAATCACAGCGGAGGGTACATAGGAAATCTCTGTTACGTTGGATAAACAACAGATTTTCAGGTAAAGCAAACAAAGATTATGTTACTCTACCTTGAATGACGTATCTCTGTCTCTTGGAAATCAGGTAATTTCTGCTTCAGTGCAAGCTGGTTCATTGCATCCTAGACAATGGTGATTTGGGAATAATTATCTACCAGTGCCTTGGGTAACAAGAAATTTCAGATGATCTGGGAGGATTTGGAGATATTATTGACAAAAGGTACAGATTGTTACCACACATTCCAAAAATATTTGAAATGACGATATTGAAGGGGATGTATACCTATTAGTTACCGAGTAAGCAGACACATTAATTCATTCATTCATTCGTTCGTTCGTTCGTTCGTTCGTTCGTTCGTTCGTTCGTTCGTTTGTTCGTTCGTTCGTTCGTTCGTTTGTTTGTTTGTTTGTTTGTTTGTTTGATATATATGTATGTATGTTTGTATGTACAATAGAAGCCCATTTATCCATGACTCGATGCACCGGCGCTTCTGTATAACCGGCACGCCCCCCCAAAAAGTCCCCGTTCAATAAACTGGAACTTATCCGGAATAATAGCATCGGAGCATTTGTAAATGCATAAATAATAACATAATAACAGACTATTGTATTGGTATTTATTGTTAAAACTACTCTCTTGCACTTTTTGCCATTGCTAGTGGATGTTGCGCTTGAATCCATCATCCAGTGGTTGAGGTCCAATGATTCATTTTAAAATGGAGCACGCCAAGTGGGTGAAAAAAACGGAGCGCGACTTTAAAGCCATACTAGCGGCAAACCGATAACACTAGCCGATAACCCACATTGTTGCGCAGGTGCAGTATTTTGGTTTGCCGCTACTACTAGTAGAGTCTAGGGCTTCAGCTTGCAGCTAGTAAAGTCGCGCTACTTTAAAATTGCGCTGCTGTTTTCTTCACCCGCTTGGTGTCCTCCATTTAAAAAAGAATCGCTGGACTGTAAACTTCAATCAGTAAAGGTGAGAAGCGCAAGAGAGTAGTTTTAACAATAAGTACCAATGTAATATTCTGTTATTATCTGTTATTATTTAGTCTGGTGTGTATGGTGTGTGTTAAAAGAACTTTGATTTTTTTGTGGTGAGTTTTTGGCCGCGGGCCGCCCGAATATCTGGCAGGCGCTTTAACCGGCATTGGCCAGGTCCCACGAGTGCCAGATAAACGAGCTTTTACTGTATTAGCACTTGTTTCATTCACACAATATTTTGACAATTTTTTTTGCCATACCTACCCTCTTACATTGCCCCATTGTGAAGGGTAGCTAGTTCTGTGTCATATTGAACCCTGTAGCTCAATGGTTAGATCACTCGCCTTATAAGCGTGAGACCTGTGTTTCGAATCCAGTCAGGTCAGGGCGAAACCTTGGGCAAGTTTCCTTAATCCACACACCTAATAATAATCCCTCCCCAAAAAAAGCAATAATAAATTGGTCATTTTCAATCCATGGCTGTCTGTGTGCAATTGGCTGCTGCCCACAAACATACAGTCAATTCACTTTAGAGTATATTCTGTGAAGCGCTTTGAGATGTCTGGAAGATATGAAAAGCACTATATCAAATGCAAGGATTATTATTTATTAATTCCATTGATTTATTGTAGACTGTCTTACACTGTTTTATCTCAGTTGGAGAATTCTAATCCATTGATGAGTTTTTAAAAATGTACATTTTCTGTCTCCACAAACGATACAAAGAATAGCTTCACTCTTGGTAAAAGCTGTGATTTACCTTTCTCTCTTTTATTTATCACTTGAGCATTCTCAAAAATGAAAACATTCACCATGGGAGTGGTTCAATTATAAAGCCTTGAGGTGTCATGCATGACATACTTTTATGCTTTCTCTGAAGTTAAAATGCTCTCTGAAAAAACGTCACCAAAGGCTATCTATTAGCAACAATGAAAATGTTCACGCTGAACTAATTAAGTTATATTGAGAGATGAAATTAACCTATTTTCTACGGGTGTCCATTATTTTTCAGATGTGTAAGTATGAGCTTTTGCACTGATATTTTCTCGCATATGTGAGAACATCGATTAAATACACTGCAATATATTGGAATCTGATTTATCAATCTCTGAGATGCACTCAAATTGGTTAGGTAGTGCACAAGTACCCGTAACATGGACTGATTTAGTTTCAGGAGAGACTGGCAGAAATCTGGAGGCAAAGAAGTCTAAATGCAGATAATGGGGTAAAATGTAGAACATATAAAAAGTTGCTGTGCTAATTGCAATTACTGATTTATTGGTACTGTATATTATTCCAGATATTTCTCATCTGATAAATGTCTGACAGCAAAACGCAAGGCATGACATCAAGAGAATCACTTTTTTTTAGAAAAAGCAAGTCACAGGAATACTGACGCAAACAAAACAAGGAACTGACTCCCAATATACGAATGTCTCTCTTCAAACCCAATGACTCATGATGGATTTCAGCACTTGAGTGATCTCTATGCTCACTTTGTTGTCAGTAATTTCAGTCTCAACCTTTTCTCAAGTCACCAAAACTCTGCCTTGCAATCAATCTTTTCAGAGTACTTGTATAAATTCCTCAAAGCAAATGCTCCAAGTTCCTTTTCAGAGGTAGAAACACTTTAGGAGGTGATATCCTAATTTACTACCCACTGAAAAGTGTGAATATTGAATCATTGAAATATTCGAAAAAGAAAGTCTTCAAACCGGCCTTGAAAGAGGAAAGGGAAGAAACAAGGCGGAGGGATTGGGGGATGGAATTCCACAGGGTGGGAGCGGAGAAACTGAAGGCCCGGCCTCCAATGGTGGGGCGGTTTGGGCGGGGGGCTTGGAGCAGGCCAAGTCCTGCTGAACGGAGGGTCCGGGTGGGCTTATAGGGGGAGAGTAGATCGGTTAAATAGGGCGTGGCAAGGCCATGTAAGGCCTTGAAGGTGAGGACGAGGATCTTGAACTCGATCCTCTGGAGGATGGGGAGCCAGTGGAGACGGGTGAGGGTGGGGGTTATATGATCGCGGAGGCGGGTGCGGGATAGTACACGGGCTGCAGAGTTTTGGATGGCCTGCAGCCTGTGAATGGAGGAACTGAGGAGGCCGACGATGAGACAGTTTCCGTAGTCCAGCCGTGAGGTGATGTATGCGTGCACGAGTGTTTTGGCAGCGTGGGGGGTGAGATAGTTGCGGAGCCTGGCAATGTTGTCTAGGTGGAAATAAGCAGTGCCGGTTCAAGGCACGGATGTGGGGGAGGAAGGAGAGTTTATGGTCGAACATGATGCCGAGGTTCCTGATTGGCTTTGTGAGGTGGAGAGTGCAGCCTTGGATGTTGAGGCTGGCAGCGCCCGATGTGCGGAGGCGCTGGCTTGAGCCAATCAGGAGACATTTTGACATCTGTTGTATCTAACAGTACAGTACTATCATCACCAGGATACTATATTCCCTTTGATGTATGAAACACTTCATGCTTTGGATTTATCCCATTTACCACGTTCACAACGTAAACTATCAGGAATCAGATAGACATATCACAGTCTTCAGGCCTCAAACTCTTTCCACTCAGACTCAGATGTTACTAATATGGTGTGGTTGTTGGATATCCCATCTAAGAACATAATAATTTTCTAGATGAAAGCAAACTGAGGTCCATCTAATTTGTCTTCCACCACCCTGGTGGCCACTTGACTTGTTGTTTCCCAAACTATATACAGTGCTGTATCCCAAGCTATTTTTTTCTAGCAGAAATCTATCCAATAATAATAATAATCCTTGCATTTGATATAGCGCTTTTCACATCTTATCGACGTCTCAAAACGCTTCACAGAATATACTGTAAAGTGAATTGACTGTATATTTGTAGGTGAAATGCGGCAGCCAATTGCGCACAGCAGTGTCCCACAAACAGTCGTGTATTGAAAATGACCAAGTTTTATTATTATGTTTTTTTGGGGACATATTATTATTAGGCGTGTGGTGTAAGGAAACTTGCCGAAGGTTTCGCCCTGACCTGCCTGGATTTGAACACGGGTCTCACGCTTGTAAGGCGAGTGCTCTAACCACTGAGCTACAGGAGCTCATGTTCATGAAACAAACAACATTTACATCTCAAGGGACTACCAGCAATCCCAGGAATGAAACACCCACATCATAATAAACTCAAGCCACCTCACTCAGTAAATTTGCTCCACACACACACACAAACAACATCAAAGTCACAAAACTCAGCATGCGAAGGATCACCCTGGATTGCTCACCTCTAAAGAAAGAATTACTTTGGAAACAAGAATGAGCTTGAAGTGTGAGGCAGCACCCCACCTGCCGTTCTCACAAGCCCACCTTGTTCTGCTTTTAATTCATGGGATTTTTAAACAGTGGTGGTCTAAAATAAAATCGGTGATCAAATTCCCTAGTCTGGCGATATATCGATATATCGCTAAAACCCAATATAATTTTCATATCGATACACCGATATAGGCATTTCAAAAATATTGATATATCGAAAAATCGATATATCGAGGGAAAAAATCGGAATGCCGCACACTGAACTACAAGACCCAGAATGCTCATCTCTATACACAATGCACAGACCGAGGTGCAAAGTCGCCATATTGTATTCATAGTCCTCGAATACAATATACAGGTATGCAAGGGGTGGGAGGGGGAGAGAAGGCTGGGCCCGGGGGACGGGAGGGGGAGAGAGAGGGCTGGGGGGGGGGGAGGGGGAGAGAGATGGCTGGGGTGGGGAGAGAGACGGCTGGGGGGTGGGTGGGGGGGGAGAGAGACGGCTGGGGGGGGGAAAGAGACGGCTGGGGGTGGTGGGGGGGAGAGAGTCGGCTGGGGTGGTGGGGAGAGAGACGGCTGGGGGGTTTGGTGGGGGGAGAGAGACGGCTGGGGTGGGGGGGAGAGAGACGGCTGGGGGGGGAAAGAGACGGCTGGGGGGGGTGGGGGGGAGAGAGTCGGCTGGGGTGGTGGGGAGAGAGACGGTTGGGGGGTTTGGGGGGGGGAGAGAGACGGCTGGGGGGGGGGTGGGGGGGAGAGAGGAACGCGCGCGCACTCCGAATGCGCGCGTTGCGCGCGCATGCGCAATACGAAAAACCCAAAAATATTGATATTTCGGTATATCTCAATATGAGCCCATCGATATATCTAAATCGGAAAATTTCCATATCGACGGACCCTATTGTTAACATAAAAATGCCATCATTGCTGATTCAATCCCAACAAATGTAGCCACTGGTTCTTTCTGGAGGCTTGAAAACATTCCAATTATGTTTTTATTCCCTGAAGAATTATTGGCTGCTGAGAAATCTTCAAGAAGGGACCCGAGTCGTGAGACAGTGCCATCTTAAAACTAAACAAATCTTGGAAGTAAATGGAAATTGTGGTGCACAGTTCCCACTAATAACCAGAGATTACTCAGGTGAAGGACTTCTGTTACACAGGCAGATTGTACTCAACATTATACGCAGTGCAAAAGAATTTGGGAAATCGGATCATGTTATTGTCTTAACATTTTAATACGTACGTTAATCTAGCGCTTTATAAATAAAACTTCAATTGATCTCTTTATATTTAGCGTGATACGAGAAAAATTACATTTATTATTCATGATAACTTGGCAGTGCCTAAAGAGCACTTTCGTCTTTCGCATCTACAATTGTGTTTTGGTGTGGTCTCAAAGGACTTGTTCAATAATATATTAACAGTTCGGCTTCAATAAATTCTTGCACTTGACTAACATGCAATGCACCATTTCACTGTGATTTTCCAGCATGACTGCGATTGGTGACAGCGACAAACACCAGCAGCCATGTATTGGGTTCAGGAGGCTTTAAACAAGATGCTTTTGTTATTTTGCTTTGCTCTGCTGCAAGGATACTGGCAGAACTTCATAGCATCATGGTGTGATATGAGCTCAGGGAGTCATCCTGAAATATCCCACTCCATTCCAATACAAACTTAAAGCTTAATCCAATTTTTGATGCACATCACAAATTAAACAAACTCCAACCCTGAAGTCTTCATGATCTGTGTAGGGTAAACAGGTGGTATGAGGTATTTGACAATGAGCCTTATGTATTGTGATCATAGACAGCTCTACAGTTTTTATTAGAGGGGCTGTTTCCTATAATTTTATACAATCATGAGTGACAATAAAATAATAAAAATCTATCTATTTTCACATAAAAATCCTAAATAAAAGGAGATCACAATGCCCGATCGTATAAAATAGTCACTGAGGGAACAGTCAACACTGTGATAGCCTCATACTTCTAACTTCTTAATGTTATCACTTCAAGTTGTCCAAATGGTTTGGTTTGCTATTATTATCCATTTCCTGTTATGAAAGTTAAGGCCTTATTTTCACCTGATTCATTAAGTCAACCTTGCCATGCAGGAGTCAAATTAATGAATTGTTCTTTATATCTGATACGGAACATAATGTTTCACCTACATAATACATAATCACTATACTTTGCAGGAAATCCGATGAAGCAAGTTGAGTCATCCTACCGATGTGTAAGACGCTATATGAAATGTAAAATTGTTATTATTTCTCCATCTATTTTTAAAGACTGGCAGGGAACTGAACACTCCTAGACTTTGGCATGATTGTTTGATATTCTATTTGATGTGAAATTGCTAATATCCTGGTTGAAATGTAGTATTCTTCGGTCTAAACTTTATGTTATATCAGGTGTGGGACAAGAAATAGAGGTATTTTAACAATAAGGAAAGACATCCATGGCTTAGTATACAACTGGAAAATGCATTTACCTTCTAGATCTTTGGAGGAGCCCCACGATTTCCGATTTAATGGCTTAAATAGATTTCTCAGAGTGTCAGCTCTTCAATAACCCAATACCTAAACGTTGTCAAAGTACATGAAAATGGACCATTGTTCGAAACCATTGTCTCTGTATCTGTAATAGCTGATGCATTTGTCAAATCCACAGCCAAACTAAACAAGTCTAGAGTGCTGGTTGTGTGAATGAAAATGGCCATTAAAATAATCATGTCTCATATTCTGGCAAGAAAAGATTAATTCACTTTTGACACCCATAAAATACGCATTACCAAATCTCAAAATGCTGTTAAACTGCCAGCCTGTCTATTAAACATGAGCTAAGCCATCAACATACGGCTTACTATTAATAATATATGCAAATGAAGAAACAAAACATGCATATATTTTAGGAGGAAACTATCATACTTTAATTGAGCCCTTATTATTTGTTACCGTTCCCCCACTTGGATGTGCGCTATTTGTTTTAGATCATTTTTTATAGATGAGCTGTTTCAGCTGAATGCACCACTGTCCATGTCTATTTACTGCAGGAGCACAGATTCATTACTTTGATGGATCTCTGTAATTTTTAGAGTGCTGCTAGTGACAAAACAGTAAGGAGTCTCAGAATATCAGTGATTTAAAGGGCACAAAACACATCAGTTCAAAATGACAAATATTGCAGTGAATCATGCACCATCTCAACACATATAGAGTGCAGCTAGCTGGCTAATTATAAATACAGTAACACAATGAGATTGTTTTGAGTTTAATACTTTAAAGTTAAAACGTATTGCTATTTGGTATAAAAGATGCTTATCTGCTTCTCATTTTTGGTCAACCTTATTCCACTCAGTTAAATAACCTAACTTAAATAACTAAGTCACATATGCAATTGTTTGGTTAATACAAGTGGATATGTGTACTAATGGGATTTTTTTAAATGGGAAATTTGTTTATAAGCACCGAATGGTTCCTAATGTACTAAACAGAGCTTCACTTTGATTCAGTAAGAATATTTTCCATGTTTAAGCTAGCATTAAAATTTCATTGTGTGCCTTCTTGCATTGCACATTTGGTTATATTTTCACTTTATAAGTGAAAATTCCCACCAAAACAACTATTTTATTCTTAATTCAGATAACAAGACTTAATCTGAGCGCTTAAGTGGCTTCTGTGAGTGTTTACAAGTGAAAATTTACGATTAAGTTGTTTATACCAAACATCCATTCCCACCTCTACATACAGGCCTAACATACAAGCCTCACTGGTTCTCTGCTAAAGTGCCTGGAGACAGGAGCTCCACAGTTCTAACAGTAAAGGTTCAATGCTGACTGCTGAGGGTCCCTGCAGACAGAGCCTTCTAAGTTCTGCTTGACTGTTCACTGGCTATAGGGTATTTGGAAGCAGATGTTCCCATATTACAACAGTAAATGTCATTGTCTCTGGGCTTTGAAGAATGCCCAGAGGTAGAACATTCTCACTTCTACTGACAAAACTTTCTAAATTCCCATTGAGGCTCACTGGTTACAAATTGATGAGGTGTCCAGGGGGAAATATTTTCCATTCTTGCTATAAGAGCTTACTGAGTTACTTGGTAGCAAGATACAGAGTAGTTTTCTGGTAAGGTCTGCTAGATTTAGACATTTAGTCACCAGAAGCAGATGGCAATCAGTTCAGTGACGGTAGGTCACATTTGTTTATCGCAATGTGCTACAGATTAACAGTTAATCAAATACTAAGTTGCATATTGAGACTTTGAGATGAACACTCTATAGTGTCCAGTGCCTTGGGAAGTCCTCCTGACGTGAAAGGCGCTATACAAATGTAATTTTGTTGTTGTTGTTATTGGTATGACCGCATTTGGAATAATTGTGTGTATTTTGGATGCTTTACCACAGAAGATATACTTAAGATATGGACAAGGGATACAGTTGAATTTTTAATTTATCTTGCTGGGATTTGAAGTAATGATACAAGATCATTCAGATAAAGAAGGCCCTTTGGCCCACTGATCTCATCCCTCCAGAAAACCCACTCTACCATCTGTCCTCCCATCACAACATCAAACTACAGTACCTTTTAAATGAGTCCTGGTGCTGGCATCAACCAGCCATCCTGACAACCTGTCCAGTTATTAATTAATTATCCTCTGGATAAAGAAACATTTCTTGGCATCAGTCCTGAAATAGTCCTTTGTAACTCTAAACCTTTGTCCTCTTGTTCGACTGTCCTGGTGCATCCTGAAATATTGTAGTGTTTTATAAATTATCATTCAAATTATTCTCACATGTATTGCTGTCACATGTTGTAACTGGTTTTTTTTCAATATTAGTACTTTTATAGCACGGCAGAGTAAAATCCCACAAACAACAATGAGAATAAGCTGGAAGATTGTTGATCAATTCACAAGAGGAAACTCCTTTATTTTCCTGACTTTGGGGTCTGGCATTGGCAAAGAAGATCCGGGATTAACATTTCATCTAAAGAACAGCATTTCCAACAATGGAGCACTTCCCCAGTACTGTGCTGGAATGTCAATCTAGATATTTAGCTTAGAGGCCTAACATCTGTCTTAAACTCAAAGCTTCTGCCAACTGAGGCAGGCTGATACACCAGATAATCTTTGCTCACTCCTTTGTTTTTTATGTTTCTCATTATCCCGCTTCCCATACTAAAAATAGAGAACGCTGAGTGCTTTAGTTGCATTTATCTTATTAGTTTCTCAAATGCCCTTAGTTACAATTAACTAAACTGAATAAAATAAATAACTCCACAGCCTGTAACACATTTACAACGTGTTTTCTGCAACCTTGAAATGTAGGATCCACTTCTGTTGTGAAATAATTCCATTTGGTAGAGTTATGATTATAGCTACTGATGCACAGTACAATAGACCTGTGCATACATTACCTCTTTCTCCATAGAAACAAAGCACTGAACCAATTAGAGAATGTTTGGAGTGTGAGATGTTAATTCTCTTTGCTCCTAATCATAGCGGACCAGAAAGTAAATCAATGAATAACTTGCTCCTTCAGAATAAAAAATGTGAAAATGTGTTGTTTTGTTTTGCTTTCTGCAGTCCTATCAATTTATTTCACAACACCTTAAAAAGATAATTTATTTCCTGTCACCTAAGGCCCAGAATTTTCAACTTGTCCGGACCAACATTTCACTGGAAATCCAGACTGAAACTTGCTGGATTTCTACAGTATCTGGCACAGATTTAGTTATTTTGTCAGTAAATTTACCTACTGATGTGTGAGGTTTTTAGTATTCCCTGTTGATCAGAGAACACTACATTTCTTCCCCCATTATAAGCTTAAACCATAAATGTTGGTAGAGGTATGGGGAATGATGTGTGCTTGCAATGCTAGAGTGCATAGACTGTCTTTGGACACATCTAACTGATATAAGCTGCAGACCCTATCACCTGAGAGCACAGAACTGTATTCTGTACTTAAAATACTGGAAGGTAGAATATCACCTGCTTTAATGTTACATTTATAACATAGCACTGAATATAGAATAAAGGTGTTAAAAAGCATATCTGGTGGCTTTCTGGCAGAGAAAATACTGCATAAGGTTTATAAGGTGATATGTGCTTTGGATCACCTCACGATGCGTAAGGTACTATATATTTGTATTGTGTTATTCTGATAGCTGGATACACCTTTCTTTACTTTCAATTGTCTCGTTATGCTTTACTTTCACTTAATTTTACCTACAGCTATAGTCACTGCACTTCATAAAACTGTGAAGCATTTTGAGACATGATCAACACTCAAATGAAAGGGTTATTGCTATTATTATATTATTATCATGATTGAAATCGATCTCCAAAATCTCCAGCTCTGCAGAAGGAAAATCTCAATGCAACAATGTAAATGGCAGCAATAAAACTAAAAAAAATTGCCTCAAACATATTTTTTAAACTTGGGATTCTTGGAAAGTTACGCAATATGGAGAAGACGGGGAAGCAGAAAGATATAATGTTGGCATGAACTAATAAAATAACGGAGCAGGTTTGGTGGATTCACTGACTTACTCCTTGTTCCCATATTCCAGTGGTTGCGAAAATATGCAGGCATGAATGTGAACATTATGTAGTTCTAGGTAGGCAGGCCCCAGAAACATCTTTTTTTATCTGGCGTTAAGTGATTCGGTTAGCTTTCCTGTCATGTGAAGCACTGTCATTAGTGTTTGTGAAATTAAATGGAACATTGTTCTCAGGAACAATGTTGACCCCTGTAATAAGGGACCATTGAATTGAATTTTTCAATTATACGTTGCAATATGAAGCTCAAATATCTAATAACAATCTAGTATTCCCGGGGCTGTTTTCTTTTAAATGTATCTTTTTGTCTAACATGTAGACATAAAAAAGTTCATGTGCTTCATTTGACTTCTTATTGTCTCATTTAATTTTCTATTACAGTCTTCTTTTAAATAAGGGTAGTTAATGCTATTAGGGGGAGAGAGGGCGGAGGCAGCAGAGCTGTTTGTGCAGAACCAGGTGAAATGTATATGTTTAGGATGTGGTTTGGGAGAGGAACCTGTAAAAGCACTGGGAGCAATAGTGATAGGAGGAATAGAACATTGCCCCTGTCTTTATACGATTTACACTTGAACTTTACCAATGGTTTTGCTAATACCAACAATGGCCCCAGATTAAAACATTGGTCATTCATTTGGTGGTCATTTGTGGGGCATTATTGCGCCCAAATTGGCTCTTGTGTTTGCGAACAAATATGGTCACCACACTTTACAGAAAAAGTCTGTGAGGTACTTTTGAGAAATGTCAAATGCAAAATATTATTATGAATACCCTTTAAAAAAGTACGGCGTAAAGATCTGGGTAAGAATCAGATTGAATGGCGCCACAAACAACTGAAGGCAAAGCTGCTGCCTCATAAAACCCTGAGCAAGAACTGAACTCTGCTATGAGCACGGGAAAGAAAACTGGGGAAGGAACATGATTGATGATATCCAGGGCGAGGACACACATGTGTGAACTTTCAAAACATTCTTGTGTTCTTGTGGCATCTCTTAACTGTTACAAAATTGCTGAGATTATAAGGTTAAAATATAATAATCCTTGCATTTGATATAGCGCTTTCCACATCTTATCAATATAAAAAGATATCGTCTATGGTTGTGTAATTATTACCAGTGATAATTATTACCTTATACATTGCATTTTCCTTTCCCTTATTCACCTGATTTAGATAAAGTTTCCTTCAGGCAATTAACTGCAAGTAGTAGTGTCAGACTGAAGCAGGTTAATGTAGAGTATGATCAGGATAAAAGATCAACTCAATACTTCAAGAGCATCTTCTTAGAGATACACAATGTAATTTAAATTTATATGGTGCCTTTCATGCTTTAAAGTGCTTGCTACACAGAGCCTCTTGGCAATATGAGGACTGATTAATTGTACAAAACAAATCAGTTTAATACATATTGCAACAAGATAAATGAGTAAAGTAAATGTATGGGTTTTGAGTCCATCCAGTTTGCAATCTCTGGGAACTATTGCTTGGAGGTAAATCTCGTTTGATGACCTGATATTTGGAAATGTAATTATTTTATTTCACAGTGAACTTCCTATCTTGTTTAGATTCAATGATTAAAGGTATAAAGCTTTAAACGTATTAATGGGAAATAAGAATGTAGAAAAATGTTTGCTTCTCATGCGGAATTATTTGGATAATGAATCTCTTAATCCCCTCAAATCTATTTTCCACCGTGTTTACCTTTTAAACAGCACAAGAAAACACTAGTTTCAAAAGAGGCTTGTTTTTAAATTCAAAATAAGAAATATGTTATGTTGGTTTCTCAATGAAATTGCAATATACTGTACATGGAACTTCTCCTTCTTGGCAATAGAGCCAAATGTCTTATATCTTTGGCTTTAACAACGGAAAAGGAACACAAATATCTCATATTGCTTGTAGAGCCAGGGCAGATGGTTGGTTGGTTGGTTGGATGGCATGTCAGATGGCTTACTGTAGCCATGTATGATGGTTTATGGGAAGTACCAGAGCAGCAAGAGCAGCTCGAGTCTAATGTGATAATCTCTTGTGAACAGCAGAGAATATCCTGTGATCAGGAAGCAGTAACATCTTGACAGTCTTCCTTTGTGCAGCCAACTGAGAAATGAGAGGCAAACATGGCTCAGATCTGTATCGGCCTGTACGCCAACACAGATGTATATTGGATGAAAGTATCCATCTAATTCTGTAAATCTACCTAATGGCCACAAACTCTGCCAAAGGCATATGCAACTCTAAGAATTACTGCTCAATAATGGCCAGCTCGATTTGAATGACTGAAGGCTATAGGATAGTGGGGTGATGTAGGTGATTGAGAACAGATGGAAAACAGGTGTATTACCTTCCCTGACACATTCATCTATGTAGTTTAGAGTGAAGGATGTTACACCACTTTAATTTAGAAAATTGTCTTTACACATAATTGGCGACATTCAAGCATTCACACACTAGCTTTAGGTAACTTTAGCTTTAGCTACACTAAAATAGGATCGATCACCATTCAATGTAGTCAAAGCATTTCACTTTAACATCCAGTTCCAAATTGACTTTGCTATCCATACAACTCGGAAAGGGTAGGCTGATGTTAGCACAATGCCAGCTTGGAATCACTTTTACCCTTGGGCCAGTGGTGAGTTCAGGTCCCATGCTGTGATTTGAGTGCATTGAGGGAAATGGTGGAATGTTGGAGATGCCATCCTTTCAATGAGATGTCAAACCATATTTTTGATCAGTTTAATGTTAAATTTCTGATAATGCCATTTGAAAAGCAATGCAGTGCATTGAACAAATACATGTTGTGAAAGTCTGCCAGGTTTTGTGGTTAGTGCAGTTCGAGTAGAATCCTCAATACATTACTGAAGCATAGACTGCAGGCAGCTCTGAAGTGGGTGTATTTGCTGCCATATAATAAGTCTGAATTAAAATGAGGAATCTTTTAGTGTGGTACAATTCAAATTTCTGTCTTTCATTCACTTCTTAAACATTGTGTAGATCTGTGTGTGTATCCACTCTCTAAATTGTAACTGATTATCTTCTATTTTAACCTCCAGTTTGAATTCTACACATTTTCTCTGCTTTTACAATCCCCATGATATCAACAGTTCAGGCAAATGTATCATTTAGTTTTGCATCAGGATGGGATTGGCATTCTATTCACTAATATTGTGTGTTTCTGGAGGTCACATAAAAAACGACAAGACAGAATATATTGAAGAAACTAAGAAATGTATTAAAGAAATCAAACATTTTAAAAATTCTACCTTAAAATTCCTTCGTCACTGGAACCACTAAGGAACCATTTCAGCATGGCATATGCATTCAAAACATGCAGGTATTTTATTTTGCATGGAGAATTTCAAATCTCGGGAGAAAATATTAAGATTGGAACCTGGCGGAGAATTGATCTGCAAACAATTCTTGCTAACAATTCCCTGAAATCAACTCAATATACTCTTGGAAACCCATCACCATGCTTAAGAGTATTCACTATCCAAACCAGACTGAGAATTCCATCTATTTATGCCACCTACACATGGAATTTGCCCAGCGTCTCGAATAGAATGCACACTCTCTCTCACTCTCTGTTTGCTTAATTCTGTAGAGAGCTAAGCATGGATTGATGAAGCCTGGGGACCCCAATATACAGTAGAAGCCCGTTTATCCGTGACTTGATGAACCGGCACTTCCATATAACCAGCACGCCAAGGAAAAATCCCCATTCGATAAACTGCAACTTATCCGGAACAATAGCGGTGGAGCATTTATGAGTCATTATCGTGCAGGTGCGGTATTTCGGTTTGCCGCTAGTAGTCAGTTTAATTATCCATGTAATTTATTGCTGGTGCAGATCAGCTGCCATTTTTGACTGCATAAAAACAGTCATTACACTTCAAATGACCTCAATGCATGAAATGCCTTGAAATGTTTCAATGTAGTAAAGTGCCACATCAAATGCAAGTACAGAGGATGCTGCTTTAGTCGGACAAAACGGCCAGCCCCAACGCCTGCCCCAACATGTCCACCTTAAGCGGCTTCCACTATATTATTTTACTTATTGGAGTCATTTTTAACCTGTAACCAAATGTAGCATAAAATAAAATCAGAAGTCTAGGATCTGATAGATAGACTGGGTGCTAGAGGATTGGACGGCCCTGGATAATAGAGATAATAGCCTGGGTAGCTGAGTGAACCATTTCACACAGAGTGGTATGTTTCTAACTGTGGTTATTCATCTCCCTCAGGAGATTAAGTAATATGGATAGAGTCCATGAATGAGCAAATTGAACACAGTCCGTCGAAAAGAATGGGCTCGATGGGCCGAATGACTGTCTCATTTCACACTTCCTTATGTTCTTAACAAATCAACAAGATGAAAGGAGTTCAACAAGATGAAAGGAAAGGAGTGATATTGTGATATCACTGGAATCTGGAGTGCCAGATGCTGTGTTAGTACAATAGCAATTGTGTGATTAGTTGTGTGCTAGTTCCATTCTGTCTTGGAGAGGTCTGTTGTGCCCACACATCACTGCTTTCTTTAAAAATGAGTTCAGTGCCCTTCAAGGTAACCTGTTCCAGTTGTTAATTAAGGTTCTGTTGAGGAGATTTTACATCAGCTCCTGAAAGCGGGTCCAACGCAATGCTTGCTTCAGTATCACCTCTTGTAATATGGTTCTGATGGAAACAGAGAGGATTTATGGTGCTATGAAACATTAGAACTCTTTGCACTTTGTCTTCCATCACTGTGCAGGTTTTGACAATAAAACCAACTATGGCTTTTTGAAACCACCTAGTGGAATACTGAGCGAGTCTTGGCGTTTGAGATTTACACACTTCTTAACATACCTGCTACTTTGCTGACAATTAGATGCTGGCTGAATGGGAAGCACGATCAAATCCAATTTGGATCATTAGATCTAACTCGAATTTGCTTTGCATTGGAAATGTGGTGCAGTTTATGAATTGTTCATGTGTGAAAACACAGTGAAAAGGAGAAATGTTATTGATTGTGCTAAACAAGGAGCGCAATGTGACAGTCTTTCTGCTAAAGCCAGAATTCCCTGATCTCCAGAGCAAGCAAGGGTATTGGCAGATAACCGGGGAGAGAACAAATTGAGAATGGAAAGAATAAAAGAATGACATTATAAAATAAATTTCTAATAATTAAGAAACATCCTGGAACAAATACAGAGAAAAGGAGGCTCTGTATTTCCTCTGAATATCTATTGCCTGGAAAATCAATGTATGGGGAAAGGGGGGTTGTTAAGTGTGGAGAAGGTGCTTATTTGTGCTGGATTTATCTGCTGAGTTTGCAAAGTTTAATAATTTTGCATCTGTGTAAATTTGCGGCTGTAATATTTTTTTCATTCTTTTGTTTATTATTTTATTTCCAATTTAATTATAGTGTACAGCAAACAGCAATAAATAAATTTAACTTGGCGAGCAAAGTACCAACTACATTTGCAATTAGATCAGCGTAATCTCATGAGAGGTTCCAGCCGACAACTTTTAAGAGAGAGGAAACTCACTGCTTCTTTAGGTATTCATTAAAATTTCCCTTCTTTCTTGATTAAAATAATCAATATACTTCCCTATGATACATCAGTATCTTAGAATTACAGTAATCTTTTACCTTGTGCCAACCTTGGAGAAGTACAGATGCAAAATCTGAGATAAGGTTGGATGGCTTCTTTGCTATGTAACTAAACTGCTGCCCAGCATAGCAATAAATATTCTAAAGTTTCCATCTGTTTGCCAGCAAAGAAATACAATACTATGATATCTATTCCCATACAGACGGTGCAAAATATATGACTCTATAAGAGTAATATTTTCCTAAACTCTTGAAGTGATAGATGCAATAGCTGTTGTACCAAACTCTTGTTTTATAATCTGGAACATATAGGTTTACTGTGATGAATAAATACTGCAATTTACTAGAATATAATTATACTGTAAGCATTGTAATGGAAATATAAAACTCCCTTGTTTTTATAGATTTTTATGTAGCCGTTGATATAATAAACTCCTTCTTTTCTGTAATTGCATTTTGCAATGGTAAAACACTTTTCATTTCAAAGAGGCTTCCCTGTATCATAGAGGTTTCAATTGTATCTGAAATTTGTAAAATGTGACTTGTAATGCACATACCACATTTGTACCCCATAGATCTGTGGTTTGATAGGCTTGTCACACAATATTTTCTTGAGTTCAACTCTTGGGCGCAACAGAGGTGGAAAGAAATAGGTACCTCTGACTGCATTGTTGAGCATGGGTCAAGCCACGCAACATTGTCCTTAGATGTTGAACTCCATAGACCTTGAACTCTGGACCACCCTCCAAAGGTACCTTGCCATCTGCAAACGTATGAGGTAAGCCAGTAGCAGATCACAAACGAACATATGACATTTGATAAAGAAATAATTTGATGCGTTATTTAACACACGTTAAACAAAGATACCATAAATAATTTGCTTGGCACCACATTTGACTGTTGCATTTATTCATCATTATCATTCTTCATTGTACATCACTCTTTTTATACCGTTCCTTACATAAGTTGACACAAAGAAAATGAACCATTAGAACCATTACAACACAACAACAACAAAATAATCCATTTGTAAAGCACTTTTCACGTTGGGAGGATGTCCCAAGGCGCTCGACATTAGCTCGAGGACAAAACAAAGACGGTGCAGATGGAAAACAAATGCGATTGTAATAAATAAATCGGTTGCCAAAAGGTCCGTGATCCTTATCGTTGTCTAATCTGGTTATTAAAAGCACGGCAGAACACAGAAAGAGAAAACAAATTAGATAGGATTATCTCATTTGGATTAAATAGGATTCTGGATTTGTCACTAAAGATACAAAATGTAAAAGCAAGGAAGCACTGTAAGCACTGTAGTTATTCAAAACACTGATGAAACTTTATTAGCAGTACTAATTATGACCATCTTTTGATCTAGAGGAAAATCGAAAAAGGAATCACAACATTTTGTCCTGTGTTATTTGTTTGATATTCCACACCTGATAAACACATTGATGTTCACCACCAAAATAAAACAAAAGTGTGGGGTGGATGGGGAGGTGGTGGAGGTGTGGGGTGGGGGGTGGATGCTAGGGTCCGCCGATATGGAAATTTTCCGATTTAGATGTATCGATTGGCTCATATCGAGATATACCGAAATATTGATATTTTCAGGTTTTTCGTACTGCGCATGCGCGCGCCCTGTGCATTCGGAGTGCGCACGCATTCCGGGTGCGCGCGCATTCGGGGCCTATCTCCTCAGGAGGTAAATATCTTTCTCTCTCTGTGTCTCTCACTCTCTCCATCTCTGTGTTTTTTTGTCTGTGTCTCTGTGTCTCTCTCACATCCCCCCCATCTCTATCTATCTGTATATTATCACATCCACCCCGTCTCTCCCCCCACCCCCCACCCCGCCATCTCTCTCCCCCACCACTCCCCCCAGCCGTCTCTCTCCCCCACCCCCATCATCCCTCTCCAACCCCACCCCCCCAGCCATCTCTCTCTCCCTCCCCCCTTCCGCCGTCTCTCCCACCCCACCCCCCCAGCCGTCTCTTTCCCCCCCACCCCCCCAGCCATCTCTCTCTCCCTCCCCCCCTCCGCCGTCTCTCCCACCCCACCCCCCCAGCCGTCTCTTTCCCCCCCACCCCCACAGCCATCTCTCTCCCCCCCCCCCAGCCGGCTCTCTCCCCCTCACCCCCCCCAGCCGTGTCTCTCCCCCTCACCTCCCCCCAGCCGTCTCTCCCCCCCCCACCACCCCTTGCATACCTGTATATTGTATTCGAGGACTATGAATACAATATTTGCACCTCGGTCTGTCCATTGTGTATAGAGATGAGCATTCTGGGTCTTGTAGTTCAGTGTGTGCACATTCCGATTTTTTTCCTTGATATATCGGTTTTTCGATATATCGATATTTTTGAAATGCCTATATCGGCGTATCGATATGGAAATATCGGGTTTTAGTGATATATCAATATATCGTCGGACCCTAGTGGATGCTGGGGTGGGGAGGGTGATGGGTGTTTGGAATTAATGACCGCAATTGGCTCTTGAGGCTGGCGCCAAGAATTATTCATTCGTGGAACTGGACATATATTTGTGAAGGCAAAACATGAAGGGATTATACGGGGAACAAGATATAAAATGGATTAATAAAAAAAGAGTGATTTTGAAAAATGGTTAGAAACATTATGCACTGAATTGTCTCTTTCTGCAGTGAACATTTCTATATTTCGGTAACCCAGAAGTATTAACATGTAGGGTTTAGTTTGCACTGTATTTTGATCTTGAGCCCTGGAGGTATCAAATGAGTCAGGATTGTGTTTCTGGTTGGAGACATGGAGAGCCTGTTCTACCACAAGCAGAGATGAGAGGTTGAGAAGCGTAAATAGTTTTGGAATGAAAATGCCTCAGAGTGTTGACTTTGTGCTGGACAAGTATTTTAATGTAGGAAAAATACTGAGCTTGAATTTCTATTTGCATTACAGGAATTGCACATCGACCAGGCAATACCTCATTTTGACAAGGTACAAATATGATACAACAGTTGTGGCCTCAGGAAGAGCACAAAAGGTTTGAATAGACCAGAGTATAATGAGCCAAAAGCATAAATATTTCATAACATTGTGCCCTTGATTGACTTGTCTTGTAATTTCTCATGATGGGTTTTAAGTATGAGGCCGTTGGTGACCTAAATGGAACTGCAATGATGCAAGCTGTTACTTTCATTGACAACTTTATTGACAGCTGCTACATGAATAGTCAATCATTAAATAAAATTGGACTCTCATTTGTTTCTCCCCTCGATTTTTACTTGAAGCTGCCACTTGCTAATGTACAGTATATAGTCTGTTATTCATTGTACTCAACCAGATAAAGCAATTGTTTCCTCAATCCCTTTCTCAGCTGTGTGAATTGGAAACACCCCTGCAGTTAGCATCACAAAAGTATTTATGAATGTAAACGCTGATTACTTTTTTAATTGCAGAAAATTGCAGCACTGATCAGTTAGGCAGATTATTCAACCTATGTGGGGTGGAGTGGGAGGGGGTTAGGTGAGAATAAATAAAAAGCATTGAAGTCAAACGTTTGTGAAATGCAAATAAGATGCCAAATTTCATTTGCGAACAATAAAAATATCAGGAAACAGAATCAAGATGTGAATGCCTCTTCTTCCAAAGCAGTTATGTTGGTAGTTGGGTGAATGGCATGGAGGATAAAATTGCATTGAAAAAATATTTTGCCTATTGCAGAAAATTGGCCAAGGAGTGATATTAATGTAGGTTAGAGGAAGGCAATGCAAGGTGGAGCAATAGCAAGCCTGTCCATTTGCAGAGGTGGGGGAAAGAATGGTAGGTGGATATGATTTTTTCATGAAGGTTCCCAGTTCATATGGAGCTGCTGCCAACAAAGCCGGTGCATTATTAGGTTGAGTCTTGAATGCATTTGATTGTGTTGAAAAAGATCGTTTTGACTTTGGACAGATCATTGATGAGCCCATATTTTGAACACTGCTTGCACTTCTGGACTCCTTACTTCCAAATCACATTGATGGAATTCTGCCCTAAACCTGCATCTTAACTGAACCTTAGCAAAGAACCAGCACACTCTGCGCTTGCTGCCAGTTTCCATTTCCAATACCAGCAATCCATCGCTGTTCAATTTCAGGTGCAAAGAAACGCTGTTCCTAGCCCAAAAAAGTTGCCCGCAAACAAAAAGTACTTCGCAAATGAGGTTCCGAGACCCGTCGTTCCTATCTTTACTTTCATCTGAAAGTGCAAATATTTTTAAAACGTAAATTATTTATGTTGTGGCGACATTTATTTCACAGGGCAAATGATGCACAGGATGTAATATTTACAAGGAAAGCTTGTAATGTTTAAATTAAATTGTATCAAAGTCATTTCTTGATAGACTTTTTTTTTGCTTGAGAGGCAGGATAGTGAATTCTCTCATATAGCTTTATAAAATCGCAAACTGAGCGGAATCAAGACTGACACGATAAACAGAAATTGAACCGACTCAGCAACTTGAATTTTTTATGGGCTGAGGGGTTTTAGAAATGTTGTTTGGTATTTTGGTCATGTTCTTTTTGAGCGGTTGATCTGGGAATAGAGATGAACATCTCGGTTAATTTGAACTTCAGATCAAGACCCCTCTGACCTTTGAATTCTGAAAATCTAAAGCTTATAAAGTTAAAAAGCAAGCGGGGAAAGGTTTAGAAGATCAGCAGAAACTGGACACACTCTTGTAGATTGCCGGAGAAGTCGGTTATAGACCATCACAAGATTGGCAGGCAATCAGATACAGACACCATTGCATGGATTCAGCACAGACATCTTTATATCAGGTTTACATGTTACTTTATTCCAATCACAACAATGAAATACTATCTTTACCTGGAGAAGGAGGTGATTAGGCACCTCTTCCTCCACAGAGAAACATTACAAGTATAATGCCGCTCCTGATTTTCAGAACTGAGTGGAATAGTGACCGTCCTTCTACCATGTGCTTTTATCCAGCCCAGAATGATTCAGCTCAAATGAAAATAAATTATTTGGAGTGTTTTAATATAGCTTCTCGTAATTACAAATCCACAATATAATAATATCAAATGCAAGGACTAGAATGCAACAACAACAATAAAATTACATTTGTATAACACTTTTCATGTCAGGCGGACATCGCAAGGCGCTGGACAGTCAGTGTTTCAGACCCGAGCTGGGGTCAGGATCGGGGAGAGTGGAAGGAAAGGAGGGGAAGAAGTGGGGTGACCGATGGGATTGTCGAAGAGGAGGGTCTTGAGGCGGGCCTTGAATGAGGCTTCGGAGGGGGCGAGGCAGAGGGATTGCGGGATGGAATTCCAGAGGTTGGGATAATAATAATTGAACATAATTCAGCACCAGTCATCAACTTCTTTAAAAAGCCCAAAGGGATGGCTGCCTCCAGTGGACTTGGCTCTAAAGGCCTTATTGGGTGTAAAACTAGGACAGACACAGTAAGAAGATTGCATGTTTGAGATTCTCGGTTGATGTTGAGTTCACTGATCTCGGCTGAATCTGGAGTTGGAGACAGTGATCTTACAGTAGGGAGGAGTGCAGACAGACTGATTGCTTTCCATTCACTTCAGCTGGGAAGTGTGATTGTTTGGCTCGCTCGCAGAATCATTTCAGCATTTGTTACCAAGGAGCTGAGCCCGCTGTCAAAACAGCACAATGGCCAGACGCTGCACAAAATACCATTGATTGTGCTATTTCTAATGCTCCCGAGGCAACATGAAACCCCTCTCAAGAGGCAGTGGTAAGAGCCTGAATTCAGTGTCATCTGTCAATGAATCATTCCTGCTGTGTACCCTTTTCATAAGTATCTCCAGCAGTATTTACAATCCAACTTGGAGAGCTATCTGTCACCGTAGAGCAGGCAATAAACTTGCCTCAGTGGTAACAATGAGTCTCAAATACGGCATTCTCAAACTGGAAGTTATTCTCTCAAAATTACTAAAACTGTTTTTCGGATGACATTTTGCTTTTGTGTGAGTCAGTGACCTGCTAAATTGTACAACGTTTATTTATGGAGTGATTTCAATTAAATTCAAGTGTTTCACATTTCAGCAACTTTTTTTCACAAATAAAGGCTGAATTTAAATAAAGAGCATCAGATGCAATCAGTCTGAATGAGAAACACTTGAGTTGAGTCATAGTATTTGTTCTTTTGCCATCTATGCTCCAGGTTTGATGTGATCCAAGCTGCTGTACAGCAGAGGCAAACAGTATTCTAAATATGGATGCAACATTTACAGTCTGCAATTGGTATCAACGAACTGTGATATGGTTAATAGGGACTTTTTTTTATGGGCATTAATCGATTTAAATTACTACCGACAAGAGTAAACTGATACAATTCCTCAGAATAATTCTCAATAGGGCATCCTAATTAATGCATGTCATTTGCACTTATAAGCTTATCTGACATTTATAATGAATTACCAATCAGTTAATTGTTTTTACATTTGACTCATTACTGTGTCTTACTTTGAGAAATCTTGTTTTCAAGAGTGGGAGGGGGTAAACATTTCTCAGTTGTTCAGTTGTTGTCTTTTACTCCTGGAAAGCTATGTTTTCATTCAATTGGAGTGAAGCTCGGGGTAAATTAAATGGTAGCAATGCTGATTGTGTGTCCAGCAGAGAAACGTACAACAAAATCCAAATGTATTTGTGTTGGTCTTATCTCTCAGTACGCAGTGACATCAGCGCTTTAGACCCAGTAGAAAGAAGAAGAGTTTGGGCAGAGGAGGTGAAAACAAGGGAGGACATTGATGGGGATAAAAATGAATGCGACAATAGGAAGAACATTAGAATAATGGGAAAAAAACGATAAAAAGCCAAAGAAAAAAAAATCCCACAGTAGTTTTACATTTCCTCAGCACTGGAAGATCGTGAATTAATCCTCAATGGGCGGCTGCCCTAATGAGCATGTTCACTGGCGATTAATATCAACCCTCATTAAGATTTTCTAATCGCCATTAAGAAATAATCAAGTGATCATAATTTGAGCTGGGCAGTTGGTACCCGAGCACGTCTTCCTTTTCGCCCATCAAAAGGAAATGAACGAAGGAGTACAGGAAAGCTCATGAGAATGGAGCAAAAGGAATAAGAAAATCATTGGCCATCAATGTGGGAGGCAGTGAACCAGCACCCAGCGCCACAAAAACTATTGCAATTTCTCTCCCTCACTTGAGAGACCAGGAAATTGCAAATGTAATGGGCTGTTTTCTTTAAACTCGTGATGCAAGAGGAGCCAGACTATAATTTGGTCTAATAGGCTCGTTTGGATTACAAGTCATTTTTACTTGGAAGAATCACGTTTTCCACATTCCCTGACAGCTGGAACAGATTCTTTGTCCTCCACCAAATTGCTGCACCTTACCTTTTGGATGATGTATTAAACAGCGCTGATCATTTTGTTCATTATCCCTACAACACGATACCTGGGACAGTCACCATCAATGATCCGTGGTGTGGGGAGCACTCGTTATCAGCATCCACCTTGACAGGCACCGTTAGATTAAAATAAACCTCAGCGTTGATCTTGGGCCTCGTGACTCGATGTGAATGCTTTTTAGATGCCAGCATGTAAAGCAACGAATACTCTGAGGGAGGGGGAGTGTTCATTGTATTCACAGCTTGACTCAGATCAAGGTTCAGATGACAGTTTCGAAACTCCTCCAACTTTGGCATCGAGCTGTGCGGCTTGTGAAAGACTTGATGAGATTAATTAGCCCCACATTTCCATGATGCTCGATTTTATATTTAATATACATTTATGGTGATGAAATCAAAACGCTTGCAATGATTTTTCAGGTCCGTTGCATGCAGTGATGTGCAAGAAAAGTAGTGGGGGCAGCAGTAGAAACAGCCTCACACCAGTATCCTCAAGAAACCCAGATTCGGTGTTCGTAATGACATTTTGACAAATGACAAAGCACTGGAAGCTTTGATGATCCACTCAAAATCATTACTGGCTAATTTATTTTTGTGGAAGTTAGAATCTCATCAGAAACATTAAAATCAAAGCGCATGGTTGATAGTTTTGGAGTATGATTTCCTCAAGGAAGAATCCAACTTGCATCTAACTGCAGAAAATGATTTTCAATGATGAATTGTGATGAAATGTGTAGAGTGTATTGTTGTTATAGCTACACATCAGAGTAGCTGGCTATTGCTGAATGGAATTGTTCACTGGGTGATTCCATCTCTTTATACGAGCGTGAAATCTGTTGAAAAAGCAGAAAATGGGTCCCTGATAGGTCAATAATTTGTGAAACATATGGATTTGTAATAAACCACATAAACCAGGGAGATTCAAGATAAGATGTCCGATCTGTGGTGAGTCAGCTGATTTCAGCTAGGATGGTGGCCAGGGAGAGTGTAATTGGCTTTATTCTCCACTGTTTAAAATAAAAGTGGCCATTCATTTCAAGGGACATTCCTGTGTGCAAATTACAAACTAGTTGAACAATTGAACGTGAGCAAGACCGAGGCCCTCCTGATTGGCTCAAGCCAGCGCCTCCGCACATCGGGCGCTGCCAGCCTCAACATCCAAGGCTGTACTCTCCACCTCACAAAGCCAGTCAGGAACCTCGGCATCACGTTCGACCCCAATCTCTCCTTCCTCCCCCACATCCGCGGCTTGACCGGCACCGCTTATTTCCACCTGCGCAACATTGCCAGGCTCCACAACTATCTCACCCCCCGCGCTGCCGAAACACTCGTGCACGCGTACATCACCTCAGGGCTGGACTACGGAAACTCTCTCCTCATCGGCCTCCCCAGCTCCTCCATTCACAGGCTGCAGGTCATCCAAAACTCTGCAGCCCATGTATTATCCTGCACCCACCTCCACGACCACATAAGCCCCACTCCCGCCAGTCTCCACTGGCTCCCCATCCTCCAGAGGATCGAGTTCAAGATCCTTGTCCTCGTTTTCAAGGCCTTACACGGCCTTGCCCCGCCCTAATTATCCGATTTACTCTCCCCCTACAAGCCCACTCGGACTCTCCGTTCAGCAGGACATGGTTTGCTCCAAGCCCCCAGCCCGAACCGCCCCACCATCGGAGGCCGCGCCTTCAGTTTTTCCGCTCCCACCCTATGGAATTCCATCCCCCAATCCCTCCGCCTTGTTTCTTCCCTTTCCTCTTTCAAGGCCAGTTTGAAGACTTTCTTTTTCGACTGTGCCTTCTGTTCCCCCCCTAATTCTTCGACCTCCCCTACGTTTTTTACCCCCTCCCGTACACTCCCCTCCCAGCTCGGGTCACACGCCTCCTGTGCAGCGCCTTGGGACGTCCTCCCGACGTGAAAGGCACTTTATAAGTTTAATTTGTTGTTGTTGTTGTTGTGGTTACTGCATTTGTTTAGAAAATACACAGTCATTATATTTGACAATGTATCATGTGAAGCACTTTCACCTCCCAACATGAAAGGTGCTTCAATAAATGTAAGGATTATCATTGTTATTTGATTATTATACAGGAAGCCAAAAATTCAACCAGGGAAATATCTAGCCACCCCTTCCTGGACAATGCAAATGAATTCCAGATGAGGATAGAATCAAGGTTCACTGTGAAGGCCAACCTTCATGTTAAATATGCTTCTGACATTGTTTAGTTTGGACTCAGGCTTGGGGATTGTCACCTGTGTTTTGCACTCTAGTTGGAGTCTCTGCCTTTAAAAGATGAGGGCAGAAAAGGAGAAAAAGCTTCAAAGGATCACAGTGTATTTTAACTTATTTAAAATGATATATTTATAGAATGTTTGAAATTATGGACCCATTCAAGGAATCATAATTCAATGGCAAAAGGAAACTCAAGTTCAATATATAATGTCCCAGTATAAAACCAGTCCTAGGTGAAGTATCACCCCCAAATGCCAAGCCATTGTTCTTTCACAGATGCTGATTCATCCATTTTCATTACAATAAGCTCAATTTCATTTCAGAGCAGATTTCTTTAACTGAATGAATAATAAAAATCATTGTTGCATTTGCATTGGGATGAACTAAATGGAATGGAATGTATGCTAATGCTGTGTAAATAGATTTGTCAAACGTAACCTATAGATTCACCTCCATATAAGCGAATGCAACACCATAGGAGTCATGCCACAGCTTGTGTTATCATTAATGGATGCCAAATAGCGGAAAGGAATCCCTTTGCTGTAACTGCAACAACAGGAACAGCATTATTTTGTCATCAATCTTATGAGATTAAGTCATTAATTTTCAACGCAAAGTCCCCATTTATTGCATTCCTTCCACAGTCGAACGGGTAAAACATCGTTTGTAATCATTAGTGATGCAAACATTTACATATTCAATTAATAATTCAAAGCACAGGCAGTTATGAAATATATTGAACTACAGCAGAAGCAAAAACACATATATTACAAGTCTTTGGGGAATATCGATTCAACAGTCTTAATTGACACTTGTTTTAACACTTTGCATATGTTAGCTTGCTGAACAATGCCCAGCCATGGAAAAATAATCTTTCATACACGATTATGGAAAACCTTTATTACATTTTGAATGCCATTTTGGTAAGAAGGTAGCTTAACGAGACAGTATTGAAATGAGAAATATCCTTTTCCAATCTCTTTTAGTTATTTAATATCTTCATATTAGGATCTACGTTCATATTTCTGTGGAGGAAAAACAACCCATTCATATAAACATTCAAATGCCAAGGGATTAATAATAATAATCATGCTTGCAATTGAAATAGCGCTTTTCACATCATATTGACGTCTCAAAGCGCTTCACAGAATATACTGCAAAGTGAATTGACTGTATATTTGTAGGGATTAATGTCAATTGCCTAAAATGGGCCTATTCCGTATGTCACAGTGACCAGAACTGTGCAGCCTGAGAAGGACATCTGGGGATCTAAATTCAACTAATTTAACAATATACCACACCATCTTGTTTACATTGTTTATTGTTACCTCACATTGTATTGACAACGTGAGTGAAGAGTCAACTAACACACTTAGATCTCTTTCACCTCCCCCCTTGGCAAATTCAAACTACCGGTATTCATGGAGTGCTTGTGTTTCCTATTTCTGGATCCTGTCATGGGGTCCTGTATCTCAGTGGTTAAAGAACTTGCCTCGCAAGCAAGATACCTGGGTTTGATTCCAGGCCAGGGCGAAACCTTGGGCAAGTTTCCTTACTCCACATGCCTGATCATAATCCCTCAAGAAAAAAATCCAATAAGGAACTGGTCACTCAATTCACAACTGTTTGTGGGACACTGCTGTGAGCAATTGGCTCCCGCAGTTCGCCTAACAAATATACAGTTAATTCACTTTACAGTATATTCTGTGAATCATTTAAAGACGTCTAGAAGACGTGAAAAGTGCCATATAAAATCCTTGCAAATGCAAGGATTATTATGATGATTATTATTATATGTAGGATATTACTTCAATTTAATAGCAGTGAGGGGAGCGTAATAATGCACACGTTTAGTGAGACTGACTTAACAAGAGTTGTCCACAATGTATGGTTTGTATAGTAATAAAGGTGGATAAATTATTATCATGATTGTCAATTTGTGTGTTTAGTGTCCTCCCATTGCAAAACTTCTTTTTTTGGGAAAAAAATCAATAGAAGTCTTGAAAAAATAATTTCAAATGATCGTTAATATTATCCGTTGAATAAAATTAAGAAAAAAGTGAAAATTTATTTCTAAACTAACCCCACATATAATATATAAACAATTCATGAATCTATTCAGAATAAAATATTCAGTGCAAAAATAAGCCTGGATATGCTATTCTGGCAATATATTAACTGTAAGACTAGTTATTATTATTACACAGGGATAAATTCATGAAACATATTGAATTGAGGAGATTAATACTTAGATGACATTGATGAATACATTAAATTGAGTTTATGGAACAGAATAAGCCCCAATGAGGTATGAGGTTAGGAGGCAGGGATTCATCTGCCTCTAATTTTTCTCAAGGTTTATTATGGATAATGAATTATTGTTATTGTCAAGGTGGGACAATGAAGAGCAAATAACTCACTGCCTGAGGACTGTGGAGCAAAAAAGTTTTGTACTACTTTGGCAAACCAGATCAGATCTCCAGAAGGTTCTGTCATTATGCTGCTCTCTATAATGTATTAAAATTCCAACCTCAAGCAAACATTTCCCAGTGACATTTCCATTTCTCAAAACAGATGGCGTTATTATCCCTGAGTGATATTGGCATTCTAGGCCTGGGTAATGGGGCAGTTTTGTGCTGTGGCCTTGCACTTAGTAGAAATTGAATTGTGACCGTCCAAAAGAATTTCACTTAGGACCCTTCCCACTATTAGCTGAATGAAAATTTCACATCGCCAGCTTGGCTTGGATTAGAATGCCATTCACATTGGTGAATGCACAAAGCTCTCACTCGTGCTCCATTCATTGTGGAGTCCTGCAGCTCAGTGGTTAGAGCACACAGCGAGAGGCTTGGGTTTGATTCCTGGCAGAGCAAAATGCAAGCATTATTATTATTTGCCATCTGCACATTCTTCAATGGAATATAGAAATTGTACTTTGTATTCAGAGAAATAAGGAGTTGCAATATCTCAGTGAAAGAACTATTATCATATTGTTTGTATTTTTCTCAGCTAGGTTGATGCAATTGAATTGATTTGTTCAGAGCACAATTGTACATTTCAATGAACTTTCCCCCACAAAAAAATATATTTTGAAATCAATAGCTAACAGATGTGCAAAGGTAGTTTCTGAAAGGTTCCTCATTTATACAATAACACAATAATTGAGTGTAAAGACATACACTTTTCAGTCTCCCTTTCTATCAATCAATCAATCAATCAATCAACCAACCAACCAACCAACCAACCAACCAACCAACCAATCAATGTTAACATTTATATAGCGCCTTTCACGTCGAAAGGACGTCCCAAGGCACTGTACAATTAGGTAGGGACAAGAGCAGGGGGGGAGGGGTCGAGGCAGGATGAAGAAGAGTAGGAAAATTCATATCTGTATATTTGTGGGCAAAACGCAGCAGCCAAATTGCGCACAGCAGTGTCCCACAACAATCATGGAAGTGGGATTAAGGGAAATGGGGGGGAAAAGATGTCAAGGAAAGGGGTCGGGGCAGGAGGAAGGAGAGCAGGAAAGCTGACTGTACACCTGTGGGCAAGTATCTATCAAGGAGAAGTAGAAATTGCATGGGTTATTGTGGACAGAGATTGGCCTCTGTGGAAATCTAGAAATCAATATTTTGGACAAGCCTGGAAGCCAATTGAAAGTAATCTAATCTGGGCAATGCACACACTTGTTTCTGTTTGCAGGACCAAAGCAGAAGCAAGATCCAGATGTTGGTATCTGGATTGTTTTCCATCCATAACTAATGTCTCTGAGAGGCCACCTGGTGGTGAAACTGTGTTCCTCTTCATGACTGAAAGAAAGTAAATAATATTGGAAAGTAGAACTGGTAAACTGCTCCCAACTGGTAAAGGCTCACCAGTTGGGAGCCTTTACCCAACTATTTGCTCTTCTGTGCATGGAGGACTACTTTGTACTGAAAGGAGAGTCTCCTACTCAATACTTCTCCAGTGATATGATCAGCATCCCCCATGACATTTAAAGAGAAGTGAGCTTCTGTTTAAGGTGAGGGGGAAATACCAATTATTTCTGTTGGTCAGGGAGATGGATCAAACAAAGAGATAGTGAGAGTATCATTCTGGTAATTACCCTACATTTTTCCATAACCTTTAACTGAGATACGGCCAACACAACGTGCTTCATTTTTGCAGTGATTGGGAAATATTTCTGTGATAGTTTCTCCTTGGAATGCAATCACAGTGACGTGGAGGTCTGAAACTCAAAAGAAAATGTGAACAGAGCAAAAAAAGACCAAATAAAACAACTTGGCATAAATGACCAACTAAAGGCTCGCATGTAGGAAATTATGCATGAATGTGTCTTTTGATTTTCCTCTAATAATAATAATCCTTGCATTTGATATAGCACCTTACATCGAGGAGACATTTCAAAGCGCTTCACAGAATATACTGTAAAGTGACTGTACATTTTGCTTGTGTCACACGATGTCTTTTTAACATTCATGCGCAGTTACACAGCAGCGTTGTCGTCCTGTGTTGCTGCCGAGTGTCACGGTTGTGATTTCATGGTTACAGGTGTTTTTGCTGGGAAGCCCCACAATGGCAATTTGAGGATTTTCGTCACCCTTTTCTGTAGCATTGTTGAGTCTGAAAGAAATGGTCCCTTTGTCATTAATTTTCAGTCAGGTGATATTCAAAGGATTGAATTGTGTTCTCGTCTTGAGATCAAAGTAATGCCTTTGGTTCAAAAGAAAATCACCAAAGTACTCCAGGAAGATATGACAGCGTCATCTGTGAGGATTAACAAGAGGATGCGCTCTTGTTTTAGGAGCTGGCAGCCTGTAGATATTAATTGTTTGTGTTGAAAGCATTTGCGTTTTTTAAAATACCTGTTCTTGAATCTATTCTTCTGATCCCTGTGCTGCCGTCAGTACTTTCAAGGACTTTTAATCTCTAAAGCCACTTCAAACGCTTTCTGTGAGTGTCTATCGATTCTTTTGTTTGCAAGATTTTTTTCTTCTTACGTCTCTGTTATACTGTATGAAGATAATTTTCCTACCTCTTGCTTTTCTTGGCATGCAATTTGGCAGAATTTTTTAAAATCTTTTACAAGATGATGAAGGAGCCATTATCAACTTCCTCCATACCTTCTATTTCATTTCCCAGAAAGGAGTGAATCCTTTTTACTGTCTTTGAGATAAGATTTTAGATCACTAACCGTCCAGATAAGTGCCGTAATGTATTTTATACACATATAAGAAATGGCACCAGTAAACATACTTCTATTAAAGTGTTAATAACTTCCATTTCAGCAACCATATCACCTTGATAGATTCTCAAAAACGCAAGGCTCTGTAGAGACGATAGCATTCATTTTTTTTTGGGAAAAAATGGACAGCTTTTTAACCCTCACCAGCATCTCTAGCATCTGAAAATGGGGCGCTCCATTCTTCCTATTTATGTCTGCATGTTTCTCAATCACTTTCTCTGAGTTTAGCCTATACCTGGGTGTCATTTGTGCTTCTGGCAATCACAAAACACTGCAGCTGAAGCCTCTGACATACAGGGCCCAAACATCTGAAAGCAAGGTACAAATATTCAGTGGCTTAATTACCTCCTAATAACTCAGGCCCTTCTAACAGTTTTCAGTTTGTAGATTAACTAATTTTATTCATCTAGTGGTCTGAAGTCCAATTAATTCAGAGAGTTCAAATATATTAATATTACAAAATCCCACACTTCAATACTTTGAGCTTCGGTACTTCAGAATCAATATGCACAGTTCAGTTTAGCTGCTGGCATCTCGCTTTAATCAGCTGAGTCGACTAAGCCATTAATACCAGCGTTCCTGCAATCCTAAAGCATAGATGAAATACAGTGGTTAATTCTACCCACCTTTTCAACTCGAGTTGGTTAAGATGTATTGGCAGTCTTGACTTTCGTGAGACGTGTTCAAAGGATCTGTTTTGCTCAGGGTCATTTCTCAGACCTTCAGCTCCTTGTCAGCGTGGGTGGACACCCACACAACTGCAGAACAAAGTCAAGACACTGCAGCTTAATAGGAGTGAACAAGGACAGGATCCAAGGACAGTGGGTGTAGCAATGTAAATCATGTTCGCACAACTGAAATAAAATACTTAAGAGTAAAAGAGAAGGAACGGGTTCTCCCAGTTACACAGTCAAAGTCTAAGTAAGTGATCAAAGAACTAGGAAAAACACAGAAGGAGAATGCAACGCCCTACCCGTCAATTCATCTGTTGAAGACATGGCCAACAAATCTTAGGAACATACACTTAAATAGAACACACTGTTCAGGGATCATGCGGTCAATCTAGTGCAGCGGACACATTTCTATGAACTCCCAGTCAGACCATTATTTCACCCCATGCTGCCTCTTGCCCAGCTGTAAGATGGCTCCCTCCCACCCACTCGGCTTGGAAGGCACAAAGATATCCAACTGTGTAAGAGGTCAGTGCCAAATAACTAATATATTTGCCCTTAAAAATAACAAAGCAAAGGTTGGGCAGTTGAAATAGATTTGAAACTGACAGCTCTGGAGCAGAGCTAAACATGGAAAACGCACAGCAGGTCGATCAGCATCTGAAAGAGAAAGCTGGGTTAACATTTCAGGAGTGACCCTGAATAAAATGTTAGCAGATGAAAAGGGTTGCATCCAAAACGTCAACCCATCTTTCGCTATCAGGTGTTGATCCATCAGCTGTGTGGCTTGTGTTTTTATCTGTCAATCTTCCCAAACCTTTCACAAAATAAAATAACTCGAGGACCATTGCAGATCTTTCATAGCTGCACCCCGGACAAATACGTATCACTCAGGTGAATTTTGACAGTTCAACAAAACTTGCACTAAATCATAGTAAATCATACTATTCTCACCTTAAAGGTTGGGTTATTTGCTCATCGAGCTCAAGTTATAGAAACTTTTCCGCTCTCCCAGGTAAGTTGGAGCATTCTTCAATCCAGAGTAAAGCTCATTCAACTCTGCTACATCACAGCATTTAAAACCAAACTCCAGATGCACACCATCTACCTTTCTGACCTTCCTGACTAAGACCGTCCAATTTCATTGAATTCTCAGCATTTCCAGCTATTGGAGTTCCTTGATATGCAATGAACAAAATACAGATTCAATGTTAATAATAATAGTAATCATTGTATAGTGGATATAGTGCTTTTCACATCTTCTAGACATCTCAAAGCGCTTCACAGAATATACTCTAAAGTGAATTGACTATATATATGTGGCCGAAACGCAAAAATATTATACTGTATTGTCATCCCATCAGTGTTTTATGGAGTGTATTTGGATTCTTGCCCATAGAACTAGTCTGGTTTCAATCGCAGATCTGACTAGGACTTGCTTAGAAACTTACAACACAGAAGAAGGCAATTCAGCCCATTTCGTCTCTTTTAAAGAGCAGCGCTTTCAGTTCCATTAAACCTTTTCCTCATACCCCTTCAATGGGATCATTCTCAAACCACATTTCCAGAAAACAGCTTGGTCCTTTTCACAAATTTTCCTTTGTTTGTCTGCGACTCTGTAATATTCCAGAAGACAGGTATCAAAGATTGTCATTCACAAATGAGCTAAAAACAGGAAATCTAGTGTTCTTAAGCATTTACGTTAAATACTGGATGTAGGCTTCATAGTTTATTACAAAATGTTTAGTTTCTTATTGCAGTGCCAGTTGATGGTTGCGGATGTGGATGAATGATGCCTCGGTGAAAGATAGGGTCATTAGAATCATCGAAATTTACAGCATAGAAGGAAACCATTCAGCCCATCAAATCCACAATGACTCTCTGTACAAGGTGTACTTTCCGTCTCACTGCCCTGTCCTATCCCCATTTCTCTTCAAGCCTCGGGACACATATGCGTTGGCCATGATAAACAAGCCTTTTCTTATTATAGTGTTTAAACAAGTGCCTCTTGCTTTATACTGTTGACACAATGTCCTGTCTCCACTGATGGTTTATTGGGCATATCAAAGTGATGTTCTTCTCTTTCCTGATGACTTTGCTGTGTGCAGATTGGTTAATTTCCCAATTTGAATGAAAGATGAAATGTTGAAACCAAGTGCTTGGTATCACTGGAAGCAGCAGTGTGTCTTCTGCATGGAGAAGACAAAGCCGTTAACTGTGAGCGAGATTCAAATGATAATGTTTGCTCACCTCTTCATTTAATGGCAACAAGCAATCTTCAGTTTCAAATGTTCAGATTCTTGTCACATCCGATCTACACTTAGGAAAATAAATGACAAAGATGCTTTAATAAGTTGGAAGAAGAGTGAGAAACCAAACCAAGCTTGGCCCTACTTTGTTCCAGTTGTGGAATCAGTGCTCTACAAGCAACAATTGGAAATTGCAGTCCCATTTCACAAGCTGCAGAGAAAAACCATCATTTATTCATACAGTTACAGCCGGATGACGTCGGTTAGCTCATTCCTGCTCTGGAATTTTTGCATCATTTACAGTGAATAACCTGCTGGGTTTGTATGTTTTATTGACCTTTATAGACAGATAAAGGACATTCTTTAGATCTTTGGCTGCTAATTCCAAGTCTTGCTGCACTAGCAAACATAGTGCCATTGCTCAAGAAGCAAATTAATAATATTTCCCCAGAAGCCCTATATTTACGCAAGAAACAAAATGCTTCTATAATGGTGAAAGACTGCGGTCTAATTTTTTGTGATGTCTTATCTGTTTGGTGCAATGGCTGACCAGCACTGAATCTTAACAGAAGGGATAAATGGAACAAATAAATCAGTGTGATAAGAACAGTGGCTGCAAGAGGATTAAGGTCAAACGGGGCAGGAGATCTCAGCACGACCCTGATTCAGAGATTTATATCAGACTGTGAATATACTCGATAGGAAGTAAAGTATAACATTAGAGAGGTTTTTTTTCTCCGTTTGCAGAAAGAATGCATAGAGCTAAAGACATTTTCTTTTAAAAAATTGGCTTATGTTTTTTCGAGATGGCTGTAAGTAAGAGTTTACATGCAAGGATTATTACTATTATTATTGTGCATTTGTTGCTGATGAATTCAGGGTGCTAAGCGTAAATCAGACAATTTAAAAGTAAATGTATATTTACTTTTATTGCAAGTGAGAGCTGGCATAGCCCTGCACTGTGAAGTCAAAGATTCATGTTAGGCTTATATAAAAAGCACAATGCAAATTTACTATCACTTCACAGAACTGAGTGTGTGTGGCAGAAAGGTAATTTAATAGCTCCTGCTGCGTGGCCCAACTCAAGCAGAGCCCTCGATATAAACCTAGAGGGATTGCAATTAGTCAGGTCATCTCAACCTCTGCTGATGCTGTACAGCTGCCGCTGTGAAGAAGCACTCAGTGGTCTCAGTGAATAATACGTATACGACCTCTGAAGACATTGCTATACAAGCGAAATGGTCAGACAAGTGGCCGCTAGTTTGATGCAGATAAATACGAGGTACTCCATTCTGGCTGGCTGTGGGACATTGCACAGTCAGTGCACCTTGCAGAAAAAAGGCTGTACATCAAACGCAAGCTTTTTTTTAAAAAAAATAGTTAAAGCCCTTTCTAATCATCTTGTACTTCTATACCACTCGGTTAATACAATGGATCAGGAATTACACTGTCAGTCACATAGAAGAGAAAAATGTCAATTTGCTCCATTTATTTTCTCTTATTGTGGAGTGGAGGTCCCTCCTGGCTAACCTGCCTGTGGTGTCACCCAGTGGAAAAACTGCCCCCGACAAACCAATACCTCTGACACTCAAATACCTACTTAAACACACAAACCAATATACTGTTTCACAGGTAAAAAACAACAATATAAATCACTCACAAAACAATATGTTTCATCCCCAGACCAATAAGTTCATATGAAAAAACACAATATACTCCTCACAGAAACCAATGCAGTTCACATGCAAACAACAAATACGCCAGTACACCGAGACCACAAAGTCAGAAATTTCTCTGTATTTCTCCCTCCGGGCTTTGAGTCAGTTTCCTATTTGTTTTCTTTTCTCTGCCTGTTAGTATCAAAGACACACTGGAAAATAATAGAGAACCGGTGAAATTGCAATTTGATTTTGGGGAACGAACGGTGGGGGGAAAAAAAGCTGTTGAACTCTGCCTAAGAATTGTGGTCAGCCTGCGATGAAATGCCATGTGCTATGCATGCAAGTTTGGCAATCTGGTTAGTTTCTTTGGATTCTGGCAGATTCCAATTCACTAGCGTGTGTGCCATTATCCTATGTCCAATTCAGACAAGAATTTCCTTGTAAAATCCCGGTATGGCTTTACACAGGAATGCAGGAATTGCTGGATGAAAAAAGACCAAGGTCCAATTATTTCACTTTCTATCATCCGTGCGACATTAATGCAGATGTTGATAGCAACAAATTCTGTATGGATTAGTCTACAACAGGCAGTAAGTAGGAACCCGGTTGTTAGTGGACTGACGGATTGCTTTTCCGGGGGTAATAATACTTTTACAATATAATAATTTGGTCACTCAATCCACAACTGTTTGTGATAGATCTTGCCAAACAGGAATCTGAATGAGACCTAGGGGTGTTAGTGGACTCCTCATTCATCATGTCAAAATACTGTAATGTGAGGAGGTGGTAAACAAGCTGAAGCTCCTCACTTTTCTAGCGAAATGTCTCAGTGGAGACCTTACTGAGGTCTATACAATCTTAAATGGGAATTAAGAAGGAGCAATACATTTGATACTTTCCAGAACTATACATTCAGATACGTGAAGGAAGCGGGAAAGAGTACACAGATTCAGGGTAGAAAAGAACAATTTTAAGACAGACACCAGGAAATAGTTCTTTACTCAAACATTATTTAACAATGTACAGTGGAAGAATAGTTGAGGTTAGGATGTTTGAGTCATTTAAGAAACAGCTTGAAACTCTAAGTGGAGGACAGTATTGTGGGTATTCAGGAGCAGTTAGAGAATAATGAGCCAAAAGGCTCATTATGAACAAAGGTTCATACCTTTCTTGAGATCTTGTGAAATAAAAATGTCTCATTGACATAGAAGGGGTGCTCTGTTTAGTTTTCAGCTGTTATTTTAGGCTTCATTTTCTGCTAATTGGTCAATTTACTATCATTTACTAAAGGCGTAACTTTATTAATGATCCCACTATAGTTGGAGTTTAGAAGGTATTATTCTACATCCAACTGATGCTAATTGTTGGTGTCCCAATTAATTATATTCTATGTCCCAACATTTAAGAACATAAGAATTAGGAGCAGGAGTAGGCCATTTGGCCCTTCGATCCTACTCCGCCATTCAACAAGATCATGGCTGATCTTCTCACCTAACTTTGATTACCTGCCCTATCCCCAAATCCCACTATTTTTCAAAAATCTATCAGTCTCAGCCTTGAAAATGTTCAAGGACTGAGCATCTACAGCCTTCTGGGGTAGTGAATTCCATAAATTCACTACCCTCTGAGTGAAGAAATGTTTCCTCAACTCTGTTCTAAAAGGCTGACTTAATTTTAAGACTGTGATCCCTGGTTATAGATTCTCCTACCAGGGGAAACAGTCCCTCAGTGTCTACTTTATCTAGCCCTTTAAGAATCTTATATATTTCAATAAGATCCCCCCTAATTCTTCTGTACTCTAGAGAATACAGCCCTAGTTTATTCAACCTATCCTCATAGGTCAGTCCCCTCATACCAGGAACTAACCTAGTGAATCTATGCTGCACCCCCTCTAAGGCAAGTATGTCCTTTTTTAAATAAGGAAACCAAAACTGCACACAATACTCTAGGTGCGGTCTCACCAGAGTTTAAAAACATTTATATTGATCAGAATAGAATAATGTCTGCAAACTGGTTAATGCAACATGCTTCTTGGGCAAACTAACTTACATAATGTAAACTGAAATGCTTACCATGCATTGCACATGATACAATCTATTTTATATAAATATGATTGACAGTTCTTTGCACAGAACAGATGTAGTTTGTATATAAACCAATGTAACGGCATGCAAATCAATGTAAAATAGCAACATGCTTCACCTGAATTCCAGCAACAACATCAGACACAAATGTTCAGCGTGAGTCTTTTCCTGCAATAGGGATCTGTCAGATTAATTTTTGAAAGGAACCACAGACATGCTGTTCATTGCACTAGGGGGCAGTTCAATCCATCGATTTAATAACCGGCTGTAAAAATCCCTTCCAAACTCTTGAGTAGCCGGTGGTTTTCTAGTTCTGAAAGCCTGCCCATTTTTCCCTACATTTCCCATTTCTTTCAGAGATTGCATTCATTTTCACTCGATCTGCTGAGCTTTCCGTTTAGAGGATTGAATCAAATCTCTTTGCTTTGCTAAAGAGTTCCTCTGCCAGTATAGTAATCTTAGTTCCTCTGCCTGTATAGTAAAGGGTATGAGCATTCGATTACGTTTATTCTTCCTTTCTTATGAATTTATGCCTCTGCGGAGATCACCAGAGTGGCTAAATTTTTGCAGTATACTTTAGTAATAGTTTCTGCACAGCCTAAAGCACTACTGAATCAAGTTAAAGGTTTACACCTTAGACAGAAAAACAACACGGTATCATCTCCTGGAAACAATGTTTGTTAGTTGGCACCGCCTTTAATAGTATTTCCTCAGATGTAACCCTATGCTCGGATGTTGGGCATTCAGCAATCTGCATTTGTTACCAAAATGAATGACCAAAATTGCTGTTTGTGGGACATTTCTGGGAGCAAATTGGCCACCTTGTTCGTTTACACATACAGTCACTGTGCTTTACCGTGAAAACCCGTGAAGCACTTTGAGTTATTTGAATGACGTGACATGACTCTGTATTAAAAGCAAGGATTATTATTAAATACGAGTGTCTAGAATTATAGAATAACAGAAATTCCAGTATAAGCAGAGGCCATTTGGCTCACTGTGCCTAAGGTGTTGTTTGCCTCAGGAGTTAACAGCGAGGCAATTTGAAAATGGGGGAAAATCATAATAAAACCAATCCTATTCTTACATAAAATAGCTCTATTTGAGCAGGAATCATTAGTTAGATAGCAAAGAAAAGGGAGTAGGAACCATTGTTGATTAGCTTTGTCTTTTCCAGTACCCTAAATGAGATCCACTAACAGAGCACAAACAAGGAATCAAACAAGTAACTGTGGTTCCAGGTGGCTCCGTCCTTTACCAACCGAGCCGGTCAGAGTGTTTGAATTTCTTTCCTTTAATGCAGGAAAACATGGCTGAGCCAACCTTCAAAGGACAGAAATTCAAATGATCTCCACAGAAACAACACCGTGATAAACATAACCATAAAGTAATCAGAGAAAGGTCAAACTGAATTATCATGCCGCTGGATTTCTGTCAGCTTCAAAGTAGAAAAATTGTGAAAATATCGGAAGGAGTATCAAACATGAAAGGAAGATACAAATGATTATACAGTAATGCTCTTAAACATCCTGTGGTGAACAACATGTACCCTTCCTATTGACGAAATACTGTCATGTATATGGAATTAATCAATGTTTGAGCAAACATTCCCTTTGATCTGTTAAGTATGTGACTATTATTTGGAATATGCACTTGTGGTTAGGTTATGTCATCAAATTAAATATTGCAGTGTTTTGTTCTGTTATTGTGGGAGTGATTTTGGCAAATGTATTCATATTGCTGGCACTGGTAGCTGAATAATAGGCATTGGGAGCAAGAGAACGAGATAGAGATGGAAGTGCCAGTACATCATACCCAGGAATATTTATTAGTTAAGAGTGACTGTATTTATTTGCATATTTCCAAAGGAGTTTAGACTCAGTGTGTAGGTTTTGAGTAGCCTAAATCAGGAATTGCAGTGACCTGGAAACTCAATATTGACTTTGTTTTACCGATAGTTGTGAAGTTATTATCGTCCGTGGTACCTGCTCCTGGCAGACAGTGATTATGCAGACATTCAGTCAATCATTCAAGATGCTTATAATACAGTAAGTTAAGAAAGCACCTTCATACATTTCCGGCAGCATAACTGACCAGGTGCTGACAACTCTCCAACAGTATATGTCATTGTTGGTTTTACCAAAGTGAATTGACTATATTTTGTGGGTGAAACGTGGCAGCTAATTGTGCACAGCAGTGTCCCACAAAGAGTTGGGGATTGAAATTAATAATTTATTATTGTTTTATTGAAGGATTATTATCAGGCGTATGCAGTAAGGAAGCTTGCCCAAGGTGTCAGCCTGCTTGGAATTGAACCCAGGTCTCTTGCTTGCAAGGTTAGTGCTCTAACCACTGAGCTACAAGATATTGGCAACCAATGCTTTATCATACCATCTTCATTCTGGCTCAGTTAGTGAAGCATTTGTGGAGTCCTGTGGCTCAGTGGTTAGAGCACTCACCTTACGTGAGACCTGTATTCGAATCCAGGCAGGAAACCTTGGGCAAGTTTCCTTACTCCACATGTCTAATAATAATCCCCCCCAAAAAAACCACACAAATAAAATTGGTCATTTCAATCCACAAATGTTTGTGGGAGTCTGCTGTGCACAATTGGCTGCCAGGTTTCGCCCACAAGTATACAGTCAATTAACTTTAACAAATAACAACAACAACAAATTACATTTATAGAGCGCCTTTCACATCGGGAGGACGTCCCAAGGCGCTGCACAGGAGGCGTGTGACCCGAGCTGAGAGGGGAGTGTTTGGGAGGGGGTGAAACACGAGGGGGAGGTAAAAGAGTTCGGGGTGGAACAAAAGGCACGATCGAAGAGGAAAGTCTTCAAACTGGCCTTGAAAGAGGAAAGGGAAGAAACGAAACGGAGGGATTGAGGGATGGCATTCCATAAGGTGGGAGCGGAGAAACTGAAGGCCCGGCCTCCGATGGTGGGGCGGTTCGGGCGGGGGGCTTGGAGCAGGCCAAGTCCTGTTGAACGGAAGGTCCGGGTGGGCGTGTAGGGGGAGAGTAGATCGGTTAAATAGGGCGGGGCAAGGCCGTGTAAGGCCTTGTAGGTGAGGACGAGGATCTTGAACTCGATCCTCTGGAGGATGGGGAGCCAGTGGAGATGGGCGAGGGTGGGGGTTATGTGGTCGCAGAGGCGGGTGCGGGATAGTACACGGGCTGCAGAGTTTTGAATGACCTGCAGCCTGTGAATGGAGGAACTGGGGAGGCCGACGAGGAGAGAGTTTCCGTAGTCTAGCCGTGAGGTGATGTACGCGTGCACGAGTGTTTCGGCAGCGCGGGGGGTGAGGTAGTTGCGGAGCCTGGCAATGTTGCGCAGGTGGAAATAAGCGGTGCCGGTCAAGGCACGGATGTGGGGGAGGAAGGAAAGTTTTTGATCGAACATGATGCCGAGGTTCCTGATTGGCTTTGTGAGGTGGAGAGTGCAGCCTTGGATATTGAGGCTGGCAGCGCCCGATGTGCGGAGGCGCTGGCTTGAGCATACTTTACAGTATGTTCTGTGAAACTCTTTGAGATGTCTAGTAGAAGACGTGAAAAGTGCTATGTCAAATGCAGTGATTATTATTATTATCATTATTATTATTATTATTATTATGTGTGATAAAGAAAGCATTTCACAGTTGACAAGTAGGCTAACATGGCAATCTTTAGATACTTTAGATACTTTAAGGTTCTCCGAATTATTTGACCAAAGAGTTCCAAGCAGAGTTATAAACAAATACAGAACCAACATGTACACTATTTAAAATATGCCTGAAATTAAGGAGCTACTTGTCTGAGACATACCTGTTACACTATTGCTTGTAAAACACTGCCATTCAGCGTGATAAAAATAATACATTGTGGTTTTATTTGAATGGGGCAGAAAAACATTCTGCCTTCTGTGCTTCAGCTGGGTGAGGTAAATGAGCCATGGGACACAAACATATTGTGAGAAGGGAGTTGAGGGTCAATTGGATTGCAAAAGTATTGCAGAAATTATAAATTAATGATCCCGCTAATCATTTTCAGTACAGTTATTCATCAGGTCTGTGCATGATCAAAACTCTTTGAAACACTTTCACAAACAATATTCATCTGATTGAAAAACTGCTGTTGGAGTGGATAACCTAGAATGTGGATAACCTAGAATGTGGGCAGGGCTGGATGCAAAAATTAGCTCTGTTTTCTTAACAATGGTAACAATCAATAAATAACATTATTTTTATTATTAAAATTGTGATACGAACCACTCTGAAATCCTTCAATGTGCCACTAATGTGCATTGTTATTAGAAAACGGAACAAGGCTCTCTAGGTCTTTATTTTGTTTCACCCAAGCAAAATAGTTTGTCAATCATTTGCAATTAAGCCTTTAATTTGCAATGAAGACAGAACCTTCTCACTCACTCGCTCACTCACTCACTCATACACACCACTACCCCATGGAATGCCTTGTATTTCTGCAACACCGAAAGAAAATGACAAAACAAAGATAACGCACAAACGTGGCTTATGGCAAATGTTCATTAATACAGTAATACCAACATGTGAATGCTGTGATAATGCTAAAGCCAAGGTGAGGATCTCATTACCTCGATCAGACAGTTGCTATATGTTTCAAATTGTGCCAAAGTGGTTGTGGAGTTGGAGTAACAAAAGCTGGATCCACATCACATTCGTCTAATTTTCCTATAGTACCATAGATGGCCTTTGTATGGGTTTCTCGATATAATTGATGAGTATTGGTAAAGAAGCACGAGGAAAAGTGCCCAGGAGGAACTTTAAAGTAGTTTGAGACTAATCGTCTGGGTCCAGCAGTAACATTCCTGTGATGTGCCACTAATGACAAGACCATCATCTTTAATGGTGCAGAATGGGGGGAGTAACTGGATTTATCTGAAACTCCTAGAGCTGATGGTGTTCTGTAAGTGTAGAAATGTCAAATATGTGACATTTCAATATTCAGTCACAGAACTAAACACCAAAAAAGGTTAAGAAAATAAAATAGAGACAAAATGGAGGAACAAAATGAATTGAGTTGAAGATACGAGCATATAAAAGTCTTTCAGATAAGGCAGGAATGCTACAATCACTAGGCTTTGGGTTAAAATTTGTTTTTAGAAATATTGTCCAAATGTTACAATATAATAAGAATTACTTGGATGAGTTAAAATATTCTCCATACAGCTGAAGATATCAGGAATGTTACATTATTTATGCTGTTTAAATTGACTAAAACTAAGAAAAACTGATAGCAAGCAGTTCAAATAATTCCTGACCTTTCATTCTTTTGACCTTTTTAAATGATTCAATTCTCAACGAATTGCAGCTATATGCATGTTAAGTATCACATCACAGCTTCCGATATATCTCTGGGCTGTGAGGTTCCTTGTAATTAATATGCCTTATGGTTTCCAGATATACACTTGGTGTGAATACTTCTCCTGCAAATTTTACAGTGAGTAGCAATACATTCGCTTGTTGTGTTGGAGCAAATAATCTAAATACTGTACTGTAGTAGATTATTTGCTCCAATACAAATCACAGAGCTAACTCTAACATATTTTTAACTATGGACCAAGTCTGATGGCAACAAGTTACCAGTTTTTTTTTAAGGTCTAATGCATTAGGAAAGTGAGAAGGTTCCTTTATTAGTAAAATAGAGGCCCACGGTGTTAAAGGGACAGTAGTAGCGTGGATCCACAACTGGCTGCGAGACAGAAAGCAGAGAGTTGTGGTGAGTGGCTGTTTTTCAGACTGGAGGGAAGTGTGCAGTGGTGTTCCCAGGGATAGTTTTGGGACCACTGCTCTTTTTAATCTACATTAATGATTTGGATTTGCATTTAGGGAGTACGGTTTCCAAATTTGCAGATGATCCTAAGTTAGGGAGAATATTAAATAGTGAGGAGGATAGTAGCCATCTGCAAGAGGATATAGATAAAATGGTAAAGTGGGCAGACACATGGCAGATGAAATTTAATATAGAGAAGTGTGAGGTGATTCACTTTGGGAGAAGAAATGAGGGCAGGCAATGTAGGCTAGATAGTACAATTTTAAAGGGTGTGAAGGAATAGAGAGACCTGGGAATTTGTGTAAGTGACTCTTTGAAAGTGGCAGGACAGGTAGACAAGGCTGTTAAGAAGGCATATGGGATACTAGACTTTATAAATAGGGGTATAGAATACAAAAGTGAGGAAGTGCTGATTAACCACTATAAGACTTTGGTTAGGCTTCAGCTGGAGTACTGTATACAATTAGGGGATATGGGGAAAGGGCAGGTAATCAAAGTTAGGTGAGAAGATCAGCCATGATCTTGTTGAATGGCGGAGCAGGCTCGAAGGGCCGAATGGCCTACTCCTGCTCCTAATTCTTATGTTCTTAATTCTTTTCACCACAATTTAGGAAGGATATTAAGGCATTAGAAAGGGTACAGAGGAGATTTACTAGGATGGTACCAGGAATGATGGACTTCAGCTACGAGGAAAGGCTAGATAGGCTGGGCTTATTCTCTCTAGAACAAAGAAGATTGAGAGGAGACCTAATAGAGGTTTATAAGATTAAGAGAGGTTTCGACAGGGTGAATAGGGAAAGACTGTTTCCACTGGTGGGCGAATCAGTGACTTGTGGTCACAGATTTAAAATAGTTTCAAAACGAAGCAGAGGGGAGCTGAGGAGAATTTTTTTCACTCAGCGGGTTGTTCGAATCTGGAATGCATTGCCTGAAAAGGTGGTGGAGGCAGATTCCATAATAGCTTTTAAAAGGGAACTAGATTTTTACTTAGGAAGAGCAGGTCTGTTAGGTTATGGGGAGAGAGCTGGGCAGTGGGATTGAATCGCTCTGTTCAAAGAGCCGGCACAGACTAGATGGGCCGAATGGCCTCCTTTTGTGCTGTAAAATTCTATGATTCTATGATTCATTATTGTACAGTTCCTGTTGGAGAAATAAGATTGGAACGTACCATATTGGCGTAGCTTAACTTCAGATCGGATAGGGCTCCACGAAACTGACCCCTATAGTATGTTTGTCCTTTGCAGGAGATCAGGCTTCAGAGGGAAACAATGGTTTATACTTCCCAAAGGTTTCCCTGTAATACCAAGTTTGCCTTCTCAAATACTACATCTAATAAACATGAATAATATTACATGTAGCAACAACCTGGGAGAACTTTGCATTGTCAGAGGTGCCATGTTTCAGATTTTGTCTATCTATTTTCAGGTGAATGTTAATCCCGTAGCACTATTTGAGAAGTGAAGGGAGGTTCTTTAAGTGTCCTAGCAAACAGTGCCATTAAATTCACTGATCATTCAACACCAAATTATTTGTGAGACCATGTTAGTACAAATAGCGGTCACATTTGCCTCAATATTACATATGACTACACAATATAACAATTCACAGAGAAACGCTGTGAAACAAATCACATTAAAGCGTTATATTAAATTCATTGATTATTATTATATGATTCCCATGCAGATTTCTGCAGCTGTTCAACAATTGAATGTGGAAGGCCCTTAATGATTTCCAGTTTGTATTATTTATCGTGGAGTCCTGTAGCTCAGTGGTTAGAGCATTTGCCTTACAAACAAGAGACCTGGGTTCAGTTCCAGGCAGGGTGAAACCATAGGAATGTTTCCTTACTCCACATGCCTAATATTAATCCTTCAAATAAACAATAATAAATTGATCATTTCAATCCACAACTGTTTGTGGGTTACTGCTGTTACAATTGACTGCTGCATTCCGCTCACATATATACAGTCAATTAACTTTATATTCTGTGAAGCGCTTTGAGATTTCTAGAAGATGTGAAAAGTGCTATATCAAATGCAAGGATTATTACTATTATTATTTATTATTATTTACTTCGTGTTCACATACAAGACAATTGGATTTCACTTTCACAGCTCACCTACAGAGCACTGGCCAGACCAAGATCCATTGAGTACTATTTGTGCAGCAAGACATTATACAATTTGATTTTATTATAAGCAACACATAATCGTCAGCTAACAATCCTAGACAAGGGGTTAATTGATTGCAATAGAAATATATAAAGACTGGGGTTTTGAGGAGTGGTGGGACTCCAGATTACACATGGACTTCTCCTGTCCCTCTTCATCTATTCTCACTTTTCAGGAGTTTTCTCCAGCCTGGATATTTCAACATCTAATTCCAAAGAAGTGCTCTGTCTCTAAAATACTTTGGTGAAGTGTCAGATGCTTTAGAAAAAATCTAGTATCAAGAGATAGAACCTGGCTCTTTGCAATGTCTTCAATAATCAATATCAGGCTCAGGACCTGGCAGCTGAGAGTAAATCCCTGTAGCAATGTGCAAATGTTTAGAAAAAGATAAATGTGTAGAGTTAAAGAAATTGAATATTTCAAAATGGCACAGTTGTGAAGTGTTCACATTTACTCTATGGGAAAAACAAAGTAATGGTTTTCTTGAATCGACTGTGAAATGGATTTAAATGGACCATTAGCAGGTGTTAAATAATAAAGTTGAAAGGTTTTATCCCTCACCCAAAGGGGTTAGGAAGCTAATTAGACCTCTGATTCTGGGCACTGATAGAAATAAACATCTATTGGGGTCTTATTAACGGTAATCCATATGGTTTTACTCGTTAAACCCCAACGCACACTCTGGGGCTGCCAAACTTTGGCTCTTGTTAACCTGCACCTAATACTTTCCGGAATTAGGTAAGCAGGATGTGCCCCACCAGGGAGAGAGTATGCTTTCCATTCTAACAATCTATCTCTGGGATTTCCATGTGAAGGTGGATCTATGGAAATCTCAGCTTGGTTTGGATACTCTTAATCCTGGTGATGTGTCAGACACCCGGCTGATCCCCCCCAAAATAACTAAAGTCTTCTATTCTGACCTCCACCCATAAACTCACACGATCACCTTAGTGGCGCATTCTGGCAATGCAAGATAGCCCAGGGCTATGACTTTGAGTTGTGTCCTAAATAGAGGTTCATTGGTAAATTGCAAGATAACTCCCATAACTAAAATAGGTCAGAATGTCAAGTGTTGACATATGACTACATTAGGACAATAGAATTGACATAAATGTTTAATGTTTGCTTTCTTCCTTTTCTGACTCACTCATTGTATTTTTTCCCCAACATGTTGAGACACTGAGACTGTTTCAAATCAGAAAGAGTGCACCCGGGTTTAGCAATATGCATTTTTGCATTCTGCACGGCAGTCAAAATGTGGGCGTTTGTGCACAAAACAAATGTGTTTATGTGGCTTTGGTTTTAAGAACTTAACTCCTATCTCATTCAATTTGCATTCATCTCTGCTCAGTACTCCTACTAAAAAATAGGTTCAAAAGCTCAATTTTCAATGGTTGAGCTTTGGCTCTGTAGAGGCACATCGAAAACACAGCAGATGCACAATAATCAAAAATAATTAGTAATAGCATCACTTAATATTAGGGCATATTGTGGAAACCCCAGTGCTTAATGACTTTGTGAACTTTCAGTTCCCTTTGGAGATATGGATTGAAATCCATATGTGGTGGTTAGGTAAGCAGGATGTATCCTTCCACGAGTAGAATGCACATTCCATGCCAATTAATATCTGGAATTTTCACGTATAGTCGGAATGCATGGAACTCTGTTCGGTTTGAATACTCTTAAGCGTGTGTCAGCCACCCGACTGACCACCAAAAACTAAACCTAGTTTTTCAATCTTCAATCTTATTGGATGAAACTTAACAATACCTTCTCGCTCCAAGTATCCTGCATAAAGTTTAGTATTTATCAAGGGAGGCTAGAGACTCAGAGATTTTGTTTCCTGATGAATATCTGGAGTACAATCCCAGTTAATGTATGCTAATTAATTCCTTTAAAATCCTTTAAAATATTCAGCAAAGAACAGGCTTGAAATTTATAATAAGTAAAGATGTAGACAATCAATTCAGTATGGGAGGCAATGGTCACAGGGCTCATGCATGAGTCATCTGGAAAATTCATGTAACCAGAGTTAAATAGTATGGATTGTTACATACCTACTGCAGATGGAGCTTTCATGTCATTCTGGGTGGACAGTGAATTGTGTAGAAAGTAGCTGATTCTGAAAATAAATGGTCCGTAAACACATTCTAATTGCTGAAGTTATGTGGGAGGTTTGTCAATATATCTGATTGGGTTGTCCACTCCACTACACTGACTGCCTCCCTGAAAACCAAGGTGACAACAGGAGCCTGATAGATATGGTTACCTGTGTCTCAAATAAGATAGTATACTTTAACTGTTGACTCGTGACTACATTAGGAATCATTTGACAACTGAATATCAAAGGAGATCTCATTTTTGAGACCCCTTTCTAGAGTAAAACCACTATGAAGACCAATGATCAACACTTCTGTCTAGAAGTTAAAGTAACATCTTTGGTGAAACTGGTGACAAGTGAATATTGTGATGGCAACATATTTAAGCTATTGTCCCACAACAACATTAACCGTAATAGTATTGGAAGGAATGAAAGGATGCTATTAACTTTAATTCCTTAGGGGTATTTGATTGCTTATGTTGGGTTTGGGTACCATTTTGCAAATTATGTAAACTCATGGGTATTATGGACGTTGTGTAAACCATGCAATTGATGTGCTTTTTCTTGCCCTATTTACTTCACTGTAATAATTGTCCGTTTTGAAAGACTTCTCTCTCGTTACTTCATTATTTTCATCGTAATATTGATCCCTTGTGCTGCTTATTTGTCACAAATTGAGGGAAGCTGGGGATTGCTTCCAAATCCTAATGGCATTTAGCTGGAAGCAGAGAGTGGAATTCTTTTCGGGATAAATTAACTGTGAATAATCAGTAGCTATGGAACAGACAATAATTACTAATTAGCAAAACAGCCCCACAATCACGTTTCCATACTCCTCGTTAGGTTTGTGCATAGCACACAAATAAATCTTTAAAGTTGGAAAAGTTTATATAAATAATTCAGTCACGGCTGAAAATCTTCCTCTTCGGTGTTTACGGTCACCTCCTCCCTTCTCTGTTTGTGTTGCCAATTACATAACAATTGCTTCAGGCTCCTCCACTGGTAAGTGTTCTGAGACGCAGCCCTGCATGAAGCAGGCTATATAAATGCAGGTTGTCGTTGTTGGTGGTGTTGTTAAAAAAAACAACAGCAGAATCAAATATGGATCAAGAGAAGAGACTGAAACAAATTGCAATTTTATATGTCACTTGAACTGAACAAAAAGTGCTTCCATTTTTCGTGTCGGGCAGTACCCAACACTCGCCAACTATGGTGATTATTTGCCAATCACACACAAACCTGACTTTTGTGACATCAATCGTAGTTTCATGGCTCACTGCCATCACTCATTGAAGACTGCTTCCCACTGCAATCCGTCAATGCAATACTTCACATATCAGATAGTTCTTCATTCAATTCTCTCTTGTTTGAGTTGCCGATTACATAACAATTGCTTCTTTTCTAGGTGCAACTAATTTTTCATGGATCAAATAACACGGATATTACAACTTCAGCTAGGTCATCTCGTGGTCTTCTCCGACACTAATATCCTCATAGTTGTTTGGAGAAAATGTAAAGTGAATTGAAATCTCAACCTGGAAGGGATTCTTGAAGTCCTGCGAATGATTTGGAATCAGGCAGACTGTGGTCTTCTCCAGCGCTGTATATTACTATGCAAATATGATGAAACAAGCATCATGCCATTAACGTCTGTTTCATCAGCTGTTCCACCCGACAGCAGATATCAAAATCCTTAAATGCTACGCAAAATACAGCTTTAAAACAAATCTCAAAAGAAGCCATTGATTCTGAAGTTATTTGTAACAAAAATACAAACAACCTTGTTACCATCAGGATGTCATGGAAGCCTACCTTCCATTTACCCCTTCTGTAAAACATTAGTGCAACATTATCCCCCCAGGGTAAATAACAGATGTTTTCACTGTGTTGTACATGGTTCATAGAAGAATCAAAAAGATTTCATATTAATATTCACTTCTCTGACCGGCCTGCCTGATACGTGATGATGTATTCGAAATTCTTGAACATTCAAGGTACTGTAGTTGCTGCTTAATCTCTCTCCACCACCGCATGGAAAAAAACACTTCCAAACGCAGAAACAGGCTTGGGACAATAGCTGATGTACATGTGACCTGGGGGTAAAGATTCTTTCATGTTTTGATATCTGGGATTCAATAATAAATTGGTCACTCAATTCCACGACTGTTTGTGGGACATTGCTGTGTGCAAATGGCTGCTGCGTTTTGCCCACAAATATATACAGTCAATTCACTTCACCATATTTTCTGTGAAGCACTTTGAGATGTCTAGAAGACATGAAAAGCACTATATCAAATGCAAGGTTTATCATTATTCTTTCGTGGTTTCCATGGTTGATATGCAGATTGTTCAGTTACCTGGGCTGTACAATAGTGAACGCACTGTTTAATGGTTTGAATTGAACTTGCTTGTGGTTTGGAGAACCTTGGCAATGCGCTCACAGATGTTATATGTGTTGCTTATCATTACCTGTAAAAAGGATTACTTTCTTCTAGTCATTCACAAAAACAGCAACAACAGAATTACATTTGCAAAGCGCCTTTCACATTGGGAGGACGTCCCAAGGTGCCAACTACCTCCAGCTCACTCCTGTAGGATAAAAGGGGGATGGGAGAGAGGGCCTTTTTTGTTAGATAAAGATCTCCGGACCATCTGTATTCCCGATGCAAAACTGAGACATGCAGACATTGAAGAAATATTCGCTACTCGAAAAAGCTTGCCATTGCTCCCTGTTATTCCACTCTGTCCTTGTCTCTGTCCCTTTCTCGCTCACACTACAAATACAGTGTATATGAAAAAAACACGCATCTCCAGGGAAAAGCATTGTGCTATCCTCATCTCAAAGACTTTGATCAGAGACAGCCAACACTGAGCCAAATCTGAGCCACACACTGCTGTGGGGAATCAACAGCTGCCACAACAGAATGTTGCTCATTCATATTTTAAAATATCACATCATGTATTGTATTTATGTATTTATTACTTTGGAGCCAGGGGATTCAGAGACTTGTACCGTGGTCCGTTTTGACAACAGCACTGTGGAAAGGCTTTGTAGAAACTCGTGTAGACAGGAAGGGAAAGAAAGGTAGAATGAAGTGAATCTCTTGTTGATGGTAAATAATTGATTGCCAATGACCCTCGAGGAGGCCAACTAGCTGAAGGGTAATTCGTACATTCATCAACAAGTCTTCTCCCTGCAGAGAAAAAACTAATAGAGAATATTGTACCAGTCTCAGTTTATCCCTTGTATCCCTTTGCTACACACAACATTTCCATTTAAAACCCTGGATAAACCGTCTGTTCTTGTAATTGCTACAGTGTCAATTATTAATTACAACAAGGTTATTCTAGTAAAGATCACATTTCCTACAGAATCTTTGCTGAGAAACAAAGAGAGAACGTACCTGCTACTGCAAAAATATCACAATTTTGTTAGCAATGGGTCCATTCAGAAACTTTTTGTTCACCTCAGAGAAATTGCTCTGAATTCAGATTTATTTTAGTCAATATTTCTTCCTATTATGTAATCCTTCTCAGCTCCATGTAGGAGCTGTTCATAAATACTGAACATGCAACATTCGAAATGGCATTAATCCCTTTCACCCGAGTCTGGCAGTACTCTAAATCAGAAATGGTTGACTCAATCCAGGAGCTCGTCATCTGGTTGACATTCTAATGCAGTACTGTACTGGGGGATTGTTGTATTGTTGAAGGTGTCATCTTTCAAATGAGACATTGAACCGTGATCAATCTGCCTGTGGGTTCAAGTGGACGTTACAAATTCTGTGCTACTGTTTGCAAAGAGAAAGGAGTTCCTCCTGGTGTCCTGGCCAACAATCCCCCAGATAGAAAAAGCTCATTCATGGCTGTTTGTGGGACATAGTTGTGTGCAAGTTATCTGCTGTGTTGCCCTACAAATGAATAGTCAGTGCACATTATAAATACATTTGTGAAATGCTTTGAGACATTTTGAAGTGATAAGCCAAATGAAAGGATGATTCTTCTTCTTATTATTATTATCTGGGCTTTTCCCACCTTTTATTATTTCCAGCTGTCATATATTTCAGAAACAGTTGAAATAGAATGGACCAGTTTCACAGCTCTGCCTGCCTCAGACCCAATAAACACGGCCTGAGTACCTCAGGCAGCATTGAGAGACAACTGCCAGCTATCCCCATTGATTTTACCTCTGTACTGCTGACTTGTAACAAGAGGGAGGATGGACACCCACTTTAGGAGTAGGGTAATCACTGCCTCCGTAATTAATGGCAGCACTACATTAGTGGTGTGTCACAGTCAGTGAAGACAGGGCCACCGTCATTGACAGAATAAATAAACAGTTAAACATTGGTTTATGAAATCCGCCTGTCTATGTGACCAGAACCTGCCATAAATTGTGTTGCAAATCATACTGGCATGTTTTACTCCCCCGCTGTGTGCTTGGAGTGATGTGTGAATCTCTGCTCTTTCTTTCCTTTCAATTAAGGAAACTTGAAAGAAGCCATTGTTCAATCTATCGCATCTAGGACAGCTCACCTAACCTTGAATGAATTTGAAGCCTAGCACGATGCAAGTACTAATTTCAAATTAGAGCAATCTTTTATAAACTTCTGCAAAGATATTCCTAATTATCGAACAACTCTCATATAAATCTTATTTGATTCTTCTGATACAGATAGAAATGACAACCTTTGCGTTTTGCGCTTTAGGATCTTAAGCCTTTGTGGAAACGTCTACTTTAAAGGCTTATGTGAGTGAGGACTGCATGGCATCAGTTTGCAATGTGCTGGTAATTGTGATAGGATTTCTTGCTGTGTGTGTGCGAAGATAGATCTTAGACCCCAGCAGGAGGGAAGGCGCAGGCATCCATCCTTTGTCAAATCGAGTTTGATGCAGGTGCTGTACATCTGTGCCACACGCTGAGGAAGTGTGGCTCACTGCATAAAAAAGAAGATGAAACTAGATCAGGTGAAACGGTCAGGTAACTAAAGTGAAGTAAAGCAAGTGAGTTCTTGTTTTATCATTATTTCTGACGAACAGAGTTCTTTGCCCCCAGGCAAAGGAAGTCTGGGGTTGGTTGTGGTGTTATTTCAAGTTATGCCTTAAGGTTATCTGTCTGTCTTGTCTCTGCAGTCCCCAAATCTGAGAAGGAAGTATCACCAACAAGAGTGCACAGGTCACAGGCAAGATCCTATTGTTGGCCAGCTGTTGCATTGTATTCCTGGGAAGATTGCCACAGTAAAACACAGCATTCTCCTTCATTTGAATCCGATTAAGGATTCTGCAGAATATGAAGACATAACGCTGCCTAAAGTATAATGCAATTCACTTCTCTATGGTTAATACTATTATAGTTGAATGCCATTCAATGTTCACAAAAGCAATCCTATTTTGTACAAATCTGGCCTTCTATTAGATATAACAGGAATCCATTACAGTAAATTAAGAATGATATAAAGAGCATACAATGTTCCATGAGCTATTAGGGGCCACCAACAGTCAGTCTGTACCTCCCACAGAGATGGAGGATGGTCACAGAAAAGAATCATTCCCGAGTTTGTCCTTGTGCAGTTGTTCCCACATTGCCGTCAGTGCTGTCCGTCATGGTCTGGAATGGGAGGTTAAATCCTTCTTTCATTACTTGTAATGTACAAATTGTGTGACATCCAGTGAATCTGGCAAGGATTGTGGTGATGAACAACTCGCCCAATCAATAACGTGCCCAAAATGCAACTGGATCAAGGAAACCCACCAGAAGAGGAGATCTTTTCCTGAGTTTATATTGCAGCACAACTGTCAAAGGCACAGCAGCAAAACTACAATATGAACACTTTTATAAGACTACAAGTAAATAAATGTTTCCTTGTTTATTGCCTGCAAACACATTTGTCTCTATTTTGCAATTCCGCAGTAAATAGAGAAAGAGGAAAACTTTGCTCGGTGAATTTGTAGAAATCGATTTTTCTCTTGAAGCCGTTGCCGAGAGACATGAATTATATGCTACTTATTTTGAAACATTGCATATTGTAAGCCATCTGAGGAAACATCACCTTGTTCTGCACTACACACACTGAAATTACTCATAATGGAGAAGGGCTCTTTATAGCCCTACCTACACGCAATGTCTGCAAAATAATTCCTGAAACAGGTTAATATATTCAAAGCTCACTGAAATCCAAACCATTTTGTCTATTCGCATTTTATTGGGATAGGATAATTTGCTTTCCAACATTTTATTTCTTAATATGTTGCAAACACTTTAGTGTATGCAATGCCAGGAATGTTCAGTCAGAATAAATTCAAGGTCACTCTCTGCTATACAAGGTTAATGTTATGTTTGTAAATTGATCACATGATGTTTCAAACTTAACCTTTGGAAAGAATGTCTAGAAAATAGGAATTAAAGGTAGTCTGAGCACTTAGGGTGGGAAGTGAAGCGTTAGACGTGCATGTTAGAGGGACAAAAAGTTAGATTATGCAGATCACATTAGGAGAATTACGCTCTATTGATGATGGCTTCAAACGTTTGGATGCTTTGTATTCTGGGGAATGCGTCGAGGAGATGGAGCTTGTCACTTGTGGGTTGTCCTAGCTGATTTTGATTAACAACATCACTAGCTGTCGCGAAGATGCAAATGCAATCTCAGTTTAACACGCTTTATCTTTTTCTGATTTCTTAGATCCTGAGCTCAGTCTCTCTCTTTCTCCTTTTCCCTCTTTGACTAAACAAGTATCAGAGGAGTATATACTGTTAGTAGATGTAACGATATCTTGTAAATATTCTAGCACTTAGTTAGAAGGAGCTGGAACAAGAAACGCAGAATAGCTGAAAGCATTACAAAAATACAGAACGTAATATCAGTTGTGTGATTTCATTTGCTCAGATGCTGCAATGTAGAGTAATCTGCATCTGTGGTAAATTGCGTGACATTATTAAACACAGATACAGTTATGCTTAACCAGATTTAGGTAAAACTATCCGGTTCGAGTAGAGCGACACTGAAGTGGAGATGATTCGCTAATGTGCCGGCACACATCACTTTAACAGAGGGTTTCTTTCCAACTGCATATACCCATGTAGATGTTTTTGCATAAATTGTGCAAATATGTCACCCACCCCATATATGTACAGTGCACTGGCAGAAACTGAAATTGATTTAAGCTACGTCAATTGCGTTATTGACAGATAAGTTCAACTTAAGTTATTTTGTTATGTCAAGACCAAACTACATTTCCCAGCACTCGTTGTAAAACCATACTGACCCTCAACAACAAACTAACCTAATAAATACATACATATATTTAAAAACTCACTGAAAGTATTCTATAAAGATAGCCAAAAAGCAAGGGGACAGTTTATTTTGAACAGATCAGCCCAGTCAGAAACATCAGCTGTCAAGCAGAGAACATGAAATTCGATCACAAGTCAATGCAATCTTGTAGGAACCTTGCCTGAATTGCACCAGTGAGGGATTGACAGAAGGTGACAGTTAGTTACCAGAAGCTGCAGTCTTGGTTGGTCACAATTCAAGGAGTCACCAAATCTCACAGCTAACACTGTTAGGGCTCAGTCAATGTATTGCATAGCAATCAGCATCAATCAGAAGGGAGCCAGTCAACTGTGATCTGAGCTAACTGATATCTGAGTCATTGCTTGACCTGAGATTCTGTGCATAAAGCAGCTAGCAATCCAACATGGGCCAGTAACCCCAAATAGTTCAGCACCAATGAGAGCTGGGGTGAGTGAGGCAGAAAAAATGGAAGTATCCAGCCACAGGATACAGGATGCAGGATACAAACGGAATAAAGAATAAATAAATACAGATAAATAAAGAAGTATCACCTGAAATCACATTGTACAATATTGGATATGGAATCAGAATCCTGTAGCTCAATGGTTAGAGCACTCGTCTTATAAGCATAAGACATATATGTTCGAATCCAGGCAGGAGCGAAACCTTGGGCAACTTTCCTTACTCCACAAACTCAATAATAGTCCCTCAAAAAAACTATAATAAATTGGTCACTTCAATCCACAACTGTTTGTGGGACACTGCTATGCGCAATTGGCTGCTGCATTTCACCCACAAAAAATATAGTCAATTCACTTTGAAGTATATTCTTTGAAGCGCTTTGAGAATTTGCAATCAGTTGATCTGTACAGCCGATTGCTGGAGTGCTGTACTTTTTGTGTAGACAAACGTGCCAGTTAATTGTCACACAGCAATGTCTCACTTGAAGTTGGGAAGGCTAGATTCCTTTGATAAGGAACTTGAATCAACAATCTTGAGAGGTGAGATTGCTTCCGAATGAGCTGGGCTGACATCTAAAACAGCAACAACAAAATTACATTTGTATAGCGCCTTTCGAGTCAGGAGGACGTCCCAAGCCGCTGGGACTTTCCATTATACAACAAAATATACAGACATCAAGGATGACTTGCCTAAGAGTGAAGAATCAGTATTCTGCTTGAATGGCAACAAAATATTGACTAGTGAACACCGATCTACTGGTTGGGCCAAATGGCCTATTTCCATGAAGTGACATTCAATGTAATTAGATCTGAATCCCACACTCATTAAGTTGTTTCAAGCATTCTACATGCTACAGAAAGAGAGTTTATGTTTTACCAGGTGTTCTAACATAAATGTTCTGTAATCTATTGGGATGCTACATCATCTGCGACAGTTCTAGGACATTGTTTTCGTGCTGGAAGTTTTGAGGATCTTCACTCACTTTAATGGAGGAATTAAAATGGGAACAGATGTTAAAAACAGCAGCAGTGATGTTGGACTGTTGTCTCTGTCCCTCTAGAGTCCTGTGCATCACATGAAGATGATAAGATGCAACAAGAGCATATAGTCATAACCATCTATGTTGTCATGGCTCTCACCACATTTGCTTTGTCAGTAGCCAATGTTGCTGGGAGTAAATTGATTACAAAGAGCTTTCCCTCCATTAACTACAGTAACTTGTTGGATGTCAAGAGCTGTAGGCCCTACAGCTGCATTCTGATTTAGCAACAAGTGTGGAGCTCACTGATTCCTGTGATGAATCAGGTGAAAACATGGCCCAATTGATTGTTGGGGGGGGAGGTGGTTTCTCAATTGTAGACAATATATTATATGTATGCTCAGTCTCTTCCCAGTGTCTGCAGCTGATATTTACTGACTCTTACGGTTGGCACAAACTTGGTCGATCCAAATGACATCTTCAACAAATAGTTGTCGTACAAACTGGCCAGCCTGAACATTATTAAGAGATCGTGGGCTGGAAAGGGTTCATATCAACTGGTTCAAAGTACCTGTCATATGTGAAGTTGCAAACCTACCAATGGTACAATGAACAGAAATCAAGATCCAGCACCCTCACTCCCACAGCAGTAGTTCAGGGTATATGTGTTCAGCTCCTGACCTGGTATGACTGTCAGACAGTGATGTATGATCTTTGCTCTCAGCCTCCTTCAGTTAATTCTGAGAGGCCACTATATCAACCCATTTGTCTATGCCAGTGTTCCCTCATGGCCTTCTCTCTTCTCTGCTGCAGCTGCCAAACCATTCTAAATTTCACAGATCAGAGCAGAGAAAGAAATGAGGCAGACAGTTCTTGATTTGGTTCCTTGTATGTTTTGTATCCTCAATTGTGCTTGTGTGTATATGTGTATGTGTTTAGAGGAGATGGGGGAGGAGGAGCAAGAGAGTAATAATGAACACATATCCAAAGTGAGAATTTGAGATTCTTTAGGATCAAGTTATGGTATAGGCATTAAAATGTGAGTAAATACTATAAGCTTTGTTATTTGATTATAGCCACTATTTGAGCCATCAAATAAGCATGGGAAGCTATTCAGCTATTAGTCCCAGCAGGCTATCTAACATCAGTCATTTTTCCAATGGGCACAGGAAATCAGAAACATTGCTTGCCAGCCTCCATCAGTAATGCATTCTTATATTTTTGGATACTAAACATGTCCAACATGTATAAATAGGTGAAATGTGTCTGCCTGCCATGAGCGCAAACACTGCCATCAAGCAGGTTGAAGCTAATTGCTCAGGAACGTTACATGCTCGCACAAAACAAACCAGCATAGAAAATCACAGATAAGTACATCCATACTTGGCAGCTTTTAAGAGCATTGACTCAGTTCAAACACTAGCTGTTTGGAAGTTCCTGACTTTTCAATAACAAAAACAAACTAAAATTCTTGGCACTTTACAATTGTTATGGTGTTGATCATAAGGTCAGTGAGAGCATAGTGCAAAAGGTCCTTCTTTCCTTTGAGCTAGATTAACAAGTTCTACAAACCTAAAAAAAAACATTACCAGTAAACATTTTTACTGCCCGCAGCATTACTGTGTCTTTGAGGAAGATCATAAATGTCCTAAAGCGGTTTTGAGTTACGGGTAGTTTCGTGTGATAGACTTCCATTCACAAGGGATCCATTTCACTCAGAATTCAGTGCAGTCACCACAGACGTTGATATTTCTATTTGGGAGCACAGATCTCAGAAGTAGAAGCTTAATGTGTTTGAGTGCATTAACTCAACCAGTCTCCAAACCCTTGTGACAGCCCCTGCTGAGAAATGAATGCCAAACAGCCCTGGAACCTCGGAACCTGTGACAAGCAAATTATTAGACTTGCATCTTATTGACTTCAGAGCCAGCAGTACAGCAATTCATTTTTTTGGAGAAAGTTGGAGCTAGTTGATTGGGGGCATTGTGCAGATTATACAGTCATTAATTCAAAAATCTAACCTGCACAGACTGACAAAAAGTGATGTGGTATTGTCCTTTTAATGGTTTCAATGTCTGACACTGCAACTTCAGAATTTAAAAGAAAACCTCATGCATAGTAATATATTTTCCTTATCTCCTCTAGTATTGTAATAAAGCTTTCATTTGATTTTCTCATGATTCCCCTTTGTCCTTTACTCTACAGACTTGGTTGTGTGGGCTGAGAGAGGATTACGTTAATATTTATGAATGCTTGTCAGTTTATTACATTCCACCATCATTTGAATGACAAAGACCAATGCAATTGATGGCATGTCTAGGGCTGCACTTCCCATTTATTATATTTATTATTCATTATATCATGTTAAAAGTTCACTTGTTAAACAGCGCAACGTTTATTTGTTTTTCTTGTATAATTATGCTGGGAACTGGCTTGATGTGTGTCGTGGCATGGTCTCCCATTTACAGCAATAGCCTAAAGTTCTTGTTCAGTAGCTGAACAGTAGGATTCCAAAGTCTGTTTTGTTCTACTAGACTTCGGTATACATCGAGCAATTAAAAATAATCAAATCTCAAAAGACGTTGCAACAGGAATTGATGTTTTGATTTATTCAAGCCTGATTCAGGCTGGAGACCTTGGGAATTTTTTGAATCTGGAGCCAACGCTGGGTGGGAGAAGTAAAACACAAACATATTGCCAAAAGACTGCAGGACATTGACTTAATGAGCACTACTGCTTCCCAATTAGATAACCAGGAATTGGAAACATAACCACCCCATATTAGGCATTAAATCCATACATTACCATTAACCTGAAAGGTGTTGAATGCATCATCTACCAATATACATCTGGTATCGAATGCAGGATCTATCATTATACTCTGTTATTGATACTATATTCGCTGGCATTATGCACAGCCAGGTATTTAATTTAGACTTCACTATTATAGTGGAACAAGAATAACGGGCTGAACAGCCGCCTTCTGTTCCTATATTGCTAGATTCTGAAATTGTTGGATGTAACAATTACCATTTCAAATACAGGTACCCCGCCTTAACCGCGACCTCTTCAACCGCTAAGCTCACTTACCCATGGTTTGCTAAATGCGACAACCTTTGCTAACCACGCAATGGTTACTGCTTAACCCTTGCTTATCCACAGTTTTAACACTAACACTAGCGTTTGGAGCTAGGACCCAGTTGCATCAACCAGCTTCACACTAGCGTCTGGCGCTAGGACCCAGTTGCGATGTCACAATCAACCAGCGAGATGTCGCTTCTCTCTTAGGATTAAGGTAAATCTCCATTGATTTCTCTCTCTCTCTGTGTCTGCAGATCCTGGCAGCCAATGCTCCCAAACTTACTCCTCCTATCCCCATGTCACCCACCACGCCACCTTCTGCACACACCCTACTCCCCACCCTCCATGTCATCCACCATGGTTTTTTTCTCTCTCCCTCTCTGTGTGTAGATCAGTCAGTCAGTCAGACAGCTTCACGGATTGCTGCAGATGCTGGCAGCCAAACTTACCCCCCCTATCCCCATGTTTCCCAAAGGGCGTTGTATTTTCCAACCGCAGTTTTACCAACCACTGGAGGTTTTCAGGAACATATCCCCCGCGGTTGGGGAGTGGTGCCTGTATTCTACTAGGCATCAGTAGGCCATCAATAATAATAATGATAATAATAGTAATAATTATCGTTGGATTTGATACGGCGCCTTATACGTTGCAATGACGTTTCAAAGTATTTTGCAGGATTTGTTGTAAAGTGGCTGTGTATTTGTAGACGATTAGAAAAGACTCAATGTGTGAGCACTTGTCCCTCACAACACTTCACATCCAGCAACTGCAGAACCCAGTGACGGGTTGCTAATGATCTCCTGAAAGAACTTAATGGCCGTCATCTGTTAAGTTGAAAGGCCTCACTTTGAAACACATTTCTACTGTGTAGATGAAATGATAAAAGTGAATTAGTGCTCAGTGTTGGGTGCTGCAGGAATGCTCTGCGTATTAAATGACTGAGCAATTGTGATGGAGTACTGCTCTGAATAAAGACCAAAGACACGTCGCAAAATGTCAGTAGAAACTCAAGCAACTATAATTCAGCACAAAGTGTCTCACATTCAACCGACAGTGAAATATGGAATTGTTCCTTCGTTAAATTAATGCGGTAACGTAAATGATGGAATGATGCATTCTGACGCAAACTATAGGGTTTGTCCCAATATTGAGGCAAACTGACTTGCGTGCATCTTGAGTGATATCTGGGCCCAGTTTTAAAGCATCGGTTGAGCCCAGTATATTACAGTTTGCTTACTTTCATAATGCTGATCTTGTGGGTGTTTTAAAGTTGAAGAACATAAAGTAAAGAACATGAAAAGGGCCTTTTGGCTCATTAAAGCCCATTCCAATCGTAAACCATTCAAAGGCTATCATACGATAGACTTCATCCTCACCCATATTATAACCTGAGGGCAGATTTTGCAGATACCTCCTAGTTTGCTTGTATGCAGGTTAACTAATAAAATGGGAAGAAAGCTCTGGTTCTCTTCACTAGGGTTTTTGTGGTTGTCTGATCTTTGGAACCAAAAATAGAAAAGAGTAATTTTAAACTGAAATTCAAACATGCTGTGTATGTATCCCCCCCCCCTGGTATATTGTATTCATGCTGCCAAAGATCATAGTGTGACTGACTGACATTATCTGAGGGACCAAATGCTGCAGTTTCCTGGAGACCAAGAGACCCAGAAAAAAAACTATCAGATTACTCCTTGTCACTGCCCCCAGGCACAACGTCTTACATTTATCATCACTTTCTGCTCTCTGTAACTAAGGCAGTTTTCAATCCAGCTGACTAACTTGCCTTCACGAAATTCAACCTTTTTTATATAAAAATAAGTCTTATATGTGGAACTTTATCAAAACTCATCCATAATCTCAGCGAGGTTGAATGTGATTCACCTTTTCTCATTCCTGACGGCCTTATCTTTTCTAATTACAAGAACGTCACTGTGAAATGTTTGGCAAGGATCATGTTACATAAACTCCTTCCAAGCTTTAATTATAAAGTGTTCTGGTCACCATGACATATGGAATCCACTTAAGCCCTTGAGCCAGTACAGAAGAGGCAACGAGGATGATTCTTGGTGTTAGAGAGTCGAATTATGAGGTAGGATTAAGTAAAATGGGTCTAATCTTGAAAATCGATGTCTCTGAGCACATCTTATAGAAGTTTGAGATCGGAAACTTTCTCAATCTCTAACTGAGATTGAGAAAGTAAACCTGGAAAAATATTTATGTTGGTCAGATAGGTGTTGAGTGTGTATGAGAACCCATACTTTGGAGTATCCAATCCGGAAAGAATGCCACCTACAAACATCCTGCGTCTAAAACAGAATATGCGCTCTCTCCCTCCGACTTACTAATTGCAGATAGGACAGGAAGAGCAAACTCTTGGAGAACCTAGAATGTTTATAGGGGTATAGTTTAACCAGCTAAAATTCCATATCTTGCCATTGAGAGCCATGTCTGAGCAAGCTTCCCACCATTTGTCCAGCTCAGAGCACACTACCCTCGTCTAGGGCTTTTTCTTTCGGGTTAATCGAAGCAGCGTAGGAAAATTCCCTAATCCCTTGTAACAATACTTTCAGATGCGTCGAGTTAGCAGGCCAAAAGGTTACAGGTTCAGAGTTGTGAGGAATAATTTTAGGACTGACACGGCAAGTTTTATTTCCCCAACCAGGGAGTGATTAATGGAATAGATTAGCAGTAAGTGTGATAGAAGCCAAGCTGCTGGACTCGTTATTAATGGTTTGATGATGCAATGGGACATCAATATGATTAGTATTCTGTAAAGATGAGATCAAATGGGCCAAAGCATCTCTTGTTGTCATGTGTGATTCAGAGTTCAAACCTAAAACTTTGTTGGTCTATAAATGACTCAGCAACACAAGAGATGGTTGATATTTTTCCCCACTGAGCTATCTAACTTTTACAATTTGGACCACACCAGTGACAGTAAGGTCATGCATATAGTTTGAAGTACAGCTCTGATCATTATTTGCTGTTGGGAGTGGAACTGCTGCTGTTGTTAATGTGATGTTGCACAACATTCATTTTCTGGTTGAACAATCCTCGTTTCCCAGGTTACCAAGATAAATCAATAATTGTTTACAATTAACAAAATAATATTACACACTCGATTTCCAGAGATGCCAACGGAACGAAACCACTGCATTGCATTGGTAGGTTAACTGAGTAACAGGTATAAAGTGGATTTAGTTCAAGTGCTTTCACCCAACATAGAAGCGAGAGGATTATTGCCCATTCAATGAGGTTGGAGTGAAGGACCACAATATGTGGAATAGATGTATAATTATTGAAAATGACTCAATTAATTGTGAGAAACGGTACTAAACTGCGCAACTGAAATGAAAATCAATTGATAATGGCATTGAATGATTTCTCTCATCAGGATTTTGGACTGCAATAATTCACAATCATGCTACAAATTCACAAGTTATAACTGCTAACAAATATACAAGATTAGGTTCATTTTTTTCAAAAATTGTAATCCCATTAATTTGCTTTTTTCAGTGCCTGGGACGTTCTCCCGGTGTGAAATGTAACTTGGTTATTGTTGTTGTTCTCTTCCCTTCTCCCTTCCTTCATGGTGTGATTCATGCCAGAACAAGGTTCCATGATGCTGATCACCTTCTGGTACCTGAAACAAGTGGACATTATTTATGTGTGAGTTTAGATGAGTAACACATTTCCTTACAAAGAGTCACAGCACTTATTCTATGATGTGTTTCAAATCTCTGAGACTCTACCCCGTGTGAAGTTGTTGTTGTTTTTCAACATGCCATAAAAACACAATTAATTTTTCCTCTTACAGTATCATTTGTGCTAAGCAGTGATACATTTTCCTGACCATTAAAATAAATGTATGTTTCCTTCATTCATGGGGTGGATCAGGATGATGCACACGTCAATTACTGGCCTCCACAGCTGAGCACATGCAAATTGGTACTCAGTTAATTCAACCTAATACCAGTTTGGCTTCCATCAATTCAATACAAAAGCAATTTAATGCAATGATTTCAACTCCATTCTCGTGGTTTATGTCATCTGAAACCTCCCGATTGCACTACACACTGGCAATGTAATGCAACTAACAGCTCAATACCGTAACATACACTGTTGTTGTTTTGAGTGATATGCCTGTACTGTTCTAACACTTCTGACCGCGTTACAAACATTATTTACAGCTCCTTCACTAACAAAGAGATTGTATAAATCTGACTGTGATTCACCTCTCTCTGCAATATCTTTTATTTATTGATCCCAAAGGCAATGCTACAGGGAACAGATGTGTCTGTTGTTCCAAATACATCATTACAAAAGGTTCAGTGAGGTGCTCAAATGTTCAATGGATCCGGTCATTGATATTTTTTCTTATCCAAATAAGAGTTAAGTCTCAGTTAAAACCGTATTGCTTCGGAAACCAAAATTCAATAAAAGGTCAACCCTGCCCTTTGCTCAGCTCTGCTGCAGTTGCTGATCCATTGACAATTGTACAGTTGCTCTATCACAATCCTCCACCAGGGGATGCCATGTCACCTCGGTTTTGCTGACGCACACTCTTCGCAGTATCTTAGCTGGTCAAGGCATTCTTCCACCGCAGATGTTTTTCGATGCTGACTCCCATTATTCTCAAATTACTTTGACTATTTAGAGGGTGGTCATGAACACAGCCGACTGGATTAACCTCAGCACCAGAACTGAGAAGAACCCTTTAAACGAAATATTAGCTGAGCTGAGAAACCAAAGTCCTTTTCTGACGATACATTTTAACAAGATTCTGTGCAAGTCCTGAAGGATCCAGAATTAGCTGGTGCTGCAGTATAGCGATACATACCAGGCTGATGGGCGTTTGATAACACTGTACAGAGGCTCTGGATGTTCATTACATACTATATTTTCCCTAGAATGAATTTTTTCGATCAACATTTGATGTTCAACCTAGAATTATAAAAATCATTGTACAAAAGGAGGTTGCAGCTGACTCAGCCTATGTGGGTCCCAGTCTTCTCACTGGAGAAAACTAAAATTCGCTGCTTCTCCCCAGTGCAGATCGATAACATCAATCATTCTTGCCCTGATATAACACTGTGTCATGTCTTTGAGATGTTTCAATGCGCTTCCCCAAATACACTGTATATTTTGTGTGCAAATAGCAGCAACCAATTATGCATAGCAGTGACACCCGGTGTCACACAAACTGTGTGAAATTTTTGAAAACAAAAATTGAGTGACCAATTTTAAAGTTTAAATTTATAAATTGTTGTTATATGTTTTTCCAGTTTCCTTTAAAATGTTATTGACTCAGTTGTCACTGGTGGCTAAAAAAAACACTCTGTGTTCTAACAATGCTCTGTGAGAAACTTTTTTGTAACCTAACCCTCAATTCTGCTAAACATCTAGGATAGACCTGATGCATATTGTTATACAATCCTCAGACGCCAGTGTGGTCTGATCTTTCTGAAGGGAGTGCTCTCCAATGTGCAAACATTTGAGTTATATAAATATCACATCATACCCACAAATTAGCCTCAGGTTAGGAGACCACCATGACTGAAAAGAAAGGCGCTCATTATAGATATGATGTACAGGCCTTTAGAAAGTGTTTCATTCTCTGTGTATGCAAGAAACACGGTTATTTTATACAACCATGAATTTTATTGGGGGCAATTTCTTCTGCAGAGCAAATGAACATTGATCATCAAACCTAACACATTGTGTTGTTCAGGGACTCTGTGATCTTGTATGATGAGATATCCCAGAGAGGATGACAGGTTGGTTTTGAGACAATTTCCTTTCAGTGACAGTTCCTACTTTAAGTCTGAATCTCACTATTGGGGGAGAGGTGATTTGGCCACTGTCAGAACTCTGCACAAAAAGTCAGCAATGTAGGAAGAGCGTCTCTACTGTGGTTTTAAAGGAAAACAAAATTCACATCTAGTGCATTAATTTGTACACTCTCTTTGGGGATTCAGAACAAAATACTGTTTTAAAGTATTGTTCCAGTACAGTGAGAATTCTTAGTATAAAGTGTGATCTGGGGCTTTCCTCCATTCTATGCCCTGCATACTGTTAGTGATGTGAGCTACTACAATGAGGATTCCTTGCTATCTGAAATTATAGTACAGGTATTACTAATAATTCTTAAATTTTGACATAGCTCCAGATTTTGAACTTCAGGTGAAGACGACATAAGTGGGAGGTGCAGAAAGAGTGGGAATGGGGTAAGGTGCAAACGACATACATTCCTATTGTTTTCTGTTCCAAGTCAGTCAGCCAGTGTACTGAGTTATTTCACAATGGGATCTTGGTTATGACTGTCAATTGAATCTATTTCCTACCATAAGTAAGATTTGGCATTTTATGCCCCGTTTAGATTTTGTGACATTACTTTCCATCTTCAGCTTTCTAATTTCAGTACTGCTTGTAAATTGAGGTACTGTACATTGCAGGGAATCCAATGGATATTCCAGACTGCAAATGTGTCTTTTAAACTGCCTATTTCTACAATAAATTCAAGAAGCTTTGCAAAGCAAATGTGGTTGCAGATGATAGAACTTCAAAGCAAGTGAAGCATTGTGCCAGAAATTGGCTGCAGAGAACTACAGCGGTACTGAGGGGAGAAATATCACCCATTTCAATGTTAATCAGAGACATCAAAGTGAAAGTTTAATATTCCCAGTATCATCAAGGAACAATGTAGAAAGCATCAGCTAATGAAGTTAAGGAATGATCTGAATAGAAGGCTATTCTAATCATGATATGTTAGAAAGCATGATGGACTGCCAGCAAGCCCCATTTAAGCGGCAATGAGAATGTTGACTGGTTGCATAATTTTGCCACATTCTAGGTCAGTGTATTGTGTTTTTGCCATAAATACACAACTGCTACATTTGGCAAAAATTCTCCGTGAAGGGCTTTGAGATTTGGTGTTATCTGCACTGTATTCAATGCAAGGATTATTATTGCGTGGTGGAAACCATGCATATTGCTGGGTGAGAAAGACTTTTGGTATCTCAGCCACATTCATTCTGCGGTTAACCACACACATGCATACACACAACATGCTGCTACTGTTTGTAAATGGAAATGGAAGGAAGGACTTTCTCAGCTTTCCTTCCGCTGTGGGAGTACCTTTTTAGGCCTCTTTGTGTGGAGCAGCTTTTTTCTCAATTGATTGTTGGATTGGTGATAAATATTTCAAACACATATCAGCAAATATTGAAACGTCAACTAATGTGGGAATTTTCCCACATCTGGTGTGCATCTGATGCTAGAACACACAGTCAAGACCAACATCGTGTGGCACAGACACCAGTCTTCCATGGCATCCTGCCACGACTAAGCTTAAACACGTCTTTATAATCACAGGCATCAGTCCGGCTCAATTGGAGGCACTCACACCTCTGGGTTTCTGGGTTCAAGTTCCTCATTGGAACTTTGAGCTCATTTCTAGGTTGCTATTCTCTAGGAGGGTGCTGCATTGACACAAGTTCTTCCATTGAATGAGATTTTAAATAATGTTTCCGTCTAGCTGTTCAGATGGATGTTAGAAGTCACTTGGCAATATTTGAAAAGAGAAGGGAATGTTTCTTGGTGCCCGCATAAAAATAATCTGTCACTTTTGGTTTCCTGGTGAGGACTAGGATGAGCTTGACTTCATGGGTGTTTGTGGGATGTTGCTCTACACAAATTGGCTCCTGCATTCACCTACGAATACACAATCATTAGAATTAACAGAAATGACTGTGACGGAAAGTCTACTTTTGGGCGCAGCAAGTGAAGCATGCGGCCCTGTAGGCACCCAATGTTTGATAGATGTCAAAAGAGGGCACCTTCAGTGGTATAAAAAGACATTTGCTCTGGCCACCATTGCTGCAAATTCAAATCTACAATGCTGATTTTATTCCTTGCCAATTTCCTCCCCTGCCCCTCTGGAAAGCAATTGATATCAAATCCCTGCTTGTCCAGCACCTAGGAGATCCTCCCGACTTGAAAGATGTTCTACAAATTTGTATTGCATTTATTTCTGATTCTCCTGGTGGTTCATTCCTGTAGGCCCCAGTCACCCGAGAGGTTATCCTTGACATTAGCTTCAACAATAAGTATTGCAATGGTATTCAATACAGTGCTCTCAGTCAAGCTCATCCCAGTCTTCACCAGAAAACCAAAATTGTGCATTTACTTGACAGAGATCAAGAATAGGAACCACCTGGTATTAATCTCACTGACCACAAATGAGTACAAACACGACATATGTATTCACTTACCTACAAAATTAAACCCAATCGCAATGCTTTAAACACACAGAAATCCTTGTGATTTCACTGCTTCCAGCACTAATTGGGTTCTTAGTATCTTATCCAGGGAGTGCAAATAGATTTCAAACAAACATTTCAGACTTATCTGAACACACCAATTAGCTGCTTTGGAGACATCACAAACAGTCTTCAACAATTTTTATATTCATCCATCAATGCTCAGTGCCTCGTCCCAAGCCTGCGTCAAATCTGATTTTTGCTTGAAATTGCTCACTGCATCAAGAATTACTGTAGAGACTTCAGTAGCAAATATAGAATCAGTGCTCTGGGAGATTTGTGACTGTGGAGCAGCGTTACCATGGTAACGTATCTTCTTCGACTTTTTACACACCAACACAACAGGCAGCACAATGCAATATATTACTAAACATTTGCTATTTTTAATTGAGGGATGTTTATTCCCCCATTTGCATTTCCCCTCTCCTGAATGTGACTCCTGCTGGGGCAGTTCCACAGACACTATACTCTCGAGGACTAGGCCCATTCTTAACATGAGAATTAAGCCCTTCAAACCAGCTCCTTGTGCACAGATAGTCAACATTTAGCCTTCTTTGGCCATTTATTCAATCTCCTATGGGACTTTTTGCAAAATGTCTCCCTATCCCTCAAAGAAAACTGAGAAACTTTAGAATATCTCTCCATCTCCATATATCCGCCATATCAACCCTTGGTCTCTGCTTTGTGCAGAGGACATTTACTTAGCCAAAGCAACACAGGAACCATTGTACTCAGTGTGTATCTGACAGTCCACAACAACAATAACAACAAGAAAATTACACTTGTATAGCGCCTTTCACATCAGGAGGCGCTGGATAGTCATTGTTTCAGACCCGAGCTGGGGTCCAAACATATGCTTAAATCCTGTAATCATATTTGAAGTAGTCATTTAGGGTAGCTTTTTGAAGGAGTTAATGAACATGCTTTTTTCCTGGGAGTCTGGGGAAATATATTCTTTATTTTAGATATTAAGCCAAATCAAATTGTTCAGACATGGTCCTAACATTGAAGGAATAAATTGATCAATCTTGTAGTATATTACATGTAACATTTATTGACAGTGGATATTACTCCAGATTTAAGCACAAGTTAGAGTGATTTTAATTACAGCAAGTAGCTCATTTAAACTGCTTGGAGACAAATGGAAAAACCATGAAGGGAATGACCATAAATATAGATGGAGCTGAGTACAGGATGGTGGAAAATAGTTCTGGATATTCAAGTTACACTTGCATGCAGTCCAGTATTTCTTTCCTTACGTCTGGTTGATTTTATCAGAAAGTGGCAGGTAACAACATGAGAAGAGACAGGAACATAGACCTCAGAGGGTCTATTAAATCAGAACTTGTTGCTCATCTCTAATATTAAGTGCAACGGACTTGGACTACTCTACTGGCTGAGTAAGAGTTTAATCCCTAAAGTAAAATAAATGCTAACCATCTGATGATAACTGGCACTGTTGTTGAGAAGTAACCTGCTGACAGGTTTGTTTCCAGCAGTAACTGGCTCCTGGCTTTACTTCTGAAATGAGTTGTTAGCCTGTGGGGATGATGAAGAGGCAAGAAGTTTAGGAGAAGTACACGCGGTTACCATAGCAATAGCCTCTAAGAAGGAGAAACAAATATCTGCATATCCAGCCTGGTTATCATTTACATCCATGTGTTTGGACTCTCTGTACTTTGGTGCTAAACGCAAGGTCATTGAAGATGGAGCGGATGTGTAAGTGAAACTTCTTTTTCCCCACCATCTCACCCATTCCGCTCCCGAAGGCAGTACCTTATCCTGGGTTGCAGTTCCCAGGAATTCTGGATGGAGTAGGAGTATATTGAAGAGTCACTCATTTCATGCTTCTCTCTCACACATATCCCAAGCGGGTAGGTTGAGAGGTAACGTGAATATGATGCACAATATAGGACAGACACCAGGAAAAGTAACCATGCAGAAGGAATTAATTACATAAGGGTGCTAGCAGCCAGAATGCTGGACTTATTGCAAATTCAATGTTGTAGTAAGAACATAAGAATTAGGGATAGGAGTAGGCCATTCGGCCCCTCAAGCCTGCCCCACCATTCAATAAGATCATGGCTGATCTTCCAATCTAACTCCACCTGGCCGCTTCATCTCCATATCCCTTAATCCCTGTATCCATAAGAAATCTATCAATTTCAGTTTTGAATATGTTCAAGGACTGAGTATCTACAGCCTTTTGGGGTAGAGAATTCTATAAATTCACTACCCACTGAGTGAAGAAGTTTTTTTTCCTGAACTCAGTGCAAAAAGGCTGACCCCTAATCTTAAAACTATGACCCCTAGTTATAGTTTCTCCAACCATAGGAAACAGTCTCCCACTGTCTACTCTATCAAGCCCCTTAATAATCTTATAGGTTTCTATAAGATCACCTCTAATTATTCTATATTCTAGAAAACAGGGTAGATATAGCAAGTAACAGGGTAGGTATTCTGGAAGCGTGAAGGCAAATGGATAGAAAAATCTTTTCCTTTCATGATTTTGTGATGCTTGGAAACCAGTGGAAAATAGTTTTTTTCTTGGCTTCCAGCAGCAAATAAAAGCCAGATTGTTCCCAATGTCAATGTAATGCCAACAGTGAGGTGTGCACGAGACACTTACTATGCTTGTGTTTCAGCAAAATCTGCAATCTGATGTTTGACCCACATTATCACAAGGTGGTGTAGTTCTGCTACAAATGAGCCTTTTTTTTTATAACCTCACTGAAAAGAAGTACATTTCACAGAGAAGAAACCATCTTGACCCAGTGTATAAGAAACTTCAACCAACTTTGGTAAATACATTGCAAATTAAATGAGTTTGAAGTAAAACTGGCACTGGATTCAGCCTGGCTCGGGCTCTGACTTAACAAGCTGTGCGGTGCAGAATCACAGCAATGTGGAGGGCTTGATGCTCTCAGCCTATTGACTGTAATTAGGCTGGTTTCTGAAGAGCAATTATCCTGCAGTTGAAAAACAAACAGCCTCCAGCAAATTATATTCTTAGAGAAAGGATGTACAATGAAACTTAACTGCTTTGGAATTCAAAGGGCGATTCTTTTGAACAGTAATTGCCCATATAACTTTTTTAAAATGTATATCTTTGGTAACTTAACTCACTTGCTGATTCAAAGGATGATGCTGTATGTAATAGAGTTGAATAGAACAGTAATATCCAGGGAGAGAAGGAATGGGTGGTGGTGGGGGGAACGACAAATTTTATTCCCCTGATCTGGGGGTTCAAATCTAGAGGGGTGGAGAGCAAGAGGGATGAGGGTATGATTGAAGATACGGTCAAAGAGGAAGGTCTTGATGCAGGAAAAAGGAGGGTAAAGGAGGAGGAAGATGGGGGTAATCTTACTCTATCTGGAAGCAGTTTCATAAACAGATTTTATTTGGGAGAATCTCACACCACATGGAAAGGTGAAGTGACTTAGAAGAGTGAGGCTGGATACAACATTCGAAATGAGTATAAATAAAAGCAACAAAGTTGCTCAACATTGATTGCAGAAAAAGGCTGCACATTAGGTTAAAGTAATACTCATGTACACTAATGCTGCACTGGAGTCTATGTCAAATGCAGCCACAGTGACTGCATGTGACCACCCACCTGATTTTATGCAGCCACAGAAACCCTCTGGCTAGTCCTTGTCACTGCAAAACTTAAGAAAATCCTCAACAGACCTAAAATTTCATTAAATTTGGGTCAAAACATTTAGCAAATAGGGCAACACTGCCATTCGCCCCCACTCACCCACTGCATGAGGTGTTGCTAAACAATATCATGGCATAATCACTGTTAACCGCAAAATTCATTACAACTGCAACTACAGTTCAGGTCCTTAATCTCATAGACTGCAACAATCATCTCAAGTGCTGCAATTTGGTTTGAAGGTTTAAGGTTGCAACACAGCAAAGCCATTGTTTGCTAAATCTACGCAGCACTAATGTGAAGGGAGGCTGTGATAAAGGATTGAAACCTACCTTGGTGATTTCACTGTTTTTCACAAATGCAGAAGTCGTCAGCCAATACCTTACATCACTTCTGTAGATCAAGGCAAGGTACATAGCTGTTCTACGCTATGGACAAGGCACCGGTTATATAAATAAACAATAATCCTTCCATTTGATATAGGGCTTTTCAAATCTTCCAGAAGTCTCAAAGTGCTTCACAAAGTGCAACAACAAACAAACAGAATATACTGTAAAGTGAATTGATTGTAAATTTTGTGGGCGAAATGCCAATTGCGCACAGGAGTATCCCACAGACAGTCATGGATTGAGAAGGCCAATTTTTTTTTGAGGGATTATCATCAGGCATGTGGAGTAAGGAAACCTTCCCAAGATTTCACCCTCCCTGGAATCGAACCAAGTGCACTCGCTTGCAAGACAAGTGCTCTAACCACCGAGCTACACAACTCCTGTTCAGGGATAACGGCAGATTTTTCATATGATTAAGTATTTTCAGGGACAGGTCACACTGCAGCCAACAGTAAATGTAAACACACACTGAGACCAACAAAACCATTTGTTTGAGAACCAGTAGTGCAGGGTTCACACTTGCAATGCCCTGGTTATGATGCATGTCTGCCAGAACAGATCACAGCATTTGAGTGTGGTACCAACTGTGCTAATGATGGAGGAGCTGGGACTTGATGGCTGCAAAGGTTTTGTTAATGATAGAGGAGCTGGCTATCAAGCATTGAACAGGCGGTGTTGCTGATAGAGGAGCTGATATTTGATTTTAACGGCATATTTATGTTTCACCTCCGGCAGCCAGAAAGGAGTGTTAAAGTGGGGACGTCTGGCAAATAGGTTCCACTTTCTGCACCAGCTCCCCGTCTTTCTCACAGCGGTATGGAGGGCGCTATATAAATCCAAGTTGTTGTTTTTGTAGTTATGATATTGGACTCCCGTGGCACAAGAGTATCTCTGAAAACAAGGCAATGTTATCACTCAAAAACAACAATAATAGCGACCTCCAGGCCTGATGGCATCCCAGAGCACCATGAGAAAGAACGGATCCCGGGGCCGAGCCAGGGGGAGGGGGAAAATGGTGACCGAACGCACGGTCGAAAAGAAAGGTCTTTAGCCGAGACCTGAAAGTAAAAAGGGAGGCGAAGGGAGTGAGGAAGGGACATTCCTCGGGGCATAGTGGCTGAAGGCACAGCTGCCAATGGTGGAGCTGAGGATTCAGGGGACAAGGAGGAGGCCAGACCCAGTAGAGTGAAGGCAATGGGTGCTGTTGTGAGGAGAGAGGAAGCCAGAGAGGGAGGGGGTGCAGAGGAGTGGAGGGATTTGAAAACAAAAGTGAGGATCTTGAAATCGATCTTTTCTGGGACAGGGAGCCAGTGGAGTCTGGCAAGGGCTGGGGTACTCAGGGAGCGGAGTTTGGTATGGCTAAGAATATGCGTGGCAGAATTCTGGATGACCTGGATTCTATGGAATGCGTTGCCTGAAAAGTTGGTGGAGGCTGAATCGATAACAGCATTTAAAAGAGAATTAGATCTTTATTTAGGAAGAACAGGTGGATTCGGTTATGAGGAGAGAGCTGGGCAGTGGGATTGAGTTGCTCTTTTCAAAGAGCCGGCACAGACTAGATGGGCCAAATAGCCTCCTTTTGTGCAGCAAGATCCTATGATATGAATGGTAGCAGAGGGGAGACAGGTGAGGAGGGCATTGAATAGTCCAGCTGAGAGATGACAAAGGCATGGACCGGGGTTTTGGCAGCTTTCTGGGTGAGATATTGGCAGAGACAAGCAATGCGTCAGAGATGGAAAAAAGCGGTGCTAGTGAGCGACCGGATGTGGGGGAGGAAGGATAATTGGTGGTCGAACCTGATGTCTAGGTTGTGAACAGGTTCGGAGAGTTTTAGGGACAGGTCAGGTAGGTGGAAGAGGTGAGAGCCTTGGGATTGAAGACGTTGACGAGAGCCAAAGAGTATGGCTTCCGTCTTGACAACATTTTACTAAAGGAAATTCGCCCTCATCCAGCTCCTGATGTCGGACAGACAGGCTGACAGAACATCATGGGACTGGGGGTCGCAAAGTGAGGTGGAAAAATAGAGTTGGGTGTCATCAGCGTACATGTGGAAGTATCCTATGTCTGTGGATGACATCGCCAAGAGGGAGCGTGAAGATTTGGAAGAGAAGGGGCCAAAGATGGATCCCTGGGGTATCCCGCAGGTAACCAGGTGAGAACGGGGGGAAAAGCCTTTTGGGAAGATGTACTGCTGGCGGTTTGTGAGGTAGGACTCGAACCAGGCGAGTGCGGTCCCATTGAGGTGAATGATGGAGGACAGGCAGTGGAGAAGGATGGCATGATCGACTGTGTCGAAAGCAGCGTAGAGGTCCAGGAGGACAAGGAGGCAGACGGTCACAGATAGAGAGGATGTCGTTTGTGACTTTCTCACTCTGTACTGTGGACAGGGTGGAAACCGGACTGGAGGGGTTTGAAAAGGGAGTGGGAGGAGAGGTGGGCGCGGAGTTGATTGGCAACAACGCGTTCTAAGACTTTGACAATTAAGGGCAACGTTGAAATAAGGCGGTAGCGGCTTTGAGGGATCTAGGGAAGGTGTTTTGAGGAGTGGGGTAATGACAGCGGTTTTGAGGGGGGGGCATGGACTGATCCTGAGGAGAGGGACTGACAAATGATGTGAGCCAGCAGTGGGCAGAGGAGGGGGAGCTGGGTGACCTGCAAGTTGGTGGGAAGGGGGTCGAGACAGCAGGTGGTGGGTTTCATTGAAGTGATGATGGGTCAGAGGGAGGAAGGAGAGATAGGGAGGAAGGAATGTAGGATGGGGGTCGTGGTAGGAGCTGATGACAGGGAGGGTGAGGGGGATGCAGAGGGGGTAGGTGGTGGGTGACAAGAGGCAGGAGGATGAGGCTGCCTGGTGAATATTATTTATTTCAGTGGAAAAGAAGTCCATACAATAATAATAATCCTTGCATTTGATGTAGCACTTTTCACATCTTATCAACATCTCAAAGCGCTTCACAGAATATACTGTAGAGTGAATTGACGGTATATTTTGGGGGAAACGTGACAGTTAATTACGCATAGCAGTTTCCCACAAACAGTCGTGGATTGAAAATACCAATTTTTATTATGGTGTTTTTTTTGGATAGATTATTATTAGGCATGTGGAGTAAGCAAAATTGCCCAAGGTTTCGCTCTGACCTGCCTGGATTCGAACACAGGTCTCATGCCTGTAAGGTGAGTGCTCTAACCACTGAGCTACAGGAGCGACCTCCTCACACTTGGCATTTGATGTGAAGTTTGAGGAGGCTTAAGGACGCGCACTTGACATGGTTCTGGACATTGGTAGGGTGTGCTTAGAAAACTTCATTACAGTCTATCCGTTTATAATATTAGAAAAACTAAATACTGTACTGCAGATGCTGGAAGCCTGAAATTAACTCTAATACGTTCTATGAAGCACTTTGAGGTGCTGCAACAATGTGACAAGGCTACATCAAATGTAAGCATTATTGTATTTTACAGAGACGCAGGAGTCAGTGGAACAACAAGTTAATGAAGCCCTATATTCGTCACTTCATTGTGCCATTAGTTGGTAGCATTCTCGGCTCAGAGTCAGTAGGTTCCCACATCAGAACTTCCATCTCCTCATCTATGCTGATGCCCCAATGCAGTGTTGTTATTGTTGGAGGTGCCCACCCTTTCAATGAGACTTAAAACCAAGGCTCCTTCTACCTAGTGTCTGGCGATATATCGATAGATCGGTTATATCGGTATAACTTTTCATATCGATATGCCGATATTGGAAATTCAAATATATCGATATATCGAAAAATTCGATAGTAAAAAAAATTGATATATCGCAAATATCGGTATATCATGTCCGGCGATATATCGATATATGGGTTACATCAGTATAAAGCAAACTTGTTCAACTTACCTTGTCGCCGGCATTGCACTCCTGGGCCTAGAGCATGGAATGCGAATCAGAATGCGCGCACACCTCCGAATGCGCCCGCATGCGCAGTACAAAAAAACCCGGAGATATCGATATGAGCCCACCGATATATCAATATCGGAAAATTTTGCTATCGACGGACCCTACTTCTACCTGTTCAGATACATGTTAAAGATCCCATGGCACTATTTGAAAAGAGATGGGAGTTTCTCTCGGTGTCCTAGCCAAATTAGCTGCTGTCTAAATCTGCACAATAAAAACACTTTACAATAAATCCTGCAAAACGCTTCGAAACATCTTCCTCATTTGAAAGAGACTATCCTGAACATAAGAATTAGTACTATATCCTAGGCTACCGCTGATATCAGAAACAAAGGAACAACCTTACACCTCGGGCTGGGAGAGATCTGAATATCACAAGTAAATCCTTTGAGGAGGTTTTGCAATGATGGCAGCCCAATCCCCAAAAGGCAAAAAAAAATCAACTTCTCTTCAAAGTTTAAGTTGGGTAATGTGTCACTTATGAATGTTGACTACCGTATATCTCCGCGTATAAGGCGCACTTTTTTGCACGTCGGAAGATCTCGAAAGTTGGGGGTGCGCCCTATACGCAGGTACAAGAAATTTGGAGCCTCGGAAATACAGTAAACAGGAGGGGCGGCCGGCGCGCTGTCAGCCGGGGTTTGGTCAGTGTCTGTCGGGGGTTGGGGGGGAGCGGGTGACGGGGCTTCGGCCTCGGCCGCCCGGGCAGCGGCAGCAGCAGCGGACTTCAGTGCTGTGCTTACCTTCTGCCGAACCCAGTCTGCCTGCCTCACTCCCTGCCGCTCTCTCACCCTGCCTGCCTGCCTCTCCCTCCCTTCCTCCCTGCCTGCCTGCCTCTCCCTCCCTCCCTGCCTGCCTGCTTCCCTCCCTCCCTCCCTGCCAGCGTGCCGGCCTGCCTCTCTCCCTCTCTCTCTCCCTGGCTGCTGGCCTGCCTCTCTCCCTCTCTCTCTCCCTCCCTCTCTCCCTCTCTCTCTCCCTGGCTGCCGACCTGCCTCTCTCCCTCTCTCTCTCCCTGGTTGCCTGCCTGCCTGCCTCCCTCCCTGCCTCCCTCTCTCCCTCCCTGCCTGCCTGCCTCTCTCTCTCCCTACCTACCTGTCTCTCCTGTCTCTCCTCCCTTCTGCCGGCAATATCATTGAAAATGCTTCAGTTTTTTTTCACCAAGAAAAGGTCAAAAGTGGGGGGTGCGCCTTATACGCGGGTGCGCCTTATACGCGGAGATATACGGTATATCCTGGATAGTAAGTACACAGCATGATAGTGACACAAACAATGGTACTCCCACAGGCTTATATCAAGAACATCACACATTGAGCAAAATTACATGCAGGAAATCAAAAACAATTATGAATAATAAATGTTCATGGTTAACCTTCAGATTATCATGTTGCAGCAAACTGATGAGTTAATTCATTTGGACACCAGCTGGTTTGAGTTTCTCTTAATGCATATATTCACAAAACCTTGATAAAAATCCCTTCAAAAACTCAGCCTGGCACATGCATGTGGCATCCGCAACAATTGCTGTCTCTTCAATAAGAGATATCTCTTCATTCAAATGAAAACCTTAGCTCTGGCTTTTTTTCAGTTTCTTTATAAAAAATAAAACTTTGTTTGTTTCCCCCTCCTCTCCAAACAGCATCAACTCACACCGGATGAAAGTTCCACAAGACCTTACTCGGAGACTTTCCCCAAGTGCCTATTGTTGATGTGTGATCCTACACAATGAGCACTAGCTTGCCAGACCTGATTGTCTGAATTGGGGGAATTTAATGATACAAAATGAAATTTACAAGCTACATATGGGATGACACTTTCCTCAGGTTGAGGAAGCAAAAAAACAAGGGGATAATTTTTTCATATTGCAGCTAAACATTAAATCAGAGAACATTTCTTCGTGCAAAGAATTGTGAGGAAGTTGAACGTCCTGGAAGGATGCAAATGTACTATCAAGTGCGATCTTTACAAAGGAAGATAAAGAATTGTAAGGGTATTATGGGATAGAGAGAAAAGGGAGGAAAATAGGATTAAAAGATCTGCCAATGATCTAACGAAATGACAGAACAGTCTCTAAAACCACAATGGCCTACTTCTGTTCCTTTACGTCTGAACCAATCCTAATTTAGTTCCAGTATCTATGATTTAAAAGGACTGCTCTAGAATGAAGGTATTGTTACTGTGCAGCTGACTATCATTGGTCTCAGCATTGCCCATAATTAATGATGTGTCTTCAGTAATGACATGTTGTTTCTAATATTGCTGCAGGTAATGTGCATTTGTCCCTGCATCGTAATTGTAGTAAAGGCAATTTACCAGTAGCTGAAGGGCAGTGCAAAGACTCCCAGTATGTGGGAATACAAATGTGAAAATTATACTTTAGCAAAATGTGTGCAGTACTATCAGTGAACCCTTACTGCACTGCATTGATGAAGAGCTGGAATGAACAACTGTTGCAGTGACAATCAATCATAATCACTGTGTGTATATATATATATATATAAGATCACTTCTGATGTGTGAAAAGTTTGCTCTCTGTTTTGCAAAATTGTTCCAGTCCTTCGGAGGGAGGCATTGCAGTACCCTCAAACAGGAAAGTATCAAGATTAACCGGCTTCAATTGCTCAAGAGTTGCTGATGCAGACGTTTCGGCACTTAGCAAGAACAATGTAGATTTTTGGTGATTTATATATTCTCCTATCTGAAGTATGGATGTTTGCAGAAATTCATAAAGAATTTGCAAAATATTTTGTCGCTCACCGAAGCAAACGCAGGCAGTAGTGTTTTTGTTAAAGAAATAACCTTGAAGATTTGCAAAATTCCTTGCAATCTGTTCTGGGAGCAAAATCCTTTATTAATTCAAGGTTTAGTCCTGATTGACATTCAGGGTGGGATTTATGTGGATGGATATTATCAAAACCAGTTTAAAGCATCAACTTGTATATATATCCAAGCCCACAGTCATTAACTGGTTTCTACAGTTGCTGCAACCTTCACATATCTCTACACACAATGACTATATTCCTTAATTACAGTGCAGAAAATAGATCCAGATGACAAATCGCATTGAAAATCATAATCATAATCACGGCATCCACCCCCCGAATATATGATTCCCCCTCCTTAAATCAACACAAGGTTTGCCATTTTCTTCCCTAGAAAGACATATAGATAAGCGATCAATTCAAATGAACAACTGATCATTAACAATTCAGTTAGTGGTTAGTTATATTTAAATGTTGCTTACTAACTCTTAGTTTTGCTGAATCCCCAAGAGCTGGTTCAATTAGAAGTGTTTAATGCTATGTACATGTTCTGGCTTCCTTTCTAACCAGTCTAGTCATCGATCTGATAAATCTTTGTTTTCAAAGAGCATCCATACATAGTACACAGGGAAAATTAATAGCGGGAGTGGAAGGCGAGTAGGAATGCTGACATTACAAATTGCAGCACAAATGCAGATTATTTTTGTTGTTGAATCCATTGTGTCAGAAATCAAGGACAAAATGGCCCCAGTGCACACCTTTCTCTTCACAACCGTCCGGAGATAATCAACAGAAGCTGCAGTTGATCAATAAGTGCTTAGTGAAGGCCTTATCAGTGGCTGGGATCAATTTGTTGGTTGTTCGTTAAAATGCTGCTCTCGCCTTCCCTTGATGGATGCTTTTAGCTGTGGCCTTCACAAAACAATCCCTCAATGGCTGAACCAGTTTATCCAATAAGGAGCTGAACTGTTAAGACAAGAAAGGACTCACATTCAATCCTGGTGTACACTGATTTAACCGATCTCAGTATACAGTAGAAGCCTGTTTATCCGTGACCCAATTAACCGGGAAAAAAAAATGCTTTTTTACCGATTTTTTACCGAGTGTGCTGGAATCTTTATTAGTAAGTAGCTGTACAATATTCTGTTACTATTTAGTGTATTATTAATATAGTATGTTTTAAAATAAGTAAATTTTTTGTGTTGGGTTTTTGGCAACTTGCCGCCCGATTATCCGGCACAGTCAATTAGTTGACCCCCCACCCCGAGCGTGCCGGATAATTGGGTTTCTACTGTATATGACAACTGTTCGTATTCCCCATCAATTGGGAGACAATCCACAGAATTGTAAAAATACTTCAATTCAATCTTAACTTAGAAGCCAAGTCTTTTCAAGAATCTTGAAAAAACAACTTCCAAATTCGGATTATATTTCAGAATCTCACAAATAGAAGAATTAGAGGTGATTTTATAGAAACCTATAGGATTATTAAGGGGCATAATAGAGTAGACAGTGGGAGAATGTTTCCCCTGGTTGGAGAAACTATAACTAGGGGACATAGTTTTAAGACTAGGGGTCAGCCTTTTGCACTGAGTTGAGTAAAAACCTCTTCACTCAGAAGTTAGTGAATTTATGGAATTCTCTACCCCAAAAGGCTGTAGATACTCAGTCCGTGAACATATTTGAGACTGAGATTGATAGATTTCTTATGGATAAAGGGATATGGGGATAAGGCGGGTAGGTACAGTTAGATTAGAAAATTAGCCACATTCTTATTGAATGGTGGGGCATGCTCGATGGGCTGAATGGCCTACTCCTGCTCCTAATTCTTATGTAAATTCTACTCAATCTGAAAATTTAAGATGGGATAAAAGCTTGTGAAATTCCGAGCCTCTAATTGAGTGTCTCACAGTCTGTCTGTCTGACTCTCTGCCACGACACATTCACACACAATGAATGCTCAGATGAGAAACCAGAGAATGACTGGCATCTGTGGAATTGTAATGCATTAGAAGGGAAAATGATTCAAATACTTTCAGAGAGTGAAAATATTTTTCTGCCACAACTTAACTGTAGGGAAATGTTTGTTTTTTGCCAAAGAAAGCTATGGATTTGAATGTTCTCATGAAATAACACTGAATAAGTTAAACATCAGGCTCATACCTATTAATCAAGCTTCAATTAATAAGAAGAAATAATCATTTGCGCCTTTCATAACAGGAGAGCGTATCAAAGTTTTTCCACAGCTTTTACTGTAAAATGTAGTGACTGTATATTTTGCAGGTGAATATGGGAGCCAGTTTGCATGTAACAAACAATAACAACTTGCATTGTCCTTCACACGGGGTATCACCTCAGAACCCTGAAGCCATGAGCCTTTTTAAAAAAAAAGTAATAACACTGCAACAAACGTCTGTATATTTTAAATAAACTGAAGAGCTGACAAAAGCATAGAGATATGAAGAAATTTCATTCTTTACATAGAGTGAAATTTTTTTATTGAATGAACTAAATGGCAATGCCTGTTTTTCTTTCAAAAGGGAATTGGATAGGTATTTGAAAAACAAAAATTTGCAGGGCCATGGGGTCAGAGCGGGGGGCTAGTTGGACAGCTCTTTCAGTGAACTGAGTCGAATGGTCACCGTCCACACTTGTACACTGTAAGATTCCATGATTCTATGCATCAGGTATCTCAGGAAAACTGGGTGCATTTCAATAAGAGTTTAATGTTTATATTTGCAAAGTGAGTTTGCCTTTTAGCAGCAGAGAGTATTCATATCTTTACTTAATTAGGACATGCTTTCAGAATCCGAGTTGCAAATCGAGTGGAAAATTTGCAGTGTGGAGGGAATAAGGGTTTCCTGAAATGGGAGGAAAATTTCAACTAGTCGAGACATTCATTACAAACCATCCATGTTATTGTTTGGTTTGGGTCCCAAACTGCAATGCTCTGTGCAATGTTCCCCCGATATTTTTTTCAGTCTCCCATTGATTTCATGGAAGTCACCAAAATACCTGTTTAATCGAGTGATGCTTTGGTCTCTTTGCCGTTCAGGAGTAGACTTTATTTTGGACAGTTGCCGATGTGTTGTGTGCACGTGCAGGAAAATATGCCGTGCTCAGCAAGAATATATATTACATATAGAGGATTGAAAATTGTAATGAATATCACGTGGTTAAAATATCTGCTCCTGATGAAGTCCCTGTCAATGACACCTCTCCCGACACTGTGCTTGAATGGACTAAGTCGACATGTCTTAACCTTCCACCACTCAGATCACCACATTTTAGTACTAATTTATAATAATACAGTAAATTCCTGATAACTTGTCACCGACAATTACATCATCGTGCTGTCAATATCCTGACCACATTTATTTGTGTATTTATGCGTATGCCCAACTTGCTGCTCCTGATAACTCAGCGATGAGTTATCAGGAGTTTATGATATTATTAGTAATAATCCTTGCACATTGGGATGACATCAGGAAGTTTCATATGAGTTGAACTACAGTATAATGACTTTGTTGGCGAACTTGGCAGCCAATTTATGCAGGAGAAATGGCACGGATTCTAACATTAGATAAAGTGAACATTTTTCAAAATCTTGTCTGCTTGGCAACTCTCCCTCACTATTCACATCGCTCAGGAGATTAACTGGGCAGAGTTCATGGAAATGGAATTATGCTGAATCCATTGGAAGGAACAGTCTTAATATGTTTTTACGCATCCCTACTGACTGACTGAACACCAGCATTGTTTGAGGGAGACAGAATTCTCTGAAGGCTGATCCTTTCCCCGTCAAAGCTCCCTCAAACACAAAGGATAAAGGCAGACTATTTGAGGAAGAGAAATAGAGCAGTAATTATTAAAAAAAACATAGTTTAGCAAAGTGCCCAGTTTGCTACCAGTTTTATACTATAGGGTAACGAGTCACCTATGAGTAATCAGAATGCTGAACACTACAGACATGTCATTAAGTTTTTATGTACTGGGTATGAACATGCTTAAACTCCAATAGTTGTTGCATGATTAATATAATTGCATTTAAGATCCTTAGTAACAAATTACTTATTTTAAAAAATACTCTATTGTTTGTTCCTTCCATTTATCGTAATCTTTCTGGAGGTGTCACCTTTTCTCCCATCACAGACTGTAGATTTTGATACATTATTCAGTTCTTGGTTACTTAATGGGATGTGACCTAGAGGCAGTGTCTTTGCTGTTCAAAATATGAATTAATGGCAATAGGCATTGCTGTAAGGGAATCCAGCTCGACCAGCTCTTTCAATACCTCAGTTAAACCTGCAATAGTTTCCGCATCATTAATATAATATAATCCTTGCATTTGATATAGTGCTTAGGGGTTGAGGTTTCCACATTATAATATGGGAGGGATAAGAGTAGATGTGAAGAAATTAGTCCTTCACTTCATGACTGTTTGTGGGAAATTGTTGCATGCTAATTGGCTATGTTTGGCTACAAAATATACAGTCACTACATTTCACACAACAAGTTACGGATTTGGACACACACAGAGGTTTAGAGGGGTGGAAGACAAGGAAGGTAGGGGTAGGAGGGTGGTCAAGAGTACAGCTGAAGAGGAGAATCTTGAGACATAATTCCTTGAGGTGCTTTTAGATGTCTGGAATACAGTACAATAAGGCATTATATCAAAACAAGGATTAATTATTATTACACTCTAGAAACACACCACTGCCTTTGTTATTCCTTGATTTGAGGACAGTTGGAATAGAGCTGTCTTCACAAAAGGTTTTGTCTTCACAAAAGGTTTTGATTTTTTTGCAGGCACCAGTGATTGATTTTGAATTTAATATTAGTGATCTTGATTTTGGTTCATGGTATTTTACAGGGCACAACATGGCCTGAGTATACAAGGCTAATCTGTGGAAATACGCCAATCATATGCAAAAAAAAGCCTCCAGCAGGGATCGCATGTGTTGTCCCTTAACAATCCATTGAAGGTAAGTAAAATAGATGCCGAGACTTTTTTAAAATATATTTGAACCCCAAATGGGAGTCAATTGCTTTAAGCGTTACAAATAAATACATTTTGTGACCATGAATCCATAATCATCCGCACCGTCATATCAGACCTGATGGCACATCTGTTCAAACAGATGCAGTCTTGTCAGAATAATTCCTTAAGGAAGAAAGTGAGTGTCTGATGAGCAGAATCAGAGACAACACAGAGAAATGAAAGGCAAAGATGACCCAGCAAACTTCAGCTAGTGAGTAGTACCAGGGATGTCCAGCAGTAATTCCTTGTCTGGGTAGATCTTAACTAGGATGGAAATAGAACATTATCTTCTGTATCCAGTTGAGGGAAAGAAAAATCATTGTACTCTTCATCACCATCCAGCAGAAATTATTCTTTTAACGAAATTTTTCTCCCAATATCTTTCCATTTTACTTTCAGATATGCACAAATTGTAAATATTATTCTTATTATTATGTTACAATTTCTTGCGTTGCATGAAAATAAATTGAAGGATTTAGAAAATGCCACCAGGCATTTTTAAAATTAGCTTTGAGGAGGCATGTACACATATGAAATGCTATGTATTCAGTTTAATACATACAAAGGCCAGGTGATGCAGCTAAGCAACAAGACAAGAGAAAAGAATCACTCCCCATGTTCCTGGTCTCCTCTCAATTCACACATAGCTTGGTGCGTCACCTGATCCTGTGCGTTTGGGGCAACACAGCGTGCCAGTTTATATGAAGTCAATAAAGCTAATGAGATGCTAAGAAGAATTGAGATATTTGCTGTAACTCTGTGGCATTAATGCAATCGCATTCATTTACTGGAAATTGATCAATTAGATGCTAATTTCAGAATGTAATACTATAATTGAGATAGATGCTGGAAAATTCCCCGCTCAAATGACAGATTTTATTTTCACGAATTCTTGAGTTTGGCATCATTCTGCCTAAATGGTAATGACAAGGGAAGGAGAATTATTCAGGTATTGTATTCAGATATTCAGGCTGTAATTGATCTGCAACAGTACTAGTTACAAATTTCATAATTTTCATTCTTCACTGTTTGTCTGGTTTCCTGGGGTCCACAAACAGCTGTAATTAGCATGAAAGTATGAATTACCCTTTCAGCAGTGAATTTCATTTGAAGTTTGCTCCATATAAACAAACATTTATCTGTGATCTCATGTAGTTAGGTTCTTTCAAATAATCCATGGTAGTTTGCATTGCAAAAAAAAGACAAATTATTTTTATTCCCTCTTAGCAAATTCTTCCCACCACACCTCTCCTGAAAGGTGAGTTCTGGTATAAAGAGACAATTTCTATTTTTCCAGTGACACTAAAATAGAGAGTATGACTAATACTGAATAAGACAGTAAGTAACATCAGTAGAATCTAGACAGACTGGAAGATTGGGCATGGAGATGACAGATAAAAGTGAATGCAGAAAAATGTGAAGTTGGACATTGAATAGGAAAAGTGAACAGTATGCTCAATTGTAAAATTTTAAAAGCAGAAGAGCAGAAAGTCCTAGGGGTTAAGATGACTTTAACAGGTGGAAAGTTGCTTGACCATTATAAATCATTACTTGGACTGCAGTTAAGATTGTTGTGTTTTGTCATTTGTGGGATGATGTCAGGGCCACAGAGAGGGTGCAAGAGGAGATTTATGATGAGCAGTTTAATCCATGAGCAGAGATTGGAGAAACTAGGAGGTCCATTTTTCTTGGAACAGTGAAGTCTGAAGGGAGAGGTAATAAAGGTCTTCAAAATAAGAGCTTTTGATAGAGTACGTGGTAAGAAGTTTGCACTGACTGATGAGTCAGTGACCACAGGGAATCAATTTAAGATATAGTAATTATCAAAGGTGCAAAGAGAGATTAGGAATTTTTTTTTTTACACAGGGGGTTGTTATGGTGTGGAATTCACTGGTGGGAGCAATGGTTGAAGTAGGATCCATATTAGCTGTTGAGGAAATAGGAAGGATATCTAAACAGAAGCCATTTGCAGGAATATGGGAAAAAGACAGATTAACAATAGAAATTAATGGATTGCTCTTTCAAAGAACCACCACAGAGATGGTGGGTCAAACAGTCTCATGTGCTATAAAGGTCTATAATTCTATATATTAGGCATATCTGTGACATTTTACTGATCTGTGTGATTTCATTCTACTCTGAATTATCGATATACATACTGGGCCCACAGAGGAAGTCTGATTTCTATTTTTATTAGAAAATCGATGTTCCTTGATTAACAAATTGAATTTTTTTTAAAAAAAGTCAGTTCCACCAACTCCCTCTAGGCTTGCTTGATTGACAGCCCTAACAGCGAGAAACTCATCTCTGCTGGAGGAGTTTAACAACATGTGTTACTTTGTTGCTTTGGTCCTTAATTATTTTTAAAGTTACATTTTTACAATTTATTTTTAAAAAATCTTGTTTTAATTGCCAACATTTTGCTTTGGAATCATACACCGATTACACCTACAGCAATGGCAGGTATGGATGGCAATGCCACGTCCTTAATAGGCCCATCATCTCCCTTCCTAATGAATTAGCAATCAATTTCAGGTCACTTACATGGATTTTTCACTGTATAGGGGCTTTATGTAGCACCAAACTTTACAGTAAAACATCAATATTAATTAAAAGGAAAATGGTCAAACTCCCCTGAGACCAGGAATATAAATTAAAAATGTGAAAAAGAAAAAAAAAGAGATTGAGTAGCTTAATATCCCATCAGTGAAACAAACCTCGTGAAACCCTTCTACTAGAAGTGTGATTGATCATACATGTTCGCTCGTGTCACAAACGCTTGTAATATGCTCTCACTTATGTCGCTCCATGGGGGTTTGGCTCAGTGCTGGTGTGCAGATTATTTACGGCTCAAACAAATTGCAATTAAAACTGCACACAATCAGGGTTGGATTTTATTTCCTGGAAAACAGCTGAACTTAGATGGGAAGTTCTTTCATTGCATATCCCAAATACTGTACAATGATGGGAGCTGTCTGTGCACTAAGTAGTATTTTACAATCATTTCTTTGTTCTTGTGTTCTACGCTTTTTACAAAAAAAATTACGGCTGGAGAGACTTTGACAGGTTAAAGGCTAAAAGAACAGGCTAGTGTAGTACCAACCAATATAATCACAAAGTTTATACTGGTTCCTCACTGTCAGTCCGGAGCTCTGTGCCTCTCTTTCTTCCAATGGTACAGACAGTGGTTGAAGATAATCTGTAACTGCAACAAATCATGAAGTGCAATGTTGTGGAACTAGAGAATGCAAGCTTCTGTCAGTTCCTTTTTAGTATTATAGAACTGCAAAGTCTATCCACCACTAGATGTGTTTGTTAGCTTGGCTTGTGTTGTTTTGCATTAATATTCCATTTCCCACAACAATCCCATTCCCCCAGCACTCCACGTGAATCTGAGTAATGATTAAAGGGATATTGGATTTGGTTTGAGAGGAAACTCATGAGCCGCTGACTCCTTTCATACAATCTCTATGTGGCTTAATGTGCTGGAGCACAGTGTCTCCAATTCTTTCTTCCTTACTTATTATTTTGCCCTGTCCCTTGGTTTATCCTGCTCCCACAGCTCATCCCCCTTTCTGGATCGGGACAGATAGGCCAGCTCCTGCATCTCTGCTTCTGTTATTTCACTGTTATTTACTCTTGCTAAAACAGTGGCCACCACTGCTCCTCAACAACAACAATTGGCATTTATATAGATGCCATCTCGCGGGAGAGGGTCCAGAGCGCATGTTCAACGAACACTCTTTATTCAGCACCATAATGGCATGAAAATGCATCATTGGCTGCATGGCTTTGGGTACTGGAAAAACAACATGGCTATCAGCATTGTGTAGGGAAGATGTTGACTTCAGATTGAAATGCATGGATCTTCATTTTGTGGTACGGCTGGTTACAAAGGGTTCTTTTAAGATTGCCAATAAACCAGCTGACAGATTGTAGACATTCTATGCCGATAAATGCACTCATGGGTATACTGTGTGTGTATGTAGTGTTTGGTGTGGAGTGGAATAAATCACTCTCAATCATTAGCTGTAAAATCCCAGGGTGGAGCATACAGTAATTATGTGAGAGAAATCCCCAACCTAACTTTCACATGCAAATACAGCATTGCCCAGTTTGCCTTGAGGAAAACAAAAGAATTTCTGACAAAAAATCTTGACCTTAGGTGGCAGTTATATCTACACCGTTGGCATTGATCTGAATCTTTGTGCACACGGGTTCCAAATTGCTCCTCAGTTGGTTGCTTTGAAGAAGAATCTTATAGAGCACAGAATGTGGACAGATACTTGCAGCATATTTGGCAATGTCAATGTCAGTGCATCATGACATTGTCACCTATGTGATGGAATACATAACAAGATCACCCTCTGGTGCTCAGCATTCAGGAGAAAAGTGCAATGTTAGCATGTATGCCCCTTTCGTTCAATTTTGTTTTGTTGAGATCAAATGGCCTGAAGTGTCTTCTCCATCTAAACACCTCTGGTGATTTGTAGTGCTAAAAGCTAAGAGAACATCAGGGAACCAAAATGACCCTGATAAAAGGTTTGATCCTAAAACACTGACTTTGCTGTATAATAGTGGTGGGTGGTTTCACTGTGTATATGTGTCAGAAATCATCAGCAACTCTTGCAGAGGAACTGATCACAGTTGACAGTTTTTTTTGTAGAAATCCCCATGAACATGAATTTTGGTACTGTACTAGAAAGAACATCGCATCGGAATGAGTCCATAGCACATAAAACGGTGGAATTCAGGGCAGAATAGGGATTCAAAAGACGGTGGGCCATAGATGAAGACCTTATTATCTTATTTTACATTGTTATTATTTTGTAACAAAGTCTGCAAACGTTTAGATTTTATTTGGGTTTTGTCAATTTTCCCCCATCCTGAAAGGTTCAGATAGAGTACATCACTACCAACTCTAGTCATCCTCAGGTAACTTGCCTAAGTAGGAATTTTAATTTAAGTAAAAAGTGTTACCAGGCAAAGGGCATCACAATAGAACTATATCTTCTCCTAACTTGATGGCCCACACATGCAAACTTCCCTCGTGGAAAGTGACAATTTCACTTTCCAAAAACAAAATTGGACTTGGTTGGTCACTTTCAACCAAGTTATTGTATCAACTGTCTTAGGTTGGCACACAAAGGATAAACCACTGGGAAAAAGTACTGGAAGGTGATTGCATTCAGTGACTCATAACCCAGCCACAGTCCGTGAAGAAGTGAAAAGGATGATGTCGAGAGAGAATGAGACAGAACGAGGGAGAACAATCACAATTGTTATCTATTTCCCTTCAAAATAAAGTTCACACTCTCATTTCATGCCAATATGTGATGGTGACAATGGGATTGACAACTCACTATGTGGGCATCATCCATCTTAGCACGTCAGTACTTTTAAATCAAGAGAGGCTAAGGATGTTGTGCAAGCCACCACCAAGGTTGAAAAGAGCAAAATAAATTGAGAAGTTGTGGTTCAGTGTGATGCAGCCTTCACATTCTAGCAAAGCTTGAGTTTGAGGAGGAGGTGATGTGATAGTTCTTCCTCTAAGCACGGTGAGGTGAGGAGAAAGAGCATTTGTGTGAGATCTTAGGACAAAAAGAGAGACAAAAAGAGAGAGGAAACTATAGTGGAGTATTCAGCATCATTCTAATGATAAAATGGAGAAAGGTAAGACAACATACGCCATGCTGGCTCAGTGGTAACACTCCTGTGTTGTGGGTTCAAGCCCCACGTTGAGCCTTTGATTCACATAGTCTATACTGACACTCCAAGGCAGTGCTGGGGATATATTGCCTTGTTGGAAGTCCAGAGCTTCGGATGACATGTTAAAATGAAGTCCTGTCTGCCTGTTCAGGTACACGTTAAAGATCCCATTGCTGTGGGCAACTGGCTGCCGGATTTCGCCCACAAAATACACCATCAATCCACTTTAAAGTATATCCTTTTTAGCGCTTTTAGACACATCTCAATGACAAGATAAGTTGCTGTATCAAATGCAAGGAGAGATTGAAGGTTTGAACAACACAAGCTCAAAGAGTTAGTAACATCCAGTGAGGTCAAATACTCATGTTTTCATCATTTGTGCACGATTGTAGCGATTGCTAATTGAGTTGCACCTTTTACCTGACTTACATACTTATCTTCCTTTATGATTCCTCTCTGAATCACCTTGCAAAACAAGAGCAACATCAACAAGCACGAGGTTATTTGCCGTTGCTTGGCAGGTAATATGAAATATTTCCATGCAATCACTAGAGATTGTAGCACAGCAGCAAGATAGATGAAGATTGGGAAGTTCTACAGTCCCATTGTTGATGAGAGACAGCGAATGAACTATTATAAAGATTCTCACCACAGAAACAGAGTAATGATGCATGAGACAACCAGGAATCGATCTGCTGGTGTAGTATTAGGTTGCAAAACTTCTGGTGAATATATTGTTTGGAAATTATAATAATCTAAATGCGAGTGAGTGATATTTCTAATGGAAAGCAAATGTGCAGTGCATAGAATTCTAATTAAGGGAACAATTTTGTTGACCAAGAAGAAGCTAGGAGCCAAAATTATTTTCTCTCCACATTCATTCCTGTTATCAGGATTATTACAGCTGTAAATTCTTGTTGAGTTATCTCTTTACCCAGAAATCACATTTGACCAGATTTAAAGCCTAGATTGCACACAGTAGCTTCCTACGTGTGTACACTATGCTGTCTGTGCATTTTAATTAGGTTATCCTTATTTCAAGTAATTTACTTAACATTATTTTTAAGAGATATTTGATGTAAACTACACAGGATACATTTCCAGTATGCATCAGTCCCACACTAATTCACCCTGATATCATTTCAGCTTTGCCTTTTTTCAAATTCTTGGTGCCTCAAATGTTAATAAAAATGGTTTGCATTTTGGAGTTTTTTCATTGAGCAAGTTGAATATCAGTGGCATCAGATGTCTGCCATAGTCTTTGATTCAAATACTATTCAATAAATGCAACAGGATTTTTTTGTGTATCAAAAACTAACAAACCTTCAAATCCTTTTCATAAAAGAGATAGAATCTTTGTAAGTCTCTGTAATCTGCTAACAATTAGTCACACACGAAAGCAATCTTGAGTTGTCTGATTTGCAGTTTGCTCATGCCCCTCCCTTGGAAAATGGATGAAAGGAGAGGGTTTCGCCTAATGTTGAAATTGCATGTTCTAAATGTGGAAACTCACTCATGTGCTTTCATTAAGTATGCGTCGAGAGAAACAGAACTTATTGTGACAACTCTTAATAACAGTTTCTGCACTAATCATAGCAATAAATAATTCACACTTCCTTCAAATTACACTCTATTAAGGAATAATGGTTTGTTTCTGCTGCTGAGCCAATGCTTATCCATTTTTTTTAACAAAAAAAACTACAGTACAGTATTTGGTTCGTGCTTGTTTGAAGGTCAGTTACAAAATCATAAACACAATGACAGGAAATACATTATCACCTCAAAGAGAATGTTCAAATCCTTTATTCTGTCTATTTGTTAGCGAGGTATTGCTTTGTTGAATATTATCTCTGAATTAATTTTAAATTTCACGATATTACAGTAGAATATTGCTTATTGACCCAATTAGGGGAGCAAACAATCAGTCATATATTTCAGTATCCTCACCTCATATAAGAAATGGAGAGAAACGATCACTAGGTTGCTGATGAAAACCTTTCAAGGCTCTGTTAAGGGTGTCCTGCTGTTCACACTATTTGGGAACAGCTTGGGGAAAAGCATTTTTCGCGATATTATAAAAGGCATTGATGAGGCCAAGCAATGTGTGCAGGTGACTAATGTGAGGAAGATCTGCAAAATGTAATAACATATGGGCAAATTAGGCAGATGGGCCTCGAGACGCAGCAACGTGAACAGTAAAATGGAAATGCTCAGAAACAGAAGGTGATTTCTGTGGGGTTTTCAAGTACCTGCTTATTTATCAGGGTACTTGAACACTGTTACCGACCACAGGGCCAATCATTCTTGACAGATATTCCAATTACGGTGACTGAAAGAGCAGGCATCAACATGTCGTGTTCTAAAAATGAACTCTAACAATGAACTCAACTGACGCAGCTTAGTAATTATGTTGCTATTCTCACGAAGGCCCAGAGCAAATATTCGGTGATAAGACACTGTGAGCTGATTGAAGCATGATCCACACTAAAGTGCATTAATCAGCTTTCTGTCTCTTTATTCCAATACAGAAGCTCACTGGAATGCTTTGTATAATCTATGAGTATTCTGATAATATTTATAACAAAATAAATTCTGCACAAGTTTATTGTCAGACATTAGTGTGATCTACAGTACCACACTGGCATTAATCAAAAACATGCACAGCATATTTCTGAGAGTGTCCTACATTTTGCTAAATAATTGAAATGTGCTCCTTGCGGCTGTTGAAGTAATTAATGGTTCTGTGCAGAATACACTCGGTAAGCGTATGGTAAGAAACTGAGGTTAGAAACTGATCCTTACGAACAAATAAGATGGAGTGTGAAAACAAAAGGGCATTGACATTATCAATAATTATTTGATTCATTGATTTCTATCACTCTTGACCCCATCAGTCAAGGATGAAGTAGTGCTCATGCACACTAGAAAAACAACCATTTATGTTGATCACATGGACTAGCACCATCTGGTACTAGATATGACGAGGCTCAGAAATCTTGCGATACACAGAAATCAATACAAGTTGGAGGTGTATTCAGCCATTGTAATTTTATCCAGACTGAGTTTATTGAGATACTAGGCTGTACATTTCTTCACAAATTCTGTTTTTCTGTGCTGTAAATATTTTGCTCCATTGTTTCTTAATTTCCTCCCACCTCAACCTTCAAGGCACAGTCCTTCAGTGGTTCCATTCTTATTTGACCCACCGTTTACATTTTGTTTCTTCCAACGGTTTTTCTTCAAACCCCCGCACAGTTTCTCATGGCGTCCCTCAGGGCTCTGTTTTAGGCCCCCTCCTTTTCACCCTTTACACGCTCCCTCTGGGTGACGTCATCCACAAACATGGAGTAAATTTCCACATGTATGCGGACGACACTCAGTTGTACCTTTCTGCCTCATCCCTCAACCCCCAGACCATCAATGTTCTGATAGCATGTCTGTCCGACATCGAGTCCTGGACGAGGGACAACTTTTTGCAATTGAACGTGAGTAAGACCGAGGCCCTCCTGATTGGCTCAAGCCAGCGCCTCCGCACATCGGGCGCTGCCAGCCTCAACATCCAAGGCTGCACTCTCCACCTCACAAAGCCAATCAGGAACCTCGGCATCATGTTCAATCAAAAACTTTCCTTCCTCCCCCACATCCGCACCTTGACCGGCACCGCTTATTTCCACCTGCGCAATATTGCCAGGCTCTGCAACTATCTTACCCCCCGCGCTGCCGAAACACTCGTGCACGCATACATCACCTCACGGCTGGACTATGGAAACTCTCTCCTCGTCGGCCTCCCCAGTTCCTCCATTCACAGGCTGCAGGCCATCCAAAACTCTGCAGCCCGTGTACTATCCCGCACCCGCCTCCGCGACCACATAACCCCCACCCTTGCCCGTCTCCATTGGCTCCCCATCCTCCAGAGGATCGAGTTCAAGATCCTCGTCCTCACCTTCAAGGCCTTACACAGCCTTGCCCCGCCCTATTTAACCGATCTACTTTCCCCCTACAAGCCCACCCGGACCCTCCGTTCAACAGGACTTGGCCTGCTCCAAGCCCCCCGCCCGAACCGCCCCACCATCGGAGGCCGGGCCTTCAGTTTCTCCGCTCCCACCCTATGGAATGCCATCCCTCAATCCCTCCGTCTCGTTTCTTCCCTTTCCTCTTTCAAGGCCGGTTTGAAAACTTTCCTCTTCGATCGTGCCTTTTGTTCCACCCCGAACTCTTCTACCTCCCCTTCGTGTTTCACCCCTTCCCAAACACTCCCCTCCCAGCTCGGGTCACACGCCTCCTGTGCAGCGCCTTGGGACGTCCTCCCGACGTGAAAGGCGCTTTATAAATGTAATTTGTTGTTGTTGTTGTTAATTAAAACCTCTCATTTTCAGCACCATCTGCTTTCCATTCAGGTAGAGCATGGGTTAACTCTTTCTCCAATTGCCTGAACTATACTCTCTCGTCAGCAGTAACGTGGGTTAGGGCAGAATACAGCTCCCTCTACATCACTCAATTAAGTAAGTAAGTAAGTAATCCTTAAATTTACAAAGCACTTTCCACATCTTATCGACGTCCCAAAGCATTTCACAGAGTTTGGGGAAGGAAAGTAGGAAAATTAACTGTATATTTGCGGGCGAAACATTAAGTACAATGTAAGTTGCATAGCAAGGGTCCTTTTGCCCCTATCCCACCATTTTTGTTTGGTCAGCCTGTCTGCTACCTGTGGAAACCTATCACCATGCTTAAGAGTATCCAAATGAAGCAGAGTTCCATGTCTCCAACCATACATGGAAATTCCAGAGATGTTACTGGAATGGAATGCTCATTCTCTACTTTGAAGAACGTAATCTGCTTGCCTAATTCCAGAGAGAATCAATCGCAGGTTGGTAAGAACCATGGAGTCCTGTAGCTCAGTGGCTAGAGCATTAGAGTGGTTAAAGCACTCACCCTACAAGCATGAGACCTGTATTCAAATCCAAGTATGTCAGGGCAAAACCTTGGGCAAGTTTCCTTACTCCACATGCCTAATAATAACCCCTCTCCAAAAGACAATGGTCACTTACATCTACGACAGTTTGTGGGACACTGTGGTGCGCAATTGGCTGCTGCGTTTCATCCACAAATATACAATACAGTCAATTCACTTTACAGTCTATTCTGTGAAGCGCTTTAAAATGTCTAGAAGACATGAAAAGCTCTATATCAAATGCAAGGATTAGTATTATTATTATTAACCATAACATGGGGACCCGCAGAGAGTGTATTGAGATACTGCTGTAGTCTAACCAGCTAAAACCACATAATTTGCTATTGAAAGTGTTGTCTGGCAAGCTTTCCCACTACTCATAAGGGCTTTGCCAGCCCCTTGGGACATCTTCCCAATGTGAAAGGCGTAATAAAAATGTAATTTTGTTATTGTTGACTTAAAGGATTAACAGGAGCTGAGTGGGAAGAGTTCTTGCCCCAGTGGCAAATCTATCCTTCCAAATCCTGTTGATAAGCCAGGCTGGCGGCTGTCAGATATCCTGGGTTAGGTATAGATTAGAAAGCGGAAGAATCTCTCTGAACTGTGCCACTGCACATTCGCACATTAGTTATATCACAGGTTACTCTCAGAGCTAAATTTCTCAAAGTCTGTCCAACAAAGTGCTTTAATCACTAAAACCTTTCCAAGTAGCACATCACTGTGACATTTCCATTTTCCAAATCAGTCAGTCTATGGCCTCTCTGAGTGAAACTGGCAGTTTTCTGAGTTCCAGATGGGTTGATATCTGAATCAAAGGTTGGCAAAGGCGGATAATATGGACACAAGCAAGTTATTCACTTGAACTGTGATTGTAAAACGAGAACACACCAGGAGCTAACTGACAAGGCTCAAGTCTGATCAGATATTAGAACTTTCTTTTCCAAAATGAATGTAGTAACATCCTCAGATTTAAACTCCAAAATGTAGAATAAATAAATACTGTAGGTTTTCCAACACCTTGGTTCTTACCAACCCATGCCTAATACACCTCAGTGAGATAGTACATCTTCCATTCCAGACACAGAGACATTTCCTTGTGTAGGTGGGGTACAGATCCTGAAATCAGTCTGCTTTGGATACTCTCAAACATGATGATGGGTTTCCACATGTGTCGACACCCGGCTAACAAATATATTTTCAATTGATCTGTGTAGGACAATTTTGACCCTGTCCCTTTTCTTAGAAAACATGTGCATAGGCACGGTCAGTGAAATACAGTAATTCAATTTAAATAGCTTAATAGATACCCTTATATACATCATTACACTGGTCATCGTCACATTGCTGTAAATCTGGCATCTGTAGCATTTTACAACTCAGTGTGCGACTGTTCCAAGTAGTGTTCTGTTACTCTTGACTTTGAAGAAGTGTTGCAGCCTTTCTGTTTGTCAAAAATATTAATAATGTGATTATCAATTCAAACCCAGCTTCACGATTCTATAGTTCCTCTGGGTTTCTTCCGACTGTACAAATTTTAAAGACCTTCTAACAAGGGGAAATATTCAAACCGTTTTCCTTTTTAGTCTCTTGTATAAGTCTCTTTATTGCACTTCTCTTGCAATAATAAGCTTGCCCGATAAATCTGCTTAGAAAAGAGAACCTTGTGTGGCATTTTTGTATTCAGAGAATGGAAAGTAAAATGTTCAGAAGATTCAAGGTTTTCCTTTCTTCTGCCTCTGGGTTCCAAATAACAAGAAAATGTTTCCTTTATAACTGTTGCCATATGAATTACTATTTATATTGAATGAACCATATTCAACTCCCATAACAACTTTGAGCGAGATTTAATGCTGGTAATTAGGATAACCTAATAGATAATGCTATAGCATAGAGCTTGCAACTGTACAAACAATACTTCAAAGCAAGCTATTGGGACAGCCTGGCTATGAGATAGTACTGTCCGGCTTTGCAATAGGAGTTAGTGCAAGAAAGATGAGGATATACTGTGACAATGTTACTTTTTGTTAAAATACTTAAACGTTTGCTTAGAATGGGAAACACACTTTGTCAATATTCTTACAGTAAGCAGCAAACAGACTGTCACTCTCTATCTAGTGCTACTTTCCAAATGGACATGAAACCTAGTTTCTTTCTGCATGTTCAGGTTGTAATCTAAGATCCCACTCGATTATTTTGAAGACTTGCAGGAACCTGTGCACAGTTAATTGTCTTTTATCTGAAATTCATATAAAAAACAACAGATAAATTGGCTAACTCCTTTGCTGTCATTACTTCAAATTAGTTTTGAGGGCATCCCGACTGATACAAACCAAAAAGTAAATATTATCCTTATATTTTGTATTATATTACAGTAATTAGATAATGTGCAGTGATTGCCAGGGCACTATTAGTTTACTCATGGAATTACTTTTAAACTAGACATTTATTGCAGTACTACTGCATTGAATGCAAAGCATTTAAAAAAAAGTTTTACACGTGAAGTTGAAGATCTCAGCAGCACGTGAAACAGCCAGCACTTTATTGACAGTAAAGAGTGACCAACAATTGTATCGGATGCCCACATTTCAACATTCGCCGAGAAACAGAGAAAGAGAGAGAGGGATGTGAAGGTGGAAGTGGAACTCTGGATTGCGGTTCCCATTGCTTTACCACAGGCAGCAGTTGAAACCAATGCCTGAAGTACATAACAGAGCCTTGAGACATTGCAAGTGTAATGTGTTAACATGTCAGTCGGCACTGGTCTCTTAAGAGGTTGAGGCAAACACTAATTATTAGGGCAATTGAAAGGGTGCCCAATATTACACATGACCCATGACATGGTGAGACTGTAGTGCTAATAGAAATATAAAGAAAGTTCAGTTTCTTTAACAATGCCCTCCATTATGTTGGCATAAAACAGGAGTATTACCTTGCTTTCCATTGCAGGTTTGCCCTTTGATTTTCGCAGTGTGAGATATAATCTTCCACTGAGAATTATAATTGTTCAGAGATCACAGCAGAAGGAAAATAAGAAATCGGTAGAAAAGAACAGTGATAGACTGTGGGTATATAAAAAAAAAGGTTGCTGTAGCTTTGTTTAACCATCATTCATTTATGGGTCAGTCAGGTAGGTTCTGTTCCTGAAACAGATGGACCCAGTTCACCTCAGAAATTCTGATGAATTAAAACGGATTTCAAGAATTTTCTACAAGCTTGCAAAATTTTACGTTTTAAGACAAAACGGTCTCGCAGGCGAACACCAAGTGGTACTGTATTTGGGGCCTCTATAGTCCACATGCGAATGCTTTCAGCAGAGGTTACGACAGCAATTGATTGGGTTTTTCTCCATCTGTAGTCCACAGATACATCAATATTTCACTTTACCAACAGCGTGCGCAACTCATTGTTTCTCATTAACATCTAAATTAACACATCTGGGAACAAACAGCCTTCGCCCACAAGTGTACAGTCAATTCACTTTACAGTATATTCTGTGAAGCGCTTTGAGACATCTAGAGGACATGAAAAGCGCTATATCAAATGCAAGGATTATTATTATTATTATTAAAGCAAGTGCCAGCCAATGTAATTTCCCAACTTTGCTTTGAGAAAAGCAGATGTATGGACACACATGATAAGCCAACAAGTCACTGCTCAGCTCGCTTCAATAATGGTGCTAGGATCTCTAATTCAAAGAAGCAGTAATTGCCATTGACTTTTGCTACTGTTGAACCTCTAATGGTGGTGCAGACGCTCATGGCATCACTGAATAAACTGCTTCCCAAGTGGAAGCAAGTGGCAGCTACAATCCATTCTTCCTGCAGCTGCAGACTTTACAAATAAATATTCCAATTCTGTTCCAGTTTACTTTCTGCAACGAATACATGATGGCAGCCCGATTGGAATTGCTGTGCAGGACACGGCGACATCGCAACCTGCCTCTGGTGCAGGCTGCTTGTCTCCCAGGAGTGGTGCTTGTTTGCTGCATCTGACCAAGTCCTGATTCCAATTTACCAGCTTTCTGGAGATGTAACAAAAACTTGCTTCATAATCAGGCTGGGATGTTTAATGCTCCTGAAACGCCAAGGGCCGATGCTACTTTTGTGCAGAGCACCAAGAGAATCCTTCGAATTCTAGGCCACGAGATTCACAGCAGCACATGTTAACTCTATAATTAGTCAGTGGCATTATGCTTTTTTTAAAAAAAAATCAAACTCAAAGGTATCCAAGTCTGTGTAGCTGCATCTACACAAAATACTATAAAGAGCAAGTATTAGCCTGACTTCATAAACAAAGGATTTAGGATTTCTCTGCGAGATTTATTCAGTGTATTACACACACTGTGTAAAACGGAGATAGAGAATTCACAATAAGGAGCAGTGAGCCATGGAAAATATACAATTGACATCCAACTGAATAGCTTGTCAGTGCTCGGTGAGGAGTGATATACGAGATGCATGTCAGAAGAGGTGCATTTGTTTCATACACCACCGCTCTCATCTCATGTGTTCAAATGTTACTTTTGCCAATTTTCTTCCTTCCCTCCTGAAGACGTCAATTCTCAACGGGGTAACGTTCCACGCACAGTGGGTCGGCTATTTGCTGACCCATTCTTTACACATAAGCCTCAACAATGACTGATTGGTTGCAGGGGGATATCACAACTGAGTCTGATTGTATCTTCACCCGGTATCCACAAAGGTATACTTTCCAGTAAAGTGAAAGTGGGTGTCAATCCACAGTTAACAGAAGTGGGAACACTGGCCGATGCTGTATTTTCCCAACCTATTTCTCAGGACACCAATGATAGCAACACAAGCACGCCACAATTGAAAATCACATAACTCAGCACAGACCAAGAATCCAGCTAGCAACCTTCTGGTCTGTATGAGCAACATCAAGCAGTGCAGTTAATCTGGTCGGCCATTGGAGATTAATCTCCTTCCTAATCCAGAGCTCTGAGACCAATTGTAACACATCTTATTCTGCTCCATCTGACATGTTTCAGATCGCAGAGCTTTCCAGTTTGCATGGCTGAGCAGCTCACAGAATAAACTCACTGAACCAGGGGGCTCAGTGTGCGATTCAATTGTGCATTCCCCACCTTTAGTGATTATTCACGGCATTGCATAGATTGAGTCTGAATCTTACCTTCCTAACTAACAGACTTGAAAATGTGGTGCACCATACAGAGGGCATCCAATTTGCTGCCAATATCCTCACCCACACCCAAAAGTCTCTACCCCCATCACCCCCAGTCCCAGGCTCCCTATTACAGAACAGATCGATTGCAAGATTCTCACACTCGTGTGCAAATCACTTTATGCCCAGAAAGAGCGAAACAACAGCAGAGAATATAGCTCAGTGCAAGACACAGCCTCAGTGATAAAGCCTACATATAAATCAATGGGCAGAAGAGTGCTTAGGAGGAAGATGAGATTAACAGCAGGCTGTCTGTTTACACATAGAAGAGTATAAAGATAGACAGGCACAAAGCTAATTTGGGAACTAGCAGAATAATGACACATCTGCAATCTTTCCATCTTGCTGCACATTATGGCAGACCCAAGGTGGTAATTTGGATTGTGTTGGTAGCAACAAATGTATCTGAAGTGCAATCTCCTCATTTACTAGTCTCTTTTTCCCTCTTTAGTCTCTATACCACAACTGGGAAAGAACAAAGCCATAAAAATTAATCACCCAGCACTCCTTAGAACACAAGACACAATGTTCTGCTGATCAGCCCGGTGCTCACAGAGATCGCAGTTGATTTGGGGGAATATTTGCTCTCAACCTGTACCCGTATGTACAACATTTCTGAAGAGGTTACTAAGGTTTGAAATTAATTGGCTATTTGCAACCTAGCAATCACAATCCCTTGCAATTTTACAACTCAGTCATTTATTTAGAATGCAAACATAAAGTGCTTCCACTAATAAGGTGCATACGGCTGTTATTCACTTCGCTGCTGACATATGGGGGAGTCGTGCATCTATTACTTATTTGTCTCTGATGGTGCATTAGCTCACCTTTCAGCCACAATCCGCTGGGAGCTCTACTGATGAATATTGTGGGTTGGCATATAGTTAAACGTTCTCTTATTTGAGGGTAAACACATTGCTGACATCTGTCCTTACTGGATCAGTTAATCCTCATGAACAGCATGTCTGAGGCAAAGGCGCCAGCATGAAGGATGCAGTACATAAAAGCAATGTGCACTGACTTTAACAGGAACTATAATCTGCACAATACTCTGGAGAGTTGGAAATTACGCACCAGCACTAATACTATACAAATTTACATTTATATGGTGCCTTTCACTCGGTACAACGTCCCAAAGTGCTTAACAATAATGACTTGGCCCCCGAGCTGGAGCTGGGAGCTGGGAGCTGGGTGGGGCTGAGGGGATGTGGAGGAGATTATTTCATTGTAAATTAACCAATGTTTTAGAAAAGATGATGAATTTCATAAAAATGGTTAGGACAAGGTCAACTTTCCTTGGTTTAATCCAGTGGTGACCGACCAGTGGCCCAGGGGCCAGCATCAAGAATCAGCCCCCTGAACATCCCCACAAGTCTGTGTTCAATCATCAATGCATTTTCAGTTTTTTTTCTTGATTGAATATTTCTTAATTCAATAAATATTCAATCAAGAAAATTAATTTTATTGCCCATAAGTGTTGGCTACCACTGGATTCATCTGTTCCATGAAAATATTCAATTCTTGAAAGCTTTCTTCTTGAAAGCTTTATGCTCGCTGGAAGCAAAAGCTTTATCACTTCCAGCAGTAAAGTGGCTTGGATATTTTTTCTGAGTGAGGGTCAAATAATGTGCGTTTTTTTTTTGTGATGAGCATTCTTAAGGAGATGACTGTACTATCGAAATTAGTCCCTTAATAGAAGCACGTTCAAGAGACTGTCATTTCTCTGAATTGGGGCTGGAACCAATTCAGGCCACTTGCATTCATAACACAAACTGCTGGAGCTGCACAGAAGGTCCGTCAGCATCTGAAAGAAAAAATGAAGTTAATCTTTTGGGTGTGACAGTTTGTCGCTCCGGTTCTGATGAAAACCTTAACCGCTGTCAGATAGCGGTTGACCCGCTGCTGTGCGTCCCCAGGATTTCCTGGGCTTTGGACGCACGTACAATGGGGATCTCAGCTGTTGCATAAAAGATGTTACTTTGTGTTTCGGAACCTCATTTCTCCTATGACAGAAGCAATTGATATGATTCATTTATTTTAACTAATCCATGATTGAAATCATTTTACAGATTGATTTATCACTGACCACAAGCTGTTCAGGGCACCCAAAGGGAAAATCCTCTCGGTTACAAAAATGATTGGTAAAGAAAAACAGAATAATTGCTGCACTTTTGCGGGTATCTTGATGGATAACCCCTGCTATGGGTAAGAGTCCACTTTATTGATGCTTATCTTAGCCTTATTAATTTTTCTTAAATGACACTACCTGCGATTGTCTCTGGGGTATTGCTGCGTTTCAATATGTTCCAAATCTAATGGAAGACATCAGCCGAGAATCTATAGCTCATCGCATGGTGCTGTGAGCCTGTGTGAACCTTGCTAAGGCAGCAGTGCTGGCTGCCGCGAGACTTTAATAGTGAAAGACATTTTTGGCGATTGTACTGCATAACCACATTTTACAGCTTCTTGCCATTCCACTGACGGATTAGCCTGCAATCAAATGCTGCTCAGCACATAATATGTACATCGCAAGTTTCAATCAAACACATTGCAGGCAAAGCTACCCATTCAGGCCACCCTCTCAGTTTTGAACACAAAGTGTGGAACAAGATAAGGACATTCAGTCCAGCAAGGGCTGCTCCCTTCAAGTCTGCACAAAATCAATCTTATTATGGATTTCACCGCACTCTCTAACTGTGGGGGAAATTACAAAGGCAATAGCACAAATCTCCATACCATATCAATATGATTCATAGCTGGGACTTCTCCCCTGCAGAGAGCATTTTCTCCTACCCCTCTGCTTCCGTATTGGAAATCATTGTGTCTGCGAAGTGTTTGTTCATCTCAATCCACATCAGTGCAATACGATTTACATAGATCCTTTCATGTCAAAAAGGTATTTCACAGCACGTTACACAGATGGGCATTTGAGTTTGGGGTTGGGGAGTGGGGTGGGGTGGTGAGGGGGTGGAGGAGGGCACTGAATAAGATGACTGAGCGTGTGGCAATTGAGGGGGTAATTCAGTCTTAAGGCAACTTTTAGAAGTTGGGAGGGAGAGGGCTCGTTGGAAGAACTCGGATGGAGTTTCAGAGTGTGTTGGCAGAATGGTTGAAAGCTTGCCCACTGATGGTGGGATGGATCCCTTTATTACAATATTGATTTAATACTCTTTTCAAATACAAAAACAACAATCGATTGGATCTGGCACTTTTCATGTCAGGAGGACATCTTAAAGCCCTTCATAAAATATAATGTGAAGTGTAGTGACAATGCGTTTTGTAGATAAACATAATGGGTTTTTCATAACCAGTGAATTATCATTTTTTTTCTTTTTCATGTTTGATTATCTCATTCAATCTATACAATACAATTTTATGTGTTTGTGGTTGGCATATAATAATACAGTATTCCCCTCCCCTCTCAGCATTCCGAAGGGACCATTCCCTCCGTGACTCCCTGATTCGTTCTTCCATCTAAACCAGCTGTTACTCACCTTCCCCCGGGACCTTCCCATGCCGGCGCAGGAGGTGGAATATTTGCTCTTTCACCTCTTCCCAGACCACGGTCCAAGGCCCCAAGTACAATTTTTATGGGAAACAGCGTTTTACATGTACTACCACCAATGTTACATGCTGTAGGAGGTAGACATTTATTTCGGGAGGATGGGTTTGTGAGTTTATGGGGCGAGAGCTGCGGAGTAGGATTAAATTGCTCTTTTTAAATAGCCGGCACAGACTCAATGGGCCGAATGGCCTCCTTTTGTGCTGTAAGATTCTACGATTCTATGATTCTATGTAGTATATTGCATCCGCTGCTCACGATGCGGTCTCCTCAACATTGGGGAGACCAAACGCAGATTGGGTAACCGATTTGCTGAACACCTTCGTTCTGTCAGGGAATATAATATACTGGTTTCATGCCATTTTAATTTTCTTTCCCACTGACAGTCTGACCTCTCCATCCATGGTCTCCCACATTGTTCCAATGAACCGCAGCGCAAGCTCGAGGAACAGCACCTTATCCATCTGCTAGGGCCCTTACAGCCCTCTGGCCTTCATATTGATTTCAACAATTTCAAGCCATAACAGCTCACCTCCCCACTTTTCTGTGACCATCTGATCTGCCTGTTCTTTGGCAATTTCAGCCCCTCTTTGTTTGATTTAATGTTATTAAGATCTCTCCTCTGCAGTTTTGTAGCCACCCCAGTCTTTTATTTCACAACATTAACATCTCTTTAACCCATCATCTCTTGCCCTCTACCCCACTTTCCCATTTGTCTTTCTTGCCCTGCCTCTTCCCCTCTGTTAATCCTTAAAAGCCTCTCCCTCTCAACATACAACAACAACAACAACAACAACAATTTACATTAATAGAGCGCCTTTCACGTCGGGAGGACGTCCCAAGGCGCTGAACAAGAGGCGTGTGACCCGAGCTGGGAGGGGAGTGTTTGGGAAGGGGTGAAACACGAAGGGGAGGTAAAAGAGTTCGGGGTGGAACAAAAGGCACGATCGAAGAGGAAAGTCTTCAAACCGGCCTTGAAAGAGGAAAGGGAAGAGGCGAAACGGAGGGATTGAGGGATGGCATTCCATAGGGTGGGAGCGGAGAAACTGAAGGCCCGGCCTCCGATGGTGGGGCGGTTCGGGCGGGGGGCTTGGAGCAGGCCAAGTCCTGTTGAACGGAGGGTCCGGGTGGGCGTGTAGGGAAAGTAGATCGGATAAGTAGGATGGGGCAAGGCCGTGTAAGGCCTTGTAGGTGAGGACGAGGATCTTAAACTCGATCCTCTGGAGGATGGGGAGCCAGTGGAGACGGGCGAGGGTGGGGGTTATGTGGTCGCGGAGGCGGGTGCGGGATAGTACACGGGCTGCAGAGTTTTGGATGGCCTGCAGCCTATGAATGGAGGAACTGGGGAGGCCGACTAGGAGAGAATTTCCGTAATCCAGCCGTGAGGTGATGTAAGCATGCACAAGTGTTTCTGCAGCGCGGGGGGTAAGATAGTTGTTTCAGTTCTGACGAAGGGTTGTGGACCCGAAACATTAACTCACTTTTCCTTTCTCCATAGATGCTGCCTGACCTGCTGAGTTTTCCCAAGATGTTATTGAATGGCAGGGCAGGCTCGAAGGGAGGAATGGCCTAATGCTGCTCCTTATTCTTATGTTCTAGGATTGGGAGAGTTTTAAAGATCAGCAAAGGAAACCAAGAAACTGATCAAGAGGGAGAAGGTGGAATATGAGAGTAAACTAACTAGAGATATGAAGACAGACTGTAATAGATTTTAAAACATTATAATAATAATAAGGTTTCGCCCTGACCTGCTGGAAATCAAACCCAGTTCTCTCGCTTGCGAGGCGAGTGCTCTAACTCCTGAACTACAGGACTCCACCTGCATATCAACTGAAGAGCTTAACAAAAGTTTATGTGGGTCCATTGCAGCAGAGACAGGAGAAATTATAATGAGGAATAAAGAAATGGCAGAGTCTTTAAACTAATAATTTGTTTCCCTCTTCACTTTAGAAGACAATGAAAACTTAACTAAAATAGCAGGGAATCAAGAGGCTAATGTAAGTGAGGAACTTAAAGGAATTAATGTCAGTAGAGCATTAGTACAAGAGAAATCTGATTGTGGAGTCCTGTAGCTCAGTGGTTGGAGCATTCACCTTCCAAGCAAGAGACCTGGGTTCGGTTTCAGGTCAGATCGAAACCTCAGGCAAGTTTCCTTACACGAGACATCTGGTAATAATCATTCCAAAAAAATAAATAAATTGGTCAGTTCTATCCACGCCTGTTCGTGTGGACACTGCTGTGCAAAATCGGCTGCTGTCTCACAAATATCCAGTCAATTCACTTTACAGTATATTCTGTGAAGCGCTTTGAGACACAATCTAGAAGACGTGATAATGGCTATGTTAAATGCAAGGATTATTGTGGGATTGGGCAGAGTCAACACGGCTTTATGAAAGGAAAATTGTGTCTAATAAATCTTAGTTTTTTTAAGATGTACCTAGCAGGTTAGATAGGGGGAAATCAGTGGATATAGTGTACCTGGATTTTCAGAAGGCATTCAACAAGGTGCCACATAAAAGGCTGTTAAATAAGATAATGGCTCATGGAATTAAAGGTAATATATTAGCATGGATTGAAGAGTGGTTAACAGGCAAAAAAACAGGGTCAGTTTGCTAGCGACTGGCATTGTGTAGCTGCCGAGAATCAGTCTCTTTAGTTGTTGAGTTGGTTCAGGGCTGAGACTTGTTTCAGTTGATTGGATTCAGGGCTGAGTTGGTTTAGTTGTTGGGTTGGGTTGACTGATCTTTGTGAGTGAGATGATACAATTTGTTGTATCTATGGATCAATTTCTCATACTCTGTTTCAGCATTTCAAGGTTTGACGAGGAGGCTCCTTTCTGTCGGTTGTTGCTTGGCTGGGATTTCCTCGGTTATTTCGAAGTTGACCTGGAGCCCATCTATGCCTGTGAGTGACCTTATTTACCTCTGGGCTTCACCTCAGCCGTCAACTTAAGGTATGTCTGAAACTTGAGCTGTTTTTCTTTGACTGTGGCTTTAGCACCTCGGGATTCACAGATCAGGTAAGTGTAATAGTGGAAACCTCACAGTGCCAACTAAAGCTATTATACTCTTTCTCTCTCTCTTTGGCACCTTTCTACACTCCAGAGGTTTGGCAACACTATGTGGACTCCATGCAGGATGTCCAACATCCGAACACAAATGAGCCAATCTCTGAATCACATTGTAGATCAAGAGGGGAAGTTGTCAGGAACAGAGGCTGAGGTTTGATGGGGACAGGACCAGAGAGATGTTGTTGGGTTAATGTGGAGCTCACAGGTCAGATTGAGGATAGAATTGATGAACACAGAATGTAGCAAAATGGAGATTGAGGTTAGGCACTATAGTTACACGGTATAAAATAAGATATAATAATTTCTGTTGCAATAGTTTAAGCTGAGATAAGGAAGTAAATTTGTCTGTACTTGAACGTATGTGAAGGTTGGTTAAGTTTATTTGCCCAGAGGTGGTGTCTGCGAATGTTTGCTCAGTTTGGTGGCTGAGAGTCAGTTTCTGTTGGGGTCGAGCGCTAGTTTATTCAGTGCAGGGGTAGAGTCAGTGTCTGTTTGCGGAGGTTGGTCATGGACAGTTGAGGAGGGCTAGAGTCTGTCAGGCCTGGCTCAGTGCAGTTCCCTCAGGTCAGTCGCCGCCAGGGCCGGGTCGGAGCTATTTGCACGGCTTTGCTAGCGACCGGCAATGTGCAGCTGCCGAGAGTCGGTCTCTGCTGGGAGTGGGTCAGTGTAGCTGCCACGAGTCAGTATTTAGTGCAGTGGTCGAGTCGGTTAGGCAGAGATGGGATCACGGTTGGGGTTGTTGGATTGGCTGAATTGTTAACTTGTCTGAGTTGGTTCTGCCCCTTGGCTTGAGTGGGTGGTTGAGTCACTTCAGGGCTGAAAGTTTGCAATTGTCCTTCTGCACTGTAAATCACGTACAATGGTGTTTCTCTGTGGTGATGGTGAAGAGAAAGAATCTGAACCTTGGGTAATGGGAGCCCTGTGGGATCGATCATTGTTGCTAGTTTGACTGATCTTTGTGAGATGATACAATGTTTCATATTTCTGGATGAATTTCTCACGCAGTTTCATCATTTGCAGGTTTGACAAGGAGGCTCCTTTCTGTCGGTTGTGGCTTGCCTGGCACCTCCTCAGTTATTCAAAAGTTGACCTGGAGCCCGTCCATGGCTGTAACCTTATTTACCTCTGGACTTCACCTCGGTCGGTCGGTCGGTCGGCTCCCTCCTTATCCGCGGGCCTTCTGATCATCGAATTTATATAGCACAGATCGAGGCCATTCGACCCATTGTGTCTCTGCTGGCTCTTTAAAAATAGCTGTCAAAATCAATCCAACTCCCTCACTTGCTCTCTACAGCCCTGCAAACCCAAATAACGATCGACTTCTCTCTCAAAAGCTGTTATGAGCTTCGGATCTTCAGAATCTGAAAACATCTGGATGGGAGGATTGCAGTGAAGATTTCCAACCTTTCAGGGAGGAGTAAACTGTGGTAAGACAACGTAGATTGGTGGAACAACAACAACAAGAACAAAATTACACTTGAATAGCGCCTTTCATGTCAGGAGGACATCCGAAGGCGCCAGACAGTCATTTTTTCAGACCCGAGCTGGGGTCCTCGGGGATGGGGAGGATGGAAGGAAAGGGGGGAATTTGGGATGACCAATTGGACTGTTGAAGAGGCGGGACTTGAAGTAGGCTTGGGTGAGGTCGAGGCAGAGGAACTGTGGGATGAAGTTCCAAAAATTGGGGGCAGAATGGCTGAAGGCTCGTCCACCAATGGTGGGGTGAGTGGTTCTGGGTATGTGGAGCAGGCCAGAGCCTGCTGAGCGGATGGGATGGGCATGTTGGTAGGGGGTCAGGAGATCACAGAGATAGAGTGGGCCTTGGAGGGTTTTGAAGGTGAGGGCCAGGATCCTGAATTGGATGCTCTGGGTGATGGGGAGCCAATGAAGTCGGGGGAGGATGGGGGGTCATGAAGCTAAACACTTCCACAAAGGATCTGTAAATAGCACTTGCAAGAAACACATAAAGTAATGCTTCCTGAAGACAAAACATGTATAAAATACACGTATTACCAATATAAGTCTCTCTTGGCTCAAGTCTAAACACACATGTTCACAGCATTGCGGTCAATGTGAGGAAAGATAAAACTTGCATTCATAGAGTGCCCTTCACATGTGGTAGATCTCACTAAGATAACTGACCTTTTGTTAATAAAGTTTTCACTAGGTGAGTGACTCATGTGCAGACTCATGTCCACAATACCAGCATGCTGATGACGGACTCTTGGATATACAAAAAGTGTCTTCAAAATCAGCAAGGTAAGCTGACTTCTTCTACCTCGCCCTTCTACCTCATTTACTGGCCTCAGGCAGCTCATGCATGCAACTCGGAAGAAAAATCAGAAGCCAAGAAACATCTCTATTATTCCTCCAGGGAAAACATTTCCACTTCCTCAAGAGACTGCAACTAAAAATATTACATGTGAAGTAATACATAATTAAAGGTTTTACATTTGTATAGTGCGGGGGCAGGGGGCAAAGCTTTGGGATTTGGAAACAAAGATCCTTCTTTCTGTTTTAAAATGAAACATCTATACATAACTCTATGGAGAAACATTTTGAAAGGATAACTGCAAAGATTGATTTTTAAAATATAATCAAGTCACCACTAAGTCGTTGACCAAGTGTTTGGCCTTAAATATCCACACAGCCTCTCAAAAGTACTTGAGTGCAGTTGCTCTACTATAACAATGGTATTCATCTCAGTCTTTGCCGAAATGTTAGATTTTCTAAGCACCACACTTTGAATTTCCTCAAACCTGTTGATTTTAACTTTTCCTTGCTTTAAATATTAGTGCAGTTATATAACGGTGAAGGAGGATTGCAAGCAGACAAAATGCACTGAAAGCTTCTTAAATCCTTGGTTAGAAAAAGGAATAAAACTGAGCCCAAGTCTCTGTTTTTGATCTGGTCTTTGTAGCAGAACTTGCTGAGGTGAGAGATACAAAGAGACGAGGGTGACACAATTGTCCTCATTAAGAAATGCTAGACGAGAAAAGGTTTTCCCTGCCTAGAAATGATCCCAGGTCTCTAACTTGCAAGGCGAATGTTCTAACCACTGAGCTACAGGACTCCACATTTAAGATGGTTGGCAAAAGAACCAGAGGGGAAGACCACAGAATTTTTTTTTCCCAGAGAGTTGTTACGGTCTGGAATGCACTGCCTGAAAGGTTCTTGGAAGCAGATTGGATAGTGGCTTTCAAAAGGGAATTCGATAGGTACAGCCAAATCCTAGCTCTCTTAGGCATAAGTGGTGGAAAGGAAGCCCAATAATAATGTAACCCCAAACAAATTGAGAACAAAGAAATGTACATTGGACATTAACATGAAGTAATGCGGAACGTACAAAGAAAATGCTTCTTTAGATGTACCCCCTTCATCTATGCATTGCTATCTCTGTTTCAGCATTTACTGCTCCTCATATCCCATATTTTTCTTTTCATCTTCCCTGGCCCCAGAAGATCAAAGAATAGTTGAAAATATCTAAATTTCAATGGTTCTAATTAGTAAGCAACAGCAATATCCTGAGCAGTCTTCCTAGAGATTGAATCGGCATTGCACAGCGGCACTGTGGGGAAGCGAGCAAGGTAGTAATAATCCTCGCGTTTGATATAGCGCCTTATCACGTCTTCGACACAACAACAACAACAACAACAATTTACATTTATATAGCGCCTTTCACGTCGGGAGGACGTCCCAAGGCGCTAAACAAGACACGTCTCAAAGTGCTACATAGAATATCCTGCAAAAAGTCAATTGACTGTATATTCTGTGGGCAATGGACAGAGGCAGCTAAGATCAAGTTTATTCATGCTTGATCACATACGAGATACAGGAACTAGCTTGGTACAAAGAGAACATTTAGACCATTAAATCCCCTCCTCCCACACTTTAAAAAAAAATGATGAACTCTTTGCCACAATAATGTCCTTAGGAATCAACCTTTGAAAAGACACTTGTTTTGCATGTTAAATATTGTTGATATAACCAGGATAGTGGAAAACCGTGGAAAACAATAAAAACGTTGCCATCAACAATAGCTTCAGGACAAAACAATGGCTCCAGCTATTATGGTCATGTTTCTGCCCAGCAGGAACATGTAAAGTTGCTATCGTGACCACCTTTTAATGAGTCATTTGGCCATCTCCCAAACTGTACATTATAACAGGGTCTACTGTATTATTTTACAATAAGGATTACTCATGACAGACAGGCAGACCGATACTATAGAATAGTAGGATAACATTGCAAGCCTTTGCCATTTTAACACAAGGTTAATTACTTGTAAAATGAAAACTTATCTGAAATAGAGTTACCTTTACTTCACCAGTACATTGTGCAGTCTTTCACTGGTGTCAAAGGCTGTGAGTATTTATTTGAGTTATCTAGTCCTTATGACTGCATGCGGAAGCAGATTAATTGAAGGAAATATCTGTTAGTCTATGAGACTGCAACCCGTGAAGGATGTCATGAGTTTTGCTATAATACCATATGGTATTTCAGAGAGAAAAAATCTTTCTTGAAAAGTGTCTCACTTCCCTCTCTTTTCAGGAATATTCTATCCTCAGATCAGGAATGCAGAAAACCTATTCCCAGATCTATTCCTGTGACACACTTTGTCAATCATAACGAGGCATAAGTACAGTGATAAGGTGTGGGTTTAATTGCTCTTTCGCAAAGCAGTCTGGTTAAGAAGTCAAGTTATGAGAGAACACGGAAGTGAATGCTCCATATTATGGCACTTCAACGCACACTGCCAAGCTGTTAAACTTATTTTGAATTTCCACTTCTGTACCCTATCAATCTTTGATTTTCCATTCACCACCAAATAAAATGCACCCAGGTTTTTGAGTTTGAAATGCAGAAGTTGCTATTTCAGATATGTTTTTGTTAATTAATGATTGAACATGACAGTGTTGAAATGGCAAAGGCTTTCATATAATACCACTATTCTATAAGATCTGTATCTAAAAAAAGAGTGAGAAAAAAGATCAGAAACAATTCATCAAAGAGTTTTACTGTCCAACGCCAGAAGATCCTCTTTTTGAAATGTCTCCTTAGTCTCATCTTCAACATATCACAAGCACTTAAATTGTCTCTTTCCACACAGACATGGAAATTCATGCTAATATTAATCTGCATGATAGTCACAGTACAATCCCTGAAGTAGAGGTTCTTTGAACATGAATCCTACTGAAGACTCACTCCCCTCAATGGTAGCTGTACTATTTTCTTTGCTTTTTGCGCTGTCATTTTCAGCCATTTGTCTTTTTAATAGGAAAAGGAAACCAGTTGCTTTCTTGGTATATCTCTCTCCTATTTTCGGAGCACAGGGGTTACTTTCAATCAGGTAAGTGAGTCTAATTTGCCAGTTTTCCCTTTAATGCGATGGTATCAAGTCACCAATGCCAAAACATTCAGCTATCCGAGCAATAGCCTGTCCCAAGGGAGTGTCTGTAGGTGCTAGAATAGAAGTGTCAAAAACATGGCAAGTCGGAACATGTGAACTTGATACCGTCTATCCCGGGAAACAGAAATTGCACCTGGCTCTTCTTTGCTCTATATTAGCATCAAGTTCCCCAAATATTCTCAATCAAAGCAAATCATTGTGACGCACAGTTGTAAAACTGACAATTTATGAGCAAACTGTGGAGAAAGTTTAGTGATAGTTTGTAGCCCAGTGTAATTATCTACATCAGTGTATAAATAAGGGCTTAACTGCAGCGAATAAATTAGGTGTCACTACTAAATGAAACACTAAATTACATACGTAATACTGGCTGATTATATAAACAGCTGAGCCCAAGGATAAAAAACGAGTTTATCATTCAACAGGAATGTTATATTTCCCTGAAGTGGTTTGACACTGTCGAATCATGCGATTGAACTTCAGCTGTGGCTTGTGGTCCTATATAAATTGTTGTGGAATTAAAGTTTGCGAACAAAAGCATCTGTTGAACACCACCGGGTACATTTAACAGTGTATTTGGAAATGGAACAGTTTGGGCTGAACTTTATCAGATTAATTAATTGAAGAGCAGAGTTATGTGACATTGCTCCATTTGATTGTCCTTGAGAAGATAGCTGCGTCAGCCATTGCTATCAATCATTCATGAAAATAGGCCAAATTGCCATTTCAAACTATTCACTTTCACTGCAGGGTATCTATGTGTATTGGTGGAACCACAGAACCAAATAACTTTGTTGCCATCAATTCTATTCACTTCAAATAATCGGTAAGTCCAAAGGGTAGGGACTATTAGTTCAGAGAGTGTTCCCTTGGCTTGGAGCCACTTACTGTGGGTCAGGGCGTGTTCCTGTGAGTCTGAGCATATTTCAATGCGTTCCCACAGATGTACTCCTGGACACTGAAAGATGTCCTCCTTTGTGACTGAGATGCTATTAAGAGATCCAGTTTTTTGTCCTCTGTATGTGCGCGCATTCGGAGGTGTGTGCACATTCCAGTGTGCGCACGCATTCTGTGCTCTAGGCCCAGGAGGTTTGCAATGCCGGCGACAGGGTAAGTTGAAAAAGTTTTATATTAAACTGATATAACCGATATATCGATATATCGCCAGACACTATATACCGATACTTTTCGATATACCGATTTTTTTATACCAAATTTTTCGATATACCGATATATTCAAATTTTCAATATCGGCATATCGATATGAAAAATTATACCGATATGACCGATATATCAATATATCACTGGACATTAGTAGAAGGTAAATAAAATGAGTTGCATAATAATAGCCTTAAACAGGTGGTTGCACAATTTGTGTTTCAATATTATAAAAGCAATATTATTGTCAATGTTGTATTGTTCTTTTGAAAACAATACAACATTGGCAAAGGTATACATTATAATAAAAAAAATCACTGGGAGCAACAGGTGGTAACATGATTTTGAACCCCAAGATTAACTCACAGTTTATTCCTCACCTAATCCATCCCAAATCACTGTGCAATTGTTAGCTATAATACATAAATTAAGAATTGCATAACTATAAGATAGAAGCCTAAGTGATTCTGTAAGAGATTGGAAATAAAAGAGCAATGTCATTTATTTGGGTGGGGGTAATGGAAGAGGGTGGGAGGGGCAGGGAGTTAAGGACATTTAGTATTGTTGTGGAAAAATGTTTCTCAAGATTGGCTAGTGATGAAGTTAAGAGATGCTGTTTAAACTGTTCACTTGAATATGTTTTCCGAATACATTTCTCCCTAATTCCTCAAATTCTATCATCACTGTTTCAGGGACTGTTTCAAAGATGGGCCAAATGGGGTTGCCTGTCTGTCTCCTTCCAAATGGTTTGGCAACAGACTGTGAGTTATTGGCAGATAACGTTGCTATACAGCTATATATCACATGACTTGACAAGAAAATGACAAAAGGCACTGCTGGAACCCGTCTCTATCTTTCATCCTCCCAGCACGTCTCCTCTTTCTCTGCTTCCTCTGTTTCTCTCTCTCTCTCTCTCTGGGCTTCTTGCTCTTCTTGTGGGTGGTCCCGAGAGCTGCCATTTCTCAAATCGTACAGATTGCAAGTGATCAGAGCTCTGTGGAACCGTCTTTTCATCCATTTGTCCTAATTTACTCAAAAGTGTGGCTTCCCGCTTGCAACTGCAGCCCACCTTCTTGCAGTAGTTCGAACTAATGTAATGAGCTGTGTGCGTGCCAAGATTACCTCATTAACACAACGTAATGAGCCTTCATTCTGACAGCCAGCAGAATTCTCTGCTCCCAAAATTGAATTTCTAGGCACATTTACACAAGGCGCTTCCATACTGTTTGTGTTAATATGGTCTGGGGCTTTATTACCCTCAGATACCAAACTTCAGAACCTCTAAGTTTCCTTTGTTGTTTATGGGCCATGTTTCAAAAGAATACTCATTCACATCTTCCTACAAATGAGAAATGCATCATGCTGTTTTGTGCGAGTAATGATCCCTAATTATGCCTCAGAAGCCTGCCCTCTAATCAGACCCAATTAATTCTGTTTAAGTATGTGACAGGCTAACTATAGATTTCACACAAGACCAGTCATACATGATACTTCAGCTATTCTGCCATTTTAACTCTTAATGAACTAGTAATGCTTTTCCTTTATGGTATAAAGCTCCTTCTTTAGGATTTAAGGGAATCTAAACATATTTGTTTCTGAAACCTTAAAGCGGCCACTTTTAACTTTAACTAGCTCATGGCCTTTGAACCTTTTTGAAAATTGCTTTGCATGAGGTCTTTACTGTGTTTGATTCTTTCCACAATCATCGCAAACAGACAGCTTCACTTGAGTTAACGAACAGGATCAAAATTGTTTCATTCAGTTTTGAATGTATTGAAGACGAGCTCACTCAATGAATCAACATGGAAAAGATGATACTGTACCAGGTTGGCACCAATTAAGAAAAATGTTCAGAAGTCAGCACGTATCTGAAGACATTCAACTCCCCGTTCCTCACAATGAGGCACAAGAGATAAATGTGAGATACCCTCGCCCACCCACGGTTAGGTGGAGTCCTACAGCTCAGTGGTTAGATCACTCACCTCACAAGCGAGAGGACCTGGGTTGCATTCCCAAGCAGGGAAAATGTTGGGCAAGTTTCCTTACTCCATAAGCCTATGTTTACCTATCAGTCAGTAGGAACCAGGTTACTTGGCTGATCACTTTAGCAGGGGGTAATAATCCATTCAAAAAAATAAATGAATTGGATCACTCAATCCATGATTGTGTGTGGGACACTGGTGTGCAAAATTGGCAGCCACATTTCTCCCACAAAATATACAGTAAATTCACTTTGAGACATCTTGAAGACATAATAAGGTGCTATATCATTTGCAAAGATTATCATTATTAATGAACGTCTTTAAAGTGAATGTAGGCAGGCAAGCCAATTGTAAAGTGACAATCAAGTCAATGAGGCAGTAATGGTGGAGAATCTAATTGAGGAGTTCATAGGTAAGAACAATCGGACGAAGCCTGAAGGTCATAGGATGGAACTTGGATTGACTATTGGGTGATTCTCCATCATGAGTTATTGTAAGCCTTTAATTTTATTACCAAATTTGACAGTGTGCTTTGTATTATTGGTGGGATAATGAAGCTTGCAAGGCAATACTTTAGCTAAGCAATTCTAATAATCGACCACAAGAGTATCTGTGAATAGCAGAAGATGCTAGATTGAATTACAGCCTTGGTAATGAGTTTTGTTCTCTGATACATCACTGCCGAAAACATTTTGCACTGCGGTAGTGGTGGTATCAGTGGAGATACATTTAGTGCTCGATAACTTGTAAATTCTCAACAGCTGATATATCCTTGCTCGTAGGAACACTCTGCCTCTCCTACTATGCATTGATGTGTGGGCACGATTTTTACATTGACAATTTACATTACAGTAACAATACCAATGTGTTGGTCCTTCAGGGCATTTGCTTTCACACACCATTGGTGAGAAAGACTGCATATAACATGCTATTCTACCTATAATCAGCATTACCCTGGAATAGAATTCTGGTAAGAAACAGACGTTGGAAGATAATGTAAAAGGTTCCCTTATAGAGTTGGCTTAAGTGATGGGTCTAATCACTATGATCATGTCCTTAGAGTGAACAAAGATGTACAATCCATGCGAAGAGTTAACCATATCTGGAGCGGCAGGTACTCATGAATTATGCCCTCTCAGTAACAAGTGCCAAGTGACTCCATCATTCAGCTTCTACATCAATTGGATGGTTAAGAACCAGCCAGTGCCACTTTGGGTACTCGTCAGTCATCCATATCAAATACATTTCTTACATTATTGCTGCCTCAAAAAGTAATGTCAACGGCTATATTTGCTTTCTAATAGATCTATAGAGGTAGCTGAGCAACAAACAAAGAGTTATCACATCCATTCCACACCCACTACTGAATTACATTTTCAAAAATACTGAAAAATTTCATTCATTGAATATCCCAGTGCTTTACATTGCTTAATATAATATAGTAGTAGCACAGACGTTTTGAACAAACTCCCACGTTTCCTCCAAATAACAAGCTTTCAACTGTAGCGGACACTTTGCAAATATCAGCCCTTGTTTTGATGTGGTTTGTTCGGATTGCGTAGTTATTATGGCAATGCTTTTTCACACAGAACCATCATCTGAAATCCTGGCTCACAATCCCTTTGTGTCACATCCCTGGTCTCCAGCTTGAGTCCACTCAACAAACTTATCTGAATCCAGAATACTGACAATTGATGCATTTCTCTTCTTGGCATTTGCAGAGGAAAGTCACAGTGCAGCCCAAAGCAGATCTGCCAACTATTCGAACTGCGGGTCGACCCTACTTAATGTCGTAGTTTGGTTCTTGAAAAGTGCGATTTTAAGCGAAACGACATTAAGTAAATACATTTTTCCCATAAGAAAGAATGTAAATAAAACTTGAGTTAGGTTCTTTTGGATGTTTTTCATCAAAATGTTCTAAAAAAACCCCCATTATAAACGCTCCCTGACCTGCCCAGCTCACTCACTCACTCGCTTCCGGTCTCACTCTCTGCTGGCTGGCTGTCTCTCAGCACCGACATGCCCCCTTTCCACCTGCTGGCAAACAACGTTAATAGAGAATTTTGCAACGTTAAATCATAGGTTCCTATTGTATCAGCGAAGTAATAACAAAAAAAGTTAAATGGGGCGACGATAAGCGAGATCTACCTGCACACAATCTAGTAAACACATAGGAAACATTCCAGAGGGCAACAGTTACAGATGTAATGCAGCACCAGATATCTGTATGGTGGATAAATAACAACAGTTGTTCCTCTAGTTACCGAAATGTTGCAATCATTTTATATGAGATTATAGGTTACTCCAAGTATAGGTTGGCAATTGGTGACCTAACTATCTGAACACAAGAACAAACATTAAGGCTGTATGTGTGACACACATTTCACAGATTTGATGATTATCTCAACTTTTACTTCATAATGGTGGAATTTGTCCATTTAAACTGCTCCTTCCACAGATCATACTTTATCTATCTCACCTATTTCATCTCTCGAGGGAAATTTATGCATAATTCTTTCACAACCATCAAAGGTCAGGAATTCCAAAGTATTTATCCACCCTCACAGTCCCACTAATCAACCCAGACTGCTCAACAGATGACATTTCCTTGTTCATAGAAACACAGGAACCATTAAAGTTCTGTGTCGCATTACACTCGGTTTGTTATCTCTGTAACCTTCAATCCCTTTCCTTAACAGAATATTTATCTAGTTCTTTTTAGTTAATTGATACGGAACTAAATTGCTTTATGGGTAAATTTTGTGGCTACCATTCCTTTTCCCATAAGAAGTACTTGTCAAAATCATTACATCCGATAGCAAGAGGAATTTTTCATACTTTGCTACCTTTAACATCTCACAATTTCCCCTTGTGTTTTTCTAGTTTCCTGTCAATATTTCTTTGTCAGGCACATGTGAGGCTGCCACTTAGGAAAGGATGGAAACAAAAACTACATTAATCTTTACCTACAAAATACACAGTCATCTTATAGAGAGCTGAGATGTGCTCCCACCGCAAAAAGAAATGTAGCAAATGAAATGCTGGTTATTATGATTATTATTATATATTTTTGAGGAAAAGCTAACATGCCAACTGATGCATTCCTCTTGGGAATGTTGCAGTTTGCTGCCCACAGTTTCCACACAGAGAATTAAAAATCTACAAAACATGGGTATGCCAAGTTCTTTCTCTATTTGTTTCCACTTCTCTGAGAGTTACGTATATTTGGTTAATTTTAAATAGGCCCTATATTCATTAGATTACTGAGGAGTTAAGTTGTGCTGTTTGAATTTAGCAACATGCAAAAGACATCAGAAATCCTGCCAGGTGTGGTAAATACTTGTCTGTTTAATCTCTCTCTCTCTGGTGTTTCAGCACATTTAGAATTAATTAGAGGATGATTTCTGTGGGATTTCTCAAACAGTCTACCATTTCATTAAGGAATTTACAAGCACCATCTCACCAGAAACTCAGGGTGCAATGCATCTTTGAAGAAATCATCATTAATTCGCTGCAACATTTGCCATTTAAGAAAAACAGTAAGTCTTTGTTGCAAAACAAGACCATACTTGATTCTACACTTAGTGTCAAAACAACTGTGCCCTGGAATAAACTGTTAAACGGAATTTACTGTGTAAGTTGTCGCTATATCGTGAAAAAATTATACTTCAAACTCTGAAAGTGCAACAATAATTCTGGTAATACCAAGATCTACACTTCCACTTTACAGTTTTCATGTTCCGAGTATGCAGGGCCACATTACCCGACATGTGTTGGTATTCCAACTCACAGTAAAATTAGTATTTGGACAGCAAATCGGGTTAGCTATTAATTACTGCCTGTCCTCATTAGCCATAGGCCTTTGAAGTCTAGCTGCCAGTGGGTGCTGCTCAAGTGGATAAAGGTAATTGTTGTTCAGTAAGATAATCAAAAATAAATCCAAATACTCTTTCCTGTAAATACACCCGGGAGGTGTTCTGCATATCAGCCATTTAAACAAAAATTTCCACCCAATTAGCAAACTTGGGAAACGTTTAAACAATCTCAGCAGTAACTAAATGACATAGCTATTGCAATGGCAGAGATTCATTATAAAGCAAAATAATCTGTTCATTTGGGGTAGTGTCTTATCATATTATCATGATCTCAGCGTTTCACAGGATTTTACCAAGAAGTGTAGTGACGGTATTTGTGAGCAACTCAGCAGCCGATTTGCACATAGCAATGTTTCACCACGGGTTACTAAATGAATGACCAATTTGGGGGATTGTTGTCAGAAACTCCCTTCTTTTTTCTAGCAGTGCCAGAGAATCTTTAACATCCACTTGAACAGTCAGTCAGGACCTCAGTTTAATGCCTTATCTGAAAGATGTCTATTGCCTTGTATTTTTAAAGATGTGTATTATTATATTCTTTCACTATAACATACACTGTTGTCCACAGTGACTCCATATAATTAAATATCCTACATCTTTAGTACAGTATACTGAATTACCTTATGGAAGATACTTGCTTCTCAGGAAGGAGAGAAAAGAAACATAATGAAACATACTCTATTACCTGAACATATTAAAAGCAGAATGGTCTTTCGGGTTCCATATATTTATTAAAATATTTTTAAGGAAATAGAAATAAGAAAGAGCATGTTAACAAAAAATACTATTGATCTACTCCCACCACTGGGACTGGTATATCCCCCCCCCCCCCCCCACCCCCCCCACCCCCCCAAATGGTAATTCAGCTTTTGCATTGCAGAAGGGTTCTGTAGACTGAGAAATTTGTTGATCGCAGATTGAAATCATCAGCGAAAGAATGGATAGGCTTCGATGCTTAATATAGCTGATCATTGATGTGGAGAATAAATAATGTGGGAGAGAGAATTGAGCTCTGGGAACTCCAGAGTTGATGGGAAAAAAAAAAGGTCAGATAATGAACCATCAACTACAGAACAGATGGAGTGTTTGAGGGGAAACCAAAAAGTCATGAATATTACTTTATTGGAGGACTGTAGGGCATTGCTTCAAAATGCACAGCACTCACAGCTAACTGTGCTGAGGCAATATTTGTACCAATGTACTGTCCTTTGAATTCTATGAAGATCTATTTCTTGCACCACAAAAGATGCTCAACTTGTAAGGCGCTTACAAAGGTCAATGTTACCCAACAAAACTGAAACAAATGAGAAGAGAGAATGTGAACAATTAAAGACTCCATTGCTGTCAAGATCTCCGGGCTGCCATCCCATGTGAAGGGCGCTATATAAATGCAAGTTGTTGTTGCTTTAGGTGATAGCCAATGTAATTCATTGTATGAAACACTGTTTAATAGGGAGGCAGATGGGATCTTGTATTATTAAATGATTTATAGAAAAGGTGGGGAAAAGGGATCAATAACCAGCAAGTTGCCATTAATCACTAAAATGGCAAAGAAGATTTGGTCCTCCTCCTATTCCTACTTACTTTTATTACATACACAAATATTACTGAACTTAAATATTATTAACTTAAATATTTACTGAACTAAATTGATTCATTGAGTGTGATCCACCTACACACCCCACACCCCCCCCACCCCACCCAAACCCCACAGTAGACACGGTACAGTTCATTCTTCTACCTTTGAATCATCAAACGTGTAAGTTTTGCAACAAGTCTTTAGGAAAGACCGTGCTTGTGGCCCTCTCCAGGCCAGTGCTAATTTCTCTCAGGGTCTTACTGCTGTTATTATTTGACCTGAGACGGGAGCAACTTTATTTTATAATCCGAGGCATCACATCAGATTTTTTTAAATTCACTATTGGTCTCCTCGGCTGATCTATCTCAGAAGGTCAATTTCCAGAAGATCATAAAATATTAGCTTTTAATGATTTTCTTTCTGTGTCATAGCCAACAAATCCCCCCCCAAATAAAATGAGTAATTCGCTCTGTGCCCATTTGCAGGACACTGCTGCATGTTGACTGGATGAGGCGTTTTGGCCACAAAATCTTCAGTCACACCACTTTCCAGTATATCCTGTGAAGCGCTTTGAGACAATGTGATAAGATGCTATATTATATTAAATGCAAGGATATTATTGGGGAGTTCAGATCATGAGGAGTGCTGGCAGCTGAGGTGGGGGGGTGTGGTGGAGGGGCGGAAATAGTACCAGCAGAATTGGTGAAGGGAGGGAGAGAACAGTCAACAGTAGAATCCAGGGGTATAGTGCTGGCAGAATCTGGTGGGGGTAGGTGTGGAGAACCAGAGCAATAGTTTGCCTTTACAAAATCATGACCCATATCCACCAAGTGGTAACTAAAGATTTGACTCACGCTAATAATGATTATTGCATTTGGTATATCAGTCACAGAATATACTCTAACACAAAATATACAGTCAATTCACTTCACAGTACATTATGTGAAGGGCTTTGAGATGTCTCAAAGACTTGGTAAGGCACTATATCAAAGGATTATTATTATTATTATCACGTCATTGAGACATCTCAAAACGCTTCATAGGATATACTGTAAAAGTGGATTGATTGTATATTTTGTGAGAGAAATGCAGCAGCCAGTCGCACACAGCAACGTCCCACAAATGGCCATGGAGTACAAGAACAGTCAAAAACATGATCCGCTCTGATTCAATATGGTGTTTAGCCCACGTTGACCTGGATTTTATTTCCCTCCAGACCAGTGTGTAGAGTGTAAGGCAATACCTTTTTCTTTTAAAAAAAATACACTTTCTTTGCAATTCTACCATCAGGGATTTGGCAAAGCCCACTCATGTCTGCAGTGCTAAAAGGTTTCTACTAACAGAAAACCTGCTGAGGAAAAGAGTGACTTAAGCATAAGACAAAGAGTTTCACTCAGTCAACTCATCCTTTTCTCTCCCTGAAAAGATCTTTAACGACACGTTCCAAGTGAGGTCTTCCAGGCTGCAATATGTTGAGTGTGTAATATCAACATCCGGTCAAAGGGTCACAAATAGAAAAGCTCTTTAATCTTTGGGATATTGCAGGAATTCCATGAAGAAGTCATTAGAACAAATCCATTTTTTATTGTGGCTCCGAGTAATTATCTAAACAATCAGTTGGCCAGTCAGGCTGCTCACTGCCTGGTGTGCTCTCCCCCACCTCTTTCCTGTTTGATATAAAAAAAACAAAGACATTAATCTTCCTCACAAACGCATCCTGACACCGCGGTGTGACAGCTTAGCCCTGACTCTCCAGCACCAGTGGCTCAGACGCTTCACAAGCAAAGAGTCTTTACACTTCACTTGACCCAGTCTGTTGCTCGCTGGAAGATGCAGAAGGTCATGTGAATAAGAGTGAGGTGTCTGCTGAATTCCCTCAAGAGAAAAGCAAGGCTGGTTTGGGCATTGCTGCCTCAGGAGAATACACTCAGCTGACTTGCAGATAAAGATAAATAGGACAAATAAAGCAGAAACCTGCTGAAGCTCAAAAGAGGCTGCATTGACCTCAGCATCCCCAAACCTTAACTAGTTACTAGGCAGCACTTCCCCAGGCCTTTGCCCTTGTGCCAACCTTGACTCTTCATATTTTTTTCCCCAAGTGAAGAGATTTTTGGATAAGGAAAACCTCTTACCCTGTTACTGCTGGGTGACACCTTTAGAACAATCAAGGCCAGTGCCATGTTCTTGTGGAGGGGTGAGAATGAGCGATAACAGCAGAGCCTTAAAGATGTTGTGATGCAGACTTATCCATCAGCGGATTTCTTCCGTGGTCACTGCACCAGCCTACAACCAGCAACAAAGTTCCTGAACAGTGACGCATCACTGTGAAACTCATCGATTCACATCCTTTTCAGGTTTTAAATGTTTGTTTGACTTTTCAATTTTTTACATCCCTGGAATTCAAAGTAGCTGTTCTTTTCCTGTGTGCTCACCCGTATCTGTGTATCAACAAATAGCTTCAACAAATCACATTATCAAATGGATGCAGATGAGTGAAATTTGCAGGTCTATTGACTGAGCTAAAAAAATTCTAGCAGTCTATCAAGCAATTACAGAACTCAAATACACTCATTTTAAAAGGGCAAATTTTCTCTGTGGCCTCATTCCCGTCCAATCTTTTAGATAACCGTACATCTTTTGGAAAGGATTTTTAAATCTTAGGATCAAAGCAGAATGCTCTGTTTAAATAAAAGCCAATATCCTTGCTGAGTTTGAGACCACTACGTCTAGAATCTTTCCCATAAGTGTATCCTCCGAATTGATGCACATAAAGGTTGGATTTGACTAATCTTTGTATTGCTCATTCCCATTGTGCAGGGACCCTTCACCATGTTCATATATCTCAGCTTCACTGTATGCAGATCAAGTTTCCTGTAATGATGTGTGCTGGCTTAACAGGAGTAGAGCCGAATTTAGCAGTGCTTCACTGGGTTAATGTGAAGAGACAGAATATTTAATTCATGCTTCTCCCTGGTGTTCTGGTGTTAGTGCAATAGAGCAGTTCAATAAATGTGCAGTTGAAGGCTGTTAATTGGGACACCCTGGCGAAATTGTCCCAATTATTGAACTCTTTGTCCAGTGAAAACCTTCAGTACTGATGTCAACCTATTGGGAATCAGTTGGTGACTGAGAATGTTTTAATTGCAAAGGAATGCTATTCTATCACAGATTCAATAGACTGGATTGGAGTGGGCAGGAAAGAGAGGAAGAGTGGAACTATGAAGCTTACCTTTAAATAAACGATTCAGGAATCAAACTCCAACCCAAAAACTCATAGCAAGGGAGAGCTTTAGATTAGTTGTTGTTGTCCTAGCAATATTGATACTGTGATTCTGTATCTTACCTCTTACCTCCCCTCTCACTGACAGGCTGAGCTATATGTTTCCTAGGCCAATGCAGCTCTGCAGTTGACCACCAGAAATGTATCGTTTCAGTGATGCCTTTACATAAAAGCATTCTGCATAGTATTACATAGAGATTTGGAGTACAGAAATAGGCCATTCAGCCTAATCAGTCTATACTAGGATATGTTCTATATATAAGCCTCCACAATCTGAAAACCCTATCTCATACCCTTCTTTTCCCCTCTCTCTCAAGTTTGCGTCAAATTTTCCATTAAATATTAAAGCTTCAACCTCAACAACAACAACATCCCAAGGCACTGAACAATCAGGGTGGGACCCGAGCAAGGGAGAGGAGTAATGTAGGGGGAAGAAGCAGGAGAGAGTTAGGAGGGGAGGGAGAAAGTTGGGAGGGCAGCAGAAGACACGATCGCAGAGGAGGGAGGTGAAAGGACCGTGGGATAGAGTTCCATAATTTGGGGGCAGAGAGGCTGAAAGCCCGTCCGCCGATGGTAAGGCAGGTCTGGCAAGGCACATGGAGCAGACCAGAGTCCACTGAACCGAGTGGGCATGCAGATTCATAGGGGGACAGCAGGTCAGAGAGATAGGAGGGGGCAAGGCCGTGAATGGCCTTGAAAGTGAGGAAGAATTGAATTCAAATTGAATTGAATCTTGAATTCGATCCCCTGGGGAGAATTGGTGAGCCAATGGAGTCAATGAAGCCGGGCAAGGGTGGGAGTGATGGGGGGTGGGAGGGATGGGGAGCCAATGGAGCCGGGCAAGGGTGGGAGTGATGGGGGGTGGGAGGGATGGGGAGCCAATGGAGCCGGGCGAGGGTGGGAGTGATGTGGTCGCGGAGCTTGGTGCCAACTACCAGCAGAGAATTCCACATACCCATAATAATCCCATTCCCCCATCACAAAACAAATTTGTTCACTCAATCCATGATTATTTGTGGGACACTGCTGCGAGCAATGGGCTGCACATTTCTTCCAAAGAATACACAATAAATCCACGTTACAGTTTATTCCTTGAAGTACTTTGAGATGCCTCAACTACGTCATCAGTTGTTTTATCAAATGCAAGGATTAGGATTATTATTTTTATTATTATATATGCTACTGGCCATCTTATATTCAGGGATGTGGGATTCACCAAAAGGGAAACTAGTTGGCTCGCTCATTGGCTCGCATCAGTGCCTCCGCACCTCCGCACCTCAGGTGCTGGCAATATCAGCATTCAAGGCTGCACTCTCCACCTCTTGAAGCCAGTCAGGAATCTGGGCATCTTGTTCGACCCTGAACTGTCCTTCCTCCCCCAAATCCGCTCCATGACTGGTACCATCTTCCACCACCTCTGCAACATTGCCAGACTCCACCACTACCTCACCCCTCATGCTGGTGAGACACCTGTTCACGCATTCATCACATCTAGGCTCGACTACGGGAACTCTCTCCTCGTCAGCCTTCCCAGCTCCTCCCTTTATAAGATGTAGATTATTCAGAACTCTTGCAGCTTGTGTACTTTCCTGCATTAGGCTCCATGACCACATCACTCCCACCCTCGCCCGTCTCCACTGGCTCTCCATCTCCCGGAGGATCAAATTCAAGATCCTCGTCCTCACTTTCAAAGCCATTCACGGCCTTGCCCCGCCTATCTCCCTGATTGCTGTCTCCCTATCAGCCTGCCCGTCCCCTCTGTTCAGCCGGCTGTGGCCTGCTCCATGTCCCCCGCTCGAACCACCCTACCATCAGTGGCCGGGCTTTCAGCCTCTCTGCCCCCACACTCTAGAACTCCATCCCACAATCCCTTCGCCTCACTTCCTCCCTTTCCTTCTTTAAGGCCGGTCTCAAGACCTTCCTCTTTGACCGTGCCTTCTGCTCCCATCCTAACTCTACCCCCTCTCCTATTCTCTTTCTCCCTACCCCGACTCATCCCCCCACTGCTCGGGTCCCGACCTAGCTGTTCAGTGCCTGTTCAGTGCCCTGTTCACATCCTCCCGATGTGAAAGGCGCTCGATAAATGTAATTTTGTTGTTGTAGTCTTTTAATGCCCACCTTATTGAATGAAGTCTTAGTCTATTTACACTTAAGAAATCAAACTTCTTCAAAACTGAAGGCACAGACTTTACTTTCTGGATCTATGCCTCCTGTGCCAATGCTCATAAATGATAAAGGACACAAAGTGGGAAATCTCAGTTCCAAATGTAGTAATAGGTTGTTAATGATGTTTGAGGAGTCAACAGTAACAGTTGACATTGGTAGCTGGGTGAAATGCAACCAGATGGGTCAGAGAGTTACAATTAAACAGTAATCTTGTGCAGGAAATAACCATATTAATGTAGTCCTAAGAGAGACATTTCATTTTTGAAATGCTCATTTTATTCGATTGCGAAAGGGCATCGAAGAGGTTATTCTCCAGATGGGAATCTAGCACAATATTAAACCAGTTCCTTGGTGCCACGCTATTCACACAGATGTCTGCAGGCATTTCATCAATATGTGATTTTAACTATTGAAGACTAGTTATTTATTGATGTATTTGTAATTAACTTTGACCAAGCTTATTTGGAAGAAGGGATGGAGTGAAATGGTATAAAGCACATTTGTATTGGACATAACCAATTGCAGTCAGAATAAAATGAATGGTTTATTCACTTTATAAAATATATTAATTTGTTCCCTCAATTTACAGTATAATAATTTGGCCTGTGGACCACTGTTGAGCGCAAGTGGCTGCCCCATTTCATCCACCAAAAAAAAAACAATCTTACAAATGTATTTTGTCCACGTAACATTGTGCTGGCTTATCCTGTATTGTAGCATGGTTCATGTTCTGTGCATGTACTCCATAGGTAACAGATTTGATGATATGGGAACCTTGAGAACTAAGCATCATATCAGTGGTTTCACTTATTTTGATTGGACTTGTTCCTGATCATGCTTGTTTTTGCAGAACTTGACAAAATCTCTTCATATGTCCCTCGCTTCCTCCTTCCTCCTGTAGCTCAGTGGTTAGAGCACTTGCTTTAAAAGCGTGAGACCTGTGTTCAAATCCAGACAGATCAGGGCAAAACCTTGGGCCAGTTTCCTTACTCCACATGCCTCATAATAATCTGTCCAAAAAAAACCAACAATAATAAAATTGGTCATTTCAATCCACAACTGTGTGTGGGACATTGCTGTGTGCAGTTGGCTGCTGTGTTTTGCCCACAAATATAGTCAATTCACTTTAGGAATGTATTCTGTGAAGCGCTTTGAGACGTCGATAAGATGTGAAAAGCGCTATATCAAATGCAAGGATTATTATTATGAAAATAAACAGTCCATTCACTTTACAGTATATCCTGTGAAGTGTTTTGAGACACCTCAGGGATGTAATAGGCATTATAGCAGATATAAGCATTACTGTTATGGTATATGCATAAATGTGGGGTATCGTGTTTGGAAGTTTCATCTGACTTAAGCTCCAATGTTTTAGGAAAACATAATGTTACATTTAATTTCATATTGCATACGGTTTAACAAAATAAAGGAAAAGTAGGCTGGATTCCCATCATCCAACCATTCAGCCTGAGACAGACCATCTTCACATTCCTCCTGAACAGGGAATAAGGTGCAGAGTGGGGTGTGTGGAAATCGCTAAAGCAAAGTTATGACAACCTCCCACAAAATATACAGTCAATTCACTTTACAGTATGTCCTACAAAGTGCTTTGAGTTTTCTCAAAGACATGATAGGCACTATATTAAATGCAAAGATTATTATTATTATTCAATAAGCAATTGATGTCTGAAGTCCTCCAGTGCTTAATCATCTATTTTATTGCCGGGAGCAAGCAAGTAGATGATTCACGGGGGATTAAACTCAATCTGTATCCATAACACAGAAAACGAGTTCATATTAACAGTCACTGGAATCCCAAGGAATAAACCGATTCGCAGGGAATTCTCTTGGGGAAGGAAATTGCTTGATTGTATAACCTAAGACTGTGCCTTAAACTGCCTCCAAGCACTGACATACACAAAACACTCACCTAAAGGTCAAAGGCACAATGTTATTTATTTCAATACCAGCTTGAAGCTTACAATAGAAGTGTGCAATTTCTCAGTGGGATAAACCTTTTGGCAATCTATAGTGGACGGCAAAGCTCGAAGGAATTGTATTCATTTTAATTTCCTGCTAAAAGGTTCATTTTTCAATTGTGTGGTTTAAATATGTGGCTGATAATGAAAGGAACGAAGATTTTTTAAAAAATCAATTATTTTCCATCCCAAATTTCTTTCAGCCATTTCAAAAATTACTTTTGCAGTTATGTGCATAAAGAGGAGACATTTTTACAGTACAGCGATTTTGCTTTGTGTTCAGCAAATTCTAGGCGGTTCGGATTTCTAATCTGGATCTTTTCTGCTCCCAGACTGAAAAAAAAGACACATTGCCACAAAGCACATTTGTTCCAAGGACTCTGCATTGGGAATTCCTGATCAGACAAAACATATTGGTGGGGGTGGGGGTAGAATGTAAGAGAATTGACTTCTCCACCCAACTGGAAGTACATGCAAGTCATTTCAGATTCCTTACTTTCCTGTAGCATGTTTTTTCACCCCACAGGTTTTAGAGTAGGTCATAAATCAATTATATATATGGCAGATGCTTTGTGGGAACATAGCAATACACAAGATCAGAAGAGACTTCACTGTCCATCTGGTCAACTCCATTTGCTAAATGCAATCACCACTTCCCTCCATCGTAAGTCTACCTAATCCCCTCTTGAAAGTTGACACCATCCAACTCCTTAGGAAAACTGTTCCACGTAATCACCACCATTTCTATCAAGCAGTTAAATCTAAACTGTCTGATTACCTTCCCCCTTCCTAGCTCGAAACTATGACCCCTTGTTGAGTGCTTCAATATCTGGGAGTGATTAGGAGGAAGCAGCATCATCAAGGGATACAGATGTTTCGAATACAGAATAATACCTGAGATCGATTTAAATGTAATAACTCATGAGAAGGGGATTGCTACATGGATGTATAATCAGCACAATGAATACCTGGAAGTGATTATACGTCAGTAATTTAATTGAGGGTTTCATAGCCTGTCTATCTAGATGAGTGGATGGATTTGATTAGTTGGGAAATAAAAAAAGATAGATGGAAGTGATTACCGCACAAATTATTGTATTGAGAAGTTCAGAAACAGTGAGACCAAACATGACAGTACCAAATGGAATGCAATGCATACTGTTTATACTGAAAAGACAAGTGGACGATAATTACAGTAACCTCACTGGAAAGAAGTCTAAAGATGATCACAGGGAAAAAAAGTATTTACATACAGGCAGAGATAGTTGGATAATGGTGACAAAACTATAATCCAGTCAAGGAAAATGGCAGTAAGGAAACCCAAAGGTTAGGGTTGAAATGACAGCAATATGCTGGAACAGATTGTGAAGAATTGTGGTTGGACTGATTTTAAAAGAAGCTTGATGTTGTGATGAGATGTAATGGGGATTGTACAAGGATGGGCCATTTTCATCCTGTGATCTTCTGACTAAATAATTCAGGCATACATTTCTCAAAGGCTATAAATACAGACAACTCCAAACTTCAAATAATCATTCACTAGTAGGTACATCCATCTTGGTATGATTTGGCCTGATCTTGACTTCCCTTGTAAGGTTAGGAAATTGTAAAACCAAGAGGATAAATAACCTCTTGAGAACCATTTCCTCCTATTAGCTCAGTGTGCAAAGGTGCCACATGGTATGAGCTTGAACCATATATACCAAACTGGTGCTAGATTTAATCTCTGGCCCACGTTAGGTTCTGAATCTGAAGAGGGTCGGACTCTATTGGCTTCAACATTATATCCTGTAAAAATTCAACTACATCCTGACCTGATCGCTGTCTCGTGACACCAGGTGGTGTGCAAGTTTGGGCAGGGGAATGATATTCCTATCAAATGAGTCAGAGAACCAGGCATCCTCACTTCTAGAATCACCCAAGAAGATCGAGCAGTAAGATTAGGTCATTGGAGTTTCGGACATACTCAGAATTATACCACAGCATACACTAATGCTTCATGAAAGGATGAAGAAAAGGGATCAAGTTTCAAAGACATTCCCCGTCAGCAAGGAATCCTAGTCTTGCAGATTTTCAATTCTAATCAGAGAACATTTTATGGCTCGTTCAGTTGATTTTACTTTTACGAACAGAATTTTGTTTTCTCTTTTGCATATTTTGTAACAAAATGAGAGTCGAGAAGAAAATTATTCCTCATTTTCCTTTTCTCGTCTCTATGTGCAAAATCACATGCATCAAGAAAGGTTCTTCTCTTGTCTAGTGTTTCAGGGAATTGGTACATTGAAAAGGTACATAAGCCATGTCATGTAGCCATGCAGAAATGGAAAATAAAATGTGCTTAATTAGTTCCTTGCCTCAATTAAAATTCATTCAAAGGCACATTTGGTTCATCATGTACTTGTCAGACGTGGTTGAATACCTAATGGCAAAACTAGTGGAGGATCAGAGCAATGTGCGATTTGACAATGACTCCATCTATACCTCACCACACAAAAATGGAGTGGTAAATAATGACTTCATGTTTGCATTTCAGATAAGCCAGCGTGCATTCTATTTTAATCAATTCTCCCTCTGGGCGGTATCTTGTAACTGTACTAGTGAAAGTTGGCAGTGAAGCGGCTTCTTGTGATTATACAAACGTCTCGATATCTTCAGTTCTTTAGGAAGGTGCTGTTGATTTTGGCACAATATCCAGTGTACTGGATAAAATCTTGGCCTTTTGCATAAAAACGATCGTTCCGAGTGTGCATGGAATTGATATACATTTACTTGGAATGTCTGATTCAAGCTTCTCAAGGTGGAGAAAGGATTTGCCATTCTCCCTGAACAGACTGTGCTACATCAGAATCAACTCTTGTAAGTGTCAAGGTTGCTGTGAGGAAGTATTTGACAGACAGACTGATCAATATTGGTATGATTCAAGAGCACTGCACATTATATCCAAACTGCAGGCACTGAAATAATGTGCAAATGCCACGGGGTATACCAGCGAAAGAAAGCTCTGTGGTTAATGTTCTCTCCTTAAATAAAGACTGAATTCCAGGACTGTTGCTGCAAAAGCTTTCTTTCAAAACAAAACATAGTAAGTGCTAAGTGACAGATTGATTTGAATAACCAGGCATGGGAATGTCAAACTATGAAAGATATGACCCAACCACAATAAGACTCAATAAGAGACCACAGAACACAGAAGGTCCCTCAAGGTCGTTCCTTCTGTGTACAGACCGTGTAAAGTTTGCACTGTGGACTCCACTCTGGTTCAAACACCTGAGGGAGGGAAATAACAACAGGTAAACTCGAAAGAAACAAAACTCTTGGATTTCTCCCCCGAAGGTAATCAAGGGAAACAAGATATCAGTCAAACCCTACAATTCCATTAGCCAGCTCTCAACAGCTACATTCTACAGGCTACATTTCAATGGACTTTGGACTACAAGAACTGCAATCCAGCCAGTACTTATTAATTCATGTCTAGACGTATTTTATGTTCCTCAATTGTATGGACTTGTATACCTCCCGCTTCTAAATCACATAGGTTGAGGAATTTGAGTACACACGTCATTATTAACGGTTAGCTTTTTTTAAAAATGATAATCCTTGCGTTTGATATAGCGCCTTATCACGTCTTCTAGACATGGTATTAAAGAATGGTTTTAAAAAAAGTCACATGATCAGCTATCAATATTAACGAAGGACTCTTAAAGGTTTTTGGTTCCTCAATTGGATATGACACGAGTTCTATTTAAGATCAATGTAAATGAGAAAAAGAAGCTTCAAAGGCACAAAGTGATGAAGGAAAAAGTGAGAAAAAAAGCTTTTGTTTGATACTAAAAATTAGTGGCATTTGCCAATTTGGGGTTTAACGTGAGGTACTTCTTTATGGGATTCGTTGATAACCTACAGATGTCTATCGTGGTTGCTGGAGGTCCTGTCAAACTGATGCCCAAGATCTATAAGTGAGGTTTCCTTCCTGGAACGTGCCATACCGCTCAGACAATCTAGTTCTGAGGCAGAATTCCCTCAGTTCAAAGGAAATTCTTACAGGAGGAATCCGGATAAGAAATGCTGCAAATGTAATCGTGTATTAATAGGGGTGGAATAATAATGAAATAATAATAACCCTTGCATTTGTTATAGCACTTCATCAAGTTGTTGAGACGTCTCAAAGTGCTTCACAGGGTACACTGCAAAGTGGGTTGTTTGTGTATTTTGTGGGCAAAAACTAGTTGCGCACAGCAATAATAACAATCCTTGCATTTGATATAGCGCTTTTCACATCTTCCAAATGTTGCAAATCGCTTCACACAATATACTGTAAAGTGAATTGACTGTGCATTTGTGGGTGAAACAATGTCCTACAAGTAATCATGGACCGAGTAACCAATTTTATTTGGAGGATTGTTGGGGCCAGGATACCAGGAGAAACTCCTTTTTCTTTTTGAATAGTGTCTTTGACATCCACCTGAAAGCAGGTGGGACCTCAGCTTAACATTTCATCTGAAAGACGGGAATGCTGTTTTGTGTGGCATATTTCATGTTACAATATGGTGATCAAGGATTCTCATGAAACAGCAGTTTGCATTTGTATAGCGCCGTTATTCCCAGTAGCATGTCATACCACTTAACAGTGGTTTGGTTTGACACTGAGCTGGAAAGAGCGAGGAGGTGACCGAAGACATGGTCAAAGAGGATAGTCTTCAGGTATGATTTGAAGGCAGGTAAAGCAGGGGAAATATAGAAGGATTGAGGCAGGGAGTGCCAGAGATTCAGGGGTATTGACTGAAAGCACAGCCACCAAAGTTGACTCCGGAAACAGACATAGAGATCAAGATTTGGTGATGTAATGATAGCAGTATACACAAATATTACTAGATATGATTTCTCCATATAATTTCGGAACAGTGTGAATAGCAGAAACCCTGAAATGGACTACTGCAGAACTCTGAATCACAGCCTGAGACTTCATTTCTTGCCTCTATGAATGATCAATAAGCCTTTGATTTCGATAATGATCTTTGCAATACTCTTGATCAAATGGCCTCCTTCTGGAGCTGATGAATTTCTTCCACAGAACAACATGGCATCATCTTTTACTAAGGACTCCGCTGATTGGTTGAAAATTGGTCTTTGAGAAATCGGCTTGGGCATTGCTACTTCGAGATCCAGATTCAGACATTTTGCACCATGGCTCCAACACGTACTTCACTATGGAGAAATGATGTATAGATGATCACTTTACTATAAGATTACAAGGAATCAGGCTTGCTTTCAAGAAATTACTGACCAATGCAACAGAAAAGCCAAAGTAATTAAAAAAAATAGGCATAGCTAATGTTTCTACCTCACCTTTCACATATCCGCATCTGTACCCAGCATGTACAGTACTCCAAAACCAAAAGCTCATAGAGCAATAATGATGATAAGCCTTGCATTCAATATGCCTTTCAAGTCAGGCCACTTCAAAGCACGTCACAGGACTTACATTGACTGTGTTTGTAGGCAATGCAGCAATGTTGCACGATCAGCCATGAAGTGAATCACCGATTTTAAACAATATCCTACTGTGAAACCATATTTTGCTAAAAGGAGTTGAATGGAGTTAGTAAGCTTGCCACTAAAGCAATATTGTAAATAATTTAGATCCAGTTTGGAACAGAGTTCAAGACATCCTCCTTTATTGTTGTGTCACACAGTTGCACTGACCTTACTCTCCCCACCAGTAGGTGCAGTTTCTGGATCATATTTCAACCACATCCATAACAACATCTGCAGTGATGGCCCCTCTTTCAAAGTTTTCTCCTTTGATTCAGTATGGATCTGAACAACGTGGTGACTTGTGGAAGGTGGGAGTGACCCAGAAACAAAGCTACCGTACAGCACCTTGTACAAGTCAGTAATCACCTGGATCTTCAACATATCTGGGTATGAAAGGAAACCAGGTGGAGCAGATCACAGTCAGACACAGAAAGTCTGATGAACATGCATCTCTTTCACGCATTTAGTGAAGTTTGTCTACCTCTTAGCTATTTATCTAGAGATTAATCCATCATTTTCTAATCCAAAGGCTCAGACGGCATGACAACAAAGGCTCTTTGACATTCAAGGGACACCCATATCTGTTTGCACTTTTCCTGCCTACCGCAGTACAGAAATAATCTGGTTTTTGTCAATAATACTCAGCAGATGAGAATGAATGCATCGAGGAAGCTTTCTCTCCTGCAAGTGAAGCTGGTGCTTAAGAAGCCTTCTTACTAGAAGTGTAAAGAATGAGCACAAAGTGACAAAGCAACACTCAAATTCAGGCTGCAAATCCTGAGACAAAAGTGTCCCTTTAGGCTTCAAGTCCAGACTGGAACTTTAGTCTAGATACATAAAGGCATCTCTGTAGTGAAGGAAGGCAGCAGAAATTCCATCCCACATGATGGATAAAAGTGCCACCAGGCATTATGGTAACCCAAGATTAATGGTTACCTACTTTTTTTTTTCCCCTTCACCCTTTTTTACACCGTAGTCATTTCAATTTAGATCAAGTTTGCTGTGAGTATACTGTGAGCTGGAGAGATATAGCGTTACGTGAAAAGAATATAGATTACTATGTTGCAGCTAAATTCAGAACAGACACGCACGATGAATCTCAAACATATTTACTACAAAGAGGTCCCTGCTGCCTGCAGTTTACCTGGTGGCTTAGATATTAATATTGTCTAATCGCAGAGTGAACATGAAATAAGGAAATTAATGAATGCACTAATAGCAGTCAACTTAATTCTGGGTTTCTATTTTGCTCAGCTGTTTCCAGTGACATTTCATTATTTTAACCACACATAAACTGGTACAATGACATCCTTAACCCTTTCCTTTCTGCTGCGTTGCTGACAACACAAAAATTGGTTGAACACAGGTGGTCCCCAACACATGCCAATGTTTTGTTCAGTGTTCAAACAGTAAATGGAAATTCTATTATGAAGGATAGGGAAGCAAATTATCCGCAACTAACAGGAGCATTAGATTCCATTGGGTTTAAATTGCATGTTTTACTGAAGGATTCAAAGCTTGAGAATCGTTGATATGTCCACAGCTGAGCCTGCGATACTGCGCTGACAGGTGGGGACTGAGAATGTCATCTGTGCCCAGTAAAAGTGTCAGGCTGAGATTCACTAATTAGAAAACCTATCCCACAAATTTAGACACACATTGTCACCGAAAGCTTTATCGACCGCATCTTAAGAGTGGCAATTTAAGACGTGTAATCTTTACAAGATTGGTTCAAAAGATGGCCATAGAGGAAACCTGTCTGATTTTCCGCCTCCCCAAACTGGGAAGGCTTAGAGCACAAGGAGCGTCTACCCGCCTAAGATGCAAGTCACAGGGAATACTCTGCACACCACCGACTGTCAGGCTTTCAAGCGCTTACATGCTCCCAGTCTCGGGAACCCCATACCGGAGTCCATGTGACTTGCCTTCCACTCACCACATTCAAGATCTGCCTCAAGACATTTCTCTTTGATCGCATTTCCTCTTGGACTACTGCACCTAGCTTGGGTGCAAACCTTAGACAATCCAGCACCTTGTTCTCGGGAAGCTCCCTGGGGATGCCCTCACAACATGAAAGGCACTAGATAAATGTAAATTTGAACTGTAATGTGTCCAGCACTGATCAGGCATCAACCAGTATGGATTAACAACAACAACAACAAATTACATTTATAGAGCGCCTTTCCCGTCAGGAGGACGACCCAAGGTGCTGCACAGGAGGCGTGTGACCCGAGCTGAGAGGGGAGTGTTTGGGAAGGGGTGAAACACGAAGGGGAGGTAGAAGAGTTCGGGGTGGAACAAAAGGCACGGTCGAAGAGGAAAGTCTTCAAACCGGCCTTGAAAGAGGAAAGGGAAGAAACGAGACGGAGAGATTGAGGGATGGTTTTCCATAGGGTGGGAGCAGAGAAACTGAAGGCCCGGCCTCCGATGGTGGGGCGGTTCGGGCGGGGGGCTTGGAGCAGGCCAAGTCCTGTTGAACGGAGGGTCCGGGTGGGCTTGCAGGGGGAAAGTAGATTGGTTAAATAGGGCGGGGCAAGGCCGTGTAAGGCCTTGTAGGTGAGGACGAGGATCTTGAACTCGATCCTCTGGAGGATGGGGAGCCAGTGGAGACGGGCGAGGGTGGGGGTTATGTGGTCGCGGAGGCGGGTGCGGGATAGTACACGGGCTGCAGAGTTTTGGATGACCTGCAGCCTGTGAATGGAGGAACTGGGGAGGCCGACGAGGAGAGAGTTTCCGTAGTCCAGCCTTGAGGTGATGTACGCGTGCACGAGTGTTTCGGCAGCGCAGGGGGTGAGATAGTTGTGGAGCCTGGCAATATTGCACAGGTGGAAATAAGCGGTGCCGGTCAAGGCGCGGATGTGGGGGAGGAAGGAAAGTTTTTGATCGAACATGATGCCGAGGTTCCTGATTGGCTTTGTGAGGTGGAGAGTGCAGCCTTGGATGTTGAGGCTGGCAGCGCCCGATGTGCGGATGCGCTGGCTTGAGCCAATCAGGAGGGCCTCGGTCTTACTCACGTTCAATTGCAAAAAGTTGTCCCTCGTCCAGGACTCAATATCAGACAGACATGCTGTCAGAACATCGATGGTCTGGGGGTTGAGGGATGAGGCAGAAAGGTACAACTGGGTGTCGTCCGCATACATGTGGAAATTTACCCCATGTTTGCGGATGACGTCGCCCAGAGGGAGCGTGTAAAGGGTGAGAAGGAGGGGGCCGAGGACAGAGCCCTGAGGAACGCCGTGAGAAACTGTGCGGGGGTTTGAAGAAAAACCGTTGGAAGAAACAAAATGTAAACGGTGGGTCAAATAAGAATGGAAGCAGTCAAGGACTGGGCCTTGAAGGTTGAGGTGGGAGGAAAGATGTTGAAGGAGGATGTTCGACTGTGTCGAACGCAGCAGACAGGTCAAGGAGGACGAGGAGGCAGAGGGAGCCCTGCTCACAGGTGGTTAGGATGTCATTTGTTACCTTAACCAGGGCAGTTTCTGTGCTGTGGATAGGGCGGAAACCTGATTGGAGGGGTTCAAAAAGTGAATGAGTTGAAAGGAAAGAGCGGAGCTGGGAGGCAACCACTCTTTCAAGGACCTTGGATAAAAACGGGAGGTTGGAGATGGGTCGATAACTTGATGGTTGCGACGCATCAAGGGAGGGTTTCTTCAGGATAGGGGTGATGGTGGCTGTTTTAAGGGAGGTAGGGACGGTGCCTGAGGAGAGGGAAAGGTTAATGGTGTCAGAAATGAGCGGGGCTAACAAATGGAGCTGGGTGCGGAGGAGGGGGGTGGGGATGGGGTCCAATGAGCTTTCTTGACAAACGCAAGTGTACACGTAACCAAAGAGCATCCCCCAAATAAAGTAAAGTAAACATATGCACGTAGAGTGTACATCGGGGGCCAAATCCGAAAGCAGCAGGTGACCCTTATCAGAATACGTACGGGCGAGCACATGGTTGTGGTGCGCACAGGGGCGTTTCACGACTGTTTCGAAGGGAGCTTCCCCAGAACAGTGTGTGCAAACCTGTGCGAGGAAAACAAAATATGCCATGGAAAAATTAGTGGTATCTTTTGATAATGGAAATGGTAATATTGTATTTTGTTTGGGGATTGATGTTACAACATATATATTCATAAATATATATATATATATTTGATTGTATTTCGGCTCAAGTTAGTTTGTTAAAGTCTTGGTTAAAGTTTCTTGCCAAAGCCATTGAACTTTATGCTCAATTGGCCATATCTTTGCAAAACTCGTTATACTTTCTGTCTAGACCTGAAGGTACCAGTTGGTCATTGATCATTTCTCTATCTTCATGTAGTGTATAATTGAATGGTACTCTCTGCAAGTTTCCTCAGCAAAGACATCAGTGTGCACTGCTTAACCCAAAATACGAAATGCCGTCTACAGTAATGACACAGATTTTTAAAAAAATATATATAATCTTATGGAAGCAGAAAATTCTCCCTGGTAAAATGTGGAATAAAAATACAGCTCTATAGGCTGAAAAATATAATGTGTGATGACATAATGATAATACTTCAAACTCGAAACCCTTAACCCCAGGATTTTTTGAAGAATCCTTATTGTAAATTTTAGTAAGTTTGGCCAGGTCTCTCACTTTTTTTTTGCTATTATCGAGAATGCCACTCGGTCAGCAGTGAAGATTTAAAGGTCAGTGTTTAGAGATGAGACTGCTCTGAAGGTTACCGTTGACCGAGGTCTGATAAACCCAGAACAAGTTTGTTCAGACTCCGCTTTCTCCTGAGCAGAGGAGAATTATATACCCTCCAAATGTAGACTATTCGCTCTCTAGGTAATACAATCGCAAATAAAATAATTGTGCACTTTTTGTAAGTGTTATTGTGCATTCTGGTGTCTCAGGGGAAGGATGCGATTGCTTATTGTGAGGCAGCAACATATGAGGGCAGTTTAGAGTTAGACGTCACCATATGTTCAATGCATGGCTTTGGTATATTACCTGTTCTAGGTGAATAAAGGCCATATAGCATATGCACAAAAATGGGCAGTAGCTATGGCAATGTCTGGGTCCCAGTGTGTATGTGAAGAACTCTGGCGCACCAACACGTGGATGTAAATGCAAGTTGTTGTTGTTGATACATGTCAAGTAGCATGCCTTGCACTACGCTAATGTGGAACGCGATTCATATCAACAAAAGTTACACAAAGATGGGTACATGTTCATGGTGCATGAACATGAAATAACTAACCTTTACATTTGATATTGTGCCTTTGACATCAGGACAAAATCACAAAGCACTTCACAGGATGTTCAGTGTATTTTGTAGGCAAACAACAGCCAATTTGCACAGAGAGTGTCTGTGGGGCAGTTGTAGCGTATAAGGATTGCCACATGGATGGCGGAAAATTAAATCATATCTCTTTGCAGATGTTTTGAAAGGGGAAGATGAGGCTACTCTCGTTTGTCGGTTTAGAGACAGTAAAAGATTCAATAGGCTATCTTCACATCTTCATAGAGTACAATGAAGACAATAAAACTCATTTGGTCATATCTACTCAACAAATATAGCAACTCAGTGCCAACTCATCAATTACCATCAAATCTAGGAAGTCTATATTAATTTAAAAATTTCTATAAAGTATCTAAGAATATTTACAGTAGAACACCCTTCCCATTGCATGTAGAATGCAGAGAACATCTGTAGTGTTATTTCAGGATGAACTGTCCTGTAATCAGAATGTTCCAATCACACTTTTTTTTTGGCAAGTGAGAGATTCATTTTGCACGGAATCAAACAAGAGCCAAGAAAAATGTTTTCAACTGGTGTCGTGGGAAAGCTTCCTCGAGTCTGTTTCCACTGGCAATGAAAAGGTGTTTGGCCATCCCATAACTAAAGCATAAGCCTTTTGTAGTTGGTTTTCTGCTATGTCTTTCACAAAAAATCTAGAGAAAAGCAACTACAAAGTTAAGACTGAATTGAATTTTTGGGTGGCAGATTTTGCCAGACACTGAAATGCTAAGAAAATAGTGTGAATTCTTTGAATCTCACTACCGTGACTCCTCCACATATATAATCTTGCAGATGGCTAGATATTCCTTTGTTGGAGAAAGAAAAATTTGCACTCGCCTATTGTTTTTGAAAAAGCACTTTAAAAGAACAAGAGGAGATGAGTGTGGCGGCATGCAGGCTGGTGGCCGATACGCTTTTTATATTGCTAAACACATCAGGTTCTGTCGCAGCAGAAAGTCCACGTTTAATCCAGTGGCAATGATTAAAGCACATAGTGTGGTTAATTAATAGAGTGTAGTCCTGATACTCACAGCACCTCACAGGAACTGGTGGGATGTATTTTTCAGTTGCTAATTCAGCTTCTGTTTGCAAGGATAAGGCTGGTATGAGAGTGAAAACTAAATGAACAAATAAGGTGAATGCCATCTTATCTCAATGCTAATTTCAGGATTTAGAACTGATCCACAGAAAGCCTCTCAATAGGTTAGATTCCAAGCCCCCATCTGAACTACATTGTCTCCAGAAAAACAAATTTGAAACGAATGAATGCGTTTTCCTCCCTCTCCCCATTAATTGATGTTTCGAGGGGAAGAGAAGTGGGCTTAAAGTAAGCAGTCTCCACTGCGGGCATTTCGTAGAAACTGGAAGTGAGATTTCAAATGAAAACACAAAGCATTCAGCACAGAATGGGACAGAAAAGTGAGGGTGTCAAACACACACTTGGGGCTGCATCAAAACTTAGAAATGAGGAATTAAGAGCCGAAAAGGAATAAAAAGGAATCTACAAAAGGAGCCTAAAAAAGAAAAAAAAACACGATGGAAGGGAACAAAAAAGAATCCTAAATGTCATCATGTTGATCTTAAGGCTTAACAAGGAATTGATGCATATTGATGGCACATTCTGCAGCGACACTCGCTCCTGCTCATACAGAATCCTGTGACAAATGGTTGTTCAATACAGCCCAGATGGTCCTCTGGTTATTATTGTGAAGCTTTTTATTCTCACAGAATTAGAGTTTACAGGTCATTTTGCATCTCAGACAGGGCTAACACTGCTCCCTTTCCATCTGAACAAAGGGAAGCCAAGGTAAAGAGAGGTGAATACTAATTACAGCTGGCCCTTTTATTTTTTTTAGGTGGGGGGGAGAAAAGGCCTATTTTCCCTTCATTAAGCAAATCCCCCAATTTTTGCAGCACCATAGCCAACAAATGGTGCATTGGAGGCAAGTTTGCAAACAAATTGAAAACCATTCATCTCTCAGTCAGTTAGTTCTGTTTATCTCTCAGAAAGCAGATCAACAATCAACAGCATTTTATCTTAGGCAACAAAAATATATATATATTTTAAAAACATAAATATACAGAATCAATAACTTTTTCCTGGAAACAAAATGTGCAATTTAATGTGAGGTTTGTATGAGTTAAGTAAGTAGACAACTGAACAGAAAAATATTTGTAATATTCAAGAAAATAACTTTACATCCAAATGATAATTGAGCAATCACTAAACTTTCTCATCACTTTATGAAATATTAGGGGAGATATCTGTCAAAATGGATTCCTTTATTTTTACTGAGGCCTGCAAGGTGCAGGTTGAAAGGAATAACAGAGAGCAAAATAGCAATAACTGGTGCAAAGGTTAGGCTTATACAGAGATGCCTTTGCTTTTTTGATCTTCGCAGTAAAATGTTGCATGAAGTTTTGATTTTGTCTAGAAGACATTGAAGTTTTGACACAGACCAAGTAATTCATAGGTAATGAGACTTGTCCTTCAGCTCCTTTAAGGAACTACTATTTAAATGAAGAATAAGAACATCAATGGAAATTCAACAAATGGCTTTGCAGATGAAATAGAAGTGGAAAAGTAGGGCAGGAACGCGAATGGAGCTCTCAATGGGGTTTATGTGCCTGCAGTATTAAAAACGAATAAAATGCAATTAACATGAAGCTGGAAGCCTGTTATTATACCATTAACACTAATGCCATTAATTTAATATTGTTACTGATGGGCTGTGTGGCAGAATCAGGAAATTAAAATTAAAATTAGAAATGAATTTACAAATTAAAAATTTCCAACGTTAGAAATAAGTTACCAATTGTAGATCATTCTTTTGCCCAAAACAATGAGGAAGGTGGATCGTATTTAAAAATAGAAAGTAATTAAATTGAATTATCTTTTACTATTTAGCGAAATACATTGTTCTCCAAGCTGAAGGAACTTGTGTATGTGACAGAACAATGAGCTGTGCAGATACTGGAAGCAAATTAATGGAGAAACAGAAGTCAGTGGGAGACAAAGAAAGAGATATACACACACTTACCACACAGGGTATACAGAAAGACTGGATACTGAGTCAAACTTAGATGCAAATGGACTCAGAAATCAAGATAGAAAAGTGATTAACCATTAATATATGTTGGACGATGTTGCAGTATTTTTCTGAGCATAACATTTGACCTGCCTCTCCCTTTTCCTCTCTGCTCCTTAATGCAGAAATCCAGATGTTCCCCCAATCTCTCATGCTACCAGATCACCTCCAGCAATATAAAAAAACTGCCATATTTAATAATCACCTCCAGTTGAAAGTGTTAGAGTTGGAAATAAAAATCAGGTAGCAGAAAGGAATGAAAGAGGTGAGTGACCTTTAATTAACAGATAATGCAGTAATCAAATTTTCTGGTCTTGTTAACTAATTGATCAGTTTCTTTTCTCAGTTATAATTGGATCAGAGGTGAAGAGAGGGTCGTCTGGACTCTTTTTCAGAAGTGGAGCGTGACGAATGAATACCATCAATTTTCACATGTTTTTGCTTCTCGCATTCTATTTTCATTGACATATCTTGAAACTGCAAATAATCCATTTTCGTAGGTTGAACAATTAGGTTAAGTCTATGGAAAAAGGGCACCAGTCAGCAAAAAAAAATATTTTTAAATGATGTCTGCAGTTTTTACACCATTTGGCCTTCTTGGACAAAACAGAGTGGAAAATGGAAATGCTGTATTAGACAGGTACAAGGCAGTGTGAGTGAGAATATACTGGATATATTTTTTCCCCCCTCTGGTTATAAGATTTGCTGACTGACAGTATTAGAATTGGTTCCCCCACAGACTTATGGATTAGACTAATACGTGTACTATAGGAAAATTGTAAAGAACGAGGTGGAGATTTAAATAACAGGTATTCAACAACCGAATCATACAGAGGAATGTCAGATGCAGGAATCATCAATTATAGCTATTTAGGGCAAACTCCATCTATTGCTGTATAGAAGCACTGAAAGCTAATCATATCCACAAAGGGTCAGTGCCCATTAGTAGGGGTATCAGTGCTTGTGTCTGAACTAGTCGTTTAAAAGAGCCCTGCTTTATTCATTTTTTAAAACTATTTGAAATTATTAAACTCTGCAAAACTCATTATTCACAAAATCCTTCGGGAGGTGACCCATCAATTTAGCCAGGGTAAGAGAATACATTACGAAGAATCCAATTTATATCCCAGAACTACACTGTTGGAGTAACTGGGTTACGGTCAACACAAAGTCTCATATATTAAAAAAAACCAACTCCATCAACTGAGGAGTTTGATGGAGTAAAGAAGCAGATGTACCCAATACAGTATTCTCCTCCACTTTAAACTCTTGACAAGGATTTGGGGACATCTGGCCTTCCAATGCTCATCTGTTCATCTTCTGTCTGATGGCTTTAGAATACTTTGATTTCTGATAATAATAATAATCCTTACATTTCAAATAACATCTTTTTCATTGGTCAGGATCTCTGAAAATGTTTTATACTGTAAGGATATACTTTAAAGTGTGGTGACTGTGTTTTGTATGCAAACATGACTGGCAATTTGCACAGAACATTTTCCCCACAAACAGCCATGATTCAGTATCCAGTATCGTCCATTTCAACCCACAAAAGAGTACTTCAAGATAAAAGAAAATCACTAGTCTTCCTGTACACAAAATACACATAAAGTAACCACACAGGGAAGAGAACACGACCGTATCTGAAACCAAACTAGCAGTGTGCCTAGTCTCCCGAGATCAGCTCGAAATGGATTCACAGCCACCGAGACAGAAGCTGAATGCACCACAGATCCCACTGGAACCTCATATCATGCTGTACCAACAGACTTTAAAACAAGCCAACACACACTGGTTGGAGATTCCAATCTCCTCATGAACCAGGATAACAGAAATAATGTCTACAATTCGCCCAGACAAAGCACCAGCTTCGTGGATGCCTCGTCACTATGACAAACTCTTTCCTTTTGATGTGAAAGGATTTAATAGCTTGCAACACAAATATTTCTGAATACAGTGCTGTGCTAAAGATATTCCCTGCACCAATTATTGTTAAAATCATTGAAGAAAATCCATTTATTAATAACAAGGGCTTTGATCGGAGCAATAGACAGTGCGATTTCACCCCGGGGACTCAACCATTTCTTATCCTGAGTTCTTACAATACAATTTACATATATATGGAACCTTTCACATTGGATGGATGTCTCAAAGTGCGGCACAAAGCACTGACTGAGATCTGAGTTGGGGTTGGTGGGGGGGAAGTGGGGGTTATAACATTAAAACCATACAAAAGCTTAACTGTACCGATGTTGGCTGTTTGACTCATTGTTTGGTACACCAATAATCAATTCTAACTTATTTTAATAATCGTATGATTTTGCCCCTCATTCTGTTGATTTGTTCAATTTCACAAAATCTTCAGAAGCTGGATATATGCTGACTTACACCTCATGCTACACCATGTAATTGCTCGCTTCATAACCTCCAAATATGAAATATCTCAGAATGAAATCTCCACATTAAAATCGCTTTGATTTTTTGAACATCTTCTTCGCTCCTGCTGCAACCCTCAAGTAAATACATCTTGAGTGTATATTCCATTCATAGCTGTAGGTAACACTGATGAAGCTTTACTCAACAAATGGCTTTGGAAACCCGAGAAATGGTTCACTTATTGCAAGCAGCAATTTCCTTATTAATAAGAACAAGACCCAGTCCATTATCTCAACGCAATTTTCTCCCATCAGACTAATTGCATCTCACCCTGTTCATAATTTAACAGATTTACACCTTATGTGAAGGTATTTCCATCCCATGCAGATGTGAAGTGATTTGTTGCTTTGCATTTGTATGGCATTTTTCAAAAATTACGTTTGAACAGATTTGTGCCTTTGTGGTAAACCCTTGAAGAAAATCTTGCTTGTTGTGGAGCACAAAAGTGAACACGGATCAGCAAAAAAAAAGTTGTAGAATTCCCCTCCCATGCAAACCAGGAGGAGATATTAATAAAATAAAATAAGACTAGATTTTGTAAACCGGTTTTATGTAAAGAAATGTAAAGCAAGTGTACACTATTGGAGAGATAGCAAGACAAGCAAGACAATAAAGAGGATACGATTAAAGAGAAAACAGCAATAAAACTATGTGGGTTATCTTTGTTTGACTAAATGTCAAAAATATCATCACATTATACAATGGTGATTACCAAGGCAAACAGGAGAGTAGCTACAGCTACGGTGAAATAGGTTACCAGGCTATGTCTTCACTGGCAGCAGTGCACCGCAATGAGTCTACAGAGGTGAATGGAATAAGAAAAACACTAAAGACAGTAGCAAATCATTGCTTGTATCCAGACTGTACAGGTGGGCTCTGACATTGAATGGTGCAGCTCTTGAGCAGATGAGGCTATAGCTACAATACAAAGTTCTGACTTTGAGGCTAATTATAAGATGTCTACAGTCCCAAATAGTTTTGCTTAAAGGGAAACATTAGTTTCGGGCTATTTACTTATTGTAAACCGGATAAGATATATTACATGAGCTCATTACTTAGAATTTTAAATGAAACGCTATCTTCACAGAAAATCGCAGCTTACCTAAGTTACATAAATGTGATTCTTCTTTATGGGTTGCTTTATCCCTGAAAGCTCTTTATACTCTGTAGGGCTTTGCTTGCCATTAATTTCATCCTGCAAAAACTCCCATTGATTTTACCATAAATTTTATTAAAATCCATCATTAAAAATAAATGGGTTGGAAGATTCAAATGAGACTTCCAATTATTACTTTTCTTCCCTCCAGATGGAGTACAGTGTGATAGTAAAAGTTTCCATTAGCTTTTTTTTATTCCTCATTAAATTATTAGGCTTTGTGGTTAGTTCTGTAAGCTGGCCTCTTCATCAGTTAACAGTGTGTTGGTTAATAACATGACTTATTGGTCACTGTGTAGAACAGACTTTTTCAGTTTCTGAATTCTGCCCAATATCACAACATTCCATAGTCGTGAATAACCTACAAGAGGTGAATAACAACAACAACAAAATCACATTTATAGAGCTTTCTTCACGTTGGGAGGACGTCCCAAGGCGCTGAACAGTCAGGGGTCGGGAAACGAATATGGGGGAGGGGCAGGGTCGGGCGGGAGACGTGGAGCAGACTGGAGCCTGCTGAATGGAGGGGGCGGGCAGGATGGTAAGGATGAAACCAATTAAAAGGTGTAAATTGAGCTCAATTGATAAAGTTCCCATTTCAGAGAACCAAGGTTGTGGGTTCAAGCCCCACATTGGGACTTAGAGTTCTTAGTCTCGGCTGACACGCCAATGTAATTCTAGGGGAGTGCAACATTGTCAACATCCTTCAACATTGTCAACATCCTTCAGCTGCGGCATCAAACCAGTGCTAACTGCCTTTTCAGGTGGTCATTGAGGATAACTATCCCCCTTTTAACAAGAGAAAGGAGATTCTGCCTGTTTGTGGGACACAGTTTGGGGAGTTTAGCATTCAGGGGTCAAAATTGAAATAAAAATAGCCTTTGTACAAAGTGCCTTTTGGGTGGAGAAGACAGTTCAGATCATTGTAGAGGATTTTACTGGAAAGTGTAGTGAGGGTTTATTCGTAGATATATGTAGCAGCCAATGGACACTGGCAATAATTAAGGAAAAGATTAAGTTTAGAATGTCAAACACCCATTTATTCCCTTCTCAGAGAAAAATGCAACATGATGACATTTTTCACCCCTAGATCTCTTTTCCATTTGGCCATTGCTCATGTAGCAGTTTGAGTAGCACTGTATCACACTTCCTCACACACTGACATTTCATTGTGCATTACAAATTAGATTCTCTATCTTAATCCCAAATTGAAGGCACCTCAAAATAACACAGCCATTTGTATCCATTATATGTATCTGCTTCCTAAATTTAATTCTATCGCAGTTCTCCTTGGAGCTTCAGAGCAAAGTGGATTCCCTGATGTTTCCTACTAGATTATAGATATTTTGTGCCTATTTATTGGCAAATCATCTGCCAATCCCAGGTGTTAGTCTCTCCCTAGTGGGGTAGATAACTAACAATACGCCCACATTATTGGCGTGATGTTGTATCTTGCCATAGTTGATGGTCCCTCTAACTATAGTACGTACTGACATTTCATTGTCACAAGGATGATTCTATGGGTGCTGATCACACTAAGGTACTTTATTCTAATTGTCAATATTCATGTGCAAACCTCAACGATAAGCATCAGCAGAAGCGGCAATGATGTCCTTGTCTCGTGCCCAAACACACAAGAACTCTGGATTAAATTTATTCCTTTTGCAATTTGTGGATCGCTGAAGCAAATTACTGTCTAGTGAGGCTCTAATCGAGACCCATTAAGTTAGCACAGATTGAACCTGGCATCTTCGCAGTGTGTCTGGTGCAGCTACTCACTGGATAAAGTCAATGAACCATCAGGGGGAGCCTTAACATCAGCACTGCAGAGTCGTCATGCTGAAAGGAGATCCCTCACTTAATCAATTCAGGTCCTGTAACTGGATCAATGCAAGGTTCCAGTGCTCAAGTATTGTACATGGGGGAGATAAATACACAGTACAGCATTCATCTAACTACAGCACATGTCTCAATCAGACGATGTGCAGCAGTACGATTACACTATTAGAGCTTAATAAGAAATGTACTTTATATTATTACTCCCTAATTTACATTCAACACAGTGTGTTAAATTGTAGGAGTTATGCATTGTCAGCCAAGTGAAAAACTGCAATTAAACTAATAACTAATGACCATGATGGACAAGATTAACCAAAGACGCCCTATCATATCACATATTTGATCATTAAATGTGTTGATGATGCTATTAACATGCTTTTGAACCAGGATTTAATATCTTTCATCTGTATGAAAAGTCCTCAGATAAAAATCTGTCACCAGTTCCAACTACACAGGAGAGAACTGTGATTCTTGAAACATTCCAGTTCATTCCAGATGAAATTGGTTGTTCACTTCATGGTAGTTTGTGGATCAGTGATGGGCACAAGATAAATTGGCTGATGTGTTTGCCTATAACTGCACAGTCACTAAACTTCACAGTTAATAATAATACTTGCATTTGATAGCGCAACTCCACTGGCTTCCCATCTGCGACCTCCTAACCTCCTACCAACCTGCCTGCTCCCTTCACTCAGCAGGCTCCGGCCGACTTCAAGTCCCCTGCTCTACCATCAGCGGGTGGGCCTTCAGTCACTCTGCCCCTATTCTCAGGAACTCTATCCCGTAGTCTCTCCGCTTTACCCTCTCCCTTACCTACTTCAAGACCCATTTCAAGACCCTTGTCTTTGATCATGTCTTCAATCACCCTACTTCCCTTCTGCCCTCCACCCTCCCTGATCCCGACCCCCAGCTCAGGTCTGAAACACTGATTGTCCAGAATGTTGGGACATCCTCCCAACATGAATGGTGCTATACAAATGTCATTTTGTTGTTGCTTACATCATCAAGAAGTCTCAAAGTGGTTCACAGGATATTCTGTAAAGTGGATTGACTGTTCTGTTCAATCTGTGAAGCCCTTTGAAATGGTAATAATTCTTCAAACATGAGGGATGAGAAAGCAAAAGCTTTTCACAACAGAAAGGTTGATAGTTTGTTTACTTCTTGAGTTAAGTTTTGTAACTTAAGCGCAGCAGAAACAGCATTTTGCTAAATTGCTCAACAAATCTCTTGAACATCGTGCAACATATGACAGTGTACCATGGAGCTGCAAGCAAGTGGTCTTCTGGGGATAAGACACAGTGTGGAGTGAGCAGCAAAGTTTCTCACTATTCCCCGTGGTAGTAACTGCTAAAGGACCGCTGATGAACACTGTTGGCATGAGGAAAAAGAATTGAGGTTTTCTGTGTTGTTGATACACATCAGTAAAAAGCTACACCAACCATCACTGGTACGATTCCCCATAATAAAAGAAGCAGGGACATACACACACACACACACACACACACACACATATACAAACATTGAAACACCATTAGCAAACTGCTTGTTGCTACGTATCAAAATGAAATGACAGCATCCAGCGCTTGCATCTGTCAAGTTTGAGAGATTTTTTCCTTTGGTATCAATACCTTGAGGATCACCACACATGGCACCATTAATACCCAGCCTGTCTCAAAATTGTGTTCAAGAATCACGCTGGGAAATGTTACACACGCTACAAGGGTGCTTGAGCATGCATGTCCTTCATGCAGCATTTAACAATCACACATTGGCTGCATGCTTTTCTTATTGCGCGCACACACACACACAAAAAAAATTTGACCTTGCTCATCAAATCCCCAGTTGACAATTCCTTCCACCCTGCCATCTTTTCAATTAAAACACATTCCTTACAGAAGGAGATTCAGGTGCAATGATGCAGTTTAAACCAGGCCACTATGATTGAATGCAAATGACAAACCTGCTGCCTTGATCCTAAGGGGGATTGAAATCTGAATATTAGACGCTTAACTTATAAGACGATCTTGTTGTACAATTTAGACCAGTCAGTTCATGGCATAATGCTAGATTTAGGACAAGGGTTCAGATTTGCTTCTCAGATTAGGGCTATCAAGCCATTCATCAAGCCTTATTGTGCCTCTATTAAACACTTTTATGCTGTTTCTTGGTACATTTGGGTGAATATGGTTTCATCTCAACTCCCCTGGATCTGCTCAATCTGCCTACCTTTTTCATTTTGCAATATTTGCTAAGGTTAGTGTGCATCGCAAATTCCCTAAATACTCTCCTCCCTTCATTATCACACTTCATGAACCACATCCTATTCATACTTTTCTACAAAATTAGTACTACAAAATTGTGGAGCTCCTTACCTACCCTTCCATCTAAATCTGAAGCTTCGAATACCCAAGGATACGATTCTTGTCAATGATCAAGATCAGAAAGAACAGTGCTGATGATGGAAGGGTTGGTTTAGTTGGCATCTCTCATGCCTTCAGTCATAATATTCATTGCACAACTTTCCCAAACGAAGAGTGTGTCATGGTCCATTGATCCTGTACAACATCTAATCAAGGGAAGCTCCAAACTATGTGAATGAAATTCAGTTCAGTTTTCCTTCTGAAATGCCAACCAGAGTAGATGTAGTTGTCAGAACCGGATCATCAATATACTCACCCAAGTAACACCAAGCAGAATGACGGGCATTTCTGGGACTAAGTTGGGATATAGAATCTGAGTACACGATAGAGACATACTTTTGTATTCCGAGTCACACATTAAATTAAAAACAGTTAAATAAATGGCATTACAGCAACAGTCTAATGGTTATTAAGCTCTTGTTTTTATCTTGATCACATCATCTCTGAGCAATGGGAATTGGGGTCTAAGCAGTTAAGAAAATAAGAAGTCAAAGTTAATAGCGGAACCCCTTATTTGAACGTAAAATGTGGTTTTGTACATATTTTTAGTAGTTAGGATTACATTAAAGAGGAGACTTTTGATTAATTTTATTTCTGTAACTTAGTTTTTTTTTCAACCTCTTAGGACACAAGCTGAAAATTAATTTGGTTTCTCAGTCCGCAGAATTAGGAATTTCTGTGCACCCAGCAGTCAACCTGTGTGTGCTGCTCATTAGATTTTTGCGTAACTGTCAGCAATTCTTACCCTGCTTCACATGCATATAGATCTTTACAAAATGCCTCGGCTTCAGGGCAGAATGATGAGCTTCAGTGTATCACAGTTCTAACAAAAGAAATCCTTGAAAGACGGTTAAAAATATCATGCCAATGTTTGTAATCTAAATGTAAAATGTACGGATGAGGGATAACAGACATAGCAGTAAGCATATGGGTCTCTTTAACATTCAGAATTAGGTTGTATTGTGGATAAAATCCAATCCCTCTTAATACAATCGCTGGAATGTAAATAGTCCGCAAAGCTCCCAAACTGCCCATTTCTCCAGCAGAATCGAGGGATAATGGAAAGCTTTTCTTTAAGATTTCGTTCACATAATTATTAGAATAAGCCAAACCATAACAGATAAAAGTACACAGTCAAACTACAAGGTAAGAGACTTAAATTATTCATATGGACACATTGCCCGGTAGGATCACTTCAGTAAGAGGGACAACACTCTTTACCTTTCCTTTTCATTGCCAGGTATCCAAAAGTGGAATTATCAGTGTGGAATGATTAATTAATGAATTCATCTGCTGTTCATTGATTAAGATGGAACAGCAGAAGTTGCCTTTTTGCAAGCTAAGAAAAACAAACCATCACATGTTTAAATTTAAGACAGTTCTATATGTAATAAACCACTTGCTCCTCACAGCACCCAGTGATCCGCAGGACTCTCTCCAGTAAATATAATACCATGGTCTGCTGAAACGTATGTTATTGGAACCTATTGGATTTCATTCATCACACTACTTGTCCTTTATTTTGACAGCTATCTTGGTTCATCAGTCAATTACATTCTGAAAACACAGAACATCATTTTCTTCAGCAGGAGAGGGCAACTCTACAGTATTCGGACAAGATGACAGGGCTGGGGGAGTAAGAGCCAAGAAGAATAGGAGAAGGGAATTCACTCCAACATTCCTTGTAAGAAGGAAGAGTGTGGGTGCCCTTCAGTCACTGTGATCCATTAATAACTAGCTCATTGATTGATATCTGACCGCTTACAGTATTTTACAATGTAAGGTACTGTGTATATTACTGGCAGGGTTACAGTGTGAGGTAGGAGTTCTGTAGGAGTTCTTTTCTCCAAAAAGCCCAGACCTTTGGAGGAAGCAAACAACAAGAGGGAGAAATAGACCTGTAGTGTGCAGCTGGAAGGAAAGAGATTTGTGGACTTCTCTTAAGGTATAAGAAACAGATCTTATACCTTATGGAGTCCTGTAGTTCAGCAGTGAGAGCACTCGCCTTACAAGTGAGAGACCTGGATTTGATTCTAGGCAGGGCGAAATCTTGGGGAAATTTCCTTACTCCACATGCCTGATGATAATCCCACAAAAAAAATTGTCATTTCAATCCACAACTGTTTGTGGGACACTGCTGTGCACAATTGGCTGCTGTGTTTCACCCACAAATATACCGTCAATTCACTTTACAGTATATTCTGTGAAGCGCTTCAAGACATCTAGAAGACATGAAAAGCACTATATCAAATGCAAGGATTATTCTTATCTGAATTTACAAAAAAAAGCATGGCTCCTATATGGAGCATAACAATATGCTCCTTATTGTGGAATCACTGATCAGATTGGAGACATTTTGCTAAAAAATTGCAGATTTATGTAGCATAATTTCTGCCTGTTTCTTTAACCTTCACAAAAATGTGTTCCCAGTTCAGGCTTATCTTCTTCAGCCAGTTCCTACCCAAGAGAGCAGGATTATTTCCCTTAGCAATTAAAAGGCAATTCTTTTTAGACTGTCCACCGCACTCGACTTCCCTACAAAATGTTTCCAATTGCATTCCCCAGAATATGTGGTCAGTTTAGCTGGAATATTGTCACCTCAGGGAGTTTAAGAAAACCTCTGCCCATACACGGTTTCAGGAATAACAGTAACTCTAGCTCCCCCGTCTAACTGCATTTCATATTTTTCTAGGCTATCCATGGGGTTATAAAAATACCAGAATTTTCTGTTGTGATATTTTTCCGCAGCAAACGCTTTTGCTTCCACCACGCCCTGTTTGCACATCAAGGTCTTGATTCTTTAGTCCCCAGGCTCCAAAGTAGGTCAGCTGTTCTGCTCCCTGCTTTTTGATTTGCACATCTTCACAAGCTGCCTGTTGTAAGAATGCCGTCTCTCAGTTTAAGTGGCAAAGCTTGTTGCCTGCATTGACCCCCACAGCAAATGCAAGTCCTCCCCCACCTCCCCACAGACATCGGTGCAATCAGCGCAACGCACTGACGGGCCCCTCATATTGCTGGCCCCCAAAGTGATGCAAAAAATCATCGAAATGGGAGGATTTTAGTGTACTGTGCTCTGGTCTTTTGTTAAATACTTGTATAGTGAAAACCAGAGCTCTCCCAAGCCCAGCCCGCCCAGCCCAGCTAAACCAGAGCTCTTCCCAGCCCAGCCCAGCTAAACCAGAGCTCTCCCAGCCCAGCCCAGCCCAATTAAACCAGAGATGTCCCCAGCCCAGCCCAGGCCAACTAAACCAGAGCTCTCCCCAGCCTGGCGGAGCAGGCTGTCTGCCTAAAGAGACATTGCACCCGCCAAAAGTTAATTTCTGCATAAAATAAATTTGCGCATGCGCACTTATTAAACTTACCGGCAGTGAACTTACCCCCTAAGAAATTGCACCAAGGAGTTTGAAGTCTTAAAAATGCCTCTGCGCCCCCACCACTCCTTCATTCTTCTCCCAGCCTATCCCTTGGTATTCCATATTGGTATATTTTAACTGCTTGAAATAGCCAACAATGACATCTCCATTGTAGTTTAGCAACCTCACATTATTCGAATGTCACCTTGTGCTGTTTCAACCTGGAAAGAAAGAGGTCCCACTCCTTCAGGGTCTCTTCCACAATTTTTCTCTATTGTGAAAACAACAACCCAGGAAATGTTGGCACTGATCCTAGTAAAGAAATTCCAATGTCTGCCTGTATCATTTTCACATCAGTGTTAAAAAAGTAAAGCAACAGGATTGCTGATATCCACAAAAGATTTCAATGCAACAAGTTTCTAAAGTGACACCATTTTCATATTCTACACAATCTTTTAGCTCTCTAAAAGCTATCACTATACAGTACAATGTTTTAATGGAAATAAAACATGCAATGTGCACATCTGAAAGCAGTCAGTGATTAACTACATAGAGGGGAGGGGAAATCTCTTAGCTCTTAATTTATGAACGGACACTATAAAAATTGTGCATGGATTTCATTGTGGGAGCCAACTGGTGTAGGAGACTGTCCTCATTTGCTCTGTTTGGAGTCATGGTAATACAATCATAACCAAGGGGAGGCTTTCCATAAACACATCAACAATAAGCAATAAGTATAAGTAAAGAGCTGGCTTCTCAATGTACTATACATTTGAAATAGGTCAGACTCTCCACTTTAACACTCAAGTCAACCCTGGCACAGCTCACAGTTCTTGCCTAAGTTCAAATACAAGATTGGCTAACTAATCACAAGACAAATACAAGTGAACAGAGGATTCAGGGAAGCAATCACATTGGAGGCCGATGACTTGTGTTTACAGCTATCTTGAACAAGGACGTTGCCTGAAGGATGTCAGATGCACACCCAGGAGCCTCTTGCTCCTCGAATGAAGCTGAGGACATGGATTTCTGCTGGTAAGGTCAATCAGCATTGCAAAGAAATGATTCACCCATCAGAAAGATGCAAAGCACAGCTACCACGTCAAATTCACACTGAATACACAGCTTCTGCTGTTTCGCTTTCAGTAAATGAATGGCTGAGAGTTGGCTCTTTATAATAAGCAGTAATTTATGACTCCCTGAATCGGAGCCCCAGGCTATTTGTTTTTCAGAGTTGAATGCACACATTTTGTGGAAGGTTGCCTCTGACAGGAAAACCTGTTAACAAGCTATTGGACTCCTCGGTGTGAGCGAGACACATATAGGCTCTTTCTATAATTTTCTCACTTAACACAGCATGCGCAGCAGAGTTCAATGGACTCAAACGGTTCCAAGTGTGAAAGAACTGCATTTTTCAAAACTGCTACAAACCAAAACAGGAAGGGGGTGGGAGGAGAGAAAGCACTACAGTAAAACCCCGATAATCCGACATTCTTAAAGTCGGCAACTCCCCTCAAAAATTGACAAGATTTCAAAATACATACAGTATTAGATTTTTTCCGATGTCCGGCAAAACAGCTGCTTCAACAGTTCCCAAATTGCCGTCCTGTCATCCAGCACTGTGGTTGGAGCTCAGCTTCAGTTCTGTGTTTACACCACACATGGTGTATGGGGCAGAGCTTTCCCAGCCATTGCGAGGTAAGTTTCTAAATACCGGCAAACTCCAAAACCCGGGACGTGCGCGGGCCCAACCGTGCCGGATTATCAAAGTTTTACTGTATCCTAAAGGGTTAAACAAATCTAATCTCTGAGCTCAAGCGTTAGTCACTATCACTATTAGTTACACGAGTCTAATCTTAACTAGCTATTTTTGTGAACAAGCCTAATAATACTGCAAAATTCAGTCACTATACTTTACTTACTGCGGCCCGTGTCCTCTACCATTCCAAGCTCCGTGACCCCATCTCCCCCATCCTCACCTGACTCCATTGGCTCCCCATCATCCAGAAGATCCAATTCAAGATCCTGGTCCTTACATTTAAAGGCCTCCACAACCCTGCCCCACCCTACATCCGTGACCTTCTAACCCCCTACCAACCTGCCCGCCCTGTCCACTCAGTAGGCTCTGGCTGAGGCCATCGACCTACCCGCCCCATCTTTGGTGGGCGAGCCTTTAGCCACTCTGCACCAACCTCTGGAACTACATCCCGCAGTCCCTCCACCTCGCCCCCTCCCTGGCCTCCTTCAAGTCTCGCCTCAAGACTCTCCTCTTCGATGGTCGCATTGGCAAATCCTAATGCCCCCCACTTCCCCCTTCCCCCCCGTCCCCAGATTGGGTCTGACACAGTGACTGTCCAGTGCCTTGGGACGTCCTCCTGATGTAAAAGGTGCTGTACAAGTGTAATTTTGTTGTTGTAAATGCTGTGAAGCACTTTGAGACGTCATTCCTGCATGAAAGCTCCATGTCAAATTGGAAGGATTATCTTCACATGAAATTTCCACCTCACAAACAAACTGAAGTGACACTGCTTTCAACCTTCTTTACGGCAACTGTTCGGCTTCCATTCTCTCATCCTGCCAATGCATAACATTAAGATGGGGACCGCTAAAATGGATGAGGCAGTCACTTCATCTTGATTTTTAATTAGCATTCTGTTAAGTAATCCAGTATTGGTTTCATATACGAGAAGATGTTGTAATATTTGTATCTCACACAAAAATACTTGAGACTTTGACAACGTGTTAAGACACTACATCAAATGCAAAGTTTGTTATATTTGTATTTAAATTAGAAATATCCCACTGTCCCATTATCCCTTGATATGTGGAAAGTGAATGCAAGCAGAATTGGAGGCATCCTTCAGTTATCTCCAGGCAGAAAATAATTGGCTGCTGCCCTCAGCCAGGTATTCCTATCAACAGTCACTGAATCATATCAGGACAAGGGCAGAAATATTCTGTACAAGCTACTCACTCCTCGGCAAGGAACAATGGACATTTAGCTCAGAGGTTAGAGCACTTGCCTCACAAGCTAGAGTCCTGGGTTTGATTCCTGGCAGGCCAAAACCTTGGACAAGTTTCCTTATTACACACACCCAATAATAATCCCCTGAAGAATAAAAAAAATCCACGACTGTTTGTCGGACACAACTGAGCGCAAATGACTGCTGCATTTCATAACAAATGTACGGTGAATTAAATTTATAGTATAAACTGTGAAGCGCTTTGAGACATCTCAAAGAATTACTTTTATTTTTTAACAACACAGATACAGGAACATAGGAAAACAGGAACAACTGTAGGCCATTTAGGCCATATTTTCCTTTATATTTACTTTGCCTTGAAATAATTAACATTTCAATGCTATATAATTCAAGCACTATTCACCTCTTGAGCATGCAATTTCAATACCCATGTAAATAATTGTGGCATTCAGATCAGCTGATCTGTCCAACAGGAGTATGAGGTAACATGTCTGGAGTGGCTACAGGAGATCAAGCCACAGGATCCAGCAGTGTATCACTTCCGAGACTTGAGAGAGAGGAAAAAAAGCCTTTTCTATTGCCAGAGGTCTTCAGGGATAGTGAAAGTGAGCATTAGCCAAGCTTTCCTGGATATCTGTAGCTTTTGGCTACATCTGTAAATAACATATAATTTCTTTTTTTTCCAGCCACTTCTGGTGTCTCCAATCATTTCTTCAACACAAACTCTCTGCTACATTTTAATTTAAAATGGAAGAGATTCTCTGTTGTTTGTTTGGCAGCTTGGTGGGCGGGTTGGGGGAGAGAAGAGGACAGGATAGGATATTTATTATAAGTTGCCATAGATTTCATTGGAATTGGATCTCATAATTCTAATCACAGAACGCTGTGGACAAGGGATTTGATGGTGACAGGACCCTTTGGCTAAAGCTGCAGATGGCTGACGCTCTGAAGTGCAGCCTGTCAGTTCCACAGACTCTTATCCAACTGAGAACAGAGCTGGCACATATTTCTGGTCTCAGCTGTCAGACCACACCTCATGCCGTGCACTGTAACTGTGAAAAGAAGGATGGGAAAAAAGAACAATTTCCAGAGACAACATGGTTTCAATTCATCCTGCATTACATCTAGCCCCGTGGCTTCTATTGTTGGGACTAAATTAATGGCAATTCAACAAGGTGTAAAGCAGGGCAAATCTCGTCCTTTTAAATCTCTCAGAAATCAGGTATTATTAGTGTACTAACATCAGCAGCAATAATTATCAAATGCAAGGATTATTATTGCTGCTAATGTTAGTATACTAATAATTTATTTTACCCGTTGGGTGATATCAATGAGCTTCATATAAAAAAAGAAAACTCGACACCTTGAAAGATAACACCACTTTTACTTTAGATTTCTCTTTGTTCTGTTCAATCCTTCCACATGTCTGTAACAAACAGAATTGAGTGTCAGATCAAAGGAGCTTTCCTATCCCATTTACATCAGCTTGTGGTTAAAAGGGGCAATGGTTTGAAGAAAATTTGACGTAAATATTTAAATATTGAGCACTATACTAACAAACAATGATAATTGTTTCATTTGATATCGTGCCTTATCACGTTAGCAAGATATTCCAAAGCAAGATTTACTGTACAATGTAGTGACTATGTTTTGTTGGCAAACGCAGCAGTCAATTTGCACACAGCAATGTCTCACCTAGCAAGAAATGAAAGATCAATATAATTTGGGGGATTGTTGACCGGCTCACTGGGAGAAACTCTTTGACATCCACCTCAATAGGCAGATGGGTAATAATTACTATTATTAAAATCATTTAGATTCTGACACCAAATAAGAGGTAAACACCAGTCTGAAAGGCATGCTTCATTTACATTAAAAATGGGCAGCCAAAAATAAACAGAGCTTTTCCCATCAGGTGCACAATATTTAACAGAGATGTATGGATTTTTTTTTGCAGGTGTCAGTGTATAAACATGCATCCTTCCATACAATTTCATTATCATAATAATATTCGGCAACTTGATCAAATCCAACCTACAGATCCAGTTAGGGAGCAATTTATTACCCCAACACTTGAAACTTGCAAGCTGTTGGGTTGGTTTTCCTAGTTCCTGCCTACTTCTGATCTTTTAATGTTTAGCGTTGAAGAATTCTATAACTCTGGGGATCAGAATTGTAAATGAACCTTCACCTTGACCAGCTCATTAGAATTCAGAAGCGATGCTCATCACCCAGATGAATGTTGCTGATAGCACACGGTTGTTAATGCTCCACTTTTGGGAGAAAGAAAACAACTTTCACTGGATGCCTTTGCTGCTAATCCTTCAATGTCAATGTAATTAATTTAGGATGGCCAGGGGTGGGGGGGGGGGGGGGGGGGGGGGAGGGGGGGAATGGTTGGGCCTGGAAAAACAAGAAAATAAAAGTCAATGATAGGAAAGAAGCCAGGATCCTATACTCGCAGATAGTGACCAGTCTTTTATCTGGCAGATCCATTCTATCTGCCGTCTGAGACGAAAACAAATTAAAACTACCTTCAAGGCAGCACAAATCTTCTATTTGTGAATCTCCTATCTGGCATTTTCAGGGCAGCCAACGAAGACACGGGTCCAGAGGGATTTTAGCCAGCTAGGTTTTTCACCTCAAACAAACAGAATGATAAACTTCACAACTATTCCACGGAAGTGTAATGTGCCCTCTAGTGCATTGCTGCTCTTGATCGTTGCGAGCGTAAATGAGATACTTCCCAGTTATAAAGCTTCTTAATATTGAATAACAGGAACCTAATGCAATTTAAATTTGACTGATATGCAAAACAGTTCCTTTTGGCAAGCAGTGATTTCATTAATATTTAAGTTTGGGGGAATTGAGTTAGAAATTAGTAGGGAATTCAAGCTTAGAAGTTTTCATCTTCAGTACAACATTAAAGATTTCAGAATTTGGAACTGGTGCAAAATAAAAATTGATGAGCTTTTTCGAGATTTGCACCTTGATTAAATGGAGCACAATTTTTATAAACACTGTGTGGGGATGGGGAGGGTAGGAGCTGGGAGCCAACAAAGGGAGGAAAGTTTGGCATGTGAATGACAAATTACTTCAATTCTCTATCTGATGTGCATTCTGTCATGACAAAAATGAAATGTGGGTCTTTTTTCCCAACAAACACTAATCATCTCCATGACATGAAGCTTTGCAGACAGTGTTCTCTTTAGACCAAACCAATTCATCATCTATTAACTGTCATCAAGTCGCCAGTGTTAGGGTGACGTATTTCCAGTTACCAGAAGTACAGTATTTCCCAGTTGGAATCCTTTTATAGCTATCCATTATAGTCCATTGTCTATTGATGAAAAGGTCATTATGCAATTCATCTGACTAAGGGAATAAATATCCCTTCTCCTAATGACAACCAACCTCTGTCTTTACCGGATACCCTGAGGAGGTCATTCCCTCACATGCCAATGATGTCACCATTACCTTAATAGGGTAAAAATTACAATACAATGAACTTTTGCTCATCACACAGACAGTATCCCTTAAGGCTCCCTGAGAATAGACTTCCTCCTCCATCCACCCTGGCATGAATGAACTCAAAAGAACAAAGAAAATAACAGTACTGTTGTATAAAGGCATAAATTAACAAGCAATATAACGCCAAACTGGGAAGGAAGCCAAACCTAAGGGTTTAAAACTATAACAAAAAGCATAAAGGGCTTTCTCCCCAGGCAGAGAACATGGAGAGTGGAGAGACAAGTTGAGAAAAGGTTTGCTGAGGAAAACACTGCAAATACATCAATATTAAAAGAGAAAGTCAAACAGAAAGGAAGAATGAACGCTTGGTGATTGTGGAAGTAAAAGCAATAATGGTTTGGAAATGGCTCACCAGGAGCAGACCATAGGGGTAGTCATGAAGAAGTGGAACTGGAATCCACCAGCAAAACTATTATTGAGCACAGTGGGTGATGGAGTGTTGTATTTTTATTGAGTCGTAAAGGCTTGGGTGTGAGGTGGTGGTGGTGGGGGAGTCACAGTAACCTGAAATCTTTTAGAAAGGTTACTATTTTCTATTTATCTGTACCCTGAAAACACCAATTAAAACAGAAATAGTAGGTATTCATGGCAGATCAAACTGACATCTGATAGAGATTGATGGGCTAATATTTCAGGTGAGAGGGTTACATGAAATGTAAATTTAACCTAAATTTATTTTAGATGCTGAATACTTGATGTACATTTGGGGTTTATTTCAATCATCTACAGCATTTACGGACTCCTGTTTCACTTTGAGATTTGTCCCTTAAATAGCTTTGAAAGAGTTAAGATTATTTGTGCAGTAAAGTCTCAAATGGTCTCGAATTTAGGGAGTTGAGCTGTCATCAAAATGCTGCTTTGTTCTTTTAATATGTGTTGCAACGCGCAATTTTTAAAAATGTCTGTGATCACTCTACATGACCATTTTGAGGTATCACTAATGCCCCCAACATCTGGAACTCACTGCCTCAATCCCTTCACCTCAACCCTCTTTATTTATCTTTTAAACACCTATTTTTCAACCGCGCCTATGGCCACTCTCTCTTGTTTAGTGTCAAATCCTGTTACTGTAAAGGGTTTACTCCATAAAGTGTGATATAAATGGAAGTAATTGTTGTAAACTGTAGAGTGCCTGAAAAAAAGAGCCCAACAATTTCTCACCCTTTCTTAATCATCTCAGCAGAATTTCAATTTTTGAGATTAAACAGCAGTACTATCTGGTCACAAATATGCCTTTTCTGACTGAAACTTTGGTCGATATTCTGTCATGCTTTCATTTCATTTATTTTCACAGGCTCTGAAATTGCTCTTACACTAAACATATTGTGTATCAATGATATCAAGGATTACCAAGAAGCAGGTTTATTCCGAAAACTGGTTAAATGTTTGAATATTGTGCTACGATATTAAGCTTTCCCAACTTCATGGAGGAAATGAGGCAGAGAGTTCCAGTGGAATGCATTGCAGACATATAGGATAACCAAATTTTAACATCTGCATCAGAAAAAGATGAAATAGAAAGTCTGCAATGCCTAAAGGGTCAAAAAAACCTCCAGACAATTTGTGATCGTCACAGCCACCAATGACCTCCCAAAGGAAGGTTAATCAACGGCAGTTCTTGACAACCACAGACTTAATCAAATGATTGAGGATGGGATGAGTCGAGTCAACATGCATATGGCAGAGCTTACTTTGCAAATTGGTTTTGGGCTGGTCCACACTGTAACAAATGATTCTATGCATGTTTAAACAGTAGAAATTTTCCTGGAACGCAAAACTGGTGATGAGGACAATGAGGTAAATGTATGAAGTTTATAATGACATTGGGAAGCAGAGTGGCATTAAAACAAATTGGAGATTTTATTTTTTTTGATGTATTTCTAGTTTGGAAGCTCAAAGAAAAATTCACTCGGTAAATTTGAAGCCAATGATTTAATGATACCGCTAATAAAACCGTGCAACCTCTAAGAGAAAATAGTGTTCACATACTGTTATAACTGTTTGAACATTAGTTTGGAAGGACAACACAAATTGTACCTTATAAGCTGGAAAGTCTGAACGGACTCACGTTTATCAGAATCAGGTAACGTCCCTACAAATTGTCTCCCAGCTGGCCTACTGAGGAACTTAATTCCTTCATGATATTCTGATAAATTAGTCCCTGAAGTTAAGCCATCTTTGAACAAGATAGAAAAAGCATAACCTAAGAAACACAGGGCTAAAAAAAAAACTCAATTCAAAATCTCTGAATAAATGAACTAATAAACCAGATAAAGAAAGGAAAGAGTTACCCAGTTTATTTTGTAGGGAAAAAATGGTCACAGTCCAGTGGTCAGCATTGTCAGACAATGGAACCTTCCAGCTATGAAGGGTTAGTTGATACAGATTTGCTTTCGAATAAATATTTAGAATTCTCCCCAGAGGGACAAAAACAATGTAGGAAATAAATGGGACATAGAAATAAAATCAGTTCCAGCCACTGAAAAAAAAAGATGCATTGTCCTTTCAATTGAGATTGAATTCGACTCTGGGGAGACAATACCGACTGAATAATCATTTGGATAAGGATAGACGTGTCTTCCTTCGGAATGAATGTTGTCAGCTAAAGCCAAAAGGTTAACAAACGTTGTTCTAATAGGTAGCGTGTCCCAGGTAAATTGTTTTCCAGATCAGTGAAGCTGGTATTATCTGCACTCCAAACACATACACAGCATTTCAAATGAAAATCTCAGCATATCACACCGTCTCCAAAATTATAGACTACATGGGCAAAACAGCTTTGTGGCATAGAAATATTTTACAACAACAACAACATCAACAACTTAAACTTATAAAGCACCTTTCATGTCGGGAGGACGTCCCAAGGCGCTGCACAGGAGGCGTGTGACCCGAGCTGGGAGGGGAGTGTACGGGAAGGGGTAAAAAACGTAGGGAAGGTCGAAAAATTAGGGAGGGAACAGAAGGCACAGTCGAAAAGGAAAGTCTTCAAACCGGCCTTGAAAGAGGAAAGGGAGGAAACAAGGCGGAGGGATTGGGGGATAGAATTCCATAGGGTGGGAGCGGAGAAGCTGAAGGCCCGGTCTCCAATGGTGGGGCGGTTCGGGCGGGGGGTTTGGAGCAAACCAAGTCCTGCTGAACGGAGGGTCTGGGTGGGCTTATAGGGGGAGAGTAGATTGGATAGATAGGGCGGGGAAAGGCTGCGTAACGCCTTGAAAACAAGGACAAGGATCTTGAACTCGATCCTCTGGGGGATGGGGAGCCAGTGGAGACGGGCGAGGGTGGGGGTTATGTGGTCGTGGAGGTGGGTGCGGGATAATACACGGGCTGCAGAGTTTTGGATGACCTGCAGCCTGTGAATGGAGGAACTGGGGAGGCCGACGAGGAGAGAGTTTCCGTAGTCTAGCCGTGAGGTGATGTACGCGTGCACGAGTGTTTCGGCAGCGTGGGGGGATGAGGTAGTTGTGGAGCCTGGCAATGTTGCGCAGGTGGAATTAAGCGGTGCCGGTGAAGGTACGGATGTGGGGGAGGAAGGAGAGTTTATGGTCGAACGTGATGCCGAGGTTTCTGACTGGCTTTGTGAGGTGGAGAGTACAGCCTTGGATGTTGAGGCTGGCAGCGCCCGATGTGCGGAGGCGCTGGCTTGAGCCAATCAGGAGGGCCTCGGTCTTGCTCACGTTCAATTGGAGGAAGTTGTCCCTCGTCCAGGACTCGATGTCGGACAGACATGCTGTCAGAACATCAATGTTCTGAGGGTTGAGGGATGAGGCTGAGAGGTACAGTTGGGTGTCGTCCGCATACATGTGGAAATTCACTCCATATTTGCGGATGACATCGCCCAGAGGGAGCGTGTAAAGGATGAAAAGGAGGGGGCCAAGGACAGAGCCCTGGGGGACGCCGTGAGAAACTGTGCGGGGGTTTGAGGAGAAACCGTTGGAAGATACAAAATGTAGGCGGTGGGTCAGGTAGGAATGGAACCAGTCAAGGACTGTGCCTTGAAGGTTGAGGTGGGAGGAAAGACGTTGGAGAAGGATGGTGTGATCGACTGTGTCGAACGCAGCAGACAGGTCAAGGAGAACGAGGAGGCAGAGGGAGCCCTGGTCGCAGGCGGTTAGGATGTCATTTGTAACCTTGACCAGGGCAGTTTCCGTGCTGTGAATAGGGCGGAAACCTGATTGGAGGGGTTCAAGGAGTGAGTGAGTTGAAAGGAAGGAGCGGAGCTGGGAGGCAACCACTCTTTCAAGGATCTTAGAAAGGAACGGGAGGTTGGAGGTTGATTCATATTTAGCTAAATATGAATCAATATATGAATTTAGCTAAATATGAATCAGTCATATCTGAAACTTACTTCCACTTACAGATTTTTGTTAGACTTGCTGGGGCTTAATTGTATCTGCATTATGGTGGAAATTACATGATTTCATGCAATAAACAACAAAATTATATTTATAGAGCTTTTTTCCATGTCGGGAGACATCCCAAAGCACAAAACAATGTCATGGAATTACAACTAGACTTCATTATCATCATGATCTGCATCAAACTTCAATCACCAACCCCTTTCCACACTTACCTGACCCAGGCTGCAATGAGTTGGTTCCTTCCAATGTGCTCCAAATCCTTGGTACTCAAATGGTGGTATTATATTTTATGTGCCAATGAAACAAAGGAAACATTAATGGTAATAAGATTTGCAATCATAGCCTTGGTTTTATCATATTGACAGGATAAAGTGAGTGCAGTTTCATCAGAAATCCTGCCCACCTGTTTCACAGCAACATAACTCTGGAACACATTAATGTAATGAAAACCAGGCTGATGGAAGTGAAACTATGTACGATTCTCCCAGTTCATGCCAGACACAAATCTGCAGAAGTGTTAAATTAGGAGAGCAAGGTGGAGGTAAATCTGGGCAGCCCTATAAATAACATAACCGATCCATAAACCTTCATACATTATGAACACAAAAGATCATACTTCAAGGTTAATGATGGGTCAGTGCAACAGTTGTTTGATGAAAGTTTCAGATTCAATTCAGAACAAATAAAATGGTAAAATCCTAAGAGGCAGAGAATAATAGAAGCATTTATCCAGAGAACCAGCAACATTAAATTAATTAACACAAATGCCTGAACATTAAACAGGACAAGCTCTCACCTTAAAAGTCGGGAGGTTTCCGTTCTTCACTGGAATACAGTCAATGAAAAAGGAATCCTCTGAGATTTGATCAAGTCCATAGAAATTTGCACCATTGACATTAAAAGAAAAGACATGATCCTTGGAAGCAGCCAGAGAAGGTTGTGCACCTTGCTTTGTGTGTTCAGAGTGAGCAGTTACATAATGTAGCTTTTCTGGCACTTGAACAGGGCTGACACATTTAGTCACCAGGCAGCCTGGGAGTCTGGCTCTACAACACCATACAATACTGTACTTAGAAAGACATATAGGGTCAAGCAGCAAGGGAAGAATAATGCTGATAATGGAAAGCCAAAGGCCTGTTGCTGACACGGATGTCAATACAGAACCACAGAGTCCAAAGATTGTTGATGTTATTGTTAATCTGAAATAGTGCTGTGAAACAGTCTGAAAAGACAAAATGTGTCTTTTTGCAGCTAAAAGATTACTTGGAACAGACCTTGCTCCTCACGTGGAGATCATTTGAGAGACCCACGTCCTGATGGACTAAAATAGGGAGTGGAGAATAAATGGGATGACATTCTAATAAGAGATGAAGTATTCCTTTTGGACTCATTTGCTTCTGTTTAAAGTAGCACTTTTCTTCACCCCTGCCACCCCCCCACCCTATCAGTATAAACCCCTTCAGTTTACATGACGCGTATCATTGGGACACTTTTCATTTGAGAATAGAATTTGATAAACTTAGGCAGAGGAAGGATATTAGCTTTTACAGAGAAAGAGCAAGGAATTGGGATTAGGATGAATGACTTTTTTGGAGAAGCAAATCACCTGCGCACAACAATTGGCAGAGCAACCTCCTATTACGTTGTACTTTTCTATGATTCCAAGTAAGTGTTGTGCGGGAGAATTCTTATAGGAAATAATCTGAGAGCATTCATAGAAATGGGGGTAGAAAATACATTAACCAAAAGTTGAAAAGGGGCCTAATCGTTCTCTGGTTTACAGTGCAAAGCAGCAAAAAAAGCATTTAAAATTTCCCAATGATTATTTTCAGTAATCATTTTCTTTCGTTCATACCTTTATTCAAAAAGTTCCATTCCAAAAGGTGGAGAAGCATTTCAGTGCTCTGTATACCCCAGTAACAGTGGAAAATTGTTTTGTCCTGCAGTAGAATGCATCATTTCTGTTGAGTAAATCCATTACATTTGTAGGCTTTCTATTTGATAATGTAATGTGGTATTGCTATACTCTCGTCTGTTTATGGCATCAGATATGCAATTAACCTGAGGTGACAAGGTAATGATAATGCAATGTATGTGTGCACAGAGATGTTGTTACCCACAAACAATTTGTAGTCATTGGCAATAGAATAGGTGAAATTATCAGATTGAAAATAATAGACCTTTGCTGAAGGGAACTGATTCTTTCTAAGTTATCTGACAATCAGCAGGAAGCCACAACAGAATTACAAACAAATAGCTTTTATTGTGTCTAAAAAGTAAAATGGCCACTTACAAGATTATTCTTAACAAAAGAGGCTGCACCACATTGCTCAGTATTGATGAAATTTCATAGTTAAAAAAAATGCTTCAGTACACTTGTAAAAAAAAATGTTTGGGGAATATATCAACCCCTGACATTCTCAACCAATTTACAAACTGAAAGTGAATCAATTCCTATAGGCAGCATCGTAACAAACATCTCACTCCACTCTTCCAATATAATGGGATGATTGCACGACGTTCTACCCTGCAGGGCAGAGCACAATGTAATTTGTACCACAGTCTGCATTGTCCAATGCACAAGATAACACTCGTAGCAAACAATTCACAATTAAGGTACCTGTACTTTCATTTTAAGGTATAAGGGATCCCATGACGCGCTGAACTTCTACACATATGGAAGGTCCTATTTTCACGTGTGGCAGAAAATCTCACGCTGAAGTATCTATGCGAAACCACTGAAGCAGGAGAACTATAAAGGCCCATTTGATCTTATCCTTCCAGATTCCTACCTTCTCGTCATAACATTAAGGCTTTTTTTAAACAAAAAAAACTGGGCCAATATCCAGTATACATTACATACAAGATCTATGTCTGAGGCATCTATGAGATCCCCTCTGCGACACCTTTTCATGGCTAATGATCCCTAGTTCATCTAATTATTGCCAACAGTTCATTCTACTGTACTAACATTGGGAATCATCCCTGTTGCTTTGCGCTCTGTGTCTTCCAGTGTTTGGGCAGTCCCTTAGGTTAAAATTGTATGCAGTGCTCCAGCTGCTGTCTGTCCAGAGCATTGTACAGCTCGAGGATGACTTCTGCTGATCTCGAACTTCACAGATTTGGCGATATAGTCCCTCATCCTATTTGTTTAAATAATTGTTGCCTCACACTGTTTTGACATAGAGAGAGATGAGTCCACAGTTCCAGTGGAGTTCAATTGCGGCCTATTATCAGTTTAGAACAGATAATCAATGATTTGCTCCGTCGGTTGTACACACTGTAAGAAGGCTTCAGTTCTGTTTGTATTTTCTTACCAGGCCTGACAACCCTCTCAGAGATGGCATCAGGTCACATGTTCATTCCTTCCTTAAAAAAGGATAAATGGTAGTACTGAAACCAGACATGAACTGTACTCTTCGTGCATTACAAGCAGATACAGACTCGTGTCCTGAAAAAATGGACTGCAGCATTGCTGTGCTGCTATCCATTTACAGGACGTGGAGACATTATAAACAAAAAGACTATGTAATAATTATAGTGCCCACACTGAGTGTCACTTTTTTGTTGCCAATAACTCACCAGCCTTCAGCTTCTGCCATTCAAACATTCCCTAAGCACTTTGTTTCCAAGGGGCTGGGCTCTGTTGTCTCCCACTTTATTCCTTGTCTATATCAGTGATCTTCAAACTCAATCCAAACACTTTTTGCTGATTATTCAACTCAAGATTCTCAACTTCCTTCAAATCGTACAGCTTCAGTACACCCAACCCAGAGAAAACAATCACTCCTCTCACAGTACAATGACCAAGTCACATCATCAACACAATGCTCTTTGATGAAGCAATAATAATCTAAATCTTTCAATTCTCCCTAAACAGTAATTCAAACTGTATTTCCACTACATTTCCCCAAGTTTGTCCAAATATTCCTTCAGTCACTGTTTAGAAATAAACGTATTGCTGTCTTGACTTTTTAGCTCATTCTTTCTCACAACCTCAAGATTGTAGACCATAGAATACTCAAGCTTACTTTCATGATACAATCTAAGCATTTAAAAACTCCAAAACTATATTTTCTTGAGTATTGGCTGTCATTATAACTCTTTGCAACTTTAATAATACTTCAGTTTTTCACAGAAAGATCAACATAAAATCTGACTCTCAAACTATCAACAGGCTGTTTGTGGTTTGCAAACTTTCAGTAAACATATGCAACACTGGAAAGATATCTTCAGTTATTTTACATTTCTTTAACTATAGCTTCTTAATACAGAAATGACATGTGGCTACATTAGTTTGTCAACCCAGGGCTGGCAGAATTAGGATATGGAACTATCTGTGCCACTTGGCACAGAATCAGCAAAATTCCCAGGTGAAGTGCGGCATTGGTCAGATATGAAGTAAAGCTGCTCATTCGGCGGTTCAGTAAAGCTCCATCAAACTCCAACCCTACAACCATATCTGCACCAGTGCAAATCTGCAACTTGGAGTATTTTCATCTCTCATTGGTAAACTCACTGAATTAATGAGCCAGATGCCATACTGGAATCAAGACATTTTTGTTAAAGCTGCTTCTTTAAGTTGATGGCTAGAAATCCATTTTCTCAACACTGTTTTTTAAATTACATTTTCCCCAAAAATTATTTGAAAGTTTTCATTAAAAAATCTTCTAGAAATTCAATTTAAAAATGTTTCATTTGGAAATAATTCCAATTTGTTATTTGAAATGCAAAAGATAGGGCTGCTTGCAGATAGGACAGACCATGCAGCTCAGAGAACTAGTTCATTTTATTGGGAAATCGTGAGTTGGACTTTCTTGCTGCTCTCTGTCTGGTTGCCAGATTTTTGCAATGTATTGCAATCCCTTTGCTTCCCATCCCCTCCACCCCTCCCTGTTTGGCTGAAGTATGATTAACATTTTCATTTGCTTCCCTTATCTGGAGGCTTCTGAAAGCAGTACAGCTGCTGATCTGACTGCAATGTTAGCACTATTACCATAATAAATCTTCAGGCACTATCACATAAATGGTGCTCCATTGAAGAACAGTCTTCAAGCATGCTGGAATTTATTTTCCTTTTATCATCAATGATCATCTGACCTTTTGAAATGACTGTATCCTGAATGAAGTACAAAATAACTTTGCTACAATATTTTTTGGAGCGCAATATCATATTTCAAATATTTCATGTCAGAAAATACATTGAACTGCAATATTTAGAGCTGATAGTGCTGTGATGCAACATACAAGTCGGAGGACTCAGTGATATGGCTCTATCTCAGATACAGTATCTTTCACCCATATGACTTGGGAAACCAACTTATTCTAGATACTGAAAGATACTGAAGGTGTGCAAGGAATCAGAAGAGGAAGTTGATGATCTCCTTTCTCTGACGACCATTAAGTACAAAGGTGAAATGAGTTGATCTAAATCTCCCTCGGACTCTCTCTACATTCAGTAGTAATCCAACAGTTTCTTTTCACGAGGGAAAGAAAATGACATTGTGCCACAGAGGAACATTTTCAAATTACACAGCAATGTTATTCCTTACCTTGAGAAACACATGCACACACAAATCAACAGCAATAAACAATTAGAAAGAAGGACAACTCTAGGCTCCTTTTCTCCACCACTAACCGTTTCCTCCGCCCACCCTCCCACGCCTCACCCATCCTATATTCCAACTCCAACTGTGAGGAGATGCTGGACTTCCTTGAATCAAAAATCGAGGGGAATTGCTCAGCCACCTCTACCCCATCCTCCACTACCTCTCCCCCAGGTCTCCCTCCCACCCACCAACACATACCTGCCACCCTATCTCTCCCACCACCAGCTCCCTTGACCCCATCCCCACCTCGCACCTCATCTCTCAGCTCCATCTCCTAACACCCAACTGATGTCATCAACCTCTCACTATCCACCGGCACTAACCCCAACTCTCTAAAAACTGCTGTCATCATCCCCATCTTCTCCCGACCCATCCCTACTCTCCAGCTATTGCCCCATCTCCAACCTCCTATTCCTCTCCAAGGCCCTGGAATGAGTCGTTGCTTCCCAGGTTTGCTCCTTTCTCTCTCACTCCTTACTCCTCGAACCCCTTCAATCTGGCATCCGTACTGCCCACAGAACGGAGACAGCCCTGGTCAAAGTCTCTAATCACATTGTAAACATCTGTAACCAGGACTATCTCTGCCTCCTTGTCCTCTCCGCCGCCTTCGACACTGTCAACCATTCCATCCTCCTACACTGCCTCTCCTCCCTCCTCAATCTCTGCGTACTTGCCCTTGCCTGATTCGACTCCTACCTCTCTCATCGCCTACACTTTGTCGCCACCAACGGTTTCTCTTCCAGCTCCTGCACTGTCATCTGTGGCGTCCCCCATGGCTCCGTCCTTGGCCCTTTACGTTTCAACATCTACATGCTCCCATTTGGTGACATCATCCGCAGACATGGGGTTAACTTCCACATATATGCAGATGACACCTAACTCTATCTCTCTGCCGGTCTGCCTCTACCCTCGACTCCAGGACTACCACTGTCTTGACTGTCAGTCAGACATCATGTCTTAGATGAGAGCTAACATTCTACATTTGAATGTCAACAAGACAGAGGCCCTACTGATTGGTTTGCACCAGGGCCTTCATGCATCAGGCACTGGCAGCATCAACCTCCATGGTTGCTCACTCAATCTCACCAAGCCTGTCAGGAACCTAGGTGTCTTGTTCAACCCTCAACTGTCTTTCCTCCCCCATCATACAAGCAATGACTCGCTCTGTCTTTTCCCATCTCTGCAACATTGCCTGACTCCGCCACTACCTCACCCCCAAAGCCGCTGAAACCCTCATTCACATCTTCATTATATCCCAGCTTGACTATGCAAATGCCCTGCTTGTCGGCCTTCCCAATTCCACCCTCCACAGACTGCAGATAATCCAGATCTCTGTGGCCCGTGTCCTCTACGTTTCCAAACTCCATGACCCCATCTCCCCTATTCTCGCCCGATTCCATTGGCTCCCCATCATCCAGAGGATCCAATTCAAGATCCTGCTCCTCACATTTAAAGCCCTCCACAACCTCGCCCCACCCTACGTCCGTGACCTCCTATCTCCTTACCAACCTGCCTCTGTTAAGCGCTCTGAAATGCCGCCTGGCCTGGAGGGCACTATATAAATCGAAGTTGTTGTTGTTGTTGTTGTTGCCTGCCTCCTCCATTCAGCAGGCTCTGGCCTGCTCCATGTCCCCCACCCTACCATTGGTGGGCGAGCCTTTAGCCACTCTGCCCCCAACCTCTGGAACTCCATCCTACAGTGCTTCCACCTTGCCCATCCCTGGCCTCCTTCAAGTCTCGCCTCAAGACTCTCCTCTTCGATGGACCCATCGACAACTCCTAAGCCCCCCTTCCCTCATCCCCCCCTTGTCCATAGCTGGGGTCTGAAGCAGTGACTATCCAGCAACTTGGGATGTCCTCCTGACGCGAAAGGCACTATACAAGGGTAATTGTGTTGTTGTTGGAGCAGTCACTAATCAGCTACCAAGGTGTTTGAGTAGAGTGATATGTTGTCAGCATGTTTAAGGGCAGGCTATGCATTGCAGCTCATCAGAGGAGCACTCAATGACATTTACAGTTAACAGAACCATGACGCAATATTGGCATCAAAGTCACAGTTAAGGAATCTATAAGCCAATCTTTCAATCCAACCCACAGGTGAAGAGCAGTTAATTATATGGAGGTGTAGAAGCTGAGCACATTTTAAGGAGCATCTGAGGTCATCTGAGTATCTGAGGTCAGTTCATTGGAACAAAAAGCACTTTCAGGGTTGCAAAACTCTGGATCATGTGGAATCCTGTAGCCTTGCAAGTGAGAGTTCTGGGTTCTGTTTACCTAGCAGTAATTAGGAACCCAGTCATTAGACGATTGGTAGATCATTCTTCCGGGGGTAATAATTCATTCAAAAAATAAATAAATAACAATTTAGTCCCTCAATCCATGATTGTGAGACACTGCTGTGCGCAATTGGCTGCTGCGTTTTGCCCACAAATATACAGTTGATTCATTTTACAGTATATTCTGTGAAGCGCTTTGAGACATCTTGAAGACATGAGAAGCACTATATCAAATGCAAGGATTATTGCGCTTTTTGAAAAAACATAATACGTAAAACTGAACTACTTATGAAAAAACTTTTATGATTTAACATTATAAAAAAATTAAGACTCCTTTTAATCCTGAAGCTGCTGTTAAACAGCATCACGGGAGATCTAAAGACAGCAATTGATTAAAGAGCATCTTACATTAATGTATAAATTCCTATATATTTTTCTATATATTGAATCGTTTTCACCTACTTGCATTGCTGAAAGCATTAAGCAGCTTAAAGTTTGTGACTCTTATGCAAACAAACATGGCAGTTAACGCATTCACTAACTGCATCTCAAATAATGTGAAAAATTTCATATAATTCATAATTTCTCTCATTGCTAAAGAGGAACACTAGCTAGAAATCCCTGCTTTTCTTCAAAACAGTGTCACACGGGTCATTACCTTACTATGAACAGGCTGACGACACCTTTGGATTGATGTCTGATCCAAATAATTTTTAAGTTAGCCTTACAAAGTGCAATATTGTGGTTAAACAGTGTTTGGGAGCAAATCGCACAACTAAGTCTGCCTCAAGGAAGACTGATTTGCATCGCTGCAGTACAAAAACAACAGTGCAAATCAATACAGCCTCCACTACCTAGCGGTTCCCTCGAGTGTTAATTTAAATTCGGTTGGATTCAAATTCTGAGCCAAAATGGACATTTCACGGTTCAAGAAATCTGATCCTGAAAGAATAAAACATGGGAGTTGAGCAATTCTACAGGTTCAGATCTGAGATGGGGTTTGATGGGCTTAAGGTCTACTTGGGTTAAACTTGATTGAAAATAAGAATTGAGGCCCATTCGATCATGTTGAACCGAAGTTGCACAGTGCTGTCAGACTTCAAGGTGGAAGAAAAATTAAATCTCTGTCTGGAGCATTACGTCAAGTCCTGAGAGAATCACAATTGCTTCTTAGAGGCAAGAACTCAAAGGCGTGCTGCTTTTGCTAAAGTAGTGCTTCATTTGTCATCAACTCCAGTGACAGAATGACTAAACACTGATATGACAAGCCCCAATCACAGAGCACTGTGTTATGAAGCAGGTGTACACAGTGCTCTGTGTGTTGAAAGCTTCAGCACTTCTCTGCCTCAATGAGTATAGGTCTGCACTCATTTATCAACAGCTAAAAGCAAGGATGGATGAAAAATTGAACAAAGTAAAACATCTGACACATCACCAGACAAACCCAGTTCATTGGAACATAAAGCACGTCCAAGATTGGAAAACTCTTGATCTTGTGATAATTTTCATTGTCACTTTAAATAAATACCATCAACACGTTCCAGTTATTTGAACAATATAATAAGTTTGTCTATCACACCCCCAATATCTAAGACTTAAGATATGCACATACCATCATCAATCCTAAATGTGGAGTTAGCTTGGAGAAAGCCTCCATTTATCTCACTGCATTATTTGTTAAAGCTAAACAAGTAGAAACTCGGCAAACCAACACTTGTTTATATGCTAACTGATTGGAATTCAATGAAAAGCAGTACTGATAGCTCCAGTAGATCATAGTTACCTACCTTGAAGAACAAAAGTAATACAGTAGATCCAATCAAGGAGAATTTCAGCTAGACAACTGACATTTTTCTTTCTCACCTAGGCTTTTAATCATTCCATGCTTTTAATCATTTCATGCCAATAACCAACTTCATTACAAACTACTAGAGATGATATCTGTGTTTTTTTTGAGGGAGTGGGGGTGGGAGAATTCTATGGAAGCAGCAACATAAAACTACAAACCAGAAAGGTCAACTTACACTCCACTGACCTTTCCTCCAGCCAGCATTCGCTCCCATTGTATTTCAAATTATAAGAGAGTGTGCAACATGTGGAAAATAACCTTTCCAATACAACGCTGCATTGACTACAGTATTTGTAAAATTCAGCAATCACACTTGGCCCTGTTACATTCTGACAATCCTTTGCTTTAACACTCGCTAGGAAGCAGATGTCCAGCGTTTCCAATGCATACAATAAAAAGACCACGTTTGCAAACAGCTAATGCAGAAAATGTTGAAGACGCCTCGAGTCAGGCTTCTAGCTTCACCCAACTAGGTAACTATAAGCAGGGCGATTTAAAAAGCTGTTCAGTGAATAAACCCATGATGGAAAACACTTTTTAAGGTCAAAATCAGGAGCAAATGCCTCTGGAGCAAAGACACTTAATCAACGTGTTAAACACATAGTCATTCTTTACATCTTAAAGATAAATGCACAGTTCTCTGTTGGGTTAGATTAGCAGAGCAGCAGTATTTTATCTAGTCAAAGCTAAACTGTCTTCTTTTATCAGCCTTTAATGCGTGGAAATCCAATTCCAATTTACAGGTACACAATTGCTTCGGTTTCATAACCGCATTCAATTTCTAATTTTTTTGCATTGATGCTAAATTTGTGTATAAATTTCATGTGCCACAAAGCACATTTATTTTCATTAAACACGATTTTACATAACAGTCAATGCAATTATACTCTCCCAAGCAATAGCTTGCACGTTGATAGTCCACATACGTGCCACTGCAATGGCAAAGACCCAATGGCTCCTATTTATCGAGAATCATCTTTCATTACAAAACCACACCATCACCAAGTTGCTTCCAAGCCAAAAGTGAAATTTAGGTGCATTTTTATAGCACTACCATTAAGAGGCCTCAACAGAGATTTGTTGTCAAGTATGGTCCTGTAGCTCAGTGATTAGAGCACTTGCCTTAAAAGCATGAGACCTGTGTTCGAATCAATAATAATGCGTCAAAACCCCCCCCCCCGTAATAAATTGGTAATTTCAATACACAACTGTTTGTGGGACACTGCTGTGCGCAATTGGCTACCGCGTTTGCCCACAAATATACAGTCAATTCACTTTACAATGTATTCTGTGAAGCACTTTGAGACGTCTAGAAGATATGAAACGCACTACAGTAAAAGCCTGTTTATCCATGACCCGATCATCCGTGACTTCCGTATAACCGGCACCTCAAAAAAAGGTCCCCATTCGATTAATCGGAATTTATCCGGCACAATATTATTTTGTTTAAAAAAAATTGTTGTTTTTTTGGCTGAATATCCGGCACAAGCTTTAACCGGCATTGGCCAGGTCCCGAGAGCGCCGGATAAACGGGCTTTTACTGAATATCCATTGCAAGGATTATTATTTTATTATTACAGTGACTAGCTTTTAGGCAAAAAAACAGTCATAAGATAAATGATTAATATACCAGTAGACACTCGCCGAACACAGGAGTTATGGAACTTTACTGAAAACAACGCTCTCGGTAAAATTGCGTTCGGTAAGCTTAATAAGTACTGTAATAGGAAAAAAGAGGTTAGGGGAATCCATCCACAGGCTATCCAACCTCAAGCCTCCAGGCACATACACACCCGACCAATGCAAGGTACGTACTGAGGCGGGCTACAGCCAGCTGGCCCGCTCTCCCCGCTCGTCACTCTCCCCGCTCTCCCTGACTCACTGGAGACAATAAAACAGCACCTTACACTACCACAGCTTGGCTAAATTATTTTACCTTTGGTCCTGGAAGTGTTAGGAGACTCTCTCTCTCTCTCTCTCTCTCTCTCTCTGTCTCTTCTGTTTACCATGCAATGCCATCAGGTTGCTCCGAGGCCGAGGAAGGTGTGTCCTCCCGAGAGTGCATTGCGTGGGGGGCCGGTGTCCTCCCGTGCGCGCGGGGCCAGCCAGCCGAGGAATTATCGGACTTGGTCGAGAGCTGCCGGGATCCTCTCAAATGCGCATTCGCGCGGGGCCAGCCAGCGCGTATATGCAAATTTTACTCGCGTATATGCAAATAAAGCGCCACATTTATTTCTTCGCGTATAAGCAAACCCGTACTCGAGAAAGTCACGTTCGGCAAGGGTTGACTGTAATTAATGTAGAGGATCGTTGGGCACAACCATTGGGAGAAATAGTGGATATTATTATGTAACTTGCACCTATCTATTCACCCTCAGGTTTCAGTGCAGCCCAGTCTGACAGGGTGAAAAGCTGCATCTCACTTTCCTGGTGCAAAACAGCACACAGTTCCCTGAAAATATGCACTCTCACACTCAGAAAGAACGGCTGGACTGAATTATACCTCTTCGGAAACTGCCAGTTGAAGCCCATTGTGGGGAGAGAACAATTGCTGCAATGCAAACACTTGATACTGCCACTCGGTGGCCTAAAACATGACGCAAATACTCACAATTATGAAACAGAAATCTAAGAAAATAAATAAAAAATTGGATCACACTTCACAGCAACCATGGAATATTACACAAACAGTGCTGTACAACAAAAGGCACTAAAGTTCACAAGCTTTGTTTTAACGAAACACTGGTCAATTTGATTGTAAACTTGGCTGATTGTACTTATAAGAAAAGCGCTATATCAAATGCAAGGATTATTATAACATTAAAACATCTCAAAGCTTTTCACAGAGAATTTCTGTCAATTATAAACTGCATTTATTAAATAGTTGCAGCCAGCAATTTGCACAAGGCAATGATCCACCGTAGCTTTGAAATGAGCAATTTATCTGAAAGCTTGTTGGCCAGGACACTAAGAATAAAATATGAAGCAAATAAAAAGTAGTCTGGTGGAAACAGCCTACAAAATACTGACTAGACTTCCCAAAAAACGCTAAGAAGCATTTTGAGCTGCCCTCCTAACAACAACAATAACAAAATAACATTTGTATAGCGCCTTTCACATCAGGAGGACATCCCAAGGCGCTGGATAGTTATTGATTCAGATCCGAGCTGAGGAAAGGATGGAGGGTGGGGTGGGGCGGGGGGAGGAGTTGCTGATGGGTCCATCGAAAGGAGAGTCTTGAGGCGAGAGTTGAAGGAAGCTAGGGAGGGAGCGAGGCGGAAGGACTGTGGGATGGAGTTCCAGAGATTGGGGGCAGAGTAGCTAAAGGCTCGCCCATCAATGGTAGGGTGGGGGTCATGGAGCAGGCCAGAGCCTGCTGCACGGAGTGGGAGGGCAGGTTGGTAAGGGGATAGGAGGTCACGGATGTAGGGTGGGGCGAGGTTCTGGAGGGCTTTAAATGTGAGGACTAGGATCTTGAATTGGATCCTCTGGATGATGGGGAGCTAGTGGAGTTGGGCAAGGATGGGGGAGATGGGATCACAGAGTTTGGAACAGTAGAGGACACTGGCCGCAGAGTTCTGGATTAATCTGCAGCCTGTGGAGGGAGGAATTGGAAAGGCCAACCAGCAAGGCATTTTCATAATCGAGCCAGGATGGATGAAGGTATGGATGAGGGTTTCAGCGGCTTTAGGGGTGAGGTAATGGTGGAGTTGGGAAATGTTGTGGAGGTGGTGAAAGGCAGAGCGAGTCATTGCTTGGATGTGAGGGAGGAAAGATAGTTGAGGGTCAAACAAGACACCTAGGTTCCTGACTGGCTTGGTGAGGTCGAGTGTGTAACCATGGAGGTTGATGCTGCCAGCGCCTGATGCAAGAAGGCGCTGGTGCACGCCAATCAGTGGGGCCTCTGTCTTGTTGACATTGAACTGTAGAAAGTTTGCTCTAATCCAGGACTTGATGTCTGACAGACAGTCTGTCAGGATACTGGTAGTCCCGGAGTCGAGGGTAGAGGCAGAGAGATAGAGTTGGGTGTCGTCTGCATACATGTGGAAGTTAACCCCATGTCTGCAGATGATGTCACCAAGTGGGAGCATGTTGGAATGCATTGCCTGAAAAGGTGGTGGAGGCTGATTCGATAACAACTTTTAAAAGAGAGCTAGACATTTATTTGGGGAGGACGGGTTTGCGCGATTATGGGGAGAGAGCTGGGGAGTGGGATTGAATTGCTCTTTTCAAAGAGCCGGCACAGACTCGAAGTGCCGAATGGCCTCCATTTGTGCCATAAGATTCTGTGATTCTATGATTCATGTAGATGCTGAAAAGTAAGGGGCCAAGGACAGAGCCCTGGGGGACGCCACAGGTGACAGTGCGGGGGCCGGAAGAGAAAACTTTGGTGGTGACAAAGTGCAGGCAATGAGAGAGGTACGAGTTGAACCAGGCAAGGGCAGGTCCACGGAGATTGAGGAAGAAGGAGAGGCGATGTAGGAGGGATGGAATGGTAACGTGGATGGAGATACATTAAATGAAAGACCTAAAATGTAAAAAAATATACAGTATATATATTTTAAACTTGCCTCAGGGTTACACTTAGTGGTGGTACTGGGACTATGTGAAAATAAACACATTAACTAGAGCTGTGTCACCTACTGGTATTACGTAAACTTAAAACATTTCTTAAATAAATCAAGGAATGTCGCAAATATTATCTCAGTATTATTGACCAAGTAAATCTAACTGACCATTACTTTTTCAGGTTAGATCAAAGTTATTCTGAGGAAAGAATAATTGTTTATTCTTCCTTCAATCTATCAAAGGTGTGTATTTTCATTCAAATTGAACATGTCATTTACATTAATTGAAGTATCCTACAATTAAACCCAAGAACAAAACACTATTCTCAAAACCTAAGAAACAGGAACATTTGAAACTTTTGAAAAGCTGACTGTGGAAAGTAACATTTTGACTAACTTCAGCCACAGCCGGTTGTGGGCAACCTTTTTGTATGGGCTGGACTCTGAGCAGAAGATCAGATCAGGGTCAAGAGCATCGGGCTTAGCCACTTGTTAATATCTTATTCTCTCACAGTCAAGAGGTGCTGCTGGTGCCAGCAGCTTTCTCAACATGCAGAGCGCCGGCAGAATTTATATTCTGTCAACAATCGCTATGTGATTATTCCACAGAAAATAATCCGCAATCTACTGAAAATCATTTGCTTCGCAGCCAGCCAGCTTCACCTGATGAAAATTAATGAGAGCAGCACAAGCAATGGGACCAGATCATATTGGCCATCTTGGAGTAATCATATGGGCAAAGCGTGTAAGACATTTCTATGGCCGGTCGCTTGCTTCTGCAGACAAAAATGCTAAACGCAAGATGGAGCAGTGTGCAATAAATATTCATACACTCACAGCACATTCCAATAGCATAACCTGCCTTCAGGCGCACTCACAAAATAGTACGTGCACACTGACAGATATGCTTGGAGTGATTTATCTTCCCAGAATAATCCATTGTCTGTCAATATGTATTTCAGCAATGAGTTGACTGCAAACCTCGTGAATGCGGATGGTCAGAGCACAGAAGTGGATTAGGGCACAGGTATTCAGGCATATGCAGGCAATAGCTAAACTGTAATTTGATATGGTCACACAATGGAAACGCTCTCTGAATATCTGGGACATTTTCTTTTGGTGTAGAGCTGAAGCATTTTATTTCAAACTTTGTTCGTAGTTTTTTTTTGCAACTGATATATAGCTCAGCACATTTGATCTAGTGATCTGATTGGAAACAGACCTCACAAGGTTTGTCAATTTTAAAAACATAGCTAGCAGGCCCATCACTCAGGAAATTACTTTTTTTCTCCTTCTCCACCTCCTCCCCAACCTTTCCTTTATTTGGGTTGATCCACGTCACACACTATTCGTTACCCTAAGAGTATGTCTGGGCAATGTGATCTCCGACCCCCAGCAAAATCAGCCCCTAGCCAGTCTCTGTGGATGGATAGTATCAGACGGGGCCTCCTTTCTTGTGGGAAACCACTTGGCTTCAGGTTTTCTAGCTCCCCTAATGAAAAGAGACCCTTGACGCACATGGCAAGTGCAAACGTTTGACCTCACATTCTGGGACACCAGGTTGGCATAACTTCAAATACCTTCCCCCACCACCCATCCCCCCCAAACAATATCCATGTTAATTTGTAAAGTGTGGCCCCTGCTGGAGAAATGAATCAGGACATCAGCCAAAAAAAAACCCATAGGAATTGGCTTGGCTGCAACACCCAATACTTGAATGGTCTGCCAACTCTTAATGTCTTGGCTCACACATGAAGAATGGCCGCATGGGAGTCGGGGTGGAGTGGGTGAGGAATAGAAGCCACAATAGAGCAGTTGTGCTGTGGAACTGCACCCCCAGCAAAGAGTCAGCGACTTCACCAGGAACAGAAATAGTCCAAAAAGAAAACTTTATTTGTTGCATTTGCAAACAATTTGGACAAACCTCTTAGATAAAAATCTCTGCAACCAGTTATTATGTGTTGTGTGGAAGTATGGCACCATTACATAATTTACAAAGTACACCAGTGAGATTCCTTGAATAAATAGAAATATACACTGCTTTTCCATCTTTATCTTTCTCAGAACAAAAGGGGCATCTGACAACCAATAACAATTGCGATGACCATGTATTTGGATGTACACTTTACCTTGTTAGCTTTCATGCTTAGATTGTCAGTTTGTGACATGCTCTCTTCGAACCTATATAGAGGTGCTCCCAGACCCGTTTTAGCACTGCTGATTGGTCCAAGTTGAAACATTAACCTATTTATCTCCTCAGACGCTTATTGACAAACTGTGAGCTGTAGGTTTCCAACATTCCATGTTTTTCTTTCCATTTCAAAAACCTTGGCAGATAAAATAAATGAATGCATATTGTAGAAAAAACTATCAATCTGTCAGATGTCACCTGAATCAATGTGTTTCTTTATTTGTAGACCACAATTACTCATTGACTAATTGCTCTACTTAATACATTGAATCGGAATGGGTATCTTGGGAGGTAGATTGAGTCTGAAGCTGTTGTGCATCTATTCTGATTTCTCTGGTTGACTGGACATTGTATTTTTAGTCATTACATCCGTTTTACATGCAAATACCTAAGTCAATCATTTGGAAATCCTGTATGTCCAGCAATGTAAAGCAGCTTAAAAGTAGAAATGATGAAACCTCTCACACTGACCCCTTTAGGAGCACATTGAGCATCTTAGAGTACAAAGTACTATACTGTACATGCTTTTTGTATTGCTTTAGCAAAGAGGAGGCCAAACATATCTCGCATTTCTTCTTTTCATAGCAGTAGAAAGACGACAACAACAACAACAACAAATTACATTTATAGAGCGCCTTTCACGTCGGGAGGACGTACCAAGGCGCTGCACAGGAGGCGTGTGACCCGAGCTGAGAGGGGAGTGTTTGGGAAGGGGTGAAACACGAAGGGGAGGTAAAAGAGTTCGGGGTGGAACAAAAGGCACGATCGAAGAGGAAAGTCTTCAAACCGGCCTTGAAAGAGGAAAGGGAAGAAACAAAACGGAGGGATTGAGGGATGGCATTCCATAGGGTGGGAGCGGAGAAACTGAAGGCCCGGCCTCCGATGGTGGGGCGGTTCGGGCGGGGGGCTTGGAGCAGGCCAAGTCCTGTTGAACGGAGGGTCCGGGTGGGTGTGTAGGGGGAGAGTAGATTGGTTAAATAGGGCGGGGCAAGGCTGTGTAAGGCCTTGTAGGTGAGGACGAGGACAATGGTGAATCATAACAAGAATGGATAACGAAATACATATTTAAAGAAACATATGTGCATATTTAAATAGATAGCAATTTGTTGCTTGGACCATCGGAATTAACTCTGTAAACTCTGCCCCTGAACTGCACTTGCTTGATGTGACTGCATAGTGCAGGGGAGCCAGCAATGCAAACCTGGCAGCATAGGTTAATGCCGACCTCAAGTTAATTTATTCAAACCCCAAATTAGGCTCATGCCAGCAAACACGTTGGAGTTGTAATAGTATATTTTGAAGCATCGGCGGGAAATATGAAATGTCAATTGGGAGGAAAGAAAGGGTCAGATCCAAGCACTTGCCCATTGACATTGATTCATAGACAGTGGCGTTTGCCAACCGTTGCAGTCACATTCCATCTTAAAATTAAACAAGATTCTTATGTGAAAATATCAATCTAGTGCTGCTAATCGTGTAAAGAACAAGTGGAAATTTCTCTACTTAATGTGCGGACAGCCCACTGTGGAGTCACCAAGCGTGCCCCCAGGGGTAAAAAAAAGTACAAATATTGTAATTTTTGTGTGGATACAGAATCAGTCGGTAACCAGATACTTTGAGTCAGATCTGAAACTATCTTTATTGACAGTAATACAAAGTAGATACAAACAACTAGGTACTAATAGTTATAACATTAATCAACCAATCACACCATATGGGATACACAAACAAAATGCAACAAGATAAACAAACTTATACTCTAAGGATTAGTAACATATCTACTCCGCATATGCGTACGCCACGGTGTGTGGATGCGTGAGTATGCAATATACTGTACTACCGATTAAGCTCCTGGTGAAAAGTCATCTCAAGATCTGGTTGCTTTCACCCCATTCATTCACAAGTTGCCAGATGGTCTCGACCACATCCCTGCTCTCTATCTATTCCTCCTCCTTGGCAATTGCCCGTTATTTCTGTCAAATGCTGAACCTGACACCTTCATCGTACCACCCTTCCTCAGTAGCTCAACTCAGCTCCTGATAACTGAGGGCTCTCAGAGCCACTGCAAAACTCGGTCTCTGATCAGTCAATCACTTAGGTTGACTAAGGCTGAGGGGCACCTCCTCACCCATCTCTCCTTTTGTTTGTCCCAAGAGGTTCCTTTCGTTCCCATAAACTGGTCTCCTCTCTCTCCATTCACAGACAACAACCCTGTCTACCTCAGGACATGCAGCACACCACAGCACCATTCTTGTGCTGTCTAGCCTATTCACTGTGTTTGACCAGTTGCTTGCTTTTGTAACTGACCCTTCCCTGTCTGTAAAACAGAATGACTGAAAACATACCACCCATTCCAGTAGTTCTGGACGACAGTGGCAGGTTCGAGATCTCGGCTTCCACCCCGAGATATTCCCTAACTGTTGTGTTGAGCCAATCTTTCCTTCCTATCTTTAAGCTTCTCCACCAGCCTCGCTTACTCTAAAACAAATTCCCTCATTGGTCATCAGGATGTCTCCTGATTCTTTGTGATGCTTGCCCTACTCTCTACCTCAACTGACTTTGTTATCCTTTTGTAACTCCTTGTACCTTTGCTTTACCTAACCCTTTTGATTGGCTATCCTCTTCTTATGGTCTTCACATAATTGATTCATGCCATTCATGTCCATTCTCCTCCTATCTTCATGATCTTTCCTAATTGTACGTGCCTCCCTTCTTTTCCCAGACCTTGAAATGGCTCTCCCATACAATGGTTAATTGGGTGTGTGCAGATGTTGTCCATACCTTATCTCAGCAGCTCGTACTAATCTGTTCTTTCACAGTCACCAGTACGTGACTAGCTGCTAACAAACCCAATCAGGCCAAGCATGATCCTTCTCCAGGCATTCATCTGGACACTTCTCTTGACATTATTCCATTACAAAAGCAAAAGTTGCTGGGGAAACTCAGTAGGTCAAACAGCATCCATGGAGAAAGGAAAAGGAGTCAACGTTTCGGGTCTACAACCCTTCAACTGGAGCTTGTTTGGAGGGAGAGGTTTTTTAAGAACGTTAAAGGGGGGAGAGGCAGGACACGGAAGGCAAAGGAGACAAAGAATATTCTGTTACTATTGTTAGTCGACTTATATTACAAGTACATAACTTTATATTAGTATGTCTATGTCTACTGTTTCACACAATAAAGAAAAAGGGATTACATATTGGTATAGCTATATATTTACAATATGAAATGAGAAAACGTCATTCAGTCCAACAAATCCACTTTCTTCACCATCCACACAAAACATACGCTATCACAGACTTCCTTCACCTCCCTCGTAAAGTTTCACATGGGAAACTCTCTAAACCCCCAAGTCAATCCAGAAAAATAAGTCTCCATTATTCAACTCTGGCTTCTTTCCCTCCATAGAAATCATTCCTCCTCACATAGGAATTGCATGCTATGGAGTATCTCAGTCTGCACTGAACCTCATATTATCTCAAACTGTTCCAAAGCAGATTCTTTGAAGGAGTTAATTGATAGCTTTAGCTGCTTTTGTTCGGAATCTCTTCAACATATCTACTACTCTCTCGGGAAAACAATCTTTCAATCTCTAATCACTCTTTACTTATTCCCTCTAGATCTGCTTTTATGAAAGAGTCAAATAATCTGTTTACCTCATCTCTGGTTCTCATCATTTTGAAGGATTAGATCATGTCTCTCTTCATCTTCTGTTTTAATGGATAATTTCAAGCTATGGCTCAAAAACCATCCAGCTCAGTCTTCTCTTTGATATTTTACAGGCAAAACTGCACACAACAGCGCACTTAATGTGGACCAGGAATAAAGCGGTGACAGATATGCCTGTCCGAGGGATAGAGGCAGAGTGTCAACTCCAAATAGCTGTTCTTGTTGTGTTCTCATTAATCAGTCCAATTAGTGCACTCAACAGGTAACATTGGTGCTCAAGAGGCCATCTTCAAATATATTCAGTAAATATGGCACACACCTGCAGAGAAATACTTGCAACACTAACAGGTGTTGACAGAAGTTTCTAAGATGCTTCATTTATTTCCTGGTCAGCAAAGCAAAAGAGAAATGACATCGCAACTGGTTGAGGCTTCAAAGTACAAGTGTGATCCTGACGGCTCAAATGAGTTTTGAGTATTTCTGTTAATATTCCAATTCCAGACAGCTCATGTTCTGGTTGTCTGGTTGTCTGGTTGTCTGGAGCTACAAGAAACTGGCATAAAACATTAGTCTCTGTGCGGAAAGTTTCATGTTGGCATCACGGTAACATAATTAGGCTTTCCCTGGTATCTCTCTGCCAACATACAGTTTATACAGCTTGATTGGCAACAACAAAATTACATTTATAGAGCGCCTTTCACGTCAGGAGGACGGGCAAGAAGGGTAACCATACCAAGCAAGGACTTGTGCAAAAATTCACACAGTGTATCTCATGAGTAAGCTTGGTAGTTAACCACAGGCTATCCTGTGCAGGATACACGTGAAACAATGTACTATGGGAATGAGAATATGGTTGTGATCCAGTTTCAAGTGGAAAGATTAATTAAGGAGACAGTGAATCTCAACTTTGTAAAGAACAGAATCAAGAATTAACCATTGGAGGGTGAGCATTCAACCACTGTCTGGAACTCCATTCTAGGGTCCCTCCACCTCGCCGCTCTCTTGTCTCCTTCAAGACCCATCTCAAGACCCTCCTCTTTGACCGTGCCTTTGGTCACCCTCCTAACCCACCCCCTGCCCTCTATCCTCCCTGATCCCGACCCCCAGTTTGGGTTTGAAATACTGGCTATTCAGCCTATACTGTCTATACTATCTTGGGGTCATCCTCCTGACATGAAAGATACTATAAATGTAATTTTGTATTGTATTGTATGAAATGTAGAATGCGATTGTCATCAATTGCATTTAAGAGACACTTAAAGCAATGTCTTATACAGCATGGTTGTTGTGATTCAAGGGCGATTCCTGTCCAGAAACTAGCTAGTATCCAATACAATACTACTTTAATAAAAGAAAACAGATTCAGGCCAGTTCATTAATCAGAGTGTGATTTCGCTCCTAGTATCAATATAAGCAGTTTTCACTGTTTTTGGTCTACTTGCCTGGAACAGTAGAACAGTATAGAAGTGTGTTGTTTCTATGGGGAAGAATCCAAGGAAGCAGGAAACTACATTGAGAAAAGAACCAATGGAACCAAATGTAACTGCTTATCAAAACCATTTGTTTCAGAAGGACTGTCATTGAAAGAACAATGAAATCACAATCACTTCAGAATCATCCTGCCCACAAAAGGAGTTTACAAACAATTGGTCTGGAGCAGTTGCAGTTATGGCATCGGGTGAAGGGGCTGGAGGAGCCTCTAGCACTTTCAACATTTTCCCTTGCTAAAAATGGACAACACATGGGCTTTAAGAAGAAATTGTAAAACGACAGCCTTTTCCTGTGATTTCCCAAAGCTGAAGGTCGTAACTGTCAAAATATCAAACCCTCCTGACTTACGTGCATTAAAAACATATGAGCTTTTGTACCTCGGGGCTCAGCATACCTGACATTTGTATGAAAACATAACAGCCAGACTAACAGACAGTGGATTAGGACATTGCCCTTTCACCACTGGGATTGGCTTTGTATTTAGACCATTTTGATCAGGGTAAAAAAGACTCCCCTCTATGCTGGGCTGCAAGGGTTCACAATGCTGTTTCAACATAGTTCATACTGAATGCAGATTCACGTAAACAAAAGTGGCCCATATTTTGTAATGACATTCAGAGAAACTACAAACGATGACTGGTGTGTGACATGGAAACAAAGCTAATGCACTAGGGACTGGATGCTCTTCTGACATTAGACAGAGCAGAAGGCAGATATTCTTTGTAATTGCCTATTCTACATCTGTATGGCAGTAATGCTTGTGAGATTTGGCACCCAAAAGGGAAAGGTGCACTTGATTTTTCTTTGTCTTTGTGTTCTTCATCTCAACCTTCCTTCTCTGGCGTCTGCAAGATGATCCACCATAGTCTCAAGCCATCCAGCAAAACCTTGGGTAAATTTGCCATTATTAACTGTTGCTGAGTATAGTGGCCTCACTACTGTTTGAGTTGGGAAAGGCCCTTTTTTTAGTGTATCACAAAGCAAATCCGGAACTTTCCTGATCAAATGGCTCAATAATGGCCTGTAGCATACAAATACATGCTGGTTTTGCACCTCAGGGCTCAGTGTTTACACTTACCTGAATCCTCACCCCAGTGATCTAATGCTATCAACATGCATGCATACATGCATACATACATACAGCGTGGGTTGCTGGTTAGTGATTAGAAGCTCTGGTTGATTCATCCTCTCCCAAGCCTAGAAAGTACAGAGGGTGATTTAGCAGCCTGAGTGATATCTCAACTGGACACAGTTAGCTCATTAGAGACCAGAATTCAAATCTGTGATCTTCTAGACCATACCGTTTAGTGGTACTTTGAGTGGTGCATTGCTGATCAGGCTGTAGGGAAAACCCTTCTGAGCTGTTTTTAAAAAATAGATACCACACTTTCTTGCAAACTTCAGCTCCTCTCCCATGTGTCTCAATCAATTTCTTTTTGGCAAGAAAGACCATGCCTATATTATATAAACATTTGTATATAATGTTTCAGCAACAATCTTCCAGTTGGACTGATAAGGTCATATGAATTTGTGCAGCATAAAATTTTATATTTGAACTGTGTTCTAAAAGGACTTAATGGAACATAAAGCGTATGTTGTGGGTGGAGGGGAGGGAAAGGACTAGGAGAGAGAAAATTCCAGCCACAATGTCTTATCACTGCTGTCTGTCTTATTTTTAGCAGAACAAGAATGCTCCAAGTCGCTTAGCTCATATTTCTTGGTGGTTTTTAAAACACATAGGAAAGCCAACATCAAAACCAAGCCTATTTGTTTCTACATTTTATCTTACAGACCCTATCATTCAGTTCCTGGAATACTTTCAAACTTGCTCAGTACTTACTAACTGTGGTCTGAATTATCATCAAACATTGTATAAGATTAAGGCAGTGTAACATATCAGTCCCACCACACTCAGAACCCACAATCTCAAATGTTGCCACTTAAAGGCCAACCACAACTGCCTCGACTCCAATACACAGTCAAATTAGACCTGAGACAATGACAATAGTTAAACCCTCAAGTCACACGAGAAGGATTTTAGTGCATTATCTACAACAATGGCAGACCAAATCGTTTCCCTTCATCTGTTAAGTGCTAATACCTTTCAAACTCAAACAGAAAGTGCCCAGTTTCAGTTCTGCCCTTATCCCAACTGACACAGGTAGAGGAAGAGTCCTGTAGCTCAGTGGTTGGAGTACTCACTTTACAAGTGTGAGACCTGTGTTCAAATCCAGGCAGGTCAGGGTGAAACTTTGGGCAAGTTTCCTTACTCCACATACCTAATAATAATCCCTCAAAAAAAAATCAATAATAAAATTGGTCATTTAAATCTTCTGCTGTTTGTGGGACACTGCTGTGCACAATTGGCTGCCACGTTTTGCCCACAAATATACACTCAATTCACTTTACAACATATTCTGTGAAGTGCTTTGAGACGTCTAAAAGACGTGAAAAGCGCAATATCGAATGCAAGGATTATTATCTTACACATGTGTGATGGAAATGACGTATGGTGTCCATCATAATGCTTGTCACTCCCAGTCTTACATTTAGTTCACAGCCTAACAAGCAAAGTTTCACAGGTATAACAAAAGAGAGCGAAGAAAATCTTTGTTAAGCCTCACTGACCATCAGTGCATTCAGTGGCAACATGATTTAGGGAGCAAGCGTCATAGGAAGTAATAGGAGCTGATGCAGTCAGTGGAATATGATGTGCATTCTGCTGCCCTTATTACTCGAAAGAGACATCCCGAATTGGCAAGCTTAGCATTAATCAGAACCACAGATGGATTTGTGTATGTGATGACAGGGTCTGACCTGATGGTAATTCCTTGCTTCCATTCCCCCATCATACCCACAGAATAAACTCCGAACCTTCAATTTCGGGCTCATTGACTACCCAGCACATCAATTCTTGTAAATTGTACAATGAATATAATTCTCTGTTCCACCAGCATTGAGCTTCAACAAGCCTCCTGCTCCGGTACTGGTTTCAGTGCAGAAACGAGCTGAAGGGTCACTCCTTCTATGTAAGAATCCAATTGATTACATACAATTTATGAATCAATGAATCCACATTCATCAGTCTCCAAACATACTCTGCCTTAGGGTCCGTCGATATGGAAATTTTCTGATTTAGATATATCGACGGGCTCATATCGAGATATACCGAAATATCGATGTTCTCTGTTTTTTTGTACTGCGCATGCGCGCGCGTCGCGAGGTGCGACCGCATTCAGAGGTGCGCGCGTATTCGGGGCCTATCTCCTCAGGAGGTAAATATCTCTCTCTCTCTGTCTCTCACACTCACTCTCTCCATCTCTGTGTTTTTCTGTCTGTGTCTCTGTGTCTCTCTCCTCTCTCACCCCCACCCCCCACCCCCCCCATCTGTATCTGTCTCTCTGTATATTATCACATCCCCCCGTCTCTCACCCCTGTCTCTCTCCCACCCCCGCCGTCTCTCTCTCCCTCACCCCGCTGTTCTCTCTCTCCCACCCCCTCTGCCGTCTCTCCCCCCTCAACCACCCCCCGCTGTCTCTCTCTCCCCCCACAAACCCCCCCCTCCCCCGCCATCTCTCTCTCCCTCCCCCCCTCCAGCCGTCTCTCTCCCCTCACCCCTTGCATACCTGTATATTGTATTCTAGGACTATGAATACAATATGGCGGCTTTGCACCTTGGTCTGTGCATTGTGTATAGAGATGAGCATTCTGGGTCTTGTAGTTCAGTGCACGCGCATTCCGATTTTTTCCCTCAATATATTGATTTTTCGATATATCGATATTTTTTAAATGTCTATATCAGCGTATCGATATGAAATTTATATCGGGTTTTAGCGATATATCGCCGGACCCTACTCTGCCTGCATTTGGCGGCAGGGAAATAGTGAAGTTTCATCATGTAAACTGGTGGGAGATGATGCGTAACTCAAATTGACATCAAAATGGAATGATAGATCAGCTTGTGTAGTAAATAACTGTCATTTAAATACTCATTGCTTTTGCTTCTAATTCTCAATTCAATCCATCTTTTTCATTTCCAGCGCTGTTTGTTGATTTAAGAATCTTCCACCTAAGGATGGTTATTGTTCCCTTGGGTTCCTTTTTCATTGCGTGAGCTGCATTTATGAGTGTTAACCCTTTGATATAGTTCCTACTTTATACTCCTGGAAGTTATGTGAATCCTACAAATGAGAATATTTTTGATCCTGGGGGCATCATCGCAGACTCTCCCATTTGCCCTAACATGGTGGTGTTGCATGCACAAAGAGCAAGAATCACTGGATAATGATAAGGAGTTAAAATATGGGCTAATTTTCCCCTTCCCTAATATGGGGTGGAAATAGCACCACCCAATTTGCGATTAACTAACTCAACACACACAGGGAATTTAAACCTGGGACCTATTTCTTCTTTTTGGCTCGGGTTGTCTCGATAGTGCCGCCAACTGGGAAGTAATTCAACAACATTTTATGCATTCTATTTCAGTACAGATCTATGCCAACCAGAATGGCCAAAAAATAACTGGAGAACTACACAATACAACAATTCTTCTTCAATGCAAGTGAAGCGCCATTGAGAACTGCTTGGTTTGCAATAGACACAACTTGCCATGCTTTCAGGAAACCTAATCCAAGGTCTTCATGTGATGTTATTCTACAAAGAAAACCATGTTATGGCAGTAGATTATTTTGCAGTAGTCTCACTAAGACTGTTAAACTTCTGACGATGGTCAAATAAATACTGGAGCCACATGGAATTAAAAATTGCCATCTGGCTCACATAAAAACCGAGAAATGAAGAACATTGCTGTTTTCTATAACTCCCAACTGGAATGAATCTCTTTGTGTAATAAAATAATTCTTAATTCTCTTTTTATTCCAAGAAAAATAAGAGAACATTTGCCCAGACAGCTTGAAGGGACATGTATCAGTTCATGTTATGAGCTTTGTTTGTCTTGGAAATGGATATTACACTATATATAAAATTTTGGAAACGCGTTATGACATTTTAATGTACATATTTTTTCTATTTTTCGATTGCATTGGGGCCCTGTTTTAAACTAGTCATTCTTATCTGAGTTGGGTCTCCCTCTCAATTTATGTTGCATTTTATTGAGAAACTGGAACAAAGAGACATTGCTAAGGTAATTTGAAAGATACTTCTACATCTGTCCTGACCCGAGGGCTTGATGTATACATTAAAGAATGTAACAAGAAATATGTTTCATCCTCTCCTATACCCCGATGAGCATAAAACATTTCTTAAATATATATTCTTTATTATGATTAAGTAGGATCTGTTCGTGTCATGGGAAGGCTGTTTGGCTTTAGCTAATGATAAGTAAAACCAAACCAATAGCAGATAAGCCCAGTTCTATTACACAAATGGCACAAGACTGTTGTATTACTTCAACTGCGTGCAGTGTGAGTTCATGAATATTTCAACACGAATAATTTTGTTTGCCAACAGAAATGCAAAATAGAGCCTTGATGGTACAAAATTTATTTATTAATGCATGCCAGAAAGAGATAAACAGATTTACCCTGAAATTATTGAAGAACTAGTTTATTGAAGTGGAAGTGAGTTCCATTAAATTATCCCCCTAAGCCAAATAGTCAAACAGAGATAACTGCACACTTATATCACAGCATCTCGCTCAACTTATTTGGTGTTGCAGAACTGCTGTGCAGCAGCAGCCTATGCAGACATTGTGTGCAGAGCGCAACCTTCCTGCAACAGTAATGGGGCTTGCGCCCCTCAATCCACTTCAAGTCATAGGTTAGGGAGCTCTGTGCGTGATAACCAGCTCCTGGGGTGGTCTCCGAAAAGCAAATTAGAAAACTTGAGGTGACCAAGTCACCTCAAGCAAGCTCACTACTGTATTCCAATTTTATGAGTTAGGCTTTATGGAGATTAAGTGGAATATAATCTGTAACTCACTGTTTAACAATTTAGATCTAGCTTGGATCCTTGTTCTGTGTGAAGTTACCTAGGGTGGCACAATAGGTAGTACGGTTGACCTAAGTGGCCCAGGTTAGAGAGGGAAAAATCTAATAATATTATAGTATTCCCACTTGTGATTGTGATATATGTGATTCTGCTTGAGATGCACACATTGCAATATCAAGGGGAAGGATCTGCCTCTGCTGCGATGCCCTCCACTATTAAATATCCTATTAACACTTATGCGGCTCAAAAAATTAGCCCAGTCCCAAAAAGGAGAAAAAAGAACTGTACTACAGAGCGTCCTTCATATCAGGGGATATCCCATGGTGCTGGACAATTAGGTATTTGCACCCAAGCTGCGGGTTGGGATCAGAGAGGGATGGAGGAGGGCAAATGACCAAAGGCGCTGTTAAAAAGGGTCTATTCCAGGAGGAAAGTGGTGGTTAAACATTTTGAGGAGAAATTGGCAAGAAAAAAACTATCAAAATCTGCTTCCTTAGCAGACTTTGCTCTTTTTCACGTGCCTCCTGTCATCATCCTGTGGAAGTTTTTTTAGATCATGACACAAAGCTCCATAGGGAACTATAGCATATAAGATTCTAAGAAAGCTAAGCTTAACATGGGAACAAACAAGAACAGGTCCAGGTTCCCCTACCCACCATCAAACACGAGTAACTTATTTTGAAGTGACTGAAAAGCTGGAAGTGCAACCAAAAGAGCAAGTGCCTTAAGGCTACGGAATGGAACACACAGAAAATTGTAAGCTTAAAAATAGTTATTAGCATCGATTGCCAAATCATCCCAAATTCGTATTGAATTGTAAGCCAACTCACCAAAGCCTGTCCGTGTTTCCATGTACAAGCTGCTGTTTGTGCTGCTCCAGAGTGCAGTCACCAATTTATAGTCAAAGAATCAGGAGTAATGTCAGCTTATTATTATTATTATTATTATTATTATTATTATTATTATTATTATTCTTATCTGAGAAAGTATGAGAGTGTCGGCCCGTGAAATGTTATGGCTATTATCTGGCTCAGGTATAGGCAGTGATACTCTTAAGCTTGTTGATAGATTTCCACATCTGTCAAACTTCTGGCTGACCCAAAGAATACAGTGCCAGATAGCTGGATAATGTATTGTACCAGTTAGTCTTTTAGTGAGACATCACTAAAAGCAAATTAGAAAGTGCCATTTCTTACTGCCCACGCACATATTATAGATTCAGTTACCGTTAAGACATGTCCACTGACAGAGCCATCAACTCATTTTGTTCAGCATTCCAGTGTTCACGACCTGGTCCTCACTGCTTCTGCAAGAGAATCAGTAGAGAGAATCAGTATTCTATCCATTCACCTTGGGGCACTTTGGGACATCCTCCCCACGTGAAAGGCACTATACAAATGTAATTTTGTATTGTATTCATGAGTTACTCTTGAGCATCAGGCTCTGCAATGCCATCACCCCCACCCTTGCCAGGCTCCCTCCATTGGAACTCCATCTCACAATCTCTTTGCCTTGCTCCATCCCTTGTGTCCTCTCAAGACCCTCCTCTTTCACCATGCTTTCAGCCATCATCCTACCTCTCTGCCTTCCTTCATCCCAACCCTGCTCCCCCCACTCCATCCTCAGGTCCTGACCGCTGACTGTTCAGCACCTTGGGATGTCCTCCCAACGTGAAAGGTATTCTACAAATGTAATTTTGTTGTTGTTATTGAGTTGAGTAAAATTTAACAAATTAATGACTTTTAAGTTGGGTACTTTTTTAAATGTTAAAAATAAAAGCTGGTACAATATCTTGATGCCCTTAGTACAGTACACAGTTATTGGTCTAATCCTACCATGTTTACAAAGCTCACCTGAGGCTCAGATTTGTCATGGTCTGAAGACTACTTTAAAATGTAAAAACTTTTAATTCAGGAAATGTTTTAAATTGAGTCTCAATTATGAAGCCAGTCTTCCACAGTTTGGTGCACGCCTGACCAAAGTGCCTCTTTTGACTCCGTATCCAGTGTTAAATATTGGTTGCAGAGGCAGGAATAGAGTTGTGTTTTGTAGAGCTCAGAGTCGATTCAGGGCAACAGAAGTGAAAATACCAAGTAGAATTAGTAGGAGCAGTAAACTAAGTTACCTTAAACAGTACATTCCCTTATTTTTAATCATTCATCTGATCAACAAGCCTTTTCCTGCATCAATAGAATTCTTATCAGCCATCGTTCACATGACCACCACATGATTAAATTATGGGATCCTAATCCATTCACTTCCTCTAACCCACTTCCTCTTAATATTTTTCCATCTCAAGGGGGTCTTTGTGCCGAGTTTGAATGGCTACAATGATGGTAGCCTTGAGAACCTATCTAATGACAGGGCACTGGTCTCTGATAACTCAAGGTAATGACATTTGAGCAGAACATCCTCTACCTGAAATTAGAATAAATGATAGCAGAGTCTCTGAAGTGAAAAATCCACAGTCTGTGGTAATGGACTCAAACTGTAGCATTAAGATAAGCAAGTTACCCTCATACATTTAATTCTATGATACATCACTTAAGCATAAAATAAGGCACAGACTCCATTTTGCAAATTTAAAATAGGAAGTATAGACACACACACACGTACACACAAATTCGCACACACTGCTCCAACATGTGCTAATTATTCTTGACATTAAAATTCTCATTCCTGTGAGATCTATTATTCCTAGGCCCCTGTAGTTTTTGATTTACAATAACTAAACTCTCCAACTCTAAAGGGTTTGAAGCTTGACACCTTAAAAGCTGACTGCTGAATACAGAGCCTCGCCCAAAGTATTCTCCTAACTCAAAGCAAATGATGCACTTTTAATCTCATCTTTCTTGAAGATCTGTCTGGTCGGAGTTGGCTCAATTCCAATTTTAGCAGTTTAATCATTGCTCCAGCTTTAAAATCCTCCTGAGGCCAGAGAAAGGCTCACCCTCAGTGGAATAGTTTTACCAGACTCCTATCGCTAGCCACTTGTTACATTACACTGTCCTGTTTGAAGTACTCCAAGATGTTACCCTCTGTGAAGGATTCTAAATACAGTACATATAAGTTGTTGTTATTGTTGTTCATAAGTGAAGCTTAGCTGTGAACAACAATAACAACAATAAGTTCTACGTACTGTATTTAGAAATTGAACCTCAATATGATAGAAATACAAAACTGGACTGCAGATGCTTAAAAATTCCTAACATTTTTAAAAGGCACAGAATCTGGAAAGGGTTACTTAAATTTAACTGTAAAACCAAGCTCAGCTGGATTTCAGCCAAAACCGCTCCATAGAGGGCTGTTTAAGTGTATTGAGGTCCTTTGAACTAAAATTTACTGGTTTAAAACCATTTCCATTTACAGATTACAGTACTTTAAAGCATGCCAGGTCCATCATTTCATTTCATTCTGATCATCTTAATGGATTTACCTGGCAATTGGTGACAAGTATCAATGTGTGCTGCACATATACTGTACTCTATAATTTTCTCACAAGTAGTTATTTACAATTCAGCATTAGCTGAACTCAGAAAATCTCTGTGCATTTAAGTGATTGTTACAGAAGGAAACTGAATGCATAAGTGATGCATTTGAAAATTCTACAGACAAAAAATAATTTGAGCAATAATAATCCTTACAATTGATATAGCACATTTAACACAATGAGATTGTCACAACCCTTAAAATGAGAGGGTTTAAAAATAATAATGATAATCATTGTGTTTGATATAGCGCCTTATCATGTCTTCGAGGCGTCTCAAAGTGCTTCATAGAATATACTGTAAAGTGAATAGTTTTGTGGGTGAAACAGGTGGGCAACAACAACAAAATAACACTTGTATAGCACCTCTCATGCCAGGTGGACGTCCCAAGGCGCTGGGCAGTCATCATGTCAGGGGGGGGGGGGGGGGAGGGGAAGGGAACAAGGGGTTAAAAGTTGAAGAGAAGAGTTGAGGCGGGACTTGATGTAGGTCAGGGAGGGGGTGAGGTGGAGGGACTGCGAGATGGAGTTCCAGAGGTTGGAGGCAGAGTGACTAAAGACTCCTCCGCCAACGGTGGGGTGGGTGGGTCAGGGGACGTGGAGCCGAGGAGGGGGTAGGTTGGTAAGTGGTTAGAAGGACACGGTTGTAGGGTGGGGCGAGGTTGTGGAGGGCTTTAAATGTGAGGACCAGGATCTTGAATTGGATTATCTGGGTGATGGGAAGCCAATGGTGTCAGGCGAAGATGGGGTCATGGAGTTTGGAACAGTAGAGGACACGGGCCGCAGAGTTCTGGATCATCTGCAACCTGTGGAGGGAGGAGTTGGGAAGGCCGACGAGCAGGGCATCTGCATAATCGAGCCTGGATGTAGTGAAGGCATGAATGAGGGTTTCAGTGGCTTTGGGGGTGAGGTAATGGTGGAGTCGGGCAATATTGCGGAGATGCAGAAAGGCAGAGCAAGTCATGGCTTGAATGTGGGGGAGGAAGTACAGTTGAGGGTCGAACAAGACACCTAGGTTTCTGACTGGCTTGGTGAGGTTGAGTGAGCAATCATGGAGGTTGATGCTGCGGCACCTGATGTGTAAGGCCCTGGCGCAAGCCAATCAGTAGGGCCTCTGTCTTGGTGACATTCAAATATAGAAAGTTAGCTCTCATCCAGGATTTGATGTCTGAGAGACTGTCACACAGTAATAATCCTGGAGTTGCGGGTAGAGGCAGAGAAATAGAGTTGGGTGTCATCCACGTACATGGGGAAGTTAACCCCATGTCTGCGGATAATCTCACCAAGTGGGAGCATGTAGATGTTGAAAACTAAGGGGCCAAGGACGGGGGGACACCACAAGTGACAGCCAATTGTGCACAACAAAGTCCCACGGACAGTTGTGAATTGAATGACCAAATGATTTATTTTTATTTACATATTTTTTGTGAAGGAATCATCACCCTCAGAAAAGTGGACAAAAATGGCAGACCTAAGCTGTCCATGCTAGTTCAGTACTGTGCTCCATCATGTGGTCACTGATCACTCACCAGGTCTGAACACTCAGGAACTTTCAAGGTTGTTGCAATAATGTTTCCTTCTTCCCCTGCCAGCTACCGATCAATCAAACCCGAGAAGCAATTGCTCAGATAGGAAATAATCACCCCACCCATTTAATCTTCCGAGTCGCTTGCTTCACGATTCCCGCGATAAATCCCAGCAATTCCAAAACTCATGAGAATTTAATTGAGCTGCGTACAATTTCAAGTGGAGGGGGATTGACTGGTGCTGTGCAGGACAAGATCCTCGGTCCATGAGCAAACAAAGCATAATTCTTGAAACATTAACCTGTACAAAGAGAACCCAATATGGGAAATATTTTTTTTATTGGCTTATTCTTGTTGTGTGCTTCATGATAAACGTAGCTCGGACCCATTCTCTTTTTATTTCTTTCAAATTCCTATTATTCATGTAGAAGCCCAGGCTGAATGCAACAGATGATTTGACAGTGTGGTCCTGATCTGGTCATTTTTCAATATCCAGGCTTTTTCCCCAACTAACATCATTGGATATGACATGAAACCTTTAGTTGATTTTCCCCCTTCCTAACATAGAAATCATCAAGGCCCATTATAGGACATATGATCACCTAAGAACACAAACTGCGAATTAAAGCTGCAATGTTTTAGTCTGTGTGGCTCAATGGTACCATATCTGGTCTTCATTCATTAGGTTTTGGAATGGGGGTGGGGGATGCTGTGGAGGAGAAAAGGTTCCTTTTATCCTTTTCATTTAAGGAAAATCTGTGAAATGGAGCTGACAGTAAAATAAAAAGTATATATTCTTGTCCAATTCATCTTCTCTGAACTATTGCTGCCAAATCCACTTCAAATTTGTAACTTTGTGGTTTTACAAAGTGAATCAGGCTTACAATAAATTAATCAGGTACTGAAACAGTACCTATTTTTAGCAAAATATTCATTCTTGAGAACTGAAATGAACAAGTGTCGAACACATTGTCAAGTCAGCCTTTAGAGGTAGGAGTGGAATCTGCCTCGATTTTCTAGCATGGCATTGCACTTCACCGGTCCAACAGGCCAATAATAAATTAGCTCCCCCACGTTTGTTTGTGCGCTTCAGAGAGGAAAGCCCCCTTTCATCTTTGCCCCTTCCCCAGGGAAAAGGCAACCTCCCATCAAGTTTAAACTGAGCTCAAATTTACCAAGATGGAAGCAGGTCACCAGAAACTGCTCAAGTCTCCATGATGCTTATTAAATGTAGACTGTACATAGGAAGCTGCTGGGCTGAGGGATTCAAACAATCACATTCTGCCTCTACCATAGGAATCTGCAATGTTTCGAACAAATTGCCTTTGGGAGTTTCGTGGTGTAATACGGCAGCATTGAACTATTTATAGCTGATGTTTGTGCAGTCTTGATTTGCTGGTTAATGTGAAACTGAGCAGTGTATCCAAGCATAGATAGTCAATAACCTGACCTTTAACCTTTCAGGTATCTGTTCACCCCATCAATTCAAAAGGCTGCAAATGGCTTCTGGATTCAGACAACATTTCATTAACCCTCAACATGTTGGTCTCTAGGGATTTGTGATAATATGCAGTGAAAAAAATCTCCGGCATCTTTTTCCCTCTACGCATTCAGGGCAGGGAAGGGGAGGATTGAAAAAAAGACAAGTGATTTCTGGCTAGATTTCATTGCATTTCAAACTTATCAACAAACTCTGTGCATGTATTGGAATTTAGTACTGTGGCATTTGGTAGCCCAATTAGTCAGATGACGTTGCTGGTGCTGTAGCATAGAATCCAGGAACATCTGGTATTTTATGTACCAAACAAGCTCTAGTTATTGTAAGCAGTGCCTGCCCTCAGCAGCTCCTCTCAGGTAGCATTCATCTTGGTCCCATGCACAACATGTATTCCATCAACCTCAGCAATCATCTGCAACATGTCGAATACCTTCTGTCTATTTCATAAGAACATAAGAACATTAGAATTAGGAGCAGGAGTAGGCCATTCAGCCCCTCAAGCCTGCCCTGCCATTCAATAAGATCATGGCTGATCTTCTATTCCAGCTCCACCTCATCCCCATATCGCTTAATCCACAAGAAATCTATCAATCTCAGTATTGAATATGTTCAAGGACTGAGCATCCACAACCCTTTGGGGTAGAGAATTCCATAAATTCACTACCCTCTGAGTGAAGAAGTTTTTTTCTCAACTCAGTGTGAAAGGGCTGACTCCTAATTTTTAGAATGTGACCCCTGGTTATAGTTTCTCCAACCAGGGGAAATAGTCTCCCACTACCTCCTCTGTCTTGCCCTTAATAATCTTATAGGTTTCTAATTCTTCAATATTCTAGAGAATATCGGCCTAGATTGCTCAACCTATCCTCATAACTAAGTCCCCCTCATCCCAGGTACCAACCTAGTAAATCTATGCTGTACCGCCTCCAAGGTGAGTACATCCTTTCTTAAATAAGGAGACCAAAACTGCACACAATATTCCAGGTGCGGTCTCACCGGGGCCCTATTTCCAGTTTTCTAGCATTAGTAGTTGTTAATTTCCTTTCCATCTAATATATTGAATGAAAATAGAAGCTCGATTTGTTTGCTTCCTCTCACTGATGACTGGAGAGCAAGCAAAGTACATTAAAAGTCTCCCTGTGCCTCAGGCACCTTGGTATTTATACCTGCGCTTCCTTTATTTCCCATAGAACAAAACCACCACCACCACCACCACCACCAACAAAATTACACTTGTATAGTGCCTTTCATGTCAGGAGGACATCCTAAGGTGCTGGACAGTCACTGTGCCAACCATGGAGGTTGATGCTGCCAGCACGTTCATGCATCAGGCGCTTTCACGAGCCAATCAGCAAAAACTCTGTCTTGTTGACATTCAACTGTAGAAAGTTAGCTGTCATCCAGAGCTTAATGTCTGACAGACAGTCTGTCAAAGCAATAGTACTCCTGGAGTCGAAGGTAGGGGCAGAGAGATAGAGTTGGGTGTCATCCTCGTACATGTGGACGTTAACCCCATGTCTGCGGATGATGTCACCAAGTGAGAGCATGTAGATGTTGAAAAATAAGGGCCAAGGACAGAGCCCTGGGGGACTCCACAAGTGACAGGGCAGGGGCTGGAAGGGAGGCTGTTGGTGGCGACAATGTGTGGACGATGGGAGAGGTAGGAGTCAAACAAGGCGAGGGCAGGTCCACTGAGATTGAGGAGGGAGGAGAGGTGGTGTGGGAGGATGGAATGATCGACAGTGAAGGCAGCAGAGAGTTCAAGGAGAACAAGGAAGCAAAGAGAGCCTGGGTCGTAGATGTTTAGAATGTCATTAGAGATTTTGACCCGGGCCGTCTTTGTGCTATGGACGGCACAGAAGCCAGATTGAAGGGGTTCGAGGAGGGAATGGTGAAGGGATCAAGGGAGCAGGTGGTGGGTTTCGTTTTACGGAGGAGAGCAGAGGGCAGGGGAAGAGATAGGGTTGAAGGTACGTAGTGGGGTGTGGGAGGGAGGTGGATGCTGCGGGAGTGGTAGTGGGAAGGTAGTGGAGGATGGGGTAGAGGTGGCTGAATGGACCCCCTCGATGGTTGACTCAGATGCTAAATCTGAATGCACAAAAAAGAGCATTCCATCTTTATTCTCAGCCTAAATAATGCATTGCCAAATATGAAGCATCAATAAAAATACAGTCAGAAGGCAAAAGGAATTGGCTTGGATTACACCACAGTACAGATTTATCTGGTTCTCTCACCTATGATTGTATAAAGTCTCTACACTTGGACTGGTAATGGTTAAACGCTTTGAAACAACAACAACAACAACAACAACAACAACAAAATGACATTTCTAGAGCGCCTGTCACGTCAGGAGGACATCCCAAGGTGTTGAACAATCAGGTCGGGACCCGAGCAGGAGGGTGGTCTGCGTTGGGGGAAGGAGAGTAGGAGAGGGAGAAGAGTTAGGAGGGGAGCAGAAGGCACGGTTGAAGAGCAAGGCCTTGAGACCGGCCTTGAGTTTCAAACATTTCGGAGTTAAGGGCACCGTATAAACTGTAAGGACGATTGTTATTAATTTCAAAATAATAATAATGTTATGTTGAAATTAATGTTATTATTATTCTTCATTTCAAAAATATTTGTGTGCGTCTATTAAGTACCGATTCAAGCACAATGCTTGTCTAACTATGACCAGCTAATGCTAGAAACAAAAGAACTGGATCTGTCCTGGATAGAGTTAACACATCTGCAACAGTCATGAGATTTAGCATCTGAGTCAATAACAAGCAATAGACTCCACTCCTTCAGTGTTGTATGGGAAGTTTCTTGGATCAATTTCCAATCATCCGACAAAGATCAAGGAATCTCTGGAGACTTGCCAATGTGCTAGATTATCTACAACATAGCAAATCCAACCATATCGCTCCACTCTTCTTCCAATGCCCCTCTCCCACCTTTCTCTTCTGTAAAAGGGGAAACGTTTTCACTTCTGAGGTAAGGGCAACTTTCCAGGAAACCCCCACATGACCTTTCATTAACCTGGAGATAATTTTTTCCCCTTCAGACAGGATGCTTTAAAGGAATAAAAAGCTGAATAAAATTAATTGCCGTCAATGGCAAAGTGTTAAAACCAGCTAAGTTAAATGTTAAAATAGGCATGATTCCAGGGGCTTCAAAGTAGCTTTTTGGAAGAAACATAAAATGGCCTTAGGCATTTGAAACATCTGGGACTGTATAAAAGAACCCCTTTTTAACATGGATGAAGACTTCCTTGGGATATTTTGTATGTGGTAGGGTGGGGGAAGAGATCACCATTGCTTCTATAATGACTAGGAATAATCTGAACTGAAGTGTGGAAGTGCTAGTTGGGTGGATATTTTTGCAGAAAGAAATGCTGCATTGAAAAGTTTTTCAAATGTATATTTAAAATCTTCAATTGGAATTAAATATTGACGACCCTGGGTGAAGTGTCTGTGATCAATGTTTCCTAATGTCATATTCACCTTCCTCCATTGCAGCTTACGAGGGCACCAAGCAGTGAAAACTTGGCGTTAAACTCTGCCCGTACTTTTCAAGTCAAGGCTGGGTTGAGCTCCAAGCCTGCCAGGACAGTGATGGTTCCCTGCTGGGCTGTGCAGATCCAGATGCCTCCTAGGTTGGAAAAGTCTTGCCAGCAGGAAACAACAGCTGCAGATGTGGAGTCTTTGCTTTAGTCTCTGAGAAAGCGTGACAGGCATAATGAGCCAAGAAATAAAACAGTGCGTCTGAATTTGCTTTGAGCAAGTGAGCACCTTTCACAGTGGCTGCAGTGAAGTAGAGTTGCCATCAGCTACATCTGCCACATGCTTTTGCACCAGCAGCCAAGAAGGGACCATTGTGGCACTGCACAATTTACAGTGTCTAATTATACAGAGACCCTGATGGGAAGCCTCTCTATGAAAGCAAGATCCATCTGATTCCACAAGTGACCAGAAGTGCAGGTTGCCATTGGGCACAACTTGTAGGATTCCTGTGGGCCTGGAGCAGTGGTGCAATGCACTTGGGTAGAAATAAGGCAACTAGAACCTAAGTCCACAGCCCACCACCACAAAATTGCACATATCAAATGCACATCACTTTGCTGATCTGCAGACATTTCTGAGGCAACTTTTTCTTTTAACGATACCCGCTTCCTGCTCATCTCTCAGTCAAAGTTGAGAGACACTGTCTCAACTTCCTTTCATTCCTGTTGCATCCACTGTCAACAGACATTAGATACTGTATAGCTATGTAGTAGCATATTGGTTATGGATTCTCCATCAGGTCTGGAACAACAGGCTGGTGTTTTACGATGTAAATACCTCCTGTACTGGAACAGCATCAACTGAATGTAGGATGTCTTTACAGGAAATTCATCATCACAGGAAATGCTTGTCCCAACTGTGCCACCAGTGTTTCAAGAAAGCAGTAATGGAGTAAGCCCAAATCTATAAATTAGAATACTTGAATTATGGATACCAAGAGAACTGCGCAGCTGACACAAAAGCCACTCGGTCTCCACTGTAATTGGCTTCTCAGCTTGATACTGCTTTAATTAGTGCTGGGCTCTTTAAACAATGAATTTCCAGTTAATTGGTAGCATTTCAGATAATACCACATGCTTCTTCACAATGCCATTGTGGGTACAGCAAATCCCAGTGTTGTCTGAAACTCTAGTCTTCCAGTCTTGCTGGTATCTGTTTATATGAAGTAATTAGTGAAGTTTTTGAATACAGTACCTCAAACAAAATACTACAATTGCAAAGGCAATCCTCCAGGTCCATCTGAAAAGAAAGATTCTGTACTTGGGGGAATATATTCTGCAAAGCTACCTTTTTGTGAACAGCAGACACGTGCAAAAAAAACATCAAAAAGCCATTTGGGAAAAAACACTTCCTGAACAACAAAAGCTTCGCGAAATAGCATCTGATATTATTTGTTGCAGTTGGAATTGGGTCATAAACATTTATATAGAGCCATTACCATCTCAAAGCACTTCAAAATGCACACAGTAGACAGAAAACAAAAAATAAGAGGAATTCAGTAATGAGCAAAAGGTTCAGTCAGAGGTATATCTTTTTGACCAAGAAGGGATAAAAGACAAAGTGAATTTGGAAGCGATTATAAAGAACAGGCATCTTGGGGTTGAAGGATTGGCCTTTGATGGGAAGATATGAGGGATTTAGGCATAAACATTAAACTGGGGTTAAAAGCAGAAGAGTTCAAGCTAGGACAAGGGGTGAGAGAGGATACACAATTTGGGTATATCAAGAACATGAATGGATTTGGTTGGATGCATCCTATTCTCCATGGATCTAAATCAGTCTCAGGAGGATGGAGCTAGTGATAACGGGCAAGACAGGAATGGTTGTGGCTTTTAAGAGTCAAAGTCAGAGAAGGGGAAATATTATTTCTGTAAATTCTGAAATCTTACTAATTAAAATCTTACACCCGCTCCAAGCTTTGCTCCCCCATTACCCCAGTCCTTGCCAGACTTCACTTGCTCCCTGTCCCAGAGAGGATCGACTTCAAGATCCTCACCCTTGTTTTAAAATCCCTCCACTCCTCTGCACTCCCCTATCTCTCTGATCTCCTCTCCCCACAACCCAGCACCCGCTGCCTTCGTTGCTCTGGCCTCCTCCATGTTCCCCCGAATCCTCTGCTCCAGCCTCGGTGGCCGTGCCTTCAGACACTATGCCCTGAGGCTCTGGAACTCCCTTCCTCACTCCCTTCGCCTCGCCCCCTCTCTTCCCAGTTTCAGGTCACAGTTGAAGACCTTTCTCTTCTCGCTTTTGGTCATCTTTCTACCCCTGCCCTAGCTCAGTCCCGAGATCTGCTATTGCTCTGAGACGCTGTCTGGCGTGGAGGGCAATATATAAATCGAAGTTGTTGTTAATGCATACCCTAGAAATTTATATTTTTTGTTTAGTAACAACAATAATCCCTAACAAACATCAGAAAAAAGTCAAATATTCTAGATGCTCACATAATCATTTCAGTGTGTGCGTTAAGAAGTTTACCCTCAGCATTTTTGATCACTTTTAGAATAATAGAATAAATAAACCTAGAGGTACCTATAGGCTAAACTTAGGTGTTGAGTTTACATTCAAAGAGCAAGTTCAGATTCTTCTTTTCAGTGTGCCAATACCACTGACTCACCAACTAATGATAACCTCAACATTTCATAGTTTACACACAAAAAGCAGTCGGCAAATAAACAGAAGCAACAACAAAATTACATTTGATTAGGGCCTTTCACTTCAGGAAGACGTCTCAAGTTTCTGGCCAATCAGTGTTTCAGACAATCATTCAGAAGCAGAATCTTTGATGAAAGTTGACTGGTACACATTGGTATGTTGAAATTGAAGTTTTAGATTGCCAAGGTACGATACCTCTAAATGTTTAAGATCTTTACATTGCACTTCTCTGACTTGCAATGGCTAGTCAACTTAACCAATAATGGATATTTAACTTTCAAAGCAACAGGCTATGTTTGTAGCATTGAAAGCAATGATTTAGTTTTACATTTTCATGAATAATATAATGATGCGTAGGTGGTGAAGCCTGTGTATGTGCCTTTGAAGCCTAAAAGATGATTTATGTTGTCTTATCGCAGTGTTATTAATCAGGAGCTGACTGTTTATTTAAATGCACTGTGTTGATGATGATTTTAACTTGCCATAATGGGAAGTGTGAGTGTTTGATGTTTGGAAACAGCTAATTAAAGGTAAGTGCATGGATTGCACAAAAGTACTCAGTGACTTCCTCCTTACATTAAAGGTGCTTTATAAATGTAAATTGGATTGTATTATATATCCCTACAAAAATTTCTACCCCTACCACATTCACTCATCGATATGACTATACTAAAATAAAAGGCTTGCTACCCAAATAGACACCCACACAGAGAGAATAAATCTACAGGAAATGTCACTCAGCATGTTGGAATGACAATTTACCAAGCACATTATGTATTAAACCAAAGACCTGCCTATCCAGGTGGATGTTAAATATACCATGGCTCTATTCAACAAGAGAAGGGAGTTTCTCTTGGTGTCTTGGCCAATAATTCTCCAAATAAAATTGGTCACTCTCTCCGTGGCTGTTTGTCGTTCATTGCTGATGTGAAAGGCACTATACAAGTGTAATTTTATTGTTGTTGTTACTGTATGCAAATTGGCTGCCACATTTGCCCACAGAATATCCACAGTCACAACACTTTATGATACAGCATCCTGTGAAGCGCTTTAAGAGTCTTTATGACTTGTTAAATCAAATGGAAGGATTATTATTAAATTGCAAACTTGCTGCATAGAGTAATTGTGAGCAAAGCAAGAACATTCTGCCAAGAGCAGATGAGAAAGCCCAGGAGACGGGGAATAAGAGCTACAATAAAAGTGTTTTATAGCTAAGATCAAATTCATTATCAAAAGGGTGGAACGTTAGTCTCGTGGGTCACTGTTCAAATTTAACCTCCGATTTCCTTTATTAAAAACAGAATTATTTTCTAAACGGCATTTAGATGACAGTACAAAAAGGAAAAAAACAATCCTCACTGTCTCAAAACTAAAAGTGAAATGACAAATGAAACATTTTTCTCTTCAACTGCCTGGCCACTTAAACAGTTTGCTACTATACCCTCAATTCTCAGCAAACGACAGGTACTTGGTTGGGATGCTGTCTAATAATAGTTCAGGTGTAGAAATGCTTTCAATACACTGCTGTTTTCTACAGTACAGTGTAATTTGGTGTCATTATTTTCAGTAATGTAAGCAATTCAGCACTCACCATTTTTCTAAAAAGTGTTTTTTATATTGGCATATTTTCTGTAAGATGCAATTTTGTTCTCTCACCATTTTCTCCATTGAAGTACAAATTGGTACAATTTGCAGACTCTAGACCAGACAGAGCAAATTTTCTATTTCTGTGGTACAAAGCATAATTTAACACTATCTCACGGTGGTTTGAAAAGTCTGCAATTAATTTTTTTTTAACAATTCAACACAGATCACCATTTCCGGCAACATATCTCTTATCTGTGTTACTTTTTGCTTTTCTTATCACATTCTGCATTCAGAGCACAACTTAACACTGCAGAACTGATTAAAACACCACAATGACATTCCCCCTTGAAGGTTGAGCATGTTTATTCATTGACTCACAAATCTTGAGCAAAGACCCAGGTTAATCCCCAATCTGAGTTGGGTTACTGGATTTCAGCCTGGGTGGGTTTGGGATGGGGAAAAAAAAGCAAGGAAAATAGCAATACTGAAACCTATTGCTCTGAGCAATCTGTGATGGGTGCAAAGGAGAAACCTTGAGCAAGTTTCCTTACTCCACACACTTGATAATAATCCCTCAAGGAAAAAAAACCTAATAGTAATTTGGTCACTCAATCCACGATTATTTGTGCGACATGGGACAATTGGCTGTCACATTTTCCCCCCAAATATACAGTCAATTCACTTCACAGTATATTCTGTGAAGTGCTTTGAGACGTCTAGAAAACATGAAAAGTCCTATATCAAATGCAAGGGTTATTATTATTAAGTTTCCATATCCATATCCCTGCTTTACGGTACTCCACATAGCCAGAATTTGGATCTAGCCAAACTGGGCTCGAAATGGAAAATTTAAAAACCCTTTTCACTGATCCACATTCATGTACCATATCCAAGCGCATACAAGCCTCGCCGCTTATTCGCTTATCTTCTGCTCACAGAATTCAAACAATGCTGGTACCAGCATTTATCAGCATTTAAGAAAAATGACGGTACTGGCATTAAAATTACTTTAGTCATAAATTCCAACTTGCTATACTAGATCCCTCACATGCTCTCTCTTTCTCCCACTTTCGGTCCAGCTAGCCGGGGTTTAAGATTACAGAGGTATGCAGGTAATATTAGGTGGTTAGCGAGGGAGTTGATAAAGTTGTCCTATTATTCACCATGGGCAGGTAGCAACACTTATGTTTGGTAAGATATAGATTTCAATTGAAAAACAATATCTCCTTGAACTGGTGCATCCATCTTGCCAAACTGCATCGAAGTGGAAGACTAAAGAATCAGGCTAGAGGTTAATCACTGAGCTTGTCCTCAATTTAAGTTATTGCTAAGTAGCAATAATGGAGCTCATTTACACTGTCCTGTCAAACTGAGGACAGGTGGAGATTGACTGACCCTCCATCTCTTCTTTAAATCACTCTCCTTGTCCTGAACTTGTCACAGCAGCACATAGCTGTCTATTGTTACTGAATAGTAAAGCCAAGGAATGTGGTTGGCAGTGAAATGATCATGAATCAGCCTTCCTCCCAGAGATGGATAAATAATGCTTCCATTTTACTTCAATCATCTTTCTGCACAGATGTTTATCATTCTCCTTCAAGTTAAATGATTTATAGATCAATGTTACCAGTCATTTTAACTTCCCTTTTCTCCTTTTGATGTTCAATGATTCATGCATTAATATTAAGATGAGACGTCTGGCTGAAACGCATCCTTCAGAAATATTTTGAACTGAGCAACTCACTTGGAGTGCAAATCAGGCATCAAACCCAGCTTCAAAGACATAACCAGCTCCCTCTCCCTAATAAAAAGAAGAGCCTGCAGCTCCCAAACAAGGACATTGTATCATTTGCTGTCATTATTTCCAATAAAATATGTAGAACTTAGCAAATCTGGAAGATGAACAGAAGTAACGGATCAGTGAATGAAGCAGACCCATTGAATATCTGTTCTTCAAACTTCAGCTATGCCTTTGTGCACACGAGAAAGAGAAACATGCACTCTACACCAAAGGCATATTGTAATGTGTTTTTTTAAAATTACATTTCAAAATATAATATTGCTATGTGAAAACCGTATTAAAAGTAATTAATAAATTACCGTAGTTAACTTAAATACCATTTAGTTATTTCTGTATGAATTCTGACATGTTTGCTTTTACCATTAAGCACTGATGGCATTATTAGAACAACCGAGTGAAAGAATGTGAACCAAATACCATGGAAGAGGCTTGAATTAAGACACAGGGGTGAACATTGTGGGATATGATGATGTGTAGCCTAACACTAGTGGGGAATATCTCCAGTGCCCGTTACCAACACTGCCGCAATGTCAGCCACTAATGGAATTATTCATTATATTTGCGCATTATCAAAGGATCTATGTAAAGTTCACCGGAACTTGCTAAAACTAACAAATCTTTAATTTTCCACTTATGATGAAAAATGATTACTATGTGGTCAAAATTACAGTTTTTTTAATGCATTCCTTGATTTAATTGCCTGTTGTGCAGGGATAATTGGTACAGAAGATGTATTTAACACATGTCTAAAACCTGTAATAAACAAAGTTTTGGCACTGAATATCCCATGATGGCAGAATAAGTTGCTTAGGTATTTCCATTGCTCTCTTTAGCAAAGAATCTAATATTATTGTTATCCACTATCTGGCAAAGAAGCATACAATCACCAAGGTTTGACTCCAGAATGCTTCCAATCCTGCCTATTAAAATGAATGGTTTTAGATGTACCAAAAATGTTGACCCCTGTATGTGTAGAACAAAATGCTTGCCGGCATTATACAACAGTGTATGTTAATATGCCAACATTTTTCAATCTTGCTGCATGAAATAATAATGCTGTAGTCCCAGCAGAACTAGAATAATTACATTCCACAAAATATTTGATCATCTTTCTCTACAAACAAACAGTCTCATTCATAACCAGACTTATATCCAGCTGCTTTCCAAAGCAGTTAATCAACAGAGCATTAACTTCTCCTAATGGAAGCCCAGTTCACATATTCACTAGTCAGGTGGAAAAAAATATACATCCCTTGTGTCTCACTTCATACAAGTTAATTTCGTACTTCAGATATACAGTCACAGGCCGAGTAAAATACTTTTTTTCCTGTAAGCATTAGTCATGCTTTTCATCAAATTAAAGGTTTGAAGCAAATCCTTTCAATCTTTTCTTCCAAATAAACAACTACTATTCTGAGAATTGTGATGATTTAGATCTGCGAGTCCCAGGTTCACTCTAATCCCTAATTCCCCCCCCCCCCCCCCCCCACTCACTAACCCATACCCAAAATGCACATAGATTAACTAAACTATACCTTACCAATGAGTTCTGCAGGGTGAGAATAATTGGTTTCAGGTTTTCTAATCAAATGCCCTTGAGATACATTCCAGTACTTGATTATCCTTGTTCATAACTTCCCATTAATTGGATACTTTAAGACAGTGGTACTCATTATACAGCCTAAGGGACTCTTGTGCCCCATTCATCTCTGGGTTTCAGTTAACTTGCTATTCCACTCGCTGATCCACCATTCAGTCTGCCTGCCTGCCCAGCATGGGTTGTTGTTTTGAACGATGTTCCCTCTCCTTTTTACTTTCTGATAAAGGAAGATGAGAATATTTAGAAGGCAGGGTTATTCCAGCTTCAATGAGGCAAATGAAAGCTCCATTTAGTTTAAACTATTGAGGGGAAAAATTGTGCCATTTATTTCTTAACCCATTCATTGATTTCATGAATTAATAATCACAGATTAAATAATAAAGAATGATTTGATTAAGAAATCCCACAAGTTTACTCTCATTGTTTCCCCCCCTTTCCTGTCCCTGAGTTTCTGGCCTCCACTTGGCAACTGTACAGTTGAATGATTGAAATCAGGAGCTCAATGCATGGAAAAATCACAAGAGCAAACATGAATCCAATCCCTCCATGGCAACTATGTGTTCAAGCATTCCTGAGAGAATGGCCTTTGAGTAAGTTATTGGTTGGGATTGTGGCCCTTAACAAAGTTGATGAATAACGCATTTTACAGTGAATGATCAACATGTCCTCAATCCTTTTGCAGTTCAGCCTCTGGATGCTCATTGATAGTGGACGTTACATGAACCAATGCAAATGATCTGACATTTAACCACAGTGAATACAGAAGACTTTACACAATAGGAGCAAATGTGCAGCATTACATAACAGCTCATGATGCCCTGAATTGGTTATGAAATGTTACAAATTTCACTCCAATTATTTCTTAATGTATTTCTTAGTGTAGGTGGCATACGTGAAACTATTGATTGGCATGATGAAGGATTTCTGCAAGCCTCAGACAGCCACCTGACCCCCACCACCCCCCTCAAAAAATCACGTCAATTTAAACCTGGTTAATTTGCATTTTTAAAAATAAATTTATGATCATATTCTTGATTTGGACATTATACCACACAGAAAAAATTGACATATACATGAATCACATAACATTCACTTACCTATCCTAGAAAAACTGATTGTAAAAGTGGAGGCAGAATTTCTACAAGAGTGAAGAGTGAATATTCTCCACAAGGCTATTACCATACACCGTAACCTTGTGGCACAGAAGCATTTCATTAACATAACATTTCAAAGTAAAATATTAAATATCACTATACAGACAAAGGGCAAACTGTCAAAATCAAAACCTATACCATAATAAGGTGACTTAGCCCAACAATCTTTGCACTGGATTTAATTTGTAAACTAAGCACATTCTCTTCAAGTCATGATGCCTAAATACAAAACAATCAATGACAATACATACAGAATGGAGAGTAGTTAAAGAGGTGCAAAGAGAGTAGATATAAAAACACAGATGTTCATGCTTGAAATTAACTAAGGGTCTGGCCCAGATCCAGATCTCAACTCAAGTCAAATCACATGGGGCTCTTCTTACCTGAAGGCTGAATTTTAGTGAAGGGAAGCAGCTTAAATTACCTTCTCCCATTCAAACTAATTAACTAAATAGCCTTAATCTGTAAATCTTTCTGAGTGAATTTTGTGCTCATTAAGGTGTCTGTGCTTGGGCATGAAAACTGGACTTTTTATGCTGTGTGTCAGTATCAAATGCCACATTTACCTTGCAACGCTATAGCCAAAGGTCTTTCATTTCAGCATTACATGTGGTGACGTATTGCCCATACAAGCTGTAAATCACACCTCGGTAGGTGGCGTTCACATGTCTGCAATGGCAGCACCAATGGGCCTGTAAAAAGGGTCTCTCCCACTGTCTCCAGCAGCTCCCACCATGACCCCTTCCGCTATCTCCATGTTTTTCTAACTGTGAGATGTGAGGTTCTATCTGTGGACTGGGACAATAGTGCTGTTCTGTTTATATTTGCTGCAACTCAAGGTTTGCCAGAAAACAAGGAACATCTATAGACAGAAAATCAAAGCTGTAACTTGGGAGATCATTGTGCATGGTGGTTCAGTGTTGCCAACAGTTATTGTGTTGTTGGCAAGCGGTGCATGAAAATTGCCCTGAAGAGTAAACGGGCAGGATCCTGGTCCAAAAACCCCAAGGGTACTTCAGAACTGGTTCTATTTGAACTGGCTCTCAAATATCCTGCAAGATTAGCGTATCATGAGACTGCCAATTCAATTCCAATTACTGCTGAAACATGTATAGGTTTATGTTCTGGCAACATGCCTATTAATGAAGACTGGCCAAATACATTTTTACTTATGTCCCTTACATTCAGGGAGAAGAGACTTCCATCTGATCATTTTATCTTCATGAACCTTCTTCTCATCAGCTTGAAGTAGATCTTAACTTTAGAAGCGAGACTAAGACCAAGTGGGATTTGTAATTCTAAACCTAAGAATGACAGTGGGCACCACAAGCTATAACAATTCTGGCAATTCTTTACACTTTCAACATAATTCTACTCCTGTGAAATGTAACAACAGATTTAGATCAAACTGAAACATGTGTGGAGGTAAGGAAAATCTTCCTGTTTGATTGCCGTAACATAAATAATATTATTGGATACAACCAGATACATAATACAGTGTCATTTACATTCATATAGAACCTTGGGAGGATATCTCTATAAGCGTTTGAAAATGCTAGATAATACTAATACAGGTGACATTCTAATACAGGGCATTTTATCTTGGGTGAATATAGAGGTCACAAAAGTCGCTGTGTGAAAGCATGAATGTCTATGTTACTAACGACGAGAGAGAGAGAGAGAGAGAGAGAGAGAGGGAGACAAATTACTTTGCTCTCCTTGGAAATCAGACCATCAGCATCTAAAGTAATTATTCAGTGCATGATGGTCTCTGGCCTGTCAAAGTTAATATTTTAAAAGAGGTGTTCATAATAAAGCATTTCAATAGCACATTTCTTTTATAACTATTTATCACGTGGGGAAAAAAAAACCTGAGCAAAGTTTTTAATCACAGGCATTGGATGAACATTAGTTTGAACGCCGAGTGCTTCCAATAGTTGATATATTGGATGAGGTGTAACATTCATCTTGCCATCATACCTCTCATTTACGATGGGGTAACTAATTCAAATTAAATTTAAAGACTGTAATTTAATGAGTTTAGTTCAGGAGATTTATTGCCAGAGACTTCTGAAAAATCATGCTTTTTTTGTCCAGTTGCAAGCAAGAAAGTAACTGAATTACTATAACATGGCACATACCAATCTCACAGAGAGCACGATTACCCACCCACCCCTCCTGTACTAAATCCATAATTGACTGATTTTCCAGGTTGATAGCCCAGTGGTGAATTGCCCTGTCAGATGTGCTGTGTTTCAGGCACAATTTTAGTTCTCATCAGCTGTTCTTTAGGAACGTTAAAGATTCCATTTCAGGATTCGAAAAAGGAAGCAATTCTCTAAGTTTCGTGGTCAACTTCATCCGGAGATCCAATTAATTATCGTGACATGCTTCGGATTACCCTCTTTGGCAACTCGTATTATTTCTTAAGAAATTCCATTAATGTGTGAAATAGACCCAATTTTGTTTTCAACGAAAGCCTATCATTAAGAGCTTGAAGTTGCACACAGAACCAAAACAGCACTGATAGAAGGAAACAATAGGATATATATATTTGTTGCAGTACTATCAAGGTTCTGCAGCCTTATTAACCCGTGAGGACCTTGAAGTGTGGAAGTGGATTTATGATCAATAATCCATAAAGTTGAAGAATTCAGACTTGTTTTTTTCCCAATTTAAATAAGATAATTATCACTTCATTAATCTGCAACACTCTTGATGGAAACAGCATGCTAAGTTGTAAGGAAGAGTTATGGTACAATTTTAATTACCCGATGCACCTTACTGAGTTAATTGATGTTGAATTAATGAACACATGTGTGGAATGAATGTAGTGGTACTCGAGCATCGAATCATCAACCCGTTGGATTTAAAAAAAAAGTTTCAACATCTTTGCAAATTAAGTCTCTCACCGATACTCCCACATATTTTTTTTTAAATGCTCAAATCAAAAAGGGTTTAATCCAATACAGTACTCTTTGTTAGGGTAAAAAAAAATTCCAAAAGTTATATTTCATCCCACTTTTCTGCTCCACTCTCTTCTCATGTGTGATGTTAGAGAGTGTGCGTCTCCTGCCAATTTCATAGATATAAGACATGGGGTTAATAAACAGATCTTACTGAGGAACAGTAACATTAGGCTGTCTAGCCACCTGCTGTGCTCGAACATTCAACTACTTGTAGTTAAGTTCTGCTTCTTGGTTGAACTGAAATGAAGCTCACCTTATCAGACCATTTCTCATTACCACAATTATCTGGCCAATTGAAACAGCTGATTGCTAGACAGATCATTTCACACACAAAATATACAGTCAATTCACATCACAGTATATTCCGTGAAGCCCTTTCTGACACCTAGAAGCCCTGAAAAGCGCTATAACAAATGCAAGGATTATTATTATCAGTAATCCCCCACCCCCTCATTCAAGTGTTGCATCAATCTCATGATGTTAAATGAGAAGCTGGCATACAAACACGACAACAGCAAGGTACTACTTCAACACGGACAAATGGATGCTCAGGACAGGATTGGGTTTGGCTGTGATTGCATAAATGAAGAAGAAACCACTTAATGCACTGTATTGCAATGAATGATGGATGTAGAACTATATGCCAGTCAAATATATCAACAGTTAATATCCTTGAAATACCTTTGAAAAAATGTCTAATGTAGAATGAGGCTGCGGTTGGATTTTGGTTTGTTCAATAATCTCATTGGAATTCAGAGCAGCAGTGACCATGTGCAGGAAATCACTGACACTAGTCACTAGACTCTGGTCTTGTCAAAGAATCTGAAAACAAATGGGCTCTTTCTTCTTTCGTCTGTTGGATCATGTTTGATTCATCTTTATTGAGTGCATTTTAGTACAATATTTTCCGAAAGTTACTGTTACAAACTTAAACATACTTCACACAGATAACAAACTAGAAATGTACAAGGAAACAAAAAAAGCTGTTTTTTTTTACAGTTTTTCACTTTGTATTTACAATGTGCTGCTTTCAACATGCCAACACGTCTTATACATCTGAGAGCCAGCGTGTACGTGCGCAAAATCATGGGAGAGAAGGTAATGTGGACATTCTGTATCCATTTTGAAGTCCTGTTGAATTAAAGGGATGTGTGACCACTTCAGACGTTCAGTCCTGTCGTTTTGTCGGCTCTTCCTGCAGGAAAGGAGGAGAAAACGATTGTTACCTCAAGAGAACTGTGAGCTGGCCAACTGAGTGACTGCAGATTCCTTCTCAACGGTCTGGCAGTCATCAAATTACAATCAATCACTCACTCACTCATCATGAATCATCAACATAGAACATTCAGCAACTGAACCAATACCAATTTCGGTTGACATAGAAACTAACTCAAAGTTGAAGAACACATTACACAACATGAAGATGTTTCCCTCCCCTGTCCTCGAAGCACTGTTTCTCCAGTGCACAGTTCCAATCTCAATATTTCTGTCTGCTCCTCAACAAACACCGCCGCATCCTCTGAACATCACTCTCTTAGTCAAGCAGAGAGGACTTTGCCCCTGAGGCTTTTCCAGCACTCTGTGTCAGGAGACCATTTAGGTGAGGTGTGAGGGTGTGAGGAGAGAAAGTACCTTGAGACCTGGCCTCTGACAGAACAAAGTATAGCAGCCATGAGGGAAAGGTATGTGCAGACAAAGATTATTTGAAGTATGTAAGAAGGAAGCATTGACAGACAGAGAACAGGAAGGGACTTCCAACAATCACTAATGAATGAGCTGCTCCTAATGAAAAACTGATGCATTCCAGGATGCAAACAGTACAAAATATTAAGTTGGGAACATAGTTGTTCTGGATTGTGGTTGTTGAAGTCTGTGACAGCTAATGAAATCATAGAATTCTCCCTGGTCTCTGTCAACATGCTCTCCAGGCTGACCGATGGGAAGAAGTTAATCATTGAAACCTGTGAGAGAGTGGTCGTGATACCCATTTGAAGGGCTCAGCTGTGAATCAGACTTTGCACTTGAATGCTCTGAGATTACTGCCTGCGATCTGGGCTGCCCATGGATGATGTGATCGGTGCTCAGCTCAAAATGGGTAGAAAATTGTAACAGAAATGCTCTCAGAGTAGAAGGATATTAAAGTGTACTGTTGTTTCTTTGCAATTTTTTTTTAAAACAACGCACTAAAGGCAAGATCGATCATTCAACCTTACACCAAAGCAGAAGGGGCTGGTAAGGCAATGATGAAAAACTCACGCTTCATTTCAGAATTCACATGATGAAAAATTCACGTCCTTTTTCTTGCAACAAAATTAATCATCAAAAGCTACTGATTAAACGATACTTGGGAGCTGAGTTGTTGAACGTACAACAATAAATTGAAAACATGTTTGGGAAAACGTTTCTGGCGAGAGAGACATTATGACAACTTTTGTCATAATGATAATAAGATGATAACAATCCTTTCATTTCATATAGCACCTTACCACGTCTTCAAGACATCTAAAAGCGCTTCACAGAATATATTGTAAAATTAACTGACTGTACATTTTGTAGAGAAAGGAGGAGAGCAGTAATCATTGTGGTGCCCGTCCTCAGCTCTACACTATCACATAGGGCAGGACTGAGAACAGGACTGAGAACATACTCCCAGATGGTGGCTTTGCAAAATTTTGTACTGTATGTTTACTTCAATGTAAATTTCTTCTCTCCACACATACTCTCAACCACACACTCAGTGGTTTAATTTTAAAAAAAGCCTAAATACTGCAGATGTTGGAAATCTGAAATAAAAACAGAACACTCAGCAGGTCAGGCAACATCTATGGAGAGAAGAAAGTTAACTTCTCATTTCAGCTCGATGATCTTTCGTCTTTGTGGATTCTAATGCTCTGTCATTCCAGTACTGATTGAACTGGTCACAGAAGCTAGATGTACAAAAGTTTAGTTTTGTGTGGAGACTGACTACAATGCATCCAAATCAACTTGAAGTAAAAGAAAAGTTGGGATTTTCCTCTCTATTTACAGTTCTCACAGGTTATAATACAGAAAAATGTATTTCAATTAGCTTTCTAACATGAGCGTGGCTTCTCAAGTCAGTCTCTTGTCAATCAATCAATCAATCAAAATTACATTTATAGAGCGCCTTTCTCATCGGGAGGACGTCCAAAGCACTGAACAGTCAGGTAGTGATCAGAGCAGGGGGGGGAGTGGTCGGGGTAGGGGGGAGGAGAGTAGGAAAATGTATATTTGACTGTATATTTGTGGGCGAAATGTGGCAGCCGAATTAAAATTATCCATTTAAAGATAGGAACAAGGCATGCTTCATGCAGAGACATATATATGTCTTCATGTGCTCTCTAAGGGATTTTTGTAATTTGTCCCCATATCCAAAATAAATGACAGGCAAAAAGAGGTTATAATCAACACACCACTGTCGTAAAGAAAAAAAACATGATTTAAGTTGTGCTTAATGGAACCACAAACTATGTAATTTGAAACAAAACTTGTACTGTTAATTAAAAATAATGAAGGGCTAGTACTGAAACTGGGGAGGTTTGGACAGGATTTCGACATGTTTACTTCAGGCAAAATGGCAAGTCTAACAACTCTGCTTTGCCAACTTGTCAATCAGAAAGGGGTTTGTTTGCAATTACTGCAGGTAAATGCCAACAGGCTGCTGCTGTGTTTGAAATATTTACAGACTGTTTCTCCTTCAACAAGGGTGTGCCATTTTGTCAAACAACTCTGATTTGTTCAATTAGGAGGACAAAGAGATTAGGAGGACAAAGAGATTGGAAGAGATCACAGAAATTTCAACATAAGCAATGGGTTGATTTGCGTAACTGCAAGAGGAAATCATTGAGAGTGGTAAAACCTTCCAAAAGGCGTTTGATTAAATACTATGTGGAGAGAATCCTTTATAAAACTGTTGTTGGTGGGTTTAAAGGGTAAGGCGTGGATGTAGATTAATAACTTGCTAAAGGGAAAGGAGCAGAAGGTAATTGGAAAGGAAACTGGGCCAAAATTGGAGAGATATTGAATATGGTGCCTCAAGGCTCCATGCTGGCATCTAGTGTACATAAACGGGATGATTCACAAATTAGATGCTAGGTGCTTAAATGTGCACAAAGATGGAATGGCAGGGAACTGGAACTAGAGGATGCAGCCAAGAGAGATAGCTCAATAGGAATGCACCCGGTTGGCAAATGAAACTTAATACATATGCATCCTGTATATGCTGACTGCAAATATTCCAGTAGGAGTAGTGATGAAAAGCAGAAACCCTGTCTTATTTTTCTATCTTGCTAGCTAAGGGGTATTGAAACCAACTGTAGTGCCTCAACTGTTGCCTGTGCCAGACAACTCAATGCTCAGTACCCTTTATATCTAACAATGTGCAAACTACATGCGCCACAAACTCGGAAATAGGTTATTGCAGTTTTAGATTTGCTTCTTCACATTTATCAAATGTGTCTTGATCTTTCTTGTCCAATGTCTAACTGGTCAGAGCTGTGTGGCCAGTAACTGATTTGAACCACACTGCTTACATATTCACTCACTGATCCTGCATTTGAGCTGACTTAACTAGTGTCCAGAAACATTGATGACCCCAATTAACCCGTCAGCACATGACAAGCTGATTAGATGGATATCTTGGTGTTACCATTTTCACAATTCGGATTTGGCAATCCACAGATGCTACAGGGACTGGGACTATTCCATTATGTACAGGAACTCTCAGTTTCGAGCAGAGAAAAGCAATGGGATTCTCAGAGTACTCGGGGACTCTTAATACAGAGTAGAGCAATACTTCAGAACTCACAGCACAGAGCAGTTCAATATGTGGGGATTCTCAGTCCAGAGCAGAGCATTTCATAGGGAACAGGTACTGAACAGGACATCATATATATAATTAAACAATACTGACCTATAGATCTCAGATGAAAGGTTAACAATTCATAGCTGAATCATTCATTTGAAACTATAATAATGCCCTTGTCATCCACGTCAGGCACTGGAATGCTATGTGACCTTTGGGTTAATTTTAGATTACAGCAGTTTCCCCTTTCTTTGTCTGAAAACATACCCTATATGTTTCTGTATCTAATATAAGAATCCTTGCACTTGATATAGTGTTTTTCACGTCTTCTAGACTCTCAAAGCGCTTCACAGAATATACTGTAAAGTGAACTGACTATATTTTGTGGCCAAAAACATGACGGCCATTTGCACACAGCATAAACAGTCCCCAAAACAGTCGTTTTTGTATCTTGAGGGATTATTATCAGGCATGTGGATAAGGAAACTGGCCCAAGGTTTTGCCCTGTCGGGAATCAAACCCAGGTCTCTTGCCTGCAAGGGGAGTGCTCTAACCATTGAACTATAGGATGCATGTCAGATACTGTTTCCAGGCGTAGCAGATGCTTTAATGACATTTCAGATGCAGATCAATATTTTACCCAAGCCAAATCCACAAACAATAATTCATGTACAAGTTACCACGTGCAATTTTCCAAATGAAGCTCCAAACCCTGCGGGAATATAGTATGAGGCACGTCAACCCAGGGTGTCAGAAATAAACATTACTCACTAACTTCGACCAAGCCCCATATTCCCAAACAGCTTCTTGCTGGAGAGCCATTCTCAGGAATGCTACAATGCCCTTCACTATGGGGTGATGGGCCCTGGCCAGTGTCCTCAATCTCTTAGGTGGTAGTCTCCCGATTTAAACAGTCACTCTGGATGGCTGTTGGAGAAGGAAGATACTTCCTCTTATCAATTATTAATATATCAATTTATGTTAATAATTCTAAATTATAATCTGAAATATAAGCAATTGTTTAGCAATTTTTCTGTAAATTGCCTTCAAGAAAGACAGCAAACCGACTTCAATGTAGAGGCTGAATTCAACAATTTGTTCTAACATTTCTTGTAACATTCTAAAATGCTACGTTTAATAAAGTAAATCTTCACCCAGGAGGATTGAACTCCCTATGTTTGGCACAGGGAATTAACTCTATGCGCTGCATTGGGTAAGTGATACTGTATTATTTCATATATTTCTTGGCTTTGCTATCAGTGGGTGTGATGAAGGGTGAGTAAGGTGATATTGATCATGGGAGCTGACAGTATGACAGGTATTATTGGACTTGCACTTCATAGACTAGAAAGAAGGGTGGACAAGATTGTTTTTCCAGCAATATAGTGCTGATAAATAATGTAAGAATATATGTTTCAAAGGCAGAATCTGATGGGACTGAATGTCTTGAGTTAAGATCATAATCTCTGCAGTTCTGGCTAGACTCATCCCCAACAAACAAAATGAAAGTCTACAGAACAAAAATGACAAGCATTCAATAGTAACTGGCAAGAAGATCAATGACACATGGGAAATGGGGTGATTTCACTGGTGCAGTTGAGATGCTCGTCTTGAGGTTAGAGGTTAAGACGCACTGCAAGGAGAGGGGGCACACTCTGCGTGTTCCACCATGCATTGTGAATCTACTATACCCAACATAGAATCCATCACACTGGTACTGATCACAGAACATTGTCTGCCCTGACCTTTTCCTCTGATAAAGTGGCCAGAAAATACAGAGGGCAAATTCAGGATCAAGGTCTGGGTTTTACAGAAAAAATCTGATGAGATCTTGTGGGAACCTGGTCTCAGTAACATTTGTTAAGTGTGACAGAGTGGGAGTACCGGGCAGCTAATTTGTGTTGCTTGACGAGCTTGATTCTGGTTGGGAAGCCAATACTTAAGACCACAGCAGTGTGTTACAACTCAGTACCTGTGAAACTAGTTGCTGGATTTCCATTTCTCTCGACTGCCGCAGGGTGTCTGTCAGAAAGCCATCATTCAACGATCACTTCCTTGCTCATTTTTCAAATATTGTCAGCAGCTCCCGGGAGTATAAATGGTTTTTTTTCCCCCCGAATATTTGTTTTTATTTGAGGTATAGGCTGTCAGAAGGGTCAACTTTAAAGAGAGAAACCTTTGAACACTGTTCAAAATCAGGAATGTGTGAACTCCAAAATCCTTGCTTTGCACATGTTTAAAATACCGATGCTCCTTGAAAGAAACTGGCCTCTTTTCCATGGGGTTTGGGTTTGATACTCATCGAAGCAGGGGCACTGACCGCTGGTTGTGACTAGCCTCAAGTGACTTTCCTGAATACTGTGTCTCATTGTATCTCTTTAGTTCTACTCAAAATACACAATTCCTCTTTACCATTTCTTAACAACTTTATTTTATAGTTATGAATGCTCGAGTAGTAAAACTCAAATAAAGTGAAAGTGAGCCAAGCCAGACCGCAAATATCCTAAATTTAATGCTAGAGTAGTGGACTTTTCATGCAGTGAATTAGGGATAAAATAATCTAAGATCATTTCACGTTGATTCTTGGTGCCAACAGAGACAGGACACTTTCATTACATAAATCTAGGTTAGATTCAAACTGAGCTACCAAGCTGTAATCTGATTTCTTGGACTTACTCTCTCAGTAAGTTCCCCTTAACACTTTTCTGTCTTAAACTTGTAGATTTTGTTCATTGCGACAAAGAACAAACTTCAAAATTCAAGAAAATGAAAAGTTCCTTAAGGCAAATTTTAATTTTAACAAAACCAATTACTAAAATTCTCGCTGAAAATACCTCAAAATTAGTTATTAATTAAAGAGAATTAATAGATTCTGTCCATTGCACGTCTATCTCCCAAGCCTTGGGAAATGTATTGACTGTTGGGGAATGGCTTCTTTTTACACAAGTGACAGTTAAACCTGTATCCAGAGTGTTCACCAGAGACCCGTCAGCCTTCCATCGCACCACTGAAACCGCAATTTCATTTTAGAGTGGGTCGTTGCATCGTCAGTGCATCAAGACTGATAGGTGAATATATAAAAAATCAGATCTGTGAACTTGAGAGCCGCAACAGAAAAAAACCCATAAGATTTCAATGCACAACAGACAATTTATCAGATTATGGACTCCCAACGTTTGGAATTGAGCTGAAAAATGGGATGAGCATAAATTCTTAATGGATAGCTACTTAAGACTCCACTGTTAAAAGAGAAAAGCACAGAGCTACACAAAACAATGAGGACTTACCAGCAAGTTGAAGCAGCGAAGTTCGGAGCACTGTGTTAAATCTACATCACTGGAGCTTCCACAAGCACCAACACAAAGGAAAAATCTACAATGAGTCCATCAATGAGCAGTGCAACATGAGAGTGGAGGTACTGCACCTCATCGTGAGTGGGTTTGGGGGTAAGTGTCCACCCTCGCATCACGTTTCCGAAATCACAGCTTCTCTGTACAACGTCAATCAAAACAATTAATATTGAGCCCAACTAGATGGCATCCCAGCCACAAGCACAGCCTTGAGTGTCCTGTATGATAAATACCTATTCCCCTTTGTACAACCACGGCAGGCTGGTGATCTGCCAGCGTTCAAAGTCATTGCTATTAAGCAACAGCAGTAGTTGCAGAAAATGCAAGCAAACGAATGACTAGTTCTCATCATCTTCAATATGAAGATATAAAAGGATTCGGAATCCGTCGCAGGACAAGGGCCAGTCCCTTGGCAATGATGTCAGGAGAACACCATTCGAGAAAGAGAAAGTGTATTTAAGAAACATCGAAGAATATCACAGCATGGAAGGTTCTACTTCATTCTTTGGGAGAAATGGGATGTTCATTGATTCCAGTTTTGTAGACCCTGAATTAATGAAGGGAGATGGGAAAGAAAGTTGAGTCTGATTGGGGTCTTCAGTCTGCTTTGTCTTTAGTAGAGGAATATGAGGTTTCTGTATAGGCCAAGGATCAATCTGATAGACAGTAACAATACGTTTCCTTCATAAGAATGGTCAAGCCCATGAGAAATAGTCTGTGTCTTTGTTTCGCTTTCCTCCAGTGCTTTTAGACGTGTCTCGTGCTTCCCTGCTGTCATGCCATTGCCGATGGAGCTTGGCTAATTTGTACCCTCATTGACTGAATGCTGTTCAGTATTTTCTTCTGGTGACCAGCCAAAGTGACCCCTATCCTCAACAGATCCCTGCAGAAAACGAAAACACAATGATGCATTTGAAACAACATGGATACAACAGGTTGCCCGGTTATTATTTTAAAAAAAACATTGTTGTGGACTCTCTCTGCCCCGATTTAAAAACTGACTAGAAAAAAAGCTTTGTTAATGTTTTGTTTCTCTTCAATACAATGCAAAGCAAGTATTGTAATTTGGGATATTTCATGTTCAGTATTTTTTTTTTTTTACTTTCACACAAAATGAATTGAAAACACTCAATCAGTTACTGTCTCTGCCAACTTTTCGAGCTTGACCTTGCTCTAATTTGAAAGCATCCATCTCCTCAGCTGTTTGGTTGCAACGCGGATGATTTTTTTTCTTGAGGGATTATTATCAGTGTTTCAGACCAACATGTGAAAGGATCTGTAGCCAACGCTACCAGGAAGGTGCAGCACCACCACCCAACATACATCAATCCCTAGCTAGCGCATTATTTTCACCCATAAAATACAATCCATAAAAGTCAATCAATGTTATAATATATTCTATGAAGTGCATTGACGAGTCTCAATGGCGTGGTAAGGCACTATACCAGATGCAAGGATTACTATTATTTTGAAGGATCAAATGCCTACAACATAATAATAATACTTGCATTTTGATATAACGCTTTCCACATCTAGACGTCCCAAAGCGCTTCACAGAATATACTGTAAAGTGAATTGACTGTATATTTTGTGGGCGTCTCACAAACAGTTTTAGAGTGAGTGACCAAACTATTATTGTTTTTTTTCTTGAGGGATTATTATCATGCGTGAAGTAAGGAAACTTGCCCAACGTTTCGTCCCACCAGGAATTGAACGCAGGTCTCTCACTTGTGAGGGCGAACTCTCAACTACCGGACTAGACCACGATGGCAGCTCATGAGGTATATCCCAGGTTACCAAACAGCACAAGGATTTTTTCCTTCATGTATATTTTCACAAGCTATAGTACTCTATAGCTCCGGGGAATATTTTAAAAAGAATATCCTTGTTCATGATTGTTCTTCCCCTTTAATAAACAAAGACCACATTCATTTATTCTGACCACTGGGAGTCCCTCTAACAAACCACATTTCATAGCATCTCTGGGTTACTTGCCAATCACCAACTGCTCATTATTTCTTGACTAATCTAAAAGTGATTATGTCCCAATTTTCAAGGATTCAGTGATCCATCAATGACATGGAGAGCAATGCATTCTATTGTCTCCAAAGGGAGACTGGCATAGCGGAGTCTTACAGCACAGCACACACTTCAGCTCAAAGAAATATACTCTATATTTAGGATTGTGATCTCATTTAGATCTTTGCTCGTTAGCTGTAAACCACCCAAAATTGGCTGCTGTGTTCACCATACAAAATAGTCACTGCACTTTACAGTAAAACTGTTGGAAGCATTTTAGGATATGACCCTGGCATGAAAGATATTCAATTGCAAAGATTATTTGTTTTATACTCACTCTGACGTCATCTGAGCGGTCAGTTGGAGAGAGGAGAAGCCAGCGCTCAGGAAGTTCTCTTGGTATTGGCTCATCTTGATCGCACTAAGCCATTCCTCCACCGAGGTAAAAGTCGTGAAGTCTGGGACACTACGATCTAATAGAGGCTGGGAAGGCCTGTATCAGTATAGCAAACAAAAACAAAATTCAGTAGAATCATGAATCATAGAGAAGCGTATTGAGATGTCCTCCCAAAATGAAAGGCACTTTAATGTATTTTAACGCTTCAGCACACAAATGTGGCCCATTGCACCTATACTGGATCTGTGTATGAAGCATCCGTTTAGTCCCACTTCCTTTCACACCATATGTAATTTGTACATTGATAAATTGCCCTAAGATCACAGTATTTTTCAACAAGCATTGTGTGTTATTTGGGACAAATGGCTATATTTTGTATCACTTCAATGATACGAAATATATAGGAAAACATAAGTATCAGTATAGGAAAACATATGGATCATATTTTTGGTATATGTAGAAACCCATCACTGTGAGTATCCCAACCAGACAGAGTTCCACATATGCACCGCCATCTGTACATGGGAATCTCCCTTAGTCTGCAATGGAGTGTGTGCTCTTTACCTAAAGGGATCCACTCTGTTTATCTAATTACAGCGAATATTAGGCACAGTGGCACGAGCCAACAAATGAGCACCACAGAGTTAGAGTACAGCTGATGTTCACCCAGTAAAGGAAAACAGACACAGTCGGAGGCCATTCAGCCCAACAAGCCTGTTCCACCTGTTTATAAGATCTTGTTAGATCTTTTAAGCCCAACACCCCACACCAATTGATAGAACTATAAAGAGTACAGTCTATGGCCATCAGCACTGATGTTTCAATGTCACAGTTTAGGTGAGTAAATCATGTGGAGAGTTGCAATAACCAGCCTCACAGCCCCAAGTGCTTTGTTTTAAAACTTGGAAAAACATCACTGTCTTTATAGTAGATCAAAGACAGGCACATGTCCATACAGAGTCATTACTGCAGCAGCCTGAACATCATTGGTTACAGTTACAGGGCTCGGGTCACCTCTGGTATATTAGATTATGGGTTGGGATGAATTAATGTTTTTTTGGTTTGGAAACGAAGGTTCTATTGTAACAGGGTGCCACAGTCACCCCCAATATAAATATTCTCACCATCCTCATCCGAGCTTGAGAAAGACTAGCGGGTACTGTTAATTCACTTTTGTAGAAATGGCTGTGGGGAGGTGGGGGTGGTTGTAAGAGAAAAGTCTACATTGTTCTAGAGATAAACTATGGTTATAAATACCATAATCTATTTAGTAACATCAAATTACCTCTGATTTTCTCCAACAATTTAGCTATTTGTACTCATTTAATGCATCAAATGCTTTGTTAGCATAGTGAGTGAATCATCCTAATTGTACTGCAAAAGGGAGTAAAAAATGAAGAGTCTGAAGTTGGGAGTCACATAAGATGCTATGAAGAAGCTAGGAAAGTCTGTCCTGAATACAGGTGGCGGATCCCTCAATGGCTGCTCAGTCACTAGCCCAGTCATTACAATTGGGATCACTCAGCAGGTCTGGCAGTGTTCCCTGCGAATTCTGTTTTTGTTTCAGATTTCCAACACCTACAGTATTTTGCGTTTTTGTCAGTCATTACAACTAATGGGTTTCTCTTTCCAATACTTTCATGCCCTCGAACCACCACATGTATCCCACTTCACTGCCTGCCCCTTCGCTCAACTTACACAGCCCTGCTGCGCATCCTCTATCCCTTCCGCGCAACCCAGAAGAAGCAAAAAAGGAATCTGTTGCATTCAGCAGGAAGGAAAACTTGTGAGACACCAAAAAATTGCAAGTCAGCTACTTCAACGAATTGAATCCATGATGTTAACAAGATGAACCTAATGATCGACACAGAGGTCAGAGGAAAGTATAGCACACTTACACTGCAGTAATGGTCGCCATGGTCTTGAGGCTGGCTGGATTTCGAATCATTTTGTCCAGAGTGTTGACAATCTGGGCGAACTTGGGCCTGGCGTTACGGTCTTTCTGCCAGCAGTCCAGCATGAGTTGGTGCAGGGAAGCGGGACAGTCCATTGGAGGCGGGAGGCGGTAATCCTGCTCAATAGCATTGATGACCTGAAACCAAACCAAAAGTACAACATTCATGAAGCAAGTGAAATGGGGTTTCTACAGGTTTGGTGGGAAAAGATCCTCTTAGTATTTCAGATAGATTGTTCCTCCTCCACTCCACACGTTTGGGAAGAATAAAAGTGGGATAAACACGATTATTATTTGCACTCCCTTCCTCGAGGGATGTATAGTATCCTGTGAAATTCTGTGAAGCAGATTGCCTAGAAAACTGCTTTAAACATCTGTTGAACCAAACTTACGTTTCAAATGAAGTGAGAGAAAGTACAGACAAAAGTCCTACAGAACCATGAGATAGATCAGCACCTATAAAAGCAGTGCAATTCAACTCCTCTGAAGAGATGAATTTTCATTAAAATTCTTTCCAAGTGTTCTTGAGTTCAATAATGGTGAACTCACATTAAAGAAAATAACACGAGGGGAATGTTAGTTCCACAATCTTACATAATATACTTGTGACAGCTATAAAATCAACTGAGGATGATTAGCAACATGGACACTATCTCCACCATCTGAACTGCGTTAAGGCTTGCTGGTTGATGGATGTTGAATACACCCTCCTGCGGAATGTAATTGTTTATATTTTCCTGTCTTGTCAGTCCCAGATCTAGTGTGCTGGGTGCTCCCACAGCTGTAGTATAGAACATTCAGTGCTGGCTGACACTCAGGGATGTCATATTGTGGAACATCTGAAATAAATTTACCCTTTTCCTGTGCCAATCACGATAGTGCCAAAGAAAAAAAAAGACTGAAGGGAATGACTTCTACTAAACGGAGATGTGTGGACAATAGGGAACGGCGATATGGGATTTTTCCGGATATGGATATATCGGTTTGCTCATACCTGCTTAAACCGATCTATCGAGTTTTTATACTGCGCATGCGCGTACATTCGAAGTGCGCGTGCATTGATGGCGCGCGCGCATTGACGGTGCGTCCGCACTGACGATGCGCGCGCAGTCGCGGTGCACGCACATTTCGAAATGCGTGCTCTAGGTCCAGAAAGTTTGTAATGTTGGTGTCAAGGTCTGTTGAATTATACAATGTTGTTTGCTCCCTACCTCCCCCTCTCCTTCTCTCCCTCCTCTCCTCTCTCCTTCTCTCCCTCCTTTCCCCTCTCCTTCTCTCCCTCCCCCTCCACTCTCCCTCTCTCCCCTCCCTCCTCCGTCTCCTCTCCCTCCCTCCCCTCTCTCCTTCTATCCCTCCCTCCCCTCTCTCCTTCTCTCCCTCCCCTCTCTCCTTCTCTCCCTCCCCTCTCTCCTTCTCTCCCTCCTTTCCCCTCGCTCCTTCTCTCCCTCCTTTCCCCCTCTCCTTCTCTCCCTCCCTCCATCTCTATACACAAAATAGAACACACACACACCAAAAACAAAATCTAGAGATTTATTCTCCTCTTTATTCTTGCTTGAAACTAGCATGTAATGTCCACGTGTAAATGAGATCTATTACAATAGAAAAGAGAGAGACAGACAGTCTGACTGTTAGAGTTAGAAGACAGATTATCACTGCTGTGTGTGTCTGACTAGACACACACATAGAAGCAGTGATAATCTGGCTTCTAACTCTCTCACACACAAAAATAACACAGCCACAAAATGCCACTTATTTTTATGTAGTCTGAAGTCTGAATTAATGTCCTTCGCCATTGGCCAGCTCTCCTTTGCTATGCAAAAAGTGACAGCGTTCGTGATACTTTGCCACTTTTTGTCCCCTCTCTGGTACAATGTTCTCCTCTTAAATAAAGCAGGAATTGTTTGAGCTGCACTGGCCCCACTACCTGTCGCTTTCTCCGAAGCGCTGGTTCGACTTCCTGCTGTTGTCGACGATGATTTCGCTCTGAGGGCAGCGTGCTGGGCAGGGTGGTGCTGCTTAATGTGATGTCGCAGGTTGCTCGTGCTCGAATCAGATGTCTTAACCAAGACCTTGCAAACTGTACATCTATACACACCATTACTGACTGCATTGTTTTCAAAGTAGTCCCGTACGGGGCTTCTTTTCCCCATGATGAGAAAGGTAAATTTTCAAACTACAATTTTCAGCGATGCGACTTTGTTAAGACGCCACGACTCACGTCGAGTATACACAGTAAAGTGTGCGTGCGCATCGGATGTGCGCGCCCGTTAATTGTGCGCGCGCACCGAATGTACGCGCATTCCATGCTCTAGATCTAGGAGGTTGCAATGCCGGCGACAAGGTAAGCTGGAAAAGATCGCATTACACTGATAATACCAACAATATTGATATATTGCCAGGAACGATATTAAAAATATATCGATGTATATTTTTAAAATCGAATCTCTCGATATAACAGTTTTTTTAGAATCACCATATCGGCATACCGATCTGAAAATCATATCGGGTTTAATCGAAAAACCGATTAATCGCCGTTCCCTAGTGGACAAGTGGGTCTTAGAATCAAGATGATCTGAAATTGGGTATTTTAAACTTGAACCCAAACAGCGAGTTTCTGAAACAGTAAGATGTCGGCGCACAACTACTGTTGTGTATTTACAATTTTTGCTTCAATGGTAGTTCTAAGCGTTCTGAGACGCCGTCCGGCGTGGAGGGCGCTATATAAATCAAAGTTATTGTTGTTGTAGTCACTGTGTCGTTTATTCAACCTTTCTTAGATTTCTTGGGATCCAGAGAAGGGATCCTTAAAGTGAATCTTGACCTGAGCTCCAGGCTGGTCTCCCAAGCTCCATGGACAACACGGAGACAAGGGCTGCATTTACTAAAATTCCAAGCAAAAGTGGTTGGGACAGCGGCGGTGGTAGTCGTGGTGATGGTGGTGTGATGGAGATGTAAAATCAGCGATGGGAGGGGAAAATATGTCCAATGCTAGGACCACAATCTGGCATATGCTAAATGCTGGAATTGGTGAGACAGAAAGTGAAGGAGGGGAAGAAAAAAGTGAAGGATATACAGCAGATTCAACCTTTTAACATATACTTGGGAGTGAAAGGGAGGTTACTTAAGAAGCAATGATGGAGTCATCAGAACAGATAAGACTGAGACAAAGAAGCCCTAAGCAAGATACAATCTTCTCAGAAGATTGTGTGAAGGAGGGTGGATGAGAACCACAACAACAAATATTACACGTCTAGTGCCTTTCAAGTCAGGAGGACGTCCCAAAGTGCTGGATAGTCATTGTTTCAGACCCGAGCTGGGGACAGGGAGGGTGGGGGGAAAGGGGGGGATTTGGGGTGACAGATGGGACTGTCAAAGAGGAAGGTCTTGAGGCGGTACTTGAAGGAGGCCAGGGAGGGCGTGAAGTGGAAGGATGGAGTTCCAGATGTTGCGGGCAGAATGATTAAAGACTTGCCTGCCAATGGTGGGGCAATGGGGGACATGGAGCAGGCCTGTTGAGCAGAGGGGGCGGTCAGCTTCGTAGGGGGTTAGGATGACATGGATGTAGGGTGGGGTGAGGTTGTGGAGGGCTTTGAATGTGAGGTCCAGGATCTTAAGACAGTTGAGGATCGAACAAGATACCTAGGTAGGACTGGCTTGGTGAGGTCGAGTGAGCAACCATGGAGGTTGATGCCGCCAGCACTTGATGCAACAATGATACAATTGAAATACCATCTGCGAAATACCATCTGTAAGTCTTTGGGTTTCCAAAGGCCAAAGGTTAAAAGGCCAATACCTGAGATGGCAAGAAGTTTCAAAGAAAACTATTGCGTACAATTCCTATAGGCCTTATAATATAATGAGACATAGGGACCGGAGCAAAAATTAATGTGGGAAGTAGGTACACCATTCCGTAGCCAGGCAACCTCACACCGCAGCCCAAAGTTACTGTAACTTTGGAATCTTGCTTTACGTCAGGGCACTGCAGGTACTCTCCAAGTCAGAGGTACTGACTTGCCACATGATGGGAACATCTGCTTGAAAGCTGGTGAGCACACACAAGTAAAAATGCAAATTGCTAATCAAAGCCCATTAGGTGTTAATCAGCCTACCATTATGCACAGCAGCACCACTGTGCAGATCAAGACAAGAAATCATTTTAAGTCCAGTTCTATCACCAAGGGCTCCAGAGTGAAAAAGAGACAATTTAAAAATTGTACCTTTGTAAAACAAAGGTACAAGCGTTGCTTCACTGACACAGGCAACGGAAGTCACATGTGCTGATCGGCCATCTTTAGGATTAGAAATTTAGCGAAGGAGCCCAGAACACAAACAACAGAGGGTGTGAAAAAGGTTAGATATCTGGTTAGACACAGCAGGTTCCAAATGTTAATGGTATTGTGGCAGTAGTAGTGAAGGATACAGGTTATGGTTTTATTGACCAATGAATTTGTACAATTTTATACCCAAATTCCACGTGAAGGCAAGTGCACTCACATCTTGGTTTGACATGTCCCAATAGGGTCTTTCTCCAAACGACATCACTTCCCACATCACAATTCCGTAACTCCAAACGTCACTGGCTGAAGTGAATTTGCGGTAAGCTATGGCCTCCGGAGCCGTCCATCTCACAGGGATCTTTCCGCCCTGAATAAACAGTCAACGGAAAAAAGAACGTCAGCTATGCCACCTGGCTGGTATAAAATAATCATTACACGACACTTTACCTTCTGATGTGAATCAAAAAAAATAATATTGATTTCTTTAATCTGAACAAAGTTAAGGCCATTCAGGAATGGGCTGTGGTCCCCCACTTTTACACCAAAGCAGCACAAAAATACATGTGGCTACAGGTTATATCTCATTCTCAAAATCTGCCTTGAACACTTCATAACTGCAGAACACTTCCTACGTTTCCATTCCTCACACATTATGGCTCCTTTGAAAGAGATAGCCATACTTATTCCCAATTAGTATTTCTTGGTGTCTGCTCAGAATAATGTTAGCACATGCCCAAATCCTTTACAAGTATAGCGAGCAGTCAGTCTGGGCTGGAGTTTGAACCTCAATCCCACCAGCAAAATAATCTGATTCACCACCCAAACCTTTTCAGATGGCACTTCTTAAAATTGGGTTGAGAGGGCATCAATTCTCAAAATCAGCCTCCCTGAAATACAATGGGAAAATCAACTGCCCCAATTATTGTAACTAATGGTTCCACGCACTATTTAACATCTAAAGTCATTTTTATCCCCAGTGAATATAAGAATCCTATTGAGAGCAATATACTTCCCAGCAGCTGGCAAAACACACTGCTGGAGGTGTAGGGGCAGTTCAGGTACCAATCTTCTCCATTACATCGTCTCTTTTATCCCAACTACACTATTCTTAACAATGTTTTAAATGTGTCACTCCGCACATTCTTTGTCCTACCTGCACCCTCATGAAATTGAGATCATGACACATTGCACTATAATTCACTCTTTTTCATCACGTTTAGCTCTTACCTCCTTCAAGTTTCTCCTTCTTAAGCAATTTAGACATTTATACACCAATAATAATCCTTGCATTTGATGTAGCGCATCTTCGAATCAATACTGAATTACATTCGTAATCATTTACATCTTACATTTACACTCTTCACATCAGGAGGACGTCACAAGATATCAAGGAATAGGACCGGCTGCCGCAAAGCACTTCAGAGTATACTGTAAAGTGAACTGAATGTACATTTTGTGGATGAAACATAGCAGCTGATTGTGGACAGCAATGTCCCACAAACAGACGCGGATTGAGTGAAAAAATTATTTAAGCGATTATTACTCCCGGAAATGTGATGACTTGCCTAAGGTTTCGCCCTGTCTTGGAATTGAATCCAGATCCCTTTCGCTTGCGAGGCGAGCGCTCCAACCAATACACTATAGGACTCCATTTGCTTAAACACTACTATGGCTTGATTTAATATTGAGAGAGCATTATCAAGTTGCCTATACTCCCTTGTTCTCCTCAACCTAGCTGCTGTACAGTGCTACACTTCAGGCCTTGATTTCTCCGTTCACAGCTGCTGCTCAGGCTGAAGCCAAGGTCTGAAATAAAATTCCTGCATCAAAAATTGGTTAATCCTCCAGCGTTCACACTTTGCTGCAAGTATCCTTCGGTAAATCTGCCCTAATCAAGGCAGGATCAGAGATAGCGATAGTTGCAATTTTCACTGAAGTCAAACTTTAAACAAATCTATTAGAAATAAGGCTTTAATCTGTAGATAAATGAAACGCTCAAGAAAGAGGCTCAAACACACATTGGTCGGCTTGCCTTAGTTGGCAGCACTTTTACATCTGGGTCTGAAGATTGGGGGTTCAAGTCCCGTGTTGGGACTTTTAATGCACAGTGTAGTGCGTTACGGGGGTGGGGTGATTGCTACACTGAGAAAATAGTCTTTTATGATCGAGACCTTAAACCAAGGTCCCATCTGCTTGTTCAGTTCAGGCGGACATAAGAAAGTCACACAATTCTAATTGCAAAGCTATTTTTCCCAACCAACAATCTTCCAATTAATTTAAGCAATTTACTTCATTGCTTTATGTGGGATTTCTAGCATGCAAATGAGCTACGGTGTGTGTCACTAGGCCTCCAAGCAATTACTTGAAAAGCATTTGGAGAGATTTTGATATTATTGTGCTCTATCGAGTGCAAGGATTATTGTTTGATATTTGTTGCCCTCTGAAATCTTTAGTGTCCAATTAAAGTTGTAGGAGGTATTGGGAGTTTCACAGCAGGATTTACATTTAGCCTTTAATCAACTGAAGAACTGTAATGAGAGTTAACCCTTCTTATAGAAATACTTGATAATTCAGTGGCATTAATAACATGACAACATGCCTTATAAAACTTTGTCCCTGTGGAGGGGAGGAGGCCAGGGTTAAGATGTGATGACTGATTATACAGAATATTGTATTCAATTGTTTATCTCCTCAGTGAAGTACTTTTACCCCGAAAAGTGGCGCCTGTGGGGGTGAAGTGCGCGATAGGGCGGGTTTAGATGTAGACATTAATTAGCTTAATGGCCTTTTCTTGTTCCGCGCTGTCTTGCAATGTGTGAAATGATCCACACGAGGTGATCAGCACTTGTTAAATTACTACCAGATGTTTAGGGTGTAGTGGATTTCTGGCAAACACTAACCTCAGTGTATATTACAGGAACTGAAACTTCAAACGTTTCTCTAGTTCTTTTGGGTAAAGCTGTAATATTGCAACATATTGATTTCCACGAGCAATATGAAATATTAGGAGAAAAATGCCCGACAGCATTATCACAGACTTTTATGTCCATGGATTATAATTAAACCCAGTCACAACAGAATTCCAAGAACGATTAGGTTAAAGGGAATGTGGGAAAATACCTGAAGTAGAAAATAGCCTCACAAAGAACAACAGTGTGTTATTAATTATTAGCTAGATTGTAGGTGTGATTGCAATGGAAATCCTATACACAAAGGCTCCAGTCTCACCAGGTGCTGTTGTCTAAGAAAGTAGCTGTTGATTAACACTTCCCCGGTATTTCTGTCAATCACTCACTTAAAACAGAATGATAGTGGAGCACTTATATTACAGCACATGTTTTGTGTCAAGTTGGAGTTAAAAATTTGCCATTCAGATCGAAAGGTAGCTGAGTGTTACCAGCTGCTTTAGGGTAGAACCATACTGGGGGCCCTAATATAATATGGATAGCATGCTTTCGCTTCCTGTAATGCCATCCTTACATGACAGCACTGGGGATATTAAGCTGTCCCTGTCTATGTGCTGTCAATCACTGGGTAGAGAACAGCATTTTGATTGTAACTTCTCATTTTATTCATAGTCAAGGACAACTTATCATACAGGATACTTGATTCTGGGATTACTGAAATCTCAAATAAACCCCGGCTTCTCTATAGATTCTTAGCAACTCGCATGTTCAAACAACAAAATAATCAAAATAATCAAAAAAGATGATTGTGTCCCCTAAACTGGCAGGTTCTCAAGAGATGGATCTATAGCATAATATTGTTTTAATTTCACTAGAGAAAAGATCCAAGGTAACAACTGCGAGTTATAAGGATGCAAGATAACTGAACTATTTTTTTTCGAGTGTGAAAAACTTTGGTAGCAGTGATATTAATAGTTTGAAGTTGGTGGTTCCAATTTCTTTGTTGATTTAGTTTAAATCTACTTAAGAGACTGAATCATTGTTCCTTAACATTTCATGGAATAGTTATGAATTAATGCTTTTTTAATTATCTGGATATTAAAAAAAATGGAATGATTCACCATGACAAGGCAGGTGGCAGAGTCATAGAAGCACAGACAAAAATACATTGGGCAAAATACAACTATAATGCAAATTGATCTACTCAGATGCTTTTACAGTCTGCTGGATCCAGTCATCAGACTGCCTCCCTACCCTATCTACCCATGTTCTCCTTGCCAGAAATAGGCTCTGATCGATGAAGGGCTGTTGGCATTGCATACTGCATCAACAGATTATAACTGGAAATTTTCTGTACATTTTATTGCAAACTATATCTAAAATGCCTGCTTCTATTTCTATTTGTCCATTCAAGAAAATGAGGACTGACAGCCCTCTCAACCATCCAACTGCCTCTTGTTAAACGTAGCAATATCTCAAGTTGCTGAGCCATGCTAACATTAAAGAATATTGTCCTCGTTTCAGCAGCTCTTCATGTCAACTCAGCTTAAATGTCAGAGATCTGCTTGTTATCTGCTTCCATTACATTTATTTTTTCAGTCTGTGGGAAAAGTTCTGAATCAGATATCTCCCGTTTCACTGTTACTCAGTCTAACGTTTCACTCAGCAATGACTTCTGAGTGCTTGATTGAGTTTCCTTGCGAATTTGTAATAAGTACAGAAAAAGAAAAAGTACTTCATTCTGGGGAACTCTGAAAGTTCACTTTGAATGCACAAAGGAGATGATGGATTTGCACAACAAGGTTCTTGTGGCCTCGCTCTATATTTGCCTTTGTAGTCTCCTCATGCCATGTATGCTTGGCATATAGGCTTGACAATTTACCCCTAGCCTTTGAACTTGACTGGTAGGATCAACACAACAATATGTACTGTCTTCCATCTCTAATAGAACAATCTGCTGCACATCAGCAAAATTTGGAATTAATTAAAGGATACAATTGGGAAAAAAATGGGGAAATCATCACAATATTGGGACAGTCTGTTGGGTGGTCAATAAAAGGAACCATATTTACCCCCAACTTGAAAAGACAAGTTACATGTCAGTTTGGAGCAGTTTCTACCAAATCCAGTTGGCACACACTGGTCTTATAGAAGGTTAGCAGATGCAAGGTAAAAGTATCTGTCATCTGCTACATCCTCAAAGATCATACTGGCTGTACCAGTGACATTTCAGCTTCACCCACCTACCATACATATAGTATCAGTATGTGAAGCATTAGTGCCACCTATTGGGCAAAGCAGTGCTGCGGTCCACAACCTTTGGAATTGGCTGCTCAAACTGTCCTCATGTAAAATCTATGTAGAGACTGACAAGAGGAGGCGCTTTTGTTCTTCCATTTGGTCATCTAGATTCACATCAAGCCCGCAGACCAGCAATGTACTTAACTTCTGGACCATCTGATACCTCTCGTGTGCTTTCCTAAGAGATGTGAGAGCAATCCTGTTAGTGACCTATCCTCCTATTCTCCCTTCTCCCAATAGAAGTTGTATTTCCTCATCTTCCTTCCTGCCTGACTGACATGAGTTAAGGTATCAGGCTTGTGATTCAGCAATCCCAGGTCATGGCAACATTCTAATGAATATCATCAACTTGGGGCGGCCTCAATGTGCAATTTCACACAAACATCTTCCTATTTTAGCTTAAGGGTATTTAAATGCTTTTTACCCAACTGGTAGATGTAAATTGGCAAACGGTGTTTAGTTCTATTGATTGCAGATTTTCCCTCACTGTGTAATGAAAATAATGACTGACTGCAGTTTTTCTAGTCCAGTGAATGCACAACAAACAAAAATGTCAGCAGTACGAATAGCGAAGCACAAAAGGTGCACATGATCTGTCTCACTGACCCCGATTGCCAATGGATTGACCACAGCAAAAAAAAACCTGCACATGGGGTGGCCTGGCAGAGGAAGGAGTGAAGAGACATCAGTATCACTGTTACATTTCTGCCCAATTTACACCACTCCACTCGCTCCGCTGAAGGCAATTGACTTTGTTTGAAATTCTCATTGGGGCAGAGTTCCGGGAGGCAATGGACATTCCTGGAATTCAAATAAAATTTAAGATTTAAAAATTTTCTTGAGGAAATAATAATACCACCGATTGATTAAGAAATAACACAGATTGATTAGACCATCTCAGGAACTGTATATCCCGATGTGTAAGTCACATCTGTCATTCAGTCCTAAGAATTGACAAGCATTTGCTGTAACACAACCTCAAACCTGAGGTTTCAAACCTGAAACTATTTTAAAGTCTGATCTGAGAAGTAACAGAGGGACCCGCATTGTCACTATCTCTTTGCTTGGTCTCTCTTGCTCTGCTTTCTCACAATATTCCACTCATAGCGGTTTTCTACACCGCACTCTATCAATAAATGTTGGCTTGACCTTTAAATGTGTGCACATGATGGACAATCTATCACAAGAAATATAAAATCAATAGCTTCTCAGTTGCTTTCCACATATTACACATCCTGCTCTGTGCTGTGATTGCTGCCTATTCTACCACTATTATCTTAAAGTAACTGTGTATTTTAGGGCATCCTACATCAAAACCTCTTTCAGCCACCAGAAAAGGGATATTTTAAGATTTACTTGACGCTTTGTGAACAGGTCCATTGCTTTTAAAGCATGTCTGAATTAACCTTTCACTTGGCAGAATGAGTTCTGAAAGGCAAGGAAATTAATTCTGAAAGGCAACTGAATACATGTTTGATCAAAGGAAGGAGCCAGATAGTGGTGAGAAGGAAGATTTGCCACAAATCTCAACAGATCAGGTACAAATATATTAGGAAGCATTGGACAAAAAACTTGTATAATAATAAATAATCCTTGCATTTGATATAGTACTTTTCACACCTTCTAAATGTCTCAAAGCGCTTTACAGAATATACTGTTTGTGGGTGAAACGCGGCAGCCAATCGCGCACAGCAGTGTCCACAAACAGTTGTGGATTGAAGCGACCAAATTATTGTTTTTTTGAGGAACTATAATTAGGCGTGTGGAGTAAGGAAACTTGCCCAAGGTTTTGCCCTTCAGAGAAAAAATTATGTATACATGATGCAGAAAGAATAGAGGGGAAGAGGGGCCCAAACATAAAATAAGCAAACCAGTATTATGATGAAGTTTGTTATAACATAGAGTTCTTGTACTTTTTTTTTTAGTCGACTATCTATACTAGTAGATTGTTTTGCATGTGTTGCCACCCTCTTACTAGAACAAAATCTCTTGCATTCGATATTTGCTATTGTCATTTCTATTTAAAAGCTATGAGTCCTGTTCAAGTTTCTACAGGGCAGGTAGTTATCTGCCCCCAAATGCTCTCAACCTGGCGTCATTCTAAATACCTCTATTGAGATATTAAAGACCTCTATCAAGGCATCGACTCTGTCCTCACAGGCGCCACACATAAATCTAGCCTTATTAATAGTTTGTTCTTCTTGTCTATTCTCCAGAGAAAATGCTGTGCAGGAATATTCAACAATTTCCCAAAGGTCAAGTCAGGCTCCAGAGCAGGCATCCATCAGCTTTGCACGATCCTTCATCACTGTGCAAACTGTCATCGGGACTTTTCAGCCCAGCATCAATCCGAACATAATAGTGACTCACTGAAGTAAGACCAGTTTCATTAAAATACGTTTCTCACTATGTAATTTGAATTAATCAGTTTCTTGCGCGTTAGGTTCTCAGTTTCCACAGCACTCAATGTTAACCAGAGTGAAGGATGTACTACTGTGCTGGACTGACTTGGGACAGTGTCACGGACAGTACAGAATAAATGATCTGACTTTGCATCTTAACTTCCGTAATGACTTCAAAAATGATCTCAGTTCACCACAGAAAACAAAACATTTGATTAGACTTCTAGCTGCATGATATTTTTTAATCTTTCGTGGCAACTTGTACATTATGGCGTTTCCCTGCGTTTTGGCGTCTGCATATCTCCCACGGCCTCTAGCGTCACAGCTCAACATGGTAGCTGAAGCATCCACAGATCTGCCTGAGAAATCTGGGGTAAGCATGGGTTGGAATTAAGATGAGGTTATGCAAACTCATAACGTTGTGCCTGTTAATTTTGCACTAAACCATACAAAACACTGCACCCAAATCTCGGAAATAAGTCATTTTCGACTTCGATCATTAATTGTTAAATATAGTCAGTATCCGCCTCTTGCGAATCAAAAGCATAAAAATCAGAAAGGAACAAATAGCCTGTTCAAAGTGGATTAGCTTTCAGACAACAGTACCTGCATCACTGTCACCAGTGACATGTCTGCGCAGAAACCAGATGAAGCAACCTTTAAAATTATACAGGGACTGACACGTGGGTCCGCATGGCTAGTCTCTGACAGTGCTTCACCCACAGAGGCATTCAGTTTGTGTCATCCTACAACCCATCAGAGACAGCTGACACAGTACTCTCAACACTCTCTGCCTGTGTGCCCGCGTGTGTGTGCATATGTATGCATGTGTGTGTGTGTCTGTTTGTACTCACTGTTCCTTCCACAGATCAATACATTGATTGGTTTGTTTCAGTATCCAAGTCCCAGGATAGCTAGCTTCCTATTTGTTGAAAGTATTGCACACCACTTTGCAGAGAAGTGTTCCCAAGGTAGTGAGCATCACAATAAAGAGACCAACACTCTTTTGGAATCGTGAACACAAGTATTTGTGTAGGAGGTATATATTTCCTAGCCTGAACACTCCACACCCTAGCATAATATAAAATGCAACACAGTGAGAAATCCCCAGACCATCTTGCATGTTCCAGCACGTATTGCAGTGAGATTTTGCCCACACCTATATATTCTATTACATTCACAATGATTCGGAGCTCAAACCCAAACAACTGACAGATTGCCTTAAGTTTTGTGAATTATTTCTGACCACAAGCCCAGATCTAGCCTGCATTGTGGTGTATAGTTCCAATAGAGCACTGGCAAAGCAAGCTGATAAGTTTGCCATATTCACAGCGAAATGTGTTTTTTTGCAGTGTTCAAGCTATTGCTAGAAAAGAGGACCAGGAATACTTGGGGAAGTGGGAATCAGAGGAACGGAGAAAGATAAACCCTATGTAACTATTTTATTGCAAAGTTCCAAGCTTTACCATAGGGTTTGTGAAGCACTGCGAGTGCAGATTAGCTCCTACACGTTGCGCGTTAGAAAATTTCAACATAATGAGGCAAGGAATTATTATAAGGCGCCAGACGCGGGAACACAAAACTAGCATTATTCCCAGAACAAATGGAAAGCTTAAGAGACCGATGCTAAATGACTAATAATGTCCCCAATATTTATTCTGGTATTGAAGCCTTCAATGTGAACTAGGGAACGGCGATATATCGGTATATCGCTAAAACCCGATATGATTTTCATATCGATACGCCGATATGGACATTTTAAAAATATCGATATATCGAAAAACGATATATCGAGGTACAAAATCGGGATGCGAGCACAATCAACTACAAGACCTATACACAATGCACAGACCAAGGTGCAAAGCCGCCATCTTGTATTCATAGTCCCCGAATACAATATACAGGTATGCAAGGGGTGGGGGGAGAGAGACGGCTGTGGGTGGGCTGAGGGGGAGAGAGACAGCTGGGGGGAGGGGGAGATAGACGGCTGGGGGGGGGAGAGGGGGAGAGAGACGGCTGGGGGGGTGGGGGGGAGAGGGGGAGAGAGACGGCTGTGGGGGAGAGGGGGAGAGAGACGGCTGTGGGGGAGAGGGGGAGAGAGACGGCTGGGGGGGAGAGGGGGAGAGAGATGGCTGGGGGGGAGAGAGACTGCTGGGGGGGGGAGAGGGGGAGAGAGATGGCTGGGGGGGGGGGGGGGGAGGAGAGGGGGAGAGAGACGGCTGGGGGGAGGGGGAGAGAGACGGCTGGGGGGGGGAGAGGGAGAGAGAGATGGCGGGGGGGGGAGGAGAGTGGGAGAGAGAAGGCTGGGGGGAGGGAGAGAGAGATGGCGGGGGGGGGGGGGAAGGAGAGGGGGAGAGAGACGGCTGGGGATGGGGAGAGAGACGGCTGGGGGGGGGGGGGCGGGGAGGGAGAAAGAGACGGCTGGGGGGGTGGTGGGGGAGAGAGACGACGGGGGTGGGGGTACGAGAGGGGGACGGCGGGGGGGGGGGGGGGGGGGGGAGAGAGACGGGGTGGATGTGATAATATACAGATAGATAGAGATGGGGGGGGGGGATGTGAGAGAGGAGAGAGGGAGAGAGACAGAGAGAGAAAGATATTTACCTCCTGAGAAGAATGCGCGCGCACCCGGACGATGCGCGCGCGCATGCGCAGTACGAAAAAACTGAAAATATCGATATTTCGGTATATCTCGATATGAGCCAACCGATATATCCATATCCGGAAAATTCCCATATCGCCGTTCCCTAATGTGAACTGGAGTCCTGCTCCGTCCTTGCGCCCATCATTGCGGCAGTAGAGATCACATTTCAAAGCTATGTGAAATTCAGCACTCAGAGGCATCTCAAACCCCTATACCGGCAGGATTTTTCAAGAGCACTGCAGATGTTGATTTACCTCAGTTCCTGTTAGGATCAGTAGATAAAATCAAGTTATAAATTTCTGAACCAAATATATCTAATTTCCAAGCAAATGACCAAGCAGTTAGATAGAAACAAAAAGAAAACATACATGGGCGAGAGTTGCACCAAATCAGGATTGAACCTTAACTGCTTTGAATGTTTTCTACAGTTGAATGTCAACAGGACTAGGGCTCTCCTGATTGGCTTGCGCTAGTGCCTCCGCACCTCAGGCATTATCCTCCATGGACACTCCACCTCACTGAGCCAGTTAGGAACCTAGGTGTCTTATTAGATCCACAACTCTCTGTTCTCCCCCACATCCACGCCGTGACCTGCATTCCCTTACCTCCGCAACATTACCTGACTTTGCCACTACCTCACCCCCCAGGCTCCTGAAACTCTCCTTCATGCTTTCATAACATCCAGACTCGATTATGCCAAAGCCCTGCTTGTCAGCCTTCCCAAATCCTCCCTCCATAGGCTGCAGATCATCCGTGTCCTCTCCCACACCAAGCTCCGCGACCCTATCTCCCTTATTCTTGCCTGACTCAATTGACTTCACATCATTCAGAGGATTCAAGACCCTTGTCCTCACCTTTAAAGCCCTCCATGGCTTTGCCCCACTCTACCTTGGTGATCTCCTCACTCTCTGCCAACTTGTCTGCTCCCTCCGCTCAGCAGACTCCGGGCCTGCTCCATGTCCCCCGACCTACCCACCTCACCATTGATCAGTGAGCCTTCAACCGCTCTGTCCCCAACCTTTGGAATTCCATCCAGCAAACCCTCCGCCTCGCCCCCTTCCTAGCCTCCTTTGTCCTGCCTCAATATCATCCTCTTCAACTGTGTCATCAGTCACCCCCCTTCCTCTCCACCCTCCCCTATCCCAACCCCAGCTCTGGTCCAAAACACTGACTGTCCAGCACCTCGGTATGTCATGCCGACTTGAAAGGCGCTATCCTATTGCAATTTTGTTGTTGTTATTGCTGTTGTTGAACCCAGCATTACGTGGGAAACTGAGCATCATATACCATGGAAGGTGAAAATACTTTGCACAATAAAATAATATTCCTCATCCAGGTAACTAGCTAACTTCACTGAATACCGAACATGTCAGGATCAGAATAGTGCATTGTTCAACAATTTTGCAACATGTCAAGATTGTCAAAGCCCCGTACTGGCAGCTGTGATGGGCTTTGAAGTAAATGTGTTTCAAATACGGTGCAGGGAAGCACGGGCAGATTGAGGAAAGGGAAATATTACCTTCTAATTAGTGTCTATACATATTCATTCAGCACAAAGCTTTACGGGTTAAGAAAAGCAGTTGCCAAAAACTACAATGGGCCAGTCAATAACCTACGGTCTCAAGAAGCACTCACACAAGAACACGATTGAATGAGCTGCTCTACTTTCAAATTATCTACCACACCACAAAAGGCACCATTTGGCCATCAGAATAATAAAGGAGATTGGAATAGAGTTGTGGCTCAGCTGGCTTATGCTGCACAGCATTGTCTTTTCATCCAATGGTACCTTGGATTTCAATTCAGTACACAGCTCAAAGTCCACCCCCCCCCACCCCCAACTCTCCCCCAATTGCGAAGTGTTGAAAGTCTTTTTTTTCTGCCACAGGCTGATTTAAAATAGCCATTTTCTCACAATACCCTTCTCTTTTGTTCAGCGTTGAACAGATGTGTCCCATAAATGGGTTCGAAGAAAATACACATAATCATTTCATTGCAACCAACCTAAGTACTAAGAAACCCAGAGAAGAATATGGTTCCCTTGAATTAATGCCAATTGCTTGTATTCTGGAGGTTTTACCCTCCGGTGAGTAACGGTAATCATCGTTTAGCGAGTGAGTCACAAGGGGCCGAGGTATGGTAACCGTGGCAACTGCAAAATATAACATTCCTAACACTAGCTGCTTTCTTTTTTAAATAAACACTCAATTTTCCCCACCAGATAAACACATCAGCACAGAACCCCCACCCCCCTCCCTCACACCACAACCTAAAATGAAGTACCCTATGACTTGCTTATGGAAATCAGATATGTCAGCACAGATTGGTCATAAAACCAAACATCTTCCTGGTTTCTATGGCTCAGTTTCATGTTGGAAAGTGGCTTCACTCACTATGATCCTGGAAGGACCATTGTATTAAATTGTATTTGCCCTCGACTGACGTGGGTTTGCCTTTCTCAATGTTATGCCCAGTTGAACTTACCAGAGAGCTGGTGTAGGTGGGGTCTGAGGTATCGTCCTGCAAGTAGCGAGAGAGGCCAAAGTCTGACACTTTGCACACCAGGTTGCTGTTCACCAGAATGTTTCGCGCGGCAAGATCTCGGTGGACGTAGTTCATTTCAGACAGGTACTTCATCCCTGCAGCGATGCCTCTCATCATTCCCACCAGCTGGATTACCGTGAACTGCCCGTCATTCTGCTGCGGAAAATAAAATATCCAACCCAAAAATTCAACCATGCCATCACCACAGATTCCTGAGAGGAACTTGTGGACATTTCAGTTTAATTACAATAGTAAACCTCATATTAGATTTTAGGGGAGATTCAGAAACCTCTGGTTACTGTATATTGTGAGGAGGAAGTATATGTCTTGTTCAGCAAGGTTTTTTTTTTAAAACAGTGGTGAGAAAGGACCTGTATCCAGCCAAACCCAGGGAAGTATATGATAGGCATACTCATCAATACTGCTGTATCTTCAGCAGTATCTCGTACACTCACTAACGTATACCATTGTACACTTACCATTAACTCATTGGTCACTGCATTCTCTCCAGGACTGCTGTGTGCTCATCAATAACACCGGATACTCACAAATACCACTGTGTACTTGACAACACATTGCTGTACATGTGCCAATACATTGTGTCCCAAAGTGCTGCACAGGATATTACTGTGAAATGAGGTGACTGGGCATTTGTGAACAATCAAAAACAATAACATGTAAGGAAGGCTGACAAGAGTTAATTGCGCACTCACAACCAAAATGCATCCTGAGAAAATCAACTGGTAACTTTCTGGAAATCGACAGTCCTCTCTGTGTGCCCAAAGCCCAGGGAAACATTGCCTTCGAAATAGGCATCAACTTCAGCATATTATTACCAACATTTTAAATGATTTAACTGCTGATTTGATGTGATGCCTAAACCTAACGATCAGGCACTTGCTGGAAACTGGGAAGCTGAGTGTCAGCTGTGGATTTATGAGAATTTGACAGACAGTCTGTCTTCCAGCTATGTGCTACATGACAAAGGAACCTGCTAGCTCTTAAAATGGAATAGTGATGTATTTCCATCCGATCTACCTGTCCAGTGGTCCACAGTGTACAACAATGCACAGGTGAAAAGGAAAAATGTGATTAACTACCCAGTAGACTACTTGTCCACTCTTCCCAACAGGGATTTGTCTCATGACATGTTTATGCCTCCAAGCCTCAATTTAGTACAAATTGGCATCAAGCTGTCTATCTCACTCAGTGAGGCACACAAGTGGTACAAATTTCATCTGGGTCTAGACTTATTCCATTACAGAACATTTCAGAGTGTTCAGAATTTGTCAAATGCTTTAATAGTCTTTAATCTTGAAGCCGTAAGTAGTTTTAAGAACTGAAGAAAACAAGCTCGAAAGCCGAATTCAACAATTTACCACATTTCTCACACTGTAAATCTGTGGAAACACTATTTCAGTGAGTGAATAGTAAATGTATGGAACAAGCTCTTCGGAGAAATAGTGGAAGCAGAAAGTGTTGATTCTTTAAAAGCAAACTAGAAAGATTTCTTTCAGAAAATAATAACTTGGGATACAGTACATAGTTTGGAACATGACTTATGCATTCAACTATCAGAATGGTGGAAGGCAAACTGGATGGACCTTGGGTCTTCTCTCGTCTAGCAATTCTTATGTTCAAGTAGTACAAAAACACTCTGTTTAGTTCGTAAACAAGATGCATTTGGAACCAAGCCCACGCATTCTAAACAATGCAAGCTGTTGAGCGCCATATAAGAAACACATCCCTAACATCTGGGAGATGCACATTTCGTCCCATTAACAAGAAATGTTAATATTTACCCTCAGGAATGAATCCAAAGCTCCGTTCTCCATAAACTCGGTAATGATCATGACGGGACGACTTTTTGTCACCACCCCTTCCAGGCGGATTATATTTGGGTGATCAAACTGCCCCATTATGCTCGCCTCACTCAAGAAATCTCTGCGCTGCTTCTCCGAGTAGGCAGCCTTCAAGGTTTTGATAGCGGCGTAGATTTCTCGCTTGCCAGGTAGCTTGAGTCGCCCCTTGTACACTTCTCCAAATTCCCCTGTGGGACGTAGAGGAGAGGTGTGAGCAGGTGGCAAGAGTAAGGAATTCAGCAGAGGGAGGCAGGAAATGCATTTCCAATTAGAATATAAATGGTCAAAGTACATTCCACACTGGAAAAATAAGCCAATCAATCCTACAGCATCTCAGCCCAACAAGATGTACCTGCTCCAATTACTTCCTCAATCTTCACACAAGAGACATCAATCTCCTTGGCAAACTCCCGAACGGCCTCATTTGGGTCCTCATAAGTGAATGGATCAATGTAGATCTTCATTCCGGGAGAACCTGGCGGGAAGAGACAGTGGGTATCAGTCAAGGCAGCTGCTGTGATGGCATTTTGATAAAGAAAGAAGCTGTTTTGCTGGAAGGACTTCCTATCTCTTTTAGCCGCTTGTAATGAATACCAAACCTCTGATCTGCTGGGAAAAATGTGGCACATCGATTCTCTAGTATGCAAGATAGAAGCAGAGAAGCGACTTAAAAATATGCCATTTATAGCACTACTGAAATGAGACACCTTGTGATTAATGAGTCGTTTGCCTTCATATATATATATATATTAAAAATATATATTCATCCTCACAGTAACAATGACTTTCCAATACCATTACAGAATAGCATGTGCTTTGTGAACAAAATTGCCGAAAGTATAAAAATTCCAGTGATGTGCACTGCTAAAGTACTTGAGTAAAATAGAAGGTTTTGCAACATCCGCCACAGAATACAAATCCTGGCCAGAATATTAGAATTCAAAGAGTTTGGGGGAAATCAGATATATTGTCAGTTCTGCTTTGGTTCACTCCCTTCCATCCTCCCCACCTGCACATTAACTGATATTTGCACACTTATCGCCACCTCATTACAACATCATTACAACTCAGTGACTGATGGGTCACGAATAGGGAGCGAAACTTAATTGCCCTGCTTAAATATTAATTCGCAAAATGTTTGAACATTGCTTGAAATATTAATTCTGCCCATTACATGCCGGCCTCAGTTTTCTCCTCTTAATGCAGTGACTGCATTAAAACGTGAGAGCTGAACGTCAGTCAAAGCTCCACTGGATCTGAGGGGCAGCATTGGATATTCTGATGCTGATATTCTGTTTCTGATCACCCGCCAGAGCATGCAAGATTTTTCTTTAGTGGAGCGTTTTAATACTCATTACAAAGTCATTGTTAAAATGACTCAAGCTGGTACCTGGGCTAAAGGATTAAGAAGATGGTGACAGTTACACCCCTACCCTTTCTCTCTCTCACACACTGTATGAAGTATTCTGGTAAGTGATAACAATAATGCTTGCATTTCATATAGCACTTTTTGCTTTTTCTAGATGTCTCAAAAGCGCTTTACAGAATATATTGTGAAGTGAATTGACTGTATTTGTAGGCGAAACATGGCAGCCAATTGTGCAAAGCAGTGTCGCACAAACAGTCATGGATTGAGTAACCAAATTCTTTTTTTGAGGGATTATTCTGATGATAGTATCACTATCATAGCATAGGAAAAGATGGGCAATGTTTCACCTTATTGTTAAAAGTAAACGAGTACACATACACACCGTGCCATTGGCAGCACAGTGCTTCAATCATATCTCCGCTGTAAGGTTCTTTCCTCCCAGTAGGTATGAATCGCCAGGGAAAATGCTTAGCCATGGGCGGCAATGGAATTCTGCTATTAATGGACCAATAATGAACATTGTGTTCAAAATATTCTGCAAGCTATTACCCCACCTTTTCCCTTCATTACATTCCAGGGGTCGAGGGGCGAAGGGAGGTGGGGGGGAGTGGGGTGAAAGGTTCAGATGCTCTATTGTTTCATCTCTTTCTTGGAGTTGGGTTAGGGTTTAGGTCCTGTAATCTGATCTAGAGTCTCAATAAAACCCACATTTCAAGCTGTAACACAATCCTTCTCGTGCATAATGAAACATTCATCAGAAGCTGTGCGATATAATATTGTGAACATTTTACTGTAAGAAGAGGAATCACACGTCACAGCAGCTTAGAAATTCCTCGCCGCTTCTTTATAAATTATTTGACACACTTTATTTCCCATTTCACGGTGCTACAGGCTAAGCTTGGATGTTGAGAAAGACAGGATTAGGTTACCTGCCTTCCCCCCCTCCGACACTGTGCTACTATAAAACAATAGGACCAGTCATCCCAATATGCGTGCTGGGTCATCTGCAACCCCCATTCATCCCCCTTTGAACCACACCCTAACTTTGGAGAATTTTCAAGTCTCACTTTCCAGGGTTACGCAAAGTGGCTTTTGTTTTCGACAGAAAAACTATAACTTCTTTATTTCTGTGCATCGTTCTCTGGAAGTAGGCAAACAAACACGATCCGCTCTTTATTTTGCAGTCACTACACTACCCAAGTCACTGCTCTTCACAGAAACCACCTTTGTGACGTTTCTAAATGATGAGGGGCTCTACAATGATGTGTAACTGATGATTATGTTTTTATAACCACACACAATGTCCCCCAGTGCGACATCAATCCATCGCTTTGAAGATGTCATAAAATCATTTTGCCTGCCTCCACATCGCAACAATTGTCTGCCACCATTTACGGAAGGTCTTTACACATAAACTCAAGATTACTATGAGAATATGTCGAATGTTGAGCTGTGTATTTTTAGATCAGTGTGATTAGCCAGCTGGCACCATCTGGGATTTTAACAACTTCCCATTAACAGTATGTTGTGTAAACATGAGCGCGATATAAACTGTTATACACATTACCATTTACTGGTAGTAATAGTCTTCTCTTCATTTACTCTGCAGAAAATAATTCACTCGATCTTCCTTGTAAAATGCTGCTGTACATCTGCACAGTTATTCCACAAATACGTCACTGCTTGCTTCATAGGCCACAGTCACCTAAAACATCCTTGCTCTGCCAACCTCAGGCAGATTAACACATGTCCCTAGCATTTTCCCTTGCTTTTACAAAGCATTCAAGTTGAATTGTTTTTTCTTTCAAGACAGTAAATCACTTGGAAAACCCCCACCAAACTCCTTAATATATCTTTGTCCCCCCCAACCCCCCTTCCTTTACTAGTATTTATGATTGTCAAGGTAGTAGGTAATAGTGCTGGAGTTTGCAAGTCTCTTTCTATACCGAGCACAGAAAAACTCACACTACACTGAAGCAAAAGTGTAACCTCACCACCATCTGCCGATTCCAGCGATTATCAACTTGTGTTACACCGTTGTGATTTGATGCTGTGCGTCTGTCCTGTTTAGAAAGGGTTTGAGCCTGAGTGGATATATTTTATGGAAGACTATCACAGCCAGCAGGGAAAAGAACCTCACATTCCAGATTTCAACCATGATCCCCTTCAGGAGAAGCCTTCTCATCTATATCCAGGAATGACTAGAATATTAATCCCCAGTCAAAGCAATGGAAACAGTCACTGACTGAAAAATCTGGTCTCCACAGGGGAACAAATAAACTGTGGATTTTAACAAGTAGGTTTTATAAATGTATATGGGAGATCTGTTTTAGCTAATTCTGTGCTTTGCATGTCAATTTGGCATTGCATCTGCTGCCAAGACAAATCTATGGAAATGGTTTCAGTCGAGCATCAATTTTCAACACTCCAGAATAAATGCTGATGAGTCAAATCTTTTTTGGTTTCCGATCAGATTCACTCCTTGAAACTTTAACACTTTGGGCTCTTCAACTTTAAAAACACTAGTTAGCATTCAGTGACGGTGAGCAAACGTCTGCACATTAAGAGTTAGCACAGAGCTCCGCTCAGGCAAGTGATTCAGAATGGGAAATCTAAATCAGGCTTCCTGCTCTAAATAGGCTGACTGCTCGAAGCAACAGCTACTCACTTCAAACAATATAAACTTTTGAGCATGGGGTAGTTCAGGGTAGTGGGATTGATAGCACAATGTGTACTGAGAGCTGGTGAAGACTCAATGGTTCATATAAATTCTAAGTTGCAGGTTTCTACAATTCTATGAAACTAGCCACAAAAAGGGATTGAGCGCTTTGCACTGAAAATAGTCCTTGATAGAAATTTATCTTTTAAAATAGTCCTGGAAATAAATAACCCTCTGGTTTGGATTCTGGTGCCGAAATGGTGCTCGGTATGCCAAAAGTATGTTGAATCGTTCTCGTTTCTGATGGGTTTATGGAGGACACTTACCGCGACCTGTGCTGTAATGCTGAAGTTTATCACTGTACACTGCTTCCTTCCCATATGCTCGCTTCCTGTCCCAGAAAGAAACACACACAAGTGAGTCCTCTCGGTTGCTGAAGGTGCGCTGTATGGGGAGACTTCGGGGAGAGAAAAAAATTACAATAATAACTCAAGCATTTAAAAATGCCCCCTCAAATCTGTCTGATAACTAAATCTGCAATGTGAGCAGTGATCAATTCTGGTGTTGTTTTTAAGACAAAGGAACAACAATAAAACAAAAGTCTGCAATGTGATACAGTGGCCACCAGACCAGCGATGTTTAGGTTGTAACCTGAGGCAGATCATCTCAATAGAAGTGATATGAGGGAAAACTAGTGTGGCCTCGGTGTCCTGGGGATAGTGAGCAGAGGGATTTGTGGCGTAGTGTGGTCATTGGGTAAGGTAGGGAATGGGTTAATTTATGATGCCATTTCCAATGTCAAATAAGCCGTCCACAGGTTCACACATGAAATTAGGTGCTGAAGGTAGCTGGAGCTTGTGCAACTGAACCTTGGTGCTAAAATCTGCCTCAAGAGGAATAAAAAATTGGGGGATGAATTAGCCTCAGACAAAGGCCACCTCAATGATTAATTCAAACTAATGGATCGGAGGCATTTCTACTCAAGAGACCTGCACCATGAAGGGTTTGGGGTTCAAAAGGTAACCAAAAGCGTGCTTTGCTTATCTCAAGGAAAGATTACAAGTCCTTTGCCATTCACAGCGTACAACACATTGACAGTGTGCTTTACTACAAAAGTCAGACGAGTTTCCATAAAGACCTGCTGCAGACGATGGAGACGGCGACGAGTGAGACGATGAAGACCACGCCTGCCGCGGCAGAGCCCGCGATCAGCGGCAACTGCTCCCTTAGGTCAGACTTGTAGTCATCTGAGGAGAGAGAAAAAACGGCAAAGGTCTCTCCGGTGAACTTGACCAAATAATCGATAAGGAAACAAATTAAAGGAAGGAACTTTCCAATTACACTGAAAGCTCCAATTCTATCATTTCAAGCCCACTTTGCACTGATTAACCTTTAACATAAAATGCACGACAAACGTTCCTCCGTACTGCCGGTGGCTCGGCATTCCCAGATAGTCCACGCCCTCCACTTGCACATGTCATTTTACAGGAGTTTACGATCACATTAACTCGTTAGGTGATGCATTTCTTTTTCTGCTTTTATAACATATATAACTACCCTTTATTCTGATCTCCAACCGTATATAACTGCCTTCTCATCACATCCTTCAGAATGCAAAATGTTCCTTTAACAATCAATAACTTGGAAAACTTTCATTGCAGTTAGCCTCAGCAACAGCATAGCAATAAATAAACAGTGCTTGTCAGTGAGTGCTGGGCTCCCACTTATAATAATAATGACTCAGGAAAACTGAGGGGTTGGGGGGAGGGGGGGAGGAAGATTGAAATGACTATATAAATCACTCTAGTCTCAGAATGCTCCCAGACATCTTTTAACGGCTATATATTTTTCATCTGATAAAAAACAACTTCCACATTATCCCAGAAGGTAACTCCTACAAAATAAAGAAACAATGTTTCTGCATTGATGACCTGTTGATTTCCTGTTGCTAAAAAACTCCTCATATTACATATTGTGTTCTATGACGGTTCCCTGCTATACCATCACCCCAATATTGGTCTTCACAGGGGTGTGTTTTGGATCTATATGGGATTAACAGAAATTATTCAAAGGATTCTGATCGTTTTTATTGCTTGGGAAAGGATAGCTTAACAGCAGTGCAAAGATAAAGCACATCTAAGAGGAGTTAATGATCAATCAGTGACCTTCACCGCTAATACGGTCTCGGAGAATGTTGTACAGCTTTAATACAAACCAGCTCTGCCTCATTAATCTGTTGGTAGTATTGTAATGCCTGCAGAATTCAATTGAAAGAAGTTTATCTACTGCATGTTAGGGTCTCTAGTCTTTGTCAGTTACAGATAGGGAGGATTTTTTGTACATTACGATTCCTGCTTATTTGTTACCTATATTTTATTTCTTCTCCTTGCAATGAAATAAATGACAAAGGTTCACACTCTGTGCGCAAATTACTCACTTTCTACCAACTGCAGCTACTTATTTTTCCCCCAATCACTTTACTCTAAAATCTAAATGTATTACAGTATTACCACCCACTCCTCTTCATTTATTGTGAAGAAAACTGTGGGGGTCTGTTTGCAAAAAGAAACAAACAAATGAATATGTTCAGAGCATTTTCCTGGAGGCAACAACCAGCAATTTTCTTCTTTGATGTACAATATCCAGAGATTTTTCATTTGATAATAAGACTTTAGACGTGTAGAAAGATAAATCGATTGCCTCCATAGGTTAGATTTAGGGTTAAATGGAAAAATCACCTGACTTCCACGTGAATCTATTAAGCTCGGCACAAACCAAATCCACTGAATCACATGCACAGATATCACCTCCACGTTTCAAAACACTCCGCATCTCTCTAGTCCAAGAGGTTGGTGGAGGTTGCTAAAGTTCCAGTAACTTACCTTCAGTTTTGCCATAATGCCCCCCTCAATTTGAGCAGGATATAAAGGTTAACTCAGGCACCATTACTCACAACACTGAGTAAGAAACACAGGTTTGATTCCTTGGCTAGTTGAACATTGCCTCTAGCAGATACCTTGCTGCAGCAAATTGTGGAAAACTGGCTTACATCAAGGCCAGGAGTTAGACAATTTCAAGCCTCAGGTGCCTTTTGTTAACGTGGTAGGTTTATAGAATTGAATATGTGCTGAGTTAGTAGTTACAATTGGCAGTCACACCCCTAATCTAGGGAAGAGGGAGAAAAGAGCCAGCATTTCTGCTCCTGATTGCCATCATGTGAGCTCTGCTGCAAAAGGTAGATATATGTAATTGCAAAGATAGGATTGAGATTGGCTGCTACGTTCTCCCCACTGCCATCCTGCACTCACTCTCTCGGATCACGCCCACAGTGGGAACCAGAAGGCAGTCAACGCTAGTTGAATTGTGCCCCAGAATTAATTCTGGCCTTTCACGTGTGGGGAGCTTCACAGGATTTACTGTAAAGTGTCATGACTGTGTTCTTTGTAAGTGAACATGGCAGCAATTTGTGTACAGCAATCTCCAACAAACAGCCATAAAGTGAATTTGCAGTTTTATCTGGGAGATCACTGGCAGGACATTGGGAGATGTTCCCTCTCTAAAGGGAGAAAGTGAAGAATGTTTTCATTCTTGTTTAAAAAGAAGCCATGAATGAGTGGGGAGGGTTTTGTTTTGACATTTACGTCATGGCTGGAGCAGATTTATGGGCCGGCCTGCGATACCTTTTTACTCAGTATGAAGATTGAAAGGCTGAGAGCAGCCTCCAGTTACTGCCAATCCCGATAAGCGGCAAGATAATGACAAATAACTTCATTATCACAATGGAAAAATGGTACCTTTTAATTGAGGGGCAGGGACCTGGTTTAGTTAAAAACAAACGGATATTGAGAAAACCACAAGAAATGATACAAGGAGTTTGGTGTTGTTCAGGAAGTTTGATGCTGTGTCTTCAAACTAGATCCTGAGTGTTTGCAAATAAGTGTGAATAGATTACCAGTAATGGCTTAATCTAATGGATTAATGTGTTAATGGCTAGACTCGCCCCTTAAAATGTCGCTTAAAACAAAGGGGAAAGGAGCGCAGTTATTTTCAGACAGCACCAAGTGAAAGAACCGTCTGCAAATAGCTGTGTTAGTGTGTGGAGCACTGCATTGTCACTTTAAAAGATAAAAGCCGCGAAAATCCTCATGCGGATTAAAAGAGCAGGCACTTCGAAAGGCACATGGGGCAAGACAGTGCACTTCACCAAAGGCACTTGCTGCACTCAAAAGCACAAGGAAAGGACAAAAGCATGCGATCAGGCCACCGAGCACTCTGTCTGTACACAGCTGATGAAGGAATTAGCCTAATCCAGTTAATGAAGAGCTTTGCTGCTACTGTAATCTTTTTTCCTCAGCGGCATAGCTTACCATCTGTCAGTGTCTGGAAGCACATTTTCCCGCTGTATTTGCCATAACCAGCTACAGTCCGGGCTCGAACCTGCAGCACATAGACAACACCAGGCCGTAGCCCATCGATTCGCACCGTGTTTGTCTGGCTCTTCACCACTGAAGAATTATATTCATTTTGGTCCTGCAAGCCAAGGAAATAAATTATTATATGGGAGTCAAAAATAATAATAATGATACTTGCATTTGATATAGCGCCTTATCATGTCTTTGAGGTGTCACGAAGCACTACTCAGAATATATTGCAAAGTAAATTGACTGTATATTTCTGTTTTGCAAAAACAGAAAAACTCTTGAATTCTATTCAAACCGTGATTAATTTAATCAAACTGAAAAATAAGCTAAGCTGCTGACTATCCCCAGTGTTTTCACAAGGTGGATAAGAATGAAACACAATGCAGAGAGTTAATCACACATCAAACCTAGCGGCAGTTTGAAATGACATCTGTCTCAATGTCGTACTGTAGATATCCATTCAAGACCTTTAAATAAAGTCCTCGACTCTCTAAGAGTCAAACAAAACTTTCTCCTACACGTGTGTGTGCGCGCGTGGGGGTGGATGGGGGCCATTAAGAATAAATATGAAATGAAAGATGAAACCTAGAGACAAAAAATTCTAAGTGTCGTGACTTTGATTTCTCTTTCTTATGGGAAAATCTCATTTTAAGCATGCATCGTCAATTTCACCCCATTAAATGTCAAAGGCATTATTAAACATGTTGACCTGGCAGACAAGTTAGTCCTCAAAGACACACAAAAAAAGCGCTTTCAAATGAACAACACTCCATCTGGATTGGAAGAAAAGCTAGTCCATGAAGCATAGAAACCAAAATGCAATATCCAATTACCAGTGCGTTGATAGGGCTTGGAATCCCTTAATAACGGGCATTTTAAGTCATTACATAGACTGTGGAGCAGGTACAATTACCTCCCTGTCTGCTAGACATCAAAAGAAGTAGCCAGGATTTTTTTTTGACAGTAAAATTTAAGGGAAAGCAATGCATTCTAAGGGGTGGAAAAACACTCTGGATGTGGCCAAATCAATACTCTCATTCTTCTGTAAAAGGAAAAGTCAATGCACATAAAATTGGATTTCAGCTACAAAAGTCAATATTTCACTTATACTGTAATTTCAGAGCTGTTCAGCAGCGCAGTCTTTCCCTTGTGGATTCATGTGTACAATGAGAAATACGTCTGGAATTCATTTATTATAACATGGCCCTGGTGGCATCATGTGGCTCCAAGAAGGGAGATCGCGAGGCTCCTCCTCTCCCATATTTTCTCCCCTTTTGTTCTGTAGGCACTGGCTCAAACTGGTGTTTGATACCTGGACTGGACATCCTTTGGCTACTTCACCCAAGTGGACATTTGTCATTCTATGAGCCTAGACATTGAGTAGGTCATCTCTGCCACCAAGAACGGAGGGGAAGACAGAAAACATCACAACCAAATCTTACCCTATCCTCAATAACTGCGCCTACATACACAGCTTCCACAGGGGGTCACAGCAGAATGATCCGTGCTTGAATTTGCACATTAATTTATATAGTAAGAATAACCTTACATTTGGTACAGTGCAAGCCATGAGGACACCTCAAAGCGCTTCACAGGATATACTGTAAAGTGTAGTGACCGTTTGTTTTGTGGCTGATTGTTTTTGCTTTACAATTAGACCAACATTATTTGAAAAATGTAAACTTATAAAAATTGTAAGTGTGCACGGTCTGATCTGATGTGAGGCGTGCTCACTCCACCTGGGCCTGGCATTTACATTATGTGCCAAACTTGTCCTCGCAGCACAGATGCTTGCAGATTATATTATTGCAGTGTAAAACAATCTGCTGAGGATGTCTGGCTGGGTCAAAACAGATCAAAGCATCAGGTTAACACAAACATCGAATTCCAAAAATCAATTACCACTTGTGTTTAAGCTCACTTCAAACCCTAGGCATTTCACACTAACTACTCATTGAATTATACAGACTGTGATTTAAAACAACAATTCTAAAGCCAAGAACCAACATGAAACTCTCAATCCCCCCCCACCCCACCCCTCTCCCCCACACACACTTCTTGAAATAATTTTCCAACTTCTGACCAATGTTCTTTTCATTCTTTAGTTTTCCACCAGGAATGAGTTCAGATTTATTCAGATCGGAGACTTCAGGACTTGAAAGCAAAAACGTGCGTGAAATTTCCAAAGCTCAAGTATGGCTGCCCCAGGGACCTCCTTTGCATACAATGCATTCCATTCACCTGCCCACTAACCAATGGAGCCAAGCAGAGATGGAGGAATTGGGCTTACGGAGCCTAATATGGGAGAGGAGGAGAGCTGAAGAGGGCTGGATTGTCTGAAGTACTCCCATGTGTCTGGGTAACTGAGGTTGTAACACAACCTACACATTACACTGTGCTAGTTATCATCTCCAAATGTAACAGCATGCAATATTAATGCTGTAAATATGATCTGCTGCTTTTACTGATTGCTTCAAAAAAATACTTGGGGTATAGTGGAAGTAGTGAATCATTTTGTTTGGCAAGAGGAAAAGCTAAAACAAGCTTCAGCCAGCGTCCATTTGGAAACCATGCAAACTGTACGTAAGCAAAGCCATCGCCAACCCTTAAAACACAGTGCGGAAAGAGAACGGCTGTCTTTGCCTCTTGCCTACCTTTTCGTAGTATCGAATCTCATAATCCAGGATGATCCCATTTGGTTGCTCTGGTTGCGGCCACGACAGAGTGATGCTGTGCATCGTGGAGCTCACCTGATGCATAATGGGAACAGTGGAGGGAGCTGCGGGAAACAGAAGTGGACAGAATAAGTCTCTCACCTGGCGAATCTACACATCTACGCTCCAAGCCTGCTGCACTTGTGTGTAGGCATTCGATTAAAAATGACCAGGAATCCTCGAGTCTCCCATAAATTCAACTTGCAAAGAGGTGGCAAAAGCGTTTCAAGTTAATGGCTCAGTGAAAAATCAAATGATATCAAAATACATCAGGAGTGTGTGATGGGGAGGGGTGAGAGTAGTAAGAGAAATTAATCTCTTGAGCCTGTAGTTCAATTCACACAAATATGAGCTATTGATTCAGGCTCTAATTTCTACCTCGACAGAGGAGTTGGATCCGCTGGGAAATACAGTTCAGCAAAGTCTAAATAGCTTTTCAGGAAACATTTGGAACTGGCTCCCATTAAAGTCAGTTGAATGCTTTGTGCATTAAGTTAGTGCATTCACATTTAATTGTGTCCCACTATTTGGCAAACTACCTTGCACTGAGACTACAAACAAAAGTTATTAATTTGTAAAATAAATAAAGAGGGGGCGCCGGTGTACACCTGCCTCTATATGAGGATACGACAGTCACAGCCAATATACTTTCTGATCATGCACTTTGTTTCATTCCACATTGAACAGTTTTCTTCTTTTTAAATGAGACAAGTTGATAAATGGTTCTATATCCCAACCTTCCAATGATGCTCCCATTAGAAATCCCACCACAGATTTCATGGCAGGTTTTCAAGCGAATTTTGGTTAATGGTTATTAACCATTGGAGAAATGGTTATTGTAGGAATCAGCTGAAATGCACCACTCTACTGTAGGTTCCAGTTTTGCAATACTCATAATAAAGCCTCCCATTTTGCTAGATCACATCGCAAAATGGCCAATTTCTCATGTATCGCTTGCTGTTACATTTGTAGGTCCTCGGACTGCTTTGTAAGATGAATTCTATTCATTTAAGAAGTTATATGATGAATGATTTACCCTGCTTGGTGCAGTTTGTTCCTTGCCTACTAGTTAATGTAAAGTGAAGCAACGACGCACAATTCGAATGAAATATAAAGGGAAAGTGCCATGACACTGTGATTGGAAAACCTTTTCCAAGAATAAGGGCAGTTACGTGACCGAAGTTACACTGCAATTCTGTTCGTCTCAAGGCTCACAATGTTCCTTGTCACATTGAAAAGAAAACTGGGCTTCAATGCAATAAATGGATTGCCATGATTCCACGGCTTATTACAGTTTCAAAAAAAATACAATAGGTTAACACATAGCTATACATTAGTGTCCTGGGCACAATTATACAGAGGTCATTCCTGATGCTACTGACGATTCAGAAGTTTAAAGAAGTGGAATTATATAACCAGCTCAATCTTAACTGAGAAAGGAATGGAAGCAGATCCCCATTTTGCCCCATGCACAACATCAATGTACTGCAAAAGAGAATCCTCCTCCAACGTCTTTCCTCCCACCTCAACCTTCAAGGCACAGTCCTTGACTGGTTCCATTCCTACCTGACCCACCGCCTACATTTTGTATCTTCCAATGGTTTCTCCTCAAACCCTCGCACAGTTTTTCATGGCGTCCCTCAGGGCTCTGTCCTCGGCCCCATCCTTTTCACCATTTATACGCTCCCTCTGGGCGATGTCATCCACAAACATGGGGTAAATTTCCACATGTATGCGGACGACACCCAATTGTACCTCTCAGCCTCATCCCTCAACCCCCAGACCATCGATGTTCTGACAGCATGTCTGTCCGACATCGAGTCCTGGACGAGGGACAACTTCCTCCAATTGAACGTGAGCAAGACCGAGGCCCTCCTGATCGGCTCAAGCCAGCGCCTCCGCACATCGGGCGCTGCCAGCCTCAACATCCAAGGCTGTACTCTCCACCTCACAAAGCCAATCAGGAACCTCGGCATCACGTTCGAACCCAATCTCTCCTTCCTCCCCCACATCCGTGCCTTGACCGGCACCGCTAATTTCCACCTGCGCAACATTGCCAGGCTCCGCAACTATTTTACCCCCCGCGCTGCCGAAACACTCGTGCACGCGTACATCACCTCACGGCTGGACTACGGAAACTCTCTCCTCGTCGGCCTCCCCAGTTCCTCCATTCACAGGCTGCAGGTCATCCAAAACTCTGCAGCCCGTGTACTATCCCGCACCCGCCTCCGCGACCACATAACCCCCACCCTCGCCCGTCTCCACTGGCTCCCCATCCTCCAGAGGATCGAGTTCAAGATCCTCGTCCTCACCTTCAAGGCCTTACACGGCCTTGCCCCGCCCTATTTAACTGACTTAACCCCCTACAAGCCCACCCGGACCCTCCGTTCAGCAGGACTTGGCCTGCTCCAAGCCCCCCGCCCGAACCGCCCCACCATCGGAGGCCAGGCCTTCAGTTTTTCTGCTCCCACCCTATGGAATACCATCTCCCAATCCCTCCGCCTTGTTTCCTCCCTTTCCTCTTTCAAGGCCGGTTTGAAGACTTTCCTTTTCGACCGTGCCTTTTGTTCCCCCTCGAACTTTTCGACCTCCCCTACGTGTTTCACCGCTTCCCGAACACTCCCCTCCCAGCTCGGGTCACACGCCTCCTGTGCAGCGCCTTGGGACGTCCTCCCGACGTGAAAGGCGCTTTATAAGTTTAAGTTGTTGTTGTTGTTGTTATCTTCTCTTCTGATTACTTTGTGCTGGTCTCTGCTCAGTGCACAGCTGGAATTGCTATCAATGGTCAGATTTAGACCAATTACCAGGTTATTAAGATTGTAATCCAGTGTGAAATTGACGGGTGTAGGCTGGAATCTCACTGATCAGGGGAATGGTGCATACATTAGCACCCGCTCAAGACAACTGCATATTCCACGGCATATTTCATATTTTATGAAGAAGATCTCATGAGGAAGCCAGGCTTTTGCCAAATAGAAAATAACTGACTTTATGTCTATCTTTTTTTAAACAAAATTATTTCTAAAATAAGATTTGAAAGGCATAGTGTATTTAGGAAAAATGCATGTTTCCTAAATCATTTTATTTTCTCCAAATTTTTCTGGCCAGCAGTCGCCTTTCCAATTTCTGACAGGGTAGAGATTGTATGTGCAGATTGTGGCACAATCCCAATATGTTCCCGGTATTGAAATCCACCTCTAAATTGTTACAGTAATAACCACTCCTTGGTTTTCCTTTGAACTTCACTTCACGCTTAGACATCAGCTAAACTGGATAACCCTTATTTGTTCCTTGATAAATAGTGGCTTGCAAATGTCTTTCTCCCACTTGAGTTTTAAAGGTGAGACAACTGCTGTTTCACCACTGGCAAAATTTAGTACCACCTAATGTTGTCTTGCACAATATTAATCCCTGAGGGGTAAAGGCTTTGGGTAAAGATGAGAGCCATGCAGCAGAGTATATCTCCAGCACACACACTCTGAAAATGCCAGTATATTAATGGTTTAGCATGATAGTTCCGTTGAATTGAAGATCCTTGTCCTCACCCTCAAGGCAACTCACGGCCTGGCCCCCGCCTATCTCTCTGACCTGTTGTCTCCCTATCAGCCTGCCCGTCCCCTCCGCTCAGCAAGCTCTGACCTGCTCCACGTCCACCGCCCTAACCGCCCCACCATCAGTGGCCGGGCTTTTAGCCTCTCCGCTTTCACACTGCGGAACTCCACCCCGCAATCCCTTCGCCTCACTTCCTCTCTTTCCTCCTTCAAGGCCGGTCTCAAGACCTTCCTCTTCGACCCCTAACTCTTCCCCCTTTCCTACTCTCCTTCCCCTTCCCCTTCCCCTTCACCCGCTGCTCGGGTTCCGACCTAACTGTTCAGCGCTTTGGGACGTCCTCCTGACGTGAAGGGCGCTCTATAAATGTAATTTTGTTGTTGTCGATACTTATTCATCGACTTGTACTGTAGGAATGAATTTAGACTGTAAATGTTAGAATGTAAATGTTGATTTTTCTAAATCTGTTTCTATGCTGGAGCATCCACATGAAACTTTGCCAATTTAAAAGCCAATTGTGCTTAGAATGGGGTAGATGTGGACTTATTGTCTTCATAAGAGTATTGGCCAAACGTTTTCCTTCCTTTGTTTGCCAACTCTTACCAAATGCATAATAGCAGCAAGATGATGCACAGACCTCAAGATTTTCCTGCAAATGGAAACAATGTTATTGGGCAAATCCACATAAATGTCTTAGCACTATGTGCACCCCTGAATAATTGGTTTCAAAATCAGAAAGAGCATTTATCCTGGTTCCCCACTGAAGTGTGTCTCTCTAGAGACCAGAAAACGTCTTTGCAGATATATAGAGTAACACTCAGCTGGGTCATAAATAAGATGTTGATCACTAACATTAGTATGCTTTTCATTACATACTTAATGTGAATAATATGATTGCTCATGTTAACAATGCCACTCCCAGTAAAAACCACAGGCTGATCAAACTCACCCAAAGGTTTACACAGAGCAAATGGGGCTGCGGATTTGTCCTTATACAACAATGCCCTGGTCTAAAAAGCAACTCCTAAAGATTTATCGTCCTGGCCTTTGTTATTGGAAATTCTCATACAGAACTATACACTGTATTCAAGGAGAGGTTCTTCACCAGGAATACAGGTAAACCTCTATTTACGATAGGGTTGCGTTCCTGAAAAACTGTATGTATATCGAAATGGCCTATTTGCGTTCTTTTCACAAAATTTGCAGACCTTAAACCCACTAAATAACACACAAAACCACACAACATAACACAAATTAACACACATAGGCAAGAAGGGGTACTTTGGGTAACTGTACAGTATTGTACTTTAATACTGGCAAACTTTAATACAGTACACTACTGGCATACTTTAATACTGGCAGTGAGACAATGGTAGTGGCACTTGCAGCTTCCCCACTCATCTTGATGTTGTGGAGCCCATAAGCGTCTTTTAAATCTTTGAAACCACCCTCTGCTAGCACTGAAAGATGGTAGCATTGAGCCGTCTCTTTCCTGATCATTCAACTCCCTGAACAATGATTTTGCTTTCTCTTGGATAACCAAGGTGTTGAGTGGTATATTACACTGGTTCTGATCCTCAATCCAGACACTCAGCATTCTTTCCATGCTTTCCATCACATCATTCCTATGTTTTGCTAATCTGCTTGCACTTGTAGCTGTAACACACCTTGAACTTGCCAGTATATTGTCCTTATTCTGTTTTATAGTAGCCACTGTCGATCTAGCTAGCCCTGAAGGCCCCCCGACATCCATACCTTTTTCACAAGAATTAATGCGCTTTATCACCTTCAATTTGGTATTTAAAGTGATGACTTTGTGGGGTTTCTGGCCTCTAGCGGTATTACCGCTGCTCATTTCACTCACTGCTGTCTCTTCCCGACTTGCTACAATCGCTGTAGAGGCCCTAAATTGCTGGAAGTTGCTCAGGAGTGTTCGTAAATTACTGTAATACTGACGTGGTGTCGCTTCAAAATCAGCCGGCTTTTAAACAATGACGTGGTGACATGCTATTGGCCAGTTCAAATGCTTGGATTTTCCTGCAACCATGGTCAAAAATGATGCGCGAAATGCAACCGCGATATTCAAAATATATACTGCGCATGCGCCAAAAATTTTGGGTCCTTAAAACGAATCCAAGTGTCGTATATCGATCAAAAGGTGTTAAAAAATGATGGTCCTTCAATCGAAATGTTCTAAATAGAAGCGTCGTAAATTGAGGCATATCTGTACATTTAAAAAGAACACTGTGAGCTTTTTAAAGACTTCACTTGCAGCAACTACCCAAATTCATATAGAGTGTTTACACTATGGATGTGGAAAGGGAATTGTGTTGAGGGAAATGGAGAAATATTTCAATTGTGAAAATAAAAATAAGTTTGATGGAAAAGCTAAGAAGGATATGGTACCGGAGAGATCTCTTATAAGTGCCTTCACGCATATGTGTGGATTCAGGCTGCCAGTCACTCCTTTGTCCCTGGAGACAGTTTTACGCAAATGCAGGCAAACATTGACAGTGTTGTCTGTGTGGACCTGGTTGATTTACATTATACAGTCTTGGGTCATAGTCAATCTAGTTAAGATTCTACTCCAGAACAAACATCGAAGTGCACCAAACGGTTTCTATTGGCACACTTCAGAACAAACATTCTGATTTTTGTCAGTCCATTAAAAGGCCACTAAAAATGCTTGGTGTAAACCTTACTTGGGTCTAGATTTATTTGATTTATGTAACATTTTATACTGTCCAGAATTTGGCAAATTGTTGAGTTCAGCCTTAACTTTGATGTGAGTTTTGCATAATGATTAAAAGAAATGTAACAAAAAACTTGCTTCAAAATTACTTTTTAAAAATGCCAATTTTTTAATGCTATAATGTTACATAAATAGGTGGGATTTCTCCAGAGTGGTGTCATGTTGGGTGCAGGCTGAAGCTAGAATCTGCATTTGATGATTATATATACACAGGTAGCCCTCCCCAACCGTGGGGATACGTTCCTGAAAACCTCAGTGGTTGGTAAATACAGGGCCCTATGGGAAACATGGGGATAGGGGGAGTAAGTTTGGGAGCATTGGCTGCCAGGACCTGCAGACGCGGAGAGAGAGAGAAAGAGAAATCAACTGAAATTTACCTCAATCCTAAAAGAGAAGCGACATCTCGCTGGTTGATTGCGACATCGCAACTGGGTCCTAGCGCCAGACGCTAGTGTTAGTGTTAAAACTGTGGATAAGCAAAGGTTAAGCAGGAACCATTGCGTGGTTAGCAAAGGTTGTCGCATTTAGCAAACCATGGGTAAGTGAGTTTAGCGGTTGACGAGGCCGCGGTTGGGATGGGGTACCTGTTCACTGTATTATATTGGCTGCTCACTTATGGTAGAGAAAGTTTGCCATGAGTTCTTGTGACATGACATTCCCGCCTTCTGTCTAAGGCACCGCAATGCCAACAGAATGTTAATACTGTCGAGCCCTCATCTGTTCCTTGGATTTTATAGAATCATAGAGATCAAAATGATCCAATACTGTACTCAAAACCATTCCACTCCAATGAGATAGTTTAATTGTTTAATTTTATATAATTATCTCCCCCTGCCCCCCACTCTCTCTAATGTCTGAAAAATGCCAAAACAAGGTTGAAAATGCAGTGAGATGCCATATTGCTTTTCTACTCAGTTTGTCCTGTCTTGGACCCAGGTAGCAAACTCAACAACCAATGCCACAGTGGGAAGACACTGAACAACAGCTAGAGGCCATCCTACAGGAAAGCAGAACAAGAAGACGAGAGGGTTGGTCTCTTTCTCAAGAGAGATAGTAAAAGTAAAATTGTCTTTCAAAAAGAAAATGAAGTCAGGGTCAGCAGCCGGAAGAGATTTAAACCCGTTGTGACTTATTGCTTAATATTGCCTGTAATGTACTTGTTCTATTTATTCAATTCATTCATCCAGGCATGTGAGAGATACTGATGCATAAACTGTGAAGACACATGGTAAACATCTATGACCCTTCCGTCACATTAGTCCCCAAAACCTGTCCTCTATGTTCCAGCTGAACTATTCCCAGTGCCCCCCACCCATCTCCCCCCAGTCTGTTTCTTATTGGAAAGAGACTGCCATTGGCACCAGCTTGCTGTTGACATGTGAATGTTGCTGATGTCGTGTTACAGCAACCTCTGCACTGTGGCTGAAACCTAATCTTTGAAACTGCTTGTCATCCCCAAGCAATACACATCACGATGACTGCACTTGATGTTGTGTCGTTCATTAGACACAGTCAGACCTGGCTCATGTTCATTCTCAAGGGATTCAATGGTGTTTGCTTGTGGTGCAGGGCGGAGGGAAAGGTGTATGTGAAGTAAAGAACCTATATTTCGATAGTGCCGTTGGTTTAAATATTTGATCGATAAGTTCTGTAAATCAAGGAGTATCTAGCCAGTCTAGTCAGAACCTGGTCCAGGAGATAAGAGGCAGTTGGGTGGGACCCATAATTGAACAGTTTTTGTTTGGTCTGTAGGAGGAGCAGGTTTTATGGTCCAATCCGCCTTTTATTGTTCCATTCTTTTTTATATAGCCCATGAGAAGCCATATCTATAATTGTCAGTTTGAATTCAGTTTGTTGCTATGCTGTTGATTAATAGCATACACACATATAAAGGTTTTTGTTTGAATGTCAGTAATTTTGTTGGAAGCGATGGCAGAGCCTAGGTGTGTGTCATCTACTGTAGCCTTGAAGGTCAGACCAGATTTTGTCTGTTAAATCCAGGGAGTGTGAAATATCCCACAGTGTGGGATGGTTAGGAGGCCAACAACTAAAGACAGGGAAATGTTAAAAACAAACGTCACAATCAGAGGTCTAACTGTATCTGTATCGTATCTTGTTGTCAAGTCCCAATCCTAGAAACGGTTTGATATTTCCATATTTGCATGAGAGGTATGCACAGTGCAGTCATCTGTGATTGCATCATTCGCCACAGACTAATCAAGGTTGCTCATAACACACAACAGGGAGGTGCTGCACACTGAAAGCTACTGGAGCTACATTTAAATAAGATGAGATCCAATGTGATCCCAACTCAATGGGAGCTCTAGATAGTTAGCATTTAGTCTTAAGCACAGATTTCATTCATGCAACACAATCCCTGAGAATAATTGACACACATAGAACATACCTGCTATATGTTTGTTCCCTGCACTCCCATTCCATTGCTAAAAATAGGCAGGAGCTTAGCTGAAGCTCCAATACCTGCAAGTTTAGCACACTTTGATAATACGTGTTTATAACAAAATATATATATAGTGCACCCCCCACCACCAATCTCATTGGAACAAAGTTGGGTTACCTCATAGCACAGCTGAACACTTGGGAGAAGCGAAACAGACTCAATCAAATCCAAATATTACAAAGGTTCAGGAATGCCTCTGTTATTTCCACAATATTCATTCATGGAACACTGTCACCCTCTATTGCACTATTTTCTTGTTTGCTGTCTGAGGGTCTGCAATTCATTGTTCTTTACATGGCCTGAGGTTTCTGAGTAAACCGCGGGTGTCAGCGATTCGGGAATGTGAGAGGATGTACACGAACCTGATAACATTTCACTTGAACTGCCTCAGTGAGCAATTAAAAAATGGCTCCAGATTAGTTGAAAATGAGTTAAAGATGCGCATCACAATTGCTAAATAACTGGGACAATCCATTCTTACTTTCAAATAAAACAGAACATTATGATGAAAATTAAAACCAGAGCTTCTCTTCCACCCCCCCCCCCGCCCTCACCACTCCCTGCCGACTAAGCGTGTTTCGCCATTGTGCAGTCAAGCTGCGTAGGCTTGATGTGGCTTGCTCGCCAGGCTGTCTCGAGTTAACTGGTTTCAGATGGGGTGGCACAATGGAAATGGTTCCCGTTCTTGATTGCTCTTCAGGCACCCCTGGGAAAGCTCAGGCGCATGGTGTCGTGTGTGGACCGGATTGCTGTGAGGCTGCCAATGCTCCAAGTGATCAAATAGCCTGCTAAACACTCACTGTCAAGGGTCACACATGGATAGTGGCCACTTGGGCAAAGTGCTGGAGGGGATCTAACACCTGTGAAACCGTACCAAGTGGATAGAAAAGGAATCAAACACCTTCAGGAGATGGAAATCTGACAGGGTGGAGGGAAGGGGGAGGTGGAGGAAAAGCAGGGAGCACGGGGGTGACTTCATGAATAACTGCATTGTGCTTAGTCTCAACACTCGGAAAACTCGGACTGTTAGGCACAGTTTTCTGACTCACAGAATGCAGAAACGGCTTGGGTTGGGACCACTCACTGGCAGGAAACCCAGTCAATGAGTATCATATATCACACACACAATACTGTGTCAACAAATAATAAGAAGCGGACAAAAGAATGTTGAAATATCCAAATGGACCAAACTACAAGAATGGGCTCCTGACAGCTCGGAGGGATAGGGTTCCTTTTCTTCCGTCCGTGATTACACAACGCAAGCACACAGACTTAAGCAAGTTTAATCAATTACGTGCCTGGTAAATGGTGGCTTGAAGCATCACATATGACTTATTGTTGAAGCACATCTCAAGCCTTCTTGCTTCCTTCCTTTTATCTTTCACTCTTGCCAGGGTTTTTTACTCGCAAACATCCCCTGTTAAAAAGCTTTGTGGCTGACACTCTACATCCTAGAGACGTTGCCACAGTCATCAAAATATCAGGCACTACAAAGCAGTAGCCTTTTGTCAAGGACTCTCACAATGGCAGTCACTGAAATACATTCAAAGGAATGCAGTTTTGTTGCAGGTTTAGCATGACTTTCGCTTGGCTTCAAAGTGCCGATGTTTGAAGTAAACCTGTTTATTGGGTGTTGACTGAGTTTGTGAGAAGATTCAGATGATCTCAGAGCACAGCGATGACATTTCTGAGTGGCTGAGCATCAATAACGAATGAGCTCAACTTGGGTGGTATGAAGTCATTGCTTTTAACATGGGTTGTGACTCCAATCTTGTCCAGCCCAAATTGGTTCATGTCTTGTCAGCCAGTCAATGGGGTGACAGTCTAGAAATCTTAACTGTGGAAATATTTCGACTGGTTCTGTCAGGTTTGCAAAAAGCTCAGAACAAAAAGAATTACTACTGACTCATGAGGAAATGCCAGAGAACTGCATTGCTGCCAAGACACAACCTGAAGTAATAAAGGATTTGAGGGATTCTTTTTTTCCCACAAATTCACTTTTACCTCTGGAACCTGGTTTGAATCCAGCTTAAGCTGATGGAATGGAAATTTCCTTCCTCTGCAGTTTGTTCGATCAGTAAGGACATTAAGAAAATAGGTCTGCTTTCTTTGGGTTCCATTTTCCACTGTGCTCGGACAGGCTTACGGCACATAACTGTCCAGAAATTGGCACTGATTAAGGATCTCTACAAGATTAGTTTCTGGTCAAGTCTCATGAGGCCTCCAGGTTCAGGCAGAATGGCTTGCTCTCTGGAGATGTTTATGGAGGCGTGAAATCCCAAAGTTGTGTCAAGATGGAAAATTATCGCTACAATTTAAAAAAACAGACCGTCAAGGGCTGTTCGGTGGCAAGGAACTGAAAGTCAGCCCACAGCACAGGCCAAAGTTGCTTCCAGTGACTTTGCTAAAGGATCGCACTTTATACTTTTAAAGGTCCAACAATCCTCTTAGAGAAAATGCTACAGGATGTGGCAGTTCAAAGCTTCACATGATCCATCTATTTCCCGTTACCAGCAGACAACGAGTGAGTGAGCGAGCTGTTGCGAAATGGAGAAAATTTAACAATAAAGATCCTTGCAATTGATATCCACAAAAAGGCAGCCCTAACCAAAATGTCTCTATTGTTTGTTAAGCAATACCGTGGCATGAAAACTGTCAAAAGAAACTGTCTTCTTGTCCGTTGCCGCGCATGCTAACAACCTAATATTAACAATCTGTCTCTCTCCTAGTTTCTAAATGGAATTTTTTTCCTAAACAAACACTTTCTCGTGAAGTTCATTGCTTCATTGCCAGATTAATACAACTACTTTACCACTTTTGTATAGCAAGCAAGATTATTAGCAATGTGAATCTCAAAGCATTTCACTGTAAAATGATGCCACCTGCAGCACACAACCAGAAACATTAGGGTACAATTTCCCAATTATTCTGTGTTCCAGTTTTTCTGGTCAGCCTGTGCCCAACATAAACAGAATCCCCGAACCATCCTTAAGAGTATGGAATACCACCCACTGTTCAACAAGTCCATAATTTGCCCTCCTTCCCATAGCCAGGAACGCTGCTTTTTGAGGGGGGAGGAAGAGGAGGATATAATGAGGGGTACATAGACCCAGACTACCAGACTCCAAAACACTGGAATTTAACAAGCCCAAACTTGTACAGTTTACGAATGCAAATCACAGGTAAACGTTCACAGCTTGTCAAGACCATGGCTACCTTTCCTTAGAACGGAACAGGAAATCACTTCTGAAACTTGTCAAGGGTAGAAAAACTGTTTTCAATAATATCCTTTTAGTTAAAGAAAACATGGAAGTTGTGAAGAGTTCCACAACACGGACGTATATACACACATATACTGTCTTTCTCAGATTAATGCCAAACTATAATCAGCATTCATATTTTACTCTGTATATAATAGCAGGACATCAAAATTTATCACTCAACTCTGGATGCTGAGTGATTTTGACCCAGATTTTGTCCTGCCCAGCTTGAAAGGTTTATCTTTTATGCCTACAGCTGGAGAGAGGTACATACTGGTCAACGCTTGAGATTTTCACTAACCTTCCCACCTTCTGGTCCATGTCAATAATCATTATTTTAACCTGTGTATTAAAGCTGCCTCCTTGCATTTGTGCAAAGTTGAGGCAAACATTCCTGATGGATTAAACAACTTAATTACTCTAATTGATTTGTTTCCCAGAAATGCCAATTTGAATTAGATCTTAGGACTCTAGCAACGTCCACCCGCCCTTCCCAAGAAGTCAAGTAACAAATAAGTACATTGTACGGACACTTTTAACACATATGCCCTCTTCACATGGCCTCACTGCTCGTTCATTTGCTTCAAACCCCATAATAATGAGTTTTTCTTTTGAAAATTTCTCTTCAAATTTCAAAAACTTATTTTTTTTAAAAAAATGATGAATGCCAGCTTGAGAGGGAGCAGACCTAGTGTAAATATCGGTGATTAATGTAGTCTGCTCGTGTGCTGGAGAGCTTGGTGACTACATGGCTCCAAATGGGTAGATGATCCCAGAGTATTTGAGGGGCTGCTCCAAAAAAGAAAAATCTCTCTCTGCCTTTCAATCTAAATATTTTTACAGTAAGTAAGGTCACAGCATGAACTGCAGCCTGTTTCAGTACTTGGGTGGATTACATTCGTGTGTGCCCTTCGACAAATTCTTCAAAGCACGGTAATCTGCTAGGAAAGTACAGAGTCGTTTGATGCTGAGAAAATGCTGTTCCTATCTGGTGCATTGGTAGGAATCAGCGTTCTTCTGTTTTTGCTGTGGCACAGTGAGTAGCACGGATTTCACCTTTGGCCAACTGGGAATATACTCAGCCTAGCGCAAGGGATGAAATGGCCCCACCCGTTCTCTCACTTGACTGTAGGAATACTGGTTTCTGAAGAAGACCTGAAGTGGACCACAGCAAGAAGAATCACACGAGTTACAACCATGTGTCACTATGGCAATGGAACTCTGCCAACTTAATGGTACCCTCACCGATTATTCCATGACCTCCTTTCCTCACCCTACATGCTTCCAAAGTAAAATGAAGAAACTTCTGACTTGAATCAGTTGAACCATACTATGTTGATGCACATTTGGTCTGTGGCTATACATACAGATTTACACATACTAAACAGCACAAAAACAGGCCATTCGGCCCAACCAGTCCATGTCGGGTGTTTGTACTCCACATGAGTTTCCACCTACTCCTTATTCCCTAGCCTCTTATTCCCCCGTTGTGAAAGTCTAGCATCCTCTCGAATTCATCTTTACTATCTGATTCAATCACCGCTTCAGGCAGCGAGTTTCGCAATCTCAGTCTTGAGAAAGTTTCCTTTGGAGTCCCTGATCTTTATCTTATACATTTGCCCCCGGTTCCAAACTCCCCACAGAGTGGTGACAACCTATTTATTCTAACCTAATCAAACTCTTTTATAATTTTATAGAATTTATAATACCTCAATTAGGGGCCTCGCTTAAACTTCTTTTGTCTCATGAATAAAGGCCTAACATGCCTAGTCTATCCTGATATCAGTCACCTGCCAGCCCTGTGTAAACCTACTGTGTATTGTTTTCATCAATTATTTATATATATGTGCTGGGACCATTTTGAATTCAAGAAATCAAAAAATGGTTTGCAACATATCTTTTAATATCAAAATGCCCTATGGTATCCTGGGAGATAGGTCCAATAGTACTGAAATAAACCAATTTTTGAAATTCATTCCGTGTACATTCGAATAGAATTACACTGATGCATCAAACTATTAAAGCCAGGACTGTCCAGATAGATTTGTCCATGAAGAAATATGTTTCGAATGATTCTACCCAAAGCACAACTCCAAAGAACCGAGATTCCATCTTCAACCTGGACAGGGTTCTGCCTTTCAGTCTGTGGAAACGTGTGGTGCATGAACAATTATAATGCATGTCCTCTCATGACTGAGCACAGCGTATCTGCACAATTAATTGAGAATAGTTGGCTAGCATGCAAAATACAACACCGATTTCCTTATGCCTGCTCTTTCCCTCTGGACACTTTGCACTCCGCACACTGAGCCTTACAGTTAATGCTCCTTGTGCATGAAGAATTAGGAGAGAATTAAACATAGGATCTTCTGTGTGTGAAACGGACACAGAGAAAAATAGAAGCATATGTTGGGCATGTGTAAGACACGGGGATGGGCCCTTCAAAGTTAATGGAAAATCCCATTCTAAGCTCACATTACCAAGTTCAGTATATATACTGACCAGTAGAGAATAAGATGCCATGGTCGGGAAATTTATTGCCAGTCGATAAACACCTCTATAGTTGCTCCTAGTGGATTATTCTGCTTCATTTCCCCCACGTACAAAATTTGTTTACATTGCCTTAACATTATTCTACTCCATTCAGCAGGTTTGCTGGAAAATCAACAACAACAACAAAATGACATTTGTATAGTGACTTTCACATTGGCTCGATGTCCCAAGGTGCTTCCAGCACATCAGAAATTTTCCTGTACAGGTTCTTAATCCACGCTTTAGGACAGCAGTGATTAAAACTGATTCCCTGATATTTGGCTTTATGACCATACGCTCATATGTCCAGGGCTTGAGGTTTACCTTGATTGGTTTGCAGAGATAAGCAACAGATGCACTTCCAAACCACAACTCAACTGGAACGGATATGTGTAAGTATCCGTAGCTGTCGGCGGGAGAGTGGTGGCCAGAATTAGTGAATGAGGTGGCTGCATTCCTCCAGGGAGAGAATTCACAGAGGCTTTGAATACTGTTAACCACGATGATGGGTTTCCATATTCGTCAGACCAGAGAGTCCAGCTAAACCAATTTGCATCAGTTCATTTCCAATTACACCTGGACGAAAGGCTCGAGAAATTCGAAACATGCTGCTGGCCATTTTTTTTATGATTGACTGAACCTGCTCCATAGTTTCCCAGTAACAGGACTCCTGAAGTGGGCTTCTGCTTCCAATTACAAGACAAGAGGAGCTGAATGCAAAGCTGAATTCAAACACAGGGATTTTGTTTTAAAAACAGGAAAAATATTCATTGAGCAATCGCAGAGACATTGAACCTGAGCAGCCCACATTCTGCAATAATAAGGCACAAAGGGTATTCATCAGCACATACCTTAACACCATCTCCTGTCAATCTCGCTAAATTTTAAATCAAAGCGTGAAAATAATGCATAAACTGCAACTTGCTTAGCATATATGTATTTCACGGAAGGCTTGAGAGGGGAGGGTGGTGGGGTGGGGGAGAGATAAGAAATATGTTTTTATGTAGAAAGAATATCAAAACAGAAGTTGCAGGTTACTCAGCATCTGACAAAGAAAGAGGTTAATTGGGATTTTTCAGCCAAATCATTTCTGTTCTAATGAAGGGTCAGACGCAGAATATGACCTTTCTGTCCCTTTCAGGTAGTGATTGACTATTGTGCATTGGCAGCTATTTCTGGTTTTATTCCAGCGCCTTGGGACGTCCTCCCGACGTGAAAGGCGCTCTATAAATGTAAATTGTTGTTGTTGTTGTTATTTCAGATTTCTGGCATTCACGATTTGTCTTTACTTTTATGACTTAAATGAGTCCCTGTTTAAGACGCTTTAAAAGCTTTGAACAATTAGAATAATGTAATAATAATTATTCTTACATTTTAAACAGCACTTTCCACACTTGGAGGACTTCATGGCATATATTGTAAAGAGCAGTGATGACATGTTTTGCAGCAAACAGCAGTTGAACAAAGTAACGGTGAAAGAATTTGGTGTAGGACTGGAAGGAGGAAAGAAAGCCATCTTTTTGTGCAAATTATGTATCATCTAACGCATGACAATAGAGTCTTCATGAGTCACATTGAGCAAAATGCTGAACCATATCAGAACAAACTCCGACATGTGATCAATGCTGTATGGCTGGGCTCCTTTTTTTTTGAGGGGGAGGCAGTGGGGGGAAAGAGAAAAAAAATTACAAAGCAAAATTCCAGCCTGTGAACTTTAACCCAGTGTCAAAGATGTGTATTCCATCAAGTAATGCCGTTAAGATTCTGAGTGGAATTACTTTTCAGAGGAAGCCATTAGAAAAGTAATAGTTTTCCAATAAAGACTCATGGAAGCATGGCGAGTGTGAGATGCTATGACTTGATCGAGACTATAGAGGCATTGATGTGTGAGCGCGCCATTTAAAGGATCAGTGCCTTTTCAAACATTTCCTGTTGCATTAAGGTTATTGAAATCTGCCACGAAGAGAGGGGTCTTTAAATGAGAGCGCTTGATTCTTTCACACGGTACCATCCCGGACTATATAAATGGAAGGTTTATTCCCAATGAGAACAATCAAATGCAGTTGAAATATTTCTTTTGGGGCAGAGAGAAAAATGAGCCAGCATTTAAAGAATGGGGATCATGGCTCGAAAAGCTGGAGAGTGGATGAAACACATAAAGAGCCACAATAGGTCATCCTGATAGACCACCCTTTTTTTTTTAAACTCGCCTTACCTCACACCACTAAGGCACATTTAGAGATGGTTAGTGGAAAATAATTAATTTCCAGGATACTTCATGCGTTCTCTTCCAACCTGGATATTTTCAAACCCGAATTCAAATAATCGCCAGATTTTCACTTAAATGGGATCAGTTGTGAAATCAGAAATTAAATCTATGGCCACGCTGCTAACAAACACACAGCCAGATAGCCCAGAAAGGGCTATCTTGTTTACAGCTGTCAATAAGGCAGGAGGACGAATAATTTATATGCAGCCTAAACCCCTTGACATTTTCATCGACTCTGAAGTGATGACTGTGGAAGGCGACATCTATAATTATATTAATGACCGTTTTAAACGCTGAGCTAACTCCACGCTGCTCTGTTGCTCACGCTGACAGAAGCGGGCTGCCTTTGTTATCCTATGTTGGATTTTTTTTTGCTAAGCATTACTGAGCTGAATAGAGAAGCTCTATTATAGAAGATGCCACAAACCTTGACCACCAACACCACCCGGTGATCTCACTTCTGGTACAGCGAGCGGCAATTTTCATCCTGAGATCAAAGTGAAGCACCAATCAGCACCTAACAATACTATGGTATTGATATAGGCAACTGAGCAATTACTAAGCCACAAAGCCAGGCTTTTGAAATGGACACACTCAAAAAAAAACTTGTTTCTCTGAATCGCCATCCACACATTACAAAACCCACGATGCTTCGCATCAGTGGAGTGTTCACTCTTCCAAGAATTATCCAATAGTAAGGTTGCAGTGCTAGGTACTGTGCTGTAAGTAACACATTTTATTCTGCATTATCTCCTGAAATTGAAGTATAATTCTGATCCTTTGGACTCAGACAAACTGAAGGATTTAGACGACTATCATGTTGTACTTTCAATGTTAAATGTTACTATGTTACATGCTTATGTGTTGTATATATGTTGCTAGTTATTTGCCGTAATCCTTAGTGGACTAGACATCGTTGTCAGACTAAGATTAGGGATAGGGTGATAAGTTGTGATTCGCAATGTAAATATACAGCTTAAGATTTCCCATCTGAAAAACAGGGCTCCTGCCAGGCAAGCCGCAAGGTACAGTTGGCGTTGTGCTGCTCTGATAGTTGACAGGCCTAACCCCAGAGTCACAGAACAAGGGCTAGTTGTACGTGATTCCCCACACACAGCAGATGTGGCCAGACTATTCTTTCAGGCTAAACTCAACTTAAAAAGAGAGGGACAAATATAATTTTAAAATAAAGAATATAGGAATATATTTTCTCATTCTACTCAGATGGAGGCAGACGTCTTAGACTGGGAAGACTGATAATGAACCATTGACATACTGGGGAAGTGACCTATTTTTGTAAGTAGTACGAATGAACATTATACAAAATCGATGAGGTTAAGTCACCACTTGCTGCCCATGGCTAAGTCCTGTAAATGTCAGCATCTTGACTTACAGCAAATGCCATTGGAGCTATAGAACATGTCTGAAAATGCCAGAAACTTGCGCACCATTCTTTATGGTAAAGCAGGGTACAATGTTGCATTGTAGAGAGGAACGCAGGGAGCTTGCATCATGAGACTGACATGCAGAGCATATTTCATGTTATTTACTAAAATAAATCTTTTGAATTCACTCTGGGAGATATCATTTTTCCACAAAGAGTAACAAGAGCATAAAAGGCTCTTTCACTACAGTATAGTGAGGCTTACAGTAAACCTTGGAAGAATCCAGTGGTCAGGACCGCAATTCACAATCAAAGATGACATCATGCGATACCATATTAATCACTCACACTTCACAGATGGGAATGTTAAATATACAAAGTCTGTCACGCTGAGTTCCGAGGGCAGCTCGAGGCTATTCTTTTGCTTTCTCAAATTCTCTTACAGAATTATGCTGGTGAGAGATTTTACTGGGAGGCTTTTTGATTAAAAAAAATAAAGAAAATCGTCTGCATTCATAGTACACTGTGCACCATGAGATATCTCAACATGACACTGTATTTAACACTGTGAGGGAGCTGTATTACCATCAACAGTACTTAACCCAACAGTTTCAGCATCCTATAATTTCCACTCTGCACGTAGCTATATACATTTCATACACAATATACATTAAAAGTCAATTTATCCGTCACCCGATCAACCGTAACTTCCGTATATCTGGCATCGCAAAAAAACGGTCCGCATTCGATTAACCAACATTTATCCGGAAAAATGCATTACATTTTTTCTTTTTGCGCTTTCAGCCAAATATCCAGCAGGCGCTTTAACCGGCATTGGCCAGGTCCCGAGGGTGCCAGATAAACGGACTTTTACTATATATATATATATTTATTTATAGAGCTTAACAACTGCCTCTAACAGTATCAATTTGCCTTACAAATTAACCTGCTGGCTGCTGAGAATCGCTGAAAAAGACCTGAAAATCCAAAATCGCCAACAACCCAGCAAAAGCAATGTCCCCAGACATTCATTATTGAGACACAAGTGACCAATTATTGGGACTCAAGTAAGAGAGGATTATGAAAAAAAAGGCAGAAATAGTATCACTTTGGATGGAACTAAAAGATGGTAACAGTGGTAAACTATTTTTGTGGGTTTGCTGCAAATCTATAAGCCAGGGTTAAAGTCTCAATCTGGAACTGTGGTATGAGAGAAAGAAGGTGACCAGTAAGGGACCAGAGTGTGCAATTGGTGTGCAATTGAAGGAAGGTAAATACAGAACAAATCTACAGGAATACTGTTTCAAAGACCGAGTAGTAAATCTGTGGAAGAGGCTCCTTAGGGAGACAGATGGTTGAAGCAGGAAGTTGATTCCTTCAATCACAGATTAGTTTTCTTTTAGCAGTTGACATTCTGAAATATACTACATAGGTAGTTTGGGAAAACAACAACAACACAATTACACTTATATAGCGCCTTTCACATCAGGAGCATGTCCCAAGACGCTGAGACATATGTGCATGCGATTGCCAGGAAAGTGGAAGGCAAACTAGACGGACTTTTTTCATCCAGCGTTCCTTATGTTCTTATATCCTTCACATCCACCAGGAGTCAGGAGCAGCGTTTTGCAATGTGATCACTATGTCACACAACGCATTTTGACCCCAATTTGCTTTGGCCAGCAAACGTGGCATGATTTTGTGCTTTCCTACAGTAGACTGGTAATCCAGCAGGGGTTGTGATCAACCTAGATTATAATCACCCTCAAAGGGTCACTTGTTAGACCCTGCGCTGTCTGTCAAAAATCTGATAGGAAAAGGTACACCTTCTGCAAGGGAGTAGGTTTGTTTATTGGAACTCCGTTGGTAATAGTCACCTTGAAAGTGTTACAAAAGCGCACAAGCAAATTCTAGGCTTTTTGCTTGGAAATACATGGGAGGTTGACCAAGAAACAATAGAGAAAGATAACATTGACAAAACAAAGACAAGCTTCACCTTTAGAATACAGGTAAGGAATATGTGTTAGGGGAGTTGCAACAGGGACAAATGTTTTGGACCTGTTTGTAGTTGAATCTTTCCAAACGATGAATCTGAGGAATGCAAAGTGCTACTGTTTAACAACAACAACAAACAAAATGACATTTGTAGAGCGCCATTCACGTCGGGAGGACAACCGACAAGTTTACGACCAACAACCTGAATAACTGCGGTCAATGGAGGTTACCGTGGTAACAGAAGTGAGCTGGCTCATCAAAGTGCTTCTATACCCAGCACAGTGAGCTCCACAATCACACAGGGCCAGACAGTGCTGTCACCTGGCTTTGTGTGGATACTAGAAAGTGGCCTCAGTCAGAGAAAATGATGCGCACTCTCTGGTTCACCCAGGCCCATCATCTGCATCAAAATCTAACTCATCATTTACAGAAAACTAACAAAATGTCATCCAACAAAATACAAAGCCTAGCGATTATGGAAATTACATGACTATACATAGCGGTGATTGTGTTGTCCATGGATTCTATGATAGAAATTTTCACCAGCTCACTCTTGGATTTAAAAATTCAACAAATTCCTCAATTTGTAGTCCTGTGCATTGGCTAATTTTCAAGGCGAGATTGGTTTTGTTAAGAGAAACAGGCTAAGTGCACTATACAATGCTGCAATTCAGCTTTGTAAAATGTTATTTAAAATAAAGTGGATTCTCTTCAGCCAGGAAACAAAGAGATTACTCCACTTCATTTTAAAGGACTTGGATTCCCCAAAATAAAATAAACAGAACTGTATAATGATAATAATAATATAATAATCCATGCATTTAATATAGTGCCTTTCATGTTAGGAGGATGTCTCAAAGTGCTCCACAGATTATAGTGTAAAATGTAGCGACTGCATTTGTTGGCAAACACTGCAGCCCGATACCCACGGCAATATCCCACAAACAGCCGAGAAGGTATTTTAAGCTATTCAAAGCCATATCTGAAAAATCTGCATTTGGTATTCCCATGTTGTATTCCCGGATGACAACAACAACTTGGATTTATATAGCGCCCTCCACGCTGAACGGCATCTCAGAGCACTTCCCAATAATGGATCCTGGGGCTGAGCCAGGGGGAGGGGGAAGAAAGTGACCGAAAGCGCGGTCGAAAAGAAAGGTCTTTAGCCGAGACCTGAAAATCGGGCGAGGTGAAGGAAGTGAGTTCCAGAGCCTCTAGGATTAGTGGCTGAAGGCACGGCCGCCGATGGTGGAGTGGAACATGTGAGTTGGATAAGGGTCTCCAAAACAGCTAGGTTATCTGACAACCAAAGAAACCCAGCCTTAATTTTAAAGTTAGGGGTGTTCAGCTGTCTGGGTGTGAAAAACACAATTAATGTCCACAGATACAGATTATCTCTCAGTGCTCCCGAGCGAAGGCTAATGTGGCAGCCTTGACAAAGGATAACAAGATGAAACCAGGGTGCACATGTCAACAGTGCGCCCTGCTTTCATCTTGTTATCCTTTGTCAAGGCTGCCACATCAGCCTTCCCCCTGGAGCACAGAGCATTGCTGGGTGTTGGCAGATTGGTGTTAGGTGTGGTGGTGGGGGGGTGTGGTGGTTCGGGAGTCATTGCTGAGAGGTGCGCTGCTTGTGTCACGAGGGAAGAAAAGTCACTCACCGGCCTGGTTGGTGGTCACATTGACGGATACGTGTTGCGGGGAGTAGGAACTTTTGCTGGAGACTCCGTTCACCGCCTGGATCTCAAACGTGTATGGGGTATGGGCCCAGAGACTGCTGATGAAGACTCGGGTCTCAGTCAGCCCCAGTTGGCGTGGCACAAACTCCACATTGTCGTCACACCGGGTGCAGGACCTGCGGTTCCCACTGCACTTCTTGCAGACGATGTTGTACATGACGTCATCCCGGCCACCAACGTCGCGGGGCGGGTGCCACTCCAGGATAATGGAGGTTTCATTCACACTGGATATCACGTTGCGTGGGCCCGAAGGAACACCTAGAAGGCAAAGTTAGCCAACGTAAAACATCCCTGTGGTTAATCATCAACGTTAAACATTGTGGAGTCCTGCAGCTGCGTGGTTATTACAGCGCCAGCCTTACAAGTGAGAGAACTTGAGTTCAATTCCCGGCCGGGTGAAAGGTTGGGCAAATTTGCTTAATCCCCACACCTCTGATTATCCGCCAGTAAGTAGGAACCCGGTTGTTCATCAATTGGTGGATCGCTTTTTAAAAATAAATAAATAATAATAATAACAAATTTGGTCACTCAATCCACAACTGTTTGTGGGACATTGCTGTATGCAATAGGCAGCCGCATTGAGCCCATAAAATGTAATAATTATCCTTGCATTTGATGTAGCGCTTTAAAGTCTTCTAGACATCAAAGTACAGTAATAGCCCGTTTATCCGGCACCCTCGGGACCTGGCCAATGCCGTTTAAAGCGTCTGCCGGATATTTGGCCCAAAACACACAAAACATTTTTTTTTCTAAGAAAGCATTTTTCCGGATAAATTCCAGTTAATTGAATGCAGACTTTTTTTTTGAGGTGCCGGTTATACGGAAGTTATGGTTGATCGTGTGCCGGATAAACGAGCTTTTACTGTATTTCACAAAATATACTGTAAAGGTGAATTGACTGTAATTTGTGGCAGCAAATTGCACACAGCAGTGTCCCACAAACCATTGTGGATTGAAATGACAAATTTATAATTGTTTTTGCTTTTCCAAGGGATTATTATTGGGTGTGTGGGGTAAGGAACCTTGCGCAAGGTTTTGCCCTGCCAGGAATTGAACCCAGATCTCCAGCTTCTAAGGTGGGTGCTCTAACCACTGAGCTATAGGACTCCACAGACCATTCACTTTCCAGCACATTGTGTGAAGTGCTTTGAGATGTCTTGGAAGATGTGATAAAGCACTGTATCAAATGCAAGTTCATTCTTCAGTTACAATTCTTAATCAGATCTGGGAAGTCATACTCAAAGCATAGTATTCCTTTCAAACACTGTTCTGATTTTAACATTGCTAATAATAATCCTTGCATTTGTTCTAGTGCATTTCATTTCTGAGAGGATTTCTCGAAGCCCACATTTTTTCTGTGAAGTGCAGCGATTACGTTTTTAACGCAGCAGCCAATTTGCATACAGTAACGTCCCACAAACAGCCAATGTGTGTGTCAGAATATTCATGGGTCAGTGGCAGCAAATTGGGCATCTGTTTGGAGGCTCCTGCTGGATCTGATTCTACTGGTACTGAACTCAGTCAGCCACAGAGACTCCTCTCAATCCTCACTTCCCCTCTACCCTCAATTTTCAGCATTCACGCTCAAATTAATCCCTTCTTTTTTTCTCCCTCGTTTATTTGTTTCTGGGCAAAACAAAGATTTTTTTTGTGTGAAAAGTGCTTTGCCTATGCGTAATTTTGGCTTTTTGTCTGCAGATTAGTCTCAATGCTCTATTCTGTTTATTGCAATCGCCCCTCCCATCTGCTTAATGACACCAACATGGGGGCTTGGAGGATCTCGGCTCCAGAAGTAAAAAGCAAAAACAAAATCGGAGATTCTAACTTGCTGCAGAAACTCAAGGCTGGACGGATTATTTATTTCTCTTTTCTAAATTATTTGGACGAGAGAGCTCGTTCTCCACAGTGACGCTGCCACCTGGATTTCCAGGCGAGGAGGGGAGTCTCTGTGACTGACTGGGTTCAGTACCACAGGAATCGAATCCAGCAGGAGCTCTCCAAACAGATGCCCAATTTGCTGCCAGTGACCCGTGAATATTCTGACACACAAAAGGCTCCTGAAATCGAGAGAGATGTAAAATAAAACTCTGTGTGAAATGCAGGGCCCATACAGTCATGAAAATGGGAGCAATTATCCCTCTCTCCCCCTCCAAAAAAAAATAACCTCTCTTGAATATTTTGATTGCACAGGCCCAGCGGGTAATTTGAGTGAAACATTATGCAGCACCACGTCTCCAAAAAAACACTCTCTCTTTTGTTAACTCCCAGGCATGGTAGGTTTTGTTGAAACTACTATCATGTAGGCTCTACTTTTCAATGTACCTTAGTTTCATTAAATGGTGCAAGTTTTATTTCTATATTTATATACATATATATTATAAAATAATTCCCATCCTCTCTCTTTTGCCTTGTCTCTGTCTCATACTGAGAGGAGGAATTTGGGATAAAGCAAGTGTCCCATGTTGTGAGAAGATGAAGTACAATTCTTTCTCCTCGCTTTCCCACAACCCGCTCACAATTTGCACTCACGACTCTCTGCGCCCCACTGAGGCAAATGCTGTTGTGATCTTGTGATCATCTCCCCACTCATGAGAACTCTCTGACCCACTATTGTGACACAGCGCCATATAAATAACAGGCAGAGATGGTGAGATTTCCCAATGCCTGACGTTTCTCAAACCCAACAGTTTCCGCAACGTTCCTATTTATCTGGTAACTCGAGCACTTGAAGCGTTCAGAAAGTTAATTTCATGTTGAAATATTTTAAGCTAAATACAGACGGATAAACAAAATGGATAATAGAAATGGTGGTACATTTTATTATTAATCGATTAGTACTAATTTGATTTTGTCTTTAATTTATTGTTATTTCCAGTCCATGTATATGCAGCCTTGTACAAATCCTGGCTTTGTTACAAACAGTGATAAATTATCCATCCACTCCTCAAAACTCTATTAAAATATGGGTTGAATCCAGATCAAACATTGGTTGGTGCTAGACTGTCTCAGATGGGACACTCCAAGAGGAACATGCAATGAATGCCTACTGATCACATTAGTCACTCGGGGTTTACATTAGAGGGCACACAATGTGGATTTGGTGGGCAGATCTAGAGAGCCAGGGAATAAAGAGGAAAATTCATCAAGTGTTCAGACCGCCTTCAAACTAATGTCATCACAAAGCCTCTCCAGATGCTGGAATGGGGGTACATTCCACACTAGCATCAAAGGTGAAATTCCTGCAATTTTACATCTGATTCAGCCTCTGATTAGCTGAATAAAATTGACTGCTCCACAAGTTACAAGAGGAGGTCACAGCAGCGACGACTGTGTCCTGGGGATTAATTCAATAAAAAAAAGGAATTTAATATACGCTGCCTAATTAGTTAATGTATTAATTTTTGAAGTTTTCTGTGAAGTCTGGAGAATCAGATAGCCGACCCGATGACATCTGGGGATCTGGAAGAGTCGCATCCCTCACGAGGTATGAAGGCTCCAGGCCTCCGAGACATGAATCAACCTGACACAGCGAATCCAAAAGCAACAGCGGCGAGGAGAGTAGAAAGCCTTCAGTTCCTGAGAGACCCTCTTTAGGGAGAGGGGAGCTGTCTATCGATACCTGCAGACCTGCGATAGCATTAACTGAAAAATTTCCAGTTGCACGTTACCAGCTGAGATTTTCCCCTCTCAGATTTACACTTTTGCCGTGTTTACTGCTTTTTAATTGCACACAGTCAGCATTTGATTATTTTTTACAGTCTGCTTTGACAAGATAAACGCAGTCAGGTGTCAGCCTGGCTCAGTTTATACCTCCCTCCCCTCTGGCTCAGAAGGTTGTGGATTCGGGACTTAGAGCTCATAGATTGTGTACGAGCCACAACACAGAGAGTGTTAGCAGATTGATTATCTGTTGGCTGGGGGTTGCATTTAAATGCTATCTGTACCCTTAATTTATTGTTGCCAATTTTTTTTCTGGGGGGTGGGTTTGAAAACTCTCATGAAATCATTTTGAAAAGTGGGATGACATTGAAATCCACCATATGTTTTCATACAAGGCACTTTTATATAAGGCCAAAGCTGTTCTGAAACCAGTTGCTAGAGGGTGTGTGAGAGCTGCCAGGAAATTATCCCCTTTGATATATTTTTTAGGGGTGGGATGGGGGAAGTTTGATAGCTCTGCTTATTGCTCAGTTCGGAAGGCCACTCACTGGTGTGAAACCAAGACCCCAGGCTCAATCACGTGTGTGTGTGCAGAGTTAGCCGATTTTAATCAGTACAGTACAGCACAGAGATGACAAATTTTTCTTAATTTATGGACCATGCCATTACATTTTGGATATTGTAGCTCGGAAGCTGATGAAACTTTGGCCAGTCTTGCCTGGACTGGTGACGATGTTTGCCAAGCTACTTCTTAACCTTCCCAAGTGATCAACTAGTTGGAAACAACTATTACACTTACAAATTACAATTGTTTCAATGGCCTGGGTATGAAAGAAGGAAAAGGAAGAAGAGGCGACGCGGAGAAATCCGCCAAGGTTTCTCTTATCATCGTTCTGCAGTGATACGCTTTGGCAATATGGGCAATTTGGCAATATTGCGATATGGTCAAAGGAGGCAATCGGGGTGGACTGTGAGGATTCATTTCCCCACCATCACCACGCCCACTGACGAGGCCCATGCAATGTAGAATGAGCTCTTTGGTGGAGGGCATCCCGTGCCTGCGGAAGTGCATCCCAATACTACATGGGGATTGAGGGGAGACATTCAGAAGAGAACAGAAGCTCAACTGTAACAGTGATTATTTCTGTCATGTGTTCTAACATCAATATGATTTAGCATTTTGGTTTCTTTTTATTGTTGTTACTGAATTTCTACCAGAGTGCAGTCTCACAAGGCGTGTTATTAGCAAAAGATTCGCCTGAGGCACAACATGCAGACTAATTGGCATAGGTTATTTACCCAGTAAAGTCCCCAGTAGTGGCTTAACGAAAAAAAACTGTCAAACCCCTAACCCTCAGCCTCCAGTTAATGAAACCCCAGAGAGGCTGATATTTACCATGTGCAATCCTGTGTTCCTAATAATCCTTCAGACTCCAACCTTGTTGCTTCTTTGATCCAATGCCAGACTAGCAATTTGCCAAGGCTCGCCAGAATGCCCAAGGACTATATTATTTTCAGTTATTACTTGCTTTTAGAAGCACTGGCTTGAAGCAAAATTGGTCACAACGCTTCCTAATCGTTAGTTTGCATTTACTATTAGCTGCAGAGAGCAGGAGGAGGTATTATTCTCAGTTAGATCCAAATGTCTCTTCTGCCTGGGTGGTGACAATGATCAAAGGAATAAAAAAGCACCGACTTCAGCTATTGGGGATGGTTTAAAAAAATAAATTAATGCATTTCTTCAAGATGTATGAAATCTGAACATACGTTTAATTATTTTCATCTGGTCAGGACAAAACAAAATATGTGCAGTTTTACTGCCCACATTGGGAGATGTTAAAAACTACTGGGTGGTTTTAAACAGGTCGGTTCATGTGGATGCAGAATGTGCCAAACTTGATCACAGGTCAGTGCTCAGTACTGAATTAGCTGATCGCTGCTGTAGCAACAAATGAGATGGTGTAATTGGGGTCAATATGCCTGGGCTACAAAGGGGATAGGAGGAAGAAAAATAGATCACAGTGACAACAGCTAGAAAGTGGGTGAAACCATACCCAGGTTATGTTGCCGTATACAATAAATTCAGTTATGGCTTTGGGGGAGCTAGTTTTGTGTGAAATATGTGATCTTTTCACTCACGCTGGGAGGCACAGGGTAATGACAATGATAAAACCAGGCTGCAATGATAAAATCCATGACCCAGTGTTACTCCTTATGCCCTATACCGAAGTCCACTCGTGTACTGTATGATGGGTGGGCAATTCCTAATTTGGCGATGGGTTTCCACATATGCCAGGCACCCCTTTTACCAAAAGTAAATTGAAATGTGATAATTGACGTATTGTAGAATGATGGTGATCCCTTTAAACCCTGACTAGTGTAACACAACAACAACAAAATTACATCTGTATAGCGCTTTTTACGTCGGGAGGACGTCCTAAGGCACTGGACGGTCACTGTTTCAGACCTGAGCTGGGGTCGGGGATGTGGAGGGTGGAGGGAAAGGGGGGGGATTTGGGGTGACCGATGGGACCGTCAAAGAGTCAAACACTAGGAGGTGATAGCCAGATGGAAACAAACTATTGACATCCGGGGAATGAATGGAGTACTTGTGCAATCTGTTAATGGCTCTAAGGTGGCCACCAATTTTTATGAGCTCAAGACTGAAAATGTTTTAGCCGCGAGTGTATTCCTCTTATGTGAGTTTCCCTTGAGACCATTCCATTCCTTAACTCAATAAAAAGTGCCCGATAAATCAGATATGCTCATTTTAAATGAAAGGTGCTATATGCCTGGAAAGTGTGCTGCTGAAATAACAGTGCACTCATGTGCAGCATTTTCCTACTGCAACAACCACCCACATTAATAATAATAATAATCCTCGCATTTGATATAGTGCTTTTCCAGTCTTCTAGATGTCTCAAAGTCCATCACAGAGTATATTGTAAAGCGGTTTGACAGTACGCTTGTGGGCGAAATGCGGCAGCGGTGTCTCACAAACAGTCGTGGATTGAGTGAACAGAATTGTTTTTTTCTCTTGAGGGATTATTATTGGGCATGTGGAGCAAGGAAACTTGTCCGTGGTGTCACCCTGCTGGGAATCAAACCCAGGTCTCTCGCGTGCAAGGTGAGTGCTCTAATCACTGAGCTACAGGACTCCACTTAGCTAGAGGCCTTCTACACGCCCATCACATCTCATAGCATCTTGCAGCACAGCTGGTACTTCTACTCACTTGTACAAGGCAGGTCTGCCATGTCGAAGTCCGCTCTGTAATATCCATTGCGGCAGATACAGACACTGGCCGAATCTGTCAAGGATCTGCTGTTGGCGGGGCAGGACGTGCATGGATCACTTCCTTGTTTTGCTTTAAATGTGCCTGAATGGCAAGCTGGGGAAAAAGAGAGAGATTGAAGGGAATTATTTGTTATGTAACCTGCCATGTGCATATAACTGACCAGAACATTGGCAGCCTGACAGAAATAAAGACAGCAAGGTAAGAGACCACATCATAAATATCAGAGTGCTTTAGATATTAAGGATGTGTGGTATCACAACACAGACCTAGTAAAATAATATGCTTATTCATTTTTCTGCAGAAAACAAACTTATGTTTCCATACTCTAAACAGCTTTGTCTTCTATTGCCGAACCGTAATGGTAAATCAAATACTTGCAAATTGGATTTTTAGCTGATCAGAATCAAGCACAATGCAAATGCATAATATAGAAAGCCGAAGCCTGCAGGTTTTTTTTACAACTCAGCAGCACATCAATCTGATTGTGTGCTTTATTGACCGTAGGTGATCGGAGGCACACACACACAAATTCTGAAGTTCCCAGTTTCTGATCCAAGTGGGAAGTTGTAATCATTATTTTTCAAATGAACCTTTCTTAAACTCCCAACTCCCCAGGATTGGGAAAGTCTCACATGTTGAAGAATATTAGCACAAGAAGTTCTTGTATGGTTCTCTAATGCCAGCCATTCTCATGATGTACTGCTTTCACAGAAACATAAGGATATAAGAGAGTCATAAATCTGATGGGTAGAAAGACCCATGAGGTTCCATGAAGTATTGCTGAGGTCTGCAAACCTGGCGTATTGAGCTCCAGACTGGATTTTTATGTTACCTCAATAAATTAACGTTTACTTCCTGAGTTTGCTTTCCTGAAAGAACACCCTGAGTGAGTTTGAGCTGCATGTGGTCAGTTGACAAATCAAGACCTAAATAGTTATCTCAGTGTTTTCTTACCATCGACACAGAGTCACCATCCCCCATTGTTGCTGTTTCCATAATGTTTTCGTCTCGAGTGTTACTGTCAATCAGTAGATGATCGAAAGCAGAAGAAACCCAGAGCAGTTCATTGTGCTGTACACTGTACTGTACATGGACATCACAAGACTGGGGAGTGTTTTATCCACAGAAGCATCTGAAATAATGCATACTGATGGAGAAGGGAATTGAGGGTAAATGAGAGATGATTGAGAGGGGCAGAGACTTGTGAGGAGTACAAACATGGCCACAGACTAGTATGGCTGCTTGGCCTGTTTCTGTCCTGTAATATCCAATGGAAATGAAAACTGTGGGATTCCTGTCATGTAAATCATGTGCTATATTTGATTTGATGTCATCAACTTTCCCATTTGTATCTGAACTTTGTAATTTCATATTAAAAGGTGAGTGCAACATCGCTCTCCCCTATGGCTGAGTGAGTTGGTAGCTCAGCCTTGCACATGGTTTCAGGATCGATCCCTGTTGTGTTCTGTAAAGACTGATCTCAGCTGGGGGAGCAGGTGTGCAGAGGGACTACTACAACAACAACTTGGTGGTGTCCAAGAGCACTTACTATTCAACAATACCTATGTAAGAATTCATCCTTCTTTACAGTATTGGTAGACTTCCCAATACAGTACTGAAAGAATCGAAAATTTAAATATTTGTGCTTCTGTTATGGACTTTCCAATGTCTTACCAAACTGACAAAGGTTAAGACTGTACACTTTCATTATTTCATAAATATATTAGCAGCGCTGCCCACGGAGGACACTCCAATTGTATCCTTTAGCTTATGCTGCCAGTGTGGTTAAGAGCTGGTGTTATACTCACAGGACCGAGTGTGCAATGGACCGTTGAATGAGATTTCAACAATCAATCACCAGTTCAGCCTCAAAGAATTTGAAGCAGATTAGAGATTTTTACTGCAGAACAGCAGAGGTTTTCTACCTCTGGCTCATGACATAAGCAGAATGTGTTACTGTTGATGGCATGTAACTATTCTTAAGCTTAGTTTAGCAACCGGATGAGTTGCGGCATTATTCATTGGCTTACTTTTTCCAATTGCTTTCTTTCTCCATCAATCTCAGCAGGAATTTTTGCCTTATAACAAATAGCATGTTATGAGTTGCAACATTGTTAACTAAAATCACACCAACTGGAGACTGGAGGAAGCAGTAAGTTACGACATTGGCCTTCCACCTCTGGTTCTGAATCCAGCACAATGATCTGCTATGCCCATTGCATGGAGACAGCTTGACCCGTCTCGGGCCAGTTTCTCGTGGGTTTTGTACCCTTAATTGGGTATGAAATCATACCGAGGGGGAGACAGGCGGGTCATTGTGGTAAATGTGTATATATGGTGGGGGGAGGGGTGTCACGGGGTGCGGAGAGATGATCTGTCAAGGGTGGAATTGTAGATAGGGAACTTCTTTCTCAAGATGTGGTCTGGGACTTGGTGCCTGAACATCTGTAGTCTCGTTCCACTTAGAATCGTATGGCACAAAAGGAAGCCATTCGGCCCATCGAGTCTGTGCTGGCTTATCCCTTGTTGCTGCCCTTTTATTTTGAATCCTCCTAACTTTGATAAGAGTTTTTCTGTCATCCTACTTTTGCTCCCATTTCAAAGTATTTCCCTACTTTGCTTAAAGGAGCTTCTCCAACATTTGAATCTATCTGACTTTCCTGAGACGGGCGGCAGTTCAGACCCATGCTGCCGGAACTCAGCGGGGCACAGTCGCTTTAGTGTTCCCACGCTAAGTCTGTGTTTTACTTACAACCCAGTTCGAACATAAGGCAGTTTGTGGTTTACTAACGTAATGGATTCTGCATCGTAACCGGTTGACAGAGCAGTGGGAGAAATACCGTAGAGCTTTAAAGGCTTTAATCAGCTTCAGGCCAGATAAATTCAGTAGCATCATGTCGACTGTAATTCTGTTGCACAATGTGATAAAAGCTGGTCCTGGTAATTGCAAGATTAAGAAAACACTGATATTCCTGAACTGGCTGATATCCAACACTGATAACTGTATCAGGCTATTCCCAACACCGTTAACAGGAAATCGCTGGAGGATTACAGCCAACTTCAGGCTCGCTGAAAAGCTTGTTCTGCATTCTATAGCTCCTATTTACAGATAAGTCACTGTGTTCATCTCAATTTCCGCCAAAGGAACCTCTTTCGAATAGGCAGTCTGCTACAAGTGTGATTGTATTACAATCATCTGAATTATATACTCATTAAACCTTTCTTATAAAAATAAGAAAGACAGATGAGCAGAATGAGGCTTGTGTCATTTGGAATTGCCAAGCAATGTTAAGGCTGTTTGTACATCATTTGTTTTCTTTTTCATTTGGTTTTATTAAAAACGCAACTCAATTACTTTAATAAATGCCTTTTTTTCCCCCTCAGCAATTTTCTCCCATTTCCTCCTCTCATGATGGACCTGTCCTCACCACTGTAACTGCAATTGTTCCCCCATAAGATCAACTCTGCCACGGTGGGGAGAGAAGGAAAGACTGAGTGAGTGATTCTATTGAACATGAATGTTTCAGACATCCTGATCTCAGTTGTCTTTTTCCTGTCTTTTAGGAAACCCAGGATGTCTTCAACAAGTAGGTTATCGACTTGATTGTATTTGGACAAGGGTGAAAGTTCATTGAAACAGTGATGTACCTATAGCCTCACAAACTACGGGTCACCTATACTCTCACAAACTGACTCAGAAACAAGTGTTACCACTAAGCCAGGCTGACACTGAATAAATATCTAATATGTCTAAACTTCAGCCATCAAATCTTGAGGTGCAAATCTTGATGGTCATATGGTCTGAGATGTTTTTTTTTGTCAAATAGTCATTTCAATAAGATGCTATTTTACTTACCAAGCCTGATTCCACAGGCTTTTGTTTAGTTAATTGTATTTCCTGTAATACATAAACTGATAAGGTTATGCAAAATACAATTTCCCATGAACTATATAGAACCTAGTCCTCTAGCAAAGGTATTAAAGTGTACCGCATGGTATACTTTTGAAACTAACCACATTCACAAATCTCATTTCAAAGAGCTCAGATCTGCTTAACCTGTTTCAGATCTCACAACAGCAGCTGTGCATGTATCTTTTAAAATTGCCCTAATTTTTTTTCAATGGAATTAGTTCTAACTCGTTATCTTTATTGCTGCACCCTGTAGGGTTAATGAAAGTTTATCAAAACAGTCTCTCCTTTCCCCACACTCCCACACTTCCTTAAGCCTCGAACCTAATGGGGATGTTTTGTCTGCTTCCCTTAAAAGACAGGATTTTGTCCCATATCAGGGGTGAACAGAGGTTTAATGGAACAACACACCCCCTGCAGGGCCACAAAGTGACCCAGTGGCACCTCGGTGATAATTTCTACTTGTGACCCTGCTACCCCCAGTAGGAAACCAGGCTTATTTATGTCTTCCACAATAAACGTTTCAATCCATCAAAGTCCCTCAGCGACGCTTCCGCACAATGTTCCCTCTGCAAAACCCCAGTGGACAAAAACACAGAACATGCGTGTTCGTTGAAAAAGCTCCTTTTCTATAGCTATTTTCTAACTGTTATGCAAGTAGGCTTTGGACATGAATTGATTTTGTGAAATAAATATTACAATGCTGTGTTAAGACACATGAGAAATGCAACATTTCAGAACCGAGTTGAAAACACATTTGATATTTATTGAATCTGTTATGAAATATTGTACTTTCTTCCTCTCATTGTTTTACAACACAATTTCTCAAACCTGCTTGTGTTTAGTCTCTCTTTACCCTAGCAAGAATGTACTAATCGAGGTCTGAACTAGTGATGAAATATATTAGCTGCATAATGGGACAGACAGCAATGATTAAAAAAATATGGTGCCTCCCCCTCCCCACCAACACTGTGAGGGTGAGAGCAGGACAATAAAATCCAATTGTTTATTTGAAAAGAATGTTCCTCGTGAGCTCAGCTTGCAATGTCATTGCCTGAAGTGACAAGGAGACACTGTGAATACCCAGTCTGTGCTGGATTAACTGATCTCAGTATATCAACCACAATAACTGATTACGTTTTACTGATTAACTGAATAACTGAGTGTTGATAAGAGTGTGACCAAAGGCCCATCTCAGCCAGTCACTGTCTTGCGTAATTACCGATTCAAACAGGTTGTCGGGGGGGGGGGGGGGGGGGGGGGGGGTCGGTTGAGATGCAATACCTGACTTATTTAAAAAGCAGCTTGATTCTGTGAAAGAATGTCAGGGGGGAGATTGGATGGGCCTGCTTTATCCAAACATATCTTGTGATCATATAAGCTGGCTGAAATTCTGGTCAGCATTCAAATGCAATATCAGTGTCCATTGGGAATTCTCCGCAGTTAGTCTCTATGTGGTACAGTATACATTACACCAAATGCAATTTAGCCCTCTCCTGTAAAGACAGGTTTTCCTGTGGGAGAGGTGACTGGACAGTTATTGGGAGGGGAAAACTGACTGACTTTCACCTTTCCAAGGGCACTGGGACAATTGCAGTAACCAATTAATTGAAATGAACTATCTTAGCTCAGGCTGGGGATTGAACTTGTGGCAATGAAAGCATGTGGCAAGAGAAGAATAATACTCCACCTATGCACCTAGATAAGAGAAGCTATTTGAAAGGTCTTCATAATTTTTCGATCTGACTGGTTGCCAGGCAACTATATTCACTGCATATTTAGGGCATACCCACAGCCCATAAATCTCCCCACATGCAGGCGGGTGGGGAGGGGGGGGGGGGGGGGAGATTCAGGATGCTCATCCATTTTAAAAGCTAAGCAATTCAGCTTTTGAGAGTAATGAGCTGGGTTTTGTAGAGTTAAATGCCAATGCTAACACAACAAGAAGAATGGTTGGTTGTGTGCTTTGCAAGTATACATTAAGGCTTGTGATGCTCACAGAGCCTTTTGTTTCAAGCCTTCAAGTTGATCTCAAGCACAGAGTCTAGGGGAGGAGACAGAAGATATGGAATAAACCTATGAGTTAGATCTTCAGTGAGGGATGCAAAATATTGAGGTCAGCCAGCAGAAACTCAGTAAGTAGATATCAAACTTGGGGTAGCAAATATCCTTCAGAAGAGCTGTACTTGGCAGACCTTACAGACAGAGACAACAGTGCCCTGTTGTTCCAGGAAGGGAAGTGATGGTTAGCAGTAATGGGTGCTACCCTATGAGAGGGGCGCTGTAGAAAAGCAAGTTGTTGTAGTCATGGGGGAGGGGTTGCTAACAATGTCGATGGGGAAGATTTGTGGGTTACTGGATACCTTTGATTGCCATTATTATCTATTACTATTATCACTTGTGTTATTTATGCCATTGTTTTTCTCTGACACTTCATTCTAACAGATTATTTAACTAAGAAAAGTGCAATCCCCACCACCCACGCCTGTTTTTTCCACCCCCGACGGTTGCTTTCAAACCGCTGAGAAAAAAAACAACCCTTGGATTTTAAATCTCATACCATGTCACAGCATGTCCAGGTTGTAAATTTATATTAATAGCCCAATATCTTTTCAATTCAACGCTTTACAAATTGGTTTCATTAGCAGTAAATGCACCCACTGAGAAATGACCGGACTGTCCTGAGAGGATTCAACAGGCACACTGGCTCTCCAGGCAATTCATTAGTCTATTGAGTAAACAAACACAAAGCAAAGCACTGAGGTCACACTGAAAAGTGACTGCTAACCTTTGATAAGGTTCAGAACTGGTGTGAGCGGCAAATTATGTTTTAAAGTTGTGAAAGCTTTTTTTGGACTTAATTTGTGATGATGTGACTCTTCAGAGAGATGCAGTTCCGTAAGGCAGACTGATTTGCGTGATAACTGTGCAGCTTCTGAATTTGTGCAGTGCCTTAAATCCTACTCAGAAATCCTATTTTTTTTTAAAAAGCTGCAAAACCAATTCAAAGCATTTGCAAAACACTGAAAGCTACACAACGCAGAGGGACCTTTGTCAAAGGCCCCTAATGGTATGTTGAAAGCCACAATAAAAGTAATGTAGACCTCTGCTTATTGCTTAATTAAAGATCACATGCACAAGGAGTCCAATTAATGCTGATCCTGCACAAAAATAGTGCTGTTCAGACTGAGCCTTTGTATTGAATCAGATCACACCCATCACAAAACATCCCCACATCCGCAACCATAACGCTAATGTTGATTCACGGCAATCTCAAGCAGATGAACAGGTGATGGTTGACAAGTGTGCTCTAGTGTTGGTGATGGTTGACAAGTGTGCTCTAGTGTTGGTGGTGGTTGACAAGTGTGCTCAAGTGTTATTGGACCAGACTAATCTCAGGATCTCAAACCACATTTCCTCCTTTATTCACTCACACTGTAAAGTATAAAAATGTAAGTTATCATGGTTTGTGAGAGACAGACAGTCAGGCCACCCTGGGAGTAACATTCACTCTAGCTCCACAGAATGTGTGAGCGCGTATTACCCTGACAGCACAAGAATATGATTTTATCACCGTTGGTCGACTGTTGGACAAATGTAGACCTGCATTGTCTGATGGTGGGGCGGCAAGAGGTGGAAGATCCTAAGAAACACTTACCTTACTCTTGTGATTATCAGCACTTTGCTGCCAGAATGAGGGCAGCTTGAGGAATTAACATTTAATGAAAAGCAAGGCCTACATAATCTTAACTTTATTAACTTTCCGATAGGCTTGGACATAATATGCAATGAGTGAGCAGGGGAGCCAAAGGCTTCAGCACATTTGTAGTTGAAATTGGAAACATGGGTAATCCTTGTCTCGTGGATTAAGACATTATTTCTTGTTAGCACAAAGCAGGCCATCTTTGTGGAGGCAGCAGATTGAATGATTTCAGTGATTCTTACAATGGGGTTCATGTGTTAATGAGGCATCCATCCTATGAAATTCCATCTGCAAGTCATGAATCCTAATACAGCAAAGTCAACAAATGGTTGTGAGAAACAATTGGACATTTTTCTCACTGGCCTTTTTATAGCATTTGCAGACTTAGGTTTCACAAATGTTGTGGGTTTTGCAAACCGTCAGCTGCAACTAACAAATCTAGTTTTGGGGGGAAAAAAATTACACAAAACAAACAGGTACATACACGCTGATCTACAGCCCAATACCACTAAAACATTGAGGTTTTTCACCCACTCTGTCAACTATGGTCAGTAACGAGTCACATGAGAATCCATGAGAAAAATCCACATCCATTGATCCAAGCAATTTTGCTACTGGGATTTCAATGAAAAACAATGTTCAATATGACAGATTTTCACAATTATGTCCATTTGAAGGGCAACAGCGACAAAATTGCACTTATATAGCGTCTTTCACATTGGGAGGACGTCCCAAAGCGAACAGTCAGGTCAGGACCCGAATGGGGGGGGGGGGGGGGGGGGGGGGGGGAAGGGAGAGGGGGAAGGGGAAGGAGAGTGGGAGAGGGGGAAGAGTTAGTGGGGCAGCCGAAGGCGCGGTCGAAGAGGAAGGTCTTGAGACCGGCCTTGAAGGAGGAAAGGGAGGAAGCGAGGCAGAGGGGCTGCGGGATGGAGTTCCACAGTGTGGGAGCAGAGAGGCTGAAAGCCCAGCCGCCGATGGTTGGGCGGTTAGGGCTGTGGACGCGGAGCAGGCCTGAGTCTGCTGAACGGAGGGTGTGGGCACAGGCTGATAGGGAGACAGTAGGTCAGAGAGATAGGTGGGGGCAAGGCCGTGAATGGGCTTGAAAGTGAGAACAAGGATCTTGAATTCGATCCTCTGGGTGACGGGGAGCCAGTGATGTGGTCGCAAAGCCTGGTGTGGAAGAGTACACGAGCTGCAGAATTCTGCTCTGGGGCAAAAACCACAGAGCAGCACAATCATAGATTCTCTTTGAAAGCCCTTCTCTGCAGACAACATTGAACCTCTGCAACAAACATGTTGCTCCTGGGACCAATTGAAGGTAATGAATTAGGAGAATCTCACTGGCAGCACATCATGCAATGGCAATGGTAAAGTGTACTGGGTTATGTGTGATTTTATAGCTCAAGTTAATGCCAGCTACCAGCACACACACAAGTCAGCTACCACAACATTTCCCCCACTGGATTGCTCCTCATATCATCTCTAACAGCCACTTCCCAGCCTTATAGCGAAAGCAAAATCTTCCCATCAATTCAATTGGCTATTCCCTGGATTTATCGGCAAAGTCAATCAATTTCCTGATGGTGAGTACAAAATGGCAAATAAATCAGTCCCCCCTCTCCACCCCCAGCACCCTCTCTACACACACAACCCTACATTGGAACTCATTATACTGTGAACTGGCTGTTGTAAACAAGAAAATTAACTGATAGCACATAAATCTCTGCAACAGGACTTCATATAAATCAGACCATGGTGGTCATTCCTTTTCTTCAGGTGTCAATGAACAGAAATAGGGAATAGGAAGCTTGGCTGTGTTGCTGTCTATCTGTTCAAGTCACACCAGGAGTTAGCCTGGCTCAGTTTGTAACACGTTGACCTCAGAACCAGAAGATGGGGATAGACAGTTGCAAAGCTGTGTGACCCCAAGTTGGTGTTCAAAATAGCAGGAATGGAATGGCTGAAAGCTCGCCTGTTGATGGTGGGATGGATCATTTAGGGAAGCAGGCCAGTCCTTTTACCTAAAGCATTTCTTGATCTGCTATCCCTGAAACAATGCTCACTTACTTCTATTTTCCCCTCTCCTGCTGAAAGTTTTGTCTGTTTATTGCAATCAATACTTTTTTTAAAAAAAATGCCATTCCCAGAAAAGATGCTGCACTTTAGCTCACGGGTCTCTCGAAAGGAAATGGTGTTTTGTTAGCTGTGTTTGTATCAACACCAGTTGTTGCTGGACAATTTAAAGTGTACATCATGAAACTAATCTACTAGTTTGTTAAATGGTATAAAGTACAGTACTGCACAAGAGCTAAGCTTGGTGCAGGTTGGCAAACATCATTGATTGGCTTCCTGTGTCACACACATTGAAAATGACTAGGTTGGCAAGAGTCTGTCCTGCATTGATCTATAACACTTACAATCTTTTCATTATGCCTTAATACTTAGGTGGTGGGGGCTCGCTTAGCATTCAGCACATGGTAGACTCCAGTGTCTGGCTGAATCCCCAGCCAAGATGCATATGTTATACGGTTCATTTTCACCCACCCAGTACAGTACTTGCATCTGTTTACAGTCCTTGGAATGAAAAGAGAATCCACTGTCCCCAATTGACAATGTAATAACAGTATTGTGCCACTGTTGGTTGCTGGATCTGTGTATTAGATTTATATTACTGCTTTAAAAAAATAATGAGATTAAAATAGCAAAAGCAAACTGAAGTGAAAGTTTGCATTAAACTGAACTCATTTAAAAAACAGCTTGACGCTGTAATGTGCAGAAGGTAGGCTGAGTTTTCTGGAAAGATGTGCTTACACATGCCAAAGGGCCTTCTTGATCTGTATCTCTCTTGTGATCTTGTGTAAACTCTCCGGCAGCTCAGTAGCAGGCGATGTAAGGTTGAGCTATTCTTAGAGCTGAACACATTGGAAACAGCCCCAGGATGGCAATAGTGCATCCTTAGTGGGGAATGTAGATTTCTTCAACGTGGCCTCGTCTGTCTTTTGCACAGGAGCAGCATGTATCACCACAACCTACCTGGACCTAGGGAAGTAGAGAACCTCTCATTGGGTATTTACTAAAACCAGAGCCATGGCCACACCTGTAGAGGCTTACTCAAGCCTGCAGGGGGTGCACAAACTCAGCAGCCTGCCCATTTGCTGCAGGACTCCATCTGCTACCAGCCAACTGGTGGCAAGCCAACATCTAAGCTCATCAGGAGCTTAAATTGTCCACCAACGATTGTTGTTTCACACGCAAGATGAATGAGGCTTAAAAAGCTTCCATGCAAGAAGATAAGCTGTGTTTGTCATAAATTGATTAAGTACCTCTGATAGCCCAGCTCACAGTGATGACTTACCCAGCAATGGAGCATGTCCCATAATGAACCATTACATTTTGGTTATTACTGGCTGTGGTTTTCAGCAGAACCATCTGGTTCAATTAGGCAATGATCACATTTGGCGTATTTGCACAATTAAATACAAAGCAGAAAAAACTGCAGTGTGACTCTGGTACAAACGGGCTTTTTTTTTGGACTTGCAGGTCCTATTACTACACGGAACATTGCACAGGTTATTGTAAATGTCAGCTGGCTCACAAGACCTGCAGAACAGACTAGTTTGTGTGATTTATTTCCATTATCTTCAGGCAAAGATCACAGTGGGGAAGGCAATCCTCCACCCACTTTGCAGTGTCAAATTGAGGCAAAAATCACAAATTAGACTTCAGTCTAATCCAAGTAATTTTCAAATATATTTTATCTTTTTTAAAAAAAACCTATCTTAATATATTGTGCATATTTTGCATATGCTGGAAAAGAACTGTTATTTCTTGTAGGTTAATCCTGTCCAGTTCTTAATTCTCTCCACTCACACCACCCACCCTTTCATTGACCCTATAGCTTCATAAACTGGGTTGTCTTAATGCATGTGCCCCTCTCTTAAATGTGTTTAAAAATTGGCACTTGGCTCCACCAAATATACACAAGGAAAGTGAAGTTACATAGTATATATGCAGGTGATCAGTATAGTGCAGTGGTTCTCAACCTTTTTCAGTAATGTACCCGTAGTTAATTTTCAACATTATCGTGTACCCCCACCCAATTGCATACACACATTCCACCTGCATTTTATGACCAAGCTTTTCTTATATGACAGAATAACTAGCACAAACAAAACAAGGGGAATAACAATTAAATATACAATTTGGAAGCTATAAAACGCTAAAGAAGAGTGCTAAATAAATGAATGTACTGTTACCTGTACCTCCTGGAAATAATTTTCTATCCCCTGGTTGAGAACCACTGGTATAATAGACTCAGATCTTTGTCTGAGTTACTTTTATTCCACCCATTGATTCTACACGAATGTCCACCTCTTTGCACAGATAATTATTATAAACTATGACCATCAGAACAATGGAAGACTGTTTGATTTAATTGAAAATCTTTGAAGCTATTTACTGACAGATCCAATGAGAAAGCTCTGAATAAGCAGGCGTATGAACAGACATGCCTGCGTGTGCATGAAAAGCCCAATAATGCTACAACACAGAGAGAAACTATTAGTGTTTACCATCTGTATAACACGATCCTGGCCCTGCTTACCATCTACCAGCCCAAAGAATTCAAACCCTAAGGACCTGCAGTTCCCTCCCCTCAGTGAACACTAGCCTCTTTCATATCCCTTCTCCAATCCACCAGCAAATGGGTTTTCGACGTTTCTGAACCCTCTCACTGGAATTCCATCCCAGAATCCGTCCAACTTGCTCGCTTCCTCCCTCCCTCAAGGCATATCTCAAAACATACAGCTTGATTATGATTTTGGTCATCTTTACTCTCTCCACTCATTAAGCTTCTATGAGTGGCTCCCACCTCCAGCTCAGATGCCTGTCCAGCACTATGAGGCACTTTTTTACATCCCGGCTCGATTATGCAAATGCTCTGCTGGTCGGCCTTCCCAATTCCTCCCTCCACGGGCTGCAGATAATCCAGAACTCTGCAGCCTGTGTCCTTTACCGTTCCAAACTCCATGACCCCATCTCCCTCATCCTTGTCCGACTCCATTGGCTCCCATCATCCAGAGGATCCAATTCAAGATCCTGATCCTCACTTAAAGCCCTCCACAACCTCTCCCTATCCTACATCCGTGACCTCCAACCCCTAACCTACCTACCCGCCCCCTCCACTCAGCAGGCCTCTGGCCTGCTCCACGTCCCCTGACCCACCTGCCGTTGGCGGGCGAGCCTTCAGCAACTCTGCCTCCAACCTCTGGAACTCCATCCTACAGTCCCTCCGCCTCGCCCCCTCCCTGGCTCCTTCAAATCTTGCCTCAAGACTCTCCTCTTCGGTGGACCCATCAGCAACTCCTTATCACCCCCAGCCCTCTCCCCCCGTCCTCAGCTCAGGTCTGAAACTGTAATTGTCCGCCGCCTTGGGACGTCCTCCTGACGTGAATGGCGCTATACAAATGTAATTTTGTTGTTGTTGTTTAGATGTCCTCCTGACATATGTAGGTTGTATTGTTTTCCATTGTTTAATCGCTGTGAAGCAAACCCCTATAGCTCCCTAGCTCCTGGATGTGACATTCCCACCTAAAATGACCACCTGAAAATATCAACTGAAAAATCCTTTTTCCTCCATGTCTTTGGAAAAATTACAGAGAAGCAGATGGCGTCTTTGGACTAATTGGTTTAAAGGTGGTTTAAAAACAAAATTGTGATCATTTTATAATTCAATGGTCCAATTATTCACAATTATGCTTGTCATCTGGCCTTTCAATGGAGCAGCGTATTTACAATCGCACACAAACCAAAGAAACCTGGACTTGCGGGGTTAATGAAAGCCTGTGATTCTGCTCCGTTACTCATCCATTACATGATGATATTCTCTACACAATGAAGCTTCTCACCAGCCAACCAGAGAGCTATGTCTTGCAGCTCCGAAGGTTAAAACTGAAATGTCAGCTTTATCCTTCTGGCTGACATCCTGCATAACTAATTGTGTCATAGACTACCATCTGCCTATTATTTTCACACCTATTCCCGTTATCCATTCCCCACCCCCATCTCCTTCATCCTAATTGAGGAAAACTGTAGATGATTATCCCAAATCTGTAGATTCGAAGACCAATTATAATCGGTAGTAGCAATTGGCCCAACCTTCCAGTTTTTGGGTTAAGTAAGGTGACAATGCACATTTTAAAATTCTGTCAGGCCTATCTGGTCTAATGTGTTGGTGTTTAGTTACATTTATGATTTAAAGCATTTATGATTGTAATTGAACCAGCAGCACGGCTTGGTCAAAAGCTCTACCAACTCACAAATGCATCACCGGTGTGTGAAGTGTCCCTCACCTCTCAGTGCATCAAGAAATTAAGTGGGGGACTGGGTAGTGGAGAGTTTTTATCCTGCTATCTTTTTGCCTATGCTACCTGGATTACATTGCATGCTGTGATGAACCCAGTGAAAGTCTTTCTCTCTCTCTTACTTTGTGTTAGCTATTGGTTTCTATTTGAAATTAGATTGGGACATTCCCACCTCACTTTCTAGTCACTATTGGCATGCAGTGGAGAACTTAATTGATATTAAATTGAAAATCTTTCTCAGAGGGGCCAGAAGGCTGGCTGGCTGCTCTGAAAATTAGATGTCTCACACTGAGCAATTGGAAAGGCTCTTGTGAGTTTGAGGCTAAGGCACTTAGAAAGTGGAAAATTGCCTTACTTTAATTGATCAAGAAGTGCTAGGAACCTGGAATCTAAAAGATCTTCCATTTGCTGTCTTCCTCAGGTTATAAAAACACATACCCAATTTGAAAACAAAATGATGTTTTTTACCTGCCAATTACTGCGTTGTTTCCTTGAATTAACCTCCAATAACTGTTGATACCAGTGTTTTCCCAAACATATTTCTGCATAAAAAAGCCATTGTCGGCTTCATGGCCCATTATGGATCATAAAGCGTCTCAGATGAACGGTTACATTGATTGCAGCCAATCAATTCAAAGCTAATGGCTCACAAATGGGCTATAAGATTCAGTGCAAATTATTGACCATTGAAATTAACAGGTTGACAGTTATGAGGGATGATGTTGGAATTGCACCATTAAAAGAATATCATTGCAGGATCAAGGAAGGCACTGGAATAGAACAGGGTCAAGTCTAAAGAAAGCCGAATGAAGCATAGACATCATCTTGAGATTTCCTATTCCAGCTCAGAATCCGATGGCTTGTATGTTACTCTGATCCAGGGTTCATCCTAAGCAAAGTTGAACAACTTCCCTTCTAGAACAGGTCTTAACACCATATCATTATGGAGAACAAACAGTGCCATATTTTAGAGTGCTTGTGCAAATTTCAAAAGGGCTATATTCTAGCTTTTAAGTCATGCTCGTTTCTTGTGTATAAATCAACGGCTGTGTTCCGCACCCTACTTCCAGCAGTAAGCCTTACATTTCCACTTCAGCTCATATGCATCTCTCAATTATGGTGGTTAAACATGGAATTACTCTTTTAGCACAGACATATGTGCTGCCCTCTTTCTTCCAACAGTGATATCAAATAGAGCAGTGTAACGATTGCGATTGTACTCTGTGCACCAAACCATGCAGTGGAAATGGATTGAAGGATAGACTTCCTGTAAATGTTTGTGTCGTCGAGTATTTGAGCTGCTGAGCTCCTATTTAATACAGCAAATTCGATACTGGATGGGGTTCTGCAGGTACCGTACTTCCTTCCTTCCAGTAGCACAATAAAGGTCTCCATTCTTCACGTGTGAGTGAGCCTCAACAAAGTGAGCCTTAAATAAGTTATTTAACTTATTCTATTTTAAGCGCAATCTTGCCTTGATCTGATTTTAACACTGCAGCAGGTGTCAGTGGTTGTGATCAAAAGGGGAAACCTCAATTTTCCCAAAGGTAAAATACTTAAATTGGAATATGCCCATTATTGCCTGTCTGACTCAGTACAAACCAGGAACTGTCTGTGTCTGAATCTGTCATGTTCGCACCAGGCAATGGATTTACCAAATAAGCTATTGAGGAAGCTTCACAATAAGTAATGCAAGATGTACTTCTTAGACATTGGGTCTATCACGCGCCAATTGTTACGATTAATCTTTTCATTGCTTGTCCACAGGAACAAGAGTAGGCCAGTTCCATTATTTTATTAGTTCATGGGAGCTCTTTATCTCTTTAATCCCATTTCCTTGCCTTTTCTCCACATCCCTTAATACTCTTACTTCCCAAGAATCTATCTTATCTCCCTTTCAAACACCTCAATTGATTCAGGATCCATGGCCTTCTGGGGCAGTGCATTCCGCATTCTCACAAGCCTTTGTACGGAGTAACTTTATTTTGTATTCACATTTAACCAGTTTAGCTCTAATTTGAAGATTGTGTTGCGTTATTAAGACTTACAAAACAGATCACTATTTTTGGTATCAGGCACCCCTCTATTTATTATTTATCACAATCACATATCAGAAGGATTTTTGAGAGAGAAAAAAAATGTAACCCTGTGATATCCTTGTCGCTTTGCTTGCCATGCCAGCCTGAGGACAACATGTCACGGCAATCAGCCTCAATGCAACAGGGATTAAAATGCGAAAGGCTGATGGATAATCTCCTGTCTCTGCAGTTAATAGGTCACCGTTTTTAATCACTGACCTAGATTCCATACAACACTTTCACAGCCAGTAACTGATACCCAGCCACTTACCCACAGCATGCAGCCTTTAATAATAACCTTTCAAAGTATTGTCAAACATTGTCTTTATTTCAAATGGCAATATAAAACAGTTTAATTGGAAAAAGTGAGAATTAACACAAAGACTCTAAAAGCAAATCTCCAGGATGCTCATGCCTCAACAGAGCATGAGCATCCTGTAAGTATGGTAAGTATACTTGGCCTATGGTAAGTATTGCCAGCAATTTAATCACTTGCCAAAATGTTCGATTAGCATGGATTTTAAATAAAACAATCCTTTCACAGTGGGAGGACAGCCGAGGATGTGCAACATGGGTTGGGATCAGAGGCGGTGGCGACCAGAGTTGTGGTCGAAGAGGACGGTCTTACTAAAAAAAACTAGACTGCAAAAAATTGAAAATGAATTAAACCTACTGAAATTGAGCAGGAGAATTTTTTGTTGAAAATAACCACAAAAAAGTTTTGTTTGACAGTTCTGTGGAGCTTTTGTCTATGCAGGTGATCAGAGTAATGTCACTAGACTCTTTCTGAGAAACATCAATGGAGATATAAGCTTTCCTTGCGTGCCACGTTAATAAAGCATGTAAAAAAAATCCCTTCCTCGGAAGCCTCATTTAAACATCGAGTTTCAATGCAGTTTTACCCCCACTTTTTGTTTAGAAAACAAAACAAAATTCTAATTATGCTTTTCAGTAGTTTTTTTTTAAATTCCCCTGCTCGATTGCATTATGTGTACTTTAGTTTTCAATTTTTTCAGTTTAGTTTCTAGTACTGAAATAAAAGACCTGTTGGACCTGCATAAAAGTACTGTCAGAGCAATGGCTGATTTTCCCACTTTTCTTTGGAATTTTCTTCTCTGTCATGCCACCCGCCCACACCTGGAATTTTATCTGGAAAGGAGGAAGGGGGTGGGTGAGAATGAAAAGGCGATTGTTCAACTTTGATTATCGTCAATTAACAAGAGTAACAGGAGGCTATTGTTCCATCCTCACAAATAAGCACTACTGACAAATGCAGGAATCAATAATGTGCTTTGAAAACTATGTACCTTTGCCAACCTAGTGAGATATTAAACCTGGTTGCCCCTATCCTTTGTACACTGCAGCTCCCTCAACAGTTCTACAGATAATGCATCGCTTGACCTGGAAAGTCAGAGGTGGGTGCATTAATCACTCACCAAAGCTGATAACCTTCCTGTTTGAAATAGCTGTGGTAAAAGTTCAGCCCTGCAACATCTGTTGACTATTTTCTTTTAACTCTGCAGACACTAGAGAATGCTTTCAAGTACTTTTAAGATAGAAAACAGACTTAAAATATTTACCCGGCAAACGGCAGGTGTACTCATTACTCCAGTCAATTTTTAAACAAGCATTTAAAAAAATATTTAAGACAACTTTTTTTAAGCTTAAGTTTTTGAAACAAAATCTTCACTGCAAGTCACTCCATGATCAGACTACAATATTGGGGTAAAACGTAAAATTTGCTTTAGCATTTATTGTGTGTGCGGGATCCGAAAGAGGTCAGAACATTGATATACCCATAAATATACAGTCAATTTACTTTACAGTATATTCTGTGACGTTGATAAAATGTGAAAAACGCTATATCAAATGTATGGATTATTATTATTGGATTAAATGTAATTTTTCCATCTCTGCTGAAGTGGCTGGCCCTTCGATCAGGCACCCTTCAGTTCCTTGTCCCAGTGACTACTCAACAAATGAGTTTGATCCTTTCCTTGCTCTGCGTCAAATGAAGGTGCACATTCCAGTAAAGGTCAACGGTTAAGTGATCAGAAGTGGGAAACCCTGGCTGATTTTTCTACTCCATAGCCTGGAGTCTCCATGGTCAATTTTTAACCCCTCTTCCCAAATCAGCTCTTTCAACCAAGAGCGTAGAACAAGAATGAAATCACGTGGTATGTGTTACATGACATGGTTTTCCTCACTAGACCGCTGAGTGACTGGATGCTTGTGTTACTTCATGCATCTTAAAGGTAAACTGAATGCTGCTCCTTGCTTTATATCCTCGCCTCAAGTATTCCCTCCCTCCTCTGCTAAAGATGCTGTTACCTTATCCACCGACATAACCTGTGCCGAGGCCGTAGAAAGAATGGATGGAAAGGACGGAAATACTGTGCAGCATCGCATGTTGATTGCCATCTGGTTTAAGTTAACCTTGGCTGCCTCAGCATTTCTATATTATGACCCAAAAGAGAACTTTCCCCATGATTTTCCTCAGAACATATTAACATATTAAATGTAAACCAAGACATTTTATTACATTTTCTAAAATCTCAGCGGGATGGAGCTTTTTTTTATATAAAACAACGATGACCCACCGGTTCTGAGAGGATGATTGTGGAAAGCCCATCTGTAAATTCCCCCAGGTCACGTCAAATAAAAACAGTCAAATCATTTGAAGCAACATGGGAGCCGGAGGTGAAAATGTGGCATCCAACAACAGATTATATTTGTATCAAGTTTTTCACATCGGGAGGACATTGGCAACCTGGATGTCACTGAGCTAATGCCGGACTAAAAATCGAGGAATTGGCCATCAAATCTGATTCCAAATTCACTACTCGTAAATTCTGATTAGAAAGGCCTGCAAAGGGCACTCATCAACAGTTGATCTTGCTTTCCCCACTTCTGTCAGATCTTTCAGGCCTCTGCTTGGCTGGGAAACAAAGAGCCCGGAGTTAACAGCTTCCGCTTTGTGAATGACCCATTTCCAATGCCAGTAAGATGGTTTCGTTTCAAAGTCAGTGCTTTAACCCCAATTCTGCTAAACAAAAAGGAGCTGAACACCAACACATACTGTGATAAGCATTTAAGGCTTTAAACGGTCACAGTGTTGCAAACCAACTATTTGTATTCCTGCCATGATAGCAGAACACTAAACGCTGCAGCAGATTTCTTCAGAAGCAAATCACGTAATGTATCAGGATTCTATGCTCATATCTTTCCCTTTTTGTCAGGGGTTTTATCCCTCAGTGCCTTCCATACTGTGCTCTGCCGTAGTGCTTTGCCAGCCACAGAGAAAGCAGCGACTCACTCATTTGTCTTCATTAGGACGACATTCTGACAGCGGGGCACTGACAGCACAGAACACCAGCTCCCTCCTTCAGCTCATACTGCAAACGTCCACTCCAGATGCTCCTCCCTACACTCTGCATAAACTAGTCATTGAACAACCCGTCCCGCTCTCACACTAACTAAGATGAAGAGGTCACAGCACTGTTTAAATTTAAGAACCCTCCAGTCTATCTAGGCTCCACCGTGCTAACTCCCTGCCTGTTGGCTTCCACAACTTCTCCCTCTGTAGGCAGATGATCACCCAGAACTCTGCAGCTCCAGTCCTCTCCCGCAACAGCTCCTATCACCCCTATTCTTGCTTCCCATCACATGGAAGATACAGTTCATGATCCTGATCACCTCAAAGCCCTCCATGGCCTTTCTCCCCCTACTTCACCTACTGAACCCTTGTGGGGAGTGGGGGGGGGGGGGGGGGGGGGGGGGATGGGGGGGAGAGAGCTAGAGAAGAGGTTTCCCTTGACACATCTTACTTCACAATTCGAATCCAGGCAGGTCAGGGCGAAATCTTGGGCAGGTTTCCTTACTCCACACGCCTAATAATAATCCCTCCAAAAAAACCACAATAATAAAATTGGTCATTTCAATCCATGGCTGTTTGTGGGACACTGTTGTGCGCAATTGGCTGCCGCGATTCTCCCACAAATATACAGTCAATTCACTTTACAGTATATTCTGTGAAGCGCTTTGGGACATTGATAAGATGTGAAAAGCGCTATATCAAATGTAAGGATTATTATTATTATTATTATAGTTTCTTTACCCTCCAATTTTCAACCCTTCATCTACTGGCATCAAGGTGTTGACCTGTGTTGGCTTTTAAAAGCATTGTGAGGCCTGCCTTACAACCCACTGGCTAAATATGGTACAATATCATTTGCCACAAACTCTGACTGTGGGATGAGGTGGCATCCGATGGAAACAACAACAGCTTGCATTTAAATAGCGTCCTTGATGCAGGGTAGCAACTTGGGGGGACTTCTCAGGGTCAGAGCTTGACCCTGAACCAAGGAGAGAGGGGAGATAGGCAAGGTCTAAGAGGAAGGTCTTCAGGTGTGATATGAAGGCTGAAGGCGATAAGATTTATTTTCTCCTCGGCAGTCCCATTGCTGTTGTAGTAATTGGTGTTACAATGGTCCAGGCAAACAAGTTGTTAACCTCTGAACATGAATAGGTAGCAGTGTCTTCAAAAACCACTTCACCCGTCAATCACATAAACCAAGAGTATTTCACTTGTACCAGACAAAATTACCAAAAGGCTTTCGTTTTCCACCCATGAGTGAGAGGAGTTTTCTTGCGAAGGAGAGCAATAAGAATATCGTAGCTCAACTATAACTAAATGTACAAAGTATCACCAAGTCGGTTAAATAAAATAAATGGAGTCATTCACCTACAAAAATTACCACGCTTCACAGCAAAATTCTGTGGAGCACTTCGGGTTGTCCTCCTGATTTAAAGCCGCTACACAATAACATTATTGTTAATCATAGGAAAACAACCCGCATATCAATTTCTTAGTACTACCCACAAGCATGTTTTTAGGGACATTCCTTCTGCAGTTCAAATATCCTTACCTGCCTGTCACCTATTTAAAATTTCTAAGTGATAGTATTGCAACTACCCTGAGGTGAACAGCTCATTATCCCCAAAGGATCTTTCCTTTACACTGTTTATTGCTCTGAGAAAGCCCATTACTTTCTCACTTCATAGTGTTCTCCAATAAAGTAATGAAAAAATTTGTGTAATTTATTGTCTGTAATCCTAACCCCTTTCCATTCATTACTATACATTACCTGAACCTTAATTGCTGTCGGCTAAAGCTTGGGTCCTTTGAGAATTCACACAGCAAGACAAGATTAGAGCTAAGGTGCTTAATAACCATTTGTGCCCTTGTGGGAGTTTTTATATATATATATATATATATATATATATATATAGTATAACTATTTATATACTATTTATATATTTTAAATATGTTTATACTATATATAGTATAAACATATTAAAAAAATCAATAATACAAACTGATACCTTTGTACATATTCTTCTCAGGATTGTTCAATAAATATAATTTGAGTGCATACCTGTGTTTGCACGGGAAGTTGGTTGAAGTTCATTGTCAGTAACTCTAGGTTTGCAAGCGTGGTTCCTGCAAACCTCAAAACAGCTCCTCCCTAGATTTCTAATCAGGGGAACTCCAGAGCAGCCCAAGAGAAACAGTTTTAACAAGCGAGTATGACAGATCTGATGCAATTTTCCGAGTTAAACTATTTCAACTAAGCGATGATGAATTTCCCTTTTGCACAAAACAGTCCTAAAAGCTTTCACAGCCCAGGTGCCAATTAGTTACACTTTCATTGGCCTCATGAATTTTCACCGCACATGAAACAACTCTGAATGCCGAGTTAATCCCTTGATGCAATGATGCAACACATGCGCCCTGCTGGGTGAATCTAGCCTGTCTGATCCTTACATCCAATTTGCAGTACACTTCACCATCATTCCCGAGAACCAGGCAGATAAAAACTTCCATTTGACCCTTCGGGCCTGTACCTTGCTAGTTCCCAATTGAAGCCACATTCCCATTTCCCCCTCCTTTCCCTAGCTACACTTTTCTATCCTTACCTCTAACGTCCAGTGAATTCACTTCTAAGATTGTGTAAGTTATTGCTGCATTACATCTTTGAGGTGCTCTGCTTCCACGTAACCTTTTATGTAATTATGAATGCTTCTCGATGGGCCAAGAGACCTCCTCCTGATCTGAAATATTCTAATTCCAAATCCATATATAATTATTAGTGTTAAAATAATCAAAATCTGAAAACAAGGACTTAGACAGCCAGTCTATAGGAGAGGGGTGAGAGTTGGTGGGGGGGGGGGGGGGAAGGACACTTGGAAAAAAATAGGTAATTCAGAATATAAATTATATTTTTATAAACCTTTTCCTAATCACTAAAGTATTTGGGCCACTGTATTAAGCAATTATGTTAATAAACCCTCCTGTGCACATGTGGATTAAATGAATTCAAATGGGCTTTCTCCCTATAACTCAAATGATATATGTTGAAATTTGACAACGCTCAGAGAAAAATCATTTTGTTATAAGGGATAACATAAGAATGAATTATGCTGATCAGACCTAATTTGCATTAATTAGAAAATAGACCTTCCTCCAAAATGCCAAACTTGATTCTCTTAGATTTAGGAAGAAGAGTTCAATTCTTAGATCCTGTGGGAATGTACATGCAAATGAGATTAATTAGAAATTAAGATTCTATCTATTTAATAACAGCAAGTTTGATTTTTACCAAAGATGGAGAGTTTGGGTATAGCAACCAGTGCTACTGTTAGAGAACAGTAAATCGTTGGGTTCATATGTTGCTGTCAGCCAGGATGTTGGCTGTTTAAATCTCTGTTGGTGCTGCTAGCTTTGGTCGTGATCTTCATGCCCAGATCTTGGGCATGGCAATCGATGCCCTCAGCAACCTGTCAAATCAGCTCAATGTATCACTGCTTGCACAGGGTTATGTTTTCTATGGGGGTGATTCATTCGCCACTTGTCAGTCCATTTATCAGGCTTTGCTGTGTGGACTTCCCAAGGTATGCTGTCATGCCACCAAGATTGGTGAATTCACTGACTAACAGAGAATGGTAAATCCTCATCCACCAGAATTGTGCAGAGGGAGACTGCAAAGACATGCAAAGACTGCATGTCTTTGCAGTCCAAATAAAATCTGTGCGACCTATTGCTATGAATTATGGACTGCTGAATGCTTTTCTTTATTTAAGTTCAGCATGAATACCCATTTGACACCTTCATATTAATATCATAAATATTCAACTAACGTTATTTAACAATCCATAGCTCTTCATGAAATGAAGCATGGACGACTAAGCCAGTGCAGGTCTAATTCTACAGCCAATCTATTCATCATTTAGCAGTATTTGTGCAGAGTAATGCTCATGACTTCATCCTGTGTCAAATCTTTTTAATGCCTTCACATGCAAGAAGTGACCCTGGGTGGGGGGGATGGAAGGACATGACTAAATATGGCACAGCTCTGGCTTCTCACTACAGTATTTATTGTGGTGTTTGGCATAAACCCAAGCTAGATTTTGCCCTTCTCTAGCCTGCAAGCCCTGAGGCTAACTCTGTAGTGCCCTTACAGTTCACTCAGATTAAATCAGCAGAGACTGAGAATCAAATTTGGGGTTTTCCAGTTCTGTGTAGCTCAGTGCAAGATAGTGTTGGTGGCTTTCCTAGCCAGGCTTAAGAGAAAGGGGTGGTGGGGGGTGGGGGATGAGACTGGGGGTGTGAAGCAGGGATATGCAGGATTGTTTCTGTTACACAATGAAAGATTATTGTAAAGGTACTCTGCAATGAAGGCATATTGTGTATACAAAATACAGTTTGCCATTCAAGAAGAGAATGTTGCTTTATGTTCCTCGGATCTTTCTGCCCATTTCCAAATCTCTTATTGTAAACCTTGGCAAACAGAGAATACAGGTCAGCAGATCTCACATGAGAATAAAAGGTGTGGGGCTGTCTGGGCTCAGAGACGGTCAGAAAAGAAAACAAAAGGTAGAAATAAAACAATGAAATCCTGGAATGAAATGCTGTGAGAGAGGCTTTTATCTGCCAATCTGTTCAAGAACTCCCACCATTGTCAGAAATTAGGACTGTTAGACTCTGTTCCTTTTTTTAAATAGAAACAAAGGAACACAGCACATTAAATCTAGAGGGGAACAGTCTCTGACAGACCAGGGAACCTCCGATTCTTGCAGTTATTCAAAGAAAAGAGCGAGATGGAGAGGACTAAAAATGAGGTCACTTGGTAAAGAGGGAGGAACTGGAGAAAGCAGTCATTCGCTCAGCTAAAAAGAAACAAAGGATCGCAATCACTTTCTCTTGGACGCTCGTCTCTTCATTGATCTCTGAATGAATGCAGTTTATCCGCCATGGCTTAGAGCTGGACCGCAAGGTCAGGTAGATTAAAACAACCAGAAGCTTTTCATTTCAAAAGAAGTGCATATATAGTCAATAAAAATAATTCGCTGTTATTTAACAGCAACAAGACTGTACATTTAGGCAGGAAGAAACGTGAAGTGGGGAAAGGAAAGTGCGGGGGGTGGGGGGAGCAAGAAGAGAGGGGTGAAATAAGTGAATCAGATCTCTGGGATTGAAGCCATCTGAACCCTCAAAACAAAAGATTTCTTCCCACAGCCAGGCTCAAAGCTGTTTAATGCACAAAAGCTCCACTGTGCAGAGAGGCAGAAAGGAGAAGCTATCTCTAAACAGGGCACCATGCAGACAGCATCTTCAAAAGACCAAGAGAAGCCTTTGAGACCCCAATGACGGAGGAGGTATCTGCAGGCTGTGCGTTAGCAGCAGGGAGTCATTGAGAAAGGAGGAATCGTGTGTTGTTGTATTTTCTTTAAAAAAGACAAATTCTGTTTGTAAATGTTTCAACAGTAAATATTTTTGGTTTTTATGTGCCAGTTTGCAACAGCCACCTTAAGATGGACACATGCCCACTCCAGTATGGGCAGAGGTTTTGTGCCCACATTCATTCACATCAGAAGTATTAAACATCAAATAGAATGCTTTATCCTGTGAGCGAGAGATAAAAGGAAACACGTTTAATACAGAAGCCAATTATTGCTATTGAGAATTAAATCCTCATTCCCAAAGGTAAAGCATGGGATCTGTAAGCAGCCAGCCACCAACAGGCCGGGAACTGTTGCATATTGATTATAAAGCTCAATTGCAAACGATCCTAGACTTCAAGGGCCTCCAACCTTTCTATCCATATCAATATGGCTCTATACCTACATTTCAACTCTATTCTATTTAATGGATCTGAACTATTCCCTTATATTACTCTCAATCTTCCTAAACATTTGTCCTTCTCCCTACATCAGCCAAGAGATTTGTGTGACAAAATGGGGGTAAACTCAGAACCAAACCTGATCCTGTTCTCCTCACCCTGAACTGCAGGACAAGTACTTTCAGTGGAGGTTGCTAGGTAGCAATTGAGAATCCAGACTCCCCTCCGTTCCCCTCCTGTCATGTCTTCCCTCGTTGCTGCAATGGAAATCAGTTAACTCAAGACAGAAGAGAGATCAAACAGTGTGCTTCGCAATCTGACTTTTAAATAAACCACAGGTCACATAGAATAATAACTCTTGAGTCCATTTTCTCGTCATCCACAAAACACTACATGATCCCATGATGGATGTCACCAGAATCTCTGGACTGGATAGTTATGTTGTAATTCACTGCAAGTCGTCCATTATGATCTAATTATATACCAGCGCTGGATCAAAATTCACAGGAAAGAGCAGCTGTTAACACAAGTGCTATGAAGCAACGTACCCCAAGGGCTTGTGCCGATGGCACAATGGGGATGGTTGGTGCCTGCACAGCTGTTGGCATTTCAGATTAGGTTTATTGGTCTTTAAAGGATATTTTTCATGCTAATATTTAGACACCCAACCTGCCATGTTAAGATGTATAGGTCCATGCTAAGTGACTGCTGTTACAAATCAGGACCTTAGCATCACACAAAAGAGGTTCAGAAATAGTCTCGGAGGAAGCGTGCCGGTACCTAACACCTCGGTCGTTAATGGGAGGTTTGGAGGATCGTTCCAAAAGTCTTCACCTCCGCACTTGTAGGAAGTGTATGCAACACTGTTCATACCATTGAATATATATTTTCATTAGATCATGAGACCACTCTCCCCTCAGTAGCCTCATGAAGGGCACAAAGCCATCAGTTGCAACCGGTGGCATTAAACCCATCTGCACAATAGTTTGCCTCTAAGTCAGATAGAACCAGTGATTTTCGTTTAACTTGCACCATGACTGTCAGTCATTGAGCAGGAATCATTGGTGTGCTTTGGGCAATCACTCTGCTGCGTAATCATCCCGATTACATGAGCTTTGGGCACACTTTAACTGCACTGCATTTCCTTTTTACTAGATCTTCAACAAGACCTTCACATTGTTTGTGGTACAAGGTGCCCTTCAATGCTTGCTTCAGTGGACATTCATCACATGCAGAGGGTTAATGATACTTGGATATATCAAGCATCGATAGGATCACAGCCAAGCCCAGTGCTGTCCATACCCAATGGCCAGTTGCAAACTGAGATAACAACAACAAAATTACATTTCCATAGTGCCTTTCATGTTGGGAGGACGTTGGGAGATAATAACTTAGGTCTTCCCATGTTGGACATAACCAGATTCACTGGACTAGATAGGTAAGTTACGTTACAGAGATTACTGGAGAGGAATTGGCTGCTTGACATCCTCCCCTTCCCCATTCTCCCTCCCGGAATCAGATGATGTGAAAGCCAATTCCAGTGCCTTGATTGGTCAAAGTTGGGATTTAAACATGTGATCTACTGACCTCCATTGCTCAGTTTCACAAGGTGAGGAGACAGTGCCAACTAAGTCAGCGGGGAAATACAACTTGAATTTGCTTTTGCCCAGAAAGGAGTAAAACTGTACAAAAGGCCAAATGATCACAAACTTTGCCTTGTAAATTTCCCAAGGAACACGTCGTCTTTCATCAGAGTTGTCTTTACCGGACTGTGCACCTCTAGTGCAGAGCAGCATGAACTGAATTGTGTGATTGACATGTGCTCAGCCCTCCCAATTCTAAAGTTTGCCCATATCTCCTTTTGCAAAGCCACTTCCCATTGTGAACTCATGTCAAACACATCGGAAACGCTCACTTGTTTACATGGAATGAGCTTGGGTTAGGTTGCTAGAGGGCATCACCACCCATGGATTCACTCTAGCAAACCTTTGTGCCTTCTGTAGAGCAGAGAAGAAAACTGAAGGAGAAAAACACAAAACAAAAAGCACCTTCTCCACATTTTGCCCCTAACCTCAGCCTCTATCCCTCCACCTCATGCCCCTTCACTAACCATCTTGAAATTCCACCTTAAAACCTACCTCTTCGACCATGCCTATAGTCACCTCATCCCTTTCCCTTGTTTGTTGTCCAAAGTGAAGGGTTAAGTGCTATGAGGCATTATCCTTTATGAGGGGTCTATATAAATGCAACTATCTTAGTTGTAGCATAAATTAAATTTTTTTTGTTGATGCTGGATTATAATACAGTACAGATATCCCGCCCCAACCTCGTCAACCACGAAACTCATGTATCCACGGTTTGCTAAAATCCTCGCAAGCCACATTTTGCGTTTTGCGCATCCGCGATTTAAATCTGTGGGTTTAAATTTTCAAGTTTAGCATAGCGTATAGCACTAGGACCCAGTTGCTATGTTGCAATCAACCAGCGACAACTCTTCTCTCTTAGGATTAAGGTAAATACAGTAACATGAATTTATTGTCGTCTCTCCGCAGCCCAGCTACAGTAAAAGCCCATTTATCTGGCACCCGCGGGACCTGGCCAATGCCGCTTAAAGCGCCTGCCGGATATTCAGGTGGCCCGCGGCCAAAAACCCACTACAAAAAAATTAAAGTTCTTTTAACACACATCATACACACCAGACTAAGTAATAACAGATAATAACAGAATATTACATTGGCACTCACTGTCAAAAACTACTCTCCTGCGCTTCTCACCCCCACTGATTGAGGTTTACAGTCCAGCAACCCTTCCCCAAATGGAGGACGCCAAGCAGGTGAAAAAAATGGCAGTGCGATTTCAAACTCGCGCAACTTTACTAGCTGCAAGCTGAAGCCCTAGATTCTGCTAGCGGCAAACCAAAATACTGCACCTGTGCGACAATGTGGGATATCGGCTAGCGTTATCGGCTTGCCGCTAGTATGACATTAAAGTCATAGGCGCTCCGTTTTTTTCACCCGCTTGGTGTGATCCATCCCCAAAAGAATCGCTGGACTATTAATCTCAACCGCAGCATCATGGCTTCAAGCGCAGCATCTACCAGCAAAGGTAAAAAGCGCAAGAGAGCTGCTCCAACAACAAGCATCTGCTCCAACAACAATATTCTGTTATTATGTTATTATTTATGCATTTACAAATGCTCCACTGCTATTGTTCCGGATAAGTTCCGGTTTATCGAATGGGGACTTTTTTTTGGCGTGTCGGGTATATGGAAGTGCCGGTGCATCGAGTCACGGATAAACAGGCTTCTACTGTAGTAAGTTTGGGAGCATTGGCTGCCAGCATCTGCAGATCTCGCTCTCTGTGTGTAAGTGTATCTCTCTCTGATTCACTTTCTCTCTATTTCACCTTCTCTTCCCTCCACACACCCCCGCCACCTCCCCTTTTTTCCGACCTTCTCTCTATTTCACCTTCTCTTCCCCCCACCTCCCCCTCCCCCTCTCTCTCTGTGTCTATCTGTATCAGCCAGCCCTCCGTGTCACCCACCCACCCTCCGTGTCTCTCTCTCTCCCTCTGTGTAGAGAGTCAGTCAGTCAGACAGCCTCGCGGATTGCTGCAGATGCGCCCAGACTTACTCCCCCTATCCCCATGTATGTTATAACTTATGTGTGTTTTTTGTGTTTAGTTTTACTGTTTCCCATAGGGCCCTACATTTCCCAACCGCGATTTTACCAACCACGAAGGTTCACAGGAACGTGTCCCCCGCGGTTGTGGGGGGGTGGGGGGGGGATACCTGTATTTTCAACCATACCTTACTGTCAGCAGTAAACAGGTGCTTGACATTCTGTTAAAATAAAGGTAAAGACATTGAAAAATGCAACCACTCTCCATGTTACCACTCATTGGTTAAAAAAATGGCAGAGACCTTCATATCCTGAGAAAATTGGATACAAACTGACCTCGGTTTAAAAAAAAACATGTTTTGTGCAAGAAAACATCAATGGGTGTCCTTGAAGCAATAAATGCAGTACTTAATCTGCTCCCACCAACAAAAATCAATAACAACCCAGTGCTCCAAGCAATAAAAGGCCTGAATTAATTCTCAAAGAATATTCCTTGGTGAATCGACCGCCAGGCAATGCTGAAATGGAACACTTGCTGCATGCAGCGATTTGGGGATTAGTGAGTAGTCCCTGTGTGCAGTGCTGGGCAGAGAGGATGGCAAATGGGATAATCTGCATAAACACGTTTCCATATTAGGAGGGTAAATTGCGTGGCACAAGACTCGGTGCCAAAACAATCCCCGAAGCCCTTCTGTGACTATTAGATAAGAGGGATTTCCTCACAGTAACAAGGTACATGTGAAAATTCTCATTAAAGCCTTGCCCCCTTTCGAAAGGCAGCATCTACTGTGACAGGATTTAAAATGAACATTTGAGCTCAAAGAGGAACCAGAAAATTCCACGGGCTTTTATTTCGGGTCCTTTCTGTGTGGATGGCTGCATGTAGAAGGCAGAGGCTAAGCGAAAATTATCGGAGCGGTAGCTAATGGAATTGTGGAAAATTGTCGCATACCAAGTGAATGATGCCACATTTATGTTCCACATTTCACCCCAATTCTAAGGCTAAGCACTTGAGCGGTAAATACGTTAAGGGAAAGAGCTGGAAAGTGAAATGAATTACAACTGAACCTGATCCAGGTTGGAATCAATGTCCAACATGCAGGAGGGAAGAGAGAAAAATAAAATCACTGGAAACATGACGGTGGCCCCATACCTTTTCTGGAACTAACTGTGTATCCTCTACAACCAATATTCTGATGCCCCCATTCTTTATCCACATCAAACTTCATACTCTGATTACCCCAGTCTTTGTCAAACTGCACTGGCTCCCTGTCGCAGAGCAGATCGACTTCAAGATCCTCACTCTTATGATTAAATCTATCCACTCCTCCACCTCTCTAACCTCCTCTCTCCTCACAGCAGTACCCACTGCCTCGGTCTATTGGGTCTGGTCTCCTTCTTCTCCGAAATCAGCAGCCGTGCTTTCAGCCATTACGCCCCCAAATTTTGGAAGTCCCTCCCTCAACCCCTTTGCCTCGTCCCTCCTTTCCACTCTTCTGGTCACACCTGAAAACCTTTCTCTTCATCCGCGCCTACTGTTACCTTACCCCACCTTTTGGCTCGGTCTCATGCTCCATCACTGTGAAGCGCAAGCTGTTGTTGCGCTACAGCGAGATCGATTGCGATACGCCAACTCAGCAATAGACACGGAAGTCAGCAAACCTGCAGGAGTTAAAATATGAAGGAATAGAGATAGGTGTGGTGGCGATGGGGGGAGTCCTAACTCCACGGGAGTTCATGCCTCTTTCCTGTAATTCTTTCTCTTCCCGATTCTCTTCAGATCACTAACAATTCGCAGCATGGAACTCTGAGCACGTTTGCATTTGAAATGAAGCGCACGGACACCCCACTCCCCTTGAAAGCATTCATTATTAGAATATATTATAATTCACTTGATTGTATAAGTAGGGCCCATTATTCAGAGTGGTTATTAAATTCCTCACAGGTTTCCAGGAAAATCAAAAAGGCAAAAAGCATCAGAAAAATGTCGAACGCAATGCGAGTCACAACTCTAGTTTAACACTTGGAGCACTGGAAAAAAAATTCAGTCAAAATAAATTGTGAATGAATGGCTTTCTTCCAAAGCTACAATGTTTCTTCCAACAAAAAAAATCAATAAAAGGAGATTCAAAGATTATCATTCGTGCAGTAATTTTGTTCTATGGTGTTAAGTCATAGAAAGGGGTTTACTGTGAGATACAGTGGTAAAGTGGGATTAAACATAAATTGCTTGGGCAGCATTGCTTGTTTTACAACAATACTGTGTGCAGATGGCAGCCCTGACATCAAAGGCAAAATGGTAAGCTGAACATGGCACCAATTCCACATCGCCCCCTGTATACATATACAGTACTGTATACATAACATATCTCTTACATCCAGAACAAAGCCATCAAGCTGTTGCCCAGCCTCCCTTGTTGGCTCAATTGGTAAAGCCACAGGCTACAAACTGTGCTAGACTGACAAGATCCCAGGTCTGATCTCCACCTGTGCACTGAGCCAAGCAGAGAGGACTATAAATGGCTTCAGCAACCTTGTGCTTGTTACGAAGTGCAAAATCAGATGGCAAATATCAACCTTGGGGACGTCCTCCTGACGTGAAAGACGCTATACAAGTGTCATTTTGTTGTTGTTGATTGTTGTCTGGTGGGATCAGTTTGAGCTCACATACATATATACACACACACACACGAACGCACACAATAATAATTTGCCAGATCTCACCACTGTACTTAGAATGAAAGGATGGTGATTGGGGTGAAGGAGTCTGGTGCCCTTGCAACTACAACATATTGTGGCATGAATCAACGACTTCAGGAGATGGGGGTGGGGATAAATTTAGCGAAAGAGAGAAAAAACATCACATTTCTCCATTGCAACCAAGAGAGCAGCGAATGAAGAAAGAACTAAGCCTACCCATTCAACCTCAGCAATGAACAGCTTGAGTGGCTACTGCAGACTGAATAGGGGGAGAGAATGTAGAGAAATTTGCAATAAATTAGTCCAGATGCAATGATTTTACTGAAAAAAGGCTGACTTAATAGAACACGCCCCCTTTTATCTTCAAATAGCGACATGTCTTTAACAGGAAATTTATTGCTGCCACTGTTCACTATGCTGAGAATGTTACTGTCGCTTCATTTTTTATTGAAGTACCACCCTGTCGCACTCTTTTCACCAGACGCTTTTCATTCCCTATTATCAAAGTGTCCACAGAGTCATTTGCATTGCAGTTAGGCCCTTCTCTTTCTCCCTCTCTTAATTGGCAATCAATGCTCCATATTGACGGAACGCTGCAGAACAAGACACTTCACTGAATAACGCCAGCAGATGGTCTTTTCTTCCCTCATTTTACCTCTGCCACATTGTGGGCAAACAGAATAACAATGTCAGTCGGGCTCTCGACAGTGACAAAAGCCCCCAAAGGCTGCCCTCTGCACCAACGAAAGTGGCGGGGAGTGGGTGTTGGGGAGAAGTCTGGAAACATTATCAAAGGGTTTTACAGAGCAGGGAGACTCAAGTTGCTTTTGACTTCAATGTTCTGTCCTTTCTCCTACAGAAGTTTTAGTGCTTTTCCCTCCTATTTTAAGGGAGCATCACCCTATGGTCCCGCTATTAAATTCAGCGGTCGGGCAATTGCAGCTGAACCCAATCCCATCTTCATTTGCCATCCTCAAACAAGCAATGAACAGTGGGATGGAGAGGGAAGCCTGGCTGTTTTGTCTTCTTAGCTCAGCAAAGCTAGTAATAATAATAATGTTAATCCTTGCATTTGATATAGTGCCTCACCACGTCGTTGAGATGTCTCAAACTGGTTCACAGAGTATATCGTAAAGTGGATTGCCTGTGTATTTTGTGGGTGAAATAATTAGGATAACTAACACCCCCACTGTCAACCGGGCAGAGATCAGTAAACTCAGCATGGATCAGGGAATCCCACCTGGGACCTGAGTTACTGGGAGCGTCTATTGTCAGTACAGCATACACTACAAAAGGTAATTGGATAGCAGGATTTAAACCGACTGCACAGCAAATGATTGACAGCAGCAACCAGCATGGGGCCTGGGATTGCAGGCATCCTGCTGACAGCAGACTTTCACCCAGCGGTTATGGCTGCTTGTGGTACATTTGTCTGATGAATAATGTCACGTTAAATGCAGATTCTCAAGCCTACCTACCTCAGATCAACAACAACAATAACAAAATGACATTTGTGTCATGCCTTTCACATTGGGGGGATGCCCCAAGGCGCTGGACAATCAGTGTTTCGGACCTGAGCTGGGGGTCGGGACTGGGGAGGATAGAGGGTGGGGCAGGATTGGAGGGTGACAGAAGGCACGGTCATAGCGAAAAATGGTCTTCCGAGACGGTTCTTGAAGGAGGCAAGGGAGGAGGCGAGGCGGAGTGACTGTGGGTTAGAGTTGGGGTGGGGGCAGAGTGGCTGTAGGCTCGTCTGCCAATCGTGAGGTGGGAGAGGCAAGAGATGTGAATCAGACTGGAGCCTGCTAAGCAGAGGGAGTGGACAGATTGGTAGGGAATTAGGAAATTGCAGAGGAAGGGGGAGCAAGCCATGGAGTGCTTTGAAGGCGAGGACCAGAATCTTGAACTCGTTCCTCTGTGTGATGGGAAGCCATTGGCGTTGGGTGAGGATGGGGTGATAGGGTCGCGGAGCCTGGTGAAGGAGAGGACACAGGAGAGTTCTGGATCATTTGCCGCCAATGGAGGGAGGAGTTGGGGAAGCTGACAAGTCGGGAGTTTGCGTAGTCGAGCCTAAATGTTATGATTGTGTGTATGAAGGAAAAGATGATGTCGGAACCTTATCCTGAGCTAGTGCCCACACTGCCAACATCAAGGGCAGTCAGCGCAGTGCAGAGTTGCAGAAAATGACAAAGTCTTGTACTCTCATTCAGAGTCATGTACCAGGGGTGAGCGCCTAATATTAAATAATATGAAGGCTGCACTTTTGTTCTTTAGTTTATTAGATTCTACAACCTACATTAAAAAAAACTTTTTTGTTCCTAAAATCAGATCTACAGGTCACAGTGATAACTTGAGGGGTTAAGTTACTTGGATTCCACCTGTTTTAGTCATAGCTTTCTTACCCCCAACCCCCTCTCTACACATGGGTTAGTTTAAGCAATGTCAAATAGAGAGTTCTCTACAAGACGTGGCTAATCTTTACCATCACCCAACGGTCTCCACATCACTGCTTTCCCAATTTCCTGAATAAACACTGGCAAGACTCTTGCCAATGTCCATTGAGTCGGTGACCTCAGTAGTCAGTTAAGATAAGATTAGGTCAAAGGAGTTCCTGCAAGAGTGATAAAGAGTGGCAGAGCTGGAAGAATTCCAAAGTAGAATTTTGAATTGGGAATCAGCAAGAAAAGCAACAACTTTTTCCCCCAAAAGCCAGTGCTCTTACTATGATGCAAAACGTGAACATATCAGGTAAAGATAGGTCAAATCCCATAGGCTTTCATAAATTTCAAAATGTAGAAACTCTAGAATTGAGAAGATCCATAAAGCCACATTTTGAATCTGCACCCTGATTCATACTTTTGTTTTGTACAGCACATCTCCTTACCGATTTGCACAATTAAAAATATATCTGTAAAGAACAGGCAATAATTGCCATGATTCTGTTGAAACCTCTGTAAAGCTTTTGTGAGGAGGTGATGAAGAGGATGAGGTTGAACATCTGATTAACTTAGTTCCAACATTTTAATCAACATCCAGGACTATTATACAATAGTGACTTGAATTGGAATCTGAGCAGTTTTCTGTTTAAATCCTTTGGTTAATCTTCAGTGCATTGAATTGGTTTTGTTTGGAACCCCCTTCACCATTCTCTCTCTCCTTCCTCCAGTGTTTTACCGAGAATATAGGTCATAGAATCATAGAATTTTACAGCACTAAAGGAGGCCATTCGGCCCATGTAGATTGTGCTGGCTCTTTGAAAAGAGCAACTCAATCCCACTTCCCCGCTCTCTCCCCATAACCTAACAGACCTGTTCTCCGTAAATAAAGATCTAATTCTCTTTTAAAAGCTGTTATCAACTCAGCCTCTACCACCTTTTCAGGCGGTATCTGAGATCAGGAATGTTCTCTCTGGAGATAACACTTTCCACCTTACACAACCTATTTTTTGCTGCAGTGCTTAGCTCAAACTAATTATACATTGTTAATTACTGTTTCTTTCATTTTGCTTTAATTCTGGGGGGGAATGTGGGATAGGACCGCAAGGCGTTAGACATTCCCAAATGCACCACTGTCACAGAACAAATTATTGATAAAAATCTTTCCTTCCCTCTCCTCTCATTGAACAGTTCTTAACCACTTGCTGATGTGGTTTAACATGAGACAAAACCAATTAAAGCTTTGAAGAAAAAGGAGGATACCCATTCACATACACATGTACACACATGCAATGCACTCACACAGTGCATTCTCAAACCACTTGTTTAATCCTTCCAAGCAACAAAGGTACTAGGTTTTTCTTTTGCTAGACTGGGGCTTTCATTCAGTGGCGAGTTCTGCAGAAAATTTCAGTTTAAAAATAAATAAATAACAATAGCTCAGAGGAGACATGAGAGCATTCTGGTGAAATGAAACTTGAGTTTCCAGTGAGGCTGGTATTCAACCGCGTGAGCACTGAAGCCACCAACAGAACCAGTTAACAGTATGTCTCTGCGGAACCAATGGAGTGAAAAGGTGAGGTATTCTCCTTCTATTTACATCTAATATATTTGGTTCCTCTTCATTGAGCCCCGCATTTGCCAATTCCTGTCACTATGATGCAGAGTTGCCATACTTACACTCTGGTGATTACATGGTTGACGTACACGCAGTTAACGCCAATAGGGTAATGGTGAATCAGTATGTGAACAGTCGCCCTAACTACTGGTGACTCCATCCACGGAGCAAAGCAAGGAATCCAACTGCAGAAAAATGATGAACTGGTATCAGAAGAAGATTGGATGAAGTAAAGAATTCAGCCCAGTTTATCTCATCTTTCCAGAATATCAAATCTACATATAGCACTTGCCAGTAAAACATTGAGCTACTTCTTAAATGATTCCAATGTCCTGATCTCAATTACTCTCCCTGGTAATCATGGCCAATAGTTGAACACCTACTGTGTAGAGGAATTTCCCTTTCCAACCCTGAACCTGTGCCCTTTTGTGCAATTATCAGTTCCCAGTAAGGGACATCATTAGTTGCCTAAAGTATGCTTTCCCTTTGAATGAATGGTCATCTAGTAAGGCACAAGCTGTTTATTCCACAGGAAGCAACTGTATCAACAGGAACCAGCAAGGGAATGAATATTGCAGTGAGTTCACCTCTGGGCTTATTCGTCTCTTATTTGAAATAAATCTCAATCATTAACAACTAACTTGTGATCCTTTCAGTTCAGGTACCTTTAGGATTGTCCCATTGGAGTTGAATAATAAAAAGATTTCTTGTATCAGCAATTGACATACTTGGGAACTCTTCCCCCTCATCCACCCCCATCTCCCCCACACCCCCTCGGTAGGGTTGTTTCCACACACCTGACCTGTTTGATATTAGATCTGAGAATCTTTCACAGTAAGTGGTCACACTAGGAAACATAAGATCATAAAACATAAGATTATAAGAATTATTGGACAAAAGAGTTTGCCCTACCAAACTAAATATTGTATACGAAGATATTGTTTCCTAAAAGAAATCTATCGAATTTGCTTTTGAAAGAATCAACACTTTGAGCTTCCTCTGTTTCCCTTGGGAGCCTGTCCCATACATTTACCACTCGCTCATTTTCTATTTCCTAGCACTGATTATTAAACGTGGGCCTAAAAAAAGTGCAATGGAAGTGGCTAAGTGGATCTATGGTACTGGGAGATTACTTGTAAACTGCTGAACCGTATCTACTTGTATGTAACTCTGAATTGAAACACTAACTGTTCAGGCAGACCTGTGTTCAGGCAGACCTGTAAATGGATACAGCTATATTGTGGAGTCCTGTAGCTCAGAGGTTAGAGCAAGCGTGAGACCTGTGTTCGAATCCAGGCAGGGCGAAACCTTGGGCAAGTTTCCTTACTCCACATACCTAATAATAATCCCTCAAAAAAACCCTAAAATAAATTGGTCATTTTCAATCCACAACTGTTTGTGGGACACTGCTGTGTGCAATCGTCTGCTGCATTTCGCCCACAAATATACAGTCAATTCACTTTACAGTAAATTCTGTGAGGCGTTTTAGAGACATCTATCAAAATACAGGGATTATTATTATAAATGGAGGCAGATAGCTCATTTAAGTCCAAAGATAAAGTTAGCACACACACACACACACAAAAGTGGACTGGCTTGCTCTTGGTGTTTTTAATCACATCATCAGATTAATATGTCTCTGTGCATTCCAGTGGCTGTCCCTATTTGCATTTGAGGGGGAGGGTTGGGGTTGCACTGGAACTGAGCATGCTTTGAGTCTGACAGAAAAGAACCCCAGTCTAATAAATGGCTCGCAAAGTGCTCTTAAAGCATGTCTGTCAGCTACAGGGCATAATTACTGTATGTGATAACTGTCAACCCTACTGAAGGATACAAAGAGTTTCTGTCTGGCAAGCGAGCAAATGAAAAAAAGAATACTTGCTTAAGTATGCACAACTTGACAGGTGTAAGAAGAATTGAACAGCATAATAATAAGGGTATTGCTTTGCTCTACTCTTTTTTAAAAAAACAGGCTAAATTTTAATCCAATTCAGTCTTTTAATTTAAACTGTTACATGCGGACTTGCAGTGTTTTATGGACAAGTGCGAGCCACATAGTTCCTTTTGACTGTATAAACAGTGGCTGTACCCTGCTGGTACCTAAATCATTTCCCGGGGATTCAGGTACGGTTACTGCACTGGTTCAAGTGACAATATGAATACAATCTCTTGCTGTTATACCAGATGAACAGGGTAAATGTCATCTTGATGAAGCAGATAATAGAGAACATGTACTTGAATAGATTTTACCAGCAGGGCTGGGAGGCTTTTGCCCTCCAGATAGCATTAATAGCTTATAGCCTTTGACCTCCCTCCCCTTCCCCCACCCCACTCACATTCCCTACTTCATGCCAGACATCTGAAACTAGCACAGGTTCAACTCCAATGCAATAGTAAAGAAAACAGGCGGAGGTGGAGAAATGTTCTACCACACACAGATATACACACAGTTTACTCCCTACCGCTGGTATTTTCCTTACATCTACCCTTGTATTGAGTTAGCTGTGATCACTGCCATGCCTTTGTGGCCACACCATTCCCACGCACACAAGCCCAGGGGCAATGTCACTTAGGGAAAGGAGAGATGCAAAATGCCCTCCTCTCTCGAATGGGCGTGGAGATTCCAAGTGTGTCGCCAGGACCTGGGTGATCTCAGATCTGAAAGATGGACCGCAGTGCAGAACTAGATTTTTAAAAACTTTAAATTGGAAAATTGCACAAATAAAATCTGTTGACAGCCATTTGGCAGGAAAGACATAAACTGTAGTCTAATAGCATGGGGCGGGGGTCGGGGGGGGGGGGGGGAGGGGGGGTGGAAAGCATCTGTTTCTCTGTAACATGGCATCATATAAAAGTTCACATCGTGATCGCTGGAGCCATGTGGTACTTATTTCCCTTGTTTAAAAGAATGAGAGTTGGAATGAGAGCTTAATGCTGAATCTGTTTTGAAGTATGCAACAGATAGGAATTTTTGTAGCTCGGGATTCGGGCAGCATTGTTCCGCATCATCCGAGACCTTCACTTTGTTCTTTTAATGACATTTCATTCAATGTGCACATTTCATTGTGGGGCAAATTCCTAAATGTGGTGCTTTGTCTTAACAGCTCCACAATATTCACCCACACATGGCTTCCTGGCTGCAAACTCAAGAGATTGGATTCAGGCTGCTGCCAACAAGTGGATTTGATGCTTAGGAGAGGATCCAGTCTGGGACTGATGTCATCTCGCACAGCAGGCAGGTGTTTAAAGCCTTTTCTGCCTCCTCTGACTGAAAGGCAGTGCTTATTAAAGAACCTTGAGGGACAATGGTCATTTGGGGATGGAGGTCATCGTGATTTGAACTGAACGTTAACACTGCAGGCTGATGAGCTCAAACTCCCCCGTCTGCTCGTGAGTCCCTGAGTTTGCGTCTGCAATCCATCAGGTCACAGCACTCTGCAACATAATGGAATGAAAAATTACCAAAGCCAATCTGGTGCACAACAGATGTCTGGGTTTGATTTTCTGAAGGCCGGTCGGTAGGAGAGGAAGGCAGGATGCTGAGTGCCAGAGAGGTACTGGCAGAAGCGAGAAAAAAACAGTGACTTTATAACCAAGCTTCCTGTGGGCTGAAACTGGTCAGTACCTCCAGACCCAGGGTAACCTGTTAATCCACGTGCAGCGTTATGCTGTTCTCACAGGGTGAGGGAAGTTGTCATCTGTATTAGCATCCCGCAGAGTGCAGTCAATTACAGATTATAACACTCCACTCCAAGAAAATTGTATTTAATAAAGAGCATTCCTCCTCTTGGAAAACATGTGCTGCGAAGGCACTGGAGTGTGCTTAACGGAGCATTATTTTCATTTAGTAACATTTGAACTCTAGTAATTTGTAGTTTTGCTTAAAAAGTTTACTTTTATACATAGAACTATAGCAATGGTTTTCTCTGGTCTTGCTCATCACTTCACATGAAGAAACGCGCAACACGTGAACAATCACATTCATTCACGCTCCTTTGCCACAGCAAGACCCGGGAGCAGCGCAGGACTGTATCACAACAGTGGCGCCCGTGTATCACAGCGCAGGAAGCACAACACTGCATCCCAGGACATGGAGGAGTCTCACAAATCCACTCAAAATGTCTTTTTCTACAGCGGATGGCCTTTTCTAAGGAAAGGGGGTAGTGGGTGGGTGTGGGGAGTGGGAGGGGGGGGTGGGGGGGGGGGGGGGGGGGTGGAAGAGGAAAAACATTCCTGATAACAACTCTTGTGGACCCACCTTTGCACGCCACTCCTTTCTCGGGCTCGTAGCCTGCCTTGCAGGTGCAGCTTCCGATGGGCACCATCCACTCCCCGTCACCATTGCAATACAGCTTGATGGGCGCATCCACCTCCTTGGCAAAGGGGACGCAGGTGCCCATGGCGATGACCAGCGAGGTGCTCTCGGTGCCGGTCATGGTTTCGGAGAACACGGCATAGTTCTGAATGACGCTGGGGCAGGTTTTGAAAAAGACCCGGACGGACAGTAGCGACATGCAGGCCCCGTAGTCCTGGAACGCCAGGTAGAACCCGTTTTTGCTCAGGGGGCCGAAGCTGCGCACTTCAGTGTTGACCTTCATCAACCTCCCGCCAAAGTCCACCTGGGAGAAGCTTTCGTCCGCGGCGATCGTGTCGACCTTGAGGTACGGCATCTCCGTCCAAAGCGCGGCCCCTTTAATAGTCAAACCAGAATCTGTCTCGTAATAATACAGATTGAACGTTTCTTTACAAGAGCCGGGGACGTTGGGAATGCTGCTGCAGTCTCGCACCGTGAACCTCATCTCCACGTACAGTCGCTGGGCTCCCCTGCGGTTTATGAAAGTAGTCCACAGCCAGTTGTTCTGGTTGGATTCGAAGACATTGCAGACCTGGTACGTGCGGATCGTGTTCAGATTTTCATCGTATCCACTTACTTCTTCCCACTGGAATGAAACAGAGAGACACAGGACAGGTTACTATTCAAGTTGAGTCACTTGGGAGTCTGGATAACAATTCTGGCTTGGTTACATTGACAGATTTGGTAACAAATAATCATTTAACGTGGCATGACCATGAAGCGAATTGCCATCGGTACTTCTTTTGTAAAGTGAGTCACATCACCAGGAAGCTCAAGATCAAAGGGCTCTTTAAAAGAGTGATGCTCATCCATTAATATTGGGTTTAAAGGCACAACACAAAGATATAATGAACATAATATTTTCTGGCTATTTCCATTGATTAAACAGTTGAGTTGTGAGAATAGTGGGTCCACTGTGTTGGAGGAGTTACTGGTCCAGCAATCTGGAAGCAACCAAACTGATGTGCACAGACTTGAAATGATGCATTCTCTGAATCATCTAGGATTAATTGCATCTCTGTTAACATTATTTCGGCTCCCTCCAACGGTGACTCAGTAACTCCCCCTCATCATTCCCTTCTAAGCTCTCACCATTCAAAACAATTCAAAATTCATTAGAAATAATTGCAACCATTTGATTTTTTTCAGAAATAGGCTTCCACAAACACTGAAGCTGCCCACACTCTTTGAATGCAGAACGTTCTAACACAGCCAAGAGAGATACCTTCACCTCTGCCCTCGAAACCTCCGACCTCCTCCCCCTGTGGCACTCTTTTTGCACCGACCCATCCTCCGCCTCCACCGCCCTCCATAACACCCTCTCCACTACCCTCGACACCCTGGCCCCCCTCACCAGCAGAACCGTCTCCCACTCCCGATCATCATCGTGGTACACAACTCACCTCCGTTCCCTCAAAAGCCAAGTGAGAGCAGCTGAACGCACCTGGCTCAAATCTGGCCTCACGGTCCACCGGCAAATCTGGCTGGACCGCATCAAATTTTACCGCTCCGCCCTAGCCACCGCCAAATCAGCCTTCTACTCCAGGATAATCCTGGAAGCGAAGGACAACCACCGCCTCCTCTTCGCCAGCACCAACCAGCTCCTCCGCCCCCCCCCCCCCCCCCCCCCGTCTCGCTTCGCAGATCGTTTCCTCAAACGAACGTTGCGAGGAGATGTTGGACTTCCTCGAGTCCAAAATAGAGAGAATCTGCTCTGCGGTTTCCTCCCCCCACCTCTCCTCCACCTCCGCCCCTCCATCCGTTATTTCAACCCTCACCCAACCCCCCCTTCATACTTTCATCCCCACCTCCCCGTCTTCAATCACTAAAATAATCACCTCCATGAAACCCACCACGTGTTCATTGGACCCCATCCCCACCCCCCTCCTCCGCACCCAGCTCCACCTTCTGGCCCCGCTCATTTCTGACACCATCAACCTTTCCCTCTCCTCAGGCACCGTCCCTACCTCCCTTAAAACAGCCACCATCACCCCTATCCTGAAGAAACCCTCCCTTGATGCGTCGCAACCATCAAGTTATCGACCCATCTCCAACCTCCCGTTTTTATCCACGGTCCTTGAAAGAGTGGTTGCCTCCCAGCTCCGCTCTTTCCTTTCAACTCACTCACTCCTCGAACCCCTCCAATCAGGTTTCCGCCCTATCCACAGCACAGAAACTGCCCTGGTTAAGGTTACAAATGACATCCTAACCGCCTGTGACCAGGGCTCCCTCTGCCTCCTCGTCCTCCTTGACCTGTCTGCTGCGTTCGACACAGTCGATCATACCATCCTCCTCCAACGACTTTCCTCCCACCTCAACCTTCAAGGCACAGTCCTTGACTGGTTCCATTCCTACCTGACCCACCGTTTACATTTTGTATCTTCCAACGGTTTCTCCTCAAACCCCCGCACAGTTTCTCACGGCGTCCCTCAGGGCTCTGTCCTCGGCCCCCTCCTTTTCACCCTTTACACGCTCCCTCTGGGCGATGTCATCCGCAAACATGGGGTAAATTTCCACATGTATGCGGACAACACCCAGTTGTACCTTTCTGCCTCATCCCTCAACCCCCAGACCATCGATGTTCTGACAGCTTGTCTGTCCGACATTGAGTCCTGGACGAGGGACAACTTCCTCCAATTGAACGTGAGTAAGACCGAGGCCCTCCTGATTGGCTCAAGCCAGCGCCTCCGCACATCGGGCGCTGCCAGCCTCAACATCCAAGGCTGTACTCTCCACCTCACAAAGCCAGTCAGGAACCTCGGCATCATGTTCGATCAAAAACTCTCCTTCCTCCCCCACATCCGTGCCTTGACCGGCACCGCTTACTTCCACCTGCGCAACATTGCCAGGCTCCGCAACTATCTTACCCCCCACGCTGCCAAAACACTCGTGCACGCGTACATCACCTCAAGGCTGGACTACGGAAACTCTCTCCTCGTCGGCCTCCCCAGTTCCTCCATTCACAGGCTGCAGGTCATCCAAAACTCTGCAGCCCGTGTATTATCCCGCACCCACCTCCACGACCACATAAACCCCACCCTCGCCGGTCTCCACTGGCTCCCCATCCTCCAGAGGATCGAGTTCACCCTGAATTTTTCGACCTCCCCTACGTGTTTCACCCCTCCCCGTACACTCCCCTCCCAGCTCGGGTCACACGCCTCCTGTGCAGCGCCTCCCGACGTGAAAGGTGCTTTATAAGTGTAATTTGTTGTTGTTGTCTTCCAGCCCAATACACAAGCTAAATTCATAGCTCTGCATAGACGGGATTCTGAGTTGTTGCCCATTTATTCCCTCTTCCTAAACACAAGATATATTTTGAAAGAAATGCTAAGGCATTTAAAAAAAAAATTAAAATTGCTGCTTGAATCAGCTCATTTTCTCTTTTCCCATTCCCCAGTGAGGATCAGCAGGATTTTGTGAAAGGTAAAGGTATCACAATGAAGCTTGATCCTGACCCCACTTTACATTTGCACAAACTGACGGCATGGGCTACCAGATTGTGATCAGGAGCTGCAACGAACGCTGATTTTTTCCTTCTTCTCCCTTGTTATGAGGCATTAAAGCTAATAGTACAGTAGTGTCCTCACTCCTGCCGCAGTTGAGATCAGATAACTCAGCACAGACCGGGGATCAAACAATGCTCCCCCCCAGCTCTTGTGCAGCTTTCAAGTCATAACCCTCTCATCCATGTCCAGCACTGTTCACTGGCCAGCATTTACCTGTTAACCAGCAATGCTTTGTTGCTGGCTTTAAAAGCTGAGGTTTTGAAGGGTCTTGTGAAGCAATTGAAAAAGTCCTGATATTCAATGAGAGTCTTACTCGTGGAATCCATCACTTAGCCATTCAGACTCCATCCGTAATACACCAATCCAATCATTAACATTGAGAAAGTGCACTTCTGTGAAAGCTTAATGGGCTCCTCTAACCTGCTCTGTATTCATAAACTCCCTTCAAACCACACTGTTAACAACAGAGCATTCTGTGGTAAGAATTGGTAATCTCTTATCTGTGTTTACCATCATACAGCAACCCTTTTACCTCAGTGACTGACCTATCATTATATTAATCCTGGCTGGCTAGGAAGAGATAACAAACATTGTCCACTGGATAACCTCTTATTAACTGTACTGAAGGTTTATTCTGATAATAAGTGCAGTAATTGCACTCCAAACATGTAGCTTGTAACCATTAATGTGATTTTTTTGTATGATCTAACAAGGAACTATGCTCCTGGCTATTTAACAGGGAACATTTTTCATTTGCACAATGGAATTAATGACGAGGTTTAAAGACCATACTACTCTTTATTTATTTGCTGTGTGGTTTTCGTCTGCAATTAACTGTTAATTTGCTTCAATCAATAAGCTCTGTATTTGACACCCTATGAAAATAACCTAATTTCATTTTAATGGCACCAATTTTGCAAAGACTGTTCTTGGATCAATTCACATTTATTTTCCGAAGAGATATGTTTTTCATAAAATCAGGTTATTCACCCACAGATTCCTGTCCATTTAAATTTATATCTACTTTTACACTGTCCACCCTGACAATTGTCACAAAGGCCAAACCTTTCTGAACAATCAGATGATATTTTAGGACTGATGTGAGTGCAGAAACCTGTTTCGCTTTGTTTGCTTTTATTGCAATGCATTTCATCCTAGATTTGGAAAGACTATTCTGGTTCCATATCCCTATTGCACTGAATTTTTTCTCTTGTAAAATGTCGTACAAGTTTCTCCCCTCCTCCTCTCTCGAAGGCACTGATGGGCTAGAGTTCCCTAGATATCCTCCAGTATCTTGTTCAAAAAGCCATTTGAGTGGACGATTGGAATGCAGAAGATGGAATGTCACAGGAGAGCCCAATCCTAAGTTCGCTGGAACATTCATTCAGAAATAACTGGGTAGCAATCAGGATCCAAAAACCTGGCAGATTTTTACCCTCTATAACCAATAAAAACTAAGATCAATTGTAGCTTCTCAAAACTGCTACCTGGTCAGTTGTTTGAGAACAGACCAGGAATCAACCTTCCTACCATGTTAAACCAAGGAGTGCCTTGATCCACACCGGCCACATTATTCCATTGGCACATAATTCCACTTGGCAGCTTCTACTTTTCCAGACTGTAAACAATACTTTTTCAAGCATGACTTGATCTGCAGCCGAAGCCAGTTCCACCCTATCACAAATTCTGCACTTGCACTCACTATTGCAAAGATTCTCTAGACCAAACAGGAATTCATCACCTACTGAACTTAGAATCTGTTCACGTGGTGAGAGCCAGGCACCACAGTTAACAGGCTCATCTGTGTTTTCAGTGCAAACAATTAATAAAAAGGTCATCATTTTATGGGGAATTAATCATTTCAAATATACAGAGGGAGACGTTTTAGTTCTACATATTTTCTACAGAGATTGCATTCCGACATTTAAATTGCTTCCTTGAATGTTGGATCCATCAAGAGTTTGCAATAAATTTAATTTTCAAGATCAGTTTGGTTTTATTGCAAAAGCCAAGGATTAAACGATAGAGGAAGCAATCTTAATTATCCACGAGCTCAGTTAGGAATCAATTAAACGCAGAGGCTTTGAGATATGATTTGAAAGCAACTGTTAGCTGTGTTTGCAACTGTACATCACTGCAAATTTATCAAACACGCTGACAACCTTGCTAAAATACATTTTAAAATGTAGAAACAACGATGATTTGAAGTGGCAGGAAGATGTGGAAGGAACCATCAAAGACTGTATTGATTTGTTTATTTGCCAATTTTCTCTGATCCGTCTGCTCTCCTGAATGGCATGAATCATTTTTCCTTGCACAGAGATAATGGTTCAAATGCATGGGGAGCTCTCCAACTGAGCACTTTACACAACTGAGCCATTCTTTGTGCAAGTGTGAGCTTTGTCCGTCAGTCCCCCACATGCTATTCAATCATGAAATTCTCTGCAGCCACAACGAGCGTGGCAGAGTTTTGGTCCATGCAGTGCTGCACTCAGTCAAGTCTCGCACGACCAACCCTCAACAGTAAAAATAATAGCCCTAGTTAAGTGCTGCAGTCAGTTTTGCATCAGAGCTTTATTGTCAGCCTGAAAACAGCATTGAGACCACTGAGAAAGTCTGCTCCCTCGCTTCGCTCAACTGATGTGGAAGTAGACACTGGGCATGAAATAGATCCCATGGCTTGGGCATTACGCCAAGGGCATGGATGGGTTAATAGAGCCCAGCAACCCAAAGTCAGGGCGCTTCAGCATATTAAACTCATTAAAACTCTCTCCAGTTCAATGTTTATGTTGGTTCAAGCCATTGTATTTCTGAAGTATAATAGAAAGAACTAACCAATTGCATATGTGCAACTATCAGAGAATACACAATCATTTCCCAAATTCCCATCAATCTACTCTACTCAACGTGAACTGTCTATCCTTCAGCAAACTAAACATGTGATAACAGAAAACACACCACACTAGGGCTCTTTTCCAGCAATGTGACACTGTACCTCCTGAGTACTGAACAAGGAGAGTTATCTGGATCAGCCAACATTCTGATTAAACCCACCTTTGCTCCAAATGCACAGGGAATTGGATAGCCAGTCTAGTTCTACCCGTCTCATCTGTTTGAATTGCAGTTTGCCACAAAGGCATTTTCCAACACAAGGACATAGCAGTTAATAGGCAAGTGCTGAAAACAGCTGCTTCTTGGAGCACAAACAAGTGGCTCAGATCAAGTGAATCAGGTAAGTACTGTAGACCAGTGGGAAAATGCACGAGATAAATCAGCAGAACTCCAAACTTCTTCATCAATTAATTTGCGCAATCACTCAATCATATTTAAGAACTTCTTGATCTGTAAGGGTCACTATCACACTGCTCTCAGCTCCATGCAGTTGGGTAGCTTTCTGTGGATGCATGTCATTTGGGGGTGGGTGGGCGGGATGGGGTAGAAGTGTGCGAGAGAATGTTATAACACTGCACCTGTGGTCAAACTACAAAAGAAATTCCAGAGGTTTCAATTCTAGAGATACAAGATACCATGAGACGTACAGGCTGTTCCTTTCGCCCAAGGTTAAGACTGGGAGCTTTCTGCACAGCTAATTCCACAGAAACAAGCCACGGAATTTGGGTTTAGCTGAGATCACTTCCCATTCACACCCATTACATGGAATTCCTGAGCCTCTAATCCTGATCCCAGCCTAATCCTCCAATTATTCCTGGTTTCACTGCCTGATGTGCAGCGTGCAATTAGTGCCTGTCTAACTTCTCAAGATAGCTACAGGTTAAAGGTCTAATTCACAATATAGAGTTTTGTAGACTTTTATTTCGCATTATACCATGATTGTGTCACAGTATAATGATCAAATGATTGTGTCTGTGTTTAGTTTTGTTTTCAGCCCACATCCCACTTGCCCATGTATGCCTTTCTCTATTTCTGAAGGTAATAGTTATCTCCTAACTACTAATTAATATTCACTTTTGATTTTGTTATACATACCCCATACCATTCGCCAGTTGTTAGGAACAAAGATCAACAATCTGTTCCATAGGGTTTCTCCTAATGGTGCATTGTAACTCTTTCGCCAACAGACGTGTGAGTGTCTTGTCTCTTACCTCCTCCCCACTACTTCATTATTATGCCTCTCTCCTTGTGAACTGGGAATGATTGAAAACTGCACTTGTGGCATTGCCAATCCAATTTTGAGCAGTGTATGTAATGGCATACATAAAATGCTCAACACATGATGAATCACTGTATTTTACAGTAAATCCTTTGAAGTGCTTCGAGACATCCTCTCTTCATGAAAGGTGCTGTATCAAATACACAGGTCATTATTATTATTATTAATTTTCTTATTTGAGGATCTATGTTCATAAAAAGTTTGATTTACATTTGATATAGCTCCTTATGTCAAAATATCTCAAAGCAGCTCACAGATGTTTCTGTAAAGTGCAGACGTGTATTCGTAAGTGAGCGGAGAGCTAATCTGCACACAGAATGTCCCACAAACAGCATGAAGTGACTGATCAATATGTTATCATGGGGCTGCGGGGGAGGAAGCGGGTTTAGCACGACACTGACAGAAACCCTCTTTTTATTTCAAAAGGTTCCTTGTAATGTAGAGACAGACAGCTGGACTCTGCTGTAACCTTTCACCACAGGGTGGCACGTGGACAATGCAGTAAAGTGTCTGAAGTCAGCCCAGACCATGAGCTCAGATGCTTGGAACCATAACTTTCTGACTCACAGGTGAGTGTACCACTAACAAGTCCGACTTCTTTTGCACAAAACTAACACAAAGCTAATGGACAAAACCCTAGCATCATTTTTCCGCGTGTTATTTCACAATAAGAAGTGGACGCACTGCAAAGACTTCAACCAGCTGCCAGAGAAATAGAATAAGAGTAAACAAAAATAAGAATTTTATAAAAATGTAATTCGGCCCAAAATTAGGACACTTTTCACTCCCAGAATTTTGCTTCTGATTTCTTAACCTTCTAACACAATTCAAAAAGCACGAGATGAACTCCCTCCTGTACTAATAACAGGATAATGGTGAGCTGTCCTCTAAATCTGGATAATCCTCAGACCATTTATTAATTATCCACTCCATTGCTCAAAGCATGACTTTGAAGTAATTTTAAATGGATTCAAAGGCTTTTGTTCTGATTTGCCACAATTATTTGTTATTCCTCTCGTCGGGGCCATTCTTTGTAATTTTGCATTTCAGAAATAACTGTGCAGTTGCCATGCTCCAAAAATGAACTTCAGGGAGATTATAGGACCAGTCAGCAGATCTCAGCACCCTCAGTCCTCTCTGCAGGCAGGCATTGCTTTTTCACTTGTCTAATGATAAAAAAAACACTTACACACTTCACACAGGTACACATTGGTAGAAATTATACACAGGTTGACTTATTGCACCAACAGCAGTTCCAACATCTCCACTGGAGATAGCTCCTCTAATTCAAAATCTTTGCCCCTTCCTGTAGCTCAGTGGTTAGAGCGTTCACCTTACAAGCGTGAGACCTGTGTTCGAATCCAGGCAGGTCAGGGCGAACCTTGGGCAAGTTTCCTTACTCCACATGCCTAATAATAATCCGTCAAAATCTTTTTAAAAAATTGGTCATTTCAATCCACGGATGTTTGTGGGACACCGCTGTGCGCAATTGGTTGCTGTGTTTCGCCCACAATTATAGTCAATTCTCTTTACAGTGTATTCTGTGAAGTGTTCTGAGACATCGTGAAGATATGAAAAGCATCACTAATAATCTGGGAGACAGGTTATATGTTGAGGAAGACTCCGAAACACCCAGAACTTGGAGCCTCACAGTGATATGCGAGATACTTATTGAGCTGTAGATTCGCTTGTATTAAAGAAGGAATGATGCACACTGAGCAGTTTGGATGAAATGTTTTGCTTAACAGCATAGGTTTGAAAGCTTCAAAGATAAATCAGCAGCTGGAGTGCAGGCATTCCCTGACAACACCAAAGAGTCTCGAAAGTGGCAATGGTGAGATTTTTCACTGGTTATTCTTAACTTGGAGATTTCTAAAATAATTGGTCAAGAATCTCAGTTTATCGGCTGAATCAGATTGAAGTAAATAAGCAGAATACACTGTTTCTGCAGCTGACAAGTGGGAGGAAGGATGGTGTTGAGAGGGAGAAAAGAGCGTCAGAGGTTTGAAGAGTGTCCCTGAAGTCAGTCATCTCAGAAGACAACAGGTATCCACACCTAAACCTTGTAAAGCCTATGGATAATGGGTTTGGAATTGGCAGGTTTAAATGAAAGCGGGGAGTTTGAAGCTGCATGACAGCTCAGTAGCTTTAATCTGGATCAATTATTGTGGCACTGCAGATGGCTGATTTAAAACATAACATCACAATTGTATTTCTGTAACCACACAAAGCTGGGCTTGTTAAACTGCAGGTTAAGGTTGCATCAACGATACTCCCAGGTCAGCATCCATTCTTTCTCACACAATCTACAAGAGCATTCTTATTGTAGCAAATAAAACAGAGGGAGGCAGGTTGTGGAACTTGTCAAACTGACTACAGCACCAAGCAATTGTGTTGAGCAATGGCATTGGGGACAGACACACAATCCATGTCTTTGGACTTTTCCTAAAGCTAACGATTCAGGAGGTGAGACAAGACAGCGGGAGCAAAAACATCACAATCTGGATTCACAACAGAATTCCTAAATATTGAATCCTCACAGTAATCAACTATGAGTCCCCTTATCCCATGAGCCTTCTGCTTCAGTGCAACAAGTCAGAGTGACATATATCCAGAATTAATTTTCTCAAATTCTCTGTGGATCCAGGTTTTGACTCCACCATTTTTCATTCAGGTAGGTACCTGCCTATCATGCCTGTTGGTCCTCTCTTCCCACTCCCAATTTGAACTGGAAATATATTGAAATGAAAGAAGGAAGGATGTGGTATACACTAAGCAAAGAATACTAAATATAAGTTCATAGTTCAGCATCAACTCTTTTCCCTGTTGTTACTTCTGCTGAATTGATTTGCATTGATCAGGCATAATTAATATGATTTAATAAGTAAGTCATTAACTGATGGCTTAGATTTGATCAGATGATCTGCAGCTCCAAATTTGCCTTAACTTTTGCTTTTAACAATGAGAAGCCATTGTTTGCTGCAGTGAAGATAATATCCACTGGAGCATGAAGCTCACAGCACAAGGGTTGAAGTGGTTTATAGTACAGGTAGACCCCGCTTACCGAATGCCCGGTTAATGAAAGTTCACTATAACGAGGGTTTCTATTTGTACCACTTATCTGCTTAACAAAGGCTGCTTTCGCAAAAACGAATGTTTACACACACTTTAAATCTCGCCGGCTTCTCGTACGCAGCTTCTCGTGGGTAGCATCTCTCTGGTTGCCCCAGCAACACACGCTCAGTCTTTAGAGGAGCTTAAGCGGCAGGATGCTTTGTGGCTTCAATAATAGTAAGTCGAGGACTGTCTGTATTTTATTGTTTATTGTTGTATTTACTGACATTTTAATATTTTATTGTTGTATTTAAAGTTCTGTAGCCTTCAATAGCAGTTATATCCATCTTAGGCCTTTGCTAATATAGGTTGATCCTGAATTCAGGCCCGTAGCTGAGCCCTGGTTCGGGTATTTTCCGACAAATCGAAATGTCAGAAGCGCATCACGAGTCCGGAAATGCCTGGGCCCAGGTTGCGATATTTCAGTGCGGTGACTGTGAAGACCCGGCCTGGAATAAGTAGGATTGGCGTTTTTATTCTTGCAAGTTTTGTCACATTCTGGATTCCGGAACTCCAGATTTTGGAGTACACCAAACCTGTATGTTCGAATGTGTACAACCTGTACATCTAAAATGTTAGCGCTAGGAACTGCTAGGAACTAAACTGATTTTAGTGGGGAGGCTCAGGTCGGGGTGGTGTTTTGGCTGCGGTCAAATACAGTAACATAGTTAAACTCTCGCTTAACAAAATTTTCGCTTAACAAGGGTTTTAAAGTCCCTAACCCCTTCGTTAAGCGGGGTCTACCTGTACACTGCTGTCTGGGTTAGACAGCCAGAAATTCCCTACAGAAGAAGAAGCCCTTCCTTTTATGGCTTTACACATGTGAATGTTGTTACAAAACGATTTGTCTTCAAACCGGATATCCTGAGAAGTAAATCTAAACCAGGTCACTTGTTTATCTGACGCTGATTCTATTCCTCCCAGTATCAATTTCACTTGTATGGAAAACTCCATGGAGGTTTTTCAATGTTAAAAAAAGCTTACCAGCATTTTACTTAACGCAAATTTTAAATATTACAATTTGTTGAAACTTTTTTTTAAAATGTTTTTTTCTTTTTCCCCCTCTCATTGATATTTGTTTGACTCTTTTCCTTTTACCGGGGGTAAGATTCCCAGGTGCTGGTCATAACTCATGAATTAGCCTCAATCGTGAGTGTCGACAGACTATTCATTCACAGGTAACATCGCAGCCAAGCCCAATCCTACCTTCACTCGACATTTTTACACACACCACACACAAATACCGAAACATTGGACATTGTACGCTTGAGAGGGGAAACCCTTCACTAAACCAGTCCAATTGTGTCATCTCCACTGTTCTTCTAGTTCAGATCAGCCAACTCAGCAAAACGTGCCAGGGAAAATCCTACTCAGTGTGGCTCATTTACGAAATGGATAAACTTGTTCTGCCATCAGAGGAGCACACTTTTATGTCATTTAATGATGGAAAGTGTCACTGATGGTGATATTGCCTCTGTAACGTAAGAGGGATTCTAGATCCTGACTGGTATATGTGTAATTGTACGTTGAACAAAACGCCTGCAGGCCAGCATTAACCTCCATTTAGGTTTACTCAGCTCTTTCCTATTATTGCCTGCTGAACACAATTTCACAGATGTGAGTGGAGAGCAAGTACCAGATGCAATGAGATTCAACTCGAAACTAGAATAGAACAGCTGATGCCAGTCTGGCAGGATTGGGGGGTCCACAGGGACAGAGCTGTCTGAATGTAACCCTCCCAGGTTCAGCTTGTAGATATCAAGCTCCCAATCTTTTAGTTTAGAAACAAATCTAATTGACAGACTTTCTGAAGTTGCTGATCAGTTTAGGATGAAATTTGCACCTGCAATTCCACACATACAGGGAATTTCTGATTTCAGCTACATGATTGAGCAAACAGGAAAAGGGGGGTGGCTGCTAAGATCCTGTATCTTTTCAAACAGTGCATCTTTAACATCCAACTGAAGGGGCAGTTTTATATCTTATCTGAAGGACAACCTCTGTCAGTGCAGCACACCCCCAGTACTGAAATGAAGTATCAGCCTCGATTATAAAGTCCCAATGTGCCTTTCTGACTCAGGTGTGAGATAGCTACCAACTGAGCCAGGTTGGCAAAAAATAATAAAGCTACTGACAGAAACTAGAACTGTGGCACAAATACAACTAAGAGTGTGAGAGATAATGGTCTCTAAGGGAGAGAGGGATTGGGCAGAAACAGCGAGAAACCTTAGATTTTAGTTAATGATGCTCCTCAGGATTGACTGCTCTGACAAACCTAAACATATTAAACCACAATGTGCTCTTTGCTGCTGTAGGTTAGGTGATGAACAGCAAATTACCAATATATTAGGTTACATTCCCTAACTGCACATTCTGGATAATTGGTGACTAATAGATTCTAAAAGAACCTACAATGACAGAGCTCCATTTCCTGGCAACAAATAATTCATGACGTCAGCAAATGGCTAATAATCCTCCAAAACTGACAAACCAGCTCTCAGCAAGAAATAAATATTCAGAGTTCAATTCTTTATCGGAAAACACAAGAGCCAAGGGATAAGCCTCACCACCCTCGTTCTTGAGAATCACATGATTGATTGTTCCTTGATATTTTCTGTGTTGGGAGAATATTTAAGATGAAACAGTACATGTTGATGGACTGATGAGGAGAGTGGATTTGGAGGTGACCCGCCCTGAACCCGACTGACAAGGGAGATGAATCAACATCAATAGGGTTGCCAGTTGGTAGCCTGGCATTCATCAACATTATGCAGCTTTTCTGCATTATTGAAGTGCAGAAACTGCCTTCGTGCTAGTCTCCCGATTTGGGAAATTGAGCTCCTACATCTTTGGTAACACAGTAGTTTTGAATGGGACATCTCAGCAGTTCACTTCCAGCAGCTTCATGTGTGTATGTATGTACAGTACTGCAATTATTCACCTCCAAGGTGGTAAACAACATATTTGCAAGCATGTAATGGTCTTATCTGCATTTGTAATCTGTGTATATATGCACAAACAATTTAGGCACTGGCACATTGGCAAACACAGCATTACCAGGCAGAACAGCAGTTGCCCAGTAAAAAGGATTTAACAGGAATATTAAACAATATAGAGCATGAGTGGCTCATGTAGAGAAAAACATTAAAGAGCAGATTTCATGGCCGAAATGTTCTGTTCTGTAACACTTCTGTTCAGCAATTCTAAATTAGGAGACTTCTGGAATGGTGAGCTACCACATAGTAATGTGTTTGACTTGAAAACGATGCTTCAAACAGAATCATGACTTAATTGCCATAATCTATTTGGGGCTGGCCTTGCAACATTTGGCTTGAAGCACAAGAGTCTGCTCTACAATTTCCAAATTTATGAAATTGAGGCATTTCTCAATGGATGAAACTTGACCAGAAGGAATTTATTAAACATTCTCAGGAGCCCCTGTGTTAAAAACCAAATGACAACCCCTAATCACATTATGAAGAGGTATGAAAGGGCATGGCCTTTCAGCATCTTTGCTAGATGGTTGAGTTAATCTGGCATCAAGAGATTTTGCACTCACCAATGCCTCAAAAGCTTGCTTTAGGAATTTAATTCCCAAGCCCCTCCTACTGTTCCTTTTCAAAGACTGAAATTGTCGAACAATCATCTTCTCACATGGGTAGAGAAAACCTTCAATTATCTCCCATCAATGTTTGCCCACCCGAACTCTGGGCCAAAGTCGAATGCACACAATAGGACTTTCCTTTAATTCTACTGTAACTGCACAAACTCAATTCTATTCCAAGGCTATGCCACCTCCCACCTCATCTGAGCTCTCTATGATTGGGCCGCATTGGTAAACTGTGTTCAGTTATGCAGAAGGAGTGGAGGGAAATGAATCCTGTAGGAATGCAATGGATGAAAGCACCTGAGGGGTCTGAGATGAATATAAAGAGTCCAGGAGTCTAATGACGCATCTCATATGGCTTTAATTCTGGGAGTGGTTGAATACTTGAGAAACAAACATTATAGGATAAAGGATAAATGGGATTAGAGAAAGTACCTCTTGTGGGAGAAGTTATCACTAATCTGGTCATGAGGGGCTGAATGGTGTCCTCCTGTGTAGTAAACACTCTATCAAACATGAAGGGTGCTATATAAATGCAAGTTGTGGTTCTAAAGTTTCTATAATTCCTTTCTTCCTTCAATATTGCACCTTCGTAGTTGGTCTACAGCACATACTCACCCAGACAAACAGAATGACATGTTACCAAAGAAAGCCATGGTGTCTATTACATCAGAACTTCAAGCTAATTTAGTCACCTTTCCTCTCCGCACCCTCTTCAACTCCCACCCACCCCCATCTTGGTGGCCTAGATAGTAATGTAGAGAGCTTGATTTCAGACATCTTCTTGACAAGAATATAAATGTAAATTCGATTATATTGTAATCACAAAAATTGACGCAATAAAGACTACTTCAGGTTCAGGCTTGACTTTCCATTCAAAGACGTTTTTTGACAAGTGGGAATGGATAGATGCTTCCTCTCCTTGTGGGTGTTGAGTTTCCATGTTTCACTGCAGTCTCCCCTGTTGTTCATGTATGGCTCAAAATGGCACCATATTAAGTCATGCTTTGTTATTTTCCTTTCACAGCCTAATTTGGCTGGTGCTAAATTGATGATGACATTGGCAACTTTGGATAGTGAGGTGCCTTCTGTTTTGCCCAGGTAGCAAATCTGTTACATTTGTTGAAGAAATATTGCAAACCACAATGTAAACATGATAAATTAACATTTCCCTATACGTTGTGCGTGTGTATAAATGTGGGTACTTGTGCGAGGGAGGGAAGGGTTGTGTAAAGTGCTGATTGTCACTGGTGATAATTATATCACATAAACGCATTTTTCTTTTCCCCCAATGAATAATACAGAATCAGTCGTCTGCTTGGCTCTCAGATACATTGCTAAATCGCTGCATATTTTAACAGAACCAACTGAGGACTTCAGAAGTCATTACAATCAAAATGGTTGCATACACCGAATGACAGAAAACATCACAGCACGAAAACAGCCATTCACCCCAACTAGTCCAGGACGATGTTTGGGCTCCACATGTGCCTCCACCACTTCTAAACGCCTTTCCCAATCTCCTTTGTCCCTTTTCCCTCATAAACAGAGTAGCAACCATAACATCCAGTTTATTGATTGCTCTGATGCATGCTATATCCTTAATACTGTATTTAGATGACATGCAACATGCGTTCAATTACCAATTGGGCACTAGATTTTAAATCTTTGTCAGACACAGACTGATGAATGGCTCAGGTCAGGTGTTACAGTATTTGCTTTCTGTTGACTCAACTCAATTTTCAAATGATTAATGGGTGGGAGGACTCGGCTGGAGGCTGGGGTTCAAGCTAATGACTTCACATCGATGTCTTTTGGCAACATTTCATTTGAATTAGGCCCTTGCGTTAATGCACAATCTGATTTTATTGTACACCCCTCCCAAGCGGTCCAATGATCCTTTGGGATCTGTGCCTTAAATGTGGGAAATTTATTGCCATGCACTGATCTAGTCTTCATAAGTGAAGTGAATTTGCTGTTGCACCCTGTTAAATCACTAACAAACAATATCACGATTCAATGTAATATTTATCATTTTACTTTCATTTCTTGCAGGAGTTTTAAAACAAAAACAAAATTACACTTGTATAAACATGCAAGTATCTCAAAACCATTTTACGTTTTTCTTTTGTCCTTGTGTCGTGTGAACAATAGACTTTCCCTCATTTTGTGCACCAAGTAATCCCAGGGTTGTGACTGAATATCTTAAATGCCTAGCAACATCCTTCTCCTTTTCACTAACATTATACCAGAACTAAGCCTCCTACACAAATCTGCGTAGGAGGAAGAGGGTGGAGACTTCCCAAATCCATTTCATATGTGTCTCTATCAGCAAAGGCTGGAGACTTTCAGCATGCGCACAGATCATCAATAAAAAATATTTCAAACGTGCCTAGATATCAGAAGAATTGGACAAATTCTCCACCAGAGTGACTGATATGTGGAACGGAATCCAATAACAGCTTTGATTAATTTCCAACAATGAATCATATCAGATGTCAGTTTGAAAACAGTTTGGGAGTATAGTAGAAGCCCATTTATCCGTGACTCAATGAACCGGCACTTCTGTATAACCAGCACGCCAAAAATAAAGTCCCAATTTGATAAACCGGAATTTATCCAGAACAATAGCGGTGGAGCATTTGTGAGTCATTGTCACGCAGGTGCAGTATTTTGGTTTGCTAGTAGAGTCTAGGGTTATCCGCTTGCCGCTAGTAGAGTCCAGGTAAAGCTGCCAACCTTTTTTAACAAAAAAAAGTACTCCTGAAAACTAAAAACAGTATTTTGTAGTAAAAAAAAAGTATTTTCCCCAGAACCTACTGGTACTTAATGAAAAAATCACAGCGCGAAAAGATGCCAAGTAAAATGGGACTTCAAAACCCCTCGTTAAGCAAAAATTGCATTAAGCGGGGAGGTCCCTACTGTGTCTCCGGATATGAAAAAAAATTGTTCCCAGTAATGCCTTGCGCCTAGCCTAGCACCTTGTGCTAACATTGACGGTGTACCAGCAACAGTATAAGGTAGGTAGCCCTGCTATTGAAGGCAGGGAGAGAGAGTTAAAGAGAAAGACACAGAGAGAGAGAGAGAGAGAGACTGTGAGTGAGCTTGTGACAGCCAAAGACTCAAGCAGACAGAGAGAAAGAGAAGCAGAAAGAGAGAGACACACAGAGAGAGACAGAGAGAGAGAAAGACAGAGTGCGACTGAGACAGACAGAGAAAGGGAAAGAGAGAGAGAAAGAGAGAGAGAAAGAGAGAGAGAAAGAGACACACAGAGAGAGAGAGAGAGAGAGAGAGAGACAGGGGGAGACTGAGACAGAGAGGGAGACTGAGAAAGAGAGAGACAGAGAGAAGGAGAGACAGACAGAGCATGTAATTTCCAAAATTCGGATTTTCCAAAAAACGTATTTTACCAAGAAAAATCGTACTGCCGTATTTACTTCAATTTACCGTACCAAATACAGCAAAAACCTACTGGTTGGCAGCTCTGTCTAGGGTTATCGGCTTGCCGCTAGTAGAGTCTAGGGTTATCGGCTTGCCGCTATTAAGGCTTTAAAGTCACGCTGCCGTTTTTTTCACCCGCTTGGCATCCTCCATTTTAGAAAGAATCGCTGGACTGTAAACCTCAATCAGTAAAGGTGAGAAGCGCAAGAGAATAGTTTTAACAATAAGTACCAATACAATATTCTGTTATTATCTGTTATTATTTAGTCTGGTGTGTATGGTGTGTGTTAAAAGAACTTTAATTTTTTTTGTAGTGGGTTTTCGACAACGGGCCGCCTGAATATCCGGTACGCACTTCAACCGGCATTGGCCAGGTCCTGCGGGTGCCGGATAAATGGGCTTTTACTGTATAGCAATAGCTGTAGTCTGAATCAAATTAATGTTTGATTGGACACAATACTTTTGTCCTGCTTTGTTAAGAGGGGTAGGGGTAATATTGTCTGAAGAGAGAAGGAGGTCAGAGTTGAACAGTAGAAAGTTTCCATAGATTATTCTACAGTTCTTGATAGCCATAGCTTAGCAGGACGAGGGAGAGTTGGCTGTAGCACCCCACAAGGTCAACAACGGAGATGGAACAAACGCTGATACAGAGGAATTAAATCAAAAAGTTGTAAAAATGCTGACAGAGAACCAAAGAGATGGAAACTGCTTAAACACCTTCAAACCTATCATTAAATCCTTGCACTTCACCAGTCATGAAAACAGTAATTATCGCCATTCTTTAGTTTAACAACACATCACGCTTGGAATCCAGACTCACTGTACTTTATACAAACCATTCACCTGGCATATCTAAAACAAACATTTGAATTCTTGTGGCGGATGGCCTATATTTAGAACTGCTGCTTTTACAGAAGTTGTGTACAACTTTATAGCCCTCTTCCCCCACCTCCTCATTCACATTTCTCTCTTGAAATGTGCTGTTTGGTGTTTCTGCGGGTCCCAGGATCTGTGCGTTACCACAACCATTCTTCGTAAGTGAGGCTAGACAGTTTGTGTAGGGTGGTTATTTGATTGTGCAGAGGATCACATTTGAACCTTACCACATTCTTATGCAAAGTCTGCAATTGTGGGAGGGTTGGAAGGTGGAGGATGGTGGGGGAAAGGTAGGTCCCTGGATCTAAGCTGGGAACCTTGGCCAATATTTCACTTTTCAGGTCCAAAGGCTCCCATATTTCTGCTCTAGTTCAGATCAATTTGCTCGGAGTGGTCAAGCACCTTGTGGCTTTTGAACAAGTAATTTTCACTGTGGAGAGTGGCTTCAAACCATGTGAACCATCAGACATAATAAGCAAAACAGGTTTCCCAGCTGGGACTAGAAAGTAAATGCCCTGTGCACCATGACACTGTCTTTGTTTCATTCCTCAACTGTGCTGACTTCTAACGAAGAGACACACCTAAAACATTAACTTAACCGTCTTTCGAATGCTGTGGTTTACCAATATTTTCCATTTCGGACAGAAGGAAAAAAGTGGGGATTTGGGATCAAGGCAGTTAGATCCACTAGACCCTACACTGTAATTTTCACGATTCTATTTTCTCACAATCTTACCCCAGATGCAGGATAAGCTGTCCAGCCCAGTTCAGCAGTGGCAGTTCGAGTGTCCATCAGGGTCTCTGGAAAAGGAAAAAAGAAGAAAAGGTAAACCACTGAGCATTCACCCATTCTAGGATTGGACACAGTTACTGTTTTTGCTCCATCAATGAATATTTATAGTTTACCAGTTCATTAAACTTTATGATGTGTTACCCAAAAGAGTTCCTGTAGCACATAATCAGAAAATTATGTGCTCAGATTTCCTTCAAACGATTAAGCCTTGTAGCGCATGGAAGCATGCAATGACCCAACACTATGTTATTGTGCCAGTAAAAGGCGCATAATCTGCAGAGGAATTCCGATAAATAAAGTTAACAGTGAGCTAGGATTTGAGACAAAGGCTGAGTGAAACGTACAGAGAAGCATGGAATGGGAAAGCCCAATGCTTTTCACAAACATGTGGCTCCATATAATTAATGTATGTATAGGAAAATAAAATAACGCTATATGAGTCAATGGTCAATGGTCTGAAACATAATTGGCTATTGTTTTCTTTCTTCATAGCAGACAACTCGCACCATATTTTTAAAACAAGTGCAACATCCTTTATGAAACCTTTGAAAAACCACAATAAAAAATAGTGGTGTTTTCTTCAGCGAGTTCCACAGCCAAGGAAGCTATTGGTCAAAGTGAGGCCAAGATAATTCAGATACTGCTTCCCATGGATCTCAAAATGGAACTTGTGAAGTCTACATACGTACAAGCTTAAATTTATTCCAGAACCACATTTACTTATGCACATCAGACAAATGGAAAATGCAACAACAAATTGATTTTTTTTTAATGATAGTCCAATGCTCTGCCAAATTTTTACTTATTTTACTGATTCTACACCACTGCGGTCAAAATTGCCATGAAATGTCCTGCCTTGTCACTATTAATTACCAGCTACAAATACTCTCCATTCTTCCCCTCATTTTCATGCTTTTAAAATCAAGATTTATCACACTGCCGCTATTCAAACTGATTCATCTCAAGGATATTCTTCAATCTTCTTATCCTCCTACAATCATAAGCTTTTAAGCTTGAAGACAATCGTTATTATTTCTTGATTTACCTAACTTTCTGCTTTTCAACCATATCCAGGAGAGTGAAGAATTTATATAACACCTTGGTTAGACCACATTTGAAGTACTGTGTCCAATTCTTGTCTCCACACTATATGAAGGACATAGTAATGTACATGGAAATAGAACAGTGTAGTAGGGTCCGTCGATATGGAAATTTTCCGATTTAGATATATCAATGGGCTCATATCGAGATATACCGATATATCTATATTTTGGGGGGTTTCGTACTGCGTATGTGTGCGCGAGGTGCACGCGCATTCGAAGGTGCGCGCGCATTCGGGGCCTATCTCCTCAGGAGGTAAATATCTCTCTCTCTCTGCGTCTCTCACTCTCACTATCTGTGTGTTTTTCTGTCTGTGTCTCTGTGTCTCTCTCCTCTCTCACCCCCTACCCCCCCATCTCTATCTATCTATCTGTATATTATCACATCACCCCCATCTCCCCCCCACCCCCGTGTCTCTCCCCGCCATCTCTCTCTCCCCCCCACCACCACCCCCGCCGTCTCTCTCTCCCCTTCCAACCACGCCCGCCATCTCTCTCTCCCCACCACCCACCGCTGTCTCTCTCTCCCCCCGCCCCCCCCCCCCGCTGTCTTTCTCTCCACCCCCACCCGCCGTCTATCTCTCCCCCCCCACCATCTCCCCCCTCCACCCCCCACCTCTCTCTGCCCCCCCCACCCGCCATCTCTCTCTCCCTCCCCCCACCCCCCCCTGCCGTCTCTCTCCCCTCACCCCTTGCATACCTGTATATTGTATTCTAGGACTATGAATACAATATGGCGGCTTTGCACCTCTGTCTGTGCATTGTGTATAGAGATGAGTGCACGCGCATTCCAATTTTTTTTAGATATACCAACTTTTCGAGATATCGATATTTTTGAAACGGCTATATCGGCATATCGGTATAAAAATTATATCGGATATAACCGATATATCGCAGGACCCTACAGTGTAGGTTACCAGGTTGATGCTGGCAGGTTACTGCTAAAAGGATAGATTGTGCCTTTTTTCCTACAGATGAGATATTTAAGAGGGACCTAAGAGAAACTATAAAAGGTTTTTTTTAATCAGGTTAACATAGATGAATTGTTTCCCTTCATTCAGGGAGTCAGTAATCAGGGGACCAAAATATAAGATAGCAACCAGAGGATCAAAAAGAGAATTTAGGAAGAACTTGACACTTGAGGGTAGTGAGTAGTGAGACTCTCTGCTTGAAGTGGTGGCTGAATCAAACAGTAGTAATGCTTTCAAGAGGAAGCTAGACCTTCACATAAGGAAGAGGGGAATTGAAGTCTATGAAAGGAGAAAAGGAATGTGTGGGTATTAGTGCAGAGTATAACACAGGATTGGTTGGGCTCTGTGACTTGTTTCCATGCTGTACATTCTTTGTACACACAATCTTGCTGGCATCTTGCACCTATCCCTTTACCTATAATTTCTGCTAAATAGTGAAGCTGTCACTGGTAAAATGCTACTTCTATTAATTCTCTTAATTGCACACCAAGAACATGGATGGTGTTAGTGGCCAAGCTTTAAGAAGAATGTGCATCTTATGTTTCTGACTATTCAATGATATGCTTTGAAAAGTCATTAATTTATTAGAGCAAAAATCCTTTACAGGTATGACATTTTCTGCAAATTTCTTTCCTCCACAGAAAATCTTAAAGGAATTTTTTAAAACTTATTGCATTGACCTAATTTCCAATAAAATGTGGTTGACCTCACGGACTTTGAACTCAAACACTTGAAATAAACTCAGGAACTGTTAACCACTGTGACTGAGGCCCTCAAACCCATCAAGATGAAGGTTACGTGACTCAAAGAATAATCCAATTGATGGATGAAAGTCACCTCTGCGCTTAGCAAAAAGATGGACTGGGATCTTCCTGATGATAGATGAGAATCTCCAGAGTAATCTTCAAGTGTCTCAGAGCAGCTGCTGGAATCTTACAATTCCTCTGGTGTGTTCTACTTATGCGTAATGATCAACAGAGATGCTTCCTGAAAGTTTGTATTACAGAGACATAGCCACCAATTCAAGTGCAATGTCAGTGCGTACAAACCACACTCATGAACCATTAAAAGGAAAAGCACCAAACCACATTGCACATTCATGGACCCACTGTACAGTCCTGTAATCAACCAGACACAATTGCCATCAATATTGTCAATTGCTTACAATGATCTGCACGTATACCCACCAGCTGAACCATTTCTACTTCAGGTCATTGCCTGAGATATATATCCCTGGTGATATCTCGTGAAACCACAAAGGGACTGAATTGGGTCTGTTTGAGAGGATGTTAATTGTCCAGCATCTAATTTGCTGCTTATTCTTCATCTGGTAATGAGAATACAGTGTCCCGAAATGAAGCACACTGGGGGGAGTGGGGGGGGGGAAGAGAAATGGGTTGCAAATCTATTATCACATAGAGCTGTCAATAAATAGCTAAAGATTATTTTCCTTTAGTAGGAAGCTGTGCCATAATGCACCACTCAAGGGTCGGTGCAAGAGGGAGTAAAAGACACAGCATTACCAATATTTCTTTTGATTAATATCCACATATAGTAATCAACCAAAATTAATTCTGTTATCTATTAGCCTTCTCTTCATATAGGTCATACTCATTGTACAGTGGTATGCTTACAGCAGCTCCATTTTCTGTTGTTAGAATTATTCAATTTAAGCACCAATGGAAAAGGCAGCTGTCATAATCTAACATGGATTTCTCAGTTTGCAGTCATTTTTGGAGTGTAAATACAGTTTAATTTATGTACATAGAAATAGATCAACAGTTAATCAGCACTCCTTACTTCTGCTGAGCACCCATGGCATTAAATCTTTCTTTATAGATCTCTATTAGTAATTCTCTCCGAACATCCTAATATGTCTTTTTTTTGTATGCACATCAATTGTGAATTATGAGTGGCAGTTTTACCCAGTGGACTCTTATCCACTGGGAGTCCAGTGAGATGGCCAAAACCTACTTCACTTTGAATCTTTAGCAGCTGTCTACAAAAAAAGACGCCTCATCCCATCTGTCTGAGCTGGATTTGAACTCAGGTCTTGTATCCCAAGATAAAAGACACTGATCCACTTTCAGTGTAGCTGCAATGGACATGTCCCAAAGGAACCATGGAAAAGTTCCTTGAAAAGAAAATGAGGACAAATTGAATGCACTTTGGATTACAAAAGATTTTTTAAAATATCTATTTCGCCCAAAGTGCTCTGAAGTTAAACAAAATTGGATTAAAAACAAGATTGAAAATTCTTCCTATTAAAGTCAAGTTCAAGATATACAGAAGGTACTTTACAATAGGAAAATTGCATCTTAAAGACATCTTGTCCATGTCAAAGTATTTAGTCATCAGAGGGCTTTTCACGGTCATTGTGTGCTCATAAATTATTTGAAATAAAACCCAACTTTCCTAAACTTTATGTGAAAGCCATAAACTATATTGCCCCACAATTATACAGTCAATTCACTTTATAGTATATTCTGTGAAGCGCTTTGAGACATCTAGAAGACTTGAAAAACAATATTTCAAATGCAAGAATTATTATGTTATTATTATTTATTATATTTATTCAATTCAGTAGCAGTGCAAGGAGACTGTGTAGTAACAACAACAAATTACATTTGTACGGCACCTCTCATTTTAGGACATTTTAGCAGACACAGAATGTTCAGTTTTAATTCTGGCGAGGGTGTCTGGCTTTGATTTTTGCGTGAGCTCTAATTTTTGATTCATCCTGAGTTAATTCTCAGTTTGGACAGCTGTTGGATCTCAACAGTTACACTTAGGCCCTTAGATTCACAGGGGAATTCTACTCACAATCCAGTTTCACTTCCTCTGGGAGTGACAGGGGAGGATAGGATTGGTGATGCTTCACTCTTCTTCACAAGGCCGGCTAACAGCCAGCTAACACTTCATATCTAGGCTCACTTTCCGAGAATGTCTAGTGATGCAAGATGTTGGGTCAGTCACTGGCACCAATAGAACTTTGCTCCACTAAAAGTCAAGAGATGGGAAGAAAGCAAGAACAATAGGCAAAATGATATTAATTTAGAAGTCTTTATGTGTATTGACCAGGAATCAATTAGGTAAAAAGGTCCCTGTGAAAATAACACTTGTGAAACATAAACCAATATAGATGCAGTCTAATTAGAATACTGTTGCATCTTAATCCATCCTTTAGAAACTCTTCTCTTGCGAAGCCATGAAAATTTTATAAAGCCACTGCATACGTTTCTATGTGAATAATCGATACACAGAAACTGGCAGACTTGGCTTGGCACTTACAGCATTAAATATTGATATTCCGTAGACTTGATCAATAGTGTTTTTTTTAATTAAAAAAATTTGATAGGGTGATCAATTTCATATGCTGTGCTCTTATTTTTTTCCCCCCTCCTCAGATCATTAAAGCCGAGGAAAGCGCTGTGAAACAGTAATGGATGATATAATTTGACAGAAGACTGGGAAGATGATATGTTGCCTGTGGGAATGAGGGTGCTCATTACTAAACAAGTGAAGAAGAGGGGACAGAGCCTACTAAAATCCAGCAACAGCTACACTGACTGCAAATGTAGGGGAAAGCACACACACACACGCGCGCAACATTACAACAAATTCAGTGATCCCAACATTGTTAACATCTGTCGCCAGTGTGTTAGCATCAAAAATCCCCAGAAGCAGTTTCTGGAATATGGTTCATTAAAATAAGCATCCGGATGACTTGATTTTGTGTCTGCATTTGTAGGAAGAAACCTGTAAGGTAGTTTGAAAACATAGCTAATTGGAGTATTTGAAGACTATTTCTAGGGACTGGTTGGCACAGCATATTATTCATTCACCTCTGGGACCAAGGTTGGATACGTTGTCTTGTCTTTGTTACTGCCACACTCTCGTTCTCTGTGTCTCTTTGCCTTTCTGTCTCTGTCTCTTGGCTGTTGGGGGTTAGTTACAAGTGAAGTGCTTTCTCGTTCTCTTCTTCCAGGTCTCATTATAAACAAGTGCACATTCCAAAACCCCTCTGAATTGTGACATTGGCTGACATGGCTTTGTCAGCCTCATGACAAATCTAGCGGCTCTAACTCAGCTTCATCATACATAGCAGCCTCAACGGGTTCAACTGCTTTGGTAAGAGAAGTGCAGAGTACCCTCAGATGTTATAAACATTTAAATCCAAGGATCATTTCAGCCCAGTTTGAAAGCAGTAGATTTGACTGTGGTTTGATAGCGCTTGGTAACAGTACATCTTGCCATGACTTTGACCAGGTCCCTTGTCTACACACTCCTGTATATGCAAATTAATATGCATATACATCAACTCCTGCAATGTCCTTCAGCTCTTCAAACATTATTATCTTTTATGACAAGGATTCAAACAAAACATACACCGTATTTAAAAATATATATTTTGAGCTTTGTGGTTGGTAGTACTGTTTGCATCTAACACGAAAACAGAGCCAAACATTTACCGCAGCGAGCAAACAAATCTGCAGCAAGTCACCCAGCATCCTCATGAAAAAGCGTCAAGTAGTAGCTTTTGGTCACATATCAGGTTAACACATTACAGGGTGAAATTTGCAACATTTCATGAAGTGTTTATCTGAATTAACACAAGAAATGCTTTATGGGGATTCCACACCTCGTCTACATTTGGGATGGTGTAAAAACGTCTTGAATACAATACTACTGTTCATCTTTATCTTCTTGTGTTTAACGTTGTTGCTGCACAATCTCGTTAAATAAAATTAGAATTTTATCACTTCAATTTCAACCCCCCAAAAATACAGAGAGGTGCAAGCACTCAAAGTATCAGTTACACATCACAGATGTCTGCATCGACTGCCAACCATTGAGTGAGCTCCCACAGTTGAAGCCCACAGGGTATTTTTCCAGTGTCTGGCTAAACAAACAGTTTCATTCATTCCCAGATATAAATCACAACCTTAAATCCCTTCTTATACAAGTTATATAGATTTATATCATGGACACCAGGTGCTGGAGTGCACACATATATATACTATGATTGTGAAAACTGTAGATTTTCCATTGCAGTAGTCTCCAAAGTCATTAACCCCCATCCTTGTAAACCAATCCATGCTAACACAATCCAAGAGTAGCAGGCAATTAAAGTCAATTGAAAGAAGGTCCAATTCTCACCATTGACGGATTCATAGTGCTTCCCATGAGGCCTCACTTCTCCACCCGTAAGTCCCTCTTAACCCTCGGCAGACCCCTGATTCTCACACTAAATTAATAATGATATTGTGTCAGTCCCTGAAGTCCAAGCATCAAAGGACACAGACTGAATCAGTCTGACAGGAATGTTAATGCAAAATAACTGGAGCTTTTTGACCATAGTTGACCTGTATTTTGTATCATTGCAAACAATCTACACACTTCTGTCTAAAGAGAAACTGTTGAAGGAGATCTTGCTATCATTGAACCAAACATTTCTGTCTTCTGTAGTTCCCTAAAATTTCTTAAAAAAGAATTATTTATTGATATATATTTGCATCTTTTTGAAATACTCATCCATACAAGAGCAGCAGGCGCCTGCTTCATATATGATTTAAGTCAAGAATCTGTGATTCTGTCTCACCGGATCCCCCATGGAGAATGTGTTCTCTTCACACTGAGGACTGAGATCTGTGCATTCTTCATACCCTCCGCATTTGAGAGTTGTTAATTGTGGGAAGGTGTTAGCGCTGGTTTAGTTGAAAGATGAGCGTGTGAGGGTAGAGCCTTCTGTATCCAAAGCTCTTTTCTGAACCGTGAAGATCATCCTCCATCTGATCAGTTAGTTGTTTTCTTATCCTTCCCACCAGAAGCCACTTCACTCCATTCTACTTCCACTGGGACTGACACTAGACACTGCACCATCAACAACAACAAACAACAACAACACTATCCTCCAACTACAACAACTTGGATTTATATAACGCCCTCCATGCCGGACGGCGTCTCAGAGCACTTCCCAATAACGGATCCCGGGGCTGATCCAAGGCGGAGGGGGAAAAAGGTGACTGAAAGCGCAGTCGAAAAGAAAGGTCTTTAGCCGAGACCTGAAAATAGGAAGAGAGGGGGTGAGGCGAAGGGAGTGAGGAAGGGAGTTCCAGAGCCTCGGGGCATAGTGGCTGAAGGCATGGCCTCCGATGGTGGAATGGAGGATTCGGGGGACAAGGAGGAGGCCAGGCGCGGTAGTGCGAAGGCAATGTGTGCTATTGTAAGGAGAAAGGAGGTCAGAGAGGTATCCACGTGTATGCATCGACAAAGTTTCAGCAAGGAATAGCAGTTAAAAGTACTCAGATTCTGAGGCTAGTTTTAGCTCCCTTTGTGTAATGTTCAACATTAACACTGGAATCAAAAACGGGGGTGGGGGGGGTAAGGGAGAAATTTATCCAATATTTATCAATTCGACCAATTTAAAATATGAATTAAAAACCCAAATAAAGCTTTATTTCTACAAACTCTCATATTATATCTCATATTCTGCTAGTCCTTTCATTTGGATAGTTGAATAGATCCTTCCTGGAAGTCAACAGGAACTTGAGAGGCTGAATTGGCCACCTTTCGCCGGAGTTCAATGAGATTTTCTTCAAGGCGCAATGGTTGCTGCTGACTGGTCATGAGTGACACTGCTATTTATAAAATGTGACACAGATTAGATTACCCACTCACACACAACCAAAGCTCCCAAGAACCTTATTCAACCTTCCGGTCATCCAGTTGTTTTGTGAGGTTTCTTTTCTTTTCACGATCCATGGGCCAAGATTTCATTATTTTATTCGTAGGTAGTGAATCATGCACAGACAAGATGAACAAATAACTTCCGCCATGCATTCTCCTCGCACAAATCCTCCGCTCGCTTATCGGTGTCATGGTGCATGACTGTAAAACACAGCAGATTAGTGTACCTTGAGGATTACAGTCACCCCTGAGCCTGTCAGAAAAACTGAGATGCTGATGTTTACTGAGTCCTACTGAGATAAGGGTCCAATGATTCCTCCAATATCTGATCCAAGTGACAATTCTTTGTGAGCACAGACATCTGACCACTAAAAGGATGACCTTTTGGCTATGTCATTACAATGGGTTTTAGCGATTAGCATAAGATACACCATATGATTTTGCAGCATGCATAATCCAGCAGAATTCAGTGACCAGGAACAGAAACCTGGCTGGTTCTTTCTTCGCTTTCCCCAGTGCTGAAATAAACTGCAACACTCTTACCTCTGTCCAACTGAGATCAACTCATGCAGCACAGACCAGACATAAAAACTGAGGCCTTCCTGTTTTATATGGTTCAGTTCTACATTGGGTGACTGATGGCTTTACTAAAAGAGAAACTATTATTTGAAATGCCTTTTTTGTTTAAAACCTCATATTTCATCTCCATGATATCACCTCTCAAAGTGAAAAAATGGGATTTGTTTCTCCAGAGAAAAAAAATCAGTTTTCATTTGATTTCCATGTGCAAATAAAATGAGCATACTCTAATTGTCAGCTTTAATCAATGCTGTAAACTCAAATTCTAATTAACAATAAATTACAGTATATACTATTGAATTCCGTACAAGCTCTACCATTATAATAGACGATTTCCATACTGACCTTATTTGAGGCTGATAATTGTTGGAAGCAGTATGGGAGCAGGCATTCTGCGCCACCGGAGAAAGAAACACGAAGGCAAATAGGGGAAAGGTCAACCACAGATGTCTTCCCCGAGGCTACCATTAAAGGGAGTTCTTAAGCATAGAAAGCATGTAAATAGGGACAAGTAAGAGACACCTTAAAAGATAATGAGCTGATTTTTCAGGCTGCTAGACCAAAACAAGGGTCACTACATCCAGACAAGGCAACCCAGTTATTAAATCCCTTCCTTGTGATTTGGATGCCCTATAGACTTGCGGTTTCCCTTTCTGAAAAATGACCTACATCCAGGGCATCAGGTTACTGTCCCCGTAACTTTGTAGAGGAAGTGATATCAGTAGTGCTTCTTGTGTATAGTGTCCAGGAAGTGATGTCTACAGCACTAGTTGAGGGTGCACCACACAGGAAGTGTTGTCAGGGATGACCTGACTACTCAGAAATCAGTGAACTTTTCACTTTTTGAATGCGGTGCCTGAGATATTAGACTTAAGACAACCAAACTAGAGCAGACTTGTCCTGTATCACTTTATGAATATAAGAATATGAACCATACCAACTATGATCATCATTGTTTTCTTCTTCTTGCCATTTGTTCCTCACAGAATTATAGAGCACAGAAACAAGGCATTCAGTACAACCGGTTTGTGCAAGGTTGATCATTGTGATCTTTTTAAACTCACCCGTTTAATACTTCTTGTTAAGACTTCTGTTGAGGAATGTATTCACTGAAGACTTATTATTCCCCACTGAACTGTCGGATTCATCTAAACGATCATACCTGACAATGGAATATTTTACCACTTTTGTCTCTGTGTCATCGGCATCAAGTACTCCCAAGATCAGTTAAAACAGTTAGATACAGAATGTAGCTCCCTCCACTCAGCCCTAACAATGTACCTAATGACAGCTGGAATATAGCAGGAGCACCAATGCAGATTCTCCTGTCTCCCACACCAGCCTTCCTTCTGGCCTCTCAAATTGACTATTTAGCGTCAATTAGTGTCAAATCCCAGACAAGAGGTAATAACTGAATGCTTGCTCCTGGGTGCCTCTAACTAGCAATTTGAAAACATAAACCACAATGAGAAGGGGTGACTGAGTGCCACTACTCCATCCCTTTACAACGTTTAGTTTCAGTCAACAGTTGAGAGGACACTTCCCCTTTAATCAAATCATTGTGTGACCAGGGCTAAGAGTCATCGCATCTGTTAGCCTTCCAATCAGTCCCAGAAATGAAACTTGGCCATATTCTGTTTCTTCTTTCAAGTGAACACAATCAATTGCAATTGAAACAATAGAAGAAATCATGAAAATACCATGAGCCACAATCAACCCCACAAGAAAGCACAATTCCATTTTACTTGCTGTTGAGGAATGGTTATTTGCCAAGTTTGGTATTGAAAAAACAATGTTTGGAACAACAAAAGGTTTGGTTTGCTGAAAATGTAATAACCGGAAAACAAAAGTATTGCAATCGAAGCAAAGTTGTACATATGAGTGACTCTAAAATAATGCATTATTTGGAATTTCAACCAAGCTGCAACTTAAAAGGAATTTAAACGTATCTGAAGGAGAAGGGAATAAAGGTTTTTATGTGAGTGGACAAGGAGGGATGGAGGGTTGTGTGGAATTTAACAGCCTCACAGACAAGTTGGGCCTATTTCTGAGCATTATCACTCTATGTAACTATATAACAGGAGGACCAACACAATTCTGCAAAACTCAAACCTCAAGTTAATAAGACAAGAGTGGTCTGAACTGGAAATTGGGAGTCTGACAAAAATCAGGAATAGATCTTCTGGGAGCACTAAATGTGGCCAAAGATGGCATCAGGTTCTCTATCTCACTCAGGCTTTACTCGCAGCCATTCAAGTCAGAGGAAAGAGAGCAGACAACTGGTGATGTGCCAAGTGGGCTGGTGCACCACAAAACATAAGGACCCCACACCCTCCTCCCAACCACCGGCCCTCCCTACCATACCCAGCGACTGCAAAGACCAACTGGCTTTAGTTATGTATGTTAAAGGTTCACTCCCAGGTATGTAATTTACTCTAGCCAGCAGAGCCTGACATGCAATCAGCAAGAGTCAATTAACAGTCTAAAGGGCTCCTCCTGAAGAGATGGGATTTTGTCAGGAGAACTCGCTCCGAGGAAGCATTCCTACATCCAGCTGCTAATAATAACATGGTAACTCATTCAACAGAATGCTATTAATTAAACAATTTTCCAAGTGCAGTTATGTCTATTCTCTTTCTCTCACAATGCTTATTACAGTAATTTTGGACTGTATAATTTTCAAAGCCATTATGCAGTGGAAAATATTTTGCTCTCATAGGTTAGTGCGCTCATTCTTACCATGACTTTATATTACAGAAAACTAGGTTGTTGCATTTTCTACCATTGTTGTAGCAGGATTGAAACTGGCAACCCTCCATGCCTACTTTTCCTGTATTAGGATACCACAGTCCTACATTTGATGGGAGCACAATTGGTAATGTCTCATAGAACTGTGTCCAGTAGTCTCAGTCTGCTCTCATAAATAAAAAATATTATTTTGTTCAAACTGGTGAGTTTCCCCCACCAGTTTGATATGACTGGATCATACCCATGATGACAAAATAACTGATGCTATTATTTTTTCACAAAATTATGACAAGAAATAAAGAATAATCCTTGCATTTGATATAGTGCCTTTTATGTCAGGGGGATGATTCAAAAGGTTTCACAGGATTTTACTGTAAGATGTAGTGACCATGTAATTTTGTGGGCAAACACATCAGGCACAATGTCCCCAAAACAGCCATGAAGTGAATAATCAGTTCTACCTGGGGATTGTGTTGCCCGGGACACAGAGGAAACACTCCTCCTCTGTTCGAGGGACAGCAATGCGTTGAGGTGTTAGCCTGGACTCTGAGAGTTCAAAGACCCGTCATTGGGCTTGAGACCAGAATGTTGTGTCTGAGAGGCGAGCATGTTAACAACTGAGCCAGGCTGACACCGGCTGATACACGCAAAATACTCCTGCAACACCACATTACCACTTTACAATTCTGCCTGATGTGAGATCTGAAGGAATACTTATTTAGCACTGTTGGGTTGAAAGAATATTGAATTAGTAGCAAAGCCCCTGATGATTAAGCAGGTGGTGAACAGTAATGTGGAATTATTTCTTATTTACCCAGTGTTCTTCCCTCTGCTGCTGAGGATACCAGACATCCTCTGTTAACTAGCGCAAAGTCTCCATTCTTCATGTGAGAATCTAAAAGGGAGCATCAGCAAGATATTTAGCCATGGGGGCCAACACAACCCAGTTTTATCCAGTTTCCATTTGCCCTCACACATGATTTCCTGCAGAGGTTAGTTAGTGGTAACCAGGAATGAAAAGTGAGATCAGTTAAAGTATTGATTATCATATTCCAAATACAGATATCAGAGCAAACAACAACAACCATCACTACCTTTTAACCAAGAAGGAAAAACTGCTCCATGAAGCCTTGGACATAGATTAGGGCCAATGTCAGTAGCTTCTTAGACATGATTCAATCTGGTGGGAGTGAATCCTCTTCACATTAAAAGTCAACAATCAGGCAACACTCACTGGCTCTATACATCTGGGCCTCTTTTCAGAACCAGCTTTAATATTTGTTTATTACTGGAATAATCTGACCTACTTGCTGGTGAAGGGTAGTGAGCCATAGTAAAACAGAACTTTTTCTTCCAAGGCACCAGACAGAAGCTGCATTATTTCCGTACCACATAATGAGCTAAATGGGTACAAAGCAAACTTGGAAATGACAATAAATACAAAGTATGGTATCGCATTCTCTCAAGCATGATAATCCTTTTTCTGAAGCCCTTTTCGAAGCAAATAAAGGCCCGTTATAGGAAGCCTGAGTTGAAAAGGGGTATTTTATACGGCTTCCCAATTTTAGAATGACCTGCCGAGTTTCTGTAGCTGCATTTACTTGCCAAAAAAAAGGTGTACCAAAGAACAGTGAAGAGCTATTAACCTTAATCAAGCGAGTTACTACATTTGTTGGAAGTGTTAAGGAAGCAGGGGTATTGTTGCCTGTCTTCACGTAGCTGACACTCATGACTGTGAAGCAACTGAATGTTTCAAATCCCACAGTAACTATGTACAAAGGTTCCTTTACAATAAACACTCATGCAGCTGGGGATAGAACTAGAGAGAGGAGCCGGCTCCAAGCATTCAGGGACACAAAGTCCAGCTGTGTGGTCAGTAACGACAAATTTGCATTTGTTGGCAGACGAGTGTTTCTCAGACCTCCCGGGAAGCACGACTGGCCCAGACCGGGAAGAATCCCAGTTCATTCTTTGAGCTGGTTCATGAAAGGATTGTTCCAAAGGATCTCAACCACTCTGGAGTTGGTGCAGCAGGTACCGGTTTATACGGAGGAGCCGTCCTGATGCTGCCATTACAGTGAATTCCCCCTGTCTGGAGTGTAAGCTGTGATTGTGGGACTCTCGGCAACAGCTCTACACCCAACAGGCTGGCGGGTGAACCAAAAGTGACTTTATTTTAGGCTACAGACGGTGCTCACAGCGTAGGCTAAAAGGCAAAAACCAGTCCACCTGCAAATAGGAGGTATGGCATGTACAACTTAAACTGTGTGCTGAAGTAAGCTCACTGTATGCTGAGGCTTGCTTCAGCATACAGAGGGCAGTAAATATCTCACTGATAGTATAGATTGCAATTGCATTCAGTCCTCTACATAAACACAGCATAAGCTTCAAACTGGCATTGTCAGAAGGAACGCTTATTGTTAAACACGCATTCAGCATGGGATATAGCATCGTGTGTCCAAAAGATCAGAAAGAGAAATCCCTTCTTGTTTTTTTGACAAGACTTAATAAAAGAGAATTTAACTCTCTTTTGTATCCTAAATGGAATATGTTGGAATATGTTGTATGTATTCAGTCAATTATTATTCCCACAGACACAGCCACCACCCTCACTCCCCACCCCACCCCACCTCTTTGGATCGAGCCCAGGTTGCATAACAAGGCATTTTAATATTGTATCATATCACCATGCATTCAATGGAGGGAGTTAAATCTCCACTTTGCATTCATTACCACATCTAAATAACAGGTTAGGGACAGACGAGACAGTATTATTATTTACTAGTCTTTCTGGCAAAGACATTGACAACAACAGTATTAAAGGGCACTTGACAAAACACATATTCAGCATGCATTACAATTTAAAATATAAATCTTTTTATACTCAGATCTTACTGTAGATTAATTCAATTCCTTTGTGATATTCAGCATTTAGAAATGGCAGCAACATCTCTATAGCAGATGTTCTATGGTAAGACTCACACATTTTGGACAATGCAATGGAAATTCAGTACCCAGGGGATTAAGCGCACTGATCCACATGTGCCAAGGCTCTCTCATTCTCTGTGACCCCCCCGCTGTTTGGAGGCTTGTCTCACGATCCTTGTTAAAAAAGAAAACTCTGCTTACGTTTGCTCGATTGCTCCCTTTTTGGGGAAGCTCTCTCTTCCTTGTGTCTCCCTTTAAATAATTCAGCACTTCCCTCTGATCGACTCACTGCCTGTCCCTCTCTTCTCCCTGGTCGGTCATACTTGTGCAACAATAAAAAGGGGCCAAGTGGGAGATAGTGGACAAAGTGCTGAGTTGCCAAACATTTCTTTCAGAAGCTAATGGGAGACAATTTTGTTGCAAACTTGGTAATTCAATGAATACCTCCCACTTGGAATCCTTGTAATGGCTGCACAACAAATGTCACAATCGAGGAACATCAGTTTCCCCTGCAACATTACCCAGTAAAGGCAGTCTATTTGGGCAAAACAGGAACTGAGCAGACTGTAGACTGACTGTAAAGTGGCCCAGCTTTAACCATTAAATAAAATAATGACTTCATAACATAGAAATGCACAGTTTTAACAGCTCTGGGGTTCCCAGGCCTTGGCACTTGCCAACTTGAGCGTAAGCAGGGTGCATCTCGCTGGGAAGAGAATTCGATACCAGACAACTGGTCTCCACACATGAGGAGATCTCAAGTTGCTTGAATTGGAGTCTGTGGAGCTAGCTGATCAGTTTCCTTGTGTATCTGGCTGCAACCACCCCCCCAAAAAAGTAAATTGGGCAACCATATTTTATCTGTCAATATCTTTCTACATCCAGACCACCACAAGAGAGGCAACAATGTACAGTAATTTGATAGTTTTCAGTTTCCTAAAGGTCTAACTTGCAGTAATTCTTAATGGGGTTCCTTAGTAAATATTTTGAGTCATCCAGTAAAAAAACCAAAGTACATTATATTAACCATAGAATATTATTTTCTGCGTAGTTGTGTATTTAGTTTGCTCCATTACAATTCTAGCATCCTTCACTATCCCACTTCTGGGTTTTATCGATAGACATAATATTGTAGACTTTATGAGAAGAGTTTCCTTCATGACAGAAAGACTGGATGTTGAACAGCAACCCAGCTACCTTTTCCTGGACACTTTCCTAGCAACCTACAGGAGAGAATTAGAATAGTTAGTGTTTACTATAGTCCCATATCACTTGGGTATCCCTAATTTCTTTCCTTTTAAGAACCTTACAGCCAGATAACAGACACAAGGAAACTTTAATCCCAAATAGGTATGTGTTTGAGTCTGGTTCGACAGTTAAATCACTGGACTAGTGCAGTTTCCTCGTTAGGAGACCACGACTTCAGTTGCAAATTTCCTAGTTTCTCCACTGCAACTTCGGTAGGAGAGCCATGTGACACACAATGGAAGATTCCACCAGCCACGATATTGTTGCAAGTTCGCTGGTCCTTATCCCCAGTCTTTCACAGTCAAACTCTTTGTGTAAAAGGAATTGTTTGCTACAATAAAAATCCTAAATATCAGGATTTATAAAAATTGCTGCTGGTATTATTAAGAGGAACTGGGTCGATTCTTTGTTTAATACAAAGGGCAGCACAGGAGAGAGAGCTGTTGGATTACTAAAGTTGACAGTCCATCAACCCCAGCAGCAATCAGGAATCTAATTAAGAATGGTTACTAGGGTAAGGGTAAGGTATTGGAGGATTGCATGCAGGTAAATCACCTCTTTCACGAATGAAGAGAGAAAACAAAATTGCCTCTTTTCATTCACCAACAAAAGAATAACAGTTGCATACCCTCACCCGAATGAAACCACATTCCAATAAATCCGGGTTCACAAATTTCAACCGAGAAATTATTTCAATTGGAGAAAGTGCCTCTGAACAGTGCACTGCAGATAGTATTTTGCAATAAGAATGAGAATCTACATGTTCCAACTCATTGTCATCTTAAGCGCTTACTGTAAAGGGGCCATGACCTATTATGAATGAATAGTTTCAGATGAACCGCAGCAACAATACGCGAACCCATTTATCATGATCCTATTCAGAAGAGACAAAGCAAATCTCTGGCAACAGCCTGACTGCAAACAAATTACCAACAGAAAGAATAGCCTGAGTGGAGCGGGACTGCGTATTTATTGACAAAGAGTGTGTAATGAAACGTGACCCTTTTCTTTAGACCCTCCTGTCAGTCTCTCTCGGTCGAAGGCAAATAAGAGCTGGCATAGTGTTCGGGGGTAAAGACGCACAAGCTACGTGCAGGACATAAAACATAATGCCTGATTTCGATTTTAAACCTCCATGCTTTGTCTATGTGCCAGTTACAGTAGGAATATCCAGATCGAATAAGAGGAAATTGAGTGAGCCAGCTTTGCTGAACCAAACAAAACAGTACAAATATCTATATGTGACAATTATTTTTGTCAAGGTTGCATTTTTTCAATTTCGAGCTTGTGTAAAAAAGGCATTAGACCTCTCTAGAATGAAGCTTACTGCTGTGAATGGCCATCAGTGCGGCTGAACCCTGCCTTGATCAGAATGTTGCTTCTTCAATTTATTAATGTGTATTTACATAAAAATATCATTCACTACTGTGAAGGATCTTAAACTCATTTTGGAAACAGTTTACTCTGATAGTGAGAGCATTAAACTTTTTTGAAAATAAATAAATTGGCATCCAATTTTTACTTAAGGATGAGTGGAAGGGATACAGAATCAACCATGCTGAAAGGGTGCTAGATACTGTAAGACTCTGTCCATGTGTTGCCACCAAGAATGTCAATTATTAGTCCAATAAAAGCTTGCTCTGGTTCACTGCAGGATAATTGCCACCTGAGTGAGGGATAGTTGAACTGTCATTTGAACAGCATGAGGTACTGTAGATTAAACTATTAGATTGTTTAATGTTCGACTGTGCATCCACAGTACTTATTTGAAACAACAAAACTTGACAATAGCCAAAGCATTAGATTTAGGCATTTTTCAGAAAGGGTGTTCAGTGGAATTTAGAATCATCTTCAGCTCCCAGGAGCAAAATACAGTAAAAGCCTGTTTATCCGACCCCCGTAGGACCTGGCCAATGCCGGTTAAAGCACCTGCCAGATATTCAGGCGGCCCGCGGCCGAAAACTCACCACAAAAAAATTAAAGTTCTTTTAACACACATCCATACACACCAGACTCCGTAATAACAGATAGTAACAGAATATTGTATTGGTACTTATTGTTAAAACTACTCTCTTGCGCTTCTCACCTTTACTGATTGAGGTTTACAGTCCTGCGATTCTTTGTTAAACGGAGGACGCCAAGCAGGTGAAAAAAATGGCAGCGTGATTTTAAAGTCGACTTTACTAGCTGCAAGCTGAAGCCTTAGATTCTACTAGCGGCAAACCAAAATACTGCATCTGCGCGACAATGTGGGTTATGGCTAGCGTTATCGGCTTGCCGCTAGTATGACTTTAAAGTCATATGCGCTCCGTTTTTTTCACCCGCTTGGCGTGCTCCATTTTAAAAAGAATCGCTGGACTGTAAACCTCAACCGCAGCATCATGGCTTCAAGCGCAGCATCTACCAGCAAAGGTAAAAAGCGCAAGAGAGTTTTAACAATAAGTACCAATACAATATTATGTTATTATGTTATTATTTATGCATTTACAAATGCTCCACTGCTATTGTTCCGGATAAGTTCCGGTTTATTGAATGGGGACTTTTTTTTTGGCGTGCCGGGTATACTGAAGTGCCAGTGCATTGAGTCTCAGATAAACGGGCTTCTGCTGTATATTGCAAAGTGTTTCACAGATGTCAATGCGATCACGTAAACTATGCACTGTAATGATTTTATGGGGAAATATAATAGCCAATTTTTGGCACTGGAGCACTAGACTACACATTTGACTCAAGTCAATGTCAATCCATAATTACCCAAAAGGAGAGAGAGCATTTGATGGTGTGCAAGACCTTTCTACCTTGAAAGGCTGTTGTGCAGTTTCATTCCTCTTCCACCCCCGCCCCACTTTCAGAAAATAATCCTCAACACACACATTAAGAGAGTTGAGAAATGTCTCTCCATATTCCCACCCTACATATACACATATACAACACCTCAAGTAAAATTTAGATCCGCAGTAAAGAAGTAAAGAGTATAAGAGATAAGGACATTGTATGGTGATGTTTAAGACTGGTCCATGTTTTTTCTGGGGCATTAATGAATGCTAATAAAACAGACAACCCAAAGATAGAATATGAATTTGGCTTGAAATTCCCAATTGAATGAAAATGATTGATGATTTCTTATCTTATACTGAGACACATTTTTCACATTTTTTGTAATTTTTCACACATTTTTCAAAGAGAAATGTCAGCCAAGAGTTTTGAAATCTTAATCATCATCTGGAATAGAAATCCAACCTCTAGAAAGATCACAATAAACACAGCTACAGCAGTCACATGGTTTATTGACCGTTTTTCAATACTAAATTTACTTCACAGCAGTCAGATCCAGCGACAAACAGAGGGTGTCTGTGCAAGATGACCAAGGTCATTGAAACGTCACCCAAGGCTTTAAAGTACTTGGAGCGTTGCTGAATGAATTGAGTTTCTCCATGCTTTGTTGCGAGCTCTCGGTGACCTTGGGGTGCACAGAACTTAAGCAGACGATATTGCACAATTCACTGACTGGAATGTGCATTGCATTGAAATAAGCTGTCATTATAGCACCAGGCTGCAGTTAGGGTCTGTTGCTATAGTGACCTATTACAATGGTTTGATACCAGTACACATCATAGGAAATGACAGTAAACAACAGTCTGCGATCAATATGCAAACTAAAAAGTCAAAGCAGTTTATTTCATAAATGAGGAGGATTTAATAAGCCATGAAATCATGAGTAGGCGATGAAGGTGTTAGTACTCAGTGGGATAAGTGCGGTGTCCCACTCTTCATTGCTGGTTCTGTCTGTCAGGCATTGAAATTAATATATTTGCTTCTACATGCCCTTCTGAAAATTGGCTTGAAGATTTAGCAGCCTGAGTCACATAATAATCTCATTTTAGATATTCAGATTAAAGACCTTGTTCTGTTCTTTCCGAAAATATTGAAGAATTAGTTTGGGTTTAAGCAAGAGACAGAAAGGGAGAAAGCTTTGCATTGGAGAGCTCAGAAACCAATCAACTTCTTGAGAGTTTAACCTTGAGGATCTGCTCCTAATACTTTACAGAACACTGGAGCATCAACAAACGTATGCACCATTAAACATTTGCTGGTGCATTACCAAGTTATTTGTCTCATCTGAAGAGCATCTAAGGTTGCATTTATCAGAGTGTTGGGAGGTCAGAGCACTGCAGTGCTGGTAATCTATAGAGAACTGAGGTACAATTCAGCTGTTGCTGCTGCAATTGGCCAATTGTTTAAAAAGATAACATTTGAATGTTGGGTTTAGGGTGTGGCTCAGCACGTCTTATGTCTGTTAAATTTTAAAAAAATGCATTTTATTTTCTAGTTCCCTGTGGGATGACAGGGAACTAGAAATTAGGTATTATACATAGAAATTAGGTATTAATTCACAAATACAACAAGTTGCCCCATCATTTTATAAGAAGCAGGAATAACTCATTAGTCCTTCCAGCTACCCATCCAACGTCTCAAAAGATTCCTTTGATATACCTCTCTCATGACCTCGACAGTGTAAATACTGTAGTAACATATTGACAGCTTCTATGTGAAATAAGTCCTGATTTAGTCACACAGTGTGGAATAATTCCCTGCTCATTTGTACCAAATGAGAACTGAGGTCTGGACCATTCATACGTATCATGATGAACAAGCGGTGGCCTGTGAACCACCTGTAATGGCTCCTGGCTCATACATACCACCCAGTATAAACCCAGCCAAATCAAACAAGATTCAACACATTTTAATTTCCAGTTTTTCTCTCAGCTTACACGTCTGCTGGTACCCAGCCGATATTCTAAATACCGCACTGAAAAGGCATTGCTTTGTTCTGCAAACTGTGTCTTCTGCTAAGCAGGACCAAAGCGGCTGGATCAGATGCATGGGCAGATGACAAGATAATTGCTTGATTACTTCATATTCTGTCAATTAAAATGACATCTGGTCAATCAGCTAAAGAACAGTTTTACTTCAATTCTCAAGCTTCATTTAAATCAATAAATCAGATTCAGCACAGATCTCTTGGATTTAAGTTTAATAGATTTATTTCCTAGGGACATTTAAATTAGTTCCAATTTCCTCCACTCTGATTGAATACAGATTGAATATCTTGACCACACTTCACCAGTTTCTTTTCTTAATCACTTTGATGGCATTTTCCGTGCTCATTAAGATTGGAACTGTCAATATTAGCGAATAGAGTATACACGTTCATGTTAAGTACAATGCTGAGTAAAACTAACCAACTCTTCATCAACCTTGAGATACAGTATTTTACAATCAGCTATATCTGTCTGTGTCTAAAATCAAAAATACCGGGGGTCAAGTCATGTAAAATTCTTCCAATGTTTGTGCACCAAACCCTTTTGGTTAGGAAGTAGTAGATCTGCCGCTAGTTCAGTATGATTTCAAGCACTGATATCTGGTAGGGTTAGAGGAAACAAATGTTAGTTGTCTGTATTATTTTAAACTTGATTTTGCAAGATTTGCCTTTATAATAATCGTTCAGTTATTGGGATATGAGTAGGCTAAACAATGTTGAGCCCAAGTCAGGTCTATGACCTCTGCCTTGTTCACCTATTGCTGGACACAGATCTGTGATCTTTTCCACCCATTCAATTCCTGGTTCCAGGCAACCTCTGTCAGAGAGTAGGTCCAAGAGGAATGTTTTCTCATTATGCACTTTTAAGAGTGATCTTGGAATTTTAACTGCAGATCACATCCTCTCCTTATACCTGATGATATATCTGATATCTGACGATAGCAAATATCTGATGGAAGCAGACACTTCCACCACTGAGCCCAATTCTATCCACACAGATGCATGGTTTCCAATAGGGGATCACTGAATACTGATCAGAAGCAGAAACTCTGGTTGCTTTTCTTTTCTTTCGCAGCTCTGAGGGCCTGAGGGCACTGAGGGCCTGAGGGCACTGAGGGCCTGAGGGCACTGAGGGCCTGAGGGCACTGAGGGCCTGAGAACAATTGTGTTGTGTTGGCCAAACTGCCACTCCTCAACAAGAAACTGCTTTGATGTTGGTAGAGACAGCATTGTCTGTATGGTTTGATTGAATTCACACCGAATTGTAATTTACCTCCTGAGCCATTTGTCAAATCACTTTACAGTATATTCTGTGAAGCGCTTTGAGATGTCTAGAATACGTGAAAAGCGCGATATCAAATGCAAGGATTATTACTATTATTATTATTATTTGGGGGAAGTCTCTGTACGTGGGGATTCATATCAAACAAATTGTGACCAAAAGAAAGAATCCTTCCGATAAATTGAGCGGGCTCAGGCCATTATCCATCCAATCTATTCCAGTACATCAGACATGTAAGCATACAGATAGCAAGCAGTCTTTAATGTGACTGAAATGTTCAGTCTCGGCTAGGGGCTGCCAGAGATTGGCAGCCTGTTAGCTGACAATTACCACCTTCTCTAAACATTTCAAAGCGGTAGAAATTTGTTGGGCCAGAATGTGAACTATTTGTGCTGCAGGTGTGGCCAGAACTACAGAAGAAGGGAGAAAGTAAATTACACCCCAGGCTTTGCTGGGCAATTTTTGTTTTGAAAACATGTCACTTTGATGTGGAGCCTAGTTATCCTCCTTACACATTTCCCTCTTGTAAAACTAACTGCCTGCAGCGAAGGCAGCCCTCATGTTCTGCACTGTGCACATAGAATTAGATTCCAGTGATATCACACTGTGTGCGCAAAGGTTTCCAACAAGCCGGTTGAAGAATGGGCACTGCATTTGTTTCCATCAACAATTCACGTCTGAGCTTGAAGATGTGTTATTTTACTGAGAGGGATAAAACAACAGTGGTTAGCTATCTGATTTTACAGATTAAAGCTGGTTCTCATTTTTCAAAAACAAAAATCGCAAATTTGAAGCAAAAAATGAAAAACGTTGGAAATGCAAAGGAAGCTGCTCCACACCTGAATGAGAATGGCTAACAGTTATTGGAATGATTCCCCCAATTGTCCCATTCTGATTCCTTACTAAGGAATTCTATTGTTTAAAATGCTGCCATTTTGAAATCGGAAACATATTGAAGGTATTGCCACTTTCGGCAAGAATTGACCCACAAACATATTCTTGCAATTGTTGTAACTAATGCAGTGTTCACACAAGCCTGTGTGCCAACCCAATGCCAACCCAATGCAAATGCAGAGGCAAGTGCAGCACTCATGCATCAGGTAGAAATCAGAACAAAACGCATCTACTGAATAGCTTTTGCTGTGAAAGCCAATTACTCAGTGAAGATATGAGGTTGAAAATCCAGCTGTTCAACCAGCAGCAGTTTATCGTACTGTAAGCACCAAGCTTTTAACTCAGCTCAAAAGGTCAGATGTTTACACAAACTTGACTGACACTGCCTTAAGATCTTGAGAGTCCAAGATGTCTGTGATCACAGACTGACCTGTGTTTATTCTGAAAGGTCATCTCAAGTGCCTGTGATCAGCCCAGTGCCAAAAAGTGGCGTAGTGCTCACAATAACTAATAACTGAAGAGCTAAATTGGACATTTTCGAAAATTATATAACAAACAGTGCCTGCATTAAGCTGATGAATGTAATTCTTTCCTTACTGAACAAAACTGGAATTTTATTTGACTCAGTATAGTACACAATTCAGGAAATGCTCCATTTAATTCCCGTTCATGGCGTTCCTTATTTCAAATCCAATTGACACAAATGGGGACCAGTAACCAGAGGTACTTCACGCCAACTCAATGGAAATACTCTCCAACCCAATCTAGTCAAGCAGTGGCTTCCCATCGCTCAAAGGGAATTCCAATAGGATTCTTCTTCATTAAAGGTAAAATTCCTTGTTAAGAAATACTACAAATTAAGACCGTGCTGCAAAACAGTTGAAAACCAACCAACATTGTATTTATTGAGCAGAAATGTTCAGTTTAGATCCAAACTGAATGCAATTTCTGGAGCTGTAGTGGGAGTGCAGCATATTTTAGTTGTCAGGCATGTTCATAACAGATTTTGTCATGTTATGTATGTTCCCTATGGTAATCAGAAACGCACAATGTAACCTGGCGAGTGCTCTTAGGACTGAGTCATGGTTCAGATTTGCATCGTCTCCCACTCGTTGTATTTGACATTGACAAATAAATTCACACATTGGTCTGGGTGTGACAAGCGTATTGTGTGATGAGCATTTGTCGTTCAGCACTTTGGATTTGCTGTTCTTGGTTTATTTGGATTCTGCAATTTAATGAACTGCAAATGAATCTTGAGAACTGAGCTTCAGTAGATTCTCTATAGGAATGGTTGCCTGAAGCCAAACTCTAGAGAAACTTAAGCCTCAAATTAGCTGAAATTGCCACTCCCCCCAGTTCCAAACTAACATCATCTCATCCTCGTGTCTCGTTCTGATTAGCTCCTGGATGGGTCATGTTACATTCCTCACCACATAATTCTGCCCCTTGCTTTGTGTTGGGGCAGTGGACAAATCCATCTCTTTCTCAAAATAATAATAATAATCCTTGCATTTGATATAGCGCTTTTCACTTCTTATCGACGTCCCAAAGTGTTTCAAGAATATACTTTAAAGTGAACTGATTGTATATTTGTGGGTGAATCGCGGCAGCCAATGTCACAGCAGTGTCCCACAAATAGTCATGGATTGAAATGACTAATTTTATTATTGTGTTTTTTTTGGCCGGATTATTATTAGATGTGTGGAGTAAGGAAACTTGCCCAAGGTTTCGCCCTGATCTGCCTGGATTCGAACACAGGTCTCCCTGGCTTGCAAGACAAGTGCTCTAAACACTAAGCCACAGGACATCCACCTGAAGAGAAGGAAGGCAAAAAACTGACAAAATCAATCATTGTGATTCCCACCAGCCACATACGAATTGGGAATGACAGTAGTGGGTCGGCATGAGGCATAATCAAAATAACATTGATTTAGAATTTTAACTTTGATTTTTATTCCCCGCTCAGCTGTTCACCAACTATCCAACACTTCCAGGAGCAGGATACTTGACCTGCTGGCTTGCCTCATGCCGACCCACTGCTGTCATTCCCAATTTGTGTATGGTTGGTGGGAATCACAATGATTGATTGTGTCAGTTTTTTGCCGTCCTTTTCTTCTCCTTCCCCCCGTTCTCCTTCGCCACGATTGAATGTCTCAAGACCTTGTGTGGTGCTCAGTTAAGTGCTAACTCACTCAGCCAGGCTGTTGTAAGTGAACTGCCGTGACGGGCAGCGCTGAGATGGGAAGTCGCAAGTTTGCGATTGGGAGTCTAACTCTCTAACAGGCTTGAGATACCAAGTCACTTGGGAGACATCAATCTCTACATCTCTCAGCTGTCCACAGGGAAGTCACATCTTACGTACAAGTCAAATAAAATATTAATGCAATTAAATATTAATGCCAAAACAGCCTAAACCACGACTGTTCAGACACGCAAAGAACAAAGGCCAGTTAACACTCATCAGCTACAAAGTGCTGCCTCTCCCAAGCTATGGTTGCATCTGTAGACCAGCAATGAGGAAGAGCGGGTTGATTCCTTAAACACAAAGTACTGGGAGTCATGCAAATTCACAAGTTGATATGAATGTTTAAATATTTGAATGGACAGAAAGAACAAATACTCTTCTGTGGTGCCATTTTACAACCAAATTCATTCATTTCCCTTCATTTCTTATTTGGGTGAGTCACTCCATTCCAATGAGGAGTCCAGCAATTCTGTGGCTTCAGCTAGAAGGAGATATCAATCTCTATATCGTTTAGTTGTCTTACACATAGTGCACACGTTCTCACAGTACAAAAAACAACTACATTTTAAGGCCAAAACTCACAAAGGAATAACATTGACCTGTATATTTGGTTTTCATTTACATCATTGGCAAGGGAAAGGACTGACATATTAGGCAATGATCCAGATAGAACAGATTTCAAGATATGGAAAGATCTGTCAAAACTTTTCAGGCAAATGCACAGTGTAAAAGAAAATCATTGATCCACACCAACCAAATGCCACTCACTCACCCACAAAACTTGGGTGGCTTCCTGCGTTAGATTTGTCTATAGTAAAGACGTAACTCAGCATGGAATATTTCATATCCAGCTTCATGCTCTTCAGATTGGGAAGGCAAAGCAAATGGTAGCCGGGTGTACACCCAGCCTCGATGAGAAATGTGAGAGGCATAAGATTGATAAAATTATTCTGTACCCTTCTACACAAACAGTAGATGTTAATTTTATCCTCAATCTTACAGGAAAGAGTAAATGAGCAAAACAACATTACAGTTCTCATCACAAATCAATCAAGAAACGCCAGCAGATAAGAGGATCAATGGCAGAGACGAGTCATCGGGAACACACAAAGGGGTCAAATATGGTGATCGGATCACTAGAATTGGTGATTATTACTACGACTCACACCATTGTTATATTTCTCTTTTGGTTTTTTGGGGTGACTTTTGTACTCTTTAAGAGGATGGGAGCACAGCAAATGAAACACTGTCCATCAATCAGCATCAAAATCATTTCCACAAAACAACACATTCCCATAACACTGCCTGGATTAAAGTAAAGCTCCATCTATTCTGTTCCATCAGTGTGTCTCAGCCTCAGTCTCATAAGAGGAATACAGTGACATTTTTCAGTTCCCGTCCAGCTATCCTTTAGTGACCTCTCTCTGAGTGAGATTGCCAATTTATTGCTGGATTAAGGGTAATTTTGTGTAGCAAATAACACCCACAATGATGGGCTGACACTGACCAAACACATTTTATAGAGGATCATTGCAGACAACAGACGTGGTAGACTTTCATCTCATCAGTCGGAGCCGGATTCAAAACCAGATCTCAGAAAGGTCAGCATGCTAACCCACTGCACAATCCAATCCATGAAAAGTTCTATTTTAATCAATTACAATTAAACATCAAACTTGAAGTAAAAAAGATTGGAAGATATTAACAACGACAGTTAGAGCCACGGAATGGGATTTTTATATCCATCCTGAATCAGGCGTTGAAAATCTGGCTCTCCAAGAATGTCAATAACCCACCACAAATAAAGTCCTGAAAGTTATTAAGAATGACAGACAGGAACAACCAAAATCATTTGCTGTGTATTGAGCCGTACAAGTACTCATAAAAAGTAAATCTTTATCAAATATGAAATAGGAACTGAACATATTATAGGGATTGAACATATTAAAGTCAGCGTTCAGCCAACAAGGTTGAGTCAAAGTCTTCCAAGCCACTGAGATCATTAGAACTATTATAAAATCATCTGCACTGGCATTTGTAAAGTTTAAGCATCTGCAGTGCAACTGTCTAGTTTTCACAAGACAAGATTTCACCACTTTTTTTCTTTTAAACTAATGAGAAACTGATTTAGAAACAAGAGAAAGCTGTTTAGGCAGTCCTGTTAACATGCTCACTGTCATTCATTGCTGCCGTGGAGTACTTTCTGCTCTGTGAATGAGATCAGAAAGGACTTCTGAAAGATCACCCAAGGAGGAATTGCACATGTCGTGCAGTTGTTTCAGTGTCACTGGCAGTACTGTGGTACCTCCCTCAGGACAAGGACTCTCGGGCTCTTACAGAACAGCTTCTATTTAAAAATGGCTCGAAAGTATTCTGCAAAACAAATGGAATCGCTTCACAGAACAGGAGGATATATTTTTTAAAAAGTCAGATTGTAAGCCAAAACCTCAAAGGACATTTTCATTCTGAGATGCATCTAGAGAGATGTAGAAACAGACTGAGAGACATTGCACGTACCTACGCATGCTGGTTTTCCATTAGAAGGTTTAGAAACTTGGACATTGGGGGATACATGGAACAAAATATACAGCATACGTGGACTTCCCTGGAGATGTAACTGGACATCAAACTCCAGGGCATGGAAACCACAGTGGAACTGAGATTTGTGAGTAAGTAAGACACACTGGCCTAACCAGATGGAGCAATTACATTTTTTTACTTTATCGGCAGGATATCAAAATAAAGATATTGTTTCCATACTTTTCTGGGAATATCTTCTCTTGTGGGGACAAAACACAGCAAAATCATCAAAGAGATGCAGGAAAAGAATGCATAGCCTCTGGGAGAAAATCTGTTCATGGTCTGGGAACATTGACAAGACGTCAATCAACCAGCATATTATTTTAGTGTCTAATAAAAAAATCCCATGCAGTTTGCCTTTTGTTTAAAAAATAGATTTTTGCATTCATCTTTTTTCTCTATATTTTTCTCTGGAGTTTTTCTTTGCGGCTCCTCCAATGGCTCAAGCAGTGAATGCCCTGGGAGGTGTTAGAATGAACCACATACACCAGCTTGCAAGATTGAAGCTTCTATTCCTGTCTTTTCCGTTTGCTGACCTCAACTCAATCAGTAATGGAGGCAACACAATCCGGACCTGTGGGGGCCCAATACTTTCCATTCTCTGATACAATGCTTGATTAAATCCCATCACAAATCGCTCAGGGTCACTGAAGAAATGGGGTGTGGAGTCCTGTGGCTCAGTGGTTAGAGCACTCGCCTTCCAAGCGTGAGACCTGTGTTCAAATCCAGGCAGGTCAGGGCGAAACCTTGGGCAAATTTCCTTATTCCACACACCCAATGATAATCCATCCCATCAAAAAACTATAATAAATTGGTCATTTAAATCCATGACTGTTTGTGGATTTAAATATGTGCAATTGGCTGCTGTGTTTTGCCCACAAATATACAGTCAATTCATTTTACAGTATATTTTGCGAAGCGCTTTGAAGTGTCTAGATGACGTGAAAAGTGCAATATAAAATTTAAGGATTATTATTACTAGTCAAGATTTCCATTTATGATTGGTATCCATTGACCACTTCTGATAAGTAGATATTGAGGATAGGTGATTTCACCTCCCAGGCTCAATAACCTGCAAATAATCAAGGGTCCAGACTTACACAGGAAACATGGTCACTTGAACAAAGTACTAGCAGGCTGCCAGCACCCACTGAACCATATCCCAGCATTAAGCATCACCTTCAGATAAAAGGAGAACACTGATGGGAACAGGAAATCTTCAAGGAATTACAACAATGACAATTCAACTGGTGAGGGAGGGCTGCTCTATCTAGCCTTGGCATGTAATGGCACTAAAAAAAAAGCTTTGCACAGAACTGATTACTTGAAGAAACTCAAGTTGTTTTGTTGTTGAATGCCTCTTGTGACAGACACAGTCTCAAAGCCAACTCCGGATACAAATTATCACTTTGCACACAGAGCAGCTCTTTGGTGTTGAAATCTCTGCCATATAAAGTAGTCAAAGTAAACACAGACTCGGTGCAAAGACTGAGGACTTAAATCACATGCATTTTTCTAAAGAAGGTAGAGTATTTCGGGCTGTTGGGGGGACACCCAGAGTTAAGCTTTCAATCTTTCTACGTTGTGTTTACAGTATTGCCTAGTACTATACAAACAGATAGGAATGCCATTGTCTCTTGAGGTTTATCCTGTTACTTTCCCTCTCTTCTCTCTCCCCCACACCCCACCCGATGAATTGTGTTGCAGAGAATGCCTTACAGTGTGAAATGGCTGTGAATCAAATCTATCTCTGTTTTCTATCAAAACAATCTCCTCCATTTATGACTACATCTGTCCTGCATAACTTTTGAAATTTATCCACTGCTTGCACACTCTCTTTGCGCTTGGAAGGCTGCAGAGAGTTCTATCATGACTCAAAGAAGGCCAGCATTGTGATGAACTTTGTGGATTGGGAACCAGCCAAAGCAGTTATTTTGATTTGCTGTAATAGTTTCCTCCTGGTGACATATTCGCAAAGAATCAAAATGCACAGCCTGAAAACAAATCTTTTCAAACATGAAACTGACCACTTATACAACTCCACTTTCCTAAATGAGAGACGGGACAGGCAGAAGGATTGTCAGAAAGAGAGAAAAAGAGTTTGAGAGAAAAAGAGAAGAAAAACAGAGACTGCAGAACAGGATATAATCATCTGTGCATTTGATATAGTGCCTTATAATGTTGCTGAGGCTTGTCAAAGAGCTTCACAAGATGTACTATGAAGTGTGTGCAGTTTATCAGCGAAAAAGGCAAACAATCAAAGTTTAGGCAGAAAAGAACGAGAGAGACACACAGAACAAATAAAAAGATGAGGACACTCTGGAATACAGCCCTGAAATATTTTTTTCAAATATCTGAACAAACTGCAATTTGCCCTTTTCAGTTTCCCGAATGATAGATATGTATATAAATACTGTATATGGTATATGATGATGCTGAGCCACCATTCTCCACTGCACCATTGTAAAACACCAATCTGGAATCAATTCAGATTGAAGGGTATCCAGTTTGATCCTGGATTAAATTCAGACAGCTTCTTTCCCTGCTCTAGGTACTTTTCTAATTGGAATAGGATAAAAGTCACCCCCATCCCACAACCAAACACTACTTCAGTTGTTTAGGGAAAGTACCTTTCTCGTGTTTTTTTCTTCCAAATTTTCTCAGTTCTTCACCCACTGAAAGCCTTCTGTTTCTTCTCTAAATATGTTGCACCTTGTATGATATTAGAGGTAGTGTTAGAATAATGCTTCTTCAACCACAATAAATGATTTACATAAGATCTGGAATTATCCAAAGTCCATTGGCGCTATTTGCATCCTGTAAACTAGGTCTGATATGAGTCTCACTTCATGTAAGTTGCAAATTCAATACATGCCCCATTATAGGCAACATGACAGCAGACCTGGCTCTGAATACATTTCACTCCCCCCCCCCCCATTTCCCCACACCTATTTCAATATAAAATATTCCATGTTTGCAAAGAACACCACACCACAAACGTTCATGAGGGAATTAGATGAGTTTCTGGAAAGAGATGGATTGACGGATGTAAGAAAGCAATTTTTTTTAGGATGATCCATTAAATCCGTTAAATGGTTGCTTTACTTGTTCCTACACAGTTATATTCTGAGTAGATGTAAATGAATCATCCTATGGATCCACATCTCTCGCTCACCCTCACCCTCAGCCTCACTGGTCCCCAGATGGTGGCGCTTGAGTCTCAAAGTACCCAAGGCATCAAAAGACAAACTACTCCATCAATCCTATTTGAACTCAGGGCAGAGTTCACGGGGTCGAGTCCTGCTGGAACCCCATCCAAACCTGTTTATGAAACCAAACAGCTGAATTCTCACTGTGATTAGAGCAAAACAAAAATATACACATCGCTAATCATTTCCACTTCCAATTAGTCTTCCCTTTAAACATTTATTTTCTAGTCATGATCAAACTTGATATGATAATGCTTGTTTGCAGATCCCGTTGCTATAGAAACTGTGCTCCCACTTTGGCTTTGTCCTATAATTGGCAACTAATTAATTAACCAACTACTGGTGTATTCATGTAGTTCATCGGAATTTATTTCTATTTTCTTGTTTCTGAAAAGCTGTGTTTTCTCTCTTCTCACTAACACATTCCATTCCTGGACTGGAAGAGACTAGCCTGCTGGTGATTTAATGACGGTGAGAATCTCAACTCATTCCAATGCCGTAAAACCTTCAAACTTCCATTAAAGGGCATTTGTTTCATTGCCCCTCTCACAAAAGCAGGCAGCGGAGTAACAGTGGCCTCATTATAAAATGAGGAAAGGCCTAAATGCAACACCAACAATACAACAGACCCTTCATCAGACCCACCACTCGGAGGCTCCGAGTTTAAAAGAAAGAAATCTCACAGACAAAATGCTTTGGTCGTGGAAGGGGGTGGGGGGGGAGAAGGGTTGCTGTAAGGGATTGGAATGTTTCAGCAGTCACAAAGTGAGAAAGGTTTTGTTCAAGCATAAAGTAACCCGGTGTAACCTCAAACACCTTTGACATTCAAAGAGATAGGTGATGATTCTCACAGATACCAACCACTGAAGTACTAAAAGATCATCCTTTGCCAATGATTGCTGGCTTGACTTTATTCACAGCTGTGCTCCAGGCCTACAGAAGTAGCCTATTTACTATGCAGTGTCAAGCAAAGTTGCAGCACTCCATTACCTCTCCACCTCCAGGCTTTCCAAACACATTCGTTATTGCTAAGTTCTTATTTATTACGTTGGCCGATATTGATTGCAGGCCACTAGAAACTCCCAGGCACACAGCGGTTCCTTTGTGTACTGTCAAGAAAAAAAAGGGGGTAAAGAAACACTTTTGGAGCCGAGCCTGGGTGACATTATAATACTGTGCACAGAAGTGGTGTCGGTTTTACTTCTTGACACAGCCCACACAGGCAGCAGAAAGGCCTTCTCACCTCTACAACAGCTGGGACGACTGAATTTTTTTTTGAAAAAACATTATTGGTGGTTTCTCTTGCTTACATTGCCAGGATCACCATTTTGGATTCAGAACTCTAAACAGCTCGTCTATCCCAGACTGCAGCTGCTATAGTAACCGACAATATTTATTAAAAGTATGATTTATAGCGTTACTGATAGAATGGCCTTTGTTGCTGGAAAATGCTGCGGGGATTCATTCTATCAGTGGTTTCAGTTAGAAAAACATTTGCCAGAGGTGCAATTGGAGTAAAGTCGATTATTACGGTGGGGGGATGGATGGGAGTGGCGGGGGGTGACGGTGGGGACACACACACGGCGTAATTACAGGTCATATTACAATAGTGATGCCATGTCCAAGCATCTTTTGGGTAAGGCATTAAACCAAGTACTCAGCTGCCTGCTCACGCAAACATTAAAGATCCCACCCCACGACACAAAAAGAGAAGGGTTTTTGTTCTTGGCGTCTTGGCAGACAGCGACAGATAAATTGGTCATTGACCTCCTGGATGTTTGTAGTGCTGTACACAAGTTGCCTGTTATATTCATCCACAAGCATCACTACACTGATACGTACAGTGCCTTGGGACGTCTTCCCGATGTGAATGGTACTGTACAACAACAACAACAACAAATTACACTTATAAAGCGCCTTTCACATCGGGAGGACGTCCCAAGGCGCTGCACAGGAGGCGTGTGACCCGAGCTGGGAGGGGAGTGTATGGCAAGGGGTGAAACACGTAGGGGAGGTCGAAAAATTCTGGGTGGAACAAAGGGCACGGTCGAAGAGGAAACTCTTCAAACCGGCCTTGAAAGAGGAAAGGGAAGAAACGAGACGGAGGGATTGGGGGATGGAATTCCATAGGGTCGGAGCGGAAAAACTGAAGGCCCGGCCTCCGATGGTGGGGCGGTTCGGGCGGGGGGCTTGGAGCAGGCCAAGTCCTGCTGAACGGAGGGTCCGGGTGGGCTTGTAGGGGGAGAGTATATTGGTTAAATAGGGCGGGGCAAGGCCATGTAAGGCCTTGAAGGTGAGGACGAGGATCTTGAACTCGATCCTCTGGAGAATGGGGAGCCAGTGGAGACGGGCGAGGGTGGGGTTTATGTGGTCACGAAGGCGGGTGCGGGATAGTACACGGGCTGCAGAGTTTTGGATGACCTGCAGCCTGTGAATGGAGGAGCTGGGGAGGCCGACGAGGAGAGTGTTTCCGTAGTCCAGTCTTGAGGTGATGCACGCGTGCACGAGTGTTTCGGCAGCGCGGGGGGTTGAGGTAGTTGTGGAGCCTGGCAATGTTGCGCAGGTGGAAATAAGCGGTGCCGGTCAAGGCACGGATGTGGGGGAGGAAGGAGAGTTTTTGGTCGAACGTGATGCCAAGGTTCCTGACTGGCTTTGTGAGGTGGAGAGTGCAGCCTTGGATGTTGAGGCTGGCAGCGCCCGATGTGCGGAGGCGCTGGCTTGAGCCGATCAGGAGGGCCTCGGTCTTACTCACGTTCAATTGGAGGAAGTTGTCCCTCGTGCAGGACTCAATGTCGGACAGACATGCTGTCAGAACATCGATGGTCTGGGGGTTGAGGGATGAGGCAGAAAGGTACAGCTGGGTGTCGTCCGCATACATGTGGAAATTTACCCCATGTTTGCGGATGACATCGCTCAGAGGGATCGTATAAATGGTGAAAAGGAGGGGGCCGAGGACAGAGCCCTGAGGGACGCCGTGAAAAACTGTGCGGGGGTTTGAGGAGAAACCGTTGGAAGATACAAAATGTAGGCGGTGGGTCAGGTAGGAATGGAACCAGTCAAGGACTGTGCCTTGAAGGTTGAGGTGGGAGGAAAGACGTTGGAGGAGGATGGTGTGATCGACTGTGTCGAACACAGCAGACAGGTCAAGGAGGACGAGGAGGCAGAGGGAGCCCTGGTCACAGGCGGTTAGGATGTCATTTGTAACCTTAACCAGGGCAGTTTCTGTGCTGTAGATAGGGCGGAAACCTGATTGGAGGGGTTCGAGGAGTGAGTGAGTTGAAAGGAAAGAGCGGAGCTGGGAGGCAACCACTCTTTCAAGGACCTTGGATAAAAACGGGAGGTTGGAGATGGGTACAAGTGTAATATTGTATTAAAACGCTTTGTGACATTGAGACAGGCAAAAGGCAAGGAGTATTATTTATTATAAATATTATTACAATGTGTTTTCCCAAGATAACTCTCTTGGCACAAACTTCATGATACGTTTACTGAATTTTATGGGGGATAGAGGTGGACAAATTGCAGATGTTGGGACACTCCATGTGTTCCTTTGTTTTCTAATCACACTTGAGGAAGGTTTGGGTGTGACTTGTGATAAGACTTAATGCCATACATTTCATTTGCTCGCACAGCCAGAGCCATACAAAAATTTTACAAATTGTTCCTAATAAGGTACTGTATTTCTGTCATTGCACCGAGCATTACACGTGCTCAAAGAACTAATTAACTCCTGCTTGAATGAATGGCGGTGTAGTACAGAAGATTTAACACACCAATATATATTATCCCCATTCCCTACGCAGGAGGGTGGGGGTGGGGGGTGGGGTCTGTTCTGCTTTGCATTCAATCCTTTTCAGACCTGTACCTGATCCTGAGCAGACATGTTGTTCCTGGACACCGAGCACGGTATGGGTCACTACTCAGTCGTGTTGTCCTATACATCAATGGAATTGAGAGAAATAAAATTCCTCCAAAGAGGTGATTGAACGAAACAGTCAGTATTTGTCATCCCACCAGCTTGACATTCAGGTGCACCCACACTCCGCAGTATGGCGGTACTAATTTGCAATTGTATCTGAGGCTCAGTTGAATCTCCTGAATGTTCTCAACAAAAACAGTGACTAAATTGTTAAGATTGAAAATGGAATGTGAAGGGAAGGATAAGAGGTTGCACTGGGACTCCCCCTACAGGCAAAGTCATCAATCACAGTCACGGGAAGGGCTTTAAAGAAAAACATTATTTGCTTTAAATTTCTCTCCCCCCACCTCACAGATAGATAGACAGACACACACACACACACAAGCATCCTTTCTCAAGTGCATTTAGTGCTGCCTCAATTACATTTTCAGCAGGGGTTTGGGATCAGCTCACTTGTTCAATCTCTTGACCATAAAAAAAGGGAGAATGCGAACTCGTGGAGACTGGAGGAGTGGAGATGGGAGTTGGAGAGGATACAAAAGGCAGATGATATCAAAATAGAAACAATGCATGTATTTGACCCTCAGCAGACATGTTGATGTTGGGACACTGAGCACTAAATGGGTCATTGCTCAGTGGTTTTGTCCTTTACTTCAATGGAATTGAGGGAAATAAAATTCTTCCAAAGAGGCCACTGAATGAAACAGGTGGTATTTGTCATCCTACCAACATGGTGACCAATGTTTCGTTTCCCCCCTTTATTTTCTTCCGATGATTATTCTAATAGAAAGAACCATCCCATATTATTTACATATCCTTCCTGAAAGCTGGGCAATGTACGACCTTAAGCACTAAAATAATCTCTGCCATCCGATCATTGTCCCACAGCTAACAAAAAGCAGCTGTCAGGTCATTTAATTGCAAAGGCAGAGTGAGGCCACTGCTCCCCATACAGTGGTAGGGCTGCAAATTGTTCATCTCAGGCCGGAAGATGCAGCCGTCACCTTTAATGTCGGCTTTTACAGAGGCCAGGGTTAGACTTTGTCTCTCACAGCAGTCGGCTGGTGTGTTCAACATCAGTATAGGCACATATGACAGCAGCTAAATGGTGGAAGCATTAACAACCCCGTTTTCCTGTTGAAATCAATAATTAATTATTTCACAGGACATATTCCTTCACTGAACTTGTGGTTTACAGTAGGTATGGTTACTTGACTCTGATAAGTCAGGTTGGAAGGGGTACAGGCCACAAATGATTAAATCCTGAGTCACATTGGTAATACTTGGCTTGACACCTACTGTAACAGGAAATAGTGATAGATTTTAAACAATACGAGTAATATGATAGTCCTTCAATAGGTCTGCTGGGAGATCAGTAACAAGATGGTTTTGTAAGGATATAATCATTGTTTTATTTCTGAAACCTGGGGCCAATCATTGTTTTATTTCTGAAACCTGGGGTGTATTTAGTGTAGTCTAAGGAGATGGGCTGAGTATCTCCTGAGACGTGAGTGGGTAAACATATCACATGGTGCAAAACTGAGCTAGGAAGTGATAGGTTCAATTCCCTGGGCGGTGTTGAGTTAGCTAATCTCAACATGGGCAACACATTTGGTCTCAGTGTCTCCTGACAACAACAACAACAACAACAAAATTACATTTATAGAGCGCCTTTCACGTCGGGAGGACGTCACAAGACGTTGAACATTCAGGTCAGGACCCGAGCGGGGGGGATGGGGGGAGGGTCGGGGTAGGGAGATGGTAGGGGGAAGGAGAGTTAGAAGAGGGGGAAGAGTAAGGAGGAGAGCCAAAGGCATGGTCGAAGAGGAAGGTCTTGAGTCCGGCCTTGAAGGAGGCAAAGGAGGAGGTGAGGCGAAGGGATTGCGGGATGGAGTTCCCCAGTGCGGGAGAAGAGAGACTGAAAGCCCGGCCACCGATGGTTTGACGATTAGGGTGGTGGACGCGGAAAAGGCCAGAGTCTGCTGAGCGGAGGGGGCGGGCAGGCTGATAGCGAGACAGCAGGTCAGAGAGATAGGCGGGGGCAAGTATGTGAATGGCCTTGAAGGTGAGAACGAGGATCTTGAATTTGATTCTCTGGGGGACGGGGAGCCAGTGAAGACGGGAGAGGGTGGGAGTGATCTGGTCGCGGAGCCTAGTGCGGGAGAGTATATGAGCTGCAGAATTCTGAATGTTCCGAGTTCTGAATGTTCTGCAGCCTGTGAAGGGAAGAGTACAAATCTGTCACTGCTGAACGCAGGCTTGGGAGGAACTTTGCAATTGTCCTTAATTTGTACTTCTGTGTTATGGAAGAAACGTGGATAGCTGCAACTTACTGTCTTCCCCAATGGTGCATTCAATGGGAAATTGACAATTTATCAATGGAAAAACATGATGTGCTTTGAGACATTTTGGTGTTGTGATGCATGAGACATAAGGATTATTATTATTATTGTAACCATACTAAAGGGTGCTGTAGTCACACAAATAATACCACCAGTATTTTCAATGAAGATAGCACTCAAAACGCAAGAGACATCATCACATATCATGCTCAACCTATTGATTCTTGGCTTTCTGGCCCAACTATATATCTAACTCTTCAGTGTGATTATTAAGTGTGGCTCATATCACTTGCTTTAGCTGAGAACTGCATTTCCTCACCAATCTACACACCACACCCTCCCAATAATATCTTCCAGTGACTAATTCACAGCAAATTTAGGGAGCATTGCATGCCTGGTCAGATCCCCTAATCTCATAACGCCTGTGCAGACATTCTACCCAACCTGTCTGTCCCTTCTGAATTGGTCTACAACAGACAGTTACCTCTCATGTTAATTGCCTCTCATTCCATTGTAATCAGGTGAGTAAAAGTTCCTGGTGTACACCAATTTTTTTAAAAAGAAGGAATTAAATAACACTTTTCACACCAGCACCTCATATTGTTACCCTTCCCTGCTCCTCCCTTCACAGGCTGCAGATTATTCAGAACTCTGCAGCTCGTGTACTCTCCCGTACCAGGCTCTGCGACCACATCACTCCCACCCTCGCCCGTCTCCACTGGCTCTCCATCTCCCAGAGGATCGAATTCAAGATCTTTGTCATTTTCCAGGCCGTTCACAGCCTGCTGTCTTCCTATCAGCCTGCCCGTCCCCGCCGTTCAGCAGGCCTGCTCCACGTCCTCCACCCGAACTGCCCCACTATCGGTGGCCGGGCTTTCAGCCTCTCTGCCCCCCACACTCCGGAACTCCATCCCGCAATCCCTTCACCTTGCCTCCTCCCTTTCCTCCTTCAAGACCTTCCTCTTCGACCGCGCCTTTAGCTCCCCTCCTATCTCCCCCCCCTCTCCTCTATCCTGAACCCCCCCACCCCCTCCCTCCTGCTCAGGTCCCAACCTAACTGTTCAGCATCTTGGGACGTCCTCCCGACGGGAAAGGTGCTCTATAAATGTAATTTTGTTACACTGTTGTTGTTGTTAGCTGGGTAAACCGAGCCGAATGAGGGTGGAAACTGAAGGAGAAATATGACCAAAAGCACAGTCAAAGGTAAATCTTGAAACACTGATATTCCATTAAGATCCTATTGAAGGAATGCCTTAACTGAGCGAGGGTAGGGCCACTGCATGTTTAACCTATAAAGGCGGCTCAAGAAAGACTTTACCGATGTTTCCAAGATTCTATGGGGTAAAGATAAAATGATGGTTGGCAGATATAATTACTTTACATTGGGTGGATGGGGAATGTACGGAACAGATTGCTTGGGGGAAAAGAGTGCCAACAAATTTAAGAGGGAGCCAAAAATATATTTGGTGAAAGAAAAATTGTGGGGTAGGGGGTTGGTGTGAAATATAAGAAAATATAGTCTGGTGTTTGGACACCTAATTTTCTCCAATCCTACATTGTTCTTTGTTTAGAAAGTCTTGCTTCTGATCTTCCCCAATGTTCCCTTCTCACCCTCCTCCCAAACTTGGCTGCCAGGATGCACGCTTCTACAACGTTCATGATCCTGCCAGATATTTCTCTGCCACTTACATGAAAAAACCTTTTCCACCACAAGTAACCTCCACTGAGAGCTCAGCTGCCAACCGCTGAAACCTGCCTCACTGCCGGAGCCAAGTTTGAATATTAAGGTTGTGGATCAAATTCCACCCTATAGTTAAGAGGCCAGTGTTCTACAACTACAGCAACCAGACATGGATTACACAGATGAATCAACAACCCTCAAAATAAATTATTTCTCCTGGGAACACTCAGTCATAATCATTCTGAAGTGGAAACCCACATAATGCTATGGGGCATCTCTGCAGTTGTTACACTGATTATTTCACAATATAGTTTTTAGACTGAATCTCCCATGACAGCGGTGCATCCAAACCAGCATCAGACAAATCAAATACGCTCCCATCAAATAAATAACACTGTTTCTGTATCTATGATTGCGGATCGTTATAATTATTTCAACAGTTAAAAAATGAATGTCAGACCACACCAATTTTTTTAATTCACTTTTTTCAGCACGGAAATGAAAGTATCTCTCACATTAGAATTTGTTTTACAGTGAAAAAAAACTATTAAAACCTTTAGCCAGTTTTTTAAAAAACTTTACTTTTAATTTAAAGTTGCAGTTGAATTAGATTCAAGCAATGTCCCTTGTTTTCCTCTGATCATGTTCATAATCAATTGAGCCTTTTTGATCCTCACTCAATATTCAAGAAGAACAGTCAGGAGTGAGAACAGGTCAATTGTTTCCCCCTGAGAAATTGTAACCTGATGTGGTGATAGTAGTGGTTCTATAACTGGCTAACTCAGAAGAGACTAGGTTTGAATCTGACATCTCCCTTGTTTGCAGGACTCAATTTCAAGTGTGCAGTTGCTTTATCCATAAAGGCAATGATTTTGCTTTAAACAATAAACAGTCAGTAAATTTACGAACCCTGTTGGTCAAGATCATCTTATTCTCTGTCACTCCAATAGTGAGCACAGTTTATCTATTCACCTTGAATCACTCCATTGTCTATTCAAGCAGTAATGTGAAATCACAATAGTGTTAAGATGAGTGGGGATAGCCGGATAGGATTAGTGGAGATTGAGGAGATGGATTTACGGTAAAGGTATGCTTAGTCAGGCTCAGCTGTCCTTCAGTCAGTTTTATCAGGTATGATTTAATTAGGCTTTCCTCACTTGATTAGCAAAGGGCTATTACAATGTTCAGCGCAGCCGGCATTGGATCTGCTTCCTCCAGCTGCTTTTGACAGGTTATATAACCAACATGCCAAAAATACAAGTCACCAGTAATCCTACATTGAGCTTGGAAAAATACAGTATATAAATGTGTGGACATGAAGCCGAGCGACAGCTGTGCTGGTGAATGGAACATGTTCCATTGTTTGCAGCTCGTTTTAGCATCCAGTCAGGTACAGCAAGACTGCAAAGCAATTCTCCTCGTGCACTTCCCCAACACTGCTCTGACAATCTTATGTTCAATATTTATAAGTATCAAATCCCTATTGCTTGCATTCCGAATATAACAGACCACCAATTTTAACTTTAAATTTACAAGAGCATCCCTTCTCTACAGCATCAGTGTATCATTCCCCATGCATTCCATGTCTTCTGCCCTCTCCATTAACTTTAGGGATACCAATCTGACAAAGACTGTACAAGAATTAAGAGAAATTAAAAAAAAACGAAATACTTCCAACTAGGGAACGGCGATATGGGATTTTTCCGGATATGGATATATCGGTTTGCTCATACCTGCTTAAACCGATCTATCGAGTTTTTATACTGCGCATGCGCGTGCATTGATGGCGCGCGCGCATTTATGGTGCGCGCTCAGTCGCGGTGCGCGCGCATTGACGGTGCGTCCGCACTGACGATTCGCGCGCAGTCGCTGTGCACGCACATTTCGAAATGCATGCTCTAGGTCCAGAAAGTTTGTAATGTTGGTGTCAAGGTCTGTTGAATTATACGATGTTGTTTGCTCCCTACCTCCCCCTCTCCTTCTCTCCCTCCTCTCCTCTCTCCTTCCCTCCCTCCTTTCCCCCTCTCCTTGTCTCCCTCCCTCCCTCCCCCCTCTCCTTCTCTCCCTCCCCCTCCACTCTCCTTCTCTCCTCTCCCTCCTCCCTGTCTCCTCTCCCTCCTTTCCCCCTCTCCTTCTCTCCCTCCCTCCCCTCTCTCCTTCTCTCCCTCCCTCCCTCCCTCCCTCCCTCCCCTCCCTCCCCTCTCTCCTTCTCTCCCTCCCTCCCCTCTCTCCTTCTCTCCCTCCTTTCCCCTCGCTCCTTCTCTCCCTCCTTTCCCCCTCTCCTTCTCTCCCTCCCTCTCCTCTCTTCCTCTCTCCTTCTCTCCCAACTTTCCCCCTCTCCCTCCCTCCCCTCTCTCCTTCTCTCCCTCCTTTCCCCTCGCTCCTTCTCTCCCTCCTTTTCCCCTCTCCCTCCCTCTCCTCTCTTCCTCTCTCCTTCTCTCCCTCCTTTCCCCTCGCTCCTTCTCTCCCTCCTTTCACCCTCTCCTTCTCTCCCTCCCTCTTCTCTCTTCCTCTCTCCTTCTCTGCCAACTTTCCCCCTCTCCTTCTCTCCCTCCCTCCCTCGCCTCTCTCCTTCTCTCCTTCCTTTCCCCTCGCTCCTTCTCTCCCTCCTTTCCCCCTCTCATTCTCTCCCTCCCTCTCCTCTCTTCCTCTCTCCTTCTCTCCCAACTTTCCCCCTCTCCTTCTCTCCCTCCATCTCTAAACACAAAATAGAACACACACACACCAAAAACAAAATCTAGAGATTTATTCTCCTCCATTTCTTGCTTGAAACTAGCATGTAATGTCCACGTGTAAATGAGATCTATTACAATAGAAAAGAGAGAGACAGACAGTCTGACTGTTAAGAGTTAGAAGCCAGATTATCACTGCTGTGTGTGTCTGACTAGACACACACATAGAAGCAGTGATAATCTGGCTTCTAACTCTCTCACACACAAAAATAACACAGCCACAAAATGCCACTTATTTTTATGTAGTCTGAAGTCTGAATTAATGTCCTTCGCCATTGGCCAGCTCTCCTTTGCTATGCAAAAAGTGACAGCGTTCGTGATACTTTGCCACTTTTTGTCCCCTCTCTGGTACAATGTTCTCCTCTTAAATAAAGCAGGAATTATTTGAGCTGCACTGGCCCCACTACCTGTCGCTTTCTCCGAAGCGCTGGTTCGACTTCCTGCTGTTGTCGACAATGATTTCGCTCTGAGGGCAGCGTGCTGGGCGGGGTGGTGCTGCTTAATGTGATGTCGCAGGTTGCTCGTGCTCGAATCAGATGTCTTAACCAAGACCTTGCAAACTGTACATCTATACACACCATTACTGACTGCATTGTTTTCAAAGTAGTCCCATACGGGGCTTCTTTTCCCCATGATGAGAAAGGTAAATTTTCAAACTACAATTTTCAGCGATGCGACTTTGTTAAGACGCCACGACTCACGTCGAGTATACACAGTAAAGTGTGCGCGCGCATCGGATGTGCGCGCCCGTTAATTGTGCGCGCGCACCGAATGTACGCGCATTCCATGCTCTAGATCTAGGAGGTTGCAATGCCGGCGACAAGGTAAGCTGGAAAAGATCGCATTACACTGATAATACCAACAATATTGATATATTGCCAGGAACGATATTAAAAATATATCGATGTATATTTTTAAAATCGAATCTCTCAATATAACAGTTTTTTTAGAATCACCATATCGGCATACCGATCTGAAAATCATATCGGGTTTAATCGAAAAACCGATTAATCGCCGTTCCCTACTTCCAACAAGTGAAGTTGAATTATTTAATGCTTAGATTGAAATGCAGAAAATCAGTGGAACCGTAGATTGAAATGCAGAAAATCAGTCAAAGGATGCATTTTGCAAGATTCACGATTGATTTGGGATGTCAGGCATTCTGCCCAACCCTCTGGAACTCCATCCGTATTCCCTCTGCATTGCTTAGCCCTCGCCTCCATCAAGACCCACCTCAAAGCCCTCGTCTTTTACAGTGCTTTTGATAGCCTCCTTCCCCCTCTGCCCTCCACTCGCCACCATCCCTACCCCAGTTTGGGTCCAGCACCTCGGGACATCCTCGCGATAGGAAACGCACTATACAAATGTAATGTTGTTGTTGTGTTGCAGACACTAACGGGCTCTGAGTGGCTGGCTGGGTTGATATTCAGACTCAGTGAATCCTCCCAGCTCTGCAGTCAACATATTCAAGAGCCAGAAGAGAAGTGCTTTCTTTAGAGGTTACCTTCCTAACAAAATAAAAAAATGTACGGAGAAAGAGCAGCGGATTGAGATTAGATTAAATAGCTCCCTCCCTCCCTCCCTCCCTCCCTCCCTCCCTCCCTCCCTCCCTCCCTCCCTCCCTCCCTCCCTCCCTCGCTCGCTCGCTCGCTCTCTCTCTCACTGACCTGCTGTCCCTCTATGAACCCCCCCCGCCCCCTCCATTCCGCAGGCTCCGGTCTGCTGCTCGTCCCCCATTCAACCCACCCTACCATCGGCGGACGGGCTTTCAGCCTCTCTGCCCCCACACTGTTGAACTCAATCCCACAGTCCCTTTGCCTTTCTCCCTGCCTCGCCTCCTTCAAGGCCAGTCTCAAGACCCTCCTCTTCGACCATGCCCTCTGCTGCCCTCCCAACTCTCTCCCTCCCCTTCTAACTCTCTCCACCCCCTCCCCCCTACCCTGTCCCTCTCCCTTGCTCAGTCCCGACTTGACTGTTGGGACGTCTTCCCAACGTGAAAGATGCTCTAGAAATGTAACTTTGTTGTTAAGTTTTCAACATGTTCCTGGTTACAAACAGTGAAAGCTTAAACAACAACATTACATTTGTATAGCACTATAGAGAAATATAAAGTTATGTGCTTAGTAAATGAATGCAAAAAAATGTGAATGTCTGTTCACATTTTCTGTGAAAATGGCCTGTTTGCTGGCTATCCAATGTCACAGCTCTGCTCAGAAGGAGTTACAGAACCGGTTTTCATCTCTTCCTGACTTGCAGCCAAACCGCTATTCACATGATTGCCACATAATCCAGAATTTATTTCCGGTCTGAAAGCTCCATATTTAGTTACTACAAACTTGCTACACAGACAATAAGTAAACTGTAAATGGAAAAATGTATTTACTCTTTGAAATGTTCAGGTATTAATTTCCTTGGGTTGGAGTAAAAACCAAACCTTGGCTCTCCTCGCCTGCTTCTGCTCAGAAAATCTCTCCATTGTGTTGCTTGTTGATTTAAAACAAATGAATTGCTTCACCTTCACTTTCTTGTGCTTTTACTCATTTCAGATACTCTTTTAGATAAATGTAAAATACTTCTTGTTTTATGCCCCATTTTGAACAGATTCTGAAATCCCTTGGAGGTTTTCTGGTCACCACCACTCCACTCAGAATTAGTGAAATCAGCCCAGACAAAGCCCATGGAGATAGATTTCCGTAAACTTGTTAGGACGGTTCAAATGTACAGAGCCAACATTTGAGTTAGGATGCCCTATTGCATCATCAGGGAAAATACACAGGCACGGTGGCACTTTATAGAGCATTTTGAACTGCGAAAATTTCAACACATATCTGTCTCCAAACAAACACAAACACCAATTGGGGAGTGGGCAGGACTCCGTGGGGCAGAGATTTACAGAACAGACACAGCAGGAAATACCTGAGGATACTACTTTATTATACCGTCACCCCCAATGCTCACAGACACCACAGGAATAGTTGTCAGGAATATCAGTGACAATTCAGATGTTTGCACCATTTCTAGCAAGAATCGTGGACAACTGCAGGCAGGCATGTTGTTGAGGAGCGATGAGAAGCGGATGACAGTGCAAAGAGGGAACTGGGTAGAGAACAGCAGATAGTAAGAGAAGAAGACTAAGAAATAAATCATACAAGAGGAAGGCAAACGCCAGGGAACAGAAAATTAGAGAAACAAATAAATGACAAACATTAAATAGACAATTTAAAAATGTTTTTAAAATGCTTGTGGCGAATGACATGGATGTAAACAGTTTTGCTCTCTATCAGTATTTTGTTTTATCGGGTGCAGTTGTAAGTTAGTGATATTTGCTGGGTGTGCTTTGTGATCACACTTTGTGCGTCCTGACACAAGAAGCGTAGAGCAAAAAATCACCAGCTTAACACAGTGGTGCAGAGAGGAAACAAATAAAGGAGAGAGAAAATCGTGGTCAGACGTACTGATGCGAAGGTAAGGGTGTGCAGAACATGGGGGCGCACAAGGTCCCGCGGCACTTGATCCACACCTGCAGCACACAGCACAGAGCCGGGTGTCAGGTTGGCCCCTGTTCTTCTTTGCAAGAGCGCAAACGGGTAATGTGGTCAGGGTTTGTCTGACATGCATCTGCTTCAAAAGAATGTTCGATTTGACAGCCCGAGGGAATTCAGAAAATATCAAGCGTCAGAGAGAACGTCAGGCGTTTCAAAACACGGCCGCCTTTTGAAAGACGCTGTGTGAAGTTTCTGAAAATTGTCACTTTGAACATTCCAAAGGAGGTTGAAGAAAAAAAAATCCCTTCATTTGCAGAGGCCAAAATATCAAGCAAATATAATGTGGTGTCATGACTGCAATTAAACCTAACAGACTTGACTAAATTGGATATACAGCAGTCACTTTGAACTAAAATTAAATTTTGATAAATGTGGACCTAATTATCTATCATATTTTATGCTTATGCCACAACTTTGATATAAATCTGAGGGAATGGGTTCAGAGCTCTGTATTCATATGTTATATGTAGTTTCTAGGTCTTTTGAGAATCCCATAAGTTTGTCAAAAGTTGCGTCAAGTAATATTAACTGTAACTTTGCTTAGAAACAATCTCACTGCAGTTTCTTGACCAAAAAGATGACAGTGATTGTGGGATAGGGAGACGGTTGATGTTTTCTAACCATGGTTAGAGAAGGGATAAGGCCCCACAGGCAGCACAGAGAAGGTAAAGTCTCTGCCCTCTTGTGGAATTGTGCAATTGCTGTTGCGTTCAGCTCATTTATGAATGTCACCAACTCTAACACATGGTAGAAGCATTTCAGTGCTCTGCAAAGGGCAGTAACCTAACTTGGCACAAACCCAAATCAAGCAGAGAGGCCCCACAGCCCCTCGATCCCACTCTCCCCATCCTCCCTCCCTGGGCAATTGCAAACACTATCCCCTTCAGTATGTAATTCCATTCAGGCTGGTACTACCAAGCCAACAAACCCCAAGTAACAATATAGATTCCCACAAACACCGTTTGAACAAAAGCACAAAGACGGCACTAACTACGGGAATCTATGTGGAACTTCACAAAAAGACGGCAACCTGTTTAAACACAATGAAATGATTAACTCAAGAGATGGTTGGAAACTGCACTAGTTGGATTTCACACCAAATACAGAGCATTGAAGTTCATTTTCTACCATCATTGTATGTACACTGCAAAGGGCCTCTTTCTCGCTCTTCCCCAAGGACAATTGCAAGCATGAGGACTGAACAAACTGAACTTTAACTAATAAGTACAAATACTGCCTCAATGCAAACAGTGTTCTTAGCCCTTGAGCAGCAATGTAGCAATGTCCTGGTATCAAACACCAATATGTTAGCAGATAGTTGCCACCAGTTAGTGGCTATGTGTTCAATGGTGACATTCATTTGCAAAGGACACATTTTTCAGGCTCTAATTGATTTTGTCTGTATTTAAATCAGTGCTGATGGGTTTGGCTTTAATGAGGGGAGGTGGGGATCTGATAAATGGGATGATTTTCTTGCTGTCAGAGCAATTAACAGCTTCAATTAGACATAAAATCCTATGTCCTCTCATGTTTTCTTTCACTGTGATAATTGAGGATGTGGTACTACTTTATATCTCCTGATTTTTCTAGTTTACATAGTAAGTCTCGCACTGCGTACACCACAGTGGTGATTATGGAGATTATTGCGGAAACTTTATTGCAGAAACTTTATTTCTGGAAACTCCTGCCACCAACCCCAAAGCAAGTCCTAATCTCTGGTCTGGGAGAGGGTTGAAAAGAACCCCAAATTAGCTTTAGATCTCAATCCTGATCGCTGGCCAGTGACCTCTGCTGGAAAGCATATACTGAATTGTATGAGGATATGAACAAAAATTGACTGATGCTGTTTTGGTCGAACAGTCCGCCGGCTTTCACATTTTTTGACTTTCCCATAAATAATAATCCTTGCATTTGATAACAACAACTTGGATTTATATAGCGTCCTCCACGCTGGATGGTGTCTCAAGAGCGCTTCGCAATAACGGATCCCGGGGCTGAGCCAGGAGGAGGGGGAAAAAGGTGTCTGAAAGCGCGGTCAAAAAGAAAGGTCTTTAGTCGAGACCTGAAAGTAGGAAGAGATGGGGCGAGGTGGAGGGGGCGAGGAAGAGTCACAGAGCCTCAGGGAGTAGTGGCTGAAGGCACGGCCACCGATGGTGGAGCGGAGGATTCGAGGGACAAGGAGGAGGCCAGACCTGGTGGAGCGAAGGCAACGGGTGCTGTTGTGAGGAGAGAGGAGGTCAGAGAGGTAAAGGGGTGCTGAGGAGTGGAGGGATTTGAAATCAAAAGTGGGGATCTTGAAATCGATCCTTTCTGGGACAGGGAGCCAATGCAGTCTGGCAAGAACTTGGGTAATCGGGGAGCTGAGTTTGGTACAGATAAGAATGCAGGTGGTAGAATTCTGTATGACCTGGATTTTATGAATTGTAACGGATGGGAGGAGGGCATTTGAATAATCCAGCCGAGAGGTGACAAAGGCATGGACCAGGGTTTCGGTGCCTTTTGGGGTAAAATATTGGCGGAGACAGGTGATGCGTCGGAGATAGAAAAAATAGATGCTGCTGAGGGACCAGATGTGGGGGAGGAAGGATAATTAGGAGTCAAACCTGACGCCAAGGTTGCGTATGGGTTGGGAGAGTTTTAGGGGCAGGTCAGGTAGGTGAAGGAGGTGAGAACCGTGGGATTAAAGATGTTGACGAGAGCCAAAGTGTATAGCTTCTTGTCAACGTTTAGCTGAAGGAAATTTGTGCTCATCCAGTTCCTAATTTCTGATAGGCAGGCTGATGGAACATGAGGGGACTGGGGGTCGCAAAGTGAGTTGAAAAAATAGAGTTGGATGTCATCCACATACACGTGGAAGTGTACCCCATGTTTGCTGATGACATCCCCAAGATGTAGATGAGGAAGAGGAGGGGGCAAAGGATGGATCCCTGGGGTACCCCACAGATAACCGGAGAGATGTACTGCTGGCGGTTTGCGAGGTAGGACTCAAACCAGGCGAGTGTGGTCCTGCTGAGGTGGGTGTTACAGCTGTTCACCTCAGTAGGACATCTCAAACCGCTAGGACACTGAGAAACTCCCCATATTTTGATTATGTCATGGAACCTTTAACGTACGCTTAAACATACAGATGGAAGCTCCGTTTAACTGGTTCATTCAAAAGACGGCGCCTCTAACAAATGCAGTACATCCCCAGCACTGCAAGACTTCAATATCTCTGACATGAGGTTTGAACCTACAGCCTTCCGACTCATGGTGCTGCCAACTGAGCTAACACCCGAATAATATCTATTCAAGCAACACTAGAATGTAAATGAAGAGTACCCATTAAACAAGGAGGTTTGTTGAGGTAGTCTACACTATTGTTAACTTGGAATAGTTTGAAGCTGATCCTGGGGGCATGACTTTAATTTTCTTTCATAAGATCCTAGGTCTAGCACAGAGATGGATTAAAAAGTGGGAAATTGGCTTCATTCTTAGGGTTAAAGTCCCCTTTTCTCATTAAGAGCCATGCGGATCAGAGATGAATATTGAACTACCATGCTATCTCCTACCTCACCAAATCCCTGCCCAGTCCCTGCACCCTTACAGGAGAACATAAAATAATAAAATGGATGGTTGAAGAAAGGATGAATAACTACCATTATCTGCTATAGTTAGCAGGCAGAGCTTTTGTTGCATTTGACTAGAACAGGCATGCTGCGAATGTATTGCTAACTGGATGTGAATGTGCACTCCACTCTCATTACAACAAGAGTCCTCGCAACTGAGCATGTTGTGTGTTATTATAACAAGCTGGGAGTTACAGTCAGTGCCCCTAACATGACATAACATAGTCACATGAAAGTCGGGGCTCAAGGTTTGTAAGACAAAGGAGAGGTTTAATGAGGATGAGGTGGATTGCAATATTACAGTGTCACATACTCTTTCTCCAGCATTTAAAAGGATTTGAAAACTTCTTCGTCTGGTTCTAATAAGTATGATCTGCAAGGAGTGCAGTTCTACTGGTTATTAGCAAGTGAGAGTGAAGGCATTTGCAATGTTGGATGGGATAAGTACTACTTCCGCCCGCTGTTGTATCAGTTATAAATCAGGTCCTCATAATGGCTTTATTAATAGAGGAGGAAAAAAAAGTTCCCACACAGCTCCATGAATTACAAATGGTGCAAGTATCACATTTGCAGGCGCTAGGTTTGGATGCTGTGAGTGTGGGGGGGGGGGGGGGGGGGGGGGGGGAGGCTGAGAAGTTGCCATGGGGATCAGATACATTAACTTGCAACAATCTACACAACAGACCACACTGAGCCTTTCTGACAACATAAGAAATAACGCGCCAGGTTTTTCAAATAAGGTTGAGTTGCAGGAATTCTGGCCAGAAATCTTGGCTTGTGATGGATGCAAGTGTCACTAGCTCAGTGAGGGGTATATGTCGTAGTGCAACTTATATGTGGCATAAAGTGTAGCTCCTGTGGCTCAGTGGTTAGAGCACTTATATTGCAAGCTGGGGAGACCAAACTGGGGAGACCAAGCTGGGGAGACCAAGCTGGGGAATTCGAATCCAGGCAGGTCAGGGTGAAACCTTGGGCAAGTTTCCTTACTCCACAAGCCTAATAATAATCCCTCCAACAAAAAAACACAATAATAAAATTGGTAATTTCAATCCACGACTGTTTGTGGGACACTGCTGTGCGCAATTGGCTTCCGTGATTCGCCCACAAATATATACAGTCAATTCACTTTACAGTATATTCTGTGAAGCGCTTTGGGATGTCGATAAGATGTGAAAAGCACTACATCAAATGCAAGGATTATTATGATTATTATTATTATTACAGTACTTGTTAGGTTTCATCGAGGAGTATAGCATCAAAAACTAATTCAAAAGCCCATTATTGTTTGAGATTGCAACATCACATGCCCTGAAGGGCAATTTAATCCCTCAAATCAATGTCACCATTAAAAGGCATATGAATGCTTTGGTTGTTCCTTACACTTTCAGTCAGAGGTCCGTGCTCACTTGGGTCCTTACGTTTTTGCCTAGACACCTTTCTCCCTCTCGTTACCGTTAACTATATCAGTTTTTTGGTGTAAGGTCCATCATTTGGATTGGCTTTTCATCGAAATGACCAAACTTGTGATATCACGAGTGAGGTTCAGAAATAAGATATCAGCCCTCAGAAACTTCACCATTTCTGGTGACTCCAACCCCCTCCTCCTGAAAATGATCAAATGAAATGAACTAATTTGCCAAGTAGTTTTTATTCCTCTTTGAATCTCTAATAGATTGTTTGTGAAAAAAACTAGTGGTTTCTGTCTGAAATATGCACTAATTCAGTACAATGTCCTGAATGTGCAAGACTTGCACCTACAATATAAACTTCCTTTCCAAGACAGACATTGCAATTTTTTTTGGCAGATCTTACATGTCTCAGGCAGCCAGTTTGTAACCCGGTCTCTACACTTTTCCCCACCCCCGCTGCCTTTATTTTCAGGCTCAACAAGTCAGACACAGACATATTGGCTGGTTTGGCGGCTGTTGGGTTTCTGACACACCTTAAAGAGTTCATTAACAAAGGGGAAAATCAGTACCGTATGTGAGATTGCAACATTGCTAATACCCCGTCACTCACATATGATTGGGAAAACTTTCTTCTAAAACCAGCTTTTGGCAAACCGTCTTATTTTTAAGTATATGAAGTCCAAAATGATTACGTATCCTTCTAACAACAACAACTTTGATTTATATAGCGCCCTCCACGCCGGGCGGCGTCTCAGAGCACTTCTCACTGAGCCTGTGACACTTAAATCCATTTTCTCAGACCTTTGGCAAGAATCCTTACACTTAATCTTTACCCGGTGATAATGTCCCTTTAAGACAACAAGCAACGTCCACAGACAGAAGGGCAACCAACGCATGCCGGTGTTCTCCCCTATTGTTTTAGGAAGGACAGGGGAACCGGAGACACTGTGTAAACCAGGTTTTCCCAGAGGCACACATTGTACAGCCAGTCGTATATTTAAACAGCCCAGTATTATTTTTCTTTGTTAAAATAAGGAAGTGCAGATCACGTTCTGAGAGTATCGGGTTTGTTTTTTCTTCTCTTTTCCCTAATGAAATGCTTGCTCACCGAAACAATGTGGCTGGTCGTGGCAGCCGATTTCCGCTGGGTCCAGTGCGCTGCGGCATCGTCAGTTGGAAATGAAAGGCCGCTGACACATGCTCTCAGCATGCCACATGTTAAGGTGACAGTGTTTTGCTAGTCCTGCGCTGACTAACCCCCAAGCGCAAAATCAACAAGACAACTCGTATTCAAATGCCTACACACATGCCTACAAATGCCTAGCACATTGGAGTAGTAGATGTGGTCGGCCGTACATCAAAAGACTGTTCTAATCAAACACATTCTTCCATATACACAAACAAATCATGTTTCCTTATTACATCTTTTCCTTAAGGGTTAGGGAGATATGTCCATTTCGATTCAGGCAAGCAAGTCCCTTTTACTCTCCTTCAGGGAGAGGAGAGTTTGATTTGGCAGAGAAATTATTCAGCAACACAAGGTTTTTTCCCCCCAGAAAATACTGTCTGCCTTTGAATCAAGGGGAAGGAGGGGGAAGGAACAATTTTAATATTAAAAGAAGGAGGGGAAAATAGGTGTTCTCAGCTTTAGAGTTCAGGCTGTTTCCATATCTGCTGATAGTGTTAATCCACGACTGTTTGTGGGACACTGCTGTGTGCAATTGGCTGCGCGATTCACGAACAAATATAGTCAATTCGCTTTACGGTATATTCTGTGAAGCGCTTTGGGACGTCGATAAGGTGTGAAAAGCGCTATATCAAATGCAGGGATTATTATTATTATTATAGTTTTGTCAATTCCCTCAATTTCAAGGCAAAGCTCAAACAACCAGGTAAGTGTATATCTATACACACACACACACACACACACACACACACACACACACAAATATTGCTCAGTAATTGAACCAAATGCATCAAGCTCGCCTCCGCGAGAAAATGAGGTGTTTTCCTGGGAAAAGGCGACAAAATAAAAGTTGAATCGGATCACACTTTAACAACGGGCAAGCCACCTTTCCTTCCATCTCGGGTTTTAGTGCAGACAGCAAGTCGACAAATTACAGGCACACACCGCGCTTTAAATTTAAACTGGGTTATATCCCGGTTGCCATGGCAGTGTGCTTGGTGGGGACCCCTCCATTGAAGCCTGTAGCAGTTGAACAACATGCAATCCTGGCAGACAGCACTGTTCACCGCGGGATGAACCGCTTTACATAAGAACATAGGAATTTGCTCTAGAGTGAAAGAAGACCAACGTCCACCCAGTTCGCCTTCCACCATCCTGGCATGTGTGCGCCGTGTCCCAAACTATATACTCTATGCCGAGATATTATGTCCAAACAGAAATCTATCTCGTTTGTTCTTGAAAGAATCGACACTTTCTACTTCCATCTTCTCCCTCGGGAGCCTGTTCCATACGTTTGCTGCTCGCTCACTGAAGTAGTTTCTATACCTTTGAGTAAGGAATTGAATTCCAAGCCAGCGCTTGTCTTCACACACACACACACACACACACACACAAAGGCACAGTCCCTTTTCAACGTTTGTGTGAAATTCTCAATGAGGAAAAAAATGGATCCATAATAATGATAAATCTTGCTTTTGATACAGTGCCTTGTCATGTTGTTGAGACATCTCAAAGTGATTCACAGGATATTGACCATATATTTTGTGAGCCAATCCATAATCAGTAGTTCAAAGTTAACTGAAAACAACTGCACATACACTATTTTGTTGGTTTGTTACATTGCTTTCAATGTTAAAATGACAAAATCTGTCTTTCGGCTCCGCCCATGAAATCAGCTGTGTGTGTGTCTCTCCCCCCCACCCCCAAACAAAAAACAACTTTCAAAACCCGTAATGGGGGCGATTTAAACTAAAAAGTGAATATAAGAGCAATTAATTCTCTCAGACTAAGCTCTCTGCTGGTCACACATCCTGCACAATAGTCTACCTGACTTCAAAGCCTTGTGCAGAGATTTAACACATTCTACCCCCGCTTGGGTCTCAGTTAGTATCAGGAGACAAAGGCAAGCGAGAGGCTTTGAGGAGGAGGGGGGAAGAGAGAAAAAAAAATCCTATCAAACAGTCTTCATCAAAAGGCATTAAGAACAGAGGCGAACGGGTTCTATACCAGACGCGGCGGAGCTAAAAACTGCAATGTGTGAAATCTACCACACAGTTCAAAACACACACAAAAAACCTCATGACTTCCTGCTTTGCATAAAGCAGGCGGAATGTATTAATAGAGCTTAAAAATATACTCGGGAGATGGGGAGGGAGCGAGGGAGGGAGGAAAGAGATCGGGATGGTTCCATCAAGGCTGTCACTTTAGTACGTTTGTGTGTGTGGGTTTCTTTCAAATAATAATAATAATCCTTGCATTTGATAAGAGCGCTTTTCACATCTTCGAGACGTCTCAGATTGCTCCCAAAAAACACAACTCACACGGACGGAGATTCAGCTGAGATCAGGCAGATCTGGGAGTGTAACGGCCCATATGGGAGTATGATAAACTGCACTGATCCTCACCCAGCAGAGATGAGATGGGCAAATACACCCACAGCATTTCTGCAATGGGATCCTTATTTATTCGATGTCGCGTCTGTCCCGCCGCTTCCTAAACCTTCTCTACCTGTCTGTTTAACACCCCCCCCCCCCCCCCCCACCACCTTCACACATGCAAAACACCAATCTATGATCTGGGGCGGGGACTAGGGGAGAAAGCAACCGGTTTGAAGCAACACGGAATGAATCCAGACCTAAGTATTGTATTAATTTGTAAGCATCGCGATCCACACACCAGAGAGAGAGAGAGGAAGAGAGGTGTCTCTGATTGAGTAGATTCAAAAGAGAACATAACTGTAGACACAAAACCAGGAAAAGGATAAGACAGTTGAATCGTTATCCGTGTTTAATCTGATCAAGAATTTAACAGCAAGACACGGGAAAGTCAGGCACATTAAACCGGGAATAAAAACATCAAACTTCCAGCTAAACACTCAGGCTGATTCTCTGTGTGGGTCTCTGCCCCACCTCCCCTCATCCCTCATGCCTTTTGTGTGGTGATCCAGGCTCTGGCCAGTGTGTCCCGCGGACCTGTCTGGCTGTGTGTGTTATACATAAAATAGATGCTTAATTATGGGGTGGAGGGGGAGAGAGTGTGTTCGTTCGTGTGTGGGGAGGGGGGGGGGGGGGGGAGAGAGAGGGGGAGAGTGTAGGAGAGGGGTGAGAGGAAGAGTGAGGGGAGGTGTGAGAGAGAGAGGGGAGGGTGAGAGAGAGGGAGAGAGTGAGGTGGGGAGAGAGAGGGGGAGGTGAGAGTGAGGTGGGGAGAGAGAGGGGGAGGTGAGAGAGGGAGAGAGTGAGGTGAGAGAGAGGGGAGAGAGGGGAGAGAGGGGGGGAGAGGGGGAGAGGGGGAGGAGAGAGAGAGAGGGGGGGGGGGGAGAGAGAGGTGGGGAGAGAGAGGGGGAGGTGAGAGAGAGGTGGGGGGGGGAGAGAGAGGTGGGGAGAGAGAGGGGGAGGTGAGAGAGAGGGGGAGAGAGAGGGAGAGAGAGGTGGGGAGAGAGAGGGGGAGAGAGAGGGAGAGAGTGAGGGGGAGAGAGAGAGGTGGGGAGAGAGAGGGAAAGTGAGGGGGGGGAGAGAGAGAGGGAGAGAGAGAGAGGTGGGGAGAGTGAGGGGGGGAGAGAGTGAGAGGGAGAGAGAGGGGGAGGTGAGAGAGAGGGGGAGTGAGGTGGGGAGAGAGAGGGGGAGGTGAGAGAGGAGAGAGTGAGGTGGGGAGAGAGGAGAGAGTGAGGTGGGAGAGAGAGGGGGGGAGAGAGTGAGGGGGGGAGAGAGTGAGGTGGGGAGAGAGGGAGAGAGAGGGGGAGGTGAGAGAGAGGGGGAGGTGAGAGAGAGGGGCAGTGAGGTGGGGAGAGAGAGGGGGAGGTGAGAGAGAGGGAGAGAGTGAGGTGGGGAGAGAGTGAGGTGGGGAGAGGGGGGGGGAGAGAGTGAGGGGGGGAGAGTGAGGGGGGGAGAGAGTGAGGGAGAGAGTGAGGTGGGGGGCAAGAAGAAGAGAAATGAAGAGGCGGACAAATCTAAACAAAAGGCAGCTGGAGTGATCTCTCGCCAACTGCTCCCGTCTCCCCCTTTGTCAGAGGGTCTGGTTCCAGGGGGATCCTGTGTGATGGGGGGGGTTGGGATGTGGGTCTATCAGGTGCCCCCCCCCCCCCCCCCCAGTTCAGAGTCTGTACAAACTCCCAGTTGCCATCAGTGTATTTATATGAAGCGGGTTTGAGAGTCGACACAACCTGAAAAGCGCAGGGTTTGTTTTTTTAAAAACAAAACATTGTATTTATAACGGGAGGGGGGAGGGGGGGGGGGGGGGGGGGGGTTGAAGCTCGTGGAGATGGAGCAGAGAGAGAGGGGAGGGCGGGGAGCGAGCGGTGACTGAAGCCGCTGCTCTGAGACACGTTTCAAGCCGCTCAACAAGCGGCTGTGGAGACAGACAGCGGCTCAGTGACTGAGGGCGGACACACTCTGTGCTGTATACTATATACTATACTATACACTATACTATACACTATAGTATATACTGTATAATATATATATGTATATTTGCGGGGAGAGCTTCGAAACACCTTCCCCTTTCTTTACGACGGAACTTACGTTATCTTTTTTTTAAAAAAGTATCTCCCATTATTTCCATTTTGCCCGATCCTGACATCATTGGGATTCTCTCTTATTTTGTTTTAAAATCCGAAACCCCGACGAAGGGAAGTTTTATTTCTACTGAAACCTCGTTCGTCCGAAGCCTCGGGCGAAGGGGAGAAGATTAGACCGTAAAACGAGAAGGTCTCAACCTGTTCTCGGGGCTGATTTACGCCAGTTACTGATTTTTTTAAAAAACTGGAACTTTCCTGGGTTTCCAGAAGATTGTTAGTTGGCACTTCCTCGGAAGCGCCTCGGGACACCTGGCTTGTTTATGTATAGAAGAGAAGATAGAAATAGATAAGCGATTCTATTGGGAATATCTATCAGGTGCTTTGTGGAAATGGGTCTTTGTTTCAGAACAATTAGCGTTTGGTGGTGAATGTGGGGGGGGGGGGGGGGGGGAGACTAGTGGAGAGGTGGGGAGGGGGGGGGAGACTAGAGGGGAGGGGGGAGGGAGAGGAGAGATGAGGAGAGGTGGGGGGGGGGGGGGAGAGTTGAGGAGAGGTGAGGGGGAAGAGTGGAGGAGAGGTGGGGGGGGGGGAGAGAGGTGAGGAGAGATGAGGAGAGGTTGGGGGGGGGGGGGAGAGGTGAGGAGAGATGAGGAGAGGTTGGGGGGAGAGAGGTGAGGAGAGGTTGGGGGGGGGGAGAGTAAAGGAGAGGTGTGGAGAGTAAAGGAGAGGTGTGGAGGGGGGAGGAGAGGTGGGGGTGGGAAGAGGAGAGGAGGGGGTGGGGGAGAGAAGGAAATGAAGAGGTGATAACAGCAGTAGACAAGGGGTATTGTTTGATGCCTCGCCTGACACTCTGGCGTTGAAATCTGAATGGTAATATAGCCACAAGGGCTCGCATTTTGAGGAAACGACATGAGTCCATTCGGGAAAGATGTTAAGCCGCTGTCAGCGGGACGTCCCCCCCCCCCCCCCCCCCCCTCCCCCCCTCCCCGTTGTTTACTCTGAGGGTCCCCACAAAGGCTTTGGGGAAACATCAAGACGCTGGGACCGATGGACAGATCACTACAGGATGGTTTAAACCCATTTATCCTCCAGCCTCTACTCCCCTGTGCAGGAGAGGAGAGAGAGAAAAGACGCCGCTCTCACATCTCCTGTGACCAGCCTTGCACACACTTAACGAACGGCGTTCAGTGTTTCACAGTGTGGGAAAGCTCTCTGTGTGTGTGTATGTGTCTCTCTCTCGCTGCTTCGAGAGCTGCAAGTACCAAAAATCCTGGCAATTAGTGCTTCTTTTCTCTCTCTCTCTGTGTGTGTCTCTCTGAAGCCTGATGGTGGAATGCACTTTAAGTGAGTGAGTGTATTGTCGCCCCCCCGCCGCGTGTGTGAGAGCCAGCGACCCGCAGACACAGCTCCACAAATTCACAACTCTTTTATTTTTCTCTTGTGTGTGAGTGTACAAAAGTCACCTGCGGATGATATACATACAGTAGATATATATATATATATATAGAGAGAGAGAGATATTGGCGTTAGCTTCACAGCAAGTCGGGTTCGACGAAACCAAAGTATTAGGAAACCACATTGAATACTAATATTAATAATGTACAGATCGCAATAGGCACCTAATGACCAAATTCTACAGCATAGAGGTTACACACACAATCCCAGTTTCTTACAGCAAATCTCTCTCCCCCCCCCCCCCCCTCACACACACACACACACACACACACAACCACCCACTGTCACTGCAATGCAGCTGCTAAGAAAAAGGTGTGTGTTTGGGGGGGGGGGAACATCTGGGTTTCTACACCAATTTTCTACCAGAAATCCATCCATTACCAGCTCTATGTGTAACACGTCGGGGAAGAGTCTTTATCTAACTTTTTGAAGACTCTGCGCTGAGCGCGAGTCTGTCTCTGGGACAGTGAGCGCCTGCAAACTAACTGATGGGAGAGAGAGAGAGAGAGAGGGAGGGAGAGAGCACAGGGAGTAAGGAACAAATAAATACATATCAATACATTACCTTCAACCGCAGCAGCTGAAGACAAGAAGCAGAGAACCAGAATGAAATCCATTGCGATGGTTTCAATGTTGCTTTAGGGTTTTTGCTCCTGATTGCTATATTCCAGATCGGTACACCCACACCAGATATAATATATATATATATATACACAGCGCTGTGTGTGTGTGTGTGTCACATTTCAGGCAGCTGTAAGTCAGGAATGATCACAGCAAATGCAAGTGGGTCTGGGGGGGTGGGGGGGAGGGAGGTGGGGGGGGAGGGGGGAGGCACAAACTGAGACCCCCCTGGATCAACCCGTCCAATCTCTGGTTCTAACAGCACCCAACCCAGCCAATCGTCATGTAGCCCTGCCCACTATCAATGGGGGGGGGAGGAGGAAGCAAATTTTGTCCTGTTCCAAGTCACACACAGAGAGAGTGTGTTCAGTAAAGAAGTGAAATGGCACTATCTAGTGGGTTTGAGGAGTACTGCGCAACGATGCCTTTGGCCAGCAGCAGGACCCACTCGACCCCAAACACTTGTCCTTCCCACATTGGCTTCAACAGGAGCTGAGGCTGGGGTGCGGGCAAGGAGCTGTCCCACCCAGCTCCTGTTAACCCCGCAAGCCCAAGTCCTAAGGTATAGGACCTTACAGCGCTAAGGTATAGGGTGGTCCTGGCTGGACAAGGAGGGGAGGTTGGCATAACAACCTCTTATGCTGCTTGACCTGCTGAGTGTTCCCAGCAGTTTTTGTTTCAGATTTCCAGCATCTACAATATTTTCCGTTTTGGTTACACTGTGAAATGAATTGACCGTATATTTGTCAGCGAAATGGGGAGCCAATTGCTCACAGCAGTGTCCCACAGTCGTGGTTGAGTGACCAAATTATTATTATTTTTTCTTGAGAGATTATTATGTGAGGTCTGGAAACTTGCCCAAGGTTTGCCTTGCCAGGAATCAAACCCCCAGTCTCTCGCTTGCAAGGCGAATGCTCTAACCACTGAGCTATAGGAATACCAATATGCGTGAGTGTAAGCAGATAGAAAGAGTTTAATGTTGTTGATCTAGACTGACTTATTTTGACCACATTCCACCTACCCAGAGGTTGGAGTGGAAAATCTGTGAGATGTTCCATAGGGTTGACAGTAAGTACCAGTTACAAAATCTTTTGAGACTCTTACAATTTAGTCCATTTGAGACGTCCATAAGATGTGGAAAGCGCTATAGAAATGTAAGGATTATTATTATTATTACATATTTATTTGCATCAGTTGGTATCAACTCTTGCATAGAATGGCTACTTTCTGAAAAAAGGTGTCAATTACTCAGTCCACCTTGCTTCTTTCCCTTTAACCAGTTATGAATTCATTATTTTGGAATTTCTATTCATTCATTCATTCACATTGGGTTATAAAAGCGACTTAGAATGCCACTGTCCAAGGTTTTATTCTCAGTGTCATGACAATTCTGATGCCAGACCAGACAGCCTTTTTCATAGGTATGACATGGAGGGACAGACCAATCACTAGGGATAGGGATTATTCCTACTTAGCTCCTATTAACTACAAGCCAAACCTTAACTGGTAGGATGGTCCTAGCTTGACCAATTCCAGGAGAGCTTGCCAAACAGTGTTTTCAGTGGCATGCTATGCTGTTTTGTCTAGTCAGATTCCATCAGCACCCCAATGCACACTTTATGGTTCCCAAGCCTCAGTTTTTGCCAGCCTGCACTAATGTCCTCTGAAATTACATAAGTGTGTTGTGTTCCTCCAGGTGTTCAATGAGAGTGTTCAATCCAATTCAATGTACAGGAATTTACATCTTTAAATGCGATACATTGAACTGTTTGATTGGGAAAGCAAGGTAATGCGTTTCCACATGTTTCAAACACCCAATTGCCCCCGCCCAAAATTGTCACTTCTTCAAAAAACAGAATTAGCAGTTGATTTGGTCCTTTTTTTCTGAGCTACGTTTGCATTTTTGCTTCTGACTAACTTCATTTGTTTTTCAAATACCGTATTGAGGTCTGGTTACAGGTCTCCAGTTGGCAGGCACAGTTGTGACATCCTTGAATGTGGAAAGTACATTTACCTATTTCTGAATTGTCAAAACCTGCCAGTGTTCATGTTGCCGTCTCAGTGTTTTTTTTAAAATCATTACTAGGCTTCAGAGTATCCAAACTGAGAATTGCATATTCAGTAAAAGGCCGTTTATCCGGCACCCAATCAACCGTAACTTCCGTATAACCGGCAACGCGGGAAAAAAAAGGCCCGCATTCGATTAACCAGAATTTATCCGGAAAAATGCATTCTTTTTTATTTATTTTTACGTTTTTGGTTGAATATCCGGCATGCTTTAAACCAGCGTTGGCCAGGTCCCGAGAGTGCCGGATAAACAGGCTTTTACTGCACCTATAATAATAATCCTTGCATTTGATATAGTGCTTTTCACGTCTTCAAGATGCCTCAAAGCGCTTCATAAAATATACTGTGAAGTGAATTGACTGTATATTTGTGGGCAAAACTCAGCAGCCAATTGTGCACAGCTCTGTCCCCACAAACAGTCCAGGATTGAAGTGACCATTTTATGATTGTCTTTTTTTTGGAGGGATTATTATCAGGCGTGTGGAGTAAGGAAACCTGCCCAAGGTTTCACCCTGACCTGCACGGAATTGAACCCAGGTCTCTCGCTTGTAAGGCTAGTGCTCTAACCCACTGAGCTACAGGACCCACACATGGAAATTCCAGAGATGGATTGTTGGGAATAAAATGCGATCTCTCCCCCACCCCCCGGAGGAAAGCATCCTACATACTTCATTCCGCTAAGCATTGGGTGCAGTTTTGCAACAGCCAAGGTTTGGGGTGCCTGTGCGTTGGGGGTGACTGCCGGGAATCTAGGCCACTAAAAACATTACTAAATCTAAGCCACTAAAAACACCATAACTTCCCGTTAAATATAACAGGTCGGGTCTTAAAACCGATAAATCCCCTGGACTGGATGGCCTGCATCCTAGAGTTTTAAAGGAGGTGGCTACTGAGATAGTGGATGGCATGTCTATAATCTTCCAAAATTATCTGGATACTGGAAAAGTCCCCATTGATTGGAAGATTGCAAATGTAACTCCACTATTTGAGAAGGGTGGGAGAGAAAATATGGGAAACTATAGACCAGTTAGTCTGATGTCAGTTGTAGGGAAAATTCTTGAGTCCTTAATAAAAGACGTAGTTATGGGATACCTTGAAGACCATAAAAAGATTAGGCAGAGTCAACATGGCTTTACAAAAGGGAAGTCATGCTTGACTAATCTTTTAGAATTTTTTGAGGATGTATCCAGCAGGTTGGATAAGGGGGAACCAGTAGATGTGGTATATTTGGATTTTAGGAAGGTATTTGACAAGGTGCCAGGTAGAAAGCAGAGAGTAGCGATAAACGGATCATTCTCGAATTGGCAGGATGTAACTAGTGGAGTGCCACAAGGATCAATGCTTGGGCCTCAGCTATTTACAATTTACATCAATGATCTAGACTAGGACATTGAATGTAACATGTCTAAATTCACGGATGACACTAAACTAGGTAGCAGAGTGAGCTCTGAGGATGATGCAAAAAGATTGCAACAAGATATAGATAGCCGAGGGGAGTGGGCAAGTAGGTGGCAGATGGAATTCAATGTTAGCAAGTATGAAATTATTCACCTAGGTAGCAAGAATAAAATAATAGATTATTTTCTAGAGGGGGAGAGGTTAGATAGTGTTAGTGTTCAAAGGGATTTGGGTGTCCTTGTACACCAGTCCCAAAAAGTTAGTTTGCAGGTGCAGCAAGCAACTAAGAAGGCGAACGGCATGCTAGCGTTCATTTCAAAAGGTTTAGAGTATAAGAGTAGGGAAGTCTTGCTGCAACTGTATAGGGCTCTGGTGAGACCGCACCTAGAGTATTGTGTGCAGTTTTGGTTTCCTTATTTAAAAAAGGACATACTTGCCTTAGAGGGGGTGCAGCGTAGATTCACTAGGTTAGTTCCTGGGATGAGGGGACTGACCTATGAGGATAGGTTGAATAAACTAGGGCTGTATTCTCTAGAGTACAGAAGAATTAGGGGGGATCTTATTGAAACATATAAGATTCTTAAAGGGTTAGATAAAGTAGATAGTGAGGGACTGTTTCCCCTGGTAGGAGAATCTATAACCAGGGGTCACAGTCTTAAAATTAAGGGTCAGCCTTTTCGAACATCGTTGAGGAAACATTTCTTCATTCAGAGGGTAGTGAATTTATGGAATTCACTACCACAGAAGGCTGTGGATGCTCAGTCCTTGAACATTTTCAAGGCTGAGACTGATAGATTTTTGAAAAATAGAGGGATTAGGGGTTATGGGGATAGGACAGATAATTAGAGTTAGGTGAGAAGATCAGCCATGATCTTGTTGAATGGCGGAGCAGGCTCAAAGGGCCGAATGGTCTACTCCTGCTCCTAATTCTTATGTTCTTAGAAACCAACCTAATTCCGATGAAGGATTGTGGACCCAAAACCTTGACTCACTTTCCTTTCTCCGTAAATGCTGCCCGACCTGCTGAGTATTCCCAGCGATTTCTGTTTTTGTTTCACTCTACAATGTATTCAGTGAAACGCTTTGTGATATCTAAAAGATGTGAAAAGCACTATAAGGATTATTATTATTATTATTATTCTGTATGCAATAAACATTCCTAGTTTCTGAAAAAAGGTCTGCAACTCATCTTATCCCTCCCTTCTCACTGTCCTGTATACCACAATACAACTTACTGTTGAGTGTCAGTTGTGTGCCTCAGGGACCAAGTCCCAGCCTTGATGGCCTACTTCCCAACTGACAAGCTCACTGCTGATATTGTTGGCAAGGTCAAGTACCAAGCCACCTCTGTGGCCTAAAAATTGGGTAGCAAGTCTTATCTACTGCCTCACAACGCTATAGCCTTCACAATCATGTTCAGCCTGCAAATGGATACGGCAACCGCTGAATATGGCTGCAGTGACAGTGAAAGACCAAGGCTCTAGTTCTTTTTCAGGAAAGCGTATTGCCTCTATTAATGTGCAACTCTGCCTGGAGCACACTGCCTACCTTCTGATATCATCGGCACGCTGGCTCTACTTCCATTCATTATAACCGAATGCACAGCTCACTCAGTATTAAATAGGGCATCCAGTTGTTTCAGGCTACTGATAAAGGATGTACAAAGTGTCTAGCTGCTGATCGCCTGGTACAGTGATTCAAACAGGTGTTGTCAGCAATTTACCTTCAATCGCTCGCTTCCCTTTGCGATGAACCAGTTGCAGAGTTATATGAAGGTAATTCAAATATTTAATGCGAGTACTGGTACGTTTCAAACAGCCGTCACAGATATTTCTTAGCGGACATGGTTATTAATAGAGGCTTCGAAGCCGGTGTTCATCTATCACTGGTAATCCAGGATGTCTTATTGATAGTTAATTACAACTACAGTCTACTTCATAGTTTCTGGAAATGCAGATCACAAATAGGTTCCATACTCGTAAAATTAACTTTTAATGTGATTTGCCAAATCCTTTTGAAAGCACTGACAGAGAATACTAAAATGGAATTGTTCAATAGAAAATTTACTGCAGTCGAGAGGAAGATCTGGTAATTCATAAGGGACCAAATCAGGAGTGAGTTATCGAAGTTCTACTTATGAATAGATCAAGCGCAGTATGACTCAGTTCCCCATTATTATTCTGTTCAGAGCACTCATGTATAACTATTTTAAAATTAGGTTTTTTAAAAATTCAAACATAATTGACTTCTCTATCTGTAACATCTGCAGAATCTGATACACCTTTATAATATGTGTTGAAATAAAACCAAGTATCATTGTCGTTCAAACCAAAAGCTAATCATAATAGCACCTTTAGGCCTTAAAACACATGTCTGCATGTTCAGTTTTAAGCATTCCCCAGTCAAGTCAGGCAAGCTTGTTCAACTCTGTCCCACCAATAAACCTCAACTGCAATCTCAGAAAACCATTCTTTACTACACTGGTGTTCATACTGGGAGTCAATACCAACTCACTCCTGAGTCCCAAGCAATTTGTGTGTGGGCACACTCTCATTATTAATAGGATTATGATTCTCAATCTCATTTGATATGGAATTCTAATAGCTGGCAGAGACAAGAGGTTTTATTTCTATGAGCTTAGACAGATTTCAAACTCAGACCCCAGATGCAAATGGACAGTGTCCGAAGTCACTGGCACGCGTTTAATAAAACAATTTGTCTATATTTACACAAATGTGCATACGATAATAAAGACAAGGATATGTGTGAGATATGTAAAATCAGTGTCTGACTGTATAACTCAAAATCACCAAAGCACCAGATGATATAGCGTTAACCTTGCAAGTAGCAATATTGATCATATTTCATTGCTGGCAATCATACATATTCTGTAATCATGTTGTTAAAGTCAAACTGGATGATTAATGTTCAAAATCTTAATATTTTAATGGCAATAAATAATACTGAAAGTCCTTTTAAATACTCTGTACAATTCTATGTGACCTCCCTCACACCTCTATGGATTTAATTTGCCATCAACTGCAAAACATCCCCCAGACTGGAATTAAACGGTAGACCTTCAACTGCACAACATCCATTGTGCTCAAAAAAATTGAAGCCATCATTTTAGTCTTAAAAATATATAGTCTGCACTAGGGTCCGGCGATATATCGATATATCGCTAAAACCCGATATAATTTTCATATTGATACGCCAATATAGACATTTCAAAAATATCGATATATCGAAAAATCAATATATCGAGGTAAAAAATCGGAATGCGCGCACACTGAACTACAAGACCCAGAATGCTCATCTCTATACACAATGCACAGACCGAGGTGCAAAGCCGCCATATTGTATTCATAGTCCTCGAATACAATATACAGGTATGCAAGGGGTGGCGGGGGGGAGAGACGGCTGGGGGGGGGGGGGGGTGTGAGGGGGAGAGAGACGGCTGGCGGGGGGGGGAGAGAGAAGGCTGGGGGAGAGGGGGAGAGAGACGGTTGGGGGGAGGGGGAGAGAGTTGGCTGGGGGGATGGGGAGAGAGATGGCTGGGGGGAGGGGGAGGGGGAGAGAGACGGCTGAGGGGAGGGGGAGAGAGACGGCTGGGGGGAGGAGAGGGGGAGAGAGACGGCGGGGGTGGGGGGCGGGGGGGAGAGGGGGAGAGAGACGGCTGGGGGGAGGGGGAGAGAGACGGCTGGGGGGAGTGGGAGAGAGACGGTTGGGGAGAGGGGGAGAGAGATGGCTGCGGGGGGGCGGGAGGGGGAGAGAGACGACTGGGGGGAGGGGGAGGGAGATGGCTGGGGGGAGGGGGACGGCTGGGGGGAGGGGGAGAGAGACGGCTGGGGGGGGGGAGGAGAGGGGGAGAGAGACGGCTGGGGGGAGGAGAGGGTGATAGAGAAGGCGGGGGGGGGGGAGAGGGGGAGGGAGACGGCTGGGGAGAGGGGGAGAGAGACGGCTGGGGAGAGGGGGAGAGAGACAGCTGGGGGGAGAAAGATGGCTGGAAGGGGGAGAGAGATGGCTGGGGGGGGAGGGAGAGAGATGGCGGGGGGGGATGGAGGGAGAAAGAGACGGCTGAGGGGGTGGTGGGGGAGAGAGACGACGGGAGTAGGGGGTGCGAGAAAGGGACGGCAGAAGGGGGGGAGAGATGGGGTGGATGTGATAATATACAGATAGATAGAGATGGGGGGATGTGAGAGAGGAGAGAGGGAGAGAGACACAGAGACACACAGACAGAAAAACACAGAGATGGAGAGAGTGAGAGACACAAAGAGAGAAAGATATTTACCTCCTGAGAAGATAGGCCCCGAATGCGCGCGCACCCGGAATGCGCACATGCGTGCATTCTGATGCGCGCGCACTCCGGATGTGCGCGCACTCCGAATGCGCGCTCACTCCGAATCACGCGCGCATGCGCAGTACGAAAAAAATGAAAATATCGATATTTCGGTATATCTCGATATGAGCCCATCGATATATTTAATTGGAAAATTTCCATATCGACGGACCCTAGTCTGCACTGAGCATGACATCATTGCTGTAATCCATTTATATCGGCACCAGTCCATGTAATGCATAAGATTGAAATGTTTCTGAACGATGGACCAAAAAAATCTAATTTTTCTTCCATTTATTGCAGTGAAGAATTGACTCACTCAAAGATATCCTGGGAGATCAAGTTGTGGTTTGGGCAAAGATGGCCCTTAGCTATTGTTGCTGTAATATATTCAGGAATTGGATGCTACTTGAGGTACTGAGGGATTGGTTAGAAAGTCGTTTTTTTGCAAGTGAATAATTATAGAAGCATTTAAGTGGAGTATGAAGAAGCTCGTCTAAAAAGAAAGTATTTCCACAGATTTGTGTAGTTTCTTGACCTTGATATGTGCTTCTAATATAGTTTCTGTATTTCAGCCACTACTCCCCGAGACTCTGGAATACAGACATCAAGTGATGATGGTATCAGGTTCTGTTGTAATGCTCTCTGTGGCCTGCAGAATGGTCACTTGGGAAAGAGTCAAGATCATTTGATGGGAGGAGAGAAAAATTGGCAAAAAAAAATTTGTTTGTATGATTTTCATATCCTAAATAGAGGAATACTGACAGTGATCTGACAGAGTATGCTACAGAATCTATACTGGCTTTCTTTAACCAAACTACAGATTCACAAAGTTTGTTTAAGGGTTGGATTCTTCGGTATTGCTCACAACCCATTAAACTTGTGATAGCTCATGAAATTGAAAAATGGATAAATATTGGTATTTTTCCTTTATGATAGATTAGTCCGTGCACAGTTTCCTGCTCTGTGCGCCAAAACAATTGTAATTTCACGCTTTACTCTGTACTCAGATGAAAAATTCAATACGATGGAACGGTTATATTCCACATACCAAAAACTAATTAAAAAGGTAAATTCATCAGTGTTACCCTGTAATTCACAGTACAAGTAACACAATAGATACAAGCAAATCTGCTTGAATTTGTCATCTTCTACATTTGCCGTCTTTCCCTGTCAATTTTGATACGGTGGAAATAGTGGACTGTGGGACAAACCCTCTGATTCCTTATGCAGAGTTGCTACATGGAAATATACAGCTTGTTGGGCAGTGAGACAAGAACATTAATGCATGTGAAGGGTAAGCAACACAATGATTACAAAACTCGATCTCTCTATAACATTAGGATTATATAACAATCCAGTCATTCTTTGGTGAATTGCTGTATATTGCTACATAGGCAACACATTGAAGTTAAGTATGATGATTTTGAACGTTTACAATAAAAAACATAAATTGACCCAAATTTAAAATCGGGGGAAAAAAATAGTTATTGGCCACTGGCAATGAATGTTTAGCTGGAGCGAGCTACTCAGGGCTACAAGGAAGCCAGATTCTAAAAAGCAATTTTAGTATGTGGATGAAATAATCATATTTGCCCATTGAAATGTTATGTTCCCTGCATCATTGGTCTTGTTTCTATTGAAGACAATGTTACAGTCACTATTTCCCCACAGAATACCATATCATGTAAAATTGTAGATTATTGGAAGCCAAATTTTGTCGCATTATTGCTTCCTTCTCAGATAAATAGTCTGCGCTTTTCAGGATTGGAGGTTCATGCCAGATAAACTATTTTGTACCTTCTACAAATGCTTTGCATGAAACAAATTAGAAGCTTTTGAATTTTAGTTTACAATATATTTCTGACAGGCACTTTACATCCAATATTTTAGTTCAATCAAAACACAACACACTGCCATTCTGTAGCTTTTCTATCTATGATATGGTAATAATATCCTGGACATATAACTAGTTCACACACAAGTAAGGAGCTATTAACATCCTAAAGGAAATCTATCCAGCCTTAACCTTCTAACATTATGAAAGCACAATAAGAAATACGGTACTGTAGCTATATTCTTAAAATCTGCCTACATTCAAAGACAAAATGACATTAGCAACAGTGTATCTTAAAGTGTCTCGCTTCTACTAAATACTTCAGAAATATAATAAGTCATTTCATTTCTGGACTTTGGATAAATATGACAACATGTTTCCTGAGAACAATTCTGCTGGAGATGTTTTTCTATTTTGATGATGGCTGAAACTTCTGCAAAAGCTGTTCCGGCACATGGTGGAGCTTTATGCATCCAAGCAACTTCACAAGAACCAAGATGAGACATCATCTGTTGACCCAAATCAGCCTGACAGAAAGCAAGACATTTGTAGTTGAGCAAGATCCCTGTGGCAATAATGAGGCGTATTTTGAGGAAGTTAAATGTTATTCACTGCCTTACCTATCCTGGTTCTGTTTGTTTCTTCAATACTAATTTTCTCCAAGCATCCTGTCATTGTGTAACATTCAAAATGTTGACTTAGGTATTTTTGTTATTTGATACTTACTGCTTATGTACAGATTCTCTGGACGTAGAGCAAGCTGTTCACAAACAGAACTGTCAAGCTATTATTCTTTGGTGCCAGGAATGGACGGACAGTCTCCAGCCATGACTAACTTCCAGATTCACATTGGCTGAAACCGGGGCTTTTCAGCCCAAGTCTGCAAGGCATATCAAATATTAAAATCCTTGCAAATGTTTTCCAAAGCAAGAGGAGTAACAAAAGAACACAGATAATACTTCATGGAGATGGTCAAATCTATTTTGTTTCAGCACCAAGATATTAAAATTGGATCAATTATGATTTGGGAAAATGGGCACTTATGACTCAATGTTAATGCCTGCTATTCTCTGCTGGAAGTTGATGGAGGAGGAGAGAGAAAAAACAATCCTGTAAAATAGTTTAACCATTGAAGATTTGGGAATTGTTCAGATATATAAGGATAAAGAGTTAAACTCCCTTTGGAAGGACAACTGAATCTTGAAATTAGCACATCTCAGAGTGCAAGACTCTGAGATGCTACCCTGAATGAAGGACAATATAATATATAAAGGCAAATTGTTATTGTAATAATACTGTACCATGGGGGATGGGTAGCTTAGACTCATTACCAGTGGAGCTTAACCTGGTAGCCAAGGACCACTGAACTCAGTGCTTACAAAACATATAATACTACTACTACTAATAATAATCCTCACATTTGATATTTGGTGCATTTGACCCTTCACAGGAGTATGGTACCCAGACTACAACAATATTATTAATAATCCCTGTATTCAATATAGTGCCTTATTAAATCACTGAGATGTCTCAAAGAGCTTCATATGATATACTGTAAAGTGGGTTGACTGTGTATTTTGTCAGCGGAACATGGCAGCCAATTGGGCACAGTAATGTCCCATAAACAGCCATGGAGTGAGTGACCAATTTATTTGGGGGATTGTTGGCCAGGAGAGAGAAACTCCCTGCTCTTTTCGAGTAGCCATGGGATTCTTAATATTCACCTGAACAGGCAGATGGGTCCTTAGTGTAACATCTAAACAGGACCTCCAATAATGTCACCCTCACCCCACCCCCCCAGCACTGCATTGGAGTAATAGCTTAGACAATACGATTCCAAGCCCATCATAGGGCTTGAACACACAACCTTTTGATTCAGGGGCAAGGCTGACAGTATGAAATTCAGTCGTACAAGAGCAGGCGGGATCACTTTTTATAGTCTAATGTTGCAACCTTTCATCGTCAGCCATAGTAAAAGAGTCATCAGACAATACTATCTGAGGCCCTCCATTTCCAGGTGCAGTTTTCTATTTCTATGCTTGCAATGAGCACTGCGTTCACTTTCACTGCTGGCTTTTGGAAATACAGTAACGGGCACCAAAATTGAAAACTATTTCAAGTTGTTTAACGGATTATAGACATTCTAGAGGCAGAACATGGGAACCAGCTTTTCCTCCTTTTTAACTCTCACCCACTGATTGATGGTCCGAGCAAAGCATTTTAACATGGCTATGGGCAGTACCTCTAACCCAACATTTGTGGAAAAAAAAACAAATGGCATGATGATGAACCAGAATTGGTGAATAGAGACATCAATAGACATCGCCTACAAGATTCACAATCACAACACTTTACAATACATTCTATGAAACGCTTTGAGATGTCCCCCTGACATGAAGGTTGACTCCATCAAATGCAAGAATTATTCATTCTATTGATCTAGCAGGACTGCAGTTTCATACATTTTATATACCTTGGGGTGAAATTCAGCTGGTTGGTATAAACAATATAAACATATTGATCTTATAGAATCAAAGTATATCAGAGAAGGGGACTAACAGCCCATCATGCTTTTGCTGGAATCATTTCTCTTCAGATAGGTATCCAGTTCTTCAAGTACTTATACTGGCTGGCCCACACTTATTAAAGGATCATTAGAATGGAAAACATATTAGTATAAGTGGCTATTGAAGCAGAGTCAATTATGTCATTTAAAATAGAATTACTTAACTAGAATAATGACATAAAAGAGCAGGGAAATAAGATTAGAATGTATAGCTCCTGTGTGTAGCTTGGCACAGACACCATGGGTTGAACAACCTTAATAATATTGAATTTAGTTTTCCATCAAACACGCTGGCTTTTGCTTAGACAGGATAAAATACATCAAGCAGTCAAAACAGTTGTTTGTCCCCTTGGGCTCACTGTTTTCAAGCCAGGTGGCCGTCTGCATAAATATTTTTGTCATTATTTGACAGGCAGAACTCCACCAGGGGTTGTCAAGAAGATAGCATCAGCTGCCTTCAAACAGTCCACCTCCAAGTCATTTCAAAGCTTTGCTCGGAGATGCATCCACATACTTTATGAGTTTAACTTTACTTCCTTAATCTTTCTTTATAAATACATTGAGAACAGCAGCTTTTCTATTTTTAAACAAAAGAAATCATTTAAATTGGTGATGGACTCAGCCAGAAGGAAGAAAATTATAATTTCCTACAATTCACTTGTAGTTGTTTCGACCAGAAATTTTAGAAGAGAGGACCTGCACACAGATTCAGGAACTATATGATCAGGTAATATTTTTTCATCATTAATCTCGGTTTATAATTTCTTCATCAAACATAGATAAATTAGATTAAATTGTGGAAAGAGTGTTTTGAACAGTTCCTACAATATATTCTCAAAGTATGCTACTTAACTTCTTGGTCACCTATTATTCTGTTTACCCCTCCTCTCACTTTAAAATTCCTCTGGCATCTATTTCGGTTTTTTTGCCTTGAATGACAGCACAAATGCAGCCAATATCAACCAAAAAAGAAAGAGTCTCACAGATGAGAAAACCCCATCATCTTCCTTATGGGAATGCAATAACAAGAAATTTGACCAATAATATTCCTAAACCCCAATCTCAGAAAAAAAAACTTTCTTTGTTGAACCATTTCCTTTCCCCACCTGTCACATTGCAATTTGGCTGAGAGAGAATGTAAATTTAATAACTTGATGAATTTGTGTAAAACTGTGCTCAGCTGTGGGGCCAGTGGACCAGAGTCCAGTAAGATTTAGATTTAGGCTTCCCAAGTATGTTTGCCTTACAGAGAACGTTTTCATTTTGTCAGTCTAAGTTGAATTGAATCCCAGCATCCACAAGTGTAAGGGATAGCATGCTTAGGCCCTCCATCACCAAGTCCCCAAAGCAACAGGAACTTTGAAGTGGAACAATGGAAGATTCTGAAGTGATGTGGGAATGTGGACTGAATGAGAGTTTTGTAACAGACAGAAACCTTCCATGCTTTCATTTTATAAAATAGGTTTCATAGAATCATAGAATTTTACAGCCCAAAAGGAGGCCATTCGGCCCATCTAGTCTGTGCCGGCTCTTTAAAAAGAGCAACTCAATTCCACTGCCCCGCTATAGAGATTCTGGGTTATCTGAGCAACTATGAATCTAAATGCAAGCCCTGATATATTGTGAACAGAAAGCATGTGAAACCCACATGAAATACAATAGAACTGTGAGAAATAATACAGCAAGTGAAAGACCCTAACCCCTTACAGTTTACATCCCACCCATAGTTAGACCTGGACTGGTTTTCTGTATCAGATGCTCATTTACCGACTGTGGATTTCCAGTGCTTCATTCCCATTTCATATTTACTTTTGATTTCTACTGAAATACAACAGGGGCTGAATCATGGGCAGCATCGTAATATGATCACTATGCCTCCAAGTCAGGTTGACAGCCCAGTTCACAAATCTATTATGATCAGCTCATAGTGGAGGCATTTATCATTTCACATGGTCCTCCGATCATCTGAAATTGAACCAAATGGAAAGGATGATCCTGGTTTGGACTGAGTGAGCTGAACCTTACCAATAATAACTACATTGTTATTATTGTGTTATTATTGGTGTTGCTATCATTGGTCTCAGAGCATCCGCCAGGTTTCATGCTCACAATATCTTACCCAGTGAACCAGCTAGAAAGCGCATGTGGGTGGAAACAGCTGGAGACAGGATTGTGATGATGATACCACGGTGGAAGAAGAAGCTGTTAACATTCAAACATGAATAATGACTGTTTGAGTGATATTCCACAACTCTAACACAAACAACTGTATGCCACCACGACAAAAATAAGCAATAAAAATGAGGCAGTCTTAATATTGACAGTTTAGTGCAAATACTGTACTTAGCATTATATAATTCTATATCAGTTCAAAGCTACAAAGCTAGTTATTGTTTGTCTTGTAGTGGTTGTAGGGACTAATTAGATTTTTTTTTATGGAAGTGAGTTTCTCAGGGAATATTTTTGGAGATGTTAGGATATTTTTTGCAACTAAGTGATAGTTGTTGAAGGATGAAGCAGAGAAATTTGGGTTATTCACATAAGCAGGCAGATCGATGACTGTTTGTCATCGATGACTGGGTACAATTGACTGTCACGTTTCACCCACAAAATATGCAGTCAATTCACTTTACAGTATACTCTGCAAAGTGCTTTGAGAAGTTTCGAAGACATGATAAGGCGCTATATTAAATGCAAGGATCATTATTTATTATAAAATCATTGATGATGGCATTATCATCTTAATGGTTAAGCAATGTAGCAGTTTCTTTTATTATTGATGAATCTTTTACTCATCAAGGTGAACAATGGTGGTTGCTATGAAACAGGAGAACTTCCCCATTATGGACACTCAGGCTCAAATTGAAATATTCTCAGGCCAGATCAGCCTTCAGCCACTCTGCCCCTAACCTCTGGAATTCCATCCTGCAGTCCCTCCACCTCGCCCCCTCCCTAGCCTCCTTCAAGTCCCGCCTCAAAATCCTCCACTTCAATGGTCTCATCGGTCACTCCAAATCCCCTCCTTTCCCTCCATCTTCCCCAATCCCGACCCCAGCTTGGGTCTGAAATACTGACTGCCCAGTGCCTTGGGAGGTCCTCCCGATATACAAATGTAATTTTGTAATTTTGGATGGAAAATAAAGTCTCTTAAGTGTACTAAATAATGTGCTTTAAAAGAACTTTAAAAGAAGTATGGTATCAGTGTGATGTTTCATGTCAGCCATCCTCAGTCAAGCCAATTTTAATACGGAATTGGGGCAATTTAGCTCTGAGAACCCTAAGTCGCAGTCTTTATGCCTGAACTCATTTTATATGGGATCATCACAACTAACTGAGAGGTGAAATCCATCCCAAATAAAGTCATTTGAAAAAGATGTAATGGCAGTGGAATCTGTAATAAATTCAAATATTATTACCATGTTTATTATATTTATGGATTTTTATTTATGCATTTCTCCACACAAGAATACAGTGAAATACCGACATTAAAAATCCATAAATAAAATAAGCAGAATAGGATACTTAGAGATTCAAGTGCTATTATAATTATTCATAATGTAGATGACTGCATTTCTGTTTTTGGAATACTAAAAAAACTGGAGTGTTGTCCATCAACATGTGAACAATTTTATATTACCAAGAGTCGAGTTTTAAAATTTGAGATTCAGATCTGTCAAAACTAACCTCCCAGTAGAAGGAAATCTGCATTTCACATTAGAATATGGTGTGTTACAAGGAGATAATAATGATGATATAGAAATACCTGTAGATAGAAAATATGAAGAGGCAGCATTCCTGAACAGTGGTAATCTAATTTGTAATGAAAAATGACTTTAAAACAGTGCCTATTTTTAGAAAGACCATCATAGTGCATTCGGAAAGTGCTCACTATACACTACAGATGGGACCTTTATGTAAAAGATATAAGGTAACCCAGTAGCTAGAAATTAGCATTAGAAGCGGTTTGGTGTTCAGAGTTCTATCCACCCCTGAACAAAATGTGGATGATTCAATTCTTAATCAGAAGTTCATTAATAATATTGATAGCTCAGCAGGACTGAACCTCCCTGACTTACTAAACAAGACTGTAGAGAATACACGCAGGGAGCCTTTACACATGGCTGCTTTACTTTTTTGCTCATTAAGCTCGCTCTCGTGCACGGTCTGCATTGAGAAATGAGAAAACACCAGGAGGTGTAGCTCTCAACACATCCCCCCACCCCCCGCTCCCCCCTTCGTCCTTTGCTGGTCGACAGCACACATCCCTGCTTCCCAATTATATGGGGCATGAAACTAACTGTCTCCCCAAACCCTCTCACTCCCCCACCACAACACTCAGCTACCCCAGGCAAGCCCACCATGCTCAGACAATATGATTTTTCACACCCTTCTTCTAGCTTGGCTGAAGGCATCCTCTGGTTCCACTTACTGAAAAATTTACTGAAGTACCGCAACCTTTGTTGTCTGTATGTAGTCATTGGGAATTAAAAATGTAATATGTAGTTTGCAATGGTCCTATAGAGCTTTGATTAAAAGTACAATTAAAAAAAAAAGACTGATCCCTGATGGCATAGAGTTGTCTTTAAGAAGCGTAAGAGTACACGTGGAGTTGAGAATCATTTGCTTCACTGGGATTTCTGGAGTATTAAAGCGCTCTGAGACGCCGCCCGGCGTGGAGGGCGCTATATAAATCGAAGTTGTTATTGTTATTCGGGTATAGATGAACCTGTGAACTGGTGAATGCTGCTCAGGGCAGTTACTCCATTTATTCAAAGTCTGACCCAATTCGGAGGGATGATGGATCGAAAGGACTTCAACATTCATCCCAATAATAGCAATTCATAATTTTCTGAATCATGGCTTATTTAAATGCAGGCACCACATAGTGAGTTATTGTGATCTAACTCTACATCTTCCGCCACAATAGTCGTCATCCCGTTCCCCCCACTTGACCTCGCTGTTGTTGAATCTATTGCAGGTGAACTGCTCACAGAGGCAGACAGGGCACTGACAAGGCTCTGTCCTTGGTCCCCTCCTCGTCTACATGCTCCCCCTCGTTGACATCATCCATAGACATGGGGTAAATTCCCGCATGTTTGCAGATGACACTCAACTCTACCTTTCTGCTTCTATCCTCAATTCCAGGACTACCAGCGTCCTGACTGCCCGCCTGTCTGATATCGAGTCCTGGACGAGAGAAAGTTAAATGTCTAGAAGACTAAGGCCCTCCTGATTGGCTCGCGTGAGCACCTCTGCACCTCAGGTGCTGACACCATCAGCATCCAAGGCTGCACTCTCCACCACTCAAAGCCAGCAGGAATCTGGGCGTCTTGTTCGACCCTGAACTGTCCTTCCTCCCCCACATCCGCGCCATGAAAAGTACTGCCTTCCACCACCTTCACAACATCGCCAGACTCCACTACTGCCTCACCCCTCAGGCTGCCGAAACCCTTGTATATGCATTCATCACATCAAAGCTCGACTATGGCAACTCCCTCCTCATCGGCCTTCCTGGCTCTTCCCTTCACAAGCTGCAGATCATCCAGAACTACCATCGGTGGATGGGCTTTCAACCTCTCTGCTCCCACACTCTGGAACTCCATCCCACAATCCCTTTGCCTTGCTTCCTCCCTCACCTCCTTCAAGGCCGTCTCAAGACCCTCCTCTATGACCTTACATTCTGCTACCCTCCCAACTCTCTCCCTCCCCTCCTAACTCTCTCCCGCCCCTACCCTGCCCCTCTCCCTTGCTCGGGTCCCGACCTGACTGTTCAGTGCCTTGGGACATCCTCCCGACATGAAAGACGCTCTATAAATACAATTTTGTTGTTGTTGTAGTTGACATACAGCCACCATTAAATCGCTACAGGAGGGAGGGAGGAAGGATCATTGGTATCGGGAAGTCTAGATCGGAGGAAAGCTGCCTTCCATTTCAGCTACTGCCAATGGAAGAGAGTAACCTAATGAGGATGAGGTTTCAGAACAACATGTGTGGTACAGACTGCTGGGCAGAACATATCTCTTGGAGTAACATGTGTTTATATGAAGAAGCAGATTCTGGGAGACCCTTAATATATTAAAAATAAGGTATATTTCTAAAGGCAGAAGATTTCGTTAGTTTATTAGCTTTTCTTCATACGACGTGCGTGCCAGCCGAATCAACAGCCCCAGCCATAAAAACTATGCCAACTGCAACACGTAGCTAACTGTGCCAAGTGCTACAACATGTGCCAGTACAGAAAAGAAGCAGGAATTTTCACTCCCCAACCCCCTCCTAAAAGCAGCATGTAAAATCATATAATAAATAGGTGGAACAAGAGGGAACTCTCAATCCTGTCACACTGATGGATGGATTAAGGAACAGGCCATCCTCAGAGCTGCCAGCGCTGAGGGACAACGGTGTCCCCTGATACTGGCCAAAATGGATCATTTTTCAATGTCTGCACTTTTGAATGTAGTGGCCGCTGATTACACTCGTGCTGCGCATACAATGAAATGCTGCAGGATTGGGAAAGCTACATTAGATTTCACAGTCGGGATAGAAAACACATAAATCTGCATTAAAGCACACACTTGAAGCTAGGTTTTACCAAGGCTTTTAGGTTTAATGTTTATGAGAAAGACAGAATTGTGTCAGCGTAGTAGACATAGTTATGCTCAGTTTCAATGATTTAATGACTATTGGGGACTTATATGTAACTTACATACCCAATGTTTCACTAGGCTTATACGGGTTGGGTTTACTTTAAAAGTAAACTGTGTGCTTCATTTTATTTTGTCTACCACAAAGGCTGTGCTCCAGAGTATTGAATAATATTGAGACATTAAACGATTCTTCATTCATTACTTATACAATTATACAGACTGCAGCACATGACAATAGTGCAATGTATTTAATTGGCAGTGCCTGACATTATAGTCCAGAGTGTGCCAAGCCTCTAACAAGACTGGAACTGACTGCCAGGAATGGAATAACCAAAGCAGGGAACTCTTGCCCCAGGCTCTAGGCCCATGAACATGTATGCTGCCTTTTTAAAAAAAAAATCAACAAAATAACCACATTCAGTTACAGTATTCCTCTATAATTCCATACTTATAATAGCTCATTCCCTTCATTTTTCTAATCTGTAGAAATGACTGAAAATATTTTTAGCATCTCACATCTCCAAAGGCTTCAATCCACAGTCGAAGAAGAATATTCTAGTATCAGATACCAGCCATTCCCAAATGTTATTGTATTGGGATACATGTGGCATTGTGTATGTAGCAAACCATGTGTTGTGTATTATATATTATATGTATATATTGTAACTGGAGGGAGTATTAACAGCTCTTTTGGAAATATTAGTTTAGTATTTCATATTTCCCCCCCCACAAAGAGTTTACACAGTTTTATTCTGATAGTTGACGAACAAAGTGCCTGAAATTCCATCTAGTTTTATTGTGCAAAGCCATTTTGTCTTAAATTTTAACGTTGCTCAAAATGGTTTTAATTCGTAATTTCACTCTCAATTTCAAAGTTGATTTTCCGCTATTTACTAAAAAAAAATTGCTCTATACTAGGAGGGAAGGGTATTTACGTATTTAACAATTCTGCTGATCTTAAATATTAAGATAAAATTGCCTTCAGGGTTAAGGCATATCAAGATCACAATTAGAACATTTTGTGATGATGGCCGAGGACCTTAAAGACATGAAGAGGAATACGTGTTGATGCTTCATTTTAGTTTTGATACTTTATTGCCCAGGTAAAGAAAGAAGTATTAAATAATAAAAACTCAGTTGGGTGTGCAATCTACCTCCATGGATCTGGGACAAAATCGGAATTGGCTGGAATTAAGATTGTGCAAGCAGAGCAATTTGCAACGGGCAAGGAATTTTAAAATAAATATATTGCGTTACATACGGTGAAAACCAGAATTTTACTACACCGAAAATGTAAAATAGGTTACTTTTGAAATGTGGCTATCTCTATCAGTAAAGCTACTATGAACAGAAATAAGCAATTGATTTTTTTGTTGAATTTGCTTTAAAGAGAATTATTGGCCAGGAAGTTGAGAGAATTCCCTGCTGTGGAATTGTAGTTTTTGGACTCCCATCAACATTCATTTCACCCTAATTGATTTGCATTTTTCCCACTTCATAGGATATACAATTTATTGCACAAAATCTTATGTTCGTCACAGGAATGTTTCAAACAAAGGAAATTACATTCACTTTTCAATGGGAGCGGAATGTTTTTATAGACTAATTTTACTTAAGATTTTAATTTTATTCATCTTTCCTTCCCCCATTTTCATTCACAATATATCCAGTTAATTCACTTTACAGTATATTCTGTGAAGCACTTTGACACATCTTGATGATGTGATAAGGGCCTATATCAAATGCAAGGATTATTATCATCGCTTCCTTCGAAAAATTGCTTTTCTATCTTATTGCTGCATGGAACATGAGCTGTTGTTTCCAATAAAATCACAACGCTTCAACTCTATTGAGTGAAGCACTTCATCTATTTTCTGAAATGCTTTGAGTCATTTTGATGGAACCAGGTGCCTATGTCAATAATAATAATAAAAATAATAATCCTTGCATTTGATATAGCACTTTTCATGTTTTCTAGAAAAAACGCTTCGCAGAATGTACTGTAAAGTTAATTGACTATATTTGTGGGTGAAAAGTGGCAGCCAATTGTGCACAGCACTGTCCCACAAACAGTTGTGGATTGAAGTGATAAATTTATTATTGTTTTTTTTCTTGAGGGATTATTATCAGGCATGTGGAGTAAGAAAACTTGCAGGTTGCTCCCTGCCCTTCATAATAATAATAATCCTTGCATTTGATATAGCGCTTTCCACATTTTATCAACGTCCCAAAGCGATTCACAGAATATACTGTAAAGTGAATTGACTGTATATATTTGTGGGCGAATTGCGGCAGCCAATTGCGCACAGCAGTGTCCCACACACAGTCGTGGATTGAAATGACCAATTTTATTATTGTGATTTTTTGGGGGGAGGGATTATTATCAGGTGTGTGGAGTAAGGAAACTTGCCCAAGGTTTCGCCCTGACCTGCCTGGATTCGAACACAGGTCTCCCCAGCTTGCAAGACAAGTGCTCTAACCACTGAGCCACAGGAGCTCATGAAATCAAACTCAGGTCTCTTGCTGAGCGGCGGAGCCCTCTAACCACTGAGCTACGCCAGGACTCCATGTCAAGTGCAAGAAGCCAATCAAGGACAAGTGGCATGAGTTTTAAGGCACAATGGATATGCTTGTGTTTCACTTGATTCCCCTGTATGTGGAATCGGGAGGAAAGAGAAGAGAGGAGGAAAGAGCAAGGGAAATAGAAAAAAAAACTCAAGAGATGACACATGTTAGGCCAGGACCTATAATACAGCAGATTGTACATAACTGTGGAAGAGAAGTGGCCTTTTAGATTTAATTTTAAGATGATGATGCTAAGTATAAGATAATGAAGAATTGATCTGATTATGGTCTCTGTTGCTTATAACGACTGACATTAGCTCTGTGGTCTTAGATTGGTCTGATGCACACAATCTCCCATCAGTACATTAACAAGCTATCTAAATCCATTTCTGAAGTGTGAAATAGCACCTCTGAATCAATTTATCAGATGTAAATAGGTCTATGTGGAGGTAATGAATTGAGTTCAAACACACACTGTGCCAGCCTTACACACACACACAAAAACTGAGATAACTGAGGCAGGTGTCTGAGCTTCTAGTATGCATTCAGTATAAATAGTAACATCAGGAATCACCACCCAGCCTTTGTTTCATTTCCCTGAGTTGTATGCCACTGATTTGATGTGCAGTGCCTCAGCTAATCTTCAAACCTAATCATCACCGTGAAAGACAATTCAAATTGAATGTTGATACAGTATCGCAAATAGGATAAGAGCCGAGGGAGGGGAAGAGAGTGAGCGGAAGGCAGGAAAGAGACCAAGCAGAAGACAGGAAAAAGATAACCACAGCCAAGTGATGGAACTATTAACCAGCCTGTTTTGGCAAGCAATAACAGAAAAAAAACAGGAGAGAGAGAGTATGAGAGAAGAGGTCTCTTCCCAAAACACACTTTTACTGTCCATATTCTGCATAGGTAGCGTGTGGAGCACTGCCATGTTGTGTGTGGCATTTCAATAAAACCCAAGTCAAACTTCTGACATCCCTATCAATATTATCTGAAGCAGATTTTAAACTTGACCTCTGATCAAGTGTTAATGCAATCAAATGAACCATAAAAGACAGTTAGGAGTAAATGTATAGCAGTCTCCCTTTGTAATATTTAGAATTGGAGCAATGCAAATCCCATTTTTGTTTGGTCAGCCGGATGTCTGACACATGCGGAAACCCATCACTTAAAGAGTATCCAAAGCAAACAGAGGATTCCATGCAACCCACCTGCACATGAAAATCCAAAAGATAGATTGTTGGAGTGGAATGCGCACTCTCCTCCTGTGGGGACGCCTCCTACTTGCCCAATTCTGCAAAGTATTAGGCGCAGGTTTGGTTTTTCAATAAATGGATGAAAAGTTTCAATTGTGACTCAATAAAATAACCAATTTAAAACTGGGACGTTTAAGCAGTGCTTCTGCTAACCTTCAGCCCAGGAAAGAGTTAAGTAAGTATATTTCAAGACTGTAAGCAAGTCTGAGGGAGGTATCAAAAATGAAAGCACCAGATGCCTCAAGTCAGCTGTATATACCATTAATCAGAAGCTAGACTTTGATAATATCAGTGATGAAAACAGATGAAGCCGCAGTGTTACCAGCATCTGGCAGAAAAGCGATAGGTACTGTTGTTGCAGGATGTGCAACACCACCAAACGCAAATGGCTACAATATCATTTTATAATTAATTCTGTTTTTTTCCCTCTGATAAATGTCATTCGGTGCCACATTTGCATTTAAATATACAGTCATTGCATTTTACGGAAACCTTGTAAGTGTTTTGACGTGATAAGGCACCATGTCAAATGCAAGGACTATAAGATGCTTTGAATTCTTTACATATTTTGGACAGTCATCACAAGATAAAAACACAGAATAGATCCATTTAGAATTTACAGCAAAATGCGGAATTGAATTGATTGAATGACTTCAAGGGGAAATTTCCTTGTATACCCAGAACTCTCAGTATTGTGAGGATATTATTATATTATTATTAGTATAAGCATGGTGATGGGTTTCCACATGTGTTAGATATGTGGCTAACCAAAAGAAATTCCACCTCAACACAGTGTTCTTTGTAGAAACATAATATAGCAGTGCACAGGACTAATCCAATTATACAACATGAAAAGAGTGGATACCTTTATATATCCTCAGGTGACAACAAACTGTTCCTCTGGTGTTGGCTGGATGTTCACTGGAGTTAAGACAGGAGTGCAAAGTCCAACCAGAAGAATCTCTGACAAAGAGCACAATATCTCTCTGCCCCAGGAATTGTGTAGATTGTATCGTCACACCTTAATTTCCTTAATTAATTGCGTGACAATAATTGTCAAGGCAACCAGAATGTTTGGATATCCAAGTAGTTCAAAGCATTGTGGATAGTACATTAAAGTACTGTGTCAAGTTAGTAGCAGTGTGAATAAGAATAATAATAATAATCCTAGCAATTGAAATATAGTACTGTCTTTCACATTGAAAGGACACTTCAAAGAGCTTCACAGGATTTATTGGAGAGTGCGGTAACTGTCGTTTGTAGGTGAACCTTATTTATAAAGGAAAGAGATTTAAAAAAAATTAAGGAATAAAAGATGGTTCAGATTTTATACAATGAGTAATAAAGAGAGGGTAGGTAGAGTTCTGACTTCTCCTGGGGTAATTAGAAGTACATTTTTACTTCATTTATACTTCACGTCATGTTCCTTCATGGGATAATTCTAGTCATTGTTAACTGAGGAACTAGATCTCTGTTTAATTTTGATCTGTTTCCTAAAGAAAACAAAATCACTTACTTTTAAAGAAAGCTCAGTTTATCAAACTGCCTGAAGACTTGACATTAAGTTATTTTCCAGCCAATATCATGAAGGTCTTTCATTATTGGAATTACTCTTGTATCCCATTTTACTAAATCAGTTATGTAAAAGAATACCTATTAGCTTTATGAGTGCAGGATAGAGGTAGCAACAGACATTGCCAGATTTTCCACCTGACCAATGAACCAATGATATTCAAATTGGAAAGGTTGGACTGGATTAAAATGTATCCAAACTGGATAGCCCATCAATAGAATCAGAAAGTATTGCAGTACTGATTGCCCACCACAAGATGACACTGGCTCATTTAGGAATTACAAATTCATCTTTATGAAGCATCCTGGGCCATTTCTGTGCCAACTTTGTTTTCATGAGAATCTGATAGTAGAAACGAGAATACCAAGTGACTCATAGGGCACGACTGCAAAGTGCACTCAGAATGGGATGTTCCTTTGCAACAACGTTATGTTGAAAGGAAATAACTCATCCTTCAGATGGTAATGGTCGGTGGAGCTCCATGTCAAATTGCTTTCAGTGTGGACAAGAAAGGATTAAGCTAGTTAGCAATCGTGAACTGTCTTCTTGTTTTTCACTGACTCATTGCTGTCTGAGAAGAAACGAGAACCATTCTGGAAATACATCGATTTGCTCTTAGAATTTATGAATAAAAATCAGAATGTTTCCCATTTAGATACAATCAGTGTTGGCTTTTCAAATCCTATCCTGTAACCTGTTATTCAGGTCTTTACAAATCTTCAGATTTCTTGGATTGGAAATGATCATGCTTCAAAGTTCTATTAATGCGATTATTTGATACCTAGGGTCCACTTCAACATTTCGATTTGCGACTAGGTAATCTGAATTTAAGTGGAATTAATCCCTTAAAAAACTCTCTGGGTACTGATCCGTTCTGCATTTCCAGTCAACAGGCTCCCTTGCTGAAAAAAACTTACACTAGTACACTATTAATGTTATTCAACCATTGGAAAAAGTGCAGCATTTCATGCCTTGGATGGACCAAAAAGCCTGATTTTCTCATACTCTGCAGCCCTAGCACATGATCCGAATCCAGATCTTTAACTCAAAGGGAGGGTTCCAAAAACTAGCCTACCTTTTTAAAAATGTGTTAATAATGGTCTGTTAAAAATGCTAGTGAGTATAACACTAGAGGACATTCAAGATCAGCCCCAAATAATGCCAAATTTATAGTCCTAATTACACCTAGTCATAGCTTGCAAGATCTTTTTGTCCCTCTGGATTTTAGCTTTTGATTTGAAAGTTTGTCAGGTGAACCCATATCAGTAGTCAAGTCCAATACAGTCAACATTAAATGGTAAAAGTTCATACATGAAAAATAATACTTGAATAGGGTCCACAACACCAGACCAACCACACTTTGGCATGTGTCAGTATCTTCGACAGGTGGGATGGGAAGATAAGATTGAAGATCAAATGAACAACATTACAATTATATAACGCCTTTCATGTCAGGAGGACGTCCCAAGGTGCTGGACAGTCACTGTTTCAGACCCAAGCTGGGGACAGGGGGACGGGAGGGATGGGGGACGTGGGGGGGGGGGAATGGGGGGATTAGGAGTTGCCGATGGGTCCATCGAAGAGGAGAGTCTTCAGGCAAGACTTGAAGGAAGCCAGGGAGGCGGCGAGGTGGAGGGATTGCGGGATGGAGTTCCAGAGGTTGGGGGCGGAGTGGCTAAAGGCTCACTGGTCAATGGTGGGGCAGATGGGTTGGGGGACGTGGAGCAGGCCAGAGCCTGCTGAGTGGGCAGGCAGCTTGGTAAGGGGTTAGGAGGTCGTGGATGTAGGGTGGGGCGAGGCTGTGGAGAGCTTCAAATGTGAGGACCAGGATCTTGAGTTGGATCCTCTGGATGATGGCGAGCCAATGGAGTCGGGCAAGGATGGGGGAGATGGGGTCACAGAGTTTGGAATGGTAGAGGATACGGCTGCAGAGTTCTGGATTATGTGCAGCCTGTGGAGGGAGGAATTGGGAAGGCTAACAAGCAGGGCATTTGCATAGTTGAGCTGGGATACAATGAAGATGTGAATGAGGGTTTCAGCAGCTTTGGGGGTGAGGTAGTGGTGGAGTCAGGTATTGTTGTGGAGGTGGGGAAAGGTAGAGCGAGTCATTGCTTGGATATGGGGGAGGAAAGACAGTTGAGGGTCGAAGAAGACATCTAGGTTCCTGACTGGCTTGGTGAGGTTGAGTGAGCAATTATGGAGGTTGATGCTGCCAGCGCCTGATGCATGAAGGCACAGGCATGAGCCAATCAGTAGGGCGTTCCAACTGCAGAAAGTTAGTTCTCATCCAGGACTTGATGTCTGACAGATGGTCTGTCTCTTGATAGTCCTGTGGTAGTCCTGGAGTCGAGCGTAGAGCAGAGAGATAGAGCTGGGTGTCATCAGCATACAAGTTGAAGTTAACCCCATGTCTGCGGATGATGTCACAAAGTAGGAGCATGTAGATGTTGAAAAGTAAGGGGCCAAGGACAGAGCCCTGGGGGATGCCGCATATCAGCCTGTCCTCAGTATGCCAGGTACAACAGCAGGGATTAATATTCTTATAACATACCAACCTTTTAGTTCAGGGAGAACAGAGCTTTTTTTTAAAAAAATATTCAGCCTTATATTTTGCTGGCATTTTTAAAAAATCAAATGTGTTTAACAACCATTTGTTATTCCTGGCACATGCAAAGCACAAGGAAAACTGTTTAAATAAATCTCCTCTTTAACATGATTGGGAACCATTCTGTGGAATTTCCTGAAGTGAAGTAAGACAGACTAGCAGCATTATTCACAAAGCCAGAAAAAATAGCTAACTTTTTTTTTGTAACTGCTGATTTCTGCTTCAATTCCCCTTAGATCAGGGTGACCCCCAACCATATAGAGAGCAGATATTTTAAGGTACCTGTATTTTCTGAGCCAAAGGGATTGGTGGAGTGGCATTAATGGCGAGTCTAAGATTGTAGGATACCTGCACTCTCAGCTCAAATTGATGTTCCCTGACATACAGTCATCCTCCAGTCCTTCTCAGAAAAAGCTTTTCTTTACTGATGTTCTTTTTCTTCATATGAGAGAAGTTATTGCGGGGCATGGATCTTTTTGCTGCTTCGGGGTGTCCAGCATCAAGGAGTTCCAGTTGAGAGGGATCTGACATGGGTGAAATTAGAGTTAAAAGGTAACATTTACCTTTTCTTTGACTCAAAAATGTACTTGAACCCTAACCACCGAAGCAGAATCCACTCTTACTAGCCCAGGGGTGTGGAGGTCGGGTGTATATTCTGGAAAGCGAAATGGTCTGAAGACCCACTTCACCCGAATCTCTTTTGTGATCATGTATCTCCTTGTCCTTTATTACATGCTAATTCTCTGCCCCTCTTCAATTTAGGATGTCAGGGTTGTTATGATATGAAACACAAGCTTTGGTGTGGTCTCGTTGACTCATGCACATGAGTTGTGCATTAAAACATGTGGGTTAACCACTCCCAGAAATAACAAACCTTCCTAAAACTGTGGAGATTTAAAAATATTCAGACTTTATTTCCACTCTTGTGATTACCACCATTCCTTCTCTGCCCTGATGAGAGCTTATACACAGTTGCAGTACTCATCTCACAATAACAAAAGACAAAGAGGCGTTTGTTCGCAAATACAGATTACATTTCGAAAAAAACATTGCATTCTAAATCACATGCGGCCATAAAACTTCAACGTTTGTTTCCTATTGATACGGCTATACTTTGTTTGTCGTGACTGAAAGGCAGGTGGCAGAAGGTAAGGCTTCTCCTCAGAGATTCACATTAAACCGGAAATCACTGACAAGGTTAGGTGGATATTTACTTATCAATAAAGCTCAATGTTACACCTGTTTTGTTTCAATACATGGCCCTTGGCACAAACAATATTCATGGCCAGTCAGCCATTTGATCATTGTATTTCTGCCAAGTCACAGCACAAAATGTCTACGCTAGATGAAACATATTGGAAACTTCTCTCTTGTGTACTGGTGTTTAAAGACCAGATATTTTATTAATAATAACTGCTGGTGTTTGAGAATGACAGGGAACATTCCAGCTTTTTCTTAAAGGTAATACCGTACTGGGATACAAAGGAACTGTCACTATTTTGTCATTGTGTGCAGCTGTTTATCAAAACAAAATTATTTCTTCCATCTCCACACATTTATAGCCAATAAAAAGAGATTCACAGTGTATGCTATACAGTATGTATTAATAATAATGTTTGCATTTGATATAGCACTTTTCACGTCTTCTTGATGTCTCAAAGTGCTTCACAGAATATACTAAAATGAATTCACTATATATTTGTGGGCGAAACACGGCAGCCATTTGCGCACAACAGTGTCCCATAAACAGTCGTGAATTGAGTGACCAAATCATTATTTTTTTTTGAATGGATTATTATTAGGCATACAGTATAGAGTAAGGAAATTTGCCCATGGTTTTGCCCTCCTGGGAATTGAACCCAGGTCTCTCGCTTGTAAGGCAAGTGCTCTATCCAGTGAGCTACTGTAAATCCTTTTGAGACATTAGATGGCTTGATGGGCCACAATGTCAAGTGCAAGGATTAATATTATAATTTGATGTGAATGACCATTGAACACAGGTGTAAATACAAAAGTCAGTCAACTGCCAAACAATGCGTGATATATTCAGCTCAACAAATGAATTATTTGGGTAATGAAAGCAGCGAGCTAGTGATACTTGCAAATAACTGTATGTGTGTTTCAGAGGGCTAATGGTGTATATTTGAGCTTCAAGTTTTTTGCAAAAATTGAACTCAACTCCTACCTGATCTAACCAGTGAGAGATTCCTGAAACACGGGCATTCAAATTGAGTTGTATTGCCATGGTAACTTCACTTGCAACTTAATTTTTTTCATATAAGTTAATTCACTAAAATAATTCAGTAAAGAAATCACTCAAAGGCACTTGCCTTTATCTCCTCCTGCATGACAAAGCTGCTCAGTTAACACCTCACAGACCAGGGCACGTGAGAGTATTAGAGGAGCATATTAATACATGCAAATGCCTCCCAGTGTCATCATAAAATAACATGCTCAGCCATTAACTTTTACACGGTGTGCCCAAGTGTGATAATGGAGAATGCTACCAGCTTCTTCCTAAAGAAGTAAGAAATCATTCCTTCTTTATGCTTCCCCCCAGCGCCCCCAAACACACCCACCCACACTTATATTGAACGATCGAGGAATGTGAAATAGAGTATGAACACATACAAATCAACAGCAGTCAAACCCTCTCCCAAGTGCACCATTCAGTCAGAACAGTTAAAAACACACACTTTTCACAGTTACTGGTACAGATAAGATTCACTAATACTGTATTAAGACTCTAAAACTGGTTAGTACATCTCTCAAGCTGCAATGATTCCACAAAAATAAATTGATTGGAAAGAAAAACGATTAACCTTATAATAAAACGTTACAATAATAATCTCTCCATTTCATCTCGTGAGTTATTGATAAAGACGCCTCAAAGTGCTTCACTGGTTATACTGTAAAGTGGAGTCACTGCATTTTGTAGAATCAGTTTGTTTCATTTTGAATTCACAGTTCAAGGAAACTTTTCCCTCTGTGTATCCACTGTCGTTTATTCCTCTAGAGCAAAGTGATCCAACCAGTGGCCCAGGGGTCGATTTCATCCACCTCTCCACCCCCCCCCCCCCCCCCCCCCCCCTCTCCACCACCTCTCCACCCCCTCTCCACCTCCCCCCCTCAATAGGGCACCCATCTCTCAGCATCCGATAGGTTGGACCTTATAGCTGTATATGATCCTTTAGCTGCTCTGGAGGATCATATACAAGTTGTTTATCACGCACCCAGTTAAATAAAAACACCTGAACACTTGAAAGTGCTCTGCTATGTACTCTCTACCTCTGAACAAAGGAAACAATTGCTCTCAACACTATTACACAGGCAGCTCTCAGGCCACATAAACATGAACCTGCTATTAATGATCGTGCAGATAGCAGAGGATCTCAGCAGAGCTGCTGTTAGCCTACACAGAATCACTATATTAGTGCATTTCCAATAACTGCTAATAAAAATGAATCATAAGAGACGTTGACTGCCATCTTTATTGAGAGGCTGACTTCTATATTTTTTTAAATCCTTACAGTTTTAAAACAGAATGTTTCAAGCTGTTGGGAACTCAACAAGAATATTTTTTGAATATTTGATTTCTGACATTTGACTACAGCTTTAAAAAAGGACCAATGTCTATTGAACATTTTGAGATGTGCTGAAGTACACGAACAAGGGTGACCAGGACACAAATAGAACAGCACTGCACAAAAGATGGAACTTGGTTTTCATCGACATCCAAAAAGCAATTGACTACACTGAGCTTCTCGTGATCAGAGAGAGGAATGCCGGGAAGAGTATTTCTTATTGCAAGCAATAATAATAAAAAAAATTACATTTGGTACAGCACTTTACCACATCTAGGCTCGACCATGTCAATTTGTCGGCCTTTCCAACCTTCCCCTCCACAAGCTGCAGATCATCCAGAACTCTGCATCTCATGTTCTCTCCCTCCCAAGGCTCTGTGACCCCATCACCCCCATCCTCGCCAAGCCCCATCGGCTCCCAATCGCCAGAGGGTAGAGTTCAATACCCTCATCCTCTCCTTCAAGGCCCTCAATGGCCTTGTCCCTCCTTACTTTTCCAACCTGCTGACCCCATATTTACCTGTCTGCTCCCTCTGATCAGCAAATTGTGGTCTGCTCCACATCCTGCACCCGGCCCTCTCCACCATTGGCAGCTAGTCCTTTACTCTTTCTCCCCCACCTTACGGAACTCCATCCCACAGTCGCTTTGCCTTGCTCCCTCCCTTGCCTCTTTCAAGATGGGTCTCAAAGCCCTCCTCTCTGATCATGTCATTGGAGCTCCTGTGGCTCAGTGGTTAGAGCACTTGTCTTGCAAGCTGGGGAGACCAAGCTGGGGAGACTTGTGTTCGAATCCAGGCCGGTCAGGGCGAAACCTTGGGCAAGTTTCCTTACTCCACACACTTAATAATAATCCCTCCAAAAAAACCACAATAATAAAATTGGTCATTTCAATCCACGACTGTTTGTGGGACACTGCTGTGCGCAATTGGCTGCCGCGATTCGCCCACAATTATATACAGTCAATTCACTTTATAGTATATTCTGTGAAGTGCTTTGGGATGCTGATAAGATGTGAAAAGCGCTATATCAAATACAAGGATTATTATTTTATTATTATGTCTTCGGCCATCCTCCCAGCTCCTTACTGCCCACCTCGATCCCAACCACCACTTCAGGTTCAAATCCCTGATAGTCCAGCACCTTGGGACGTTCTCCTGACATGAAAAGTACAATTTGTATTGTATTTCACAACAGAGAAATTATTTAAAGTTATTCATAGGATATACTGTAAAGTGTAGTGATAGTTTGTGGATGAACACAGTAGCCAATTCGAGCACAGGAACTTCCCACAAACAGCCATAAAATGAGTGACCAAATTAGGATGGAGACCGTTTAGCAGTGACGGAGACTGTGTCAGAGATTGTTTAGCATCTGCACATTAGATTCCCAATCTCAGAGTTTTGAGGGGATGTTGGTAGGGAAAAGCGAAGAGAGATGGGGAGCACAGAATTCCATTTTCATTTCAATTGTGCCAATTTCACAATTAACTTCAGAGCAACCGTTAAACTTTCACCCATTTAAAAGCACCAGTGAAGCATTGGATGGTTAGAGAGAGTGGGAAAGAGAGAGGGAGAGAAAAGAGAGAGTGAGAAAAGAGAGGGTGTGAGAGAGAGAGAGAAAGAGAGAGGGTGAGAGAGAGAGGGATGGAGGAGGGGAAGGAAACAAGGAATATAACCTGGATTTCAAAAAAGAGTAATTTCCATCCAGACTGAAATAAACCCCAGGAAATTGTGTATTATTAATTAGCATATGGTTGACCCCTCCAGTTATTCATTTTGAATTAGAATTTTTTTAATATATGCTGAAGCCTGATTGGGTCCTTAAGGAGAGAGGCAAAGATCCACATCTTTATCCACATTTCACAATGTTTTGGGAAATATAAAATCAGTTAAACTGAACTGCAAACTAATATTTTCAGAACAATTTATATATTTATTTACTTGGAATATATACCGGTATGTGGATTAACACTCTCATTGTAAAGCGTGCAAAGTGCACACAGAAGTTTCTGTGTATTTTGAAATCGATCAGAGCAGCACTCTCTATGTTTGATTCCGCTGCAATCCTAGTATATTTTCACACATGCTTTGCTTGAAATAAAAAAGTAAAATGGAATTATTTTTATGGGTGACAGGAGGGGAAAGAAGGAAAGCTGGAAAGTCAGTGCTACAGAATGGAACATTTTCTACTTTGAGCATTCAATAGCTGAAGGTCATAGCATAGTTTTCTGTTGTGTCCGAACAAATGTTTATTCCAATTTCAGAAAGGAAACCTTTGCCAAACTAGTGTGATATTTCCATTCTTCACACAATGCATCCTTGTTGCTTACCCAGGTTTGAGTTCCTCCATTAGAATTGGAGAAGCTACAGTATATTCTGCAGCACAGGCAACACTCTCTTTAACATGCAGAGCAGTCATATATATCGCACTTTAACTTCTGCAGTAACTGATTCTGCAACTCGTGGCTCTTTGCAAGCAAGACATTTCTGAGGCAGACGCACATCTTCAGAAACCTGAAACTTTTATTCAAATACACCTTTGGAAATCCGTTAAATGGTTTTGACCATATGCGTGAAGAGAGAGAGAGTGTGTTTGACTAGATCCATTGTAAAAGGAAACTTAGAGAAAAACCCTGACAATGTATAAAACACCAGTCACAGGCTCTCTGCAAACAGGAAGAAATAATGACCAACCTGGTCCCTGTGGATTTCAGTGGAAAGCATAACGCTGGCGTGTTATGAAGTGATTAATTCCCGTTTGTCATATTGAATGATTGTGTCTACTGCCTTGGCATGCCGACCATATTGTGATTAATTTTATATTGTCACAGTGAGTGATTGCACCAGAGTTCTTTGCCCAACTCCAATAATGTGATCATTTTCATATCGTTATATTGAGTAATTGAGTTGGTGTTAATGCAGTTAGTGGCATAAATGTTTTAAACAGATACTGTAATACCACAGAAGCATATGGAAATTCAAAGACTTTGCTGAGGGATCACCTATTCTCACCAGCAGATTGTATGTCCAGGTATATCGTGAAACATAAATCAATTTCATCAAAAAATTATTAAGAATTAATCACAATTTCTGTACTTTTCTTTAATAACATTGACCAACTCTAGTCTTGCAGTGTCGGCACATATGTTCTTGGCAGATAATGAAACGCAATGAAATGGATCACGAGTGGTGTTTGTTATTTGAACGGTTTTATTCATTTTCCCTCAGCTAAATTGGATGTCACCTTTTGCAATGGATCTTTACTCCGAGTCAACCACTTTGATGCCACACTTTGCTGATTACAAGCCACAGTAAAGGATAATTACACTGCAAAGGGCTAGGTAGCAATTCAGGTCATCAGAACATGTTGCTGAAGCCTCAGCTATTTGCGCCCGCAAAGCCAGAAAGATGTTACACAAAAGCAATGTCATAAATATAGACACTTCAGCGAGTGTATGACCACAAACTACAGTACAGTATATAAAAAAGGATCAAAAAACACAACAATGGAAAGCACCAATGTTTGCCTTAAGTAACATTTCTTTCAGTTAATGTTAATTATCCTGACATGTTGTAAAAACCACCCCCACAAGCTGTAATGCAATGCCACTAAAATATGTTTTGCAGGCCGATTGGCTTTTTCTATTCTTGCAGTACTATTATTAGTTAATGATAATAATCCTTTGTTGAGAAAAAACTTCTTCACTCAGAGGCCAGTGAATGTATGGAATTCTCTACCCCAAAGGGCTGTATTCAACATATTCAAGACTGAGATTGATAGATTTCTTGTGGATAAAAGGATTAAGGGATATGGGGATAAGGCGGGGTAGGTGGAGTTAAAATAGATCAGCCATGATCTTGTTGAATGGCGGGGCAGGCTCGAGGGGCCGAATGGCTTACTCCTGCTCCTAATTGTTATGTTCCATTTGAAATGACACCTTTGTTAGGATGTTATCTAAAGACGCTTCACAGGATTCACTGTAAAATGGTGTGAAACTACAAAGTGTGGTAAGTGAAACATCTACAAAACTTTTTCCATCCTATGTATGCTTCACCCAGAACACCACAAAATGTCTTTCAAAGAATAGCACAAAAACGGACAAAATAAAGTCACTGTTTTCAAACCCTTTGATTGAATTATTGCTTTGAAAGCAGAAGTTTACCATTTAACTCATTGCTAAATATACCTTATTCTATATCTAATAACCAATTTACTTCTAAATATGCCAAGCAGAAAAACACCGCAATAAAACTAATTTGAAAGCCAGTTTAAACTAAGAAACAATGACAATGGTTTCCTATATATCTGGTATTTTTACCCATGAATTAATGCTTTATGCTAAACACCCATCTCCCAAAGGCAAGAACAACGGTGATGTTAACACCACTGAAATTCCGAGGTAAGTACATTTAAAATAAGCACCAACTTGTCCTGAACGAATTGAGGGAAGAGGATGAAGCTGTATCAGTAGGTCTGTGCACATCTTTTGAATCATTAGTACCAACCCTGTGGTCTCTTATCAAGTTAGTTATTCCTCTCTGGAATTCATATTTAATGAAGGGCAAATAACAATAAGTGCTTTTCATGTCTTCCAGACCTCTTAAAGTGCTTCACAGAATATACTGTAAAGTGAATTGATTGCATATTTGTGGGCGAAACGTGGCACACATCAGTGTTCGAAAAACAGTCATGGATTAAAATAACCAATTTTATTATTGTGTTTTTTTTTTGAGGGATTATTATTAGGCATGTGGAATAAGGAAACTTGCCCAAGGTTTTGCTCTGACCTGTCCGGATTCGAAGGTTTCATGCTTGTAAGGCAAGTGCTCTAACCACTGAGCTACAGGACTGTATAATGTAATACGCACTGATACAGGAGAGAGACAAGAAGATCAGAGAACAGTATATCTGTTTTAATTGCTCTTGCAAGCAATACAATATTATATTTATTGCAATATATTTATATAGCACCTTTCACTTTGGGAGACACCTAAAAGCATTTTATACAACTCACAGGGCAAGTAAATGAGCAAAAGTTACTTCCTGCTTTAATAGATTCCTACTTCTCCCCTACTGTATAACCAATGTGACATTTGAATTTTCCCCCTAAAAGTTAGTTGAATAGTTTCTCAAAGAAGGATTGTCTAATTGTGCTAACAGTCAGTGCCAAACCACAGGTTTATTGTAGATTCAAAAGAGATTGGGTAAAGACTGGCCTAACTCTGTTCATCTGGAAAATAAATTAGTTGGTGAGAGACATTCTTTAGGTTTCGCACAGAATGGCAGCTTCCATCCACATAGACTATAGTCTGCTTTCTGTTATTAATAAACAGGATTAGTTACATTGCTATGCTTTTACCTTATGACCCATTGTTTTCCAGACATTAATATCAACAAACATATGTACATAAAATAATATGGTTGTGGGTGTAACCTAAACAGAGAGGAAAAGTGAAATAAAGCCTGAGGATTATTTCTAAATCATGACTCCTGACTAGCCTTTGGGAACATAGTCTAGGCTGACACTCAAATGCAATGCTGGGAGGTGGGGTCTTTCCAATGAGATGTTGAAACCAAGTTCTCACCTGCGTGTTCAGGGGGACATTAAAGATCCCACGGCATAAATTGAAAAGTGAAGCGAGTTTCTGCCAGTGCCTCGGCCAAAATTTGGTCACTCATTTTGCGGTTGTTATTATTGTACTAATAATAATAATAATTCTTGTATTTGATATAGCTCTTTTCACGTCTTCTAGACTTATCAAAGCACTTCACAGAATATACTGTAAAGTGAATTGACTGTCTATTTGTTGCCGAAATGTAGCAGTCAATTGCGCACAGCAGTGTCCCACAAACAGTCGTGAATTGAAATGACCAATTTTATTATTGTGTTTTTTTTTGGAGGAATTAATATTCAGCATGTGGAGTAAGGAAACTTGCCCAGGGTTTCGTCCTGATCTGCCTGGATTTGAACACATGTCTCATGTTTGGAAGGCAAGTGCTCTAATCACTGACCATTGCTGTGCACAAATTGGTTGCCACATTCACCAACAAATACACAGTCATTATACATTACAGAAAAAATGCTTTGAAACGTTTTTGAGAAGTCTCATTGATGTGATATGGAGGCGCTATATTAAATGCACGGATTATTATTATTATTATTAATGTGGAGTTCAGAGGCATTCAATTTACACAGCTTTATCAAATGCACAGATTTTTAAGTATTATTTTAAATGATTAGTAGAACATTAAAAATGGGAAGAGGTATACTGTTGTGGCTCGGATTATGAGCTGGGACACAAGGTCAACCGTTATACATAGTGAGTTTCAACAGAAGCTTTGAAGACAAGCCTACTCTTCACTTAACAATTACTGTATACAGTTACATCCTAAGTCACTCAGACATTTTTTCATTACTGTATTTTGCAGTGAAGGAACTATGAAATATTAAAGGAAAGGATGATAGCTCCCCATTGAATTTCAAAAGGAATTTTAACAGTTCCGAAAGAAAATATTGTTGCCAACTGAAACTTATTTGGACATTGTATCTGATCTTAATCAGTTTTATTCAGATGATAATCAGGTTTTAATTTTAAAATGTTTCATGAGCATAATAATTCTACAAATATATTAGTGGATCATCACTGTCTCATTAAATTGATGAGATAGCGTTTGGAGCCCACATCATTACAGCTCCTCAGAAATCTTTAATGATCGTTTGCCTAACTATGTGGAAGAAAAGATATCAGTGATAAGACAACCATATAATTATCTTTCTTTTGCTGCTGAACAGTATGCTCCTGCTAAAGCCAACATATAGGTCGTAACCTTCTTCTTAGGCAAGTTGGATTAATCAAAGTGACATACAAGTGAGGTCTATACATAAACTATATAAGTTACAGATGTAACATAGGGATCACATCTTCCAAAGCAGTTGTTGCATGAAGCATCTAAACTAGTTTGCCAATTCTTCATGCTTCACCCCCACCCCACCCGCCACCCTCACCTCTCCGCCTCATGCAAATCTCTCCAACTCGAGCAAAATGTAATTGCATGTATCCTTACCCGCACTAAGTTTTGATTGCCACATTACCAAGCTTCTGATTTCAACTATTTCTTTGTAGACTGATGTTGGAGCGTCTATTTTGAATCAGATTGTGTACTAATGTAATGTCTACTACAGTTCCAAACTGCCACAATTCTTTGGAATTCAGATCCATATCCTGTCACCATTGAGTGGATATTTACTTCAGAGGCAATTTTGCAAACTACCATAGCAGCAAATTAACTTGATTTATAATACTGTGTACACTGAATACAGTATACAAAGACCTTGACAGATAAAATACTTAGCACACACAGAGCCAGTATTTTATAACTGTTGGACCATTTGCAGCACGATTTACAGTTTATCAGAGAGTGTTACAGTTCCTTGGGTTAATTTGGTGCAATGCAAGTTGGATACAGGTTTAACCTTTAAGAACAATCAATTCCTTGATGTCCAGTGCATATGTCTAAAAGTGAAGGTTATAGATTTTTCATTGACCATTTAACAAGGGATTTACTGTGTATTGCTGAAACGAGATTCACCTTATGAAAGAGGATCAAATGACTTTTAAATTGAGAACCACATTTCTTCACCTCTCTTCCAGAATTGAAGAGATACACTTTGTCCCAGTCTTGACCTCGGTAAATCCTCATTGCCCCAACACTCAGCATGAGAAATGGAATTGACACTGTTTCTTTTTCATTTTTTGGCAAAGATGAATAGTTTCAATTGACATCCATGCCTTACAATATTAATATATCTAATCAACAGCAAAGTACACCTCAGAACTCAACCATGATCCAATCCACTACCCCACTCAGTACCAGGGTTTGAAGTACCAAAAGATGTCAGCCCTTTATGCAACACTCATTCAACATGTTATTATGGACAGAAAAAAGATGCTTTGGTGCCACTGCCAAAATGAGATTTGGGCCCCAAAGTAGCTGCACGTTTAATCTTGCAGTTTAAGCTTTTACCTCGTTGACTAACTATGGTTCTCTTTGCCCACCCTAGGGTGCAGCATTGATGTAATACTCCCTGCCTAGAAAAATATGATGTTTAACCAGAACACCATATGTTGCAGTTGCTTTTATTCCAAAAAAGCAAATTAAATGTGTTAAACGATTCCAGGGTGGTCTGGTCAGGTTTGATCATCTGCCAAGGCTTGTAGGTTTACTGTTGGGGCCTCGGAGATTGTAAAATAACTGGTTACATTTCAGCTGTTATTCATTTTAATTTTAATCAAATACTCCTGCTGTAAGAGTTTGCTCTACAAAATAGTCGATAAAATCAGTTGCAAAAAAGCACAATGCTTCCTGTTAGGTTACTTAAACCTTGAAATATCTGGTTTGCAAATTAATTCTATCTGTATTAAGTCGAAAGAAGCACTATATAGTGTGAAATACGGTAATTTCCCCATTCGATCCTTTCTTCCATAAATCCTAACCTCCAAATAACACTCTTTGGCAGAGTGTCTCTTAGGAGCCAATCATAATCCATTCGCTGCAGGGAAGTAAGATTGCTTTGAGGCACAAGACATGCATCTTAGGTAGAATCTTAAAAGAAAGTATCTTACAAAAATAAAGTTTTTATGCTCAGGCGGTTGTCAGACCCATGCAGAAACACATCACCGTGCTTTAGTCTATCCAAACCAGATAGAGTTCCATGTGCCACCCTACACTTGGAAATGTTTTGGTGTCTGGAATGGAATGCATAGTTTTTGTGTGAAGAGTGTTAGGCATGGGTTAGCAAGAGTCAACACTTGGAGATGCCAAAGTGTGTGTTGTGGTCCTTCTGGAGTTTAATCTGGTGAAAATGCACAGCTTGTCTTTGAGGCCACTGACTGGCAGGCTTCTATCTGTTAGAAGTTTGGGTTGCAGGGTTAACAGGAGCTGAGTGGGAAGAATCCCTTCTACCAGTGATTGATCTATCATCAGCAGTCGTGTGGACCTACCCAGCTCATGAACTGGACTTCCAAGGCTTCCACACAGGGTTGACCTGATTCTGACAATTTGCAAGCACGTCACTTTGGAGCCAGCTCAGTTCCAAGGTGATCCCACTTCCCTCAACCCTCCAGAAGAATATTGAAAAAAACATACATTCAATGAAAGGAACAGGGACAAAACTGAATTACAGAATTCCCACTCAGCCAAAACCATTGGCAGGGTGCAAGCTAGAGGTGAATACGGGATTAGATTTGTGGTGTAATAAACACTTGCTACACTGGATCATGTTTAACACTTCAGAAATGGCTGGCAATAGTGATCAACTTTCACAGGTGCCGGAAAGTTTCCAAACATAAAACACAGTGTTCAAATAATTTATTTCAAGGTGAATACCTGTAAATGGTTCTTTGCAGTTATAAGATGGACAACAAAACATCAGTGATCATCTATCAATGATGGGAAAGTAGAACGTGCTCACATGGAGCCTCCAATGTCCACCTCTGTTCCAATAAAAATCCATCCATCATCCAGACTTCAAACAATTATACTTGTGGGATGAGATCAGATGTGCTGAAGGGCTTTATTTAATCTAATCCTATCTTGTGATCTTTTTACAAAATATGATGCACTGTAACAGTTGGTCAGTCAATGTAGAGTCAATTTTGTATTCACTAGGAGTGTTCAGCCCTTGTACTGTCAAGCTCAGCACTATCACATTGTACACTTATTTGTCAGTTTTTGTATAACAATTCAGTAATTATATACAGTACTCTTCTACACTACAGAGTCAGTATTGATTGTCAGTTCTCTGACACAGTGAAACAGTACAATCTCACTATTCTCATTACTGTTGTGTGCAATCTCAATTGCCCACCTCTGTACAACTGACTTGTTGTATTACCAGGCTCGTAATAAAACCTCATTGCTTAAAGATTTGGTGGTCTGGTGCCAAACCAAAAGTGCTGCACTCTGTAATGTCAGTTGAAGAATGTCACAGCAAAAGGTACAGTACATCTGGTTCTGTTGAAGACTTACAACATGCAGCATATGGTCACAATTAAAATCGTGGTATTTTATTTTAAATCCAGATAGACTAGGTTGAACATTTTGGAAACATAACTTTGAAAGCAAAGGGGCACTGGTTTGGGTGATATTCTGTGATGTAATGGCAGATCCTTCACTTTGTCAACATTTCCATTATGCCAACCTGTTACCTCAGATTTTCCCACTGGCTACATACTTTCAGTGAATCACAGATACAGGTTGTCATATTTGAACAGGTGGCCAACAAACACAGTCCAGCATGGTCTGGTTTGACTGCACATAAACACTTTTGCACAAATAATTATTTTAATTGATGAAGCACTTCATCAAATATCTCATAATAAATTACATAACGACCACCCACCACATTCTTACCATGATCTCTGTAAAGAAGTTCCTTTTAAACTCTCTTTTATATCTGTTAGTGGTTAACTTATTCATGCCTAACTCTTTGAATGTTCTCACCTATATAGCCCTCAATTTCCTTCTCTCTCTTGTATACATCAAGTTTCCTCTTAAATATGTTGAAGTTATAACTTCATCCATTTCCGTTTTAAATTCGGTCCTGTACAGATCTCAAACTATAACTCTTAAAAGAGAGGAAGCAGGCACATCATTCCTGTCAATCAGATTAAATGTCATAATGGATAAAATATAGCTTTGAATGATCAAATGGCCCGTGGTTCCTGTTCTGTTGAGGGGTTATAAGAATATCTGTGAATGACACTGGACAAAGCTAAATAAAGTTGGGGGTTCTTCCAGTTGTAGTAACTTTTAAAAAAAAAAACTGAATTGCCTTGAGTTGAAACAAAAATGCCACTAAGATTTATCTTTTCCAGATTGTGGATATTTGATGTCTTGCTGCCCTGGACGGAGAAAGTTGAAGGGCGCCTGGTACAGTCCAAGTTTTAAAACGTTTGTTTAAACGAATGCATAAAATAAGGGCCGCATCACTCTGTCTCATTCCACAGTCTGTGAAATTGAATTATCTACCAACAGTTCGTCATTTCTGGCTGTTCTGTTTCCTGCTGTCATGGGGTACTCCCTGCTGGTGTAGCTTTCTGCCAATATTCATTTCTTCAATTTTCTCAGTTTTAAATTGCTACAATCTTTGACTTCTTTGTCGTTATAGCCGTGAGATCAAGACAAACCTCTGGCTCTTTACAAATTTTCTGGACCCTATTTCCAAGCATTGATTTGCTGTGCTGTAACACTTGCTCAGCTGCACAAAGGGGATTTGTTGTGCATCTAAGGCGAAAGTGTGAAGATTTTTAAATAAATGTAGTGCGACATGCAAGAGAAAAATAGATCAAGAAATACTCTAGCCATCGTGAAGGCTGCTATATAAATGCAAATTCTTGTTATACAGTAATTTGTTTTGGTCAACTGGGTGTCTGACACAACCCATCATTATGTTTAGTAGCTAAACCAGACAGTTCCACATATGCATACCACCAACACATTGGAAATGTCTGTGTGAATAGACTGCACACTCTCTCCCTGAACGGATGCACTCTGCTTATCATTTCAGAAGAGTATTAAGTACTGTACAGGTTGATGAGAGAGAAGACTCGGGGACACAAGTGTTCATTGAGATACTCTTGGAGTTTAATGAGCTAAACCACACAGCTTGCCATTGAAAGCATCATCAGGCAAATGTCTCACTGCTTGTTCAATTTGGAACATCCTACCTGTTAAGGGTTTAGCTTGCAAGGTTCATAGGCGCTGAGTGGGAAGAATCACTGCCTTCAATAAATTAGACTGTCTGGTCTTGGAATACTGCAGACACGCCTGGCTCAGCAAGTGGACTGACGAGAGCACTGCGTAGGGTTGACTTGATTCTCCCATTCCATTGCTAAACAATTCCCCACGGCATTACCTCAGCCTCAACGAAACCTGACTCACTTCCCGATCTCCAGCAGGACAGTCACAATAATATTTGTAATAATGGATTGGATCCAAATACTAAACATTATTGGCATGTTTATAGTACAGTGTACATGATAGTACAGTACTGCCAGTAGAACCAGCTCTCAGGTGCCCAAAGGCCATTTACTCTGTAGGACAGAATCTAAGAATAATACTTGCATTTATAAAATGCCCTTCACCCAGCTGCCTGCAACATAAACTGCATGAATTGTTTCCAAGATGTGATTTTAAATGTTCTGGAACTTACCCAAACTCTGGTGAAGGTTTAATCCTTGCATTTGATATAGCACTTTTCACATCTTATCGACGTCCCAAAGCGCTTCACAGAATATACTAAAAAGTGAATTGACTGCATATATTTGTGGGCGAATCGCGGCAGCCAATTGCGCACAGCAGTGTCCCCCAAACAGTCGTGGATTGAAATGACCAATTTTATTATTGTGATTTTTTTGGAGGGATTATTGTTAGGCATGTGGAGTAAGGAAACTTGCCCAAGGTTTCGCCCTGACATGCCTGGATTCGAACACAGGTCTCCCCAGCTTGGTCTCCCCAGCTTGCAAGACAAGTGCTCTAACCACTGAGCCACAGGAGCTCCACAAGCACAGCCCAGGAATGTGTTGGGCACATTATTCGCTTGTAGGAGATCATAGCATCATATAGCACAGAAGGAGGTCATTCGGTCCATCTTGCCTGTGCTGGCTCTTTGAAAAGAGCTATGCAAATCAATCCTACTCCCCTGCTCTCTCCCCGTAGCCCTGAAAACTTGTCCACCCTCAAACAATTACCTACTTCTCTCATAAAAGTTGTTAACAAATTAGCTTCCACCGTCCTTTCAAGCAATGCATTCCAGATCCAAATAACTTGCTGGGTGAAAACATTTCTCCTCACCTCTCCTGTATCTTTTAACAACTACTTTAAATCCATGTCCTCGAGTTACCAACCCACATTCCAGTGGAAATAATTCATACCTCATCGACCGATTACTTGAAAAATATAGTGATCAGTGTTGGTGCCTCCCATTGAAATGAAGACTCAGCTGAGATTGTGGTGGATTAGACCACCTGGGCAAATCACTAGCTTTGTTTGTGTAAAGATTAACAAGTAGGATACCAGGTATCTCTGCAAGAGTCAGACCAGAGAAAGCAATTACGTTTCTGACAGTGCTGTCATCTAAACCCATTAGATCGGATCCACTTGCTAAAATCTATCTTTTGATTAAATAACCAGCTCAGGAAAAAGTCGAGAGAAAAATGAATGGAACATGAGTTACACAAATCATAAAGGGAAGGAACTGGTGAGGTGGCTAACAATTGTATGTGGAAGAAGAGAAAGAACTGCTTGAAAGGCACATTTGTAATGGACTTTGGGCGTAATATGAGTTTTATTTCATATAAGGATTAACTCTAGTATTTAGTTTCAACATCTTTTCATTTTGTTCTGATGAAATTTGTTCACACAAATTCACTGTGAAGTCACGTTTATTTCACATCATAAACTGCAATTCAGTTTATTTACTGAGATGAAGGCAGAAAGAGAAGAAATTGAACCAAATAGAAATTGAATTTATTTTTAAAAGAAAAACATTGAATTCTTTGAACTCTCCATTAGTTTCAATTTCTAAAAGAAAATTCAATACCAGAATAGCAAAGGGTTCCTAAAGACTAATAGATTCCATGAAAACGATATTCCCAATTTCAATGAAGCTTATTCTGAATGTGGTTTAATTTAGGAGAGCTAATACTGAGTTAAGATAGGCTTTCTACACATTAAATGGTGTTTAAATGTTCCTGTTCGGAATCACATTGACATCACATTCCAAATCGACATAATTAAGTATGCCTGAATTCATTTTGATTTACCAATCCCAAAATAAATCTTTTAAACATTTTAAAAAAATCCATACAGGGGTTTATGCTCTAAAATAACTTGTATTGTTATATTCTTTGCAAGTAAAGCAGAGGAGGACAATTCAGATTTTTGAGAAACTTGCTACATTTTGTACTGGGTTAATGAAGCCAAACTCAAGTGGCAGTACTGTACTGTACATGGATTCTGAGGGAACATAGTTTGTACTCAACTATAAATGTGGGCTGTTCTGAGCTTCATTATTCCCTGCTTAGAGTTGAGTGTATGTCTTCCATTGTTGCCTGAAATTGTCTTCCTGATGCTAAAGATATCAAATCTGACTGTACCACAAGTTTTTTTTGTGTGAGCAGACTATAAGTCAGAAGAGAGATACTTTAACTTATCTTACAGGGTTATAACATTCCTGTATAAATTAGAATAATTGAATACATCTGGTTCTTGTTTTTGTTTCCACTGCTGGATGTTCCTGATTTTTAAATTTTTCACTAACCCCTAACTGCAAACAATCATTAAAATATTTGTCCATACCATTTTAGAAACATTTGTACTTCCCTGTGCATTGCATTGGAAGTGCAAGATAGATAAAACCCTTGTAAGTTCTTATGTCTTATCACAGAGTGCTTCACTGTACTGCAGGTTACATCTGTAGCTACATCAGGTTATCATTCACACCAGTAATACATGGAGGAAACTAAGCTTTTGGACTGAATTCTTGTGTTTGCAAGATTTCCAATATAAAGAAGGGGAAATTCACTTAGAGAAGAGAGAATTATTTTCCAAATACATTATTAGTTTTATATCATTTGCTGATATTTCCATTTTAACAGGCACCAGGAAGAAAAAACCTGGCAGGGCTGTTCTTTTATTTAAAAAAACACAAGTCTTTGGACTGACAGAATAGAATGTGTTTGATCTCATGTCAGTTAGCTGGTGATGTGGGTTTTCATGAAGGATTTAACTAAGCTTCCAAGATATAGATTTTGGTTTTAAAGTACAGTAAGGCAGTGAGTGCAGAGCTGCAGGATGTTGAATTCACTTGGCTTTCAACAGGCGTAGTGCTTTCAAAGCAGCTTTCACACATCATTTGCTTTGTTTGCTGCATCTCTTTTTAAAACAAATATGAAAGGTCCATTTGTCCTGGGATAAGATGAAATATTTAATCCCATCGTTCATCAATTCAAATAACTTCATTTTATAAATCAAATTACACACAGAACATTGAATGCCCTTCCCCATAACTGTTGTCGTAATGACACTTAATTTCTAACAAATACGTGCCCACTGGACTGAAGAGGAACACATACACAGCAAAAATAGAAAACGCAACTAAGATTGGCACAGGTTATTCATGTTGCCTTCACATCAGGTATAACATTGCTATGACAATTTCACACACTCAGGGCTCCCCAAGTCTTGGCTCTTGCCAACCGGCACCTGGTAATGTACATTCCAGAATTGGATGCTTCCCTCCGGGTAGCCAGTGCGCATTCTATTCCAACATCTATATCTGGAATTTCCATGTGTGGGTGGGATGCATGGAATTCTCAGGTTGGTTTGGATATTCTTAAGTATGGTGATGAGTTTCCGCATATGTCAGACACCTGGCTGACAAAAGAAAATATATATACATATATTTCAGTGCAGATTACAGAGTTTAATCTTCAGTGGGTTGATGGAAAATAATATTCTCACGTTCATCATTACATTGACATGAATCTAAAATTAATTAAAGAGCAGAATATTGATTCAGGAGAAAGGATCAAGCAAGGTTAATTGAACATCTCAAAAGGCAAAGTACACAAAATCTAGGTAACAGCGGCAGCTAACTTTTTGCTTGGTTAACAATTTATGACAATTTGTTCCTGACAGGTCAGAATTAGTTAAACACAAAAGAATGTCAAAACATTCTCAAAATTGTATGCACTTGTTGATTTCAAAGTTTCAGTTTAATATTCTTTGTGGATGGAAACTTTTTAAGTGGACCAAACACTCAATTAAATTTTTTTTTAAGGATTAACATTTCTTTCCAAATGAAAGATTGCAATAAATCTGCATCCATTAATTGGCGGTTTTTTTGCCAATGAAACTTTCACATTTCACACATGGATATCAAGTTCTCACTCTGCTATGAACAGTTAACTTGACATATATAGCAAATGCCAAAATCCCAATGGAGGAAGAGATGTAAACTCTTTTATCCTCCACCTTGCAACAGGGTACTTTTTCTTAGAAGCCAATCAGTGGGGACTTTGATATCAAACTATATGTAAACTCAGAAATGGAGGGTGTCAAAAATTCCTGTCCATTGCCCATAGGATATACACTGAGCATTTGCACTTCAATGCAAAGCGGCTTAGTCTCAATGTTCATAAGAACACTTCAATCACAAAAAGGTAACATTAGTGAATTAAAAAAAAATCTACTTCTTGGAGAGATGAGCAGATGATTTTATATCTTATGTTCATGAAGACGCATCAAATCATAAATTGCAACACAATTTCCTTTTGTAATGTGGTCCACACTTGTCCCAACACAGATCATTCTCATTCGTTTGGTATCAAGCCCACACTGATTTACACCTCTCCTTGGACCCAACTTGATCCATCTGTTGTCCTGAATAAGTTACACTGCTCCTCCTATCATGACTGCTAATAAATTTGTTCAGGGGCTTTGGATTCAAAGAAATACTCTGAACTTAGTATAGTTTGATATCAAAGTCTCCACTGATTGGCTTCTAAGAAAAAGTACCCTGTTGCAAGGTGGAGGATAAAAGATGTGCAACTGGAGTCGCTAGCAAAGTCCTTTCAAATATCTACCAAATAAACTTCAGTTGTTTCCCCTATTACACTACATGTTGTTAATTCCTCAGCATAAAATGGATGTTTAAAGTTTTATAAAAGAATCTAATTAGATCTTGCTAACTCAGCTCATCTGTTTCCCCATTGAAATGCCACAAAAGCCAACTGTAGCCTTTGTCTATTTCAGTCACAATCATTGGGGGGAAAATAAATAGATATTCTTGTTTGCAATGGCAAAAGAGCACTAGAAGGCAAGCACAGCAATTATAGGCTTCTTCTGCACCTTTATATTTACTGGAACACGGCTGACATCCTGATAAATACTAGCTTGAGAGCTCTCGAAACTTCTTTCCACTATATTGCCATGTTTCAAATTTGTCGGCACTATGTTACTAGTCTAAAATGTTTCCAAACTATCTTCAAAAAAACTATTCATTATACAGCATAACAGCAATGTTTCACAAGTTGATGTGGAAGAAGGTAGTTACTGAATTCACCCATGGATGGAAGAACATCATTTTATAGTTTAAACTGACTATAATCAAGTTCAAGGAAGTAGCGCAGCACTTCATGATCTTTACACTTTTTGGAAGGGGACAGTAACATTGAAGGCAATTTCTAAAACAGATATGAACTTTTACACAGGTACTAAACTCACATAAATAAGGGGGCGCAGGTGCTCTAACCACTGAGCTATAAGCGCTCCATAACTATCCACTGAATTTTCAGTCTTAGAGACTGGAATTCTTCTAATCTCTATTGGGTCATGCCAGAACTATAAATGTTATCCAGTTAAATTGAGTAACTGTTACAGTCAAGCAAATATTGAAATATAGTAAGCAATAAAATGTAATGTTGGTGCAATTCAATATAGTGCTGCGCACTGGTTTGTTTTTCCTCTGTTGAGCACTGATCTACATTTTGTAACATATTTGTCTCCAGCATGATAAGCCTACATCGGTTTCACTTTGGCTGGACTTCGGCCACAGCAAATTGAAGCAGCGTTTCCTGACTGAGAGAGCGTGCCAAATGTCCTGGGAGCAATAGAGAGCGTGAACAGTGCACTCCGCCCCCTGCTGCAACTGAAACCAGGTTTGGAAATCTGGAAAAGAGTCACTCAATAGGATTGTGCAGGTGGTATGCAAAGCGACTTGTCAAATTGCAAACATCATTGCCATTTCCTTGGGTCATGTCATGAGTCCTACTTTTTAGAAAATTGTCCTGGATTTTTTTGAGAGAGAATATTACAATCATTGTAACATATCCTGGAGTCCTGCTGTTTAATGGTTAGACTGCTCGTCTGGCAAGCGGGAGGATCTGGGTTCGATTCCCGGGAGGGGGACACGTTTGGCAAGTTTCCTTACTCCACACACCTCTGCTTACCTAGGACTAAGTAGGAAACCAGTTGTTAGTCAATTGGCAGAACATTTTTCTGGGGGAAATAATCCTTTCAAAATAAATTTAAAATTAAACCAAAAAAATGGTCACTATATCCATGACCGTTTGTGGGACACTGCTGTGTGCAATTGGTTGCTGTGCTTCACTCACAAAATAGTCAATTCACTTCTCAATATATTCTGGGAAACCCTTTGAGACAAAGGATTAATACTATAGTGCTGTATTATTATTAATATTATTATTACCGACAGCTGGTTGGTGGGTAACATGTTGATGGTTGAACAGTTTTGATCTTTGGAGATATAAGGAGATAGCAGTTGAGCTTAGGACATAGCTTTTAAATTCTGGTTGCTAAATCAATATTCTGTACTACTGCACATTGAATGCATTATTATGGATCATTCAATTGGAATCTTGACTATGAAAAATGTTAACATTAGAAATATAACTCAAAGTCCTGATCAATAAATGGGGGGGAAGTGCATTACAGTCTCAAGGGTTCAAATATTTTTCTGCTCTGTTGGTTACATTATAAAATTGCTATTATATCTAAAGAAGTGTTCTCTTTTGAATAGAGTAATAACTATGAAGATGTAAAGTAAGATTTCACTGTGCTACCTTTTGTCTGCCAAACTAATATTCAATTAAGAAATCCAGGTCAAAGTTAATCCATTTTCCCCCAAAGGCAATTACGACACCATTATTGAAATCAGAAAAAAAAAGGAATAATTTTGTCAGCTGACAGTTTATTATAGGTCTCTTTGCAGCAGCCAAATAAGAAGAAGAGAGCTGGTTTTGGTTTATTTTCATTTCCAAAATGAACAGTGGTCGAAAAAAACCCATCAGAGCAGCTCAAGAAAAGCTGGGCTGAGGTAAAACAAGAATACTACTGCAGAAACATTAAATGCAGTATCATTATTTGTGATATTGTCATCACAAAAGGAATCCATTGTTAAAATCTGGAAGTTGCTCTTGATATAGGCTCAAGAGTTTGATCATCACCTGTACTTTGATGCAAGCATGAAAGAAAAGGGAACAGATGCTTCTGTGATCGTGTTCATGGAGGGAATGAACACGATCACAGAAGCAGAGGGCTGGACGATCTGTTTGATGCTGTAGATTCTATACAATTCATCCCAATGGCACTTGTAATAGACCAAAGGAACAAATGGTTCCCTTTCAGCTGTGGTTGCAATAGAAAAAAGGTCACCGGAACTAAGATCCCTAGTAAATTAGCATTTATTTCCATTAATTTGAGGAATTATTTTAATGTCAATTCTGTTAAAATAAAAACATTGTAAGACTTTTTCCCCCAAACATGATGTGGTTTATGCAGCTCTTCAGTTTTGCCTGTGGTCCAGTTCTTCTGAGATTAAACTGATCACCAGTCACGGATGAAAAGATAGGAGAAGCTGCCTGAAGAGTTTCATTGCAGGGAAGAAGATCACAGGATCGAAAGTGAATGGAGGATAGAAATGTAATCTAACTCTGGAGGATATTTCCTGGGGAAAGCAGTAATAAAGTCAATTTAGGTGAACGCAAATACATTTGTATTTCTAACACAGAAAAATTTGTATACTTGAATGTGGCTTGTCATTATAATTTACTGATGCTTTGACATTTGGTGAACGGCCTACATTTCTTGACTACCAAAATAATCATTCATCATTACTTACACAGAGCCTGTAATCAAGACTGATACTACAGTAATTGTCTTAACTATGATCAATTTCCAGTGTCTGTCCCAGAGACAGATGTACAATTTGCAATATTAATTCCCCCTGTCCTCTGGATTAAGGAAACTTAATCCACTTCACAGTGAAGAGGCCATATGGTGAAACTGCCCAGAATTCAGTATCCCTTTATATATATAATATATAATATATATATTATATATATATATACACATATATATGTACATATATTATATATCTATATAAGCCCCAATTTAGGATGCTTCTATTTAGGACATTTCAATTGAACAAACTATTTTTTTTAACACCTTTTTATTGATATAGGACACTTAGTGTTGTTTTAACAAACAAAATTATCTTTTTGCGCATGCGCAGTACATATTGTATATCGCAGTCGTATTTGGCGCGTCTTTTTTTGTCCATAGTGTATTCATGGGTAAATCGCGCTCACACCTGATATAGTGTATCCAAGTGTTTGAACAGGCGAATAGCATGTCGCTTCGTGATTGTTTAAACGCCGGCTGATTTTGAAGCGCCTCCGCGCCACGTCAGTATTACAGTAATTTCCGAACATTCCCAAGTAACTTTGAGCGATTTACAGCCTCTACCGTGATTATAGCATGTCAGGAAAAGAGAGCAGTAAGTGAAATGAGCAGTGGTAATACCGCTAGCAGCATGAGACCCCATAAAGTAATCACTTTAAATACTAAATTGGAGGTGATAAAGCGCATCGAGTCTGGCAAAAAAGGTACGGATGTCGGGAGGGCTTCAGGGTTAGCTAGATCGACGGGGGCTACTATAAAACAGAATAAGGACGATATATTGGCAAGTTCAAGGTGTGTTACAGCTACAGGTGCAAGCAGATTAGCAAAACATAGGACTGTATTAAAGTTTGCGAGTATTAAAGTACAATACTGTACAGTTACCCCTTCTTGACTGTGTGTAATTTTGTGTGTTTTGTGAGATATTTAGCGGGTTTAAGGTCTGAAAATTTTGTGAAAAGAACGCATCTCGGGTTATATATTGGGACTGCATGGGAAACCGCATTTCAATCTGAGTACCATTTTTCAGGAATGCAAGCCCGTCCTAATTAGAGGTTTTTATATATATATGTGTGTGTGCATAATGAACAACGAACAAGACCAAAAGAAATACAATAATTTAAACTGGTGTATTACCAGTGACTGGGACCTCATGTACACAGGTCAGGGCAAAACCTTGGGCAACTTTCCTTACTCTGCATGACTAATAATAATCCATAAAAAAAGACAACAATAAACATTTGTCATTTCAATCCACGACTGTTTATGGGATGCTGCTGTGTACAATTGGCTGTCGTGTTTCACCCACAAAGTGAATACAGTCAATTCACTTTACTGTATATTCTGTGAAGCGCTTTGAGACGTGTAGAAGATGTGAAAAGTGCTATATCAAATGCAAAGATTATTATTACTATTACAGAGGCAAGTGTCAAATAATAATCCTTGCACTACATATTAGCCAGTTTCACATCTGGTGGATGCCTCAAAGCATCTACAGGATTATACTGTAAAGTGCAGTGACAATGCTTTTTGTTATCGAAGCTACAACAGTCAATTTGCACACAGCAAGATATCACAAACAGCCTGCACGACAATTTTATTTAGGGAATTGTTGGCTCGTACATTAGGAACAACTCCCGTCTGCTTTTCATTAGTGTCATGGAATTTTTAACATTCTCCTGAAAAGGCAGAATGTTACATTTTGCACTGGAGAATTGACAGCAAAGACCCAACCCACAAAATTCTTATTCAGCAGATAGCTTAAGACCTCATTGTTGCTATCCAGCAGAAGCCACAAAGGTCACCCACACATTTATAATGCTCAATCCATCACTGCACCTTGTATAGACTTAGGAGTGAAATTTGCAAAGGTTTAACACGTCCCTCCTCACAAATACCACAATAGACTCTTATGAAATGCTGCAAATTTCACATCTATATTGGTAATCAAAACGCCCTATGCATTAAGGGTTTACACACCAAGGCATGTCTCCTCAGTCAGTTTAGCCCTAGGGTGCCGATCTAATGCTGGGGCAGAACACTGCATAAACAGCTCTTATTGCAACTGAACAAGCAGGAGTCTCAGTACCAATACAGAGTCAAACATGGGAAACATTCAGTTTTGCAGCTGGTTTTGAGAGTGTTGGCCACAGAGCTCGAGAATGTTTTTGACTGAACAATCAGAAGATTGAGAACAACTGACTGTATCATTTAATAATGTAGCTGGTTGTGGAAGCGTTGCAGACTGTGTAATCCAGGATCCTGGATAGGTTTCAATATCTGCTCTATGAAATTCTAACATTTATCTAACTGTCATTTTGATGATAATAGATTATTGATTCAACACAGCAGGGCTTCCTGACCGGCATGGTATCTGAACCACCTTTGAGTCCAAAGATCACTCGAGCAATATCAAGTCAATAACTTAAAATCACTACTTACCCTATAAAATGAACAGTCTCTCAAGATTAAAAACATCAGTTGGTGTAAAATGAAAAGATTTTCGTCTCTAAGTTCAGATGAAATTGAAGTTTTGAGGCAGCAAGTTAAATCAGAAAATCCATATTTGAAATTATTGCTTGGGCAGAACTTCAGGTTCATGTATTTTTTACTGATAAAAGCTGAAGAGTTTGTGACAGCAACAGGCATGGAATCCAAAACAGGTCCACATCAGAAGCAGTTTGCACATGGTTAGTGTTGTAAGCAGATGGCAGATCAGGTCAGACAAACCTAATACATTAAATTGTTGCAAAACTCCTGTTCAATATCTAAACCTTAACAGTGTTTAGATAATGTTACCCTTGATTTTTCCTATATATTCAGACACATTGAGGGATTTAACTGATTAATATTATGTCAACAAGATGTGAAATTTAATGATAATAACCTTTTTTTTAAAAAATAAAATGTTTAGTGAACCCTTAAGAAAAACTCTGATACAAAACTAAAAGAAGCTTTTAAGGCACCAGACTGCTACATGCTTGGATGTTAGATTACCAGTAATGCAAAGATTACAACATATTGAACCACTTATTTGTACACATGTAGAGTAACATTACATTTATAGGATTTAATCAGTATTGCTAATCTCCTAAACAATACATATCATTATACTGCCATGCATAAAATAATAACACAAATCCTTGCATTTCATATATCGTCTTATCATGTTGTCAAGACTTCACAGGATATACTATAAAGGGAATAGGCAATGTACTTTGTGAGCACAAAATCAATTATTTATGAAAATCATGAACTTTGGAGAGAGAAAAAAAGTGCTCATCTTATTCTGCTGAACACACAAGAATCATAGACAACCATTGCTTTATTTTTGGATTGTTGGAAGAGTTTACATCAGAGGACAAAACCATATGAAGAACCGAGGTCTCATCAAACACCCCAATGCACCACTCAAGGGTTGGAAAAGCAAAGCTGAGACAATCCACATATAGTCTCTGCAACAGAACAGGATCAGAGATACATGCAGAGCATCAAAAAGGCAGTTGCAGCAGCCCAAATACACTCTCAGGAATTGGGAGGGGGAAAAAATAATTGACAGTATGGAGTGCAATCTACAGCACAAAGAAGGGTCTGTTGATGCAGCAAGAGAAAAGAAAGCAAGGCTGGAGAAGACCAAAGACCAAGAGGGATAGACAGACCTTTCTCCACATGCCTAATAATAATCCCTCCAAAAAACCACAATAATAAAATTGGTCATTTCAATCCATGACTGTTTGTGGGATATTGTTTTGCGCAATTGGCTGCCGCGTTTCACCTTTAAATATACAGTCAATTCTGTGAAGCGTTTTTAGATGTCCAGAAGACGTGAAGAGCACTATATCAAATGCAAGGATTATTATTATTTATTATTATTATGGACAGGCAGAGGCAGATAGACTGCAGGAGGCCTTGAGACAAAAATAAACACTAGAATCCAATTACAATCATGGGAGGTAAACATACAAGCACATCATACCTTAAAAGCAACCTTCAGTTGTAGACTAATCACCAAAGTATCATCACCAAAGCTGGAAAAGGATTGAGACTTGTAGGTAATTTGAGTCAGAGCGAAAGTGAGCCCAAATTGGGCATTAAATCTACAGCCTACAATAAGGAGGCAAATCATTCCAATCCAGAGAAATAAATCTGTATGTCAGCAATGAGAATGCGGGTAGAGGAAGAGTGCATAAAATGGGTATTTGAAGCTTGCATAGAAAAAACTAATTCAGAGGAGCAATGGGCAGAGTAGGGTCTGTCAATATGGAAATTTTCCGATATAGATATATCGGTTTGCTCATATCGATATATACCGATATCGTCGATATATCGATATCGCGGGTTTTCTTTGTCCTGCGCATGCGATTTGCGATGTGCACATTCCGATGTGCACGCGCATTCGGATATCGACTAGGTAAGTTGAAAAAGTCCGCATTACATCGATATATCGCCGGACACGATATATTGATATTTGCGATATATAATTTTTTTTCGATATATAGCATTTTCAATATATCGATATATTTTAAATTCTGATATTGGCATATGAAAATTATATCAGATAAAACTGATATATCGATAAATCGCCGGACCCTAGGGCAGAGTAATAATAATTCTTGCATTTCATACAGCGCTTTTCATTACTTCTAGACGTCTCAAAGCGCTTCACAGAATATACTGTAAAATTAATTGTGGGCAAAACGTAACACTACCAGAGTAACATTATCATTTAAGTGTAAAAAGGTCAATATTGCTGAAAGGTATATTAAAAGTAGAGTTCAGACACTGCAACCCGATCCTATATCAGAGAAAGAAAAACAAAACGTTCAAACAGGAGAAAGCCTTGCATCGGAGGTGATTTATTTTCACTGTGCAACTGAAGCTGGAGTTAACAATCCACTGAATACAAAGTGTTAAGTCAAGACCTGTCTACTCCAACCACCATCACCACCAGCATAACTAGAGTTAGAGTTGTAGAAACTAGGTAGACAAAATGCAAAGGACTTTTAGCATTGAAACATTTAAGGCATTTGGTATGGCAAATGACAAACAGAGATGTATCAATGACACAATCCTCGGTACTGTAGTAGCTAGTGCCACTTTTACCATTATAATGATTATATCACCTATTTCCCCAAACTGCAGTGAAAGTCAGCACTGACTTCTTGGAAATTTTAGATGGAAATGGGTTTTGGATGGACACTTGTTTCTCTCCAAGATTAATGATTCCATATATTTTTTAAAAGTACTTTTTGAACAAAAATGTCGATGAAAGCAAAGGCTCAGTAGTCACAGAAATTTAGTTTCCGTAACTAGGGCTGTTCAAACTTGGCGGTCACTGAGGTTTCTTTCATATATTTCTGAAAGAAGCTGGTTTCAATTATCAGTCTCTACTCACTAGAATTGGAGCCCTGCAAAAATCTGCATTGAGTTTGCATGTAATCCCAACCATTTTGCTCGGAGAATCAAACTAACATCGGACTCATACAAAGAGCTTCAATGCCGACAGATTGCAAAAGTTTAAACAATTTGGAACTTACCAGAAAATTCTTTTGAGTATTTCTTGAACAAAAGTACCATTTATATACAATTAAGTGGTTTTAAAGTCAGTGGATAAGACTTGCCCAATTGATTGGTGGGTAAAGACCCTGCCAATTGTAAATCTGAGAGGTTCAATACTATGGTGAGCTGGATGGTCTCAGTTGGGACAGCAGGAGTGGTGTTGCAATTAACTTCAGTATCCCTTGATGGAGTTAGGAAAAATAAGTAAATCTCTACTTGCTATTCAGGCACCCATTTGCAAAAGGGAAATTGGAGAGGGCAAGGTCAGCATCAGGCTTGGTGATAACGCCATCTCCCTACTTGAGAAATTCCCTAAGGATATTGATGTTGAATTCACTGGTGAAGAACAGCCCCTTGAGCAAGGAATCAGAATCCAAAAGCTTGTTCGGAATTGTACTCCAGCCAAGAATCAGCACTTCAGAAGAGAAGAGAGAAATGGTATAACTACCCACATCCACATTTATCAATACCATAGAGGCAAGCTGAATGAGAATTATACAGTACGGGTAAACCTCTATTTTCGACTGGGTTGCATTCCTGAAAAACCATATGTATATCGAAACGTCCTAAATCAAAACACGATTTCACATGCAGTCCCATTATATAACCAGAGATGCGTTCTTTTCACAAAATTTTCAGACCACCCACTAAATAACACACAAAACCACACAACATAACACACAAATTAACACACATAACAAATAACAACAACAAATTACATTTATAGAGCGCCTTTCACATCGGGAGGACGTCCCAAGGCGCTGCACAGTATGACCCGAGCTGAGAGGGGAGTGTTTGGGAAGGGATGAAACACGAAGGGGAGGTAGAAGAGTTCGGGGTGGAACAAAAGGCACGATCGAAGAGGAAATTCTTCAAACTGGCCTTGAAAGAGGAAAGGGAAGAAACGAGACGGAGGGATTGAGGGATGGCATTCCATAGGGTGGGAGCGGAGAAACTGAAGGCCCGGCCTCCGATGGTGGGGCGGTTCGGGCGGGGGGCTTGGAGCAGGCCAAGTCCTGTTGAACGGAGGGTCCGGGTGGGCGTGTAGGGGGAGAGTAGATTGGTTAAATAGGGCGGGGCAAGGCCGTGTAAGGCCTTGTAGGTGAGGACGAGGATCTTGAACTCGATCCTCTGGAGGATGGGGAGCCAGTGGAGACGGGCGAGGGTGGGGGTTATGTGGTCGCGGAGGCGGGTACGGGATAGTACACGGGCTGCAGAGTTTTGAATGACCTGCAGCCTGTGAATGGAGGAACTGGGGAGGCCGACGAGGAGAGAGTTTCCGTAGTCCAGCCGTGAGGTGATGTATGCGTGCACGAGTGTTTCGGCAGCGCGGGGGGTGAGATAGTTGCGGAGCCTGGCAATATTGCGCAGGTGGAAATAAGCGGTGCCGGTCAAGGCGTGGATGTGGGGGAGGAAGGAAAGTTTTTGATCGAACATGATGCCGAGGTTCCTGACTGGCTTTGTGAGGTGGAGAGTACAGCCTTGGATGTTGAGGCTGGCAGCGCCTGATGTGCGAAGGCGCTGGCTTGAGCCAATCAGGAGGGCCTCGGTCTTACTCACGATCAATTGCAAAAAGTTGTCCCTTGTCCAGGACTCAATGTCGGACAGACATGCTGTCAGAACATCGATGGTCTGGGGGTTGAGGGATGAGGCAGAAAGGTACAACTGGGTGTCGTCCGCATACATGTGGAAATTTACCCCATGTTTGCGGATGACGTCGCCCAGAGGGAGCGTGTAAAGGGTGAAAAGGAGGGGGCCGAGGACAGAGCCCTGAGGGACGCCGTGAGAAACTGTGCGGGGGTTTGAAGAAAAACCGTTGGAAGAAACAAAATGTAAACGGTGGGTCAAATAAGAGTGGAACCAGTCAAGGACTGTGCCTTGAAGGTTGAGGTGGGAGGAAAGACGTTGGAGGAGGATGGTGTGATCGACTGTGTCGAACGCAGCAGACAGGTCAAGGAGGACGAGGAGGCAGAGGGAGCCCTGGTCACAGGCGGTTAGGATGTCATTTGTAACCTTAACCAGGGCAGTTTCTGTGCTGTGGGTAGGGCGGAAACCTGATTGGAGGGGTTCAAAAAGTGAATGAGCTGAAAGGAAAGAGCGGAGCTGGGAGGCAACCACTCTTTCAAGGACCTTGGATAGAAACGGGAGGTTGGAGATGGGTCGATAACTTGATGGTTGCGACGCATCAAGGGAGGGTTTCTTCAGGATAGGGGTGATGGTGGCTGTTTTAAGGGAGGTAGGGACGGTTCCTGAGGAGAGGGAAAGGTTAATGGTGTCAGAAATGAGCGGGGCTAACAATTGGAGCTGGGTGCGGAGGAGGGGGGTGGGGATGGGGTCCAATGAACACGTGGTGGGTTTCATGGAGGTAATTATTTTTGTGACTGAAAGCGAGGTGGTGGGGTTGAAAGTGTGAAATGGGGGGTGAGTAGGGGTTGAGGTAACTGATGAGGGCGCGGAGGTGGAGGAGTGGTGGGGGGAGGAAACTGCAGAGCGGATTTTCTCAATTTTGGACTCGAGGAAGTCCAGCATCTCCTCACAACGATCATTTGAGGAGAGGATCTGCGAGGTGAGGCGGGGGGGACGGAGGAGCTGGTTGGTGGTGGCGAAGAGGAGGCGGTGGTTGTCCTTCACTTCCAGGATTATCCTGGAGTAGAAGGCTGATTTGGCGGTGGCTAGGGCGGAGCGGTAAAATTTGATGCGGTCCAGCCAGAATTGCCGGTGGACCGTGAGGCCAGATTTGAGCCAGGTGCGTTCAACTGCTCTCACTTGGCTTTTGAGGGAACGGAGGTGAGTTGTGTACCACGGTGATGATCGGGAATGGGAGACGGTTTTGGAGGTGAGGGGGGCCAGGGTGTCAAGTGTAGTGGAGAGGGTGTTGTGGAGGGCGGTGGAGGCGGAGGATGGGTCTGTACAAAAAGAATGCCATTGTGGGAGGAGGTCGGAGGTTTCTAGGGCAGAGGTGAAAGTTTGAGGGGGAATCTTCTTCCAGGGCCAGTAGAAGATGGTGGTGGGTTTGGAGGTGGAGGGGGGAGGGATAGAGGTGTTGCAGGAAATGAAAAAATGGTCGGAAATGGCCTTGTCTGTGACGGTGACGCCAGAGACGTTGAGGCCTCGGGTGATCACTAGATCGAGAGGATGGCCGTGAGTGTGGGTGGCAGTGTTGATATGAAGGGAGAAGTTGAAAGACGAAAGTAAAGAGGAAAATTCAGAGGAAATGGGGCAGGAGGGGGTGAAATGGAGGTTGAAATCGCCAAGAATAATAAGGCGATCAGAGGAGGCACAAAGGGAAGTTAAAAGTGAAGAAAAATCTGAAATGAAAGTGGGGGAGGGTTTGGGGGGGGCGATAAACTAGTAGAATTTTGAAAGAATTGTGGGAGGAGTGAGAGAGGGTGAGTTGTTCAAAAGAGGGGAAGGAATCGGAGGAATAGCGGGATAGGGCGAGGGATGACTTTGAAATGAGGGCCACGCCACCGCCACGACGGTTGCGTCGAGGAGCATGGTGGAATGTGTAGTTGGCAAGAAGGGGTACTTGGGGTAACTGTAGAGTATTGTACTTTAATACTGGCAAGCCTTAATACTGGCAGTGTGACAGTGGCACTTGCAGCTTCCTCACTCATCTTGATCCTGTGGAGCCCATAGCGTCTTTTAAATCTTTGAAACCACCCTCTGCTAGCACTGAAAGATGGTGGCGTTGAGCCTTCTCCTTCCTCAACAAGGAGAACAATGATGAACAATGATTTTGCTTTCTCTTGGATAACCAGGGAGTTGAGTGGTGTATTACGCTGGTTCTGATTCTCAATTCAGACAATCAGCATTCTTTCCATGTTTTCCATCACATCACTCCTATGTTTTGCTAATCTGCTCGCACCTTTAGCTGTAACCTTGAACTTGCCTGTATATTATCCTTATTCTGTTTTATAGTAGCCACTGTCGATCTAGCTAGCCCTAGCTCTCCCGATGTCCGTACCTTTTTCACCAGAATCGATGCGCTCTATCACCTCCATTTTAGTATTTTAAAGTGATGACTTTGCAGGGTTTCTGGCCGCTAGCGGTATTAGCCTGCTCATTTCATTTACTGCTGTCTCTTCCCGACTTGCTACAATCATGGTAGAGGCCCTAAATCGCTCGAAGTTGCTCAGGAATGTTCGGAAATGACAGTAATACTGACGTGGTGGCGCTTCAAAATCAGCCGGCTTTTAAACAATGACGTGGTGATATGCTATTGGCCAATTCAAATACTTGGATTTACCCACGAATACACCATGGACTGTGCGTATGGACAAAAAGGATGCGCGAAATGCGACCGCGATATTCAAAATATGTACTGCGCATGCGCAAAAAAATGTTGGTCCTGAAAACGCATCCAAGTGTCGTATATCGATCAAAAGGTATTTAAAAATTACGGTCCTTCAATCAAAATGTCCCTCTCATCCGGGACAGTTCCCATTGCCTTCAAAACCGCCACCATCACCCCCATCCTAAAAAAGCCTTCCCTCGATGCATCACAGCTATCTAGCTACTGGCCCATCTCCAACCTCCCCTTCCTTTCCAAGATCCTTGAAAGAGTGGTTGCCTCACAGCTCCGCTCTTTCCTCACACAACAGTCACTCCTTGAACCCCTCCAATCAGGTTTCCATGCCATCTGTGACCAGGGCTCACTCTGCCTCCTTGTCCTCCTCGACCTATCCGCTGCCTTCAATTCCGTGGACCACAGTATCCTCCTCCACCGCCTCTCCTCCCTCCTCAACCTGGTAGGATCTGTCCTCGAATTGTTCCGATCCTATCTCTCCCACCGCCTTCACTTTGTCTCTTCCAATGGCTTCTCCTCCACCCCTCGAACAGTCACATGCGGCGTTCCCCAGGGTTCTGTCCGTGGCCCCCTGCTCTTCACCCTCCACACTCTCCCCCTGGGCAACATCTTCCGCAGACATGGGGTAAATTTCCACTCGTATGTGGATGACACCTAACTCTACCTCTCCATGTCAAACCTCGACTCTAGGACTACTGGAGTTCTGACTGCATGTCTGTCCGACATCAAGTCCTGGACGAGGGCAAATTTCCTACAACAATGTCAACAAGACGGAAGCCCTCCTGATTGGCTCACGGCAGCGGCTCCACACCTCAGGCGCTGACAACATCAGCGTTCAAGTCTGCTCTCTTCACCTCTCGAAGACAATCAGGAATCTGGGCGTCTTGTTCGACCCTGAGCTATCCTTCCTCCCCCACATCCACTCCATGACCGGCACAGCCTTCCATCACCTCCGCAATATTGCCAGACTCCGCCACCACCTCACCCCCCACGTCGCCAAAACCTTCATCCACACCTTTTATCACTTCCAGGCTTGACTACAGAAACTCTCTCCTCGTCGGCCTTCCCAGCTCCTCCCTTCACAGACTGCAGCTCATGCAGAACTCTGCAGCTCGTGTACTCTCCTGCACCATCACTCTCACCCGTCTCCACTGGCTCCCCATCACCCTAAGGATTGAATTCAAGATCCTTGTTCTCACTTTCAAGGCCATTCACGGCCTTGCCCCCGCCTATCTCTCTGACCTACTGTCTCCCTATCAGCCTGTGCCCGCACCCTCCGTTCAGCAGACTCAGGCCTGCTCCGCGTCCACCGCCCTAACTGCTCAACCATCGGCGGCCGGGCTTTCAGTCTCTCTGCTCCCACACTGTGGAACTCCATCCCGCAGCCCCTCCCTCTCGCTTCCTCTCTTTCCTCCTTCAAGGCCGGTCTCAAGACCTTCCTCTTCGACCGCACCTTCGGCTGCCCCACTAACTCTTCCCCCTCTCCCACTCTCCTTCCCCCAACCCCAAACTCCCCACCCCCGCTCAGGTCCCAACCTGACTGTTCAGCGCTTTGGGACGTCCTCCTGACGTGAAAGGCGCTCTATAAGTGCAATTTTATTGTTGTTGTTGTTTTTAATACTAAAGATTCATATCATCAATTATCAATGAAAGTAATGGTAATAATTGTACATTTATTTATTGATGAAACATACCTCTGTTTTATTTAAGTACGGTATTAAGCATTCTCCGGTCCACTTAGGCTAACTCCCACGCCTCCACCACAATACGCCAGCAGGCAACAGCAGTCATTTTCATCGCCCGCGGCAAACCGTACGTGCTCTGTAACCAGGGCCGGCGCCGCTGAAATTTTGGTGTCCTAGGCGACCGTCTAGTTTGCCTAAAGGTAGCTTCGGCCCTGGTTACTGTCCTCCGCTGTCAATAGTTTCAAAGCAACATGCACAGTGGTTAATAAACCACTTCAAGCAGGTCTCATTTGTGAACAATGTCCCTCATTTCGCTCTCCCCCAATGTTATTTTCCTGCAAGACACAGAGTAATCCTCCCCCTTTGCGGATACAATTTATTTCCAGGGTTATGGACAACAAAAGCAATGCTGCATTGAAAGGAAGAATAATTGGCGACTGTCACTTGTCCACCATCTGCATCTATTCCTCTTGCGGACAATACAGAGGACAACTGGAGGAGGAGTATTGAACACATCATTTGTACAGAGTTTAGGGGAGAGGTGGTATAATTACTTCATGCTAGCATCAGCAGTATTTGAGATGTACAAATTCTACCACTGAGTGCGGGTTCAGAATCTGTCCTGACAAATTTAAAGGGAAAAAGGGGTACTGCTCAATGAAAATCTCATTCTTACTTTACTGTGCAGTCCTGAAGAGTCTAGATGTTTCACTTTTTCTACCAGCAGAAAATATCTGCATTTCTAAAAAAAAACATTTAGCTTTTTACTATTTTGCAGAATTCCACAGCAAACTGCTGAATAGGTCTCAACCATTGAATTAAACAGTAATACCCATCATTCCAAAACAGCATCTTGTATAATTAGGTGGCAATTTACATTGTGAAAATTGCAAGACTACTATTTTGGATCAGAAAGCAGGCAATACAAGAAAATCTTGCTACTTTGACAGTTTTTCCCATTCCCCCTCCCGTGCAAAATACAAAACAATTCTGTAGTTAATGGGGCACTTCAATCAACTCAAATGCAATTGAGGAAAAGAATGTCAATTTTCAAGCTACATTCCTCAGCAACATAACCCAAGATTTGGAACACAGAATTAAAATCCTAATTATAAAATACAAGGATAATTTTGCAAATTAATGAATTTATGAATTAGCCTTACAGCAGCTACAACCACAGGCAAGTTTAGCACATTATTAATCAAGCAGTCAATTCTTCCAGAGTGTCTTTTTAGCTAAGTTAATTTTCTGCTATAAAAACTCCCAAGTTGTCAAATTGTTTCTGCCTGTTGTAGTGTGGGACAAGTGAAGGCTGCAATGTGGACCCTATGGCAAAATATCTGCAGTTGTACATTACTGGTGAGGATGTACTTTTGGATTGCCTGACACACAGTTTTTACCAATTCACTCACTTTTGTGATCCTGAAAGTGTAACCATCTCCTGAAACATGTAAAAACAGACGAATCAGCAAATTTTCCCCAAATGCGATTCTTGACTCAAACCTACATGCAACCACTGTACTACACAAATTATGTAGCAAATATTGATGGTGGCCCTTTTATACTAGACAATAAAATAAAACTTCTCCTTGCTGCAGTGTGTTGGGAACAGCAGTGGAGAGGCAGCAAGGCATAAGCCTGATCTCACACCATGGAGTATATGATCCCTAGCTACAGCTCTGGTGAGGATCTGAGTGTTAAATAATAAAATTCCTTGAATTTGATATACCTTCGATTACGTCAGTGATTGCATTGGTAATGAAGCTGTTGGTTTTTGCAGAATTACCTTCATAGATAATTGCTGTTGAGCGCAGTGACCATTTTTGTTCCACACAAATATAATAAAGGCATAAGAACCGTATGGGTGAAATAATGTTCTTCACCCCATTTGATTTAATCCTTCCAGAACACTGTCCTTATATCACAGCATCAAGTTCTTTTAAAATTAAAATGTGTCCAGGGTCCTGGCCTCAACCATCCTTTCTGGCAACTTGTTTCAGTCATTAATTTCAGTCATTAAAAAAAGTTGCCGATGGACCAACTGAATACTGTATCTGCACTGACAAATAGCAATACTGTTGTGATCTGTTTGGCTAAGAACAGACATGAAGTTAACTCACTCACATCACCTGGTGCAAAGACATATTACGCAGCAAACTGAAGTGTCAAACAAATTCATCTGTTGTGGGAAAAACATTAAAGGATCAGCTTTACTGCGATCCATTTATTTTCAGTTATGTAATTAGCAGTTTTGGTGCAGCTATTGGGGGGAGAAAAATATTTTTTATTTAAAGTTTACTAAAACAGGAAAACTGTCAGATAAAAATCACTTGGCTTTTTTTTAAAACATCAATATATGTCTCAAGATAGTCACACGGTGGAATATTTCACTATCAAAAGCTGGGCTACTGCTCCATGTAAAGCAGCACACTGGATCACCAATAGCAAAAACAGAACAAAGCTTCAGAACAAGAACTATAAACAGGACAAGATGAGAGAGAGAAAAAAAAAGTAGTGTTTCACTGAACTCGCTTAGAACTGAATGAAAGCATCTCCAGACATTTTCTGCAAAATTGATTGCTTGAAGGATTTAAACATTTTTACATCCACAAATTGTTGCTGCACCAAAATAATCCCAGCGGTTGAGTTTAGTGAAATACAGTAAAAACCCATCTATCCAGCACCCTCAGGACCCGGCCAATGCTGGGTTAAAATGCGTGCCAGATATTCGGCCGAAAACGCCCCCCAAAAAATTTAAAAACAATTTTTAATACATTTTTCTGGATAAATTCCGGTTAATCAAATGCGGACCTTTTTTGCGATGCCAGTTATACGGAAGTTACGGTTGATCGGGTGCCGTATAAACATAAGAATACAAGAATTAGGAGCAGGAGTAGGCCATTCAGCCCCTCGAGCCTGCTCCGCCATTCAATAAGATCATGGCTGATCTTCTCACCTAACTCTGATTACCTGCCCCATCCCCATATCCCCTAATCCCTCTATTTTTCAAAAATCTATCAGTCTCAGCCTTGAAAATGTTCAAGGACTGAGCATCTACAGCCTTCTGGGGGTAGTGAATTCCATAAATTCACTACCCTCTGAGTGAAGAAATGTTTCCTCAATTCTGTTCTAAAAGGCTGACCCTTAATTTTAAGACTGTACCACTTTTTTGAGATGTGCCACTATTAACTATTTGCACACTTTAGCAAACCTTAAAAGTTCATTTTGTAGATAAACAATTTAAAAAAGTTTGCCTTTGTTACGTTTTTACACCTTCAGCACAAGTATCATATTTTATTGGCACCTTTAAATAGATTTACATAGAGTGTACAGCACAGAAAAGGCCATTTGGTCCAACCAGACCATGTCGATGTTTACATTCCACTTGAGTCTCCATCTACTTCTTAATCCCTTTCATACCATTCTATTCCCTCTTTCTTTTGTACATATTTGGCTTCTTTGTAAATCAATGGTTTACCTAGAAGTAAACCCTTCCGTTTTCCCCATAGATCATAAATTTTGCATGTTCTAGGGTCCAGGGTCTGAATCCCGATTGTATGGTCATCAGGTGATCCTGACTGCTACATGTGAACAGTATCAGATTAGGTTGTGAATGTAGCTCAAATAACCTGCTTTAAACTCATGTAATCTTGGACCACACCAAGCACGTACTACTTGGACAAGACTCTGTGAGGTAGTTTCCCATGTTTAATATTAATATTAGAGCTAAGCCAGTTTGAGGCCGTATCAGAAAATATTTTTTCACATAAAGGGTTGTGAGAAAGTGCAATTCACACTGCCCCAGAAGGTTGTATATCCACAATCAATTGTGACATTTCAATAGATGGTTGAAAAGAAAAGGCATTACGAGATATAGAGAAGCAGGAAAATGGATTAATAGATCTGCCATAATTTAATAAAAATAGCAAAAAACAGACAAATGGCTTCTCCTGTTATGTTCAATTGAACTTACACTAGGATGATCTGTGCCTTCAGAAGAGAAAGGGGAAGGAAATTGAAGGGAGGATTCGTGATAGAATAAAATTCCACTTTGGATGATCTGACCTGAAATAAGTGGTAGCATCAGCTGAGTATCTGGGTTTGGATACCAGCACAAGTCAAAATTTGAGTCGTGTTCCTTAAAGCAACATATAACAAATTATATTGATCAAAGTCTTCACTGCAAAGATGGTCCAAGTAAGTAGCTTTTCCAAAGATCGCCTGAGTAAGTAGTTTTTTTTTAAATTGCCTGCACAAAAAATATAATACATGAAACCAGTAAAGGTTATACGTAGAATAAGAGCTTGAAGCACTTTGGAAGAATTATGCCAGACATCGATCGCACATAAAAGAAACATGGCAACATCTGTTTATAACAAGACAATACAAGCTCTGTATTTTAATATACATTATTTACATGCAAACTATCCAATCCTTTCAAACCATCCACAATTTGCTACTGCGACTGACAATTCTGACTCAGTTGTAATCTGGGGGCCATTTGAGGTATGCTCCAGCCCATGGCATATTGCCACAACTGGAATTCAGGAGCTTTAGTTCCATCTTTTCTCTGTCCAGCATCCAAAAGCAAGGGAATGCTATTAACAGGAAGACTTTCCCAGTGTCATCCAAACCTCCCTGGATGACTAAGGAAATCGGGGCCAAAATCAAACAAAAAAAAGAGGCTTATGATACGTGTCAGGCTCAAAATTCAGAAGGGAACCAAGCAGAATATAGGAAGTGTAGGATAGAACTAAAAAAGGAAGTTAGAGGGGCAAAGAGACTGCATGAAAAACAATTAGCGAGTAAGATTAAGGGGAACCCTAAGGTTTTTTACCAACATATTAAGAGTAAAAGGTTGGTCAAGGAGAGGGTGGGGCCAATTAGGGACCTAGGAGGAAATCTCATTGTGGAGGCAGAGGGCATGGCTGATGTACTGAATGAGTACTTCGCCTCTGTCTTCACAAAAGAAAATGATACAGCCAATGCCATGGTATTAGAGGAGAGGGTAGGAGAAATGGATAGAATAATTATAACCAGAGAGGAAGTGCTAAAAAGGTTGACGTCGCTCAAGGTGGATAAGTCACCTGGTCCGGATGGGATGCACCCTAGGTTACTAAGTGAGGCACGGGAGCAAATAGCAGGGACTCTGGCCACGATCTTTCAATCTTCCTTGGACACAGGGGTCGTGCCAGAGGACTGGAGGATAGCTAATGTTACTCCCTTGTATAAAAAGGGGCAGAAGGACAAGCCTGGTAACTACAGACCAGTCAGTCTAACGTCGGTAGTGGGCAAAATTCTAGAGTCCATAATCAGGGACAAGGTAGATCTTCACTTAGAAAGATATAGGCTAATAAAGGACAGTCAACATGGATTTGTTAAAGGCAAATCTTGCCTTACAAATCTGATAGAATTTTTTGATGAGGTAACGGAATGGGTGGATAATGGTAGCGCAGTTGATGTAGTTTACATGGACTTTCAAAAGGCATTTGACAAAGTGCCACATGAGAGACTTATTAAGAAATTAAAGGCCCATGGCGTAAAAGGGACAGTGGCAGCGTGGATCCACAACTGGCTGCGAGACAGAAAGCAGAGAGTTGTAGTGAGCGGCTGTTTTTCAGATTGGAGGGAAGTGAGCAGTGGTGTGCCACAGGGATCGGTTTTGGGACCATTGCTGTTTGTAATCTACATCAATGATCTGGACTTGGGTGTACGGAGTACAGTTTCCAAGTTTGCAGATGACACTAAGTTAGGGAGAATAGTAAACAGTGAGGAGGATAGTAGCCATCTGCAAGAGGATATAGACAAATTGGTAAAGTGGGCAGACACATGGCAGATGAAGTTTAATGCAGAGAAGTGTGAGGTGATGCATTTTGGGAGAAGAAATGAAGGGAGGCAATATAGGCTAGATAGTACAATTTTAAATGGTGTGAAGGAACAGAGAGACCTGGGGATTTGTGTTAGTGACTCGTTGAAGGTGGCAGGACAGGTAGACAAGGCTGTTAAGAAGGCATATGGGATACTAGGCTTTATAAATAGGGGTATAGAGTACAAAAGTCAGGAAGTGCTGACTAACCTCTATAGGACTTTGGTGAGGCCTCAGCTGGAATACTGTGTTCAATTCTGGTCACCACACTACAGAAAGGATGTGAAGGCATTGGAAAGGGTACAACGAAGATTTACTAGGATGGTGCCAGGATTGAGGGACTTCAGCTATGAGGAGAGGCTAGATAGGCTAGGGTTATTCTCTCTGGAGCAGAGAAGATTGAGGGGAGACCTAATAGAGGTTTATAAGATCATGAGGGGTTTCGACAGGGCAAATAGAGAAAAACTATTTCCACTCGTGGGTGAATCTGTGACTCGTGGTCACAGATTTAAAATAGTTTCAAGGCGCAGTAGAGGGGAGCTGAGGAGAAATTTTTTCACTCAGCGAGTTGTTCGAATCTGGAATGCATTGCCTGAAAAGGTGGTGGAGGCTGATTCGATAACAACTTTTAAAAGGGAATTAGATCTTTATTTAGGAAGAACGGGTCTATTAGGCTATGGGGAGCGGGCAGGGCAATGGGATTGAATCGCTCTTTTCAAAGAGCCGGCACAGACTAGATGGGCCGAATGGCCTCCTTTTGTGCCGTAAAATTCTATGATTCTATGATTCTATGATTCTATGTTGATAGAGTAAGCTAAGTGCTCCATTAACATAATAGGAACCAAGAGATTTAAAATATTTGTTTGTCCTGTGGTTTCTCTATTTCTCTTCCAATGGAAGTGCCCGGCTCTGTTTGGCAAGTATTCATAAATGCTTAAAGTGAGGGCCTGACCAGGTGAAGAATCATGGCGTGGAATGTCACTCTGTAGAGCTAGGCCTGGATAGTGGCATTGAATGGATGTTTTGACAATGAAGCACAATATGTAGGCTTCCAATTGAAGCAACATCAACAACAGAATGTTTAAAATCACAGGATTTTAACAAAGTGCATTTTTGGGTCACCTCAAAATTGACATGCAGTCTGGCTTGAGGAGAAGGTAGGTCCTGCATTCAGTCTAACAGAGGATCACTTGCAAATTCACAGGAATTTCAATTGAATTTGTGGCTACAAGTATGGAATTGCATTCCGAGCCAGTGCAGAATTTCCTATCTGTAGTTGGAATTACACAGCAAGCTCAGATAAAAGCCTGCACTGGTTTCTTTGTGAGAGGAATAAAAAATGCTGGGCAGTGTATCAAGTTTGTTTATCTTAAAATTGTACAGCTCTGTACCGCACAGAATGTCAACTCCTATTACTCTATATACAGTACCAGAGTAAAATGTGAAAGAATGGAAATAAAGGTGAAAAGGACTGTTGTACAATACAGGCCTCATTTTTGCTTTGCTTGATCAGTGGAGGGATTGTCCTCGGTGATTATTGTGTTCTTCAAAGTATTTCACCAATTAGCCAGAAAAATAGAAAACGCCAAAGTGAACAGAAATACACTGGACATTGTGAGAACTTAGGTAAACTGGATAGGCCGAGGCTGAAAGAATAGATGTAGCAAGAAAACAACTAATGCTGGAACCAATAAAGGTTCAGAGTTGAAGGGATAAATAATCTTGTGTTGCTGACAAGCAGAATATTCTAGGGTTGGCGGTGCATCCCAATTTTGCATGCTTGCTGTTAAATAACAGTTCAAAACTGGCATGAATCATTCAGAGCTGCCAGAATGAATAGCAGTAATTTCTAAACATGCTAACAGTTCAGCAGCATCCTTACAATACTTAGCATTTTGCTGTGTTACTTATTCCTTTCAATGGGATGATTCCTTACCACTGCTAAATCAGTGCTGAGAAAAGCAGCTAGCTTCAGGGAGGCCAGCAAGAACTCAAATATAAATACACTGACATTGATAACAACAACAACGTGGATTTATATAGCGCCCTCCATGCCAGACAGTGTCTCAGAGCACTTCACAATAACGGATCCCGGAGCCGAGTCAGGGGGAAGGGGATAAAGGTGGCCAAAAGCGCGGTCAAAAAGAAAAGTCTTTCGGTGCTACCTGAAAATAGGAAAGGAGGGGGTGGCGAGGTGAAGTGAGTGAGGAAGGGAGTTCCAGAGCCTCGGGTGTAGTGGCTGAAGGTACAGCTGCCGACAGTAGAACGGAGGATTCAAGGGACAAGGAGGAGGCCAGACCCGGTATAGCAAAGGCAATGAGTACTGTTTTGAGGAGAGAGGCGGTCAGGTCAGAGAGGTAGGGGGGTGTAGAGGAGTGGAGGGATTTTAAACAAGAGCGAGGATCTTGAAATTGCTCCGAGACAGGGAGCCAGTGAAGTCTGGCAAGGACTGGGGTAATCGGGGAGTAAAGTTTGGTCGGGGTGAGAACGTGGGCAGTGGAATTTTGGTAATCGTATCCGAAAGTAATTCTGCAAGAGTTCTGACAAACGTTAGTACATCCCTGGTGTTCTCTAACTGGGTGGTTTGTGTGGCTTCGTTTAGTATAGCAGTGGTGAACCTCCCACTCAGCTTTGTCTTACTTGAAATCTCAAAACGATGGAATAGTTAAAAACAGAGGTAGGTAAATTTATTCTGGGTGACAGATTATTTTGAGTCAAAAGGAGAGTCAAACTATACCCACTGAAAGAAATGGGGCACAAAAAAAATCTTTGTGAGCCACAACATTTCAAGAATCTACCTTTTCTTTTACACCACAAATTGAATTTTAAGACTTGATTAGTCCAAAGCATTTCTTAATTGAAAACAAAATAAATCAAGAAAACGGTATGGAAGTAATGGGATATTTTCTTAATTGAATGCATGTCCCACACTATTCCAAAGTGTCCCATGCCCCAAATCCATTTGAGCCACATCACCTTCTGATATCATGAGGCAAACATTTAGAATTTGGTAGTACTGTACATGGTCCAAAATCTCTTTGATGTGTCAGTTTCTTTCCAAGTCGAACTCGATGGAAATATTGCGCTCAGGACTACATTGAAACAACTGAATGTCAGAAAATCAAATAAACACTTGAGAAATGCAACAAAAGTGGGCTGATAAGGTACATGACATAGCAAGAAGTAAAGCAAAGAGCCTGGAAGATTGTATCTTGGTATTTGAAGATGGTACTACCCATTTGAGGTGGATCTAATGCTGCTGAACAGCACCACCTTCAGGCAGAGCAGAAAGACTGAAGGATGCGTTTTGTTCCAACAATGAACATTACACGGAGCTCAGTTGCATTTGTTCCTGTGCTCTAATTATCCAACAGTAGGAAAGTCCCAAGTTCAAAACCTGTTTGTGCGCTGAATAAACTAATTCTACCTGGAGTAGGGTTCATATGCTGTGCATACACATCAGGTAAGAATAAGATTAGGCCCAAATAGGATGCACTAAACAATCAATTGTCTCATCTTCTTTCTGAAGACCAGCCATTTAGATGAGCTACCCACATCTGCAGATAATTTAAGAGGCTTTTGGCGGAATAGAATGTTCCCTTTGATTCAAGGCATATAATCAACACACGGTAAATAGTGGGGTCACAAGCTAGTAAGTAAGTAATCCTTAAGTTTATTTAGTGATTTCCATGTCTTATTGACGTCCCTAAGTGCTTCACAGAGTTTGGGGAAGGAAAGTAGGAAAATTAACTGTATATTTGTGGGCGAAAGCTCGCCCATTTCCAAGTAGGTGCGGATTTAACATCCAGAGACACAGCAACCATTTTATGTCATGTTGGTTTCCAATGGATCCAAATGAAAAGCTACTGGATTAAATCACCATACAGATACAAAGTGACTGTAAATGATTAACGATCTCAGTCACACAATAGGCACTCTTCCCATCCGTTACCCATGCACATATCATACACCAGGCGATACACCTAAAAGTTTCTCATCTCTAAATCAAATAACACATCAGACAAAAGTTTGTTTGGTTATAACGTCCTGTGATTTATGTTCTATCCCTTTACCTATGGATCCAGAAATCCACCAGGTGAGACAAAAAAATCAGTTTGTAAGCTTGCTGAGCAATAATTTTTCTCGCAAAGATGTCTCTGGAGTAAAACTGCTAATGAGCTAAAAGCAAAAACTGAAACAACGGGGATTAGAGACTAAGAGAGGTGATTGTGACGTCATTGCTGCAGAACAATCCCACTGCGTGAGTCACATCACAGGGAGGGAGGCCACTGGGAAGCAAACCATTTCCACAGACCCAGAAGAGCAATTATGAGCAAATTAAAAACCCTGATAAACTACAAAGAAATTAATTGAAATCACCAACCTAGATTCAGATTGTTACATTGATCAAAGTTCCAGAAAAGTAACATTCTATTCCATGGACTATTAAGTTGAACATTTGACAGAAAAAGTCAATTTAACTGATATTCAGGTAGGCTCGCTCAATTTTGCCTTATTCTCATGTACCATTTATTAAGGCACATCTTTATTTAAAATAGTAGTGGGAATTTCAAGTGAAATTGTAGTCCAGCACAATCAACTGTTGAGAGACTGATCATACAGACCCTGAAGATCATAAGTTAGGTCCCCAATTGGTGCTGTTGACAGATGTCTAGTTGAGTGCCAAAGGAGCACTGCAATTTGTATGAATGTCACAGGGCTGGGAGAAGGAAAATAACATGGCCTTCTAATCCTGACTGTATACATTGATCCTGCTGGAAATAACTAATCTACATCGAGATCAGCATTATTCTCAACCATAAAAACGAATGGCTTGAACTGTTGTCACTATGTGCTGCTGTCTGTGAATGTTTGGAGAGGAGAGGATATGAAATAAAAGTAATAATGGGACATCATGTTGCCAGGAAACTGGGAAGGGAACAGATACATGGAATCAATGTTCCATTCACACTAGACGAGTAGTATAAAAAGGCATAAACATATTGGGAGACTCAACACCATTGAAAATTGCATAATTGTACCATTGGAATGTAACTGAAATGAGCTTCGTAAGCTTCTCAGAATTAAAATGTTGCTCAGATTTCGTATGGTTGGGCTGGGACTAATCACCGGTCTCTACTTGCTATCAATGCAGTCTTTCAAACATCTGCACTGAATTTTTTTTGCGGGTTGTTTATAAACATTTCTATGAAGAACAGAAGTGCCCTTTGATGTCTACAAGGCTTTAGATTAATGGTGGTTTTCATAGAGCAGTGTACATAACTCTTAGTTTTCCTGTTCCAAATGTCAAACGTATTTGTATTGGACCCCCTATTGTTCGCAAGCAAATTTTTTCCAAATCCTTTAATTTAAATGGATTGAAAGTGCTGTGTTCAATGGAAATTAGAGAAGAGACTTTAAAGTGGGTGGAGGTTCTGAGTTAATATGGTTTATCAGTTTAACTTCCAATTCTCATTCTGATTTTACCTGATTTATGGGGAGAGAACTGGGGAGTGGGATTGACTTTGGATAGCTCTTTTCAAAGAGTTGGCCTCCTTTTGTGCTGTAAAATTCTATGATTCTATGATTCCATGTACTGTATATAAATTTGTAGAGAACAAATCAGAAACATTTATTTTTGAGTGAAGTTATATTCAGCGCACGACTGTGAATTCTGTGGCATTTTCAAATAGACAGGGGATCTTTAAATTTACCTTCAACAAAATTCATCATACCTGCTCTAACTGATTAATAGGTTCCACGTGTTTTATTTGAATTGTAGAACTATTTTCTTGAGATCAATTTGTAGCCAAATAGCATTTAAAATGGATGTGATGAATTCTTGACCCAAGATACGTTTTGGGAGAGATGTGAATATTCCAGCAACTCTTTCCTCAATGTCCCTTCACTTACTAGAGGAAGCACTTCCAATTCTCATTAACAGCCTGGCTGAGATCAGTCTCATTTCTCTCAACCTAGACTCAATCTCATAAACAACCACCAAGAAATCTACACTAACAAGACAAAAACATGGTTTAGAATTCAACAAAATAAAGCTTTAGAGCTAACAAATAGAAGCATTCCAATGTCTGAAACTACTGATCGATCACTTACTTTATGTAAAGTTCCTAATCCAGATCCAATTTTACGATCTACAATTCCAAACATAAGAGATTCCATAATTATGTTCATTTGCAGTGTGCAGCTAAAAGGAAAATTTGATCCACTGATTAATTCTTCCAAAAAGAAACAACAATAAAACAGACATCAACTATCATTTAGTAGGTGACTTTTTGAGATGTAATTCCAGCAACCAAGAATTAACAGCAATGTGAATCGTAAATTATGGTCACAACGTACACTGGCTTTATTATTTAACAGTAATCACCCGCGGATTACCCGTCAATAATCTAGAAGATTTATCCTTCACCATGTTTGTCACCACACAGCAATTTAGGCATCAGGTTTGACCCCCAATTGTCCTGCCTCCCCCACATCCAGTCCCTCACTAGTAAGGCCTTCCTCGCTGGTCTCCCCTCCCATTCATAAAATCCAGCTCATACAGAACTCCGCTGCCAAAATTCTCACCCGTACAAAACTCCGCACCGACTACCCCAGTCCTTGCCAGATTGCACTGGCTCCCTGTCCCAGAGAGGGTCAATTTGAAGCTCCTTACACTTGTATTTAAATCCCTCCACTCCTCTGCACCCACCTACCTCTCTGACCTACTCTCTCCTCACAACAACACCCGTTGCCTTCGCTCCACCGGGTCTGGCCTCCGCCTTGTCCCCCGAATCCTCAGCTCCACCATTGGTGCTGTGCCTTCGGCCACTACGCCCTGAGGCTCTGGAACTCAATTCCTCACTCCCATCACCTCGCCCCCTCCTTTCCTATTTTTAGGTCTCGGCTAAAGATCTTTCTTTTTGACCGCGCTTTTGGTCATTTTTTTCCCCCTGCCCCTGGCTCGGCCCCGGGATCCGTTATTGGGAAACCTCTAAGACCCTGTCCAGCGTGGAGGGCGCTATATAAATCCAAGTTGTTGTTGTTGTTTTAGAACATATTGTATATCGAACAGAATTTCCAGCCTGGAATTAATTATCGGATTTTGACAGTCGTCATAAACTGAGTAGTTCAATACACATGACATTATCTGAACCCTCTCCCTCCCCCACCTTGTTCAATGAGATTACTGATCTCTCCCAGGTATCCATTCTCTTGTACAGAATGTCAAGCCTCAGATGTTTTAAGTGATAGCCTTGAAACGCAATCACTGGTATCCCTTTATTCTGTATTTGTGTATATTATTTTTAAACAACCTGAAAATACTTTGAGCACAAGTGTTCAAACATCGCTCATCTGCTAAAATGAGGAAGTCCCCTCCCCAGCCTTGTGTCCCTCCCAGCATAGTAGGGTCCGGCGATATATCGATATATCGCTAAAAACCCAATATAATTTTCATTTCGATACGCCGATACAGGCATTTCAAAAATATCGATATATCAAAAAACCAATATATCGAGGGAAAAATTCGGGATGTGCGCACACTGAACTACAAGACCCAGAATGTTCATCACAGACCGGGGTGCAAAGCCGCCATATTGTATTCATAGTCCTCGAATACAATATACAGGTATGCAAGGGGTGGGGATGGGGGGAAGAGAAGGCTGGGGGGGGTGAGGGGGAGAGAGAGACGGCGGGGGGGGGGGGGGGGAGAGAGAGACGGCGGGGGGGGGGGTGGGGGGGAGAGAGAGACGGCAGGGGGGTGGGGGGGGGGAGAGAGACGGCGGGGGGGTGGGGGGGGGGAGAGAGACGGCGGGGGGGGTGGTGGGGGGGGGAGAGAGACGGCAGGGGGGTGGTGGGGGGAGAGAGACGGGTGGGGGGAGAGAGACGGGAGGGGGGTGGGGGGGGGAGAGAGACGGCAGGGGGGTGGGGGGGGAGAGAGAGACGGCGGGGTGGGGTGGGGGGGAGAGAGAGACGGCGGGGGGGGGTGGGGGGGAGAGAGAGACGGCGGGGGGGGGTGGGGGGGGGAGAGAGACGGCGGGGGTTGGTGGGGGGAGAGAGACGGCAGGGGGGTGGGGGGTGGAGAGAGACGGCAGGGGGGTGGGTGGGGAGAGAGAGACGGCGGGGGGGTGGGGGGGAGAGAGAGACGGCGGGGGGGAGAGAGACAGTGGGGGGGGGGTGGGGGGAGAGGGGAGGGGGAAAGAGACGGCTGGGGGAGATGGGGGGAGGGGGGGGAGACAGGGTGGATGTGAAAATATACAGATAGAGATGGGAGGGATGTGAGAGAGACACAGAGAGAAAAACACAGATGGAGAGAGTGAGAGACACAGAGAGAGAAAGATATTTACCTCCTGAGGAGATAGGCCCCGAATGCGTGCGCACCCGGAATGTGCAAGCACCCGGAATGCGCGCGCCATGCGCGCATGCGCAGTACGAAAAACCCTACAATATCGATATATCTCAATATGAGCCAATCGATATATCTAATTCAGAAAATTTCCATATCAACGGACCCTACAGCATAGTATCCCATAATATTCAATTTGGTCTATGTTTGAATGAGGCAGTCAACTCTTTTTTCTGCATGTTGGCATCTACTTTATTCACGCACCAAACATGAGCTTCTCTTTCATTAAAATCCTTACAGAAGAGAATTCACTCTCAGTACCTGCTTCTAGTCCAGGGCAACTAGCCTGGGTTCATTAATCCCTGCCAACACCAGGCCACTGCAGATCAGCCTGCTTCAGACACCTCCCCTATGGCCCATCTGTCTGCTCTTGTGCATTAACTGTAATGAACCGTTTAATGAAGCTGCACGCAGAGTGCAGATAGATTTACCCGGCTATTGTAAGGTTTTAGATTTATAAAAATCACCTGATTTGCAAATCAAGAGCCTTTCTGCGGATATTCAGGGGCTTAATGAACTGCACACATTGTAAAATTGCATTTTTGTTGATGCTTATTTGACACAGTGAACAAAATATTATTAGAGATCTTCCCTCCAAGGGTCAGAGTATAAGATGCAAATGAGGACCAAAACCAACCAAACATTGCAAACTCTTTTAAAAAGTAGCTACATGATTATCTGACTGGATGGTGGGAACTGAGAGGTGGCCTGGTGGAATGAGAGGAGATGTAATTATTGCTATATTGTGACATCTAGCTGTAGGAATCAGGGATAGGATTTTCAAGTATTATCTCGAGGAAACCAGGAGATTTGTTCTCAACATGAGAACAAAGAGCAGACAATAAGAAATTGTCATGTCAGCCTTTCTAATAAATCCTTTGGTACAAAGGTGGTATCTCAATTTAGACAGACAATTAGTTGCATCTATCAATCAGGTGTGGGTCTATGTGTTTTCTAAATAAATCAACCAAACCTCTATTCCTCTTCTTGGGCAGAAATCCATTGTATAAGTTAGCAATTTATAGGTGAACTCCTGTGAAACTCTCAATTACCATATTGTATAAATATAGTGATGTAAAATAATTGGTGCATCAGAACATTTTATAATCTCACATTCATAACATTTTAAAATCTCACATTCAAAGCCCCCCACAACCTCGCCCCACCTTACATCTGCGACCTCCTAACCGCCTATCAACCTGCCCACCCCCTCCACTCAGCAGGCTCTGGCCTGCTCTATGTCCCCCGCCCCACTATTGGCAGGCAAGCCTTCAGCCACTCTGCCCCCAACCTCTGGAACTCCATCCCGCTGTCCCTCCAACTCACCCCCTCCCTGGCCTCCTTCAAGTCCTGACTCAAGACCCTCCTCTTCGATGGTCCCATCAGTCACCCCAAATCCCCCCCTTTCCCTCCACACTCCCCATTCCCGACCCCAGCTTGGGTCTGAAACAATGACTGTCCAATGCCTTGTGACATCCTCCTGATGTAAACGGCCCTATACAAGTGTAATTTTGTTGTTGTTATCATTATTAAAAACAGGAATTGTTCACACATTTTTTTTAAATTAACAGATTTGACTATTTTTAACGCTCTTTGAACCTCATTCCATCTAAACTCTTGGAAAATCCTTGTTCCAAAATATATTTTCCATATTGTCTCTGAGCACAACATTCCACACTTAATCACACCATTGTAAACAGGTACTATACTTCACGAATTAAGCTAAACATCCCAATCTATTCACTTTAGCACCCTCTCTCATATAACATAATGCATTCAATATTTTAACACTTTTTTTGCACCTCATTAATAAATTTTATCTTCAGTATTAAGGAATACATTTAGCACAAATGTCACTTACCATTCGCTTCTCTGGTTGTAAAATCCCTTTAGACTTTCAAGATGTTGTGCTTTCTCACAAAACTCAATGCTATCCATTCCACTTACAAATATCAGGAGTTCAAGACGAGATCCCTGATGGATTCTGATGACCACAGTTACCCAGTGGGATCTGTTACAATTGATTAAACTCTTTTTCCTATGTTTCCAATTATTAGATAATTCATGAGCTGACCTACAACTCCCTAATTGGCTTCAACGCTTCCATGAAACTGTTATTTATAATCCTTGCATTTGATATATCGCATTGTCCTGATGACGCAAAGTGCTTCACAGCGATTATTGTGAAGTGTGGTATCCTGCCTTTAGAAACCAGCTCTTGATTTAAGAGCTCCAAGACATTATTCAATGTGAAATGTGCTATATAAATGCAAGTTATTGTCACTCTTAATTTCCCTCTCTCACTGCTGTCAATGACTGTTAAAATGTACTTCACCATGTTCCAAGTTAGATTAAGTGAAATCACATAATAAGTTTTTTTCCCACTCTTCTGCCTCAGCATCCAAGGAACTTTGTAAAACATTCTGACACCTTCATTCACCTTAGTGCTCAAAGGTGTATTCTATCCAGACTTAGTCACAGAAATAATACAAGTACAGTACTCCAGTCTTTAATTCCTCAGTGTTCATTTATCCCTCAGAAACCTGCTTACCTTCTCTCCTTTCACCAATGAGGATTTGTTTGAAATCCAGCATTTATTTTAACATGGCAAGGTGTAAAGGGCCAAGTTGACCCTGGGATTCAATCCACTGAACTGCCTGGAATGCTACACATAATGAAATACCACCAGACGCAGACCACTCAAAGAATATAATCCTCTCACTGAGCAGTATTCCATAGCAAAGGAATGAGCCAAGCCACCATATCCTGTTCAAAACAAAAAATCACTATAAAGCTAAAGAAACAAACACAGCACTTTCAAAAGATTATAAAACAAGCTGCAGCATGAGATTTGGGAGACCGATTTCAAGAGTTGATCTCTCGAACCAATGTAGTAAGCTTTAATGAAAATTTGACTATTTCTGCTGAATTATTGTGCGGAGAGACAAGAAAGTGGAGAACTAATCACAGTACCTCAGTCTCCCTCGTGTAAAGGTAATTTAGAGAGCCACATTAGCCATTCCACTTACAAATATCAGGAGTACCAAGCCAGATCTCTGAGAGTCTCTGATTGCCACAGTTACCCAATGGGATTTGTTACAACTAATTAAACATCTTTGGTTTTCTATTATTGGACAAAGTAACCTGCAACTTTCTCATTGCCCTCATTGGTCTCAGTTAAACCATCTTAGTTTACTTCACAAAATGAACTCCGTATTTCCTGAGATTGACTGCAACACAGAATACATCGCTATGCTTTCATCTCAGGAATGGATACCAGAACGATGGGGTGAAGTTCCTTGACTGGTCCCTTCATCCTTTTATATCCAGAATACAATAATTTATAGCATCCATCTGGATCCTAGTAAGTATGAGACCATCAAATGCAATTCAGTATTAATCAACACTGAGGTGGCCAATGCCACAAGGAAGGCTGCTTTGGGAAATGGAAGTACAACTGAGTGCATTTGTGAGTTTCAGATTGCACACATTGTTGTACAGTAGGGCGTTTATCCCTGCCCACTCCTGACATTCCTCCACAGCTCCACCTTAGGTTCCCAGCCAGCAACATAAACTGCTTTGAGACTTTCTTCCAACATAAAAGGAGTTATTTAAATGTACATTGTGAGGAACAGTATATTCTGGGAATTGGTGGAAGAAGCGAAAATGTTTCATGAATATTGATAGTCCTCAATCCCCACTCCACCTCCAAGAAAACAAAATATAGTCACTCAATGGAATCTTCCTAGCAACAACCCCAAGATTTTAATTGAAAACATTAGAATTAGCAACTCTGCCACTGGGACTAATTTAACTGTCAATATTTGCTAACAATTCTACGATACATTCTACTATATATTGATCAGCAACTCATAATACAGCCACATAATACAAAGATCACCAATGTTCTTGAGATTGACACAAGATCTCCATTCTAAAAATATAATTAGTGGACTCAAAGCACAAGAAAACTTGGATTTGCTTTTGTAAAAAAATATTTTTTCTTTAAAATGCATGTTTATTTCTTTACTGCAACCTATTCAACCTACTTATCCTATTCAATTAAATAAAAATTAGCTAGCATGAAAGATAATCACCCTTTTGTTATATCAGAAAGTTTAACTGAGGTAAACCAAAGTTAGCACCAATACCTTCAGGAAGTGCAGACCACATAAGCAAGCTAGTTTTATCTCCCAGCAAAACGCAACCATTGAATTCTGAGAGATTTTAAAACCTGACAACATCTTTATAGGGGTGGAACCAGTCTAAATACATTTGAAAGCAAACTGAAGGAATATTGAAAAAGATGAACTGGCCTCACTTTCTCAACTATGAGGACAATCCATTGATGCACATTTCTCTCTTACTACTGGGTTGGCACAGCTTGTAATGGTTAGACCCTGCATAGGGAAACATTTTGCTGTTCAAGTACAATATCACAGGATCTTAATTCGCTCTTTCTCAGCTGTTGTCCACAGGGCATGACCTCAGTGGATGTATCGTATCAATAAAGACCTCAATATCCTTAGGACTGTTGGAGGTAACCTCTTCCATATGATAGGGCAGCCATCAGGACATTAAGTTCAGTCAAGTTTTTAATGTAAATGCAATTTACCTACGGCATCATCTAATTAGAAAAGGGATAGGAAATTAGGACGGCATTGATTTATTTTAATTGGCAGCAGAAAGAGAGGAAGGCAGTACAGGAAGAAAAGAGCGATAAGAAATAAATATATCCACAAGGTAAGTAGCATTTAGGAAACAGGAAACAAAAAATCAATAAAAAGGATACCTGGCATTTGAGATGGATAGAATATTGGCAAACCAGTGTTTTTTACATGAGGTTTAAATACACACAGAACACTATATTAAAGGTTACTTTATAGTATATTCTGTGAAGCACTTTGAGATGCCTGGAAGACGTATAAAACACTACATCAAATGCAAGGATTATTATTATTATCATTACTACACTAGTGGTATGGTAGGGTAAAACCAAAGAGGTTTGAAGACTAAAGATAAACATGTGCTTCACATACTGACAAGGACTAGAGACTGTGGTGTTGCAGTATATTTCAAAGTAAAGCTCCTATGGCTCAGTGGTTAGAGTACTTGTCTTGCAAGCTGGGGAAACCAAGCTGGGGAGACCTGTGTTCGAATCCAGGCAGGTCAGGGCGAAACTTTGGGCAAGTTTCCTTACTCCACACGCCTAATAATAATCCCTCAAAAAAAAACACAATAATAAAATTGGTCATGTCAATCCACGACTGTCTGTGGGCCACTGCTGTGCGCAATTGGCTGCCGCGATTCACCCACAAATATATACGGTCAATTCACTTTACAGTATATTCTGTGAAGCGCTTCGGGACGTCGATAAAATGTGAAAAGTGCTATATCAAATGCAAGAATTTCTTTCTTTCAGCATTTTTATAGTAATCTGAACAGATTACATAGTTAGATAAGAGGAGGACTAAATAATGTGGATATGTTAAAGGGAGGAGTTAGGTAGTTTGTGGTGTGGGTTTGTTTAGTTTAATGAGAAGGGGTTTGGACCAGTTTGGTTCTCGGAAAGCATCCTATTAGCTGAATTTTGCTCCAATCTGGGACCATATATTCATTCCAAAAGCCATGTTTTCATATAGATCACTTGTAGGTGGTAAAAAAAAACATTTTAAATAGTGTGCAGGCTCAATGTTTTCTATAACCTTAAATTTTGAGAAATATATTACTCACATATTGCAACTTACTTATTGCAAATTAATATCTTACTAGCCCAGAAATTCTATATGATAATCAGTAGTCTTATGTATTCCTGATTAAAATAGTCAATTTGTGAATTATTAAAACCACCATGCATTTAATCTTTCATTCAGCAATTGAATTGAAAATAAAAACATCTGAAAACACTTAACAAAAATATAATCCCTAATTTAAATCTAATGGACTGAGCTTCAAAATAAAATCATTTTGTATAACCTGTTATGCCTGTCTCAGATTTTGCATGAATTGGATTACTTTGAAACAATTGTAAAACTGTGTGGACTGTGAGTGAATATTAAGGTGGTTTGCCACACTGCAATTCTATTCCTATGTCAGAACCAGAAAACAAATTCCTCTATTTTTAAATGACTGGACTAAATAACACAACATTCCCCCATCATTGCACTAAGTTAAAAAAAAAATGATGTGATTCAGCTAATAGTCTGGGCGATTGAAAGATACAGGCCAATTCTTGTTCTATCTATGATACGGTGATTCGTACAAGTGAAACTTTAGCTTGAAAATGACTGGTTTTGCATTCTGCAAGTTACCTTTGCGGTAGAACCATGCACAGCAATAGCCAGGTTGGATTTTTCCTTCGTTCTATCGTTTCACCACTGTGGATCAATACGTTTAATGTTTCAGCATTGTTTTGCTATGAAAATGTATTTAAAAAATTGCTCCTGGAGCAGTCAATAAGTCAGCTAACTGCTGTGCCCGTGCTCAGCTATCTCCTCCATGATCACTTCCGTTCTCCCCATCTCACATACACATTGATTCTGCGTCACAAAAAAAAACTACCAAACCACTCTCACTAGTATCCACTTCCATTGCGTCCTTGAGCAGATTACTCCACATGTCAACCAGCTTCCACATGACATGTTTAAAGTTGTTTATTTACCCGCTCCTTCAGACTGTGAGGCAAGTTCACCTCCATCTTTTAAGATCTGGAGGTTGTCAGTGAGAGCAGTCCTGAATCAAAGCGCCCACAGTGTTTCAATTACAGTCTTATCATCCTTATAATGAAAATTACATTACTCAAATGACAACCAGCAGTTATACATTTGATTCAATGTTTGATTGCAGGTTACAAAACACAGACAAAATGCCATTGGAAAGTTCCTTGCAGAGGATCCTGAGAATTATCTTGGCTATCGTTTGTCTGCCGTTCCTTCCTCTATGGTTTTGCTTTGTTTGTAAGTATTGCTTTCAACAGAATTTTAAAAGTTGGTTCATATTTCAACCATTTGTTTAAATTAAGTACTTGGTCTAATTTTTCTGTATAATTACCAAATAAAGTAACGGCAAGACAGAAGAACAAACGCATGAGTACTGTTTATTCTGTGACCTACACTGCCAGTCACTGCTGAAAACTTTCAGAACAGCAATGGCCAATGCACCACATAAGTCGCATTGCATGTTTTAATTTAGTGTTAATTTGTCAGCAAATAGGTTGAATTGGTTAAAACTGGTTTGAAGAATAATATAGTAAATGTGTAAATAATTAAAGTAGGTTTGCATGTCCATTTGTAACTGTTAAGCAGGCAACTAATTTTATGCTTTTTCAGATATACAACGATTTATAGAAGCAAATGAGGAGGGTAAGAAATTGTTGTACTTTTCATTTTGTTCACCTCAGAATATAATCAAGATTGTTCATTTGTTAGTATATTATCTATAATGGGTAAGTTGTCTGTTCAACTGCAGGGTGAAAAATATCCAGAAACATTTGGGCTACAGTAAGCAATTCTCACCTTACAAGGTGAGGATTCTCAATCCTCACCTCACCAAGCTGTGAATAATGGCGCCCCCCCCCAACTCAGCAATGTCTTCACAAGTGGCTCCACACACACTCGGGTCCTGAATTCTGCCTCAGCTCCTCACACTCGGGTCCACAGCTTCACCCCTGCCCGGGCTGGGCTCCACCAGTGACCGCTGGGTCAGGAGGTCCACGGGCAGGGGTGACTGATTGACTGACCCCAGAAAAACAAAACTTACACAATAGTTTTAACATAGAATAGCCTTTTTTTAAAAAAAAACATGCTTCACCTCTGTACATTCACCTTTTCTACACTTTCGTGTTACACTCCCAGGCCCACCCCCCCCCAACTTTATATTTGCACTCAATTATCCCCAACGGCTGTTGCCCATTTATCACAAACTCCAACCAAACTTGTTAGTCATGCAGCCCTTTAACATGGGTCTGAGGCCTTCTGGCATCAACCTGTGACTCATCTTTTCATTGAGGCCTTAAATTGCAACTGGGCAACATCAAGCGTTGTGTTCATGATGAAAGGATATAAGACCCTATTCCAAAATTATGGGAATTTTTCATTCATTTCAGTCAAAATGTGTCTTGTTGCTGGCTCAGCCTGTATTTTAATGTATTTAATTCAAAAGCACTGGAATCCAGACCACCCCAATTGCTTGATACATTTTTTGACTGATATTATGAGAACATAAGAATTAGGAGCAGGAGTGGGCCATTCAACCCCCTCGAGCCTGCCCCGCCATTCAATATAATTCTAATCTAACTTCACCTGCACTGCCTTATTCCCATATCCCTTAATCCCTTTATCCACAAGAAATCTATCATTCTCAGGCTTGAATATGTTCAAGGACTGACTGAGCATCTGCAGCCCTTTGGGGTAGAGAATTCCATAAATTCACTACCCTCTGAGTGAAGAAGTTTTTCCTCAACTCAGTGCAAAAGGGCTGACCATTAATTTTAAGACTGTGACCCCTGGTTATAGTTTCTCCAAAATATACTGTAAAGTGAATTGACTATATTTTTGTCAGTGAAATGAGGCAGCCAATTGCATACAGCAGTGGCTCACAAACTGTCATGAATTGAAATGACCAATTTATTATTGGTATTTTTTAGTGAGGGATTATTATTATTATGCATGTGGAGCAAGGAAACTTGCCCAACGTTTCACCCTGCCTATGAAAGGTGCAAAACAAGTGTAATTTTATTGTTGCTGTTGTTGTTGCCTGAAGTCAAACCCAGTTCTCTCACTTGTATGGCATGTGCTCTAACAATTGAGCTGCAGGGCTCCACAAAAGTACAACAACAAGAACAACAACAAAATTACATTTTTAGAACGCCTTTCAAGTTGGAACTATGTCCCAAGATGCTGAAGTTCAAGATCCTCGTCCTCACCTTCAAGGCCTTACACGGCCTTGCCCCGCCCTATTTAACCGATTTACTCTCCCCCTATAAGCCCACCCGGACCCTCCGTTCAGCAGGACTTGGCCTGCTCCAAGCCCCCCGCCCGAACTGCCCCACCATCAGAGGCCGGGCCTTCAGTTTCTCCGCTCCAACCCTGTGGAATTCCATCCCTCAATCCCTCCGCCTTGTTTCCTCTCTTTCCTCTTTCAAGGCCGGTTTGAAGACTTTCCTCTTCGACCGTGCCGTTTGTCCCCCCCCCGAATTTTTCGACCTCCCCTTCGTGTTTCACCCCTTCCCGTACACTCCCCTCCCAGCTCGGGTCACACGCCTCCTGTGCAGCGCCTTGGGACGTCCTCCCGACGTGAAAGGCGCTTTATAAGTTTAAGTTGTTGTTGTTGTTGTTGTTGAAGTATCAGAGGATGAAGATAATACTTTCTCTTGATATTGTTGATCCCATGGGAGGCTTGATCTCTTGAGTTTTCATTTTCATTTCTCATGTTATTTAATTTCTCCAGCTCCTAAATGTTCTTGAATTATGCAAAATATTTCAATTTTCACAATTATACTCAAAAGGTAGGTTTTTGCCCTTATCTCAATGACAAGCATTGGAGTGGCATTGGAGTGGAATGCACAGAGTTGGGGTGGCATTCAGAGTCTCTCAAACCCTCAAACACTTCTTGGAACAAGTATTTTTTCCTGTTATGTTTCCCACCTTAACACATAAATGGATAATTTCTTCTTGGCATTTATTATTGTAGCAAAAAAGATTCATTGAAGCTTTCAAATTAAAAACAATCTGAACCTTGAAATATCTCTATAGTATATAATGAAATATTACAACTTCTTCAGATATTAAAAAAAGTGAACATATTTAGACCCTCTACTGAAATATATATATTTTGACTGAAATATATTCCTGTTTTCAATATAGGTTTGATATTCTACTTGATCTAAAGTCCTATATTTGTAAACCAGATTTATGCTAATTTTGACATTAAAAAGGGACCAGAAAAGTTTCCTTTATGGATTTTTCAAGTTTTGTTTACTCTAACATTGTCTAAAAGTAAAATGTCCCAAATCAGACTAGACTTCTCTAGTAACAGGGGCAACCCATCTAGGCAGAGGTACCACAAAGGTCAATTGCCTCATCTGAAAACAATTTTGATGCAAATTTCCTGGTTAATCAGCTTAAATATTTCAAAATGAATTATTATAAATTTGAAACTTCCCAAGAGAATTAACAATGGCAAATTGCTGTATGTTGATGTAAAAGCCATAAATACAAAATTAACTGAATGTTCTGATTGTTTCTGCAGGAAGCTCTGCTTTGCCATCCATTGGAAAAGAGGGTATGAAACCATTATTGTATTAAAATTAGAAAGAAAATTAAAAAGAAACAAGGTTTTTCTTGATCACGATAGCCCACATGCTTTGATGAGGCTCCTTATCTAAAACCTAAAGCTTATTTCAACCAATTTTGTTTGGTATTATAACATCATCTACCTTATCCAGCAGTACATGGACGTATTATATTATCTGAATCTGTTCTAAGTCTTCCTCAATGCTTCTCTTTCTTTTTGATGATCATACTTTTCATTTGGATGACCTTTTGATCTTAACAAGATGAGGGTGCAGTGCAGAAGAAAACAAGTGAGGGTTTTTTTCACTTCATGTATCCATAGGTACCGTTCAAGTCTCCCAGATAGATGCATCAGTATTTTGGCAGGCATTTCTTCATCTGGATTAATGTCTTTACTCTCCCTCCTGAATATAAGTTCAGCCTCTCCCAACCATTATACCATAGAGTTATTTATAATCACTTTGAGACTGCTAATTTTATGTCATTCTGTTTTGATCTGTGCTCATTTTCATGGTGTTATTCACATTAAGCATATTCAGTACAGTTAACTTAGAGAAGAGGGACTGGCAATATATCCTCCTGAATTTTATTCAGCCCCAGGTCTCAAAAGTGAAATGAAGGGAGTATTTCAGTATACTTACCCAATGTACCTGCGTTTTTTTTAATACAATTCATTATTCTCCAAACACTTTCAAAGGTAACAACAACAACAAATTACATTTATAGAGCGTCTTTCACGTCGGGAGGACGTCCCAAGGTACTTTCTTAGATGTTCCAATAACTTCCAAGAGATTGGGTCAGACATACCACAGCACTACTTTTTAGACTGGAAAGAATTGAAAAATATCTTGCAGTAAGAATCCATCTCGATTCTGCTGCTCTTTGTTCTTCAGTGTATGCCAAGTGTGTTGAGTAAAGTCCGGCTATGGTATTACTTCCAATGACCAATGACATGATGATTCAATTATGATCTATGCAAGAAGGGAAACCAAGCATAAAAATGAATGGGAGAACTCCAATAACACAACAGAATTTGATTACCAATTCCAGGAATCTACTTTTTGATCTTTTCCAATGCAGTGAGGGCCTTTTTGAAGTTGATATAAATATTTTGTGAAGTGAGTAAAATGCAATCCCTCTGATGGATGATCAATGCTCAGGCTAGAAATGTGGTAAGTATGGAACAATGAAAATGGCAGTTGACTCTTCTTTTTAAACCTTATACTGCATGTTTCATGCTTATGAAAAGAAATGGATAATAATATGATACTAATATAATAATCCTTGCATTTGATATCGTGCTTTTTACATCTTCTGGACATCTCAAAGCGCTTCACACAATAAACTGTAAAGTGAATTAAATTGTTTTGTGGGTGAAACGTGGCAGCCAATTGCACACAGCAGTGTCCCACAAACAGTCATGGATTGAAATGACCGAATTATTTGTGTGGTTTTTTGAGCGATTATTATCAGTGTAGTAAGAAAACTTGCCCAAGTTTTCACGCTGCCTGGAATTGAACCCAGATCTCTCACTTGCAAGGCGAGTGCTCTCACCACTGAGCTACAGGATTACAGGATAGAAGTTGTAAGGATATCTCTCCTGCCTTGACATTAAAAGGCCAGTCATGTCCATGCAATGAGATACCTGAATTTGGAGTTAATTACTTGTACATTTTGTTCAAGAAAGCAGTTAGATATTCGTGTATCAGCAACCCCACTTGGGACGAAAGGCTTAGCCCAATTCTTAATGGGATAATTATTTGGTGACTTTCTTTACACTGCGTATTCTGTGAAAGACAAGGTACGCTTGTCTTGTTCTATGCTACTTGTAAGGCTGGTTACTGGATCCGGTCATTTTAAACACTAGCTGGCACACTCACCTTGTGCTTTTGTAAATTCCTACAGTGAGTTGCTCCTCAAATAGATTCCTGCTTGAACAGGATATCTTCACCAGAGTGCATTGCAGAGTAGGGCTGAACCATTAAAATGTAAGTGAAGCAGCAGCTCCGAGCTCATGATTCCAGCATCAGTCTTCAAAGCTTTCCTAGCTGATTCCTGCAGCAGGCAGTGTTGTCTGCATTGACCCCGACACAACAACAACAACAACAATTTACATTTATATAGCGCCTTTCATGTCGGGAGGACGTCCCAAGGCGCTATAATAACAGTTATTATTAATGGCCACTTCAAACCCTGTGAGTTATATGTGCACAGACCTGTGCAGGATCCTGTAACCAGCAAAGAGGTGAAATCTAATTTAACCCCCAAATTCTAGAGGGACAGGACAAAGTTCCAGACAACTCTGCATCACATGTCTTTGTGACTTCAACAAGCCCACTTTTAAGAGGAAGAAATAAATATTCTAGTGGAGAAATACACAGCCAACTTATTAATCTATGAAAATATTCACATCTTATACTACAGGATTCAGTAGAGGAACAGATAGGCATTATGCAGTGAAACACACCAGCACCAGAATTGAATGTCCCTGTTTGTGGAACAGTGATGTGCACGATTGGATGCCGTGTTTCACCCACAAATATACAGTCAATTCTTTAAAGTATATTCTGTGAAGATCTTTGAGACATCTAGAAGACGTGAAAAGCGCCATATCAAATGCAAGGATTATTATTTCATGATGATGAGTAGGTGTGGATTGCAGACATTTTGTTGCCTATTTGGAAAGACTGTGATTTTCTTGTTTTCTGGGATGCAGGCAGTTCAATGCTCTGCCTCACCAACTGTGTTTTGATAGTGCCATTTACTTTGCAGAAGCTGAAAGGAAGACAAAAAGACGTAAAAAGCATTTTGCATACGACGGCAAGCCAGATAAATGTAAGGACCTCAAAACATCTTTCCCTTTTTATTCCTCTTTTCCATTCATTTTTAGAGATTTTAGGATTTAATACTGAGATGTGTACTCGGATGTGTGTTAGCAACAATCTCAGTACTAAATCCTTGTTTTGATGTTGGGAGAACTTGGATCTGTGCATTGATATCCCCAATTCATACCAGCACCACAAGAAAGATTTGTTGATCGCAATTTTATTTCATTGTGGGCTTGAGTCAGAATTTAGCTGACCACATGCCAGGAAATATTAATTGTAAGTACTGTTATATCCCTTGTGTGTTTCCTGTTCCTCATTGTTTTGTTTACTGAAAAAATAACACTTTTGGGATAGACTTAAGCTTCTACTCTGGCGTCTTCATTTTTCCTGCCAAAGTGGATTTTTCACATTTTCCTGCAGTAAAGTTAATTTGGCAACTATCTGCCTATTCTGCTAGCCAGTTTATGTCTTCCTGCATTATTCTGCAATCTCTTTCACTGTTTACCATGTTCCCTTTAGTTTGATGTCATCTGTAAATTTTGATAAAACACCTATTCCTGAATCCAAATCAATAAGACATCTGAAATAAAATGTGCAATATTATCCTTTTAAGGTCTTTATTCTGTACCAAAAGAATGGAAAGGAAAACAAACTGGTAAGCAAGCAAGTGGTGCAGGTAGGATTGAAATATCAGCCAAAAAAGCACAAGGTGTTGAGAAGACAAATTGCAGTGAGCACTCGTTTGCTCAGAAATAAACCACTGGGTATCACTGACAGTAATAAAGATAAAGTAAGCGTTCAAGTGTGGTCCTGATGTCCTGAGGTACTTTGTTTGAATGAGAACAAAGGAAGCCAAGGAACAAGAAAAGGCCATTCAGGCATCACGCCTGCTCCTTCCATAATCTACCACATCATGGCAATTTCACCCCCCCCACCCCCCCCCCCCCACCCCACCCCACACCCCAGCAATTTCTGTAACATGTGGTATGAAGCCTGAAAAGAATATTCAGGGTTTTTTTAAGATTGGGAGTTGCAAATGCTAATGCAGTGAGTTTCTCCATACACACCTGGCAGTAATGATGTGGTTTAATAACAACAACAAAATTACATTTCTATAGTGAAGTTTTATTTAACAATTTGGCACACAAACAACTGACAGAGATGATGATGTTTTCTGAGGCAAGAGAGGAACAGATTTGTGATATTTTCCTTAACTGCACATTGTATATATTATTAAGTGGCTTGACTGACAACTGATCATTTTGAAGCACCAAGCTCTCTCAATTCTCTTTAAAATATGTAACATGATTTTAAAAAAGAAATTCTGCAATTGTTAAAATACAATCTGTGGGACTATTAATCACTGCAAGGGGATGGAGAACAAAACTATCCTCTGGTCAATGATAATCTTCCCACTATGGTGATGGAGAGATCTGGCTTAAAAGATTTGTATTGGTCAAATAAACACACACTCTGGCAATCACAGCAAATTAAGATTTCACAATTTCTACTTCCTGAATTCCATAACTGTTATTTGGAACTTTTTACAGAAAAACAACCAATGAAGAAAGATCATGACACTTCCCACGAAACCAAAGGTAATACTGTATCAATGGAACTTTGAGCTTATTGGTCAAAGCAGACACTCCAATGCTGTGGAAATGCTAGATTGTCAGAGGTGCTATTCTTCAGATGAAGCTGCCATAAACAGGGGTCCTGTCTGCCTGAACAGGTGGCCGCCGATAAACATCCCATGGCCCTTTGGAGAAACAGAAGAGCGTTTCTTCCAGTGACTTAACTAACAATCCCTCAGATAAATTGACTTCTATTCATGGCTATCTGTAGGATATTGATGTGCATAAATTGGCTTCTGTGTTTGCCTAAAAATTTAGTCACTGCACTCCACAGTATTTTCTGTCAGGCGCTTTGAGATTTTCAATGACGTGGCAAGGCGTAATATCAAAATAAAAAGTGTTAGTTGAACATACAGTCCATTACTATTACTATCAATTTCCCTTTTAACACAAACAAGGTACAATTTTCTTGAAACAATTTCTCTTGAAAACAAATTAGCCCATACATAATTTTCATTATTACAGTATAGGTGTTGCGCAACGCTGTGTGTTGCTAAAATAAGCACTAAAAGGAATTTGGAGTTAGATTTCAAAAAACTAATTTGAAAATAGTTTAGCATAGAATCAAAGAATCATAGAATCTTACGGCACAAAAGGATGCATTCGGCCCATCTAGTCTGCACCGGCTCTTTGAAAAGAGCAACTCAATCCCACTGCCCAGCTCTCTCCCACTAACCTAACAGACCTGTTCTCCCTAAATAAAGATCTAATTCTCTTTTAAAAGCTGTTATCGAATCAGCCTCCACCACCTTCTCAGGCAATGTATTCCAGATTCGAACAACCTGCTGAGTGCAAACATTTCTCCTCAGCTCCCCTCTGCTTTGTTTTGAAACTATTTTAAATCTGTGACCAGAGTCAAGGTTGAGAGGAGACCTAACAGAGGTTTATAAAATCATGAGGGTATTTGACAGGATGAATAAGAAAAAACTGTTCCCACCAGTGGGAACATTTTTTTCTTATTGACCCTGTCAAATCCCCTCATGATTTTATAAACCTCTGTTAGGTCTCCTCTCAACCTTCTCTGTTCCAAAGAGAATAAGTCTATCTAGGCCTATCTAGCCTTTCCTCATAACTGAAGACCCTCAACCCTGGTAACATTCTGGTAAACCTTCTTTGCACCCTTTCCAATGGCTTAACATCCTTTCAATAGTGTGGTGACCAGAATTTGACTCAGTACTCCAGCTGAGGCCTAACCAAAGTCTTATAGAGGTTAGTCAGCACTTCCTGACTTTTGTATTCTATACCCCTATTTATAAAGCCTAGTATCCCTAGGCTTTGAAGAATATGCCTTTTTCACGGCTTTGTCTACCTTTCCTGCCACCTTCAAAGAGTCACTAACATAAATCCCCAGGTCTCTGTTCCCTCGCACCCCTTAAAATTGTACTATCTAGCCTATATTGCCTCCCCTCATTTCTTCTCCCCAAATGTATCACCTCACACTTCTCTGCATTAAACTTCATCTGCCATGTGTCTACCCACTTTACCATTTTATCTATATTTTCTTGCAGATGGTTACTAACCTCCTCACTATTTACTATTCTCCCTCACTTAGTATCATCTGCAAACTTGGAAACTGAGCGTATAATAGACTTAATTCAACATTGCAAGAAGGATTTTTAATCATCGTTTTCATATCTTGGAATGGTGGCAGCCTGGTTCAGTTAGTAGTATTCTCACCTCTGAATCAGAAGGTTGTGGGAGCAATCACCCTGGATACTCATATTGTCTAAGCTGACACTCGAATAGCTCGAATTGTTGGAGTGCCATTTTTCAGATGAGACCTTAAACCCAGATCCCATCAGCCTGTTCAGGTGGATGTTAAAGATCCCATGGTATCATTCAAAAGGGGGGGTGGGGGTTTCTCCCATTATCCCGGCCAACAGTCTCCCAAATAAAATTGTTCAGATACTTCAGTGTCCCACAAACAGCCATGAGGTGCACAAATGTATTTTACAGATAAAACCTGTAAAAGGTTTTGAGATGTCCTCCTGATATGAATGGTGCTGTATCAAATGTAAAGATTTATAAATGATGATGAAACCTCTTTGCAGGAATGCAACCGGGGAAAAGAGATGAAGGTTTCATGGACCAAAAAGATAAAAAAGGTTTACTCTACTGACTTTCCAAATTTCTTTTAGCAACGTAAAGTGGTAACTTTAATTATAACGGACTCTGATATCGTAATAAATATCCTGACTGAAGCTCCATCGTTATCATTGTCTGTTAAAATCAATCCTACTTTAAATGTTGTGGTTCAATGTCTTATTCTGCTAGTCTTAAAGGGACATTGCCTCTTGGAGATGGTGTTTGGCAAACATAATGTCAAAATTCAGCATGATGGTTTACATTACCACATGGTGTATTTTTCTAATCAAACAAAATAAAGGTTTCCCAAATATTCTTTCATCAGGTTAGTGCCAGTTTAACACAGCAAATCCAGCTTCACTTGCTCCAGCTATTTTTTCTTGCCCAGTAAGGGAGAAAGGCCAGAAGAAGCACATGCGATTTTCACCTTGATGACCTCACTCACACATGAATTACACTGATTAATTTATAGAGATTCAGATGATACAACTGTCCTTTGTTCAGTTGGCAATGTTGATTGAAAAATGTGAACTTGGAGAAATAAAAATGCTATAAAGTTTCAGCCCAAAACTTATGCGACATTTATAATAATATCCAAACTGTTTCCACAAGACCAAACCCTGAGGATAATAGAAATAATGTTAATTCAGATTTAAGATTTTGATGCTACTTCTCCTACCAAGAGCCTTAGCCTGAAATTATACCCCCAACACAGTATAGACTACTTCACTGATCACTACAAATAGTGATCTTAAAGCTCTTTACAGGAAAGCCAGCCTAGAAAAAAGACTATGAAGCTTCCTTTAAACAGAATGGTACTTAATGTAAACAGATGATTTTAAGAAAGTGAGTTGGACACCCATTGTTTATCATATTTCTTCTCCTTCATGAGAAGGTTTCAAACAATTTTCTCATCTGGTATTGGAGAAGAGTTTAGAAGGAACGTCGTTACCCTGATAAAATCACCCATAAGTGATATTTTATCAATTACAAGTTTGTGGAAATTCAGACAATACAATTATACATGATTTAGTTGGCTTGATACAAATCGTGGCAATGTTAAAGACGAGAAGGAATTATTCTGTTCTCTTCTGATTCTGATTTTCCACTCCAGGTGATAATAGAAATCTGAGCAAAACGCAGTGCTATTCTCCAAGAAGCACACACTTTAAATACTGCTCGTTGAATATTACCTTATAAGTATTATCCAGAATGTAACAATTAGAAACAATTATTTACAGGGAAACAAGCAACACAAAGAGAACATGAATATGCCAATGAAAAAAGAGGTAAAGGAGGATAGCTGTATCCATTTTGGTAATAGGTAGAATACAGTGCACCATTAATTGATGGTTTTGATAGTTACAAACTCTCTAGTGTAAGAAAAAAAAATGACAGAATTTCCAAAACTGTCAATTAGAAATTCAGGCCTTCAAATGCATACAGTTCCACAAATTCTCTGTCAGTCAGTCTTTTAAGATTGTAGCTTGCATACATGAATTCTAAACATTTCAGGAAGAATAATTTCCTAGCTTCAAACATTATAGACACTCATATCAGAGCAGCAAAATAAAACAAACATAAGACAAGAATTATTGAATCAATGCAAGTTTAGAACTGTTTTGTTGCCTTTCACATGTTTCTTTGATTTTGTTGAATGGATCCAACAAATTTACTGTAATTTCAAAATTGGAACTTTTTTGCAGAAATGGAAGCACCTCGGAGAGAACAGGGAGGTTTCTCTGAACCACCAGGTAAACAAAAAACTTGCTGTATTCACCTTTTATGTATGTTTTATTTAAAGCAAGGTTGGAACCACATAAAAATAGATTCTACCATTAAAAGGTCCCATTGTAAACAAAAATCATCCGGTGTTCCATTGAAGTAAGTTCAGTTGCTCAAGTTTCATTAAGATCAACTTGAAACAAGAACATCTGTGTTGATGCTCTTGCAACTTAGTAATAAAGGGGGTCATCTGCCTTTCTTCAGTACCGTACTTTTCAAGCCAATGTGCAAAATTATTGTTTGGGTTGGAAGGAGATACAGAAGGACCCAGTATAATTTTTCTCGCTTTGACAAACTGGTGAATAATATTCTACATCACATTGTCTATTTGTAACCACATGAAATAAAGTTTTGACAAGCATGAAGATTGTGCCCTTTTAACATAATGCACAACATTTCGTTCATATACAACAACAGAATGGGACACTTGATTCCCTGTTGATGTTTTAATGTTTGTTTCTTTGAATGGCAGTGCAGAAGTTGTTAAGCATTGAGTTATTTTATTGGTGGACCGCACACTGTCTGATTACAGAAAGCACACTGATTAGTACATACCATTCACATTTATTTCTCGTTTGTGCTAATTTAATTTTGAAATTGAAACTGAGTTGCTGCTGAAACTGCGGCTGCAACCACACACTAAAATTCCAAGAAAGGGAACACTACTACTAGTAAATAGCAATATTCATGTATTAGATCTAAACATTAACCACCAATTATTTATCTCTAATCTTACCTATCTTTGAATCTTCACAATAAAGAGTCAATTTCCTGGGTTCAGCTCACTATTCTATCTGCCTCTTATTTCAGACACTCTGAGCAGTAAATGGAAATACTGTACCACAAAATAATAATGATAATCCTTTCATTTGATAAAGTGCCTTGTCATGTATTCCAGAGACCTCAAAATGCTTCGCAAAATATACTGTAAAGTGAATTGACTGGGAGTAAAATAAGATCACTTTAAAATACTGTGCTGCTTCTTACAAAACATTTTGTGCTTTTCATCCATGTTTCAATTCTGCTTTACAATGGTTCATAATTCTAATTGATACAGAATCAGTGCTGCAGTGTTTATGATCCAGAATGTGAAATCCAATTAGTGGTTCCATTGCAGTCCCACTAATTCAGAGATTGGCCTAGAAGAAAACAACTTGCACACACTGTTACTGTGAACATTTCCCAGATGTATTTCCCAAGATTTCATATCTAGCAATGATGGTGAAACTTCTTCAAAGGAAAACCAGCACCGCAGGAACGTGCATCTTTCGCCGATCAGACAGATAACAGAGGATTGCGTTTTGATTTTAAATGCAATTGTTTTAACCAATTAGGTTGATTATGTAGTCACATCCCATGGCATTGCCATATAGGTGAACAACAACAACAACAACATAATTACATTTATACAGCACCTGTCACATCGGGAGGACGTCCCAAGTTGTACAACACCTTATTAAGAAAAAATTGAATATAAATCTACTTCCAGGATTATTAATTTACAGAGGGAGGAGGGAATGGAGGGATACAGGAGAGGAAAAGGGTGGAGGCTCATGTGGCGTACGAGTCCGGGGTTGGAAGAATTGGTCTGAATGCACTGCTTCCATGCTTTAATTTCCATGTCATTTTTTACAGGAAAACCACCACCACAAAGAGAACGTGAACCTTCTCTCCCTCAAAGAGACGATAGAGGTTTGCTGTATTGCTGTATTTTAGATAGAATGTGTGAGCAATGGATCCGGGTTTGAATCATGCTTGGTCAGTGAGGTTTGCTAAAATATCAGTCCAATAATGTGGAAGAATTAAACAAGGTCTCACCAAACTATATTCAGTTAAAAATACCTGGTGAAGCTGAAAACTCAACAACAACCCAAAGCTTTGGTGGTCGTCAATTAGTTATTTTTGCCTTTGTAATTTCCATTGGAATCAGTTCAGAAACTCAAAGCTCCTGAACATTTAATGCATCTGCCTTAACATATCCCTGTTCCAACATACTAATCATAGCTGGGTCGCAAATTACCTAATGAATATTTCCCAGAATTTCATCAATGATTGAAACACTTCACAGGAAAACAACCACTGAAAAGAGAACCTGAATCTATGTTTGAATTTTTCACAGAATTTCATAACGAAAAAAAATTGGTCACTCACTTTGTGACTGTTCAATTTGTGCGGTATCACTTTGCGCAACCGGCTGTCCTATTTCACCCACAAAATACATAGTGAATCCACTTTATGATATATCTGGTGAAGAGCTTTCAGATGTCTCAACACAGTGATAAGGCACTATATTAAATGCAAAGATTATATTATTATAACTAGCCATGATGATTAATACTCTGTATATATGTGAGGGAGCAGGGAATGGAGGGATACAGGAGAGGAAAAGGGTGGAGGCTCATGTGGCATACAAGTCCTGAGTTGTTCTGAATGCACTACTTTAATTTCTATGTTATTCTTTACAGTAAAACCACCAACACAAAGAGAACGTGAACCTTCTCTCCCTCAAAGAGACGATAGAGGTTTGCTGTATTGCTGTATTTTAGATAGAATTTAAAAAAAACATTTTGGGTAGACCATTCAGTCATCTAGCTCCCTTTGCAGTAACGATAGAGATGAAAAGAAACACTCTTTGAAAGTGTAAAATGTCAATATCTCATCTGAGGTTCCATTGCAGTCACTTCAGAAGGTCAAATTTATTTAAGATCAAGTCTATTGAACATTTCTTTTTGGATTATTAGTTTTGGGAAATTACTGATCATAGGTGTTGCAACTCAAATTATAGTCATATAGTAGACGGCAAATGATGCAAAACTTTATCCAACTGAAAGGTTCCCTTACAGCGGGATGAAGCAGAGATCTTGTGTGAGCAACGGATCCGGGTTTGAATCATGCTTGGTCAGTGAGGTTTGCTAAAATATCAGTCCAATAATGTGGAAGAATTAAACAAGGTCTCACCAAACTATATTCAGTTAAAAATACCTGGTGAAGCTGAAAACTCAACAACAACCCAAAGCTTTGGTGGTCGTCAATTAGTTATTTTTGCCTTTGTAATTTCCATTGGAATCAGTTCAGAAACTCAAAGCTCCTGAACATTTAATGCATCTGCCTTAACATGTTCTCTGTTCCAACACATTAATCACAGCTCGGCACCAAATTACCTAATGAATATTTCCCAGAATTTCATCAATGATTGAAACACTTCACAGGAAGAGAACCTGAATCTATGTTTGAATTTTTCACAGAATTTCATAACTAAATAAAATTGGTCACTCACTTTGTAGCTGTTTGTAGGGTATCACTGTGCGCAAATGGCTGTCCCATTTCACCCACAAAATACATAGTGAATCCACTTTATGATATATCTTGTGAAGAGCTTTCAGATGTCTCAACAAAGTGATAAGGCACTATATCAAAAGCAAAGATTATATTATAACTAGAAATAATGATTAATACTCTGTATATATGTGAGGGAGGAAGGAATGGAGGGATGCAGGAGAGGAAAGGCTCATGTGGCGTACGAGTCCTGGGTTGGAAGAGTTGGTCTGAATGCACTGCTTCCATGCTTTAACATTCTATGTCATTCTTTATAGGAAAACCACCACCACAAAGAGAACGTGAACCTTCTCTCCCTCAAAAAGACGGTAGAGGTTTGCTGTATTGCTGTATTTTAGATGGAATTTTTAAAAATATTTTGGGTAGACCATTCAGTCATCTCCCGTTGCAGTAATAATAGAGATGAAAAGAAACACTCTGAAAGTTGGATAACTGTTTGTAAAATATTAATATTTCACCTGAGGTTCCATTGCAGTCACTTCAGAAGGTCAAATTTATTTAAGATCAAGTCTATTGAACATTACTTTTTGGATTATTAGTTTTGGGAAATTACTGATCATAGGTGTTGCAACTCAAATTATAGTCATATAGTAGATGGCAAATGATGCAAAACTTTATCCAACTGAAAGGTTCCCTTACAGCGGGATGAAGCAGAGATCTTGTGTGAGCAAAGGATCTGGGTTTTAATCATGCTTAGTCAGTGAGGTTTGCTAAAATATCAGTCCAATAATGTGGAAGAATTAAACAAGGTCTCACCAAACTATATTCAGTTAAAAATACCTGGTGAAGCTGAAAACTCAACAACAACCCAAAGCTTTGGTGGTCGTCAATTAGTTATTTTTGCCTTTGTAATTTCCATTGGAATCAGTTCAGAAACTCAAAGCTCCTGAACATTTAATGCATCTGCCTTAACATGTTCTCTGTTCCAACATACTAATCACAGCTGGGCACTGTGATGTCTCTGAACATGTGTGATACTTGTAGTCCAGAGATATCACAGGCACCAAATTACCTAATGAATTTCATCAATGACTGAAACACTTCACAGGAAAACAACCACTGAAAAGAGAACCTGAATCTATGTTTGAATTTTTCACAGAATTTCATAACTAAATAAAATTGGTCACTCACTTTGTGGGGGTTTGTAGGGTATCACTGTGCGCAACTGGCTGTCTCATTTCACCCACAAAATACATAGTGAATACACTTTATGATGTATCTTGTGAAGAGCTTTCAGATATCTCAACAAAGTGATAAGGCACTATATCAAATGCAAAGATTATATTATTATAACTAGAAATGATGATTAATACTCTGAATACATGTGAGGGAAGAGGGAATGGAGAGATGCAGGAGAGGAAAGGGTGGAGGCTCATGTGTCGTACGAATCCTGGGTTAGAAGATTTGCTCTGAATGCACTGTTTCCATGCTTTAACATTCTATGTTATTCTTTACAGGAAAATCACCACCACGAAGAGAACGTGAACCTTCTCTCCCTCAAAGAGACGATAGAGGTTTGCTGTCTTGCTGTATTTTAGATAGAATTAAAAAAATACATTTTAGGTAGACCATTCAGTCATCTCCCTTTGCAGTAACAATAGAGATGAAAAGAAACACTCTTTGAAAGTGTAAAATGTCAATATCTCATCTGAGGTTCCATTGCAGTCACGTCAGAAGGTCAAATTTATTTAAGATCAAGTCTATTGAACATTACTTTTTGGATTATTAGTTTTGGGAAATTACTGATCATTGGTGTTGCAACTGAAATTATAGTCATATAGTAGATGGCAAATGATGCAAAACTTTATCCAACTGAAAGGTTCCTTTGCAGCGGGATGAAGCAGAGATCTTGTGTGAGCAATGGATCCGGGTTTGAATCATGCTTGGTCAGTGAGGTTTGCTAAAATATCAGTCCAATAATGTGGGAGAATTAAACAAGGTCTCACCAAACTATATTCAGTTAAAAATACCTGGTGAAGCTGAAAACTCAACAACAACCCAAAGCTTTGGTGGTCGTCAATTAGTTATTTTTGACTTTGTGATGTAGATACTTCCTAAATCCTGCAAGACCAAGTCCACTCCAGAAATGATCAATTTACCTCATAAACCTCAAAGCTACCACCAGATGTTTAGTTCAACCAATCTTTTTTCCTTATACAATGCATATGTTCAATGCTGTCAGTTGTAATATTATGTCATGAATATTTCCAAAATGTCCCAGGTATGAAAGATTATTAATATTCCTACAGAAAAACTAATATTACTGAGAGAACGTGAACCCTCCATTGAACAAATTGGTGACAGAGGTTTAGTGTGTCCATCTTTCATGAATATATTTAGGACAAGAACATTAAACGTTCAATCATCTCTCATTGAAATAGACCTTTGTTACAATATAAACCTCCCTTTGTAATCAAAGTTCCATTTTAAATAGTCTTGGAATTCAAATCATTAAGACTAAACCCTTCAAATGGAACAAAAAAATTCCATGCAAGTGGTACAGAATAGGATTTCAATTTGCCTTTCTTAGAGAAACATTGTTTTGATGAAAGGATTCAGATCAAGAAGGGTCTTGGACTAATTTGATTCCATCCACACCAAAGAAAGATATTTGCATCAAGTGGTTATTCAGTGTCTTGACCTCAGTCACTCTCCCTCATAATCAATTTCAGCGAGGATAAGATACTGCATCTGTACTAAAATCGTCCTTCACAACAATCTTGAATCTCTCTCACTTCTCCTGTTGCTTTGGTGAATCTGTGGGGGGGGTTTTAACGGCCAATTCACTTTTTTCATCCCATTGAGATGTCTTTCCAAAGCTGCACAAAAAAATAGTTTCTCTACTCATTTGGTTTTCATGATAGCTCAATCCACTAAACCTGGGATCCGTCTTGGTCCTGTGCTCTGCAATGCTTCTGTGTACGTAGCAGAAATCTGCACTCCAGCTTTAGCTTGATCATTCTTTTCTAGAGCTTGAGCAAGGCCTGTGACAATATGACCTCAAATGATTTTGTAAAGTAATCCAGAATCCCGCTTGCCTTGTCTATTATTACCTTTGTGCCCTTCTGAGTATTAACCGGAATTTTATAAATAAACCTAATGTTTTACAGCTAAACGACCAGTACAAGGAGAAGGTGAACCTTTCATTGAGCCAACAGGTAACAGATATATTAACCTAACCGATGCTATACCTTAAATAGACCTTTTAAAAAAAAAAGAGTAATCATTGAGGAAAACATTATAGTACAACAGAGACAATAAAAAAAATGCAGAATGCTGTAAAACATAATTCTAACTGTAACAAACATTGCAATATAGTTACTTCAACAGCAAAAACTTTGTTCAGATTAGATCACTAATTAAAAATACAGTTTGCTTCATGAACTCTAATTACAGTAAATGGATTATTTGCTTCAAATAAACAGAAATTGCTTTCAGTATAAAGAGATTTTTTTTAAAAAAAATTGGATGAGAGACAGAGCAATGACCAGAGAATAAAATCCATGCAGCGTTTACAATCATATAGTTTAACTACAGGTCCTGCATTTGTAAACAATTGAAATTAAGATTGGTCAACCGTTAAAGCAGATCCTTGTACCAGAGAAAATCAACAGGAAGGTGGGCTAGTTAAGATAAATGAAAATTCAATTAAAATGTTATGCCAAATAATCCATGCAGTTTATGGCAAATATGAGATTTCAGTTTGCAATTATCAACGATGAGTGAAAGTGTGTCAATTCAAGCTTCAGTTTTGAAATTGCAAAATTTTGAAATATTGTAGTGTGATACGCAAAATCATCCTACACATTCTTCGAATACAACAACAACTTCGATTTACCGGTATACAGCGCCCTCAACGCCGGATGGTGTCTCAGAGCGCTTCACAATAACGGATCCAGGGACCAAGCCAGGGGCAGGGGTAGAAAGGTGACCAAAGGCGCGGTCGAAGAGAAAGGTCTTCAACTGGGACCTGAGGCTGAGAAAAGAGGGGATGAGGCAAAGGGAGTGAGGAAGGGAATTCCAGAGCCTCGGGGCATAGTGGCTGAAGGCACAGCCGCTGAGAGTGAAACAGAGTATTCGGGGGACATGGAGGAGGCCAGACCCAATGGAGCGAAGGCAACGGGAGCTGGTTTGAGGAGAGAGGAGGTCAAAGAGGTTGGGGGATGCAGAGGAGTGGAGGAATTTTGAAGACAAGGGAGAGGATCTTGAAGTTGATCCTCTCTGGGATAGGGAGCCAGTAAAGTCTGGCAAGGACTGGGGTAATGGGGGAGTGAAGAATCTGATTTATTATCATGTTCCTGATTATTAATTCGTAGAAATCACTGCTGCGGCAATTGAAACACAATTTGTACAAATAATGACTCTTTTAGAGTAATGTCAATACTTGAAAGAAAAACATAGATATTAAAAGTCACTAATTGGTCGGTCAAATTATGAATATTTCTGGGAATATCATAATTGATTATTAAAATTCTTTACAGGAAAAAAGGAACGTGAACCTTCCATTGGACGACGAAGTAGCAAAGGTTTGTGACCATAACAATTTTGTTTCATTAAACATTTTTATGTTTCATTAAACATTTTTATGTTTAATGAAACAAATTTTATTTTATGTTTAAAATAAAACAAGTTTATTTTAAGATTACAGTAGAAGCTTGTTTATCCATGACTCGATGAACCGGCACTTTCGTATACCCGGCACGCCCCCAAAAAAGTCCCCATTCAATAAACCGGAACTTATCTGGGACAATAGCAGTGGAGCATTTGTAAATGCATAAATAATAACATAATATAGTATTGGTACTTATTGTTAAAACTACTCTCTTGCGCTTCTCACCTTTGCTGGTAGATGCTGCGCTTGAAGTCATGGTGCTGCGGTTGAGGTTTATAGTCCAGCGATTCTTTTTAAAATGGAGCACGCCAAGCGGGTGAAAAAAAAGGAGAACGACTTTAAAGCCATAGTAGCAGCAAGCCAATAACACTAGCTGATAACCCACATTGTCGCACAGGTGCAGTATATCGCTTTGCCGCTAGTAGAGTCTAGGGCTATCGGCTTGCTGCTAGTAAAGTAGCGCTGCCGTTTTTTTCACCTGTTTGGAGTCCTCCATTTAAAAAAGAAGTGTTGGACTGTAAATCTCAATCGGTAAAGGTGAGAAGCGCAAGAGAGTAGTTTTAACAATAAGTACCAAGACAATATTCTGTTATTGTCTGTTATTATTTAGTCTGGTGTGTATGGTGTGTGTTAAAAGAACTTAAATTTTTTTGGGGTGGGTTTTTGGCTGCGGGCCGCCTGAATATCTGGCAGGCGCTTTAACCGGTAATGGCCAGGACCCACGGGTGCCGGATAATCGGGCTTTTACTGTATTTTGCTTCCACTGGAGAATACTTCACTTTGAATAGCCGGCTAAGTGTACCTCGGCAGCCAATTTGACCATGAGGGACTGGTTTCGGTTGAGGCAAAGAACAAAGCTGAGCTCAGTCCTGCCTTATTTGACATGAGAGAGGACTACTTTTCTTGGCAAGATTCTATTTTTGCTTACTTTGGCAGGAACAATTTTTGCAGGGCGATAACTTGGCCAAGTTTCTTTACTCTACACGCCTGACAATAATCCCTCAAGAAAAAACCCAATAATGATTTGGTCACTGTTTGCGGGGCACTGCTGTGCGCAATTGGTTGCCGCGTTTCCCCACAAATATACGATCAATTAACTTTACAGTATACCCTGTGAAGCGCTCGGAGACGCCTAGATGATGTGAAAAACGCTATTTCAAATGCAAGTATTATTATTAACAAAATGAGGTTCCCAGCCAGATCTTTCCTGCTCCTTAGCCCAGGAATACTGAGGGTGATTCCACAACAACCAAGTTACATTTCTGGAGCACCTTTCACATTGGGAGTGAGATTACAGCATTCCAGTTGCTAATATGGCTGAGATCAGCAAACTGAGCACAGGATCAGAACATGGGTCTTTCTGGTCTGCATGGCCTAAAGCTTCACCAAGTGATGCCATTACCCATTGAGTATCATGCGAGAAGAGGGTGGTTTAATTAGCTTTATTTAGAATGTTTTAACGAAGTGGGCTAAGTGTAATTATGAATACAGTAGACCCTCGCCGAACGTAGGGATTACATTCCTGGAAAACAGCGCACTCGGATAAATCGCATTCAGTAAGCTCAATAGGTAATGGGAAAAAACTGGTCAGTTAAATCCATCCACAGGCTATCCGACCTGAAGCATCTAGGCACATCCAAACCCAACCAACGCAAGGTATGTACTGAGGTGGGCTTCAGCTGGCTGGCACGCTGTCCCCGCTCGTCACTCTCCCCCCTCTCACTGACTCACTGGAGACAATAAAACAGCACCTTACACTACCACAGCTTGGCTAAATTATTTTACCTTTGGTCATGGAAGTGTTAGGAGACTCTCTCTCTCTCTCTCTCTGTCTCTTCTGTTTACCATGCAATGCCATCAGGTTCCTCCGAGGCCAAGGAATCATCGGACTTGGTTGGGAGCTGCCGGGATCCTTCCAAATGTGCATGCATGCGGGCCAGCCAGCGCTTATATGCAAATTTTACTCACGTATATGCAAAAAAAGTGCCGTATTTATTTATTTGCGAATAGGCAAATCCGTCCTCGAGAAAGTCACGTTTGGCAAGGGTTGACTGTATTCTCAGTAGTATTTGACAACAAAAGCTGATTATTGAATCTCTCAAAAGGAGAACAACCACGGAGAGAATCTTCCATTGACCAAAGAGGTAACAGACGCTTGCTGTATTAACTTTCTGAAACTATATTAAGCTTTTTTTCTGCAATTTTCTTCTCTTCCCTCCCTCCCTCCCTCCCTCCCTCCCTCCCTCCCTCCCTCCCTCCCTCCCTCCCTCCCTCCCTCCCTCCCTCCCTCCCTCCCTCCCTCCCTCCCTCCCTCCCTCCCTCCCTCCCTCCCTCCCTCCCTCCCTCCCTCCCTCCCGAATTCTTTTTGACTCATGCTTTTGTTAGCAAGCTTTGGTTTCTGACCTGAATAACTCATCCAAGTGATGATAACTCATGGAGAGAGCATTGACAGGGAGACAACAAAGCCAGACACAGTGCAGTCCACATATTAAATCTACACATGTACGGTTGCCAAGGATGGAAAAACACTGTCTTACTTTTCTTCTTTGTAATCCAGGGATGCTGAGACTAACTGGAGCAACTCAACACTTGCCCGGCAGAAAGTAGTCCAAACCTTGTATCTTGTGTGTTCAGTGTGTGGTGCCATTGTGTGTGGGCCTTTAGAGAAGCTTTGATTTTCGAAAAAAAATCTTAACAAGATCACAGGGAACGTTTGAAAAAGAGAAGCCCTTCAGCCATTTAATCACTTAATATTTTCATGTAATATTTTCATTATTACATGAAACTGGTTCGTAATCGTATCCAGTGTCATGGCTTTCACCACAATTACCAGTAACCTGTTCCAGTTGTTCACTGATCTCTGTGCAAACAACAATAACAATAACGTTACATTTGTATAGGATTGCTAGGATTGATCTGTCGCAGCGTGCCCTGGCAGGTCCATAACTATCCAAGTTCTAGCTGATGGTGAATCTCAGCGATAAGATTTCAAAGTGTTGATGTACTTTGCTTTGAAAGCCAAAGCCAAACAGGTCAGAAAACAAAACGAGGATTAATGCTTGAAACTCTTTGCAGGAAAACCACTGTACAGAGAGCGTGAACCTTCCACTGACAAAGGTTTGATGTTTTATCTTTTCCGGATGCTTTTGTATAAAGTAGGTTGAACTTTCCATCAGATTTTATTGTACCAGACACCTTCATTACAATCCTCTCATTGTAATAAACAACCCAACTCAAGCTCTACTATAATCCATTTGAGGAACTCAAGTCTCACGATTAACCTCTTAACAAAAATGTCCTCATTAGTTCCATGCAATTCATGAAATCAATTCCCCCTCCTTCCCCAGTTTATCAAAGCGATATTCCTTTTTTCCATGAAACTACAGTATTCAGTAAACTTTGTTTTGAGAGAGGAAAAGAAGCAAGAGAAGCTCCTTCATTGCCTTCACCCTGACAGCACTTACATGACATGATTACATAATTCAATGCAATTTATTTCCAAATAAATGAAATAAAAGTTTGCCAAACATTTTCTCATGAATACACTGTTCCTTTAACCAAAACAGTCCAGTTTTTCCGCCTCTTGGCAGCTGAATATCGCAGGAAATTTTGGAATGATATAGATTCAACCAGCCAATGATATATTCATCATAAATGGAATATGTGGCAAAGCTCCACAAAAGTTTACACTAAAGGGAACCACCTGGATTTAATTTCCTGCTCCAATATATTTTGCATTACCAATTTATACAAAATCAGGGTAATTAATTATATATAAAATATATGAAGATTACTCAGAGTATTTAATACCATTTCTATTTAGTGACACCCTTCTAACCATAATCATGCTTGGCGGCCTTCCCAATTCCTCCCCCCACAAGTTGCAGATAAACCAAGATTCAGCAGCCTCTGTCCTCTACCATTCCAAGCTTCATGACTCCATCTCTCCCATCCTCGCCTGACTTCATTGGCTCCCCATCAAACCAGAGGATCCAATTCAAGATACTAGTCCTCACATTCAAAGTCCTTCATGGCCTCACCCCACCCTACATCTGCTTTCAGCTACTCTGCCCCCAACCCCTGGAACTTCATCCCACAGTCCCTCCACCTCTCACCCTCCCTGGCCTCCTTCATGTCCCGCCTCAAGACCCTCCTCTTCAATGGCTCCATTGGCCACTTCAAATCCCTCCCTTTCCCTCCACCCTCCCTGTCCTCAGCTCGGATCTGTAAAAAATGACTGTCCAACACCTTGTGACGTCCTCCTGACGTGAAACGAGCTATACAAGTGTAATTTTGTTGTTGTTGTCATGTTAATATTTGGGTTGAAATGTATTCTGTTTCTACAGAATATTACAACATACTAGACCATACTTGTGTTGTAATGTTATTTTATCAGTCGTCCCCAGAATTATGTAACTAGAGCTGATCATTTAAGCTCTTCACTGGAAAATCACCATCAGAATTTTCCATTGACCAAATAGATAACAAGTTTGCTGTATTCCCATTTTGTGTATTTGTTTTATTCAGACATCCTAAATTGAATGGTTTTCTTGTAGCACATGTGGTGCAGCCATCAGGCTCAAAAGAAAACCATTGTACAGTACTATAAATCATGCTAATTGCTTTAAAGAGATAATGTCCAGAATTTCAAAATGAAACTTTTACAGAAAAACAACCCTCGCAGAGAGAACTTGAACTTTCCATTGACCAAACAGGTTTGCTGTATTCTCAATTTGTGCATTTCGTTTAAGCAAGTGGGACAGAACAGGATTTCTTGGAAATGATAAGATAGGAAAAGTCGCATTGCGGTTCCACAAATTCCTTTGATTCAGTTTTACCGTTAAATTACCAAACAAGCACACACTAAAACATGCTATTTGCTGTGATGCACATCAAGATAATGTCCAGGTTTATTACCCAGATTTTCAAAACTAAAACTGATTATTAAACTTCTTTACAGGAAAACAACCAACTCAAAGAGATCGCGTAGGCTCAACAGATGGTAAAAGCAATTAAGATTTTCTGCTGTACATTTAAAATGAATTTTTCAACACTATAGATGTAGAGAGTTGCAATTACAGTATACTATGAGATTATTAATTTATGGATTCACTGGTGCAGCTTTTGCCACCCAAATTGTAAGATAGAAACTGGAACTTTTTACCTTTTAAACTTGAACAAACGTTTATATTCTTTTTCCAGAAAAGCAACCATTGCAGAGGGAACGTCAAGGCTCCATCGAAAACAAAGGTACCAGATGTGCTCCTTTAACTTTCAATAACAAGTGTTAAAACTAGTTTTAGTTACATTATGCGCTCATTATAGTTTCACAGAGGCAACAAACAATAATTGCTGGAAAATTCATCTCAAATACGGATTTCATCTCAAGTGAAGCTCAAGTTTCTTCACAATCTCAAATCTTGACAGATTTACTGTGTTCCAAAGGTTTACTGTGTTGACTTTACATATGTTTTGACAATGTTGGTCGAACATACTTAATTTTACAGTAGAGTGGAGATAAAAAGAAAAAAAGGTTTATTTTTGTTCATGATTATTGAAGACCATTCAGTCCTCTCCTATTGAATGGTTCTCTTACAGCCCTGATGGCACAAATATCTGGGGGTTCAAAAGAAACCCACACACACACTAAACCTTTGTGTCTTGTTATGATCATTTCCCAGTTTTATTCACCAGAATTTTATAACTAAAACCAGTTGATCAAATGTTTTTTTTTACAGGACAAGTATCACCGCAACGAGAACGTGCACCTTCCCTTGAACAAATAGGTAAGAGTTTTTTTTTGCATTAACTTTTGAAGGAATTTTCCTGCAATGAGGTTCATTTAGGTTCAGATCCCATCACTGTACAATATTGTATTATTCCGTTGTAGAATCACTGATGCAGTAGGTGGCAATACAGTTTGTAGGAATATGAAGACTAGAATATTTACAGCTGATCATTGTGTTCCTTTAAAGGAAAACAACCAATGCAAAGAGAAAGTGGAAGCTCCATCGACAGACTTGGTAAGAGAAGATTGCTGCATTCGCTTTCAGTATCTCCGCAGTCTAGCGCCACCATACCTCTGTGGCCTCCTTCATCCATATCCGTCTCTAGTGCTCAGTGGTAGTGTCTGCCATTCTATCTGCACCACTAGAATTAGGTGGGCTTTCAGCTGTTCTGTCCTCACTCTTTGGAATTCTATCTCAAAGGTGCCAATGATGTTCCTCAAGTGTGCTTTCCTCCCGCTCCTCACTCCTACCCTCCAATGCAGGCACCCAGCCAGTGACAAATGCTACAAGACAACTTTGCGACATGAAAGTCATTACATAAACGTACACGGAATGGAATTTTACAACAATGAGGTTGAGTTTAGAGTGTCCCATTACATAATGATACCATACTGTACTGAAGCTGTTCCAACACAATTATGAAAATGAAAATAACTGAACCTGATCATTGTATTCCTTTACAGGAAAACAACCGTCTCAGAGGGAAAGTGAAAAATCCTTTGACAATATAGGTAGGGGAGGTTTGATGCATTCCCTGTTAAACAGAATGCCACATTAGCATTATGGGCAACAGGAATTTACTGCATTGACTTTGAATAGAAACTTCGAAATAATATAGTGTGACTATACAGCCATCTCCCATCACAAAACTATAGCGATAAAAAGAAAAACAGTGAATCCTGGAGGACTTGTTACAAAATATTAGGGTCCGGCGATATATCGATATATCGCTAAAACCCGATATAATTTTCATATCGATACGCCGATATAGACATTTCAAAATTATCGATATATCGAAAAATCGATATGTCGAGGTAAAAAATCGGAATGCGCGCACACTGAACTACAAGACCCAGAATGCTCATCTCTATACACAATGCACAGACCGAGGTGCAAAGCCGCCATATTGTATTCATAGTCCTCGAATACAATATACAGGTATGCAAGGGGTGGAGCGGGGAGAGAAGGCTGGGTGGTGGGAGGGGGAGAGACAGCTGGGGGGGGGGGGATGAGGGGGAGAGAAACGGCTGAGGGGGAGAGAGACGGCTGGGGGTGGGTGGGAGAGAGAGATGGCGGGGGGGTGGGGGTGGGAGAGAGAAACGGCGGTGGGGGGGAGGGGGAAATAGATGGCTGGGGGGCGGGGGAGAGAGAGACAGCGGGGAGGGGGGTGGGGGGAGAGACGGTGGATGTGATAATATACAGATAGATAGAGATGGGGGGGATGTGAGAGAGACACAGAGACACAGACAGAAAAACACAGAGATGGAGAGAGTGAGAGACACAGAGAGAGAAAGATATTTACCTCCTGAGGAGATAGGCCCTGAATGCGCGCGCACTCCGAATGCGCACGCCGCACGCGCATGCGCAGTACGAAAAACCCTAAAATATCGATATTTCGGTATATCTCGATATGAGCCCATCGATATATCTAAATCGGAAAATTTCCATATCGACGGACCCTACAATATAAATAACAAATATTCAAAGGAAAATTCTGACTGAAGCTCCATTATACAATTGGCACTTTAGCAGCTCAAATTTCATTTATATTGAATCCCTGATAATAAAGTTAGACTTTGGATAATTCATTTGTCGAGCTGCAACTATACAAATGTAAAAAACATCATCTATGGCACCTATACTCTTCTTCATCCTGCCCTGACCCCTCCCTCCCTGCTCTTGTCCCTACCTAACTGTTTAGCGCCTTGGGACGTCCTCTCGACGTGAAAGGCGCTATATAAATGTAAGTTTTGATTGATTGATTGATTGCTTGATTGACTGATTGACTGATTGATTGACTGACTTAGAACCATAAGGGTGTAACGAAAACCATTCAGTCTTTTTAGGCTGATAAAGTGTCCCATCTACAATGCCCAAAGAGGGAAGAGAATGGAAGTCAGGTTTTTCTAAAATTGAATTGACACACAAGATTGTTTCGATGGCACTTTGGCAATTGCATCTCAGCATTCCATAATGTCACCCTATGACAGTATCAAGCTTTTGTCAAAGCAAGCCCAGACTTCTAGCCTTAACCACCAGTCCTAATAACCCATTTCAGTTGTTAATTACCCTCTGGGTAAAGAAACACTTCTGGTCTCTGTCTCACTCACTCTGGGTTGGTCCACAATAGTCTATACTTTTCTTGATCATCTTTTAGAGCTAATCATTGGAACTGATGACCTCAGTGCTGCAAGTCAAGCTATGAAGCTTCCACTGAAACTTAGCCGAATATTTTGGACTGATAAACAAACAGTTTCTACCAGAGATTGGGTATCTCAATGGGAAACAGGTTATAGCTGCAAAGTATTGTAAAGTACTTTGCAGTTTTAGAGCTGGTGGTAAAATTTAAAACTTTTCACAGAAAAACAACAACTAGAAGGAGAACTTTCCATTCCAGGTTTGCTGACGTTTCTTTACTTTAAATGGTATTATTTGTGTCGGTAGTATTGAGTATTTTGCAGTTTCAGAGCTGGAAGTAACATTTATACCTCTTCACTTCACAGACAAACAACCAGAGGAAAAAGAACATGAACCTTCCATTTCAGGTAAAAAGAGGTTGAGGAGGAACATAGGAACAAGAGTAAGCAGGCTATCAAGCCCTTTGCGCATAGTTCTGCCATAGTTCTGCCATTCTATTGGAACATAGCTGATCTGAACTTCAGCTCCATTTACTTGCCTTTCCTCCAGATTCTGCAGACTCTTGCCCAACAAAAATCTTTCAACCTGAGTCTTGAACATTTCAATTGATGCGGCATCCACAGGATTTCGGGGAGAGGGTTCCATATTACACTGCAATTTATGTGAAAAAGTACTTCTGGATTTCACTCTTAAGTGACCCAGCTCTAATTTTAAGATTATGCTCCCTTGTTCTGGATTCCCCCACCATAGTTTCTCTGTATTTATGCTATCGAATCCTTTATCATTTTTAAACACCTCAGTTAGATCACTCCTCAATCTTCTAAGCTCAGGGGAATGCAATACAACCTGTCCTCATAATGTAACCTTTTAAACCCTGGTATTATTCTGATGAATATACAAGTTTTTTTTAATGTAGTGTTTTTATTTGAAGATTGCGTAGAGTATTTTATGCAACAACAATAACTTTCACTTACTATATAGCGCTCTCCAAGCAGGATAGCATCAAGAGTGCTTGACAATGGTGGACCCTGACACTGAGCCGGGGGGGAGGGGGAGGTGGCTGTAATCATGGTCGAAGAGGAAGATTTTGTGGGGGGATTACAGGAAAAGAACCGGAACAAAAAAAATGTGAATCTTCCATTGACCAAAGAAGTTGGAGGGGTTTGCTGTTGTTAACTTGCTATAGAAGAAGTTGATCTTATAGAAGGTTAGAATAGACACATCCTACAATCATCTCATTGTAACATCCAAACAGAAGGTTCACCATAGTCTACCTTTCAGACAAGCACATAAGCAAAACACCACCAGTTGCAATGTTATCCCTCTCCTCCAGATCAGTCCGTGCCCCCATCAAAACTGCCGTCATCACCCCCCCTCCTTAAAAAACCCTCCCTAGATCCCTTAAACCCCAGCCACTACCGCCCTATCTCAAACCTGCCCTTCCTCTCAAAAGCACTGGAACGCGTTGTTGCAAACCAACTCCGCGCCCACCTCTCCTCCCACTCCCTCTTCGAGCCCCTCCAGTCCTGTTTCCGCCCTGCCCACAGTACAGAGACTGCGCTTGTGAAAGTCACAAACGACGTCCTCTCTATCTGTAACCAGAGCTCCCTCTGCCTCCTTATCCTCCTGGACCTGTCGGCTGCCTTTGACACAGTCGACCACGCCATCCTCCTCCACCGCCTGTCCTCCGCCATCCACCTCAGTGGGACCGCACTCGCCTGGTTCGAGTTCAACCTCACAAACCGCCAGTAGTACATCTCCACAAACGGTTTTTCCTCCCGCACTCACCCAGTTACCTGTGGGGTACCCCAGGGATCCATCCTTGGCCCCCTCCTTTTCCTCATCTATATGCTTCTTCTTGGGGATGTGATCCGCAGAATTCTAATATTAACATCACATTATATTCCATCTAAGATCTTAAACCATGTTCAGAACCTCAGAATTGATTTTCCTTGCCATTACTAAAGTGATTTTACTTTGAGAAGATTTGTTTTAGATTCAGACTAACACAAGAAACACTAAATCCTGATAATTGCAAGGTTTCTCATGCTTCTTAACTTGTATTCATGATCCAAACTTATGTATTTGCAGAATCTGCAATTTCATTGGATTATGAAGATGTTCCCCAAAACGGTAATACAGATTCCCTATTTTCAACTTTCAAACGTCTTCACAATATGTCCCGTCATCTACTGCTGTATTGCCAAAGTGATGGCCTTTCGACTGTAAATGAAAACCTCAAGCAAGTTGGGTACAGGCACAGACACCAGAAAACATCCGAGCTGAGCTGAGCTGGATGTTCACTGGGCAGCAATGAGTCACTGTGATTTGCTTCAACATCAGTGGGCTAAGGAGGGAGGGAACATAATTAGCGAGAAACCAACTATCGGTGTCCAGTGACCTCCCCACCATCCCAAAAAATGTACTTGTGACGACAATCAGGCTCAATTGTGAAACCCAATTGTCCACTAGTTCACATCTTGTCTCACACACAAAGAATATCCACCTCAAATAATAGGCTGAAGACAATCCCACCCTGAGTCAGGGAAGAAAATAGCAAGGAAATGTTTCTTGTGTGTTTTTTAAAAATTGAACCCATGGCTAACAACTGTATTGCTGGTTTGGATTTCTTATGAACTTCCAGATGAAAATATGATGTAAATTATTGTATCATTTGTAGCATCTCCTGCCCTTCCACACCATTATTAGTGTTATTTCAAAGGAATTCTTAATCTGAATTGATCATTACATCTTTCACAGGAAAACAACTATTAGATCAGAACGCTGCCTTAGACTACAGGGATTTAGGTTTGCTGTATTTTGTTTTATGTACTGTTTCAAATAAATAAGATTATAATGAACTATTATAAGAAATGACTTACTTTATTAAACCATCCCAGCTGTCACGGAGTTTGATAAACTGTGACAGAAGCGGGGGGAGCATTCTAGCCTCTCGCCTACTGCAGGCGTTTTAATTTTGAAAGGTATACCTTAGAGATCTGGTTGATTTCCAATTTGACATTGCGCTCACATTAATCCATCCTTGCAGACTGCTCTTCCAGCAAACACCAGAAGTTTCATGTTCACTAACTTCAGTTTATTATATGGCAATGGAAAATATTTACACTGCCTGGAAAATGTAATTAAGAGTAGCTTTAAGAAATCTGCCAACAATCTTAGACACAAATATCTGAAATACATTGTCTTGCTATTACAGACCCTACACCTAGTCAAAAATTCAAGCTGAAAGAAATTGAAGGTAGGCATTCAAAAAAAAGTATTTTCTGCTTTACATTTTCACAAATCCAAATGAACCATCCAACAAGAACAATGTCTTATTTATTTTAATCTATTTTGAGATACAAAGACCAGTTTGTCACAAATGTAATTTATTCAAATCTTTATAGACTTGTAAAATTTCCTTGATCAATTTGTTATGCTTGGCATACAATGGTTTTGTTTTCCTGCTTGCAGTTCTCAACATTACTTAATAACTATTCTGTCCTCACAATGGCCAGTCAGAGCTTTATAACTGGACGTATTCCTCCAGATTAGGAGGGGAAGTGTTTAAACAACGCTCTCTCTCCAGACTGTGGTCCAGTTTTTCCTCATTGAAAGTGCACACAGGCAGATATCTGGTGAGGATAAGATCAGGTTTGGCCCCTGGTGGTTAACCCCAACACACACTCCTTCATGTTTAGATAGCTTACCAACACTTAACTTTCTGAATTCATCTATGAATTTAGAGCAATTTAGAGAGAGAGAGATTTGTGCCCACTGTTTTGTACGGACAGATCAGTGGAGAGAAAAATTGAAGGGGAATTTTTTTGGGGCATTAAAAAAAAGATTGTAATTAGACAATGCATTGCTCACCTATAATTCTATTCCCCAGATGATATTTTCAATCTAAAATCCATGAAAATGGATTTGAAAGCGTTTCAGCAAATTGATGAACACGCTGCTAAGGTAACATGCACAAATCAGAATTTTCTTGATACGATAGCTTCTGAACTAGAAACCAAACAGTTTATACAAGAAGCATGCATGCCACTCTTTGGGGGTCATTCATGATAGTAAAACATAGGTATCCTCAATCAGTGTGGCTTGTGCAATACAGAAATAATAATTCTTGCATTTAATATTGTGCCTTATCAAGACATCTCAAGGTGCTTCACAGGACATGCTATAAAGTGGATTGACTGAGTATGTTGCGGGCAATATCTGGATTTATTTGATAAGCTTTTCTGAACTGGAAACCAAACAAACCAACAAATTGATCACTTGCTTCCAACCAACAACAATATTGTTCGCATTTTGGGTGGGTGGGGGGCGTAAAAAGGGCCAATTGCTAACCTACAGAGTGGAGAAAGCACATAACTGTCAGTACAGGGAAACTCTCAATTATTTCTGTTCAATAATGGATTCTTTCCCAATGACATCTCTCTGTGGACTAAAAATTAAAATCTACTGATATGTGCTACTGAGGGTGAGAACATTCTGCTACCATATCTAGAGTTTGTCATGCTACTATATACTGCTGTGTTGACATTCGGCTGGGTTTAACAAAAGTGAGCATTGAAAGTAAAATAAACTAGGAAAGCTTGGGCATGAATAAAATCACACAACTGCTTGCAATTTAGCTCTAATTGGCAGTCCTCAAAGTTAACTCACATAGGGAAATGGGGTGGGAGGGGAGGTTTCACTCTTGTATATTTTTCTGCTGAACTTTCTTTAGGTTTTTGTCGCTGAACCCTGGTGGCCCAAGGCAAATCTCTACATTGAACAGTTCCAGGTGTCCAAGCATCAACACTATTACGATGCAGTCACACATGCAAAATTAGACTTTCACCAACATGGCTGGAAGACAAACAATTCCAGTGGAAAGATCATCATCTCCTGCCATAATGCCAAGGGATCTTTAAATTGTTGTCTTTCTTCCCGCATTCCAATAACCAGGCTCAGGAAACCATTCAAAGCTGGTCCTGAAGTTGATCAACATTCTGAAATAAGGCCAACCGTAAACCATTTCTATCAACCATTCCAAAAATGTCTACACCCTCCAAATGTGTTTCTGGTCAATGGTGCTGTAACACAGCACAGCACTGTTAAGGAACTGCATCCCCTACAAAGTGTTCAGTGTGGTATTAAGTTATACCAGCTGTAAAGCAGTGTGATACAACTTCAGGTTTAGATTAGAAACAGGGACAAATTTGTGGTCAAAGCTCCCCCTCAATATCCTGCACCTAAAAACGAAGACAAAATAGCATTGGTCTTGACTTTCCAATTACTGTACTGCTCTCTAATGTTCATGCAGACATATTCTGCAGATATCCTGCCCAACCTACATTCAGTTGTCTACATCATTATTGTAGACCTGTGCACGGGATAACGTTTGGCTATCAGATACCCATCTGAATGAAGACATTCTTCTGAACCTCAACTCCATTTTTTCTGTTAACAATGCTGAGATAATATTCCCTTGTCACCAATTCTCCAGCTAAAGGAGATAGATTTTTTTCCTCTCCAAACTTGTTTAAAAAATATTTAGTTGGGATGCTACAATACTTTACAATTATAATAATAATAATAATCCTTCCATTTGATATAGCGCTTTCCACATCTTATCAACGTCCCAAAGCGCTTCACAGAATATACTGTAAAGTGAATTGACTGTATATATTTGTGGGCGAATCGCAGCAGCCAATTGCGCACAGCAGCGTCCCACACACAGTCGTGGATTGAAATGACCAATTTTATTGTTGTGTTTTTTTGGAGGGATTATTATTAGGCGTGTGGAGTAAGGAAACTTGCCCAAGGTTTCGCCCTGACCTGCCTGGATTCGAACACAGGTCTCCCCAGCTTGGTTTCCCCAGCTTGCAAGACAAGTGCTCTAACCACTGAGCCACAGGAGCTCCTCAACCACAGGAGCTCCACAATTTGGGGAAGATACAAGCTCTAGCTTTATATCCTCAAATCTATTCCAATAAACATGAATAAGCATGATATGAAGCAGAAATTAATCATAATCAGACATCAGTCAATATCAGACTTCAATTATCATAAAATACACATCTGCAATAAGAGGTCTTTATCTTGAAAGACAGCTTTTAGTAAATGCTTCTAGTTATTTTACTTCCATAATGCAGAAGATACTGTTCACTTAGATAGTTTATCTAAATGGTAATTTAAAATGAACCTAAATTAAATCTATTCAAAAAAATCTGAGTGTTTGCATGCTGCGTAGTAATTTAAAATTGATCAGCGCAGACTTGCTTTGGATAATTTTGTTAGAAACACTCTAAACATTTGTGATGAGTTTGAAAAAAGGAAAACATAATCCAGACTTTTTGAAACCTAATTTATTAGTGCCTATAGAAGGCCATTTTACTTTTTGCGATCAGACTATGATTGTATGGAATCTGTAGCATATGGAGGAGGCACGTTTCTAAATTAGATTTTCAATTTAGTAACAAAACACAAGTCTGTTGTGGTTTCTGCTTAAATCATTACAATCCTCAATTGGCAAGAACTCTCGACTATAGGCTATTGGCTCACAATGCAATTTTTGGATTTTTTTGTGAGTGGGGAATGCAGTGTCGTTTATTTTGCCGAATGTTGGCCAACAAGATTCCCTGAAGAGAGTACACACAGAGCAAATAAATACATTCAATATCTTGGTCCCCAATTTTCTTTAAGACACACGATTGAAGGATTGTAATATTTTGTGGGCAGTTACCACCTACACATACATATTATATAAACCTGATCAACACAGCTGAATTATGAATTCAAACAGGTTAGATTAGGGTCATGAATGGCAAAGTTTTTAATAACTTCGATACCTAGGATTCTGGACTGGGTTAAACTGGGTTAAATAGTGAACAGTGAATAAATGTTACAGAGGTTTCTTCACAAAAATAAGTTTCATCCGTGATGAGGAAAATTACATTTGATCTTTTGGAAGTAATGTGCTCAACTAGGTTTTCTCAGTCCATATTCCAGTGTACTTATTCCCTAAACACAATGTGCTTTGGGTTTGTTCGGCTGGTGATTCATACACATTAACACCCAGCACATGCTTAAGAGTATCCATACTAGACGGAGTTCCACTAAAGCATGGAAAATTCTCTTTGGCTGAAATAAAGTGTGCACTCTCTCCCCAGAGGGACACACCTTGTTTAAGTCATTCCAGAAAGTTTTAGGCACAGGAGCCAAGGCTTGAGAGAGCCAGGATTGAATCTTGAGGTGTGAGTGATTCCTTTTTCTAATCGTGTGAGTTTTGCCAACTAACTTTCAAAATCAGGGAGCAGCTGTGAAGAACCATTCTCTCAGGAGATAGAGCGGGTGGGGTGGAGTCAACATAAGATTAGGTTTTGTTGAAATCTGTGGAAGATTGGAGCTCAATAGAGCACCTAAACTTTTTCTTGTTCACTGCTCGTTATGGGTCTGCCACAATTCTAACATTTACCTCCAAAGGGTAAGAAGAAAACAAATGCAAAAGTAAATCAGTTTTAGAAATTTGATGCTGGCAGTGTTCTCACATTATCTAAAGGGTGATTTTACATTTTGATTATTTATTTGGGGGAAAGGTAACAACAGATCGCCCTGATCTAAGCAGACGTTTTCAATTTAAAAACGGTAATGATACCTTTGGCCTCTCACCGCAGTGAATGCAGTATAGAAATGTTATTTTCACAGCATGCCTGAGTGGTCAGTGACAGGATGTGGATAGCACAAACAAGTGAAACTGCTGAAAATAGTGGCTTTGTGTATTTTCAGAAAGTTACATCATGCAAAATCTCTACGTATGAATGAGTAATTGAAATTTAGAATGCACCAAATTTATTATTTCAATGTACACTGAGAGGTATTATACAGCACAGCTGCGAAAAAGAACTGGTACTTATATCTATTGTGCATAACAACATACACAGGATATCGCTTTAAATAAATTTAAATCTGGATCAGAAGTTGTATATGGGCGAGATGATTTTTCTTGCTAAGGTTTAAAGTAGTACTTGAAATAACAATATTATTTGAATAACAAGACGATGGGAGTGCACAACAACAAAATGACATTTATAGAGTACCTTTCACATTGGGAGGACGTCCCAAGGCGCTGAACAGTCAGGGCAGGACCTGAGCAAGGGAGAGGGGCAGAGTAGTGGGGAGGGGCGGGAGAGAGTTAGGAGAGGAGGGAGAGAGTTGGGAGGGCAACAGAGCGCACGGTCAAAGAGGAGGCCCTTGAGACTGGCCTTGAAAGAGGCGAGGGAGGGAGTGAGGCGAAGGGACTGTGGGATGGAGTTCCAGAGTGTGGGGGCAGAGAGGCGGAAAGCCTCTCCAACAATAGTAGGATGGGTCGGGCGGGGACATGGAGCAGGCTGGGGTCCACTGAACAGAGGGGGCAGGGAGGTTCGTAGAGGGACAGCAGGTCGGAGAAGTAGGGGGTGCAAGGCCCTGAATGGCCTTGAAGGTGAGGACGAGGATCTTGAATTTGATCCTCTGGGGGATGGGGAGCCAATGGAGCCGGGTGAGTGGGGGAGTGATGTGGTCGCTGAGCTTGGTGTGGGTGAGGATATGAGGTACAGGGTTCTGGATGATCTGCAGCTTGTGAAGAACCAGGAAGGCTGATGAGGAGGGAATTTCCATAGTCAAGCCTTGATGTGATGATTGCGTGGACAAGGGTTTTGGCAGCCTGAGGGGTGAGGCAGTGGTGGAGTCTGGCCTGCCAAACGAGTCCACCTGAAATTACAGAAAGAGCTTGGTGGACCCCGTATATTGGCGCATTCCAGCAAAATCCCAATTGCTGAGTGAGACAATCTCAAAATATTAAGCATTTGCCAGAAAGAGCAAGATATTACACTCCCAGCGAGACTATTCACCTCCCCCCACTTCAAGCAAACTTTAATATCACTGAAACAACAAGTACAATTTCACGTGGTTTATTCAATGCGACTTTAAGATAATCTACGCTGTTTACATGACACATTTTACCTTCAACAGGTTCGTCCGAAGGCTAGCATCCCTGCCTTGGTGAAAGAAATACTGCTATATTCCAAAACTGATCTGGAAAAAATTAGAGCCATCTGGATTTGGATCTGTCACCACATAGGTAAAGGATCCAGATGTGGTATCTCTGTCTTTTTCTCCACGCAAAGAAATGGAAGAGATTGTCTGCCAATTCTAACATTTTTGTTCTCTTGTTCATGTTTTTTTTTAATTCTAGAGCAAGTTGAATGTACATATAGCTAGCTCGTCTGTAGTAATCAATTGTTTATGATGAGTAAAATGTGCAGCTTTGACACATTTGCAGAATATGATGTGAAGGGGTATCACAGCAAGGACCTAAGGGGTGCGACACCAGAGGAAGCATTGAAGACTGGAAAAGCAGTGTGTTCTGGATATTCAGGCCTCTTTTGCGAAATGTGCAGGTAACATTTCAATCATTCCCCTCCAATTGTTTTTCCCAAGTGAGTTTCTCCAGCCCATCTACCTTATTTTACATCAATCCCTCACATACACTTTAAGCATTTGATCCAATCACCAATTAAGTTATAAAAATAGTATTTCAGTCTCTGCCTTAAATTATACTGCTTTTACAGTGCAACAAACACTTGGGTTTCACTTTGCAATCCCAAGGGTCAAAAATAAGTGTCCGATTAAGATACCAGAACTGAAAATACACAGCATTCAATTGACACCTGAAAGAAAAAAACAGATTAATAATCCTAGTCAGAAATTCCTCAGACACCAGTTCAGATTTTTTTCAATGCAAAAGTTAGCTGGAGCAAAATACGAGAAACGGTTAGAGAATATATAGGTTGAGTTTTGAAATATAGATAGATTGCATGATAAAGAGAATATAAATGGTCAGAGGTTCAAAGAATTAGACCATGAGTTAGTGCAATATTTTTCAGAGTACTGTATGATGCAATATTTGAAGCCTTGGGGCAAACAAAGATAGAAATTTCAAGAGAAATTAGGGTTCTGCAAAAAAAAATCATCTCCCTTTCTGTTGCCAGTTAAACTAATTTGCAGCTTTTGATATTTCTATTTCAGAATTTCATAGATTCATAGAATTTTACGGCACAAAAGGAGGCCATTCAGCCCATCTAGTCTGTGCCAGCTCTTTGAAAAGAGCAACTCAATCCCACTGCCCATAACCTAACACACCTGTTCTCCTTAAATAAAGATCTAATTCTCTTTGAAAAGCTGTCATCGAATCGGCCTCCACTACCTTTTCAGGCAATGCATTCCAGATTCGAACAACCTACTGAGTGAAAAAATTTCTCCTCAACTCCCGTCTGCTTTGTTTCGAAACTATTTTAAATCTGTGACCACGAGTCACAGTTTTGCCCACCAGTGGAAACAGTTTTTCCTTATTTACCCTGTTGAATCCCCTCATGATTTAAAAATCTCTATTGGGTCTCCTCTCAACCTTCTCTGTTCCAAAGAGAATAAACCTAGCCTATCTAGCCTTTCCCCATAGTTGAAGTCCCTCAATCCTGGTACCATTCTAGTAAACCTTCTTTGCACCCTTTCCAATGCCTTCACATCCTTTCTATAGTGTGGTGACCAGAATTGGACACAGTACTCCAGCTGAGGCCTAACCAAAGTTTTATAGATGTTAGTCAGCACTTCCTGACTTTTGTAATCTATACCCCTATTTATAAAGCCTAGTATCCCATATGCCTTCTTAACGGCTTTGTCTACCTTTCCTGCCACCTTCAAAGAGTCACAAACACAAATCCCCAGGTCTCTCTGTTCCCTCATACCCCTTACAATTGTACTGTCTAGCCTATATTGCCTCCCTCACTTCTTCTCCCAAAATATATCATCTCACACTTCTCTGCATTAAACTTCGTCTGCCCACTTTACCATTTTATTTATATTTTCTTGCAGATGGTTACTATCCTCCTCACTATTTACTATTCTCCCTAACTTAGTATCGTCTGCAAACTTGGAAACTGTACTCCCTACACCCAAGTCCAGATCGTTAATATATATATTAAAAAGAGCAATGGTCCCAATACCGATTCCCTGGGGGACACCACTGCACACTTCCCTCCAATCTGAAAAACAGCCGCTCACCACAACTCTCTGCTTTCTGTCTCGCAGCCAGTTGTGGATCCACGCTGCCACTGTCCCTTTAACGCTGTGGGCCTCTACTTTCCTAATAAGCCTCTCATGTGGCACTTTGTCAAATGCCTTTTGAAAGTCCATGTAAACTACATCAACTGTGCTACCCTCGTCCACCCATTCCGTTACCTCATCGAAAAATTCTATCAGATTTGTAAGGCAAGATTTGCCTTTAACAAATCCATGTTGACTGTCCTTTATTAGCCTATATCTTTCTAAGTGAAGATCTATCTTGTCCCTGATTATAGACTCTAGAAGTTTGCCCACTACCGACATTAGACTGACTGGCCTGTAGTTCCTAGGTTTGTCCTTCTGCCCCTTTTTATACAGGGGAGTAACATTAGCTATCCTCCAGTCCTCTGGCACCACCTCTGTGTCCAAGGAAGATTGAAAGATTGTGGCCAGAGTCTCTGCTATTTGCTCCCATACTTCCCTTAATAACCTAGGATGTATCCCATCCGGACCGGGTGACTTATCCACCTTGAGCGCCGTCAACCTTTTTAGTACTTCCTCTCTGTTTACACTAATCCTATCCATTTCTTCTACCCTCTCCTCCAATACTGTAGTGTGTGCTGCATCCTCTTCTCTAATAGACTCTAATTTCCTTTTTCAGTTCTCTCCTGCGCTTCCTATATTCTGCTTGGTTGACCTCTGTAACTTGGGCCTGACACTTATCATATGCCTCCTTTTTTTGCTTTATTTTAACCCCAACTGCCCTAGTCATCTGGGGAGGTTTGGATGACCTACATTTTATCTTTGTTGGAATGTTTTTGACCTGTGCCCGAACTATCTCTTCCTTGAAGACTGCCCACTGCTCGTAAGCTGTTTTACCTGCCAATCCTTCTTTCCAGTCCACCTTGGCTAGGTTCTGTTTTAACTCACTGAAATTAGCCTTCTTCCAATTTCAGTATTTGTGTTTTTTTTAACAAAAACAATTCTAGTTACTGTACTAATAATCCTGGCATTTGGTACTGTGCCTCGAGCCTTGAGAATGTCTCAAAGCACTTTGAAAAGTTTCTTTAAAGTGACTGTGTATTTTAGGCAAACATGGAAGTCAAACTCACCATAGCTTATAAACAGCCCATTTCACCCACAGAATACACAAAATCATTTTACAGTATATCCTCTAAAGCGCTTTGAGACGTCGACAGCTCTATCAAGTGCAAAGATTTGTACAGTATTATGAAGTAAATGATCACTTTTATGTGGGGATTGCTGGCAAGATCACAGGTAGAAACTAGTGTTTAAATCCACATTGCTCATCTGTTAGGTTAACATGTTGATTTAAATTGGGTGTGCAAAACAAATACCCGGGGGTGAAACAACAACAACGTACATTTATACAGCACGCTTTGTGCTGAGTAGTCTCAGAGTGCTTAACAATGACCATATCCTGATGTCAAGACGGGAGGTCAGAGCCACACGAGAGAAGACGATAACGGGATCCAAGTACAGTATCAATATATTATTACTAAAGAGTATGTCTTCAGTCTTAGCAATGTTCAGCTGCTGGAAGTTTGTGCTCATCCATGCCTCGATGTCTCACAGAACATCAGCGGACCTGGAGTCACAACTGCAGAAGTAGGTTTGGGTGTCATCCGCGTATATGTGGAAGTTTACCCCCTGTCTTCAAGTGACATTGCCGAGAGGGAGCAGGTAAATAAGGAAAGGAAGGGGGCCAAGGACATTCAAACATTTTGTGTCCTCCTGCCCTTTAAAAATGTTTAATGTGAAGCTGATGACTGTTAAATACCAACTCATTTTCAGCATCATAGGTGTAAAGTGCACCGCCGTAGGAGGTTACTCGAAAGGCTACAATTATGAAATTGGAAAGACATTCAAAGGTGACCCTGACCATGACTGGAACGCAGTGTATTTGGATGGGAAATGGCATCTCTTGGACACCACTTGGGGAGCAGGCCACGTGAACGAGAACTGTTCAAAATTCACTTTCAAGTAAGTGTTCACTTATTTTGCAGTGCTGTGCATGATTTATTTATTGCACATTTAATCGTTGGTTCTGAAGGATACAGTGGGAATATTATATTTGTAAAATATGATTTTTCACTTATCCTTTTATTTAGACCTTGATCATGTTGATACCGTTAACCTTTTCTAACCAGAGGTAATTTAGAGTAAGACTTCCCACTGTCAAAATAAAAATTGTGGTCATTTTAATGCAACTCAATCTTAAGTGTTTGTAATCAGTCTCACTCTTTTTCTTCGTACCTCAGTTCTCACATTTCCCAGCGACAGTTGTACTATATTTATTAAAGAGTGATTTCATTTACATTTAAATTGGTAAGTGAAAGCTAAAATCAGTTTCAGAGATCATGTTATAACATCAAGATAGGAAAATGCTTTCTTGAAATAATCAATGGTTGGACAAAGTGAGGAGAGTTGATGGAATGCATAGAATCAGTGCCTGGAGCACACTGTTTTTTTCACCTCAATGTCCAACTCTGTTTACTCAAGGTACTTTTATAGTTCGTACTGCTGTATGTTTCATATCTAATAAAAGTATTTCCCATAGCTCACCTTTGTATATGGTGGGACAACCCATCTTTAATACTCCAGCTAGTGTAAAGCGACGTACAGCTACTCCAATAACTTATTCCAAAACTTAAGACAAATATCACGTTCCTTAAAATAGTTCTACAGTTGTGCCAGTATAGTATAAAATGTACCTTTGTCACAAAAACACCAGATAGCTGTTTTTTTTCCCTATTGTGTAGGTGCCTTATACTCCTAATAATTAATTGCAAACTGAAGAGTATGAAATCAAGATTCCTTTACCTGAATTAGTCATTAAAATGGATTGAAATAATAGTCCAACTGAACATTACCAACCATAATAGTAACCGTTTTTACCCTGCTCACCTTCTTCACTATCTATTTCCTTTCTTGTGTGGCCTTTAACCCCATAATAATACAGTACTTGAATTTGATATAGCGCCATTCCACATTGTCGAGATGTCTCAAAGTGCTTCACAGAATAATACTGTAAAGCGGAGTATAACATAATGCTGTATATAGAATAATATAACAATCTATAGAATAAGTGCAACTCTTGTAGTTTTGTATGATTTATAAAGTCTGCAATGCTAGCCCATAGGGTTTTAATTTCAGAAATCACATTCTAAACTATTCCATCTTCGCATTGCAGGTATGTTGAATTTTATTTCTTCACACATCCTACTCTCTTTATCAATAACCATTTTCCAATGGATGAAAACTGGCAGCTGATTTCTCCAAAGATTTCTATTAAGGCGTTTGAAAACATGGTTTTTAGGACCGGAGAATTTTTTAACATTGGGCTGACATACATTCATCCTGAGGTACAAGTGGTGAATACAGGTAAATTTATTTTGAAAACTTGTATTTTGGGTAGATGATCATGCCACCATTCTGTGGCTGAACAAACAGTCTGTAGAGAAATTTGTGGTCATGACAGTAATCATCTGTGCACTCATCATTCTCTGCTGATCCCACTGATAATTGGTACAATCTGGTTTCAAATTCCATTCTGCCACTGTGAGAAGCAGTAGGTTAACAGCACTCAGTGACATAAACTGAAATTCCATGTTGCTGGTGGTAAATATTCCAACACCAACAACAATAACAAAATTGCACTTATATGGCGCCTTTCACGTCGGGAGGACGTCCCAAAGCGCTGAACAGTCAGGTCGGGACTAAAGTGGGGAGGGGGGAGAGGGTCAAGGTAGGGGGAAGGAGAGGGGGAAGAGTTAGTGGGGCAGCCGAAGGCGCGGTTGAAGAGGAAGGTCTTGAGACCAGCCTTGAAGGAGGAAAGGAAGCGAGGCGGAGGGGCTGCGGGATGGAGTTCCACAGTGTGGGAGCAGAGAGGCTGAGAGCCCGGCCGCCGATGGTTGGGCAGTTAGGGCGGTGGACGCGGAGCAGGCCTGAGTCTGCTGAACGGAGGGGACGGGCACAGGCTGATAGGGAGTATTAGTGTTAGTAGTGGCAGATGCTTTAGATTCATTTTAGAGGCTGGTCTTAGTATCACTTTTTCAAAGGGTGGATTGAGACTGGATCAATGCATTAGCACTTAATACTGTATTTACTGGGCAACATGTTATGGTACAAGTTCAGCCGGAACCACTTGTCTGTTAAGAGCTTTGGTCTCTTCGGGAGTGTCCAAACCAAAGGAAATCTTGCAGCGCTAGCAAAGGTGCAGAATAACCTCACTGGAATAGCAAGGTGAGTAGGCTGTAATCATGGTGAAAGATGTAAAATATTACAGCTTTATTCACTAAAATATATACATTTAAAGAGAGGGGATTTTAATTGCTCAAAATTCTGGACACGTTTCAGACGATAAAAGTGGATTTTTTCCATTGGTTAATGAAATGGCACATGTGACATGAATTTACAATAACTACCAAAAGTTTAAAGAGAAAAAGCAGGAGGTTAACAAACTTTTACATGAAAGCTCAGCTATTGGGATGTTGCACTAATCATCATAATAATCCTTCAATTTGATATATCACCCTATCACATTGACAAGTCTCAAAGCGCTTCACAGACTATACCAAGTGAATTGACTGTGCTACAATAACCAAATTACATTTATGGAGCGCCTTTCATATCCGGAGGATGTCCCAAGGCGCTGAACAGTCAGGATGGGACCCGAGCAAGGGAGAGGGGCAAGGCTGTGGGGAGGGGAGAGAGAGAGGAGGGGAGGGAGAGAGTTGGGAGGGCAATAGAAGGCATGTCGAAGAGGAGGGTCTTGAGACCAGCTTTGAAGGAGGCAAGGCAAAGGGACTTTGGGATGGAGTTCCAGAGTGTGGGGGCAGAGAGACTGAAAGCCTGTCTGCCAATGATAGGGTGGGTTGGACAGGAGCCATGGAGCAGGCCAGAGCCCGCTGAACGGAGTGGGTGGGGAGGTTCACAGGGGGACAGCAGGCCGGAGAGGTAGGAGGGGCAAGGCTGTGAATGACCTTAAGGTGAGGAGGATCTTGAATTCGATCCTCTGGCGATGGGGAGCCAATGGAGCAATGTGAGGGTGGGAGTGATGTGGATGTGAAGCTTGGTGTGGGTGAGGACACGAGCTGCAGAGTTCTGGATGATCTGCAGCTTGTGAAGGGAAGAACCAGGAAGGCCGATGAGGGGGGAATTTTCGTAGTTGAGCCTCGATGTGATGAATGCGTGGATGAGGGTTTCGGCAGCCGATGGGCGGAGGTGGTGGCGATGTTGCGAAGGTGGTGGAAGGCTGTACTGGTCACGGCATGGATGTGGGGGAGGAAGGACAGTTCAGGGTCGAATAGGACACCCAGGTTCCTGACTGGCTTAGAGAGGTGGAGAGTGCAGCCTTGGATGCTAATGGTACGCTGGCGCGAGTCAATCAGGAGGGCCTCAGTCATGGATTGAATGACCAATCATTGTTACTGGAGTTAATTATGGTATTTAAGAGAGGAATTAGATAAACAAAGAATGAATAATTATATGAAAAGGATAATTGGGTAAGAGTAATCGTATGGGATTGGAGTTTTAAGTGGAGAAGTTGGAATGGCATAAATAAGTTTGGTCCTTGAACAACTACATACAAGATAAATGCCACCTCCAGTGTCAAGGACATTGGGTGGGAGATTCACGCTTGGTGAAGCTTGGTGAAGTTTGTTTGCAATATGTATTAAAATTCACTCTTAACATGCTATTAAGTTCATTAATATTACACTATTTGATATGGTTAACTGAGTTTTAATCATCTGAATATCTAAAACAGTGAACGGAAGAGCTATCATCAACGTGGGAGGCAATTCACCAACATTATTCATGTATAACCTGGATGGCAGAAAGGATTGCGCTCTTTTGTCTTTGACAACATATGGTATGAAGCTGGAAGTCCTTCCCCCAAAGCTCGGGGAATACAAGTTGAAGATCTACGCTAAGTTACTGAATTCTGATGAAAAGATGTATTCATTTATTTGCTCATATTTGATTAAATGTACCGAAGTCGACGACAGCTTCAAAATGCCAAAAGCAGTTCACAATCCTCTGGGTCCCAGTTGGTTTACAGAGTTAAAGGGAATTATTGAGCCCTCGCATCCAGAGCCTCTCATCTACTGCTCGGATGGTCAATGTTTCATTAAGTTCTACTTGGACAAAGAGCTCAGTTTCACCAGCAAGTTAACATGTGATGAACTGCAGATTAAAGAAGATATCATGAGAAATCATGTGTTTAAAACTCAAAAGGACAATTGGGTGGAGTTCAAAATCCAGCTGCCGAGCTCAGGGTTATACATTTTTACCATATTTGCAAAAGAGAAGTCATCCCGCAGTTCAACGTTTGCTCACCTGTGCGAATACCTAATCTCATGTACAAATAAGGATGTACACTGGTCCGGTTTCCCTAAAGTGTACAGTTCCTGGACTGAAGAATGTGAATTAATAGAACCTATTTCTGGGATTCTGCCACCAAACACCATGCTGACATTTAAGTTTAAAATCCCTCATGTGAAAAAGGTACAACTTTACGGCAAAGAAGGCTGCCCACTTACACTTTCAAATGATGGGTACTGGGAGGGAACATGTAACACATTTGATGCCAAAAACATCAATGTTGGCGTTTCAGAAAAAGCTGCTGATACGAAGTTCACATTTGCATTGCAATATGATGTATCCTCCAAGTGATGAACACAATCAACAGTAGTTGTCATTCACTATTTGCCAAGCGGAAACTGCCAGGAATAAAAATTGCTTTCAAAACTGCAAGAAAGAATGCACAATTTTCTCATAAGTCTGTCACAAATTACTGAATGGGTTTTATATAAGGTGTGTGACACTCAGTAGCACTGCCATCAATACCAGTACATAATTAGTTTTATTTATAATAATTATTTATAATTTCAAGGGTTTCTGCACCAATCCAGTACCACACTGCTGCCATCCATTAATACATTAATGGAGTGACGTTCAAAATCAAATATGGGAAAAATAGAACCCACAAAAACAAATTGCACGCTTACTGGGGTATGGAAAATAAGTGATAGTATCAGTCACTATTATTATTGTTTCACACCTCTCAGAAGCCTTTATAAAACCAGATGATTTGGTCATTTGGACCATTTGATCATTTGGAGTCCTGCCGCTCAGTGGTTAGAGCACTAACGTTACAAGCGTGAGACCTGAGTTCGAATACAGGCAGGGCGAAACCTTGGGCAAGTTTCCTTACTTCACACGCCTAATAATCCCTCAGAAAAAAACTATAAATTTGGTCATTTCGATCCACAACTATTTGTGGGACACTACTGTGTGTGCACAATTGACAGCCATGTTTTACCCACAAGTATCTAGTCAATTCACTTTACAGTATATTCTGTGAAGCACTTTGAGACATCTAGAAGACGTGAAAAGCATGATATCAAACAGGAATATTATTGTTATTTATTTCCCTCTAACTAGTTTCTCACGATACACGATGGATTGTGTGCAGACCTGAGCTTATCCTCATCTTCATCTTCACATCACCATACCCCTGACTAACACATCTCTCCAGATTAGTGCATCTGTGAAAATTGGTGATTTGGAGACAGCTTGCAGCATCTCATTGCACATTGAGTGTCAGTTTCAAGTCTTAAAGATGAAAGTAATAGGGTACTTCTGGCAGTTGTATACAAATCCAATATCCACACCTGCAAAAAATGCTTCAATGATATTTGAAGGTACACTCGTCTGTAATCAAATTGCAAAAAAAGTTTATTTATAATCTTATGTACATAAAAACAATAGCTTAGAATACTTCTAAAAAATACTGACATTATTAATCTACTCTTTTGAGGAAGATCCTTAACGAATGTGTTCAGGTTGTCCCAATGGCTTTGAGGGTCACCCTCCAGTCACAGTTACACAGTGCTAAGGTCCAAGGTTAGATTTGTATCTTTTCTGATTTAGTTAAATGTCAGCAGCAAGCCGAAAACTGAAACTAATCTTAAGCACCTCCTAAAATAAACTCTCAAATGGCTATCCAGCAATTCCTGAATAGATATATTATACAACAAATATATTACATATAATATAAGTGTATATATTTAATTACATCGATCAAAAACATCTCAGGTAATCAGTGCCATTGATGGCCAGGACTTGTGTGGATAACTTAGGTAAGACTTGAGTGAGCTGTCAATATCCATAGACAAGTGACCCAATAGGCAGTGCCTTCAGAAGATGTGTGTGTGTGTGTGTGTGGGGTGGGGGGAGGAAACGCGCTGAAGCATTTTTCGACAAGACAAGGTTCACACATTAAAAAGTTTGTGTCATCATTGGATAAAACATCAAAAAGCAATACTTGATCTCATTCGCACTGTTCCATTTGCACCAAATGATTCCACTATTTGCAGCCACGCCTCAAATTTTAAGAATCGTGTCTTGAAGCACAATGTGCCTAATATAACATGCTGCAGGTCATACACTGGACTACTGGAGTTCAAAACTTGGTTTGAACTACATTTTTTGCTTCAGCTTCTCCAGGGGGCTGAACTGTGCCTTGGTCACATATTGGGAATTGAAAATCTGGCTATAAGGAGAAAATTCATTGAAGGCAAGGTTCCGAGAGTGCCTCCAACAAATGAGGATCAATAATGTCTTTTAGATGTAAAACATGGTTGTAAAGAGCTAACTGGGATGGGGATAATAAAGAAACTGAGAAAAGCAAGGATGACATTGATTATTATTTTAAAAGAGATCCTACTTTATGTACAGTTTCAGTGTGAAAGTGACCAAAATGGTAGCAATAAAGCCTGACAACCACACACAACAATTCCATTGTGTTTAGGAGCAGCTCCAACTAATTGGAAGCTGAGAACTGCTGTGTGGAGGCTGAGGATTGTAAGTATCTAATAACTGTTTTTTCACTTTCATTTTTGAGATCCTCAATATGTCTGTCTAGACGTTTTAACAGCTCTTGTGACCGCTTCTCCTCCTCTTGAAGAAACTGTGCAGCAACTGATGTTGTTGGAGACATAACACCTGGACTCTGAAATAATTTAACAGAAAAACAGTAAAGCTGGAGGAGGAAGTGAAAGAACAGATGTCTGGTTCAGTTTTCAGATCTAACCACTTTGCAGGTTTAAACATTTCCATCATGTGTATAATGAAGGAATATTTCTTACAAACACTGATTTAACTCTGTTAACCTTGGAATAATTACACACATATTCGTGGGTATTATTCATCATTAGGTTCCCCCACAAGATACAGTCAATTCACTTCACAGTATATTCTGTGAAGCGCTTTGAGATGTCTCAACAAAGTGATAAGGCGTGATATCAAATGCAACGATTATTGTTATCATCATCATCATCATCATCAACTAGCTGAGCCATACACAATTCCTATTTTGTGCTAAATTGACCTGATCTCATCCATTGGACCACTTGCCAATACACAATTGGCATTTGTATCATGGGTTCAGGAAAAAAAAAGAAAATCTATATTCAGTTTTCACTGAAGCCCACAAGCTCTTCAAACAATGTTGGGGAAGATAAATTTTAATCAGGTTATACATAGTTTCTCCATAAGATGCATCATTTAACAAATGCAAGAATTATTATTATATATTTTACAAGGACAATAGTGGATTTTAAAAACACAATATAATTCAGTTTAATGGAAAGGTTTAAGGGCAAAAGTTACTTGCCTGCCGATACAGCAGGAGGTGTTTCACATTTTAAAAACAAAACTCCACTTACCAAGGGTGCAAATAATTCACGATGTACTGAACGGGAAGATTTCACTGACGTATCATTAGAAAAATCAGCTTCATTCCCATTAGCAGTCAGAATGATGTGTAAGGAGGGCGAGGTAGCCCCGTGGCGAGATCCATGAAGAGAACCATCACAAGAGTTGCTTTGAATAGCCTGAGTCGGTCCGTCTGGTAAGTAAGAAGGGGAGCCAGGCTCAGACATTACATGTTGCCACTTGGAGTCGTGTTTGCATCCTTCATAATGTTTGATCGTCTCCTCGAGCCTGGTCTGAAGCTTCTGGAGCTGCACCTCATGCTTATGCTGCAGATCTTGCATTCGTCTGCAAGAAAAGATGAAGCAAAGTTTAACGATTCAGGTTTTCCATGAAGTGCATGAATCAGAACATCAAAAGCAGCTGCAAAATTCAATAATCCCAAAGCCCTGACCTGCAAAGCTCCTGGGAAATATAAAGCTAAATTTGTTGCATAGTTTCGTGGGCTTTTTTTTCACCCCAACAATTTGTGGATAATGAAAACTTCACAGATAACGTGTACACATGGGATTATATACAGATGGTTGATAAGGAAAGTGAACAAGTGTGTGTGACCTCCACTCCCTTTAATAATAATAATCCTTGCATTTGATATGGCGCTTTTCACATCTTCTAGACATCTAAAAGTGCTTCACAGAATATACTGTAAATATACTGACTGTATATTTGTGGACGAAATGCGGCAGCCGATTGCGCACAAGTGTCCCACAAACAGTCGTGGTTTGAAACGACCAATTTATTATTGTTTTTTTGGGGGAGGGATTATTATTAGGTGTGGAGAGTAAGGAAACTTGCCCAAGGTTTCGCCCTGACCTTTTGTGATTTTTGCAAGCAGAAGTAAGCGAGAGAGGGAACACAGAAAACAAACATATTTTTCTTAACATAAAATGCCCTAAAGGAGTTCTGAGATTTTATTGCAGCCTCTTCGATAAGAAGCTTACATACCTGTCCTCGATCTGTCTAATATCTGTCAATTTGTTCTGTATTTGTTGCAGCACCATCTCATATCTATCCTGAGATGCCTTGGCTGAAACCTCCAGTCTGTTTTTCATTTCAGACAGTTCTTGTCGGAGTTGCTGGTTCTCTTGTTCCAAGTTACTCAGTGCCACAGAATAGCCATCATGTAGATCAGTGAATGAACCATCAGATTTCTATAAGGAAATTGAGATAAGGTTTATTCTGATTGTACATACAATATTACTCATGAATGTCTTTTCAACCTAACCATTTGGACCTGCCTTTTCACCTATAACATTATTGAAACTACATCTCCACATCTGAACATCATAAATTAGTTGAAAACTTACTGTCTTATTCCCTTTCACAATACACACGAGAGAGAAAACTCTTCAAATCTAAGCATCAGAAAGCTGAAACTCAACACCATATTGGATTATAAGCAATCACACTGAATTAAATCCTCCTCATCAATTTTGATGAAATCATGAAATGCTGCGAACGATTTATAAACTTGAAGTGTAGTACCAGTGCAAATCTGATTCACACAACGCTGCATTATTGGTAGTCAGTCTTTTGTGAATTGTGCTGTGCTAACAAACAGAAAAAATAATAGATGAAACAATAGATTGGGTGTTCAATAGTGAATTGAGCTCCCTGTCACTTTTGTGACTTGAACTGAACTTGCACTGTTCCAATAAATAGTGGAATCCTGTAGCTCAACAGTTAAAGCACTTGGTTCACAAGCGAGAGACCTGGGTTTTATTCCCAGCAGGGTGAAATCTTGGGCAAGTTTCCTTACTCCACATGCCTTATAATAATCTCTCACAAAAAACAATAATAAATTGGTCAATTCAATCCATGACTGTTTGTGGAACACTGCTGTGTGTGATTAGCTGCCGTGTTTCGCACACAAATAAACAATCAATTCACTTTACAGGATATTCTGTGAAGTGCTTTGAGATGTCTAGAAGCCATGAAAAGCGCTATATCAAATACAAGGATTATTATTATTTTATACCCAATTTCTGCTGTCTGAAAGTCAAATTAGTTCACTGAATCTCAAATCAAGTCTTTGAAGGTGTGGGCCACAGGCCACACAACAAATTGCAACTACTGTATTCTCATTCAAGATAAAATAAAGACCATGACAGAAGTATAGCAAGGTGATAGTCACTTGCAGCCAGATGGAGCTTTGTTCTGCTCCCCAGATAGTGCTCTATGGAACCACTTGATAAAAACAAAGTAGAAAAGTTCAGATACCTATCTTTGCTATTCCTCACTTTGAGATTTGAAGTACCATAGCAATTCACCCCCAAAATGTTTAAATAGTATTAGAATTAATTACAGGCGTAAATTAAATTACCACCTTATATCCTGCTGCATTCCTCTCAGCTTTCTCTATTTCACTTCGAAGCTGACGTTCCATGTTGGAGGTGGTCGAGCTTATAGTCGCTATTGTAATGTCGCGCTGGTGCAATTCTGTCGTCAACTGAGATACCTCCGCCTTCATTCCCTCCATCTCAGAGCGACGATTTTGCTCACCATGATTCAAGTGGTCTCTTAGCTTTTCAAAAGAGATAACTCCAATTAAACACAAGACTCTTATAGCCTGATAATTTTTTCTCTTTGACGCATCAAAATTTCACTGCTTTGCAGGTACTGTATTCTGGTGAAATTACAAGTTGTACAACAAAGAGATGAAGTGCAATTTCAATTTTACAATAACAGTGAAATTTTGAAATTGGCTGAAGCCAGTGTAATGTTACTTTTCCTGCAAGTGTAAATCATGTTTCCGTTTCATAGCAGCACGTAACATGCAGTAACAAACAGTGCAAACAGAAGGAATGCAATTTAGAGCAGATCGGAAATATTTTGGTGCCAGGTAGGACATACGAATGGGGACATCATATGACAGTCAGAGAAACATTTTATTTTTACCACCCAAATAAATCAGGCATTTGACACACTGGATGTATAGCGTTCCCACTGAGGGACAAATATAATGCAATGTCCTTCACAGGGATGTGCTACCTTTTTAATGTCCTGCTTGCATTTCCTGTGATCTTCTTCAATTTGTCTCATTTCCTCATGTCTCCTGGTAATTTCTTCAGTCAATCGTATGCATTGAACATTTGATGATTCTAAACTAAAAACATTTTTGAAATGGCTTTTAAATGAGAAAATTAACTTAACAATTCATCTCATAGCTAGTTTACCTAACATTATCGGGATTCATTGTTGTTTGGTTCTAAAATTCAGAATATTTTAGAGTTAACAATTAAACAGGTCATTTCTTATAACAAAATACAAAGTGTTATTTTGTAAGTTAAACACAGTTATTGATTAGTCAGTATATCATTGAATCATTACATCCATACTAAACTTTTATTTCTGTCAAGGCAAAGACTGTTAATGCTAAGATACTTCAAGATAATTTGTGCATCTGATATAGTGTTGAAACATCTCAAAGTGCTTCACAAAGTTTACCATAAGGTGACTGCAATTTGTAGGTGAAAGTGGCAACCAATTTACACACAACAAAGTCCCACAAGCAGACATGAAATGAACTTTGCAGTCTATTCTGTGAAGCGCTTTGAGACGTCCAGATGACGTGATAAGCGCTATATGAAATGCGACGATTATTATTATTATTTATGGGTGAATAACTGCAGCCAATTGCACACAGCAGTGTACCACAAACAGTCATGGATTGAAATAATATAATAATCCTTACATTTCATATAGTGCTTTTCACGTCTTATCAACGTCTCAAAGAGCTTCACAGAACATACTATAAAGTGTATTTGTGGGCAAAATGCGGCAGCCAATTGCGCACAGCAGTGTCCCACAAACAGTCATGGACTGAAATGACCAATCTTTATTATTGTGTTTTTTTTGGAGGGATTATTATTAGGCGTGTGGAGTAAGCAAACTTGCCCAAGGTTTCGCCCTGATCTGCCTGGATTCAAACACAGGTCTCTTGCTTGCAAGGCGAGTGCTCTAACCACTGAGCTACAGGACTCCACATTCAAACGACAGTGTCTCCAAAAATGCAGCATTAGAGTATAATCTCAGACAAAGTCAAAATCCTGCAGTAAGCTTAAAGGAATGCAAAGTAGTTCTTTCCAAACTATTTCAAAATGTACTGCCTGATAAATAATATTGTTCCCAGACACAAAGCTCAGGTCAAAACACTTATATTAATCAGTGCCTTGGGACATCCTCCCGACAAGAAAGGCGCTCAATAAATGCAATTTTGTTGTTGTTGATTAATGATGTTTGAACCTTCTTCACTAGATGGCTAACAAAGAGCAGAAAAGCGAACACAAATAAATTCAGTTTTCCTGGTTTTCATTCAGGTCCTATTCATCTTTGGAAATGACTAAGCACTTACCTTTTCTGAAGATGTGTAATTTCAGCCTTTAGAATCTCCTCACCCTTTAGGCTTGCCTGGAGTTGCACGTGCACACGCTGTAGCTCAGTCTGGCTATGGGTGATGTCACTGGACTGATGTAGCAGCAAGCTTTCTTCCAATGATTTCCTGAGATGTAGAGTACAATATTTCTTTTGAAAAATACCATCAGCTTCACAAGACGGACACCAGAAATTCCCTTTTTTTTTCACTGATGAAATTATGAAAACAGTACTTTGAACATCTACCTTCATTACTGCAATTGATTAATCATTGTAGCAAGCAGTACTACACGGTTGTGACGGGGTGGGAGTGAGGGGGCAGTGGTGTGGAGAGACGATATGAGATAATTGGCTGGGAAGTGGAAGCTTATTTGTGGAAGCTGATGTGGAAGCTTAAGCGCTCAGAGACACCGTCCGGTGTCGCGGGCTCTGTATCAATCAAAGTTGTTGTTGTTATTTAAAAATCAAAAGCTTCCTAGGTATTTCAAGAGATTTGAAGGCTCTATAAATCTTAAGTATTCAACCACTGATGTACTCTAGGTTGTTGCCTTACCCGACCTACTTAAACTGAAAAGCAGTAACTGGATACCATAATTCTATCAGCTATTTACCTGGCAGATATCTCCATGGCATTCAGCAGCTCATTGGTCCTTGCCAGCTCCTTGTGCAATTGCTGTTGTTGATGTTCTGCATTCTGAATGATGTTCTCCTGTGACTGGAGCATTGTGTTCAGTTCCTTATTTTCTTGTGTTAATGTCTGTTAAGGAAGGACATTTTCAAAATAATTCCAACACAGTAGTTTTCACCAGATTAATTCAAACCTTAAACTGCCCTCACATAAAAAATGCAATCTTTCCTTCCTGAAATGAAACCCCACACTTGTTGCATTCGGCAGGATTTCATTTTTAAAAACAATACTTTTTCAGATTCTATACATAAGATTGCAAAGAGAAGCAGCCATTTTAACTGATTAATGTGGTTGGTAATTGCTCAAACTGAGAGGCAGAGTGAAAGAGCTTGGAATATTTAAACAGCCTATGTGCAGTTAACAATCAGTTGCGTCCCAAAGCTCTAATAGCGCAACTCTTCACATAAACATACACACGGCAGGCACAAAACAATTCACCACTTTGCAAAAAGAGTTGCATGTTTAGCGATCAGGAGCGGGAACCCTGGTTAATTTTCATCTCTCTAGACTAGGGAAAGAGAATAATTGCTGTGCCCCAGTCATTCTGAGTAAAGATCAAGATTATATTGATCTGTGTGGTTCACTACTGCATTAACTAATGCATTTAGACATTAATACACCAGAAATATATAGTTATACCAAACTCCACCTTCAGAGTTCCAACACAGATCCTTTAGATCATATCAAACCTGAATTAGATATACTATATATGAAAGTTTTGCAAAGCTTCTAAATTTATCTCTTCAATTATCACTGATATTTAATATAATCTAATTGAAGACTCTACGTGTACTACTTGCAAATGATTGCAGCCTGTAACATGGAAATATTTAAAATGAAATACAGGGAAAATAAGTCATGGAAAATTACCCTTTATTTTCACAAAATAATCCCAAATTTGAAGCAGTTCCATCGAAGGTTGCTTTTTCAGCTAACCTACAAATCTCAACAAAAGACCTTCCATGTCTTTTAGTCCATTCACCAGACAACTCAGCGTAGTGTCTGCTGAGAATAAAACTATTTAGAGCCTCAGCAGATTTAACATTGTGGAAACTGGCACAACAATGAACAATCAACCTCCTGCAAACTGATGATTACTTTGTAATAGCCAAAGCATGAAGTGTACACATTAAGGTTGTAAATAGCATTTGAAGATGACACTTGTTAAATGAAGTACATCAGTGAGAAATATCTTTTGAGATACATAAACATGGATGTAACACCACAAGATCTAGACATATGTAAAGGCCCTTCAGTTCCAGCTTGCTTATTCTATTTTAATACATCCATATGACTAGCTCAGATCATTTTCATCTACTTCTATTTTGATTAAGCGTGTATCCCTCTGCTCCAAGTCAGGAATAGGTGTACTTCCTTTTTAAAATGAATGGTTACATCGGCAGTCTTCACTTTGAGTCACCAGCACTCATGGTCAATAGTTAGTCCTCAAAGTTTTCTTTGGTAATTCCTTAAAAATTCAACAAAGAACTTCCAGATACAACGATTCCTTTCATGTGTTCAAAAACTCTGATTGTATCATCTTCTCTTCTGCCAGGCCCACATTCATATCTTTGAAAATGGAATACACGTAGATTTTGTTTTTCTCATGCAATGAGATTGGATGTTTTTGATTTCATGAATTGAGATTAACACAGACAAGTGAAGGATCTCGCACCAGCAAAGGCTCATTAGGTCAAATATGAAGATTTGTCTACAAAGTCTACAGTTGCTACACTTCACCGTAATTTTCTGTAATGTTCTTTGAGACATCCTGACAATATAATATGATGCTATATCAAATTAAAGGATCAGGATTATTATTTTATTAATAATAAAGAAAACTAACAACTCAGAAGAATGAACAAAACAAAATGAGAACCAGCGTCTCAGCGTTTAGATCTTGTATCGGGACACAACTGTTTACTGGGTTTTTTTCTTCTACCTGCCACAAACTCAAACAGCAATTCTATTGCAATCACTCTGGTCAGTATAACAGCACTAGCTTGATTACTGTTTATTGCACAAGTCAACACAAAGCTATACCTCACTCTTTGCTTGTTCGGTTTGTATTCAGATTTCCTAATTCGCTGGCACAAATCATTGCTTCTCATGCACCACACCAATTCCATTCATTATCTTATTATGGATCATCACCCCTGCCCCTCCATTTTTATTTCCAGTTTGTGAGAATAGGTTTTGTCTCCAATTTGTCAAATAATCTTAAACTGACCCTTTTTTTCACAAAAGGAAATAAATCTCAATCAGGAAAGCGGATTCCTCCAACCTGTACAAGTTTTTGCAATTGTCGCACTTCTTCCTGGAGCTGACACTGATCCTCTTTAAGATGTTGGTTCGCTCCTTTTAATTTGTCTATGCTGATATCCAGACGCTCTGAGGACATGTCATTTGCACAGATCGTGTCATTTGCTCGCTCCAACTGGTTCTTCAAATGCTGAATTTCTGATTGACTGAGTCGTTCCTTCTGTTCAATGAGCTGTTTCTGACTACTGAGCTGAGTCTGATACTTCACAGTCTGTTGCTGATGGTGAGGACAAAACAGAAGGGAAGCACAAACAAAGAAACAAGAAGAGGCTTAAGAGCAAATAGAAACAAAAGTCTGCAGGAAAAGATGAAATCAAAACACCTTGGCAATTAAAACTAATCACTCTAGAGCAGTCAAAATTATTCAATGCTCACAATCCAGCCAGCCAAATCATTTCAATTAGATCTTTCTCTATTCAATGGGAACATATTGGAAAAGGAATGCATTTATTGAAAGAATTTTCTACTCAAAAGGACTTTTTCCACCCCCGTACAATATTTAATTCAAATGCATAAAAACAGCCCAGAAACACTAAAACTTAATTCTCCACTGCTGAAGTGTTAATATTTATTTTTTAGACTTTAATGTTTTTAAATTTTAAGCTTTAATTACCGATCTACTACACTTGCAGCTTTTCTCTAAGCCAAATAAAAGAGGAAACATAGCTCGTCACTGAATGTCTTTATTGCTGGCTATAAACTTAGACCCAGATGCTCTGCGTGTTGAACAACAATACAACATTTATACGACAATTATCCTGCTCCTGGCACTTTCTATCCTGTCCCGATGTGCATACGCATTCCACATGCAGAGGCAACAGCAGCTGAAACAATAAAAGCATTGCACCCTGCTGTCACTGAGTGTTCTGACCACCGTGGACAGGAAGCCCATCCTGACAGGCCAGCAATGGCATCGCTTGTCTCTGTTGAGACCTGGGAAGGTTTTGCAGAAACTGATAGGTACAAATTCATGACTTGTAAATTGCAGGTGCACAAGTTTGCACATGTGATGTTCTGAAGTGTCCTACATTATAAATAGGGCACGCATTTAATTTTTTCAACACAACAAAAGAACCACAGAAAAATTCACTTCAGCTTAATCGCTTGCAAATCCCTTATAATAAGAAGCAATTTAAAAAGGCTCTTGGTATTGATCCTCCCACACATCCCCGCTTGCTTCAAATCCAGCAGTAGTAAGCAACACAACACTGTCATTTGGTAACAAAAGGCTGTTCAATAAGAGAAAAGCAACCACTTTGGAACTAAATTTTTGAAATCAATTCATCAGCACTGTAATAAAGTATTGACGGCATTTTTCACAAAATTCAGCCACCAATTACACCAATTGCAAATAACTCAATTTAAAACGTAAATGACTCTTTGAGGGTGGGAAGCCTAATTGGTTCCTTCAAAAGGACAGGAGATGGTGAGTGCTGGGGTTAACCCAAAACACTTTCAGTGCTTCAGCCTCATAACCACCAAAAAAAGAGAGGCATCACGTAGCAACCTTTTTCCTTCAAAAGGGGGGATTTTTTATTCTCGAGAAAATAATCACAAAGCTTCATTCCTGGCATATTCTTTTAAATATAAGCTATGTGAAGCCTGCAGCAAATCTAAGATCTAATATAACAGACTGCAAAAAACGGTGACAAATTCCACCTGGTATTAGACAAAACAAATGATAACATATTCCCTTTCTTCATCTCAGCCAGGTGTACACTACACAGTGCTGTATTTACTCAAAATTCATAGTTAAGACCATGTAAACTGAACAAAAGTTATTTAGTTTTTCACATTTATGTGATCAATGGATGAAGTTGGCTTGTTAAAAGTCTCAAAACGATTGTAAAACAGTTGTGTTTAATCGGTCCAGTGCTTTTCATGAGAGTTCAAATGCCAAGTTCCGATAACAACCTGAACCACCGCTGTTATGGAATTTCTACCATTATATTGCACAACTTCAGCCCACTTAGCTGCTCAGCTCCCACTAAACTATGGCTAACAGACGACAGATGTTTAGACAATTAATAGGGCAAAGGCTTTTGCTGAAACCCTGAACTGTGGTACACATCTCCACACTCTAAAACACTGTATGCCTCTAAACATGCCTCTGAACACTTCGAAATTTGTACCCCTGCAGAACAAAAGCGGAACCCCTGCAGAACACTCACCAGGTTCATTAAAATAAAGTCTCAGAGCAAAAATCTCAGCAATAGCAGAACAAAAATAAATATTCCAGAACAGATACCAGGTATATGGCAGCCACTTCAAGGAGCTGATTACATATAATGGTTGAGATAATTGGGGCGATTGTTAAACTCTCAAGCTTTGCCAGTGTGGTTTAGGTCATTCAAACCCTTCAGTGAGATTATGGCCTCAAAATCATTCAGCAGTTTCCATTTTTCTGTGTGAAAGCTGTACTTTTTATTTTGAAAAGCCTAAAAAGAGCAGTGAATCAAAAATAAAGTCAGTCCTAATATGTTTAATACATATTCCCTGCAACCAGACCCGTTTGCAAAAAGTTCTGTACCTGCACGATTTTGCTCTGCTCCGACAACAACTTTCTTTGCTCTTCCAGAGAAGCCATCTGCTGGTGATACTGAAGTCTCTGCTTGTCCCAATCCAGCGACTTCTGTCGGAACTCCTGAAATCAATTTGGAAGCAGTTGTAAAAGAAAATAAGCCAGGATTGCAGCTCTTCAACACAAAAATTGATGCACGTTTCTGGAGATGGTCTCTTTTGAATAGCAAAGAAGAGTGGATAAAGAATTATAAACAGAATTGCAGCCTTTTTTGGTTTGCACAGTTCAGTTTCATATTCAGTCATGACTTCAACTAAGCCTTCAAGATCTTAAACCATCCTTCGAAAATTGCAGAAAGCTTTCAAACCGTTACATTCAAGTACTGAACCCAGTCAAATTTCATACTGTCATGAATTATGAACTTCAATCATGACTACTTAACACACTGTCTTCCTCTTTCCGAAACTATTCAAATGGGTACAAAATTTGTGTTTTATGTAAATCCTGCTTCCATCCTTCACACCATGAGTCATGTTTACCTCAATCTTCTTGTTCAACCTGGTGAGTTCAGATTTTCTTTCTTTATCTCCTTCCCTGCTCTTGATATCCTCCCTCGCTTCCTTCAGCTGTCGTTTCTGTAACTTCTCGTAGCTTTTTGTTAACTTCCCAAGCTGCAAATGGATAACATTGATGATAAATAAAATTGAAGAAAATGTAGTCTGAAGAGAAGCTTTTTTCATCCAATTCCTTCTTGTTTCCCCAGAATACAACAGTTACAAACCAGAAGACAGCATCTGCTTTTTTGCACTTTGCTGAATTCCGTTTTAGAGCTCCAAAACACATTACCATGAAACTACACAATGGAAGGAAAACAAATGAAATATTTCAGTAAATTATTAAAAGAATTGCTGAGTTTACTTTTTTTTAAAGTAGCAAACTTCCTTTATGATTCCACAACTCAGATTGTAGCACAAATGCAGTTTGGAGATCATACCTAAGGCGTTTGCAATTTCCTATAACCAATAACATCAGTGAATTAGCTCATTCACAGCCAGCTATCACCTCCCGTCTTCCCACCCGTCAAAATAAAATAGACACACATTATGACAGACTCGCAACTTGTCTGCCAAGTGGTTCCTATTAAGAGGCCAAGCTCCACTTATGGACTCTTCAGTCATAAGTCTACGATTGAGATTTTTGACAATTGTATTTGATATTTTTACTCTACCTCTTCTTGAAAATTCTTCAGTTGTCTTTCGTACTGCACAACCATACCTTGCTGAAATTTTTCCATTTCTATCAACTGATGTCGCATTATCCCCACCTGTTAAACAATAAACCAACTTAGAACATACTGGAGGGTATCCAACACTTGTACTAGAGGAGGCAAACAACAAGTGAAATATCTTTAAGGGGCAGAATGGGAAAAAAATAGCAAAGGGAAAATAATTAACACGAGAACAATATCTTATTTTGAAGACATACTTGAAAGTCGGATAATTTACATTGCAAGATTTTCAAATTAGATCAGACATTGTAAAGCACTAACGCCATCTAGAGGCCCAAATAAGGATTGTACACAATAAAGTTCAGTAGAAGCCCGTTTATCCGGCACTCGCAGGACCTGGCCATTGCTGGTTAAAGCGCCTGCCGGATATTCGGGCGGCCCGCGGCTGAAAACCCACTACAAAAAATTTAAGTTCTTTTAACACACACCATACACACCAGACTAAGTAGTAGCAGATAGTGGCAGGATATTGTATTGGTACTTGTTGTTGGAGCTGCTCTCTTACACTTCTCACCTTTACTGATTGGGGTTTGCAGTCCGGCGATTCTTTTTTGAGTGGGGGCGCCGGGCAGGTGTAAGAGGCGGCAGCGCAATTTTAAAGTCACGCGACTTTACGAGTTGCAAGCCGAAGCCCTAGACTCTACTATCGGCAACCAAAATACTGCACCTGCACGACAATGTGGCTAGCGTTATCGGCTTGCCGCTAGTATGACATTAAAGTCATACGCGCTCCATTTTCTTCACCCACTTGCGTGCTCCATTTTGGGGAGTCGCTGGACTGTAGGGTCTATCGATATAAAATTTTTCCAATCAATATATCGGTGGGCTCATATCGATATATACCGGGTTTTTTTATCCTGTATATGCGCGCGCATTCGGAGGTGCCAGACACAATATACCGATATTTTGCAATGTACCGATATTTTTTATATACCGAATTTTTCGATATACCGATATACTCAAATTTCCAATATCGGCATATCGATATGAAAAATTATACCGATATAACCGATATATCGATACATCGCCGGACACCACAGGACTGTAATTCAACAAGGATTAATTACATCGCAGGTTCCTTCTGCAGCAAATAGAAAACATTGACTGCCTGGGCGTTAATGTAACTGCTGCTCAGTTCCCCATTAATTTAATTTTCCAGTTACTGAACCTTCCCAATAGGTACTGAAAAAGATGCCAGTCACCCTACACTAGATACTAGAACAGACTCTGTACCAAAACTGTTTTTTTGTTCACTAAGTGGGTGGAGTATTTCAAACTGAAAGTTCCTCCCCCTGCACTTACTTTCCCCTGTAAAGAGTGATGACATCTCAATGGGGGGTTTTCTGATAAACCCATTTTATGCAATGTTCCAACAACGGTGCTATGTTGCCTGCAATAAGTTGGTGTCATGGAAGCCATACCTGTAGCAATGCGAAATTCACAGGGTAGATGGTCCTTTTCACAAAAACATATTTGTATCTGATATTATCACACCATCTTTATGTATAACTCTCAGAAAACACTTTCTTTCCTCTGTCCAACTTAAACTTCAAATTTCTTATTGAGGTTTTGCGCAAACTATTCAACGTGCTGCATTCAGTGGTAATTTTCCTGTACATTGCTATCCTATGCTTATGGCCAAACATTGTGCTAAAAATGATGGTCAGTGGTGTAAGGAACATATTTTTCCATTGTAATATACAGCCAGGAACCAGGCCATTTATCCCAATTGGTCCTTATGGGTGTTTATCCTGAACACAAAACCCCACCCTTCCTATTCCCGTCATTTATACTTATTTTTGTGGATTAAAAGTCAGTCTGTGGAAGTTACCAACGAGGACATACGAGTGTATAAGGTTTACCATGAGGGCACATGAAAGCTACCTCTTTGCGTTTCTGTTCCAGTAAAGCTTGAGTTGCAGTGAGCTCACGTTCTCTGAAGTCCAGGGTGGTTTCCACAGCTTGCAACTGAGTTTCCCATTCAGATTTCTTGTTGGCCACCATGATATCAATCTGCCTCATCAACTCTTGTAACTCAGCCTCACAGCCAGTGAGGGTATTGCTGCAAATTATATGCGGTGAATGTCAATAAAACTCTCTCAATCTCCCTTTCTTACCACCCTCCTCTCTCACCCCCTCTTTTTAACAAAATATACAACTTCAAAATTCAGCGAGTAAATTTCACTTTAACGTTTGCTTTTATATTCTCCATCCGGTGCAGTCATATTTCATCAACATCACTGACAATATATTGAGGTGCAAAGAGCACACCAGACTTAGTACTTATTAATTGGCCCAAATGAACAAATTATTGACAGAAGACAAACCAGTCATTTTACTTACCCTCCATGTACATGATTCTGCATTGCTTCCAGTAACGCTTCCATTCCCCACTGCAGCACAACTGTTACGATAAAATATATGAAGGTGGGGACTTCAGTTTTTTTTTAATTGGAAAAAAAAATCTTAACATTCAAATTCTCCAAACGATGTAAACCTTAATTGTAGTGCTCATTGCCATGTAGGAGTTTAATCTATGGGCAAGAAATTCAGACCAACAGTGGACAGCGAATTACGCAGAGGATACAAAATCCTAATGTACAAGCTCACAGATAGACAGAAAATGCTGGGAAAACTGAGTTCATGAGATGGAATCCACAGTGATTTAATAAATAAAGTACATATCACACTGAGTTACTCATCCAAATATGCAACAGGTCATTTACCAGAAATAAAATGGGGCTTTGCACGCTCCGGAATTCAAGCTGAATTTTTTTCCAACTGTGGCTGGAGGCCACAATCTGTATCACTGACCATATTTTGTTTCCCCATTCTCTCCTAAAGGTATCATTTCACAAGCACCACCTGCCTAGCACCTTGCCCAAGCAACAATTCTTCACATTCAAATGATTTTTCAGCCTGATATTCAATTATGGGAATAAACCGCTTGATCCAGTTGTTGTCTCGCATCTTTAAATTATAATTATATGGAATATATTTAGATAGATATTATACATAAATATTATTACAGGTAGACCCTGCTTTCCGAACGCCTGGTTACTGAAACTTCACTATAACGAGGGTTTGTATTTGTACCTCCTATGCGCTTAGCGAAGGCTACGTTCGCTTTAGCGAAAGTTTAAATCTCTCGCGCTTCTCGTCTCCCAGCTGCCCCCGCAAGATGCTCGGTCTCAGTCAACGAAGCTATATACACTTACATACACTTCAGTATGCTACCTAAAACGCCCATTAGTAACATCGCCAACCCCATCGAAGAAAAGGAAGTCCATCATGTTGGAAATGAAGATGGATCGAAGACCAGAACGAATGCCATTGCCCCCTCTCCGCTAATATAATCCAAGAGAAGGCCCGTACAGTACGGGAGGATCTTAAGCGGCAGGATGCTAGGCAACCGCATGACACTACTCAGAAAAAGCCGGCGGAGACTTTTGCTGTAGCAGCGGCCTGATCGTTTCCTAAAACAATACAAGCTACATTCTATCAAGATGTGCTGCTAGTGCGGATGTTGCTGCTGCCGAACATTATCCAGATGAACTGAGAAAAATTATCAAGGAGGGAGGTTATACACACAACAAATTTTCAACTTCGAAGAAACAGGGCTTAATTGGAAGAAGTTACCCGAGAAGACCTACATCTCCAGGTCCCTGAGAAATCGGCCCCTGGAAAGCTTACAACTGAAGAAATTCAGGATTTAACGAAGGAACAGACAGCTGAGGCTGATGATTTATGTGAGGAGCCTAAGATTCTTAGTTTGAACGTTTTGATAGCTTTTCTTTCGAAAACAGACAAAGCAATTAATATTTGCAAAGACAACGATCCTGAAATGGATCGTAGCATTAACGTTGCCCATGGCATCGAGCAAACTATTGGTTGCTACCAAGAATTTTAGGAAGAAAAACCGTCGACAGTCTTCTATCGACAGTTTCTTTAAGCCGACATCGTCCAAACAACCAGTACCAAGTACGTCCGCTGACTATACAGAACCTATTGCTTTCTCACCAGATTCTCCCAATTCTCCAGCCTCCTCCTCCTTCTCCTCCCCCTCCTCTTCCAGCAACAATTAAAACAAAGATCTCCTCCCTACTCTTCACCTCATCTTATTACAGGAAGTACGGGAACTTTTGTTTCGTTACTGTATTGTGTTAAAAATTTACTAAATAAAATACTGTTCAGGTAAACCAAACAAACATGTTCATCTTGCATTCTTTCATCTTTTCATCTTGTAATAAAAGTATTGCAGCCTTCAATAGCAGTTCTACCTACCTTTTGCCTTCTCTGGTACACCGCAAATGTTAGGCACTGCTGGGAACAAAACTGATTTTTTTCACATACGGAAACACAGTAGGAACCTCCCACCCGCTTAATGAAATTCTCGCTTTACGAGGAGTTTCGAAGTCCCTAACCCCTTCGTTAAGTGGGGTCTACTTGTATATAGAATATATTTACAGTATGTTCCATGAAGCACTTTAAGATGTCTAGAAGCTATGATACAACGCTATATCAACTGCAAGGCTTATCTCTACATAAAGATCAATTTTATACAAAAATCACATAGTATTGATTAGGAGTATGAACCCTGGCCAAGCTTATGCCAAATTCACCATTATATAGATGATTTTAGGAGACAACAAAATGGACATAAATGCCAGGGAAAAGGGGTGGGGGTCAAAAAAGGTTATGAAAAACAAAAATATTAGCCAGAGCTCAAGTCCGCATGTGGACAACAGATAACAGAGAATCACTGGCTAGGTATCTTCCTAATACCAAATATGCACATAAAACAATAAATTCCCCCCAAAAGTACCAGCATTCCAGAAATAAAATAATTATCTTATGTGATTAACACACAATTTCCAGGCATTAAGCACTTGTCCAAACAATTTCCCCCCCCCCCCCGTCAAGCTGGCTAATGCTGGTAAGATATGCAATGATGGGAGACATCAGAGAATATTTTGACATCCACAACATATATAACATATAAATGTTCTGGTCCTTAAACAGCTATCAAGATACCAATAAGTATTCGCTGACTTGTTTCCCTTGCCTTGCAAAGTGAAATATAGGTCAGTTACAGGTACCACTGACAACCACTAACTGAGAACACATCAAATCTACAATGCTCAGTTTCACACTGGGAGGCATCTTTAAAACTGAGCCATCAGAGCAACTCTGACAATGTTTACCAACAGTATGAACATTGTTTTGATAATGCTTCAGTTCATTCCCAATTTCAAAATATTTTGTGATTCATTACCTCAAATAATACATATTGAACAAGCGGTCAAAGTAATCCGCTGATGCTAAAACAAATTGTAGAACAGAAAACTAAACAGACACAAAAAAAATAAGCTAAAGCCTAAGAAAAAAGATGCGCACAACACAAAAATCAAAAGAAACAGCATTTGTATGACATTGCTACAAATATGAAGTTATACTTTCAGCTTGACTGTCACAATACGCTTTATTTCCTTTTCATCTACATCACTATACCTCACAACCCCACCCAGTATGTCTGAAGAAGTGATACAAAATTGTAAGCATTGTATTGTAAATTAACAAACAAAACAATGTACTGTGGTTGAAGAACCAAACCACGATGGCAAATAATATCACAAAGTAGATCCAAGATTGTCATTCAACCCATTCAGAAAGTTTCCAGCCTTGGCCATACCATTAGGCGAAGGGTAATCTCGAGCAAGAGCAGAGTGAAAGTGTAGATTTTCTGCTGCTCTCGGCCAGGTAATAAAATGCGATTTGCAAGCTTGAAAATATTGGAGGAGGGGGTGGGGGATGATAAAAAGTAGTGAATAGAGTTAGATGAAAATAGATAAAGAGTACTGTTTCTGATCAGAAACAATGATACATAGATGCTCTATAACCAAATTACCCTTGAGTATTTAAAACTCGCAATTTCGCCATCTCACTCTGTGCCATTGTGACTCTTGTAAGCCAAACAAAGCTCACAATCCTGATGGATGATGAGCAGGGAATGAATATATATATATAATCTATATTTTAAAAAGATCACAAAGCACCTGTAGTGGGAGGCTTATGTTTACAGACAGAATATGGATTCCAGATTTATGCTGAAAATGACATTTTTTGAAATGGCATGAAATATAATGACAATGAGCAAGAAGGTTCATTTCTCTTTGGACTGGAGGGTGGAGTATACACAGCTCCACAGACTAGTGGGGTGGAATGTTCCGTTTTGAGGCTATACAGTGTAAGGATTTAACATAACAATAATAATGCTTGTATTCGATACTCAAGTACAATGTTGTTGAGCCATCTCAAAGTGCTTCACAGTACAGGAATTTCTCCCCAATCACAGGGTTGGGGAGAAAACTGTGGAGGTTTTCAGGAGGTTCCTGAAAACCTCCACAGTTAGTAAAACCACGGTTGGAAAATGCAGGGCCCTGTGGGAAACATGGGGATAGGGGGAGTACGTTTGCTTGTCTTTGAACTAAACACAAAACATCACGTTATTTACCTAAATCCTAATGATGATGATGATGGTTGTTGTTACTGCTGTTACATGCGCACCCTCTTCCTCTGCCTCCTCCTCTAGATCATAAATCACTGACGAGTGCGAGGGGGGTGGATGTGGAGAGGGTGGTGTGGTGGGTGACACGGACGGGGGTGGATGTGGAGAAGCGCCAAACGCTGGTGTTAGTGCTAAACCCGTGGATACGCAAAACCCATTGCCGCGGTTAGCAAGGGTTGTCACAGCGGGCCAGCCGTGGATACGTGAAATTTGTGGTAGAAAAACCGCGGCTGGGGCTGGGTACCTGTATTTACTGCAAGGTTGATTCAAGTACCGTATGTATTTTGTGGGCAAAAGTGGCAGTCAAGTTTGCGCACAGCAATGTAATACAACACAGCCAGGGATACACTATAGAAAACAAACAAAAATGTGCTGTACATGTTTCTGCACATACGTTTAAGACAATAACAGACCTGAAAAGGGAAGGATGGGAGGCAGGGGGGCGGGGGTGGTGGTAAGACTTCCTTATAGAGTCTGGAGCTCAGTGGTTAGAGCACTCGCCTTGCAATCAAGACCTGGGTTCAACTCCAGGCAGGGTGATATCTTGGGCAGGTTTCCTTACTCCACACACAGACCTGATAATAATCCCTAAAAAACAAAATTGGTCATTTCAATCCACAACCGTTTGTGGGACACTGCTGTGCACAATTGGCTGCTGTGTGTTTCGCCCACAAATATACAGTCGATTCACTTCACAATGTATTCTGTGAAGCGCTTCGAGACGTCTGGGAGACGGGAAAAGCACTATATCAAATGCAAGGATTATTATGATGATGCAGAGAGGGGTTGGGCTTTCAGTGCTGAAGGGAGGAAGCAGGAAAGGGTAGACTATTTAATAAGAGACTTAATGGAATCACAAGGGAAAACAAGATGTCAGTAGTGGGGAATTCACTGTGGAGAGTTGGGAACTCACACGGGAGTGTAAACATCAGCACGGAATGGCTTGGTTTGCGGGGAAGGGAAGGAGGAGTGGGCTGTAGTCTGTGTGAAACAATGACATTCGCCATAACAATAAAGAGCCTGACCCTGTCAGTAACCGCTTCTCTCCTCTCTCTCTCTCTCTCTCTCTCCCCGCCTGCTCCACACCGACAGCCTCACAGCAACCCGCTCAGCTCAGCTCCCCTCCCGCCTGGGCCGAGGGGGGAGGGGGAGGGGGAAGCTGCCAGGCTCTGATTGAGCCGCGGCCTCGCCTCCCGCTGCTGGGCCAATCCCGAACTCGGCCAGGCCAGGCCTCCCCTCCCAGGCCAGGCCCCACCCACCCCCAGGAGCCCCCTCCCCAGGCGAGGCCCCTCCCCCCTCCCTCCCCCCCCACCGCGGGCTGTCTGGCGGAGAGAGCATCAGGCCGCCATTACAAGCGAGCCGCCACCTCACTGCGCATGCGCCCTACTGCACCATGGGAAATGTAGGCCCTTTCCCTCAATACCCCCTCACACCCCCCCTCACCCCCCCATACCTCACCCCCTAATACCCCCCTCACCCCCCATACCTCACCCCCTAATACCCCCCTCACCCCCCCATACCTCACCCCCTAATACCCCCCTCACCCCCCATACCTCACCCCCTAATACCCCCCTCACCCCCCCATACCTCACCCCCTAATACCCCCCTCACCCCCCATACCTCACCCCCTAATACCCCCCTCACCCCCCATACCTCACCCCCTAATACCCCCCTCACCCCCCATACCTCACCCCCTAATACCCCCCTCACCCCCCATACCTCACCCCCTAATACCCCCCTCACCCCCCATACCTCACCCCCTAATACCCCCCTCACCCCCCCATACCTCACCCCCTAATACCCCCCTCACCCCCCCATACCTCACCCCCTAATACCCCCCTCACCCCCCCATACCTCACCCCCTAATACCCCCCTCACCCCCCCATACCTCACCCCCTAATACCCCCCTCACCCCCCCATACCTCACCCCCTAATACCCCCCTCACCCCAATATACGCCCTCACCCCCCATACCTACCCCCCCAATATACCCCCTCACCCCTCAATACCCCACTCCCCCCATCCCCAATTCCTCACCTCCAATACCCCACTAACCCCAACCTCACCCCAACCTCCTCAATACCCCAACTGGGCCTGGGATAATAATAATAATCATCATAATAATAATAATCCTTGCATTTGATATAGCACTTTTCATGTCTTCTAGATGTCTCAAAGCGCTTCACAGAATATACTGTCAAGTGAAGTGACTGTAGATTTGTGGGTGAAACAGGGCAGTCAATTGTGTACAGCAGTGTGGATTGAAATGACCAATTTATTATAGGTATTTTTTTGATGGATTAGTATTAGGCTTGTGGAGTAAGGAAAGTTGCCCAAGGTTTCGCTCTGCCTGGATTCGAATACCACGTGTATAATGTCCTGAAGGAAATATTAACTGCAATTAAAGATTGAAGACCCGTTCTGTGAAATTTCTTCCTTGCTACTTGAGGATAAATAAATGCTTCAGATCAGCAGCACTATTGTATTCAGATCTGAGAAGTTCTGTTCCATATTTCTGATGTGTAACCAATAGGGAACGGCGATATATCAGTATATCGGTAAAACCCGATATGATTTTCATATCGATATGCTGATATAGACATTTTAAAAATATCGGTATATCGAAAAACTGTATATCGAGGTAAAAAATCGGGATGCGAGCATAATCAACTGCAAGACCCAGAATGCTCATCTCTATACACAATGCACAGACCGAGGTGCAAAGGTGCATCTTGTATTCGTAGTCCTCGAATACAATATACAGGTATGCAAGGGGTGGGGGGGAGAGAGACGGCTGTGGGTGGGGGGGATGAGGGGGAGAGAGACTGCTGGGGGAGAGGGTGAGGGGGAGAGAGACGGCTGGGGGGGGGGGCGTGAGGGGGAGAGAGATGGCTGGGGGGAGGGGGAGATAGACGGCTGGGGGGGGGAGAGGGGGAGAGAGACGGCTGGGGGGGGGGGAGGAGAGGGGGATAGGGAACGGCGATATGGGAATTCTTCCGGATATGGATATATCGGTTGGCTCATATCGAGATATACCGAAATATCGATATATTATGTGATAATATACAGATAGATAGAGATGGGGGGGGATGTGAGAGAGGAGAGAGGGAGAGAGACATAGAGAGACACAGACAGAAAAACACAGAGATGGAGAGAGTGAGAGACACAGAGAGAGAAAGATATTTACCTCCTGAGAAGATAGGGCCCGAATGCGCGCGCGCACTCCGATGCGCGCGCGCATGCGCAGTACGAAAAACTGAAAATATCGATATTTCGGTATATCTCGATATGAGCCAACCGATATATCCATATCCGGAAAATTCCCATATCGCCGTTCCCTAGTAACCAAGCATAATCTGGCAAACAGATGTAAAATCACTTCTAGCAATAAATTTATTGCTTTTAATACAGCAAACAGTTGAATAACAATCATTCACAGTAATCTATCTATGTAGATATACATATATATATAAAAGCCTTAGGTATGTTTCCGCAATGGTAACAATGAACTAAAAGGAAAACAAAAACCAATACACCTTAAAAACAACAACCACAAAGAAAAACAACCCAGTGATTAAAGCTCACCCTTTTTTTTTGTAAACAACAAATACATTATTTTAAAAAAGTTTCGAAATATATGAGTAAACGTATTCAAAAACATTAGGCCGTGTATGTTACACGGGGGTATAGTTAGTTTAGTCAAATTAGCTTAGCCTGTTTGACAACAGATCATAAGTAACCATTTTGTTGTTTACATTTTACTTTCTTTGGGTGCAAATCAGCTTCCCTGAGGGAAGAGAGGGAGGTTGATATTTTGAAGGAAGACTGGAATAAATGTAAGGCAAGAATTGGCAGAAAATGAATGGCCTAGAGTTCCTGAGAGATTTAATCAGGATTCAGGAGCAAAGGTTGGTTTGAATTGAACAATTGAAATCATTAATTAAAAAATGAGGTGGAAGGGGTCATTCAGCTGAGATGCTTGGTGGTGATTGCTGCTAAGTGGGACCTGTTCCATTGTCTGAGGGTTCAGAGGTGAATCTTATCTTGAATCAGATGTCGGATTTGATTCAGAACTTGGAATAACTTTTTTGAAGGTAAGATTGAGGAACTGCAACCAATGTTTTTTTTTAAAAAGTGAGATAAGGTGAGTTGCTTTGGTAATTGCAGTTGGGACAGATAACGATTGCTGAATATCTTGGAGACATGTTCTTTCAAGGTGCTTTGAATAATGTGGATGCATATTGATTCATAGGATGCTGTGGTGTCTACACTACCATTATATACTTGAAGCACAGCATTCCCAGACACTTTCCCTGTAGACTTTAATAACATGGGAGGATTGGTGCAGTGATACTTTTGTGGTTTGATCTTGCTCCTCTTCGCTTTGATTGCACATTGTTTGACTGTTTGTCAGGAGATGCTCTTAGTGTAAGGAGCTCAGATGAAAATTACTATTTGTAATTTGGTTTTACTGAGTTATACACAGTACATCCAAAAGTGTCTCAGGACGGAATGCCACTCTGAGAAATCCTTATGCTCTGAGTAATCTTTTATTTTGTCTGTTTGACTGGCTTGTCAATGTGGTTCTTTTTGTCAGGTTAACTAGAAAATCATGATTACTGGGAGTAGGAAGAGAGCACAGGGAACTTTCCAGCACAGAATCTTTTGGTGTAATTGGATGGGGAGGATTTACAGTAATTGGTCCAAAATTACAAAGTAGTGCATGGGACGTTAAATGTCCTATTTTGCTTCAGCTTTCAGATCCTGTTATCCATTGTTTAATTCATTAATGCAGGGGTTGCTATGTCTACTTTGTCACTGAGTAAAACAAGGTTGCTTTCCTGGCAGCAGATGTCATGGTTGATGCCAAGTTTTGCAGGTGCTGATGTCCTTGGTGCAAGGTTAAATTTAGTGATACAGCTGGGGAAGGGATCCAACCTCTGGCAAATGAAAGCTCTGTACATTAAATTTAAGTTACAAAAACTATGTGTTCCACAAGATGAGCATTCCATAGGTAACTAGAAATTATAATTTCCTTCTAAACTCTGATTTGGAACGGTGCATAATTCCACAAGTTCCCTTGAGTGGTAATTATTTCTATTTGAAGCCTGGATAATAACTGTCAGCGGGTAAAGGTGATCTTTCACTTGAATAGAGTATCTTTTATGACACATTAAAAGTCAAAACTTGTTACTGCGTCTTTCAGTAATCATGATCTCACTGATTGGGCAAAACCATTAATTTGTGTTATGTAATCCTGATGTACTGTATAAATGTTTGTATGATGGATTAATTAAGGGGCAACGTTTGTGCTACTGATGGATGTGAATTAGGTTTGTAAAGAGGTCAGTCATGAATTAATCTCAGCATTGTCACCATTAAAGTAAAGAGTAGTTACTCCTGACGAGGCTTGGACATCACAGAGCAACATCAGTATTCAATTGCTGGTGAATGTCACAAGGAGGCCCAATCGATCATTCTTTTTCTAGAAGTTTATTAACGTGTTGAACAGCAGAGGGCACTAAACCAAACAAATAAGTTTTGAGTTGATTTTAGGGGGATTTTTCCCCATAACGTATTCAAACAATCCTGCATTTTTGAACGTTTGCATGGGATCCTGTTAAGCAAAAGAACCCAATGTAATCCAGGGAAAGTGAATCAATGTTTCAGGTCCACAATTCTTTGTCAGAACTGACAAAGTTCTGACGAAGGGTCGTGGAGCCGAAACTTTCTTGTCCAATGTAATCCAAGTCTTTCGGCAGTGGTAAAACATTATAAAAACAGTCAAACAGAAGTTATGGATGGTCATCATCACAAGGACTCTTTGTAGATGATGTTTTCTCGATTGTTTGAGATGTCTGTGCCTATAATCTAATCACAGTAACAGTTGGGGTTCTGATAGTCACCAAATTCCAACCTAGGTCAGTGTCTTCAAGGGAAAAAAACTGGAGGTGGGAGGGTGGGGGGAAACAATTTTAAAAGAATAACCAGCAGATTAAACAAACATACCTGTGACTTTTTGGGAGACATCTTCCATATACTGTATTTGGAAATATAAGTGTTGTTATTATTGTTAGTATTTTTTTATTATTATTCTTAGGTCCTGCAATGGAATTAGCACTAAGATGAATCCCAATAGTTATGACTTGGGAAATGGATGCAAAGGCTCAGAAAATCCAAGCCACTGGGCCATTCATTGTTGGAATGTTCATGGTTAATTAATATCACCGACTGCTGGTGAAACAGTGTTGCTTCAGCTTGTTTTTTACATACCACATGTCTATTAGTAATGAATCATTGTTCTGAGAAAAGAGAAGTCTGTACAGTGCTGTACATTGTTACAGTACTTAAATGCACCAGAGGATGGTGCTAAATCATTTGATGTGGAAAGATTTCAATCTAGCTCTGAATCCTGCCTTCAACAACTGACAACCTTATCCTCCTGGAGAGATGGGTCATTGCCATTGTTGTGGTCCATCAGCTCCAAGAAGTGAATTTGGAGGATTTGGATTGTAAATAACTTTGCATTACAAATAATAATCCTTGCACTTGATATAATTACAACGTTGGATACAGAGAGCTGCATTGAAATTGTAGACGTCAATGGAGCCCACGGATGGGATAGTTTGTGTTGTCTCCGGTGAGAAGCGTGCCGACTTCATGGCGATGAGATTCTACAAATATTTGTATTAAATATTTCACGATGCAATCTGCATCGCTGTGTTATTTGTGTTGGCAGCATCTGGAAAAATGTTTTCCGCACGTAAGTGTCTTTGCCGACCATATTCCTCTACTGGGACAAACCTGAGCAGCTCAGCCAAGTACCATATCCCACCAATTATTTACTAGCTAAGATACACTATATTTATTCCCTGGATGATGTTTTTATGTTCCAAATCTGGACAACAGAATATGTGTAGGACAGACTCTCAACAACTAGTTGACTCGGTATCAATGAACTCCCTAATTAACAGCATCAAGATTACACTTGTGGAGCGCTTTTCACATCAAGAGGACGTCCCAAGGCGCTGGCCAGTCATAGCTTCAAATAGCCTAGATTTACATGAATGTGCAATAACCGAGATTGTTACAAACTTTTAGCATCATTGTTCATTTAACTCTTTGCCATACATTTGGCTACAGCTCGATGGCATCGCTGATGACAGCACAGCCAGCCTGGGTCATTGGCAGGACTTGGAATGTCAGACCAGTCACTGGGAGCAGGGAATCCTCCACTCAGTTCCTAACAGGTATATTGGTCCTAGCTGAATGAGTAGAGGAAAAGCTTGCTAGATAGTGCTATCAATGCAAAGCTATGTGGTTTTTTGCTGGATGGCCTCCAGCAGTACTCCAATGCAAACTTTGGGGTCCCCAAGGTATGCCACTTGCCAACCCATGCTTAATACATTCCGGAATTGGGTAACCAGGATACGTCTCTCCGGGGAGAAAGTGCACATTCCATTCCTTACGATATATCTTTGGAATTTCCATGTATAGGTGGGATGTATGGAATTCTCAGTTTAGTTTGGATACTCTTAAGCACGGTAATGGGTTTCCACATGTGTCAGACACCCGGCTGATCATAAAATACAGTTAATTGTAATCACCTATTAAGCGCTTTCAGATATGATGAGGAACTATAATAATCTTGTTTAACTGAAACTGTACAATATTCTATTTCGGAACAATGTTGGAGGGTTTAGGGATAGACAGTGACTGAATTTATAGGTGGCGTGCATATGTGGAATTCTGTTTGGATACTTTTAACGTGTTGATGGGTTTCGGCATATTTCACACCCTCGGCTGACCCTAAAAAAACATGGACTAAAATGAACAATTACTCCACTGGACACAATAATTTATCCTCTGCTATGGCTGGAGTATTAGGAAAGTGTGGGGGAATGTCTGTGCAGGTAATAAGATTAGATTTTACATCATATAAGGATGGAACAATAGTCTTGAAGTTTTTGCTTCAATATCTTTTAGTGTTCAGGTATTATCTCCACGAAAGTGGGTGTGGAAGGATTGAGTGGTCCTAATGGGGCCATTGTTTTAAAAGTTCCAAATGGCTTTAACTTTAGCTAAGAACCTGAGCACAATCAAGATGTGAAGAAAAGGTATTTCTCTTTGCCCTTCATGTGACCCTGTGGCATTTGACCTATGATTTATGATCAGTACTGTATATGATTCAGAAATAGTGCCACTTCCAAAACACTGTCAAATTCACCTGTAACAGCACCAAAATAAGCTACACTTGACTAAATGATTTGCTTAGTTCATAGGCTCAATGTACCAGCTCAGGTCTGAAACAATGACGTCCAGCACCTTGGGACATCCTCCTGACGTGAAAGGTGCTATACAAGTGTAATTTTGTTGTTGTTGTTGTACTTGCTATCTTTGAGAATAATAAAGCTAGTGAGAAACATACCAGTGAGCTAATATCCTGACCCTCCCTGCTGTTTATCAAGGTCTCAAAACTAAATCAACTCCCACTGAAAACTGGGTCATGAATTGGGTGTTTTTGAAACGTAGCCTCACGAGGGAGGGAGGGACCTGAAAGTGACTCCTGCTGGCATTCAGTTCCACGGATAAAATGTGGTTTCATTATGTTTGTTTCAGTGCTGGATGAGGTCATTCCTGATGTACAGCTTTTGCAAGTCTGATGGTTACTGCCTGCTGAGATGGTATTTGATTGAATACCATGCAGACTAAACTCCATTATGCCTTTTTCCCCCTCCTTACTGAAAGAGTTGCCTTCCTACTTGTTCCCTGTGCCAGCCACCCTTTTGTACTTCATCCACTGGAGATTCTGCCTATTCTGCATGCAATGTTTCTTTTTAGTTTTTACTTCTCATTTATTATAGCATTTGTGTTGATTTCAAGCCAGTGGGTTTTGTCACAGTGACTGAGTTTCTGAATAATGCAAAAGACACTGGATGAATAAAGTCAAGAAAAATCAATGACATATATATCCTGCGCAACAGTATTGAAGTAGTCTCATAGCCTGTCAAAAACCGATTCAATGAAATAGGTAGACTCTTATCTGAATAAGATTGAGAAGCATGGGTTTATGTGTTTGAAATGAAATATGGATCTTGACTGATGATAAGAACATAAGAATTAGGAGCAGGAGCAGACCATTCGGCCCCTGGAGCCTGCCCCGCCATTTAATAAGATCACGACTGATCTTCTAACCTAGTTCCATTTATCCGCCCTCTCCCCATATCCCTTAATCCCTCTATCCTTTAGAAATCTGTCAATCTCAGTCTTGAATATGTTTAAGAACTGAGCATCCACACCCTTCTGGGGTAGAGAATTCCATAAATTCACTACCATCTGAGTGAAGAAATGTTTCCTCAACTCTATTCGAAATGGCTGATCCTTAATCTTGAGATTATGACCACTACTTTTAGATTCTCCAATCAGGGCAAACAATCTCACACTGCCTACTCTGTCCAGCTCATTAAGAATCTTATAGGTTTCTATAGATCACCCCTAATTCTTCTATATTCTAGAAAATATAGGTCTAGTTTGCTCAACTTATCCTCATGTGGTGTCCTGTAGCTCAGTGGTTAGAGCACTTGCCTTACAACAACAACAAAATTACATCTGTATAGCACCTTTCGTGTCAGGAGGATGTCCCAAGTCGCTGGACTGCTTCAGACCCGAGCTGAGAACAGGGTGGGGGAGTGGGGGAAGGAGTTGCTGATGGGTCCATCGAAGAGGAGAATCTTGAGGGAGATTTGGAAGGATGCCAGGGAGGGGGCGAGGCAAAGGGACATTGGGATGGAGTTCCAGAGGTTGGGGCAGAGTGACTGAAGGCTCGCCCGCCAATAGTTCGGTGGGTGGTTCGGGGGACGTGGAGCAGGCCAGAGCCTGCTGAACGGAGGGGGCGGGCAGGTTGGTAAGAGGATAGGAGGTCATGGATATAGGGTGGGGGGAGGTTGTGGAGGGCTTTAAATGTGAGGACCAAGCGTGAGACCTGTGTTCGATTCCATCCAGGTCAGGGTGAAACCTTGGACAAGTTTCTTTAATCCACATGCCTAATAATAATCCCTCAACAAAAACACAATAATAAAATTGGTCATTTCAATCCATGGCTGTTTGTGGGACACTGCTGTGTGCAATTGGCTGCCATGTTTCACCCACAAATATATACAGTCAATTCACTTTATAGTATATTCGGTGACGCGCTTTGAGACATCTAGAAGACGTGAAAAGCGCTACATCAAATTCAAGGATTATTATATGTCAACCCCCCCATACCAGGAACCAACCAGGTGAATCCATGCTGCACTCCCTCCAAGGCGAGTATGTCCTTTATTGAATAAGGAGACCAAAACTGCACACAATATTCTAAGTGTGGTCTCACCAAGGCCCTATACGATTGCAGCAAGACTTACCTACTCTAATCCTTTTGCAAGAAACACCAACATTCCATTAGCCTTTCTAGTTGCTTGCTGTACCTGCATACTAACATTTTGTGACTGATGTACAAGGACACCCAAACCCCTCTGAACATTAACACTACCTAGTCTCTCCCCCTCTAGAAAATAATCCGCTTTTCTAGTTTTACTACCGAGGTGAATAACTTCACACTTTCCCACATTATACTCCATCTGCCATTATTCGCAATCTGCGGTGTTGTATTACGTCAAACAAGTCTTTTGAGAGAAGTGACTAAAAATTATGGAATTCTTCAAAATAAGTGTAATGGAAATCATTAATCATTTGCTGATACCAATAGATATGTCATATGTCTGGAAAGCAGCTTACTTGGGAGCAGTATTTTGCTTGTGGGTGACTCATGAAAATCACCTACAACATTGTATAAACCAACCTATCCAATATTCATGTACTACACTCATAAAATCAGATGCTCCAATTTGTATGGGTGGGGAAAGAAAGAGACTAGTCATTTCAAGTCAGTCTGCAGGTCTGTGCTAATCTACATTCATCCAAAAACCATTGGGGGATCTTGCTTAGTACTTCTTCTGTATCAACACAACCTCGCCCAGAACATTGTATTCTGACTGTCCTAATTCTGCTCCCAATTTTTTTCAATGTTAAAAATACTTTTGGTTCTGAAGAAATATAGTTCTCCCACCATACCCTGTTGAAAGCCTCCTGGAAAGCTAAGAGAGTAGCATACCCAAGTGCTTGTTTCTTTCCATCTTCAGTTTCCCAACAACCATCCCTGTAGCTAAATGTTTCAAACCTTCTACCAAGTTTTTAATATTTGCTAAATTTAAAGCATCCCAATCTTCCATATTATGCTAAAAGACCTTGCCCATTTGGCAATCAGTCCTTCCTTTCCACATCCATAGTCTATTGTTGACTGTCATTTGTTAACCAGCCCTAATTTTAGACATATCTGATTGTGCGCTGAAAAACTGCACATCCTGCTTTGCTTTTGCCGAAGCTTTTCAACCATTACAAGGATGATTATCTTAGCGTAGCCCAATTTTGTCCACGTCTTTCATTTCCACATTTGTACTCTTCAGCCAGAATGACTGGCTAATGATATAGATATAGAATGGAAATATAGTTCTCCCACCATACCCTGTATGAAGAGGTGTCCCAAGCCTAACTCGTGTTCCACTGAAAAAAGCAGCCAAGAGACAAAGATAGAAGCACTGTCATAATACAGAATTTACTGTCTAAAAATAATACTGTGTTTTGACTGGTCTGTGGGGGGAAAAAAGGCCCATTGGGAGTGAAAAACATGGTCACTCTGGGTGTTTAGGTCACCATTGATCACTTTGAGGGTGGCTAACTGGCTTTCTGCTCTTGCATCAATGAAGTCAGCCAATTAGTGGTTGTTGCTCTCATGATTGTCTATGGTGACTGCCAATTGTGTCCACAGTCTAGGACTTCTAGTAATCACAAGATCACAGGAAACCCGCTTGATAAGCAAACTTGTACTCTAATGGGAATATTAGGAGTTGCTGATGGGTCCATCGAAGAGGAGAGTCTTGAGGCAGGATAGAGAGGGGACGAGGGGGCAAGGCAGAGGGTCAGGGAATGTGGAGCAGGCCGGACCTGCTAAGCAGAGGGGGCGGGCAGGTTGGTAAGGGTATAGGAGGTCACAGATGTACGGTGGGGCGAGGTTTTGGACGGCTTTAAATATACAAACGATGAGGAGTGTATCACAGTAGTGATATGGTCCATTTATGCTGCACAGTCAATGTCAATTTGATGTGGTTTACACATTATATATTTTGAGCCCTGCTCCTGAAACCACTTATTGGAGAGTCTTAGGCTTTCAAAATGAGGAGATGGTGGCACTGCTGTCTGTGTAATAAACATTAAAGCCAGCATCTTGTACTGGTTAGTGAAGCTCTGCACAATAGCTCAAGTGTAGTGCTCTCCTTAATATGAGTAAATACAGTATAATTTGGGGGATTGTCTGTTCTTTATCAACATAATCTGAGATTCAATGTATTGCTCCATTAGCTCAGAAAGACTAGTAATTATTTCAGAAGTCCACAATCTCGAACACATGATTGTTAATAGATCTTCAGCTCCACGTAACTGCAACATGAATTGAATACATACTTGTGGCAATCTCCAACTGTAATGCTGAGTTGCCCACTAACAAAAATATTCTCTCTTTTTATATATCACATTTCACAAAGCTCTCCAAAACTTTAGAAGTACAATTTGGGGTTCATTAAAACCCTTTGAAGCATTTTGTAGGCCTGTTGCTGAAAAATATTGAGTTACACACAGCTTGGAAAGTAATGCATTTCTTTTTAAAACGCTGAGAATTTAACTTGTTTTAAAATGGTTTGCCTTTGCATCAGCTTCGTAACTGATGGAAATGAAACACACACTTTGAAACTAGCCTTCAAAGCTCTACATGGTCTTGACCTATCCTACATTTTTTTACCTCCAGTCTGCCCGCTCCTTCCGCCCAGCGGGCTCTGGCCTCCTCCATGTCCCCTGATCCACCCGCCCCACCATCACCCCATTTTGCATGTTCTCAAATACTGTACTTAAAGTATTTTGATCACGATGAAGAATGACCTGATAGGTGAGGTGAGGTGTGTCACTCCAATATCACTGTACTCTAGTAAAATGTCAACACCTCCAGCAGAGGAGGCATCATTCATGAAGAGCAGCAAAAGTGGCAGTTTATTGGAATAGGTTAATTATTTCCTCACTGTAGCCCACAACATCACCACCACGGTTTCAGTGTCAAGCAGCCCTCTAATTTAAGTTTCACCCACAAAATATACAATCAATTCACTCTACAGTACATTCCGTGAATCGCTTTGAATCATCTCAACAATACGATAAGACACTGTACCAAATGCAAATATTATTCTCAAGTTCTTATGTTTCAAACAAAGCTTGAAGCCGGTATTCCTCTCGCCAGGCCCACAAAGCGTCAGGAATCAAGTCCTTTTTCAAATCCATTCCTGGCATCAGGAATCAAAGCGTTAGGAATCAAATCCTTTGATAACCTGTAGCTCACTCCTATCTGCCCGTCAAGCTGCAAGAGTTGAGGAAAATGAGTAAATTTAAGCATAAAATCATTAAGCGACTAAGACACATCTGTCTTCTGAGAATTTTCATGTCAGAGCACCTTGAACTTTCACACAAACAGAGATAAGTTAATGCATTCCATAAGACAAGGTTTTTCTTCATGCTGGTTGAAGCCAAAATTTTGTAAAGTATTTGAATTCCATCAGAATCACAAAAGTCTGCAAAATATGTAGTATGGAGTCTAAGTTGAGCACTTGGTTTGTTTGGTTCAGTTAATAGATTTTATTGCAACTATTTTTGTTCCACTTATAAGCCTGATGGCTGAGTCGTTTTGAAAAAAATATATATATACACAGCCTATTATAGCTCTGGGTAAAAGACGCCAGAAGGATATAGAAGTAAATTCAGATCTGTACTGAATTAGCTGAACTGTTTTTTTTTGAGCAGCCAGGTGTCTGACACATGCAGAAACCCATCATTATGCTTAAGAATGGCAAATGCTTAAGAATGCTTAACTATGGCAAACCAACTCCAGAATTCAATGCATCCCACCTACAAATGGAAATTTCAGAGATAGATTATTGGAATGGAATGTGCACTATCCTTGGAGGGCCCCCTCCTGCTTAATTCTGGAAAGTTTTAGGCACAGGTTGGAAGGTTCCAAGGCTTGGGGACTTCAGTTCAGATACTACCAGTCTAACTGGCTAAAACCACATAATTTGCCTTTGATAGCATGAGCTGGTAAGCTTTCCCAATGCTTCTTCAGCTACGACCAACCTACCCATTAGGGGTTTAGCTTGCAGGGCTAACAGGAGCTGAGTGGGAGGATTTCCTGCCTGCCAAGAGGTCTTCCTTTTCAAGTCTTACTGATGAGCCAGGCTGTGTTGTCATCAGCAGTGCTCTGGGGTACTGCAGACCCACCTTGGAGTACTGCAGACCCACATGTAGATAAGGAAGAGAAGGGGGCCATGGATGGATCCTTCAGGTACCCCACAGGTGACCGGGCGAAAGAGAGAGGAAAAGCCGTTTGCAGAGATGTACTGCTGGTGGTTTGTGAGGTAGGAATCGAACCAAGTGAGTGCGATCCCACTGAGGTGGATGACGGAGGACAGGCTCTGGAGGAGGATGAAGTGATTGTGCCGAAGTTGGCTGAGAGGTCCAGGAGGACAAGGAGGTAGAGGGAGCCCTGGTCACCAATAGAGAGGACATCGTTTGTGACTTACACATGCACTGTACTGTGGGCAGGGCGGAAGCCGGACTGGAGGGGTTCAAATAGTGTGTGGGGAGAGAGGTCTGTGCGGAATTGGTTGGCAACAATGTGTTCTAAAACTTTTACAATCATGGGCAGGTTTGAGATAGGGTAGTAGTGGTTGAGGTTGGAGGGATCTAGGGTAGGACTTTTTAAGGAGGGCTTGATGACAGCAATTTTGAGGCAGGGGAGGAACTGATTAATGGTGTCTGCCAGCGGTGGGCAGAGGAAGGGGAACTGATGATCAGCAAGTTGGTGAGATGGGGGTCGAGGCAGCAGATGGTGGATTTCATAGTGGTGATGGTGGATGAGAGGAAGGAAGGAGAGATGGGGATGAAAGAATTACGATGGGGGTCGTGGTAGGAGGTGAGGACGGTAAAGGTGAAGGAGACGGAATGTGGGTGGTGGTGGGTGACAAGGGGCAGTAGGATGCCAGGTGGATGTTATTGATTTTGGTGGTAAGGAAGTCCATCACCTCTTTGCACTTGGCATTGGACATGAGGATGGAGGATGCTTGAGGAGGCGCACAGAGGAGGTGGTGGGTGGTGGAGAAAAGGACCTTGGAGTTGTTTTTGGCTTCCAGAATTATATTGGAGTCGTACACCGTTTTTGCAAGTGATAAAGAATGGTGGTAGCTGTGCAGATGGTCAAGCCACAGCAGGTGGTGAAACATGAGGCCGGTTTTCTGCCACCTTTGCTCAAGCAGCCGGGTATGCGATTCCAGGGAGCGGAGATGGCCACTGTACCAGGGGAATTGGATGGGTTTGGTAATGGTCCTGGATTTCAACAACAACGACAAATTTAATTTATGGAGTGCTTTTCACGTCAGGAGGACGTCTCAAGGCGCTGTAGGGGGACAGAGAGTTGAAGGAGGAGGAGAGGTGATCATGGATTCTTGTGGGTGGAAGGCCAGAGGAATAGGAGATCTGTGGATGAGAGGGCCTTCGTGAGGATCTCAGGGGGAAGCTTTTTCCAAGGGTGGAAAGTATGGTTGAGGGCTTGGTGGAGGAGAGAAGGATGTGACAGGAGAAAGAGATGAGGAAGTTGTCCATTATGCACAGGTCAGAGATGTCAAGGCCAAACTAGCCAGTATTCTCTCTCCTGATCCCATATCCAGTCACCTCTTGACACCTGCCTCTGTAAACATTTGAAGTTTGAAATTCCATCTCATCTCACGATGTAGGACTGTTTTGTTAATTTTTCATTTTACCAAAATTATGCACAGTTGTGAAAAAGATCTTAAAATATTTTTTAATTTGGAAGATGATTTTGTGTTGACTTCCAAATTAAGAGTGAATGGAAGAATTTTCCACAATTCTGCTCTTTCTTACATTGTTTTTAGATAATTTACTAGGCATCAGGTAAGGCTAACATCAGACTCGATTATGATAGGGGCCACCATAACCATCATGACTGAATAGCCTGCAAGTGCTTAACTACCCAAGTTCAGCCTAAATGTGATATTGGAGGCTGACCTTTATGTATAGAATTGTATCTTTGAGTAGTTGCTGTCTTGGACTTGCATAGTGTGTTTCAAGCAGCTAACTGTCTCAAGGAGAGCACCTAGGAGGAGAAGTAATCCTCATTTATGTTTAAGAGTAATAATACTCCAAATTAATACTACAAATGCAAATTTTATAGTCCCTTATCGTTGAGATGTCTCAAACCTGTTTGCATGATTTACTTTAATGTCCACTGACTGTATTTGTAGGTGAATGCAGCAGTCGATTTGCACACAGCAATTTCCAATTTATTTATTAATTGAAATATGAGCCCTGAAACTCATATAATAGGTTTATTAAGGGAGCAGAGCTCTGAGAATGAATATGGTTACATCATTGCACAAGCACGAATTGCCATGCTGCGAATTCTAATGTGGAATTCCAAATGCACACATTGCCAGCCTCACTCTACCAGCTAACGTGACTGGCCGGGTGCAAAGGTTTTCGAGCAGGCTGTTCCAGGAACTCGGCCTCCTCCAATCAACACTCCTCTATTCTTACAAACACTTCTTTGTTTTTCATACTAATCTCCTTCACAGTCTGTTCCTTCCTGTCTATCACAAATGCTTCCCATTCTCGTGTGTCTTTTGAATCCTTTTCCAATATATCCGTGGCATTTCCAATCCCTTCATTTGGATAATTTTGCTCTATATTTTGTGGACCTTTTGTCTAAGATGAATTGTGGTATCTTCTTATTAGTTATTCCTTGGGTTGTGCAATTCCTGGTCTCTGATCAACTTCCTCTCCAACTGTACACGCTTTGTTGAATTCCGCACAGACACAAGTACAGTATCTGAATTGATATTGGCTATAAGGTCTACTTACAATTATCCTACAAACACTCAAGACTGATATAAAGAACAGTGGTTTGGGTAGAGTCCTGTAGCTCAGTGGTTAGAGCACTCGCCTTACAAGCAAGAGACCTGGTTTCAATTCCAGGCAGTCCCTGTTTTGGGGACACTGCTCTGTGCGATTGGTCGCCCACAAATATGCAGACAATTCATTTTAGAGTATATTCTGTGAAGCACTTTGAGACGTCTAGAAGATGCGAAAAGCGCTATATCAAATACAAGGATTATTATTATTACTGGAAAACAAGTGGCAATGAACAGTAAAAAGAGTGGAGTGCAGGAGAGGAAGGGATGAGAGAACACAAATGGGGGGGAAGGAGGGGTTGGACAAGAACACCCAACTCCTGCGTAGGCAGATCTGATTGATTAGCCTTCCCTGAATGTGGGGTGCAAAAAGTTGTTCTTCATCTATGTCATCGAATTTTTTCTTCAAAATAGCGCTGGGCAGTGTTCTGAAATGTGAAATACCAAGAACATTAATGGAAACCATATGTGGTTTACAGAGTGGCTCTACTTCTGAATTGAGAGTTAGGGCAACGGTTTATGAACAAATAGCACAGAGCTGTGGCAAAGTTTTTTTTAAAAAAAGTTTGATGATTAGCAACATATTTAAACCAATTAAATAGATAACTTTGTATGTTTTATAATTTACGTTTTTGTTTCTTTTTTTGGAAAAAAAAGCTTTACAGCACGGCAGATTTAGATGTGTTTGGTTTGGCCAGGCATTCGTCCAAGTTAAATGGAGGAATTCTGTTTCCATAGATACGTGCTGAGTAGACAGCAACAAACAGAAATTGCATTTAACATCACGTGTAGCCTGAGGTCTGTTGTGCCCTGCATGGAACAAGAAACCTCTCAAAAATGTTAAGCTTTCCAAAGAACAACTGGTGTAACTCTTTAACAGCTAATGGTTACTGTTCAGGAGACACAATTTTTTTAAATAAACGGCTAAGAGCAAGTTATGAGGCAGCTGCAGATTTGAAGAGGTCCCAATGAAATTGTTCATTGTGAAGCTCAAATGGGCTGCAATGTCAGGAGAGCCCAAGGGATTTGCATAACTGCCCTTTGGAGTCTTAATGCATATATTTATATGGAGAGAGCTTTTCATTTTCCTCCCAATTTGCAACCCTCCTCTCCCAAAGGCACTGCCTCACAGTGGGTAACGTTTCACAGGCGACCTCTGCTACCTTTGCCCATGTGGTAATACTGCAATTTGAGCTCAGAGATGGTGAGTGTCAAAAGGTCATATGATCTTGAAACACACTACAGCCATGAAAAATGTCCTCGGTCACTAGATTAGACCTCATTGATATTGGGAGGTGGGAGATTCTTAAGCGAATCTCTGAAACAAATATATACTCTCACGTGGAGTTCAGCAATGTTACATGATGAATTAGTTACCAGCTGCATAATGTCAACCGATCAGGGTTTTAATCCAAATATTTTTCAACGGAATTTGTTTCCTAGTCTTGCAATTTCACAGAGTCATATGTGACCAAAACAGTTCATTCAGCCCAGCTAGTCCTTATTGATCTTTTTACTCCACACGAGCCCCCAACCCTATTTAATCCCCACTAATACCTGAAGGTTAAATCAGGAGATTGTGTAAATAATCAAATCTTCAGTGTTCACCAAGACTCTGCAGTGTTAATTCACATTAATTTGGCCATATCTGATATTGTGATGCTGAAAAAAATACAACTGGTGGTTGGCATGTGCCAGAGCTAAACCAAATGGTGCTCCAGAAGTCGGTTTACACTGGAAGCTCTATTCCCAGTCAAGGTTTTCGAAGCAAGGCTCTGGCTCCAACTGCAACAAACGTTGCATTATTCTTGTAAAACTGGCATCAGAACATGGCATGGGAGTCATAAAATGAAGAGCAGCTTCAAGCCAGATGACTGGCAAAATAAACTTTTTCTAAAAGAGTGTTCTTTGAGTAATGAGTTCCATTATTTATACATGTTTATGGTTGACATGACTATGTACATTTCTCATAAATATTGAATATAACACACGTCTGATAATTGGTTCTGAATCCGTGTACGCTTCACTGAACACCATTGTTTCGTGTGGGTCATGTGCAATTGCTTGCGGCCTGCATTTAAACTGAGACAAACTTTTGTTTTTGCCAATTCTGTTCTTTCTTTCGCCCCCTCTCCTGACCACACTGAATCATGTGAGATACTGATCCACAGTGCCAACCAGTCAACCTTCCTGCACCTCCTTATCAGCGAGTATCAGCATTTAATTTAAACTGTGGTGAAAGAGGCATTAAAGCAGATTAGGATTGTATAATAACCTGACTCCACACATGTACGTTGTGAGGTTCCACTGGATGGTGATCAGCGCATGTTCTGAATCCTTTCTGAGCATCAATACTGCAAGGTTACTCAGTGTTTAAAATGTTTTTAATTCTGAAGCCTTCAGTAAACATGGAAAGAGTTGTTTTTTCATTAATTGTATCTCATGCCAGCTCTTGTACCTTGTCGTGCTCCATATTTGTTTGTGTGCCCAAATGCCCTTCAGAAAAAACCTTTTCAGTCCTTTTCAGAACTGCACATTTTTAATCATTCGTCAACAACATTGTAGCCCACATTTGTTGGTCTACATATTTTGCCCATAACTCTACAGTCAATTCACTTTACAGTACATTCTGTAAAGTGCTTTGAGATGTCTAGTAGACATGAAAAGTGCTATATCAAATGCAAGGATTATTATTATATTATTATAGCTAATTCAAAAACGCCTGTGTGTACCAATCGCTAAGAGACAGCTGTAACTATTAGAACATCAGTTAGCCGCTTCTATTTTATTTTTCATATATTGAAGATGTAATAACCAGGATTTATACTTATATTTGGAAGGAAAGTGTAATCTCAGTTATGGGTTGTTGGAGAAGCGACTTCATGGATTTTTGATGGTTTCCCCTCAAGGTGGAAAGTGAGATTAAGTGGAAGCAAAGTTGGCCATCCAGGTACAGTAGCAAAACAGCTGAAAGAGCTGTTTCAAAAGAGCAGTGAAAAGAATGAGCATATTTAGGGTCCGTCGATATGGAAATTTTCCGATTAAATATATCGATGGGCTCATATCGAGATATACCGAAATATCGATATTTTCGGGTTTTTCGTACTGCGCACGCGCGCAAGAGGACTTGGTCATTGCAAAGGAAGGGACAAAAATATATTAAGCAATTTGCTCTGTATTGAACCATTGAGAACTGAAGGAGTTAATGTGGTTCAGCTTTAAGACCGTGGAATCTGCCTGGATAATCTGGCTCAGTTCACCATCTCTGCAAAGTAGATTGTCTTTCAGTTATTTCAGCAGAAACATTAATGAAGAGGGCATTCCTTGCATATTTGACCAAATGAATAAACAAGCAATGTTATTTTAAAGGTCAAGAGCTATTTTCCGAGAAACAATATGAATAAGCATTGGGTTCCTTTTGGAAGGAAAGACACAGAAGCAGTTTCTTCAATTATTTTCAGAGCCTGTGAAACATTTATTGCAACATTAGCGTCATTACGAGGAAAGAACGACTTTTTTTTTAAATGCTCAAACACCACACATCTCTCAAAGGAGAGAGAAGGTTACAAAGGAAAAGTGTAGGCAATATATTTTGGCCACTTCTTAACAATACACATGCAGTTTAGAAGAATAATAAGTCAGTGTTGCCAATACAAGTAAATACCCATAGCATATCGAAATGCTTGTAATAGTTTTACTGTTTGCACAATACCTCAATCAGCCAGAAGTAATGTCCATATTTTATATTTCTAGAATTCAGCAAAATGAACGGGATGCACAAATGCAATACCATATGGATGACAATATACCCGCGGGGTATCTTAAAATATCATATTACCAGCCAATTCACAGCTAGGAATTAGGCCCAAATAAAACTTATAACTGTTTGATAGCAAACAACATGAACTGTCCAAATAACTATCCTTTCAATGTCATTTCCTTTCTAAATTTTTCAAACCTAATTTTCTCAAGATCCTAACTCAGTGATGGAAGAAGTTAACATTACAATTCTAGAACAAGGTGGTTATTTGAAAGTTGGTTTAAAATCATATTTGATTAAAATTCTTAATCATGCAACCATGAGCAAAAACAAAATTACATTTGTATAGTGACTTTCACGTCGGGAGGATGTCCCAAGATGCTGCCAAAATAATACCTCCAGGTTACAGTGTTTCAAGTCAGATCCACCTAGTTGCAAAATGTGTAATCATAAAGTACAGTAAAAGTCTGTTTATCCGCCACCCGATCAACCGTAACTTCCGTATAACCGGCATCGCAAAAAAATTTGATTAACCGGAATTTATCCAGAAAAATGCATTAAAATAAATTTTTGATTTTTTGCGTTTTCGGCTGAATATACGGCACGTGCTTTAACCGGCATTGGACAGGTCCTGAGGGTGCCGGATAAACAGGCTTTTACTGTACAACACACAGATACCTTTGTGTTCCAATGAGCACATCTGTACTTTGAGACAAATTCTTAATTTGACGACTACAAACATTGAGAGTGAAACAATTGTTCATCGCTGACATTAATTACATCATCTGTACTTGTCACCACATAAGAACATTAACCTGTTGGTATTTGAAATGCTCTTCCCTCCTTTTGAAGTGGGTTAATGATTTATGGGCTAAGGACGTGCGTTTGTCATTGTGTACACAATCTAATCTTGTTCCTCTTCCATATACTGTATTACAGTTGGAGTCAGCAGTGCAGTGGAGAATTCTCTTTGCTTATAGAGGTATTGCAAAGTTGTTCACATTTAAAATCGAATTGATATGTCATATAGAATATAAGAGTTTTTAAAAATATATAATTAAAGGAAAGTATGGAACTCTGCCCAATGTTTCTGTTTTAGCTGATAGGCACAAGTTTTAAAATAAGTTTTTGCCTTTCTATGCTCATTCTTCACAACAACAATAAAATTACATTGTTGGAGCACCTTTCACGTCGGGTGGACGTCCCAATTCAAAACTTGGGAAACATTGAAAGTGAGCTGGTTAACATGTCCCAATGCTCTCAGCAGGGTTCCAGGTGCCATACCATAGTGCCACAGCTAAACAAGCCCTCTGATCTGGATCTCTTTCTCCCACTTCCCCAATATTTTGACAGTGGTGAGTGTTCTAAGGGTACAGTTGTAAAATTTGGAAAAACCCATGTAGGCACCAGTTCATGCTAAAAAAAACTGCTGTAGACCATACAGTATTAACATACTCTCAAAAAGCATCCAAGGGAGAGCTGGTGATGGAAGTGGAAAATCCATACTAGAATATTACTGGATGACATTCTGAGCTCAGGAGATTTAGTAGGAACATTACTTTGAGTCTGGACAGAAAGTATTTGATGATATATATGGTGAAAAAGAAATGGATCTCATTCATCACAATTTCTTCATTTCGATGAACACTAAATCTGGAGCTGGAACTAAACGTAGCACATTTGAAGTCTGACAATTCTCATGGTCTTAGTGATCATCTAATTAGGCACATACCAAGGATCAAAGGTAGGCTTCCCCATTCAGGACGCTCAGCTGCTTTCTGGATGAAAGCACTGCTACGTTATTATTTTTTTGGTCAGCCTGGTGTCTGACGCAAGCACTATTAGGAGAGATGAAATGCTAGCATTTGAATTTTGCTGCATCCAGCTGTAGACCACACAGGCAGTATTTCTTCTCTGTTCAGCACCACTATTGGTAAAGAATAATGTTGGGAATGTCAGTCTAGCCACATAGGGTGTCAATAGATTTCCAACACCTGGGAGTTGCGATCAACAGTGGTTATTATCATATCAAACTGGGCTAAAAAGGTGAGCATTCCAAGAAAAATGACAAACACATATAAGTAACCTCCATTTGCTCAGTAACATCTTACCCATTTCTTCCTCTAACTCTCCTCAAACTATGTGAGATGTAATCTTATTACGTCTCCAGACGTTGTGTCATCTCTGCCCATTACATCACCCGGGAACAGAAATGACTTTCTTTTCCTGTTTGCACAGCTGAAGATTTTATTTTGCCACCTTTAAGTAATTTTCTTTTTAAAGATATGAGGTTTTCTTCTTACTACATTTGGAATGGTCTCGACATCAACGATAATAACAAAATTACACTTGTATAGCGCTTTCACGTCAGGAGGACATCCCAAGGTGCTGGACAGTCATTCTTTCAAACCTGAGCTGGGGATAGTGAGGGTGGAGGGAAAGGGTGGGATTTGGAGTGACCGATGGGACTGTTGAAGAGGAGGGTCATGAGGCGGGACTTGAAGCAGGCCAGGGCACAAGGACTGCGGGATGAGTTCCAGAGACAAAAACAGCTAAAGGCTCACCCCCCTTGGGGTGGGCAGATTGGTAGGGATTAAGATGTTATGGATTCCCTCCTTGAACCATCATGGTAGGGCGAGGCCATGGGGGCTTTGAATGTGAGGACCAGGATTTTTAATTGGATCCTCTGGATGATGGGGAGCCAATGTAGTTGGGCAAGGATGGGGGAGATGGGGTCACGAAGCTTGGAGCAGTGGAGGACACGGGCTGCAGAGTTCTGGATTATCTGCAACCGGTAGAGTGAGGAATTGGAAAGGCCAACAAGCAGGGCATTTACATAGTCAAGCCAGGATATAATGCAGGTATGAATGAGGGTTTCAGTGGCTTTGGGGGTAAGGTAATGGGCAATATTGCGAAGCTGAGGGAAGGCAGAGCCATCATTGCTTGGATGCGGTGGAGGAAAGACAGCTGAGGATCAAACAAGACACTTAGGTTTGTGACTGGCTTGGTGAAGTCGAGTGAGCAACCATGGAGGTTGATGCTACCAGCGCTTGGTGCTGAAGCAAGCCAATCAGTAGGGCCTCTGCCTTGTTGACATTCAACTGCAGAAAGTTAGCTCTCATTCAGGCCTTGATGTTTGACAGATAGTCTGTCAGGACAATAGTAGTCCTGGAGTTGAGGGTAGAGGCAGAAGGGTAGAGTTGGGTGTCATTCGCATACATGTGGAAGTTAACCCCTGTCTGCGGATGATGTCACCAAAGGGGAGCATGTAGATGTTGAAAAGTAAGGGGCCATGGACAGAGCCCTGGGAGATGCCACAGGTGACAGTGCGGGAGCTGGAAGAGAAGCCGTTGGTGGCAAAAAAGTGGAGATGATGAGAGAGGTAAACGTCAAACCAGGCAAAGGCAGGTCCACGGAGATTGAGCTGGATGAAGAGGCGGTGTAGAAGGATGGAATGGTCGACAGTGTCGAAGGCAGCAGAGAGGTCAAGGAGGACAAGGAGGCAAAGAGAACCCTGGTTGCAGATGTTTAGAATGTGATTAGAGACTTTGACCAGGCCTGTCTCCATACTATGGGCAGCACAGAAGCCAGATTACAATGGTTCGAGGAGAGAATGGCGAAAAAAGACGAAGCTGGGAATGAACGATTCATTCCAGGGCCTTAGAGAGTAATGGGAGGTTGGAGGTGGGGTGATGATACCTGGAGAGTAGGGAAGAGTCCAGTGAAGGTTTTTTCAAGATAGGGGTGTTGACAGCAATTTTTAGATGGGTTGGAATAGTGCCGGTGGATAGAGAGAGGTTGATGACATCAGTAGGAGGGGAGATAGTGTCTGGGAGATGAGGAGAGAGGTGGGGATGGGGTCAAGGGAGCAGGTGGTAGGTTTCATTTTTCAGATGAGAGCATAGAGGGCGGGGGAGAGATAGGGTCAAAGGTATGTAGTGCGGTTTGAAGGGAGTTGGATCCTGGGGAGAGGTAGTGGGGAGATAGTGGAGGAAGGAATAGAGATGGCTGAACGGATCCCCTCAATTTTTGATTCGAGGAAGTCCAGCATCTCCTCACAGTTGGAGTTGGAAGATAGGATGGGTGAGGCATGGGAGGGTGGGCAGAGGAGATGGTTTGTGGTGGAGAAATGGAGCCTGGGTTTGTCCTTGGCCTCCTAGATTTGTCCTTGCCTCCAAGATTGATTTGGAGTAATAGGAGGACTTGGCGGAGGTAAGGGTGGAGCTGTAGGCCTTGGTGTGGTCTAGCCAAATTTGCCGGTGGACCGTTAATTTTGATTTGGAGGGTTTGGAGGTGGCAGGTGTACTAGGGGGATTCTGAGGTGGTTCAGGAGGTGAGCGGGGCAAGGGAGTCGAGGGTAGAGGAGAGGGATCTGTGGAGAAAGGATAGAGAGTAGGGTAGGTCAGTCAATGAGGGCCAGAGGGGTAGGCATTCCGACGACTCATGGGCAGCAGAGACGGAATGGGGAGAGATATTTTTCCATGGGTGTTGCGTGATAGTGGAAGATTGAGTCAGGGAAAGCAGTATGGAGGTATTAAGGGAGATGAAGTGGTGATCCCTGGTCTTGTTGGTGATGGTGATGATTGAAGTACTGAGGCCCAAGTGATCACCCGGGCGAGCGGGTGGCCTTGGATGTGGTGGTGGAATGGATAAGGAGGAAGAAATTAAGGGAGGTGAGAGGGACGAGAAGTCACTGGAAGTAGAGCAGGAGAGGGTGAAGTGAAGGCTAAAATCACATTTTGTGACCGATGCGGAGAGGACAGTTGGTGGTGGAGGATTGGGCAAGATGAGGGGGAGGGTTAACAGGGAGAGTAGGGGTATGGATAAGGGAGGAGAGGTTGGCCCCCAGGGAAGGGGACCAATGGACTTTGTGGTGAGAATGGGGAATGGGGCAGTCAGAGTGGGTGCTGTTGGACAGCCACCGGCGTCTGCCATGGTGTGTGTGAAGGAGAATGTGTAGAGTGGAGCAGTGGAGGCGTGGGACAGTCCAGCAGAGAGAGAAGTTGGGGCGGTCGGAGGGAGAGGAGGTTTGACCAGGAGTAGTGGAGGAATTGGAGACAGGGATGGGAGCATGTTGGAGAAGCATCTCGAGTCGATTGCGGCAGCGAGAATGCGCAAGCCGAGACTGACAGCGATGGAGGTGGTCAGCAAGGCATGATCAGCCTGCCAGGCCTGTGTGGGGGTAAAACCAAAGGTCCACAGAATCACATGGACTTGTGTGAGCATGTGGTCCCAACGGTTCCTTGAAGACCAATTTCTGTCACCAAGTTGAATTTAAACCAGTGGTTTATTCATCAAATATGAAACCATACTGTATGTTTACAATTAATAATAATCTCTAGCTCCATATTTAATGTTGTACCTTCACTGCCAGATATTGAGTCCCTCCTGCTCTCATCTTTGGGTCAATTAGCTCATTATGACTTGTGCAGAGATTGCAGCATTCTGTATTCCTCAGATGCAAATGATCGGCTTCCTCCTCTAAAGTTGGCCCCAGGCATCCCTTGCACTATGCTACCCCAAAAATCTCCCCATTCCATTTCCCCCAGTTAGTGTAGGGTCTCTCATGACTGCTGAAACCCTTTAAAAAGTGTAAGATGCTTCAATCACCAAATTTAATAGGCCGCAAACTTGATCTTATGATAAAGTAGCTACCCATTGTGAAGCTGAGCATTGCTGAGCACAAAGTTCAATATTCATCTGAACAGGCAGACAAGAACTCAGTTTCATTATTTATTACTTCTTCACATCCAGACTCGACTATGGGAATTCTCTCCTCGTCAGCCTTCCCAGCTCCTCTCTTCACAGGCTGCAGATTAATCAGAATTCTGCAGCTCATGTACTCCTGAGCACTAGGCTCCGCGACCACATCACTCCCACCCTCGCCCGTCTCCATTGGCTCCCCATCCCCCAGAGGATCGAATTCAAGCTCCTCGTCTTCATTTTGAAGGCCATTCACAGCCTTGCCCCCACCTATCTCTTTGACCTGCTGTCTCCCTATCAGCCTGCCCGTCCCCATTCAACGGGCTCTGGCCTGCTCCATGACCCCTGCCCGAACTGCCCTACCGTTGGTGGCCGGGCTTTCAGCCTCTCTGCCCCACACTCTGGAATTCAATCCCGCAACCCCTTCACCTCGCTTCCTCCATTTCCTTCTTCAAATCCGATCTCAAGACCTTCCTCTTTGACCGTGCCTTCTGCTGCCCTCCTAACGCTCCCCACTCTCCTACTTTCCGTCCCTCTGCCACTACCCTTCCTGCTCGGGTCCCGACCTAACTGTTCAGTGTCTTTGGATGTCCTTCCGATGTGAAAGGAGCTATATAAATGTAATTTTGTTGTTGTTGTATTGAAAGTGATAGATCTTCTAGCACTGCATTGGAGTGTCAGTCTTGTCTGTGACCCTGTGGACATGACAGAAAGAGATGAACTGTTTCTGTTTGAGCCAAGCTGACCCATGCTTACAGGGAGAACAGATTTCATTGATTTTCTAACTGAATTCTGGAACAACCGGTAAGTAATACGAAATGTGTTTATATTTTAATGATTGACACCATATTTTCACACCCAATTGGTCATTATTCATATGTCTGTCTTGTACTGATCTCTACATATTACAACAGTTCTAGCTTTGTAATTATATGCAACATTTCCTGACTCTGCCACTACCTCACCCCTACAGCCGCTGAAACCCTCATCCACGCCTTCATTACATCCCGGCTCGATTATGCAAATGCCTTGCTGGTCCGCCTTCCCAATTCCTCCCTCCCCAGGCTGCAAATAATCCAGAACTCTGCAGCCCGTGTCCTCTACCGTTCCAAACTCCGTGACCCCATCTCCCCCCATCCTTGTCCGACTCCATTGGCTCCCCATCATCCAGAGGATCCAATTCAAGATCCTGGTCCTCACATTTAAAGCCCTCCACAACCTCGCCCTACCCTACACCTGTGACCTCCTATCCCCTTACCAACCTGTCCGCCCGCCCCCTTGCTTTCATCAGGCTCTGGCCTGCTCCATGTCCCCCGATCAACCCACCAAACCATTGGCGGGCGAGCCTTCAGCCGCTGGAACGCCATCCCGAAGTTCCTCTGGCTTGTCTCCTCCCTGGCATCCTTCAAGTCTCGCCTAAAGACTCTCCTCTTCGATGGATCCATCGGCAACTACTTTCCCCCCACAGTTCTCAGCTCGGGTCTGATGCAGTATCTGTCCAGCGCCTTGGGACTTCCTCCTGATGTGAAAGGCATCATACAAATGTAATTTTGTTGTTGTTGACTGTAGGGACACAGTAGTTATTATAGCCAAACTTGGGCCACCTATTGTCCAGTTTACAACAGTGAATCGCTGCCTGGCATTCAGGAGCCCTACTTTAAGTACATTGAAACCAATTACACTGACACTTTGGCTGAGTTTATATAATCAACCCTGGTCCTCAGGGTTGAAACTCTGGAACACTCTCCCTTAATCTCTTTGCCTTGCCCTCTTCTTCAGGTCATGCCTTCCTTTTTGACCATGCTTAGGGTAACCTCTTCCCTCCCTCCATCACTGTCAAGAGCTCTGAGATGCTACCCTGTTGTTGTTGTTATCCACCCCACTTCCTGATCTCTATCATTGCATTTCTTCATTGGCTTGTTACTTTACCAGGCAACCATTTGAGATAGTTCCGTAAGGATTTAATTTGTTTCAGTCAGATTGGTACTTGATTCAGAACAAATAATCTTAATCCAAACAAACCCTAAAAAAGCAATAAAATATGCATGGACTATAATAAATTGGTAATTTCAATCCACGACTGTTTGTGGGACACTGCTGTGCGCAATTGGCTGCTGCGTTTCGCCCACAAATATTCACTTTACAGTACATTCCGTGAAGCGCTTCTCACGTCTAGAATACGTGAGAAGCGCTATATCAAGTGCAAGGATTATTATCATTATATTCCAAAGAATTTAGACATGTTAGTCTGTGCAGATTCCTGTAAAACCAGCTTTTCTTCAACACAATTTCGGAAAGTAGTGAGCAAGCTTTCACTTCTTGGAATGTATCATTTTAAAAAAATGGAAAAGTTAATCATCCATTCGGGGGAGGGGGGGATTCCCAGACGAGCTCCAGAATGTGTTGAACAAATCCTGACTTGTCTCATTTTGTGTCAGTCAATTGAGTCAAATGGAAAAAATGTTGTCTCGAGATTGAAATCCTTTCCCACAGTCATCAATGCTCAGACGCATTTTTAGACATTGAATTGAAATTTCAGTCAAAAAGCCAGTTACATTTCTGCCATACTTATTCCAGTATCCATGCCTCTTCTCAGTATTTAACTCTTTTTTTAATTCAAAACCCGACATTGTTTGACTCAGAAGGGAAATGGCCTGGCTGATCGCATACCTAACCGTTCAAACATTCGATGCAGATTCTTGGAATGTCAGGCGAACAAAGGCAATATTCTTATCACTGTTTTTACATTGTGTCCCTCTGCTGACTGCTGAGATGAGATAGGGCAGCGTGAAGAGAAGTAAAGGCAGAAGGAAGGTGTTTAATGTGAATAGACCAGCTGCGCTTTTAAACAGGATATTGAGCCAACAGATTGATGTGATAACAGTACCAGGAAGGAGCTGTTCCTTTTTTAAGAAACGATCCTCTTAAGTTTCTTGAGGTATCGGTTTACAATCAAAAGGATCAGGAAAATTGTTTGGATTGGATAGTAAGCTTTTGAGAATTATTTATCCATTTAAATGCAAAGCAAAATAAATTGCAAAATTAAAAATGTGCGAGGCTCAGGATTCTTGCAAGTGATTTTTTTTAAAAAAGGGTACATTCATTCGAGATTATTCATTTGGAAACATTTCCTGCAGCAGCTCAATCAATTTAGTTATAATTTATTACCTCTCCTTCTGTTGAAGCCATTGACCCATGCTGTTCCACATGCACATTTCCCTGGATAAGGAATGGGAGCAGGACTGGCATGTTGCCTTCCATCCTCCCTAACCCTTGAGGTCAATTGTGGATGTCCCTACTGCAACCCCAGTGAGAACAGCTTACAACAAAGACTAGGGGCTTTCAGGTTCCAGGTTGTATAACTGTTTTTTTCCAGGTAATGCGTTTGCCAATTTAAGTCATCAAAGGAGCTCCAGCTAAACCAACGCAATCCATAGACTTTGAACGGTCAATAGTCTCTGTTATTAAGAAGTGAAGCAAACTGGTATTTCCTACGTTATGGAAACCAACTGTCATTTGTTTCACTTTTTAAAATGTTATCCCCTCTTCTCCTGAAGCCATTGACTCAGACTGAAAAACAGTTCAAAAGATTCCTGCCTTCTTGTATCTTGTTCATGTGGCCACTTATTTTTTCTGAGCATGACCGCAATTCATGCATGACTATGGAGTGGAATGTAATCAGGATTGATTTTTCGTTCAGGACCTGAAATTCCACCTGGTCTTACTCTTTAAGTCCAATTTTTTTCTTCAAATTTAAGATTGAGTATAACTTTGCAAAAATCTTCAATTCATTGTTAAATTAAAAGCCAATTTCTTTAACTTGAAGAAGTGTGAACAAGATGAAGACTGGGTGGAATGTCAGTATTCCAATTTCCACACAGACCCATTGTTCAGCATTGATCATTGGATAGTGATCAGCAGCAGGTTTGTTTGTTTGCTTTCTCCTTTCTAGCCCTGAGCACTGAGACTGATTATCACATTCCCCCGCCACCAAAACTGACAACTGTTGGTTTGGTGCAGATCATGCATTCAATCTGTGAGTTTCCTGGTACATGTCTTGGTTCTACATAAGGCAATATCAGTGTAACAAGAGCACAATGGAACACTAAAATTCTTGAGCTTTTCTGTTTGACCGGCATGTAGTCACCACCACAAAGTGACCACACAAAGTGTGTGAAATCAGGATTTGTTCAGCACATTCTGGAGTAAGTCTAAAACCCCACCCATCCCGTGCTTGAGTCCAAATCCTTAGTGTCCCGAGAGTTCTGATGGCCCCTGGATGTGGAAGGCGTTATACAAAAATAAGTTGTTGTTGTCATGGTGAGTTGGTTCCTGATGCACAGGAACTAGTGCTGATCCAGTCTATTCTGGTTGCACCATGGACTCAGTTAGAGATTTTTGGAAACATAAGATGATGTTGTGCTTTTCCTTGGATTTTTGTAAACTGCCTCCATCTTTCTCCTTGGAGATTTTCAAGACCCTGGGAGAATGTGAAAGAAAAATTAAGCCCAAGTTTGTACATGTTTAAGTGATATTTCTGTGAAAGGCTCTGACTGTGTTTGGTGCATCTCAATCAATCAGAGCCAGTTTAAGTGTGAGCTAAGAGAGAGAGTTGATGGTAAACTATTTCAGCTGTAATTCTATAATAATACAATTACAGGAATGATTTCCATATGGTAAATGTTATGTCTATTTTCGCCTCTTAATTTTGTATTGGTTTGTGGTGTGTGTGGTGTGTGGTGGGCAGGGTTTACCAGGTGCTCTTCAGTGACTTGCCAACGTGACTTAGTGTGAGCTTTATTCAGTATATTCTCACCGATGTAAAACGTGGCGATAGGTCTATCATTTTGCTGGGCGTAAACTTACACCCACTCCCCTGTCTCCAAAGTCATTGTATGTAAATATTCATCCACATGCAGGTGGGAAGAAATTCTGGATGAGATTCATTCTGGTGAACTTGCATACAATTAGTTAAAAGATCCACCCCTCACCCCCAACTGTGGTGGAATACATTCGATCTCTAATATCACCCACAATAGTTATCACTGTATTGATGTGAGGGCCCAGATGATGACTTGTTTTCCCCACTGTCTCCACATTTTGCAAGAAAGAGGGAGTGGGGTAGCCGATGGGTAGTAACCTGGAGGAAAAAAACTCAGCTGCTTCCCCCTCCCCCTGCCTGCCGTGTTCCAAGGCATGAATCCAATTGTATACCATATGAAAGAGAAGCCAATTATAATGCTTATACTATGCACATGAGTTTAGATCATCACAGAATGAGAATGTATTCTAGCCCTTCCTATTGTCTTTGACTCATTTTCTCGCTACGTGTAGCTTTTCTTTTCGAACCAAGGCAGCATCGAACTCAGTTTTACATTTTGATTTGATTCGCATTATCTCATTCTGTCATTTTTTTTACCCCGAAAACCCTTTTTGAAAACCTGTTAGCAAACTTTCTTGCATTAAGCCAGTGCCTCTTTATTCTGAATGGATAATGATATTCAAGAAATCAATTATTCAGGCGTATACATGATGATTTCATAATATGTGAAAGAGTTGGACATCTGTTTAATAACGGCATAGAGATAATGAGTAAACAGTGGGAGAGGGAGGGAGCAATGAAACCGAGCAGCAGTCTGAGAAGCTGGGCAGCTGGTTGAAACCAAGCCTTTGTCTGAGTCCATTTATATTAATGAGCTGAGTATTTGCCTGAAGTGAAGTCGAAAAATTGACTTCAATAAATTCCTGCTCGTGACAGCTTCAGACAACAATTGAGAGCTACCAAAGAGTTGATCACCCAATAAAGCTGCCCTTACCCTGTGGAATTAGCAAAGTCATCGTGCTTTCCTACGCCTGCAGATATGAGCTGAAGAAGCTGCCTGTTACATATCTTCAATTGATTTTTCTTCTCTTTTTTTCTTCCCCCTCTCTGGAAGACACTGATTTACACTGAGACATACTTCCTTGTGCACTCTCCAGTATTTCCATCCATTTAGTGTCAATATTAACGTGCAACTGAGCTAGAGTGCCCTGGAAGATTAGTCTTGAGATCTGCTCTGTTGATTTAGCTGATATGATAGTGGGGCCACCGAATTGGCACCAACAACCCAGGAAGGTGCAAGTATGTACAAAGAAAATAAGAAGATTAGGCTTAGTTGTGATGCTCTTTATGGTCAAATAGATTCTCAATAACCACTCACTGGCCTCTTGCAAAAATCCTCACTTGACTGAGGCTGAATGGCACCTATGGAATTGAAAGTCAAAATGAGCTATTAATGAGCAGGAAAAGCAGACATGATAAGACGCTATATCAAATGCAAAGATTATGATTCTTGCAATAGCTGCAGATGGTGATATATCCTGTTATGAAGAACAGAGCCTGCTGTTGGCAAACCTTGGGTAGAAATGGTGTTGCTGTGTCTGCTGTGTAATCTTACATTTTTATGGTGCATTGGATTAATAATAATCTTTGCTCTTGTTATTGTCCCTTATCACATTGTCGAAACACCTCAAAGTACATCACATGATTTATTGTAGAGTGTATTGACTATTGTGTAGATGAATGAACATTTAACGCACAAGTTCTGGTCACAGTTTAAGAATTCAAATGTCTTCTAACCACTACGGTTCCTTCTTTTCTGATAATTGGTCACTTTAGGATATACAGAGTTTCTTCTGATACCATGTGCATGATGATGTATTGAGTCTTTCAGTTAAGGAATGCACTAGGTTTGATCTGCAATCCTCGCTGAATTAGCTGCTCTCTATTGGGGAAGGTGCTTTAAATATCCTTATCTTCCTGGAAGGGGAGAAAAAAGAGCAGTTAAAATTTTAGTCTCTATCATTGCCAAGTGATCACTATTCAAAACTACTTGCATGAGTCAGCACCCGCAAGGAGAGATAATGACGAAAAATGGAAGAGGCCAAAAAGTAAAGCAACATAATATCGGTGGATAAGACATATAAAATTCCAACCATTCTTTACAATATGGTACTGTACATCTGATTAGTTATCTGTTCTGCTTTCAGTTAAACAATTCCCAACCCAAGAAATTCCTTCAACAGTGCCAGTTGACAGCAACCATGAATACATTAATACATCGAGCCCCTCTATAGTTCTTGGTGTCTCGTTTTGCTGGAAACCTCATTATGAAACTCTCTGTAAAAAAAATTCACTTACACTCATTCTACCTGTGCAGATATTATTGTACCTGAAGTTCAGCCATTGTTGAGCTAATAAATTCATTCAGATTTTTGGGGGTGCTCAGCTGGGTGTTTATAGACATGGAATGGAAGTTATGTATATCATAAATAATGACCGATTAAGGAAAAGTGGTTTAGTTTTGTGCTCCTCTCCTGGAGACACTATCCTTCCATACTTTATCTATGTGGCCATTTCTCTCTGTGAGCCATCAGTGAGTGTTGATAAGGTACATGACCACGGATATAATAATAATAATAATCCTTGCATTTGATATAGTGGTTTTCTAGACATGAATTATCAGATGATCTGATTAACGAATTATCTGATGTATTATCAGAGCAAAGTGGAGATCAAATGTGAAACTTTCATGTCTATGTGTATTAGATTGGAAAATGGCTTCATTACCTGGGCTATCAAGGAAGGCAATGATTTTAATCTAATCTCGTAACTGAAATAACTGTTGTACATCAATCAATATGTAACATTGTTTGAACTTGTTGATTGGATTAAAACCTTACAGTTTATCTATCTTTGCATACTGTTCATTTTAGTTTCTCAATGAGATTACAGTTTGGGGATGATAACAGCCAATGTTCATTCCATCTGAGACTGTTGATAAGATTACCATATAATCAGTCCAAAGTAACCATCACTATGTACAAATGCAATTGTACGTCCTGGGGAGATGGGGAGAATAGAAAAGAAATGGAAATGACTGATACATTTTCCAGCAGTAACTGTTTATGCTGTACTAGTCCATACAACCAGTATGTTTCAAGGATTGATCTGCAACTCTACTGTCAGATGGGGAAAATGTAGGTGTGTGTGTACATATATATATATACACACATATATATATATATATATATATATATGGGGCGTGGTTGGAGGGAAGGCTTTCCATTGGAGTGAAAATTAGCCAGGTTTGTTCAGTGACGACTGCTGAAAGGTATTCAATGAGGGCAGAATCTTCAAAAAAGCATGCCAGTATTTACTGCCAGGATGTGCACATAGGGAAAAGTACTGCGAACAGGCACAATCCTATGAATTGTGCAGCAAGAGTCAATAGAAGTGACACAAATACAAAATTGGACAAGAAAACTTTCTAGTTGAAGCAAGCTCTGAATAATGTAATGTGTGCTATATAGTGTTGCTTTGCCATCATTTTGCCAGTTGTGCTCTTCAGCAAAAGATTTAATCGGAGCACATCAGACACATCAGTGGCTTTTAAGTAGTACACATAGGCTCTGTTGCCAGCTATCAGCTAGGAGCAGATGGAAGTTGACCCAGACAGGCCAGGCTGAGCCCTTATTATACTGTTGAGCTATTCCCTGGGGGACACTGAGTATAAGAGGTGATAAAGCAAGTTTACAGGTCATGATTCCTGATTGCTGTTGAAATTGTGGAAATTTCTCTTCAATTTTCCATGTCACAGGACACGCTTCCTCCCTGCAAATCCCAGTCTGCTGGAGCAGAGATTAGGTTTCACTTTGTGGTAAATTTAGGAGTCGTGAGTCTGCTGAATGTTCATTTCAATGTTAGATTGAAAAGTCAACCAGTGGCACCAGTTTCCTCTCTCTTTTTATTTCTGTCTGAAGCAGTGGAGATTAAATGAATGGGCCATGTACTGCAGTTCGGAACATTCAAAATGACAATGCTGTATTAATCTATCATAAACTTTTACTCAATCTATTTGATATCCTCAAAATGTTTCTGTAAAGTTTTTCCTTGACCTCCCAGTTCCCCTTCCTTCCTGTCAAACAAGAGTTTGAAACAGCAACACCGCCAAATGTAGTTTGAACTAATAACCTGTTTTAAGGTTCCTGGAGGAGTTGTGTTCTTTGGCGTGATTATTTTCACACACACACAATGTTGATGTAATTTTGTTATTGTTGATCATCGCAACATGCATCTTATCTTTTTTAACTTTCAATTCAGTTTCAAACAAGATATTGTTTCTGGCTCTTTTTCTAATTATATCCATGATCTGCCTGTCTTGGTACTGGATTACACACCCAATTCACCTCTGCTACCCTGACTGGTTGGTCAACTGTTTTTAATACCTGTTCTGGCAATCGACACATTATTAATGGTCAGGCTTTTTTGACATTGTTGATCCTCAAGTAACCAGCCATGCAGTTTCAATATAAGCTCAAGTCAAAGCATTCCACAAAAGATGTGCCATTTCTAGACCATTTGGTTGCAGTTATCACTTACTGCTACAATGCTGCCTGCTGAACGATTCCTTTTGTTCACGGGGAACACTAATGCGGAAAGGTTTGGTTACTGGAGGTATGTTGACAACAGCTTTGAGTTGCTCAAAATACTAATTCTCATTCCAGTTTGTAAAATCAGAACGTCTGCCCTACCAATGTGAAAGGCGCTCTAGAAATGTAATTTTGTTGTTGTTATTGTTCCCCACCTTCCTAACTAACCAGAGAAGTGGTAAATCATGCATCACAGCTTCTGTTGAAGCACACATCATAATGCAGCAAAATAACTCTCCCACAATGAGAGGGTTGGGTTGGTTTACATGGAGGGAGAGGTAGATTTCATTGTGATTGTTGCTTCCTTACCTCTGGGAAAGCCACCAATCATTGCTTGTGCCCTCACTTCCAGCCATACTGGAATTGAGAAGTCTGGTATGAGCACTGGTGCACTAATGAGTTGCATGGTTTTACAGTGATACAATTTCCATATCACGATCAATCTTTTGGAAACCAAGCATTCGATATGTCATAATGGCTTAGTTGGAAGAGGCACTGCCTAGTATATTGTGAAGACAAGGCAGGTCCCAGGTCCAATACTTGGCTTGTTGATCTCTATGAGAGGGCAATGCGGAGGCATTACAGTTACTTGGAATGTATGTGTGAGAGCATGTAGATGTGGATCTGATATAAAATCATTGATATTTGATGAATCCATGCTAATTTTGAAGAATTGAAAGACAATCACAATATTCTAAGACCCAGTGTCTTCCTTTCCATTGGTGGATAATGCTGACACTTGCAAGTTCCACTTTGTAGCCTCATCATACAATTTCTGAAGTGTTGACAAACCCAAATGAGGCAAAGTGTTGAGTAACAAGGAGCAAATGACACTGAAGGTCTGAACAGGGGAATCACACATGAGGGATCAGAGAAAGTAAAAACACTTTACAGTGTAACTGTGAGGTTCATTAAATAATGGCCTGAGATCATATTTATATTTGCCTATTTTAGCTTAAAATGTAAAAGTTTGCAGCAAAGAAAAGAGTGTATTGCTCACTAAAACTTAGTCCATGCTAAACAGCCCAATTTTTCTGGGATGAAAGAAACTGAAATGTTTGTTCAAAAGTGTATTTCAATTTAAGAACAGGATTGAAGTTCACATTTTATTGTCCGGCCGCCTGTGAGGATGTACCTTTGACTTGTTCCTCATCAATCACCCATGACCTTGAACACTGCCTTGCTGAGCCGTCAGTGACCTCAGGATACAATCTTCTGGTTCAGAATATTTGCAATGCTTTGATGATATGAATGAGTTCATTCGGGGTTTTAATGGGCAAGTGGGTCAGTCTCAGAGTTTCTCCATTTGTGCCCTGTGGATCATTTCTCCAATATTTGCACCTCTGAAACGGGGTGCTTACAAGTGGCAGAGAAATAGCGGCATATCCTAGTGAGATACAGCTTCCCTTACTGCTTCTATTCTCTGCAGTCCTCGACCATACATTGGTAGCACTTTGATCTTCAGTTTAAATGAGGTCCTAACAGTTCAAGTTGCAATCTGCAGTAACCGTCAATGACCCTTCCGTCAGTTGTGGACCTTTGCTCCAGATAACATCACCTCCTGGCTGACAACAGCAATCATAGCTCCACAATCTGGCTCCCCCCAGCACCTTAGCAACTCTAATCATAATTTCCCTCCTCCCTCCAGCCAAGAGTTACTTTTAGCAATTAGTGTTACATAGACCCTTGTGGCTCCTCTATGTGCCAGAGTCTACAGAGCTGTTCCTGATTACTGTTCAGTGAGTCCTGCTAGAAAGTGCAAGTATGGATATTGGGGCAGGACAAGATTAAACTTGGCTATTACACGCCACGTACCCGCCTATCACCATCTAGACTCACATTTGATGAAAAACTACTCGGGTTGCGTACCAAGATACTGGCACAGTGAAACATTACTCCAGTGTCTGTACCTTCAGAAGAGAAGTACTGAAAATCATTGGGGAATGTAAAGTACTCTCATATTAACCAAAGACCACTTCAGGGTCTTCAGGATGCGGCTCCCCATCCTCCAGAGGATCGAATTCAAGATCCTTGTCCTCACGTTCAAGGCAATTCACGACCTTGCCCCCCTCAACCCCCACCTCCCTGACCTGCTGTCCCCCTGTGAACCTCCCCACCCCCTCCATTCAGTGGGCTCCAGCCGGCTCCATGTTCCTCGCCCGACCCGCCCTACCATCGGCGGATGGGCTTTCAGCCTCTCTGCCCCATACTCTGGAACTTCATCCCACAGTCCCTTCACCTTAGTCCCTCCCTTGCCTCCTTCAAGGCTGGTCTCAAGACTCTCTTCTTTGACCGTGCCCTCTGCTGCTCTCCCAACTTTCTCCCTCCCCACAGAATCTCTCCCACCCCTCCCCCCACCCTGCCCCTCTCCCTTGCTCAGGTTCCAACCTGACTGTTCAGAACCTTGGGATGTCCTCCTAATGTGAAAGGCGCTCTATAAATGTAATTTTGTTGTTTTGTTGTTAAAAGTCATTGTAGAATAAAGGTTAATTCAGTAGTTGTTCAAAACCTTTAACAACAACAACAAATTACATTTATAGAGCGCCTTTCACGTCGGGAGGACGTCCCAAGGCGCTGCACAGGAAGCGTGTGACCCGAGCTGGGAGGGGAGTGTTTGGGAAGGGGTGAGACACGAAGGGGAGGTCGAAAAATTCGGGGTGGAACAAAAGGCACGATCGAAGAGGAAAGTCTTCAAACCGGCCTTGAAAGAGGAAAGGGAATAAATTAAACGGAGGGATTGAGGGATGGCATTCCATAGGGTGGGAGCGGAGAAACTGAAGGCCCGGCCTCCGATGGTGGGGCGGTTCGGGCGGGGGGCTTGGAGCAGGCCAAGTCCCATTGAACGGAGGGTCCGGGTGGGCTTGTAGGGGGAAAGTAGATCGGTTAAATAGGGCGGGGCAAGGCCGTGTAAGGCCTTGTAGGTGAGGACGAGGATCTTGAACTCGATCCTCTGGAGAATGGGGAGCCAATGGAGACGAGCGAGGGTGGGGGTTATATGGTCGCGGAGGCGGGTGCGGGATAGTACACGGGCTGCAGAGTTTTGGATGACCTGCAGCCTGTGAATGGAGGAACTGGGGAGGCCGACGAGGAAGAGTTTCCGTAGTCCAGCCGTGAGGTGATGTATGCGTGCACGAGTGTTTCGGCAGCGCGGGGGGTAAGATAGTTGCGGAGCCTGTCAATGTTGCGCAGGTGGAAATAAGCGGTGCCGGTCAAGGCGTGGATGTGGGGGAGGAAGGAAAGTTTTTCATCGAACATGATGCCGAGGTTCCTGATTGGCTTTGTGAGGTGGAGAGTGCAACCTTGGATGTTGAGGCTGGCAGGGCCCGATGTGCGGATGCGCTGGCTTGAGCCAATCAGGAGGGCCTCGGTCTTACTCACGTTCAATTGCAAAAAGTTGTCCCTCGTCCAGGACTCGATGTCGGACAGACATGCTGTCAGAACATCGATGGTCTGGGGGTTGAGGGATGAGGCAGAAAGGTACAACTGGGTGTCGTCCGCATACATGTGAAAATTTACCCCATGTTTGCGGATGACGTCGCCCAGAGGAAGCGTGTAAAGGGTGAAAAGGAGGGGGCCTAAAACAGAGCCCTGAGGGACGCCGTGAGAAACTGTGCGGGGGTTTGAAGAAAAACCGTTGGAAGAAACAAAATGTAAACGGTGGGTCAGATAAGAATGGGAACCAGTCAAGGACTGTGCCTTGAAGGTTGAGGTGGGAGGAAAGACGTTGAAGGAGGATGGTGTGATCGACTGTGTCGAACGCAGCAGACAGGTCAAGGAGGACGAGGAGGCAGAGGGAGCCCTGGTCACAGGCGGTTAGGATGTCATTTGTAACCTTAACCAGGGCAGTTTCTGTGCTATGGATTGGGCGGAAACCTGATTGGAGGGGTTCAAGAAGTGAGTGAGTTGAAAGGAAAGAGCGGAGCTGGGAGGCAACCACTCTTTCAAGGACCTTGGATAAAAACGGGAGGTTGGAGATGGGTCGATAACTTGATGGTTGCGACGCATCAAGGGAGGGTTTCTTCAGGATAGGGGTGATGGTGGCTGTTTTAAGGGAGGTAGGGACGGTGCCTGAGGAGAGGGAAAGGTTAATGGTGTCAGAAATGAGCGGGGCTAAAATATGGAGCTGGGTGCGGAGGAGGGGGGTGAGGATGGGGTCCAATGAACACGTGGTGGGTTTCATGGAGGTGATTATTTTTGTGACTGAAAGAGGGGTGGTGGGGTTGAAAGTGTGAAATGGGGGGTGCGTAGGGGTTGAGGTAACTGATGAGGGCACGGAGGTGGAGGAGTGGTGGGGGGAGGAAACCGCAGAATGGATTTTCTCAATTTTGGACTCGAGGAAGTCCAGCATCGGATGTGCTGGTTGGAGGTGGCGAAGAGGAGGCGGTGGTTGTCCTTCGCTTCCAGGATTATCCACGTTACTGAGAGGCAGATGGTTGAAGTTCCTTGTGCATTCAATCTAAAACAAAACAGTTTGGATGATTTTATAATCGTATTCAGCGGAATAGGGCAAAGAAAGAGTATTTTATAGCATTTTATTTTTGACTAAGTTTAATAATCCCTCACAAAGTTTAACTGAGTAAATAGTAAAGGAGATGCAAGCTAGGAGTCTAATTCTGAGGGTATGAAGAAACGATGACGACAGCCATGTTGGAAAGAATTCATTTCATACTTCAGGGTAAAATGGCTGTCCAATAATATTTGTATCATTGCTTAAAATTCTTGGATTGAAAAGCAACGCTTCACTCTGTCCCCAGAAATTACTAACCCATCGACATATTTTGGCTCATCTTTAAATACTAGCCTGCATTTCATCATTACTCGGAGGCCTCAGGATGCCAGACATATTGTTCATATTCCTATCACTTCTTCAAATAGCTCAACAGGTAAAAGCAATGAAGAATAGCCTATTCCTAGGTTCACATCAAGCCCACACCTATAGGAGAGGAGGGAAGAAAATCAGTGGGGGATGGAGAAACCGACCACTGTTTATTTTTTGGGAGTGTGCTTTGCCATTTGAGATGCTTTGTAGCTGACTGGTAAATCTAGCCTTATCAAAGCGAAACAGCTACTCCAGTAACCGGAGATAACAAAATTATGCACGACCCATGCACATGTCAGATATAGTTGACCAGGGTATCAAATTTAAGGCATTAATAGTGTTTCCTGACTATCTGTCATGTGTAAAAGTAAGATAATTACAGCAATGGAACATTTCGACCTTTGCCATACAAGCTGGACAAAGGCTTCAGAGAACAGCACACATACCTGGTTCAGTTACAGAGCAAACAATGCAATCCTCTGTACTGTGCTGATAAGAGTCAGTTAGTTGCAAGAGCTGGAAGACTGATGCTGTCAGCCGAAGGAAGTGCATCATGTTTAGCCTAACTGTGGAATGTGTGTGAATCTATTTAAAATAACATGCAATAATGCCCCAAATCCCAACAACTCTGATGGCTCAGTTGGGTAAAGACACTGGCCAGTTTGCAGGTTGAGGTTCATGGTTTGTTATAGACCAGGTTCAAGAAAAATAAAACACAAAATACTACAGATGCTGGGAACCTGACAAAGGGTTGTAGACCCAAAATGTTGACTCCTTTTTCTTTCTCCATGGATGCTGCTTGACCTGCTGAGTTTCCCAAGCAACTTTTGTTTTTATTTCAAGAAAAATAGTTCCACACTCCTAGTTATTGGTCATCCGTGATGATGTTAGGTGAACATTTGTGAACATCTCTATGCTCACACTACCTCTTGTCAGCTTCTGTTTTCAGTTAATTGTTTGCTTATGTTTCCTTTATAAGCACAATAACAGTTCCTTTTCAGCTTGATAGAAAATTTGTGGAATTTTGATACTTCTTTAATACCAAACTTCACATAATGTTCAGGAATGTTTCCAACTTTATGGTTGCTGTTTCTGCCAAGTCTTCACATTGCTGTGGGATTTTGTCACTTCCCTTCATGCAAATTTTTACCTGTTGTCTTTTTTGGGAAGAAAAATTGAATGGGGAATTTTTTTTGCATTCATTAGGTGAGATCTGTCATTGCCAAAGAGCTAGCAGTTTTGATCAAATCGCATGTAGATTGCAGCACAATGGGAACTAACATCAGGAAAGAATGAGCAGTAATTTACCCTGGCCTTCAAATCAGGGACATTGTTATGGTTCCAGTACAGGACTGCAATTTGCACAGGTATTGTGACATGCTTAATGTAATTTAAACCAACAGACAATCTCTTTTATTCCATCCTTTTACATATCCTGCCTTGATCTTTGCTGATTTATCTACCTACATTTGCCTTTTGTTTTTTGTTTTTCTCTATCTGTGTTATTCCACCCTTTGAAAATTCAGCTCATCCAGAACTCCATGACAGTCAACACATTTGGTTGACTGGTGTGGATGTAAATTTTGCCAATGACAGCAGATGCCATGAAAGCCACAGAGGTGAAGAGACATTGCAGTACATTTATCTCTCAATTGAGTTGCTGGCAGCCAAACAGTCGGCTAACCCTGCATGAGAGACACAATGTAGACTGCGTTGGGCCTTTCCAGTTTGACTGTGTATGGGGGATGCTCTATTTGCGAAAGTTGTCGACCTAAAACATTAACTCACTCTCGTCACTCCATAGGTGCTGCCTCATCTGCTGATCAGTGACTTCTCTTTTTATCTCTAGTTGCACTTCCGGTTTCTATTGAAACCCATAGTATATTGTGAGATATATGATTCCAAGATATTTGTTTGTGAATCCATTAACAACTATTCAAGGTGTTTTCCTTGCAGTGTGTATGTATACTATATGTTTTCCATATAACTTAAAGAACTCCATCCTATGACTATCAATACACATTTCATTCTCTGTCTGATTCATACCCTCTGTTATGCGTGTTTCTGTCTTGAGCTAATACCATTCATTCTTTAGGTTTTTATGTGTGTATTGTGCAACCATTCTTTGCATGTCTGTTTAGATTGTTTGTCTCAAGTTCCTCAATACAAAATTTCAAAACAGCATTCCACGTACTTTATTCACGAGTTCACAAAGGCATTATATAAATGTAATTTTGTTGTTGTTGTCATTTAATGGCCCTTTTCCACTAGATACCTCTTGTACCTTTTTGTTTCTTCAGGTTAAAAGAAGGAATTATATGTGTTATCTCCCTTTCTCAGATACCTTTCTCTCTCTCTCTCTCTGGGTATACTGTACCCAGAAAACAAGTGACAAATTCTAGCAACAGCAGGGAGCATGGAAAACCTATATCCAACTTTTGTGCTCACCAAGGTGAAGAAAGTAAACTGTGGGACCAGTGAGGAATGTTCCCACTGGAAATTTGGGGAATGTTCATGCTGTGTTAGTATGAGGGATGATAGCACTAAGACAATATGAGGGGTGTCAATGCTAAAACAATGTGAGTGATGTTAGCATTGCAATGTGGAAGGGAAAATTGCCTTCAATGGTGGTTAGAGGCAGACTATACAAAGTATGATTCTCTGTTGTATTGTTAAATTTAATATGTCTCTTTAAAATCGGTGTCAGAAGCTGCTGATAAGTTTTGTGGGTGATGTAACATCACACACAAATACTCCTCGGAAACTTTTCTGACAAATAACTTGAGATTCACTGCAGAAAATTCCAGTCCAGTTTTATTACCTAATTGAAAGAATTGGATATTGTGCAGATTGTTTTGGACAATGGGACATCACCTCGATCGCGGGCAACTAAGTATTTGTCTTCTGCCTTTGGCATAAAAAGTTATTTTAATATGGGTCAAGTTCCTTGTTAATGTAATGAGGATTTCACTGTAAAGCATCATATATCTGCATCCATCTGTGGTAATGCAGCTCTAAGGGTTCAAAATATCTGCTGCCATCTGATTTTTGTTAAATATTTACAATGTAGCTTGCATTACTAATAAACCTCAGTTCATTGTGCCAATCTACATATTTTATGGAGGTTGTAAATCAATATGAGTATTTGTTTTTCAATGCATACTTGGTGTTTCAGTTACTATGGTAAGTCTCTTGGCATCCATTGTCTATTTTTTTTAACTGGGGATTTTTGCCGAAGTGGATGCATTACCACTAAAGGAATGTAACCCTTCCTGCCTGATCCATTCTGCAGATGTCATTATGACTCGAGCACTATGTAGAAAATGGGTGTTGTTCAAAGTAGTATTTCGACCACAGTTGGGTTGTGTGTTCTGAAAGAATAGTGTTTTTAAGAGTTATTACACATTGCTAACCTTAACCTCACTTGAAATAACTGACTTTATTAGGTTTCTAATGGTTTGCTCATGCTCACATGTGACACTGATTTCAGCAAGGTGATGAAAGGGGAACCTCTGCCCTAAATTATTTTCTCTATGTTCCTAATTCCTCAGCTTTCCTTATTTGCTTTCCTTCATGACCACAAATGCCTCTACAGGTCCCAAGAGATGATAGAACCAAATTCTGCCAGAATATGACTTGGCCACCGGTGGATATATTTGCAATGCATTATACTTGATGTTGACCAAATGCCCCCTCTCACCACAGCCCTATATGTGCCATTGATAATGTTGTCCAGATGCTATGCTGGCCCTTTGTTTCAAATTAAAGACATTTTATTTACCTTTATACCTTAAAGTTACAGGTGAATTGTTAAAATGTTATGCAATTAGAGATGATCTTATAGAAACCTATAAGATTATTAAGGAGCATGACAGAGTAAATAGTGGGAGACTGTTTCCCCTGGTTGGAGAAACTATAACCAGAGGTCACAGTCTTAAAATTAATGGTCAGCCCTTTCGCACTGAGTTGAGGAAAAACTTCTATACTCAGAGGGTAGTGAATTTATGGAATTCTCTACCCCAAAGGGTTGTAGATGATCAGTCAGTCCTTGAACATATTCAAGACTGAGAATGATAGATTTCTTGTGGGTAAAGGGATTAAGGGATATGGGGATAAGGCGGGTAGATGGAGTTAGAATAGAAGATCAGCCATGATCTTATTGAATAGCGAGGCAGGCTCGAGGGGCCGAATGGCCTACTCCTGCTCCTAATGCTTATGTTCTTAATTGGTGTTACGTTAGCTCATTATATCAAAGCTTGACTGAGAGAAAGGCATAAGAAGGCAAAGATGTATTGGTGAAATTCCGTGCCAGCGATATTGATGCAGTTGGTTTTGTGAGTTCCTGCCACAGGTCTTCCTATGATGATTAACTCCTTTAGAAACAAGTAACTGCATGCCTGGATAAGAATGGGATTGATGTAGATGTGTATAGCAGAATGCCCACTCAAACCTGGCCTGAGCCGAGTGACCAAGTGCTCAAACTCGTTTCCTATTTCAGCTTCCCCACTTTCTCTCAGTGTGATCAAGCCTCTCAGATTGCTGGAAACAATCCAGACAACACAGACAACCAAAATCAAAGCTCTCCTGACAGAAGTGCATCTTCCTGTAAATGCATTAAGGGGAGGTTCCTGACTGAACCTCAAAAGGAGATCAGCTGCAGGCGCACAGCCCAAAAAGCAACAGATATTACGCTTGATCTTAGCCAAAAGGTAGAGAAGCTATCATATTGATATCTTCCATTGCCTGAAGGTGGAGAACAGAGATCAAAGGTGGATTCTGATGGCTCTCAGGCCTGCACTGATACCATTCCTGACAATCGAGTATTAATGAGATGAAGGCTACAAAATTGAACAGGGCCAATTTCCTTGCAAGTATCACAAGGAAAATTTACCCTGAAACAAAAATCATAGAAAAGGTCAGGATACTAAACAAAGCAGGTGTCCATTTCTATCCCACGGACTGGATCCCACTTTCATTGTGTTTCTTATGTAACTAAAAAAAATGAAACTCTTGGTTTCAATTCAATTCAGCAAATTTGCTGATGCATTTTAAAGAAGATATCCAATCTCAGGAAAAGCTTTCAACCTCTCAGGTAGTTCATTACCAAGACCAGAGGCAGGGGAATTGATTGGCAGGTAATAGTCCTTCAAACAACCTGTTCTTCTTGAAGGTATTACACATGTTGAAAGCTCTCTTGGACCAAAAGCTGCTTCAAAGCACTTCCCTCGTCCATGCATTCGTCACATCAAGGCTCGACTATGGAAACTCCGTCCTCGTCGGCCTTCCTGGTTCTGCTCTTCACAAGCGGCAGATCATCCAGAACTCTGCAGCTTGTGTGCTCACCCACACCAAGCTCCGTGACCACATCACTCCCACCTTCGCCCGGCTCCATTGGCTCCCCATCCCCCAGAGGATCTAATTCAAGATCCTCGTCTTAAACCTCAAGGCCATTCACGGCCTTGCCCCCCACCTCTCCAACTTGCTGTCCCAACAACAACAACAACAACTTTGATTTATTTAGCGCCCTCCATGCCAGACGGTGCCTCAGAGCGCTTCACAATAGCGAATCCCGGGACCGAGCCAGGTCCCCCTATGAACCTCCCCAACCCTCTGTTCAACGGGCTCCGGACTGCTCCATTTCCCCCGCCCGACCTGCCTTACCATCGGTGAATGGCCTTTCAGCCTCTCTGCTCCCACACTCTGGAACTCCATCCCACAGTCCCTTCGCCTCATTCCCTCCCCCACCTCCCTCAAGACCCTCTTCTTCGACCGTGCCTTCTGCTGCCCTCCCAACTCTCTCCCTCCCCTCCTAACCCTCTCCCGCCTCTCCTCCCTACCCTGCTGCTATCCCTTCCTCAGGTCCTGACCTGACTGTTCAGTGCCTTGGGAGGTCCTCCTGAAAAGGCGCTCTATAAATGTAATTTTGTTGTTTTGTTGTACTGAAGTTTGCAACAGCAACAACAAACAACAACAAAATTACATTTATAGAGCAGGAGTTTGAGGTTGTCCTTCGCCGCCAGGATTATCCTGGAGTAGAAGTGTGATTTGGTGGAAGCCAGAGCAGAGCGGTAGGTTTTGATTTGGTCCAGCCAGATGTGCCGGTGGACCAGATTTGAGCCAGGTGCGTTCAGCAGCTCGCACCTGGCCCTTGAGTGAGTGGTGAACCAGGGTGAGATTCGAGAGTAGAAAGCTGTTTGTGATGTGAGGGGGGCTAGGACATCGAGTGCTGTGGAGAGGGTGTTGTGGAGAAGAGTGAGTGCGGAGGATGGGTCGGTGCGGGAGGTGGGCTAGAGTGAGAGGAGTTCAGAGGACTCCAAGGCAGCGGAGAGGGATTATGGGGAGATCTACTTCCAAGGGCTGTAGAAGATGGTGGTAGGATTGGAGGCAATGGGGAGAGGGATAGAGCAGTTGAAAGAGATCAAATTGTGGTCAGAGAGGGGCTTGTCAGTGATGGTGACATCCAAGACATTGGGTGATCACCAGGTCAAGCGGGTGGCCATAAGCATGGGTGACGGAGTGGATATGGAGGGAGAGGTTAAGAGAGGAGAGGAGGGAGGATAAATTCAGAGAGATTGTGGTTCTCATGAGGGACTTCAGCTATGAGGAGAGGCTAGATAGGCTAGGGTTATTCTCTCTGGAGCAGAGAAGATTGAGGGGAGACCTAATAGAGGTTTATAAGATCATGAGGGGTTTCGACAGGGCAAATAGAGAAAAACTATTTCCACTCGTGGGCGAATCTGTGACTCGTGGTCACAGATTTTAAATAGTTTCAAGGCAAAGTAGAGGGGAGCTGAGGAGAATTTTTTTCACTCAGCGAGTTCTTCGAATCTGGAATGCATTGCCTGAAAAGGTGGTGGAGGCTGATTCGATAACAACTTTTAAAAGGGAATTAGATCTTTATTTAGGGAGAACAGGTCTATTAGGCTATGGGGAGCGGGCAGGGCAGTGGGATTGCATCGCTCTTTTCAAAGAGCCGGCACAGACCAGATGGGCCGAATGGCCTCCTTTTGTGCCGTAAAATTCTATGAATCTATGAATCTATGAATCATTTACTGACAGCAATGACAAGTAATAATCAAAGTGGAGAGTTCTGACTAAGCAGTATGTTATCTCTGAGACAAAATGCTTCTCGAGTGAGAGAGAAAGTAACAAGGAAAGTTATAAAACCTTTTGAAAAGTTTGAATGAGGAATTCTCCAGTGGATCATTTGGTGAAAACTGCTTACTTGTGTACAACTCCATCTTATGGACCTCAAAGGTCAATTTCAATTCCAATTAGGGTCAGTTTACTGTTCTTAACAACTCTTAGTTGGCCCTAGGTAACAGAGCCAATGCCAATGGATCATAGCCTAATCAGAGTCAGCAACTTTAGAATAAGAATAATAAAACATAAGTGTGAAACTGCGTAATTTGTAGCTGTTTGACTGGGATGTATCATAGTCCACTTCTGAATTTATTCAAGTGATGAATCCAGCAAATGTAAGGATTTGAGGTACATTTTTCTCCCTTCACTTTTGTCTTTATTCCCAGTCGTGGGGTTAGTTGTAGTACCCCGCTACTGTTAGAAATCAGTCCATTTATGTAGTCCAGGGATCAAACCTGGACCTTTTCTGAGCAGTGTGGCTGAATCCTTCAGCTGTACCACCCAGGTAGTTATCGCTTGAAAGAAAGAAGTGTAAGCCTTTTCACAGTAAATGAGAGAATGGAATGAACTTGGAGAAAAACACAACTTGCACTTTTATAACGTCGACATTTAATACATTTTGAGTTTATACATTAAAATGTAACCGGACCGTCCTTCAGCATTTATTCTAGAACATTTTTGAGTCTTTCTCCCAGTTATTCTGATTTGTATTCCTCTCCTAATGCACATTTAATTTCCAATTTAAATTAATTGGCTACTCATCTCATTTTTGTTTATTACGGGATGTTTATGTGGAGTCCTGTAGCTCAGCGGTTAGAGCATTCACCTTACAAGCGAGAGACCTGGATTCGATTCCAGGCAGGTCAGGGCGAAACCTTCGGCAAGTTACATACTCCACACGCCAGCTAATAATAATATCAATACTTATTGTAATAATAATGATTCTTGCATTTGATATAGCACTTTGCACGTCTTCTAGACGTCTCAAAGAGCTTCACAGAATATACTGTAAAGTGAAATGACTGTATATATGTGGGCGAAAAAGGGATAATAATCCCTCATTTCAATCCACGATTGTTTGTGGCACACAGCTGTGAGCAATTGGCTGCTGCATTTTGCCAATAAATATACAGTCAATTCACTTTACATTATATTCTATGAAGCACTTTGAGATGTCTAGAAGATGTGAAAAGCACTATATTAATTGCAAAGAGTATTATTATTATTACCAACTGTCTCTGAGCATTGACAGAGACAGTTGCAGATACTTCCTCCATTCATCCCACCCCCTCACCCACCTCTCACGCCCCCCCCCATCCAAAAAAAAACACTCGAGGTCCCAAATCACCAAAGATGATGCGGACCTGATACCTGTCTTCACAATCACCCGAGCAGATCAGGCGACTGGACTTGCCCAGCCCGTGCTGAGTGACCAAGTGCTCCAGCTATTCTATATTCCAGTATCTTCGCTTTCTCTTTGTGAGTGCAGATCAATTCACCAGCAGTGTCTCACAAACAGAAGTGAGGCAAATGACCAATTAACCTGGAGAATTGTTCAACAGAACAGCAATGTGTATTCCCATCTCTCTTCAATGAACGTTGTTTAATACATCAAGACAGGCCGATGAAACCGTGGTTTTGCATCTTATTTTAACAGGTTCAAACCAATTTACATTTTTACTATTTAATACTTAGAATGGAGAGGCCACAGCAATATAGCCATGGACAGGATTTGCCTGCAGACAAAAGTTTTTTTTCAGGTCTGAAAGACATTTACATGACATCTGGTCAGAGAAAGCTTAAGAGATGTAACTTGATAATGATTATCTGGCAGATGCCAGGCCATGTTGCACTGGAATAATTGCTTACAGAAATCAGTAAGTGTGACTGTCGGGTGACCCATAATTCAATTTATAGGCTTTAACTCAATATCAGATTTGTAGACTCGGGTCACATTCAGTGGTGAAGCCCAATGCATCTCTTTGTATGCAACCTGATATTCCATCAGCTCTTCTTATGCTAAAGTGTCCTTGACAAGGCAATTTCTTATTATTTATACAATATAACCTAATTCTTCAGTTAGAATTTGTGTGATGTTAGATAAAAGATGTTCCCTTGCTCTTGTGCGTGGATGTTTAAAGATCACCTTGGTAAAAACTCAATAATAGTCAGACAGTATCCTGCCAATATTCTGACCTTCAGACTAGGGTCTGTCGATATGGAAATTTTCAGATTTAGATATATCGATGGGCTCATATCGAGATATACCGAAATATCAATATTTTCAGGGTTTTCGTACTGTGCATGCGCACGCGGCGCGCGCATTCGGGGTGCGCACGCATTCGGGGTGCGCGCGCATTCAGGGCCTATCTCCTCAGGAGATAAATATATTTATCTCTCTGTGTCTCTCACACTCACTCTCTCCATCTCCGAGTTTTTCTGTCTGTGTCTCTGTGTCTCTCTCCTCTCTCACATACCCCCCATCTCTATCTATCTGTATATTATCACATCCACCCCGTCTCTCCCACCACCACCACCCCTGCCGCCATCCCTCTCTCCCCCCACACCCCCGCCGTCTCTCTCCCCCCCCCCCACCCCTTGCATACCTGTATATTGTATTCGATTACTATGAATACAATATGGCGGCTTTGCACCTCGGTCTGTGCATTGTGTGTAGAGATGAGCATTTGGGGTTTTGTAGTTCAGTGTGCGCGCATTCCGATTTTTTCCCTCTATATATCGACTTTTTCTACATATCGATATTTTTGAAATGCCTATATCGGCGTATCGATATGAAAATTATATTGGGTTTTAGCGATATATCGATATATCGCCGGACCCTACTTCATGCTCATCAAAATAAATCCAAATTTGTATTATTTATTCTTAGAGACGTTTCTGTTTAAATCCATCAGCAATTATTGTAAGTTGTTTTTTCAACAGTTCTGCAAACATGCTTTGCATGTATTGCATTTGGATTGTCTGCCTAAAAACAACTTAATGACATTGAAATGCATCAAATTTGGTCTTCCTGCTCATTTCTATTTCTAGAACAATGGTGGTGCAGACGTTTAAGAGATCAGGATGCTATCTCAGTTTACAGAATGTCAGTTTCTATCTCAGCAACTTGGGATTTCCTCCTGACGTGAAGGGCTCTCTATAAATGCAATTTTGTTGTTGTTGTTGAGGATGCTATCTCAGTTTAAAAATACAAAACTCCAAGATCGATCCTGATGAATGCCAGGATAATTGGATGCAGCATCAAAAGCTGATGTTGGACTTGGCCAAATGAACCGAAAAACATGTCCCTGGCAAAAGTTACCATTGAGACTGCAGCGGGCTGAGACAGTCTTCTTCTGATCCGGGATTTGATATATTCTCTCATTCATTTTTATTTCCTTCCTTTGGTGAAGATCAGTTACTTTTCCATACGTGCTGGCTCCCCTCCAGTGACTCACGATTAATCTTCATTTACCAGAGACTAGGGAGTAAACTGAAAAATGGAACTTCGAGAGTGGTGATCTCTGGGTTGCTTCCAGTGCCTCGAGCAAGCCAGTTCCAGAATGCTAGAATAAGGCACATCAATGCATGGCTGGAGAAGTGGTGTAGGAAGGAGGGTTTCTGGTTCCTAGACCATTGGGACCAATTCTGGGGTAGGTGGAACCTGTACAAAATGGATGGGTTACACCTGAACAGGGCTGGAACCAATCTACTTGCAAGGAGGTTGTCGAGTTTTGTGGGGGGGGGCTTTAAACTAATCCCGGGGGGTGAGGGTGGGAAACTGATCAGTAGTTCAGATACGGGAGGGGTAACAAAGAGGACAGGGGTAAAGGTAAGACGGGAGAAAAATGCAGAGGAAGTAATCTGTGCCTTAGAGTGCATGTATGTAAATGCACGAAGTTTGAGAAATAAAATTGGTGAGCTGCAGGCTCAGGTTGCTGCGAGGCGATATGATGTTATAGCAGTAACAGAGACTTGGCGCCAGCATAGGCAGGAATGGGAGTTGAACATTCCTGGTTATAATGTATTCAGGAGGGATAGAGAAGGGAGAAAAGGGGGGCGGGGTGGCAATTTTAGTTAAGGACTCAGTGACTGCCTTAGAAAGGAACGAGGTGGAAGAAGGACTAAAAACCGAATCTATCTGGTTAGAAATGAGGAATAAAAAAGGTGCAGTTACACTGTTAGGGGTATACTATAGACCACCAAATAGTGGGGAGGAGATAGACAAGCAGATCTGCAAGCGTATCACGGAGAAATGCAGAGCTAATAGAGTAGTGATAATGGGTGACTTCAACTATCCCAACATAGACTGGCAGAATAGTAGAGTAAAGGGCAAGGAGGGAGAAGAATTCCTGAAGTGTGTGCAGGACAACTTTCTTGATCAGTATGTTTCCAGTCCAACGAGGAAAGAAGCATTGCTGGATCTAGTTTTGGGAAATGAGGTAGGGCAAGTTCAACAGGTTTCTGTAGGTGAGCATCTGGGGAATAGTGACCACAATATCGTTAGATTCAGAATAATTATGGAAAGGGATAAGGAACGATCACAGGTGAGGACACTCAACTGGAAAAGGGCTAATTTCAATGAGTTGAGGTGGGACCTAGCCAAGGTAGATTGGAAAGAAAAATTGGCAGGTAAGACAACTAACGAGCAGTGGGCAGCGTTCAAAGAGGAGATAGTTCAGGCACAGGTCAAAAGCATCCCCACAAAGGTGAAATGTAAGGCATCCAAACCTCCCTGGATGACTAAGGAAATCGGGGCCAAAATAAAACAAAAAAAAGAGGCTTATGATAAGTGTCAGGCTCAAAATTCAGAAGGGAACCAAGCAGAATATAGGAAGTGTAGGATATAACTAAAAAAGGAAGTTAGAGGGGCAAAGAGACTGCATGAAAAACAATTAGCGAGTAAGATTAAGGGGAACCCTAAGGTTTTTTACCAACATATTAAGAGTAAAAGGTTGGTCAAGGAGAGGGTGGGGCCAATTAGGGACCTAGGAGGAAATCTCATTGTGGAGGCAGAGGGCATGGCTGATGTACTGAATGAGTACTTCGCCTCTGTCTTCACAAAAGAAAATCATACAGCCAATGCCATGGTATTGGAGGAGAGGGTAGGAGAAATGGATAGAATAATTATAACCAGAGAGGAAGTGCTAAAAAGGTTGACGTCGCTCAAGGTGGATAAGTCACCTGGTCCAGATGGGATGCACCCTAGGTTACTAAGTGAGGCACGGGAGCAAATAGCAGGGACTCTGGCGACGATCTTTCAATCTTCCTTGGACACAGGGGTCGTGCCAGAGGACTGGAGGATAGCTAATGTTACTCCCTTGTATAAAAAGGGGCAGAAGGACAAGCCTGGTAACTACAGACCAGTCAGTCTAACGTCGGTAGTGGGCAAACTTCTAGAGTCCATAATCAGGGACAAGGTAGATCTTCACTTAGAAAGATATAGGCTAATAAAGGACAGTCAACATGGATTTGTTAAAGGCAAATCTTGCCTTACAAATCTGATAGAATTTTTTGATGAGGTAACGGAATGGGTGGATAATGGTAGCGCAGTTGATGTAGTTTACATGGACTTTCAAAAGGCATTTGACAAAGTGCCACATGAGAGACTTATTATGAAATTAAAGTCCCATGGCGTAAAAGGGACAGTGGCAGCGTGGATCCACAACTGGCTGCGAGACAGAAAGCAGAGAGTTGTAGTGAGCGGCTGTTTTTCAGATTGGAGGGAAGTGAGCAGTGGTGTGCCACAGGGATCAGTTTTGGGACCATTGCTGTTTGTAATCTACATCAATGATCTGGACTTGGGTGTACGGAGTACAGTTTCCAAGTTTGCAGATGACACTAAGTTAGGGAGAATAGTAAACAGTGAGGAGGATAGTAGCCATCTGCAAGAGGATATAGACAAATTGGTAAAGTGGGCAGACACATGGCAGATGAAGTTTAATGCAGAGAAGTGTGAGGTGATGCATTTTGGGAGAAGAAATGAAGGGAGGCAATATAGGCTAGATAGTACAATTTTAAATGGTGTAAAGGAACAGAGAGACCTGGGGATTTGTGTTAGTGACTCGTTGAAGGTGGCAGGACAGGTAGACAAGGCTGTTAAGAAGGCATATGGGATACTAGGCTTTATAAATAGGGGTATAGAGTACAAAAGTCAGGAAGTGCTGACTAACCTCTATAGGACTTTGGTGAGGCCTCAGCTGGAATACTGTGTTCAATTCTGGTCACCACACTACAGAAAGGATGTGAAGACATTGGAAAGGGTACAACGGAGATTTACTAGGATGGTGCCAGGATTGAGGGACTTCAGCTATGAGGAGAGGCTAGATAGGCTAGGGTTATTCTCTCTGGAGCAGAGAAGATTGAGGGGAGACCTAATAGAGGTTTATAAGATCATGAGGGGTTTCGACAGGGCAAATAGAGAAAAACTATTTCCACTCGTGGGTGAATCTGTGACTCGTGGTCACAGATTTAAAATAGTTTCAAGGCGAAGTAGAGGGGAGCTGAGGAGAAATGTTTTCACTCAGCGAGTTCTTCGAATCTGGAATGCATTGCCTGAAAAGGTGGTGGAGGCTGATTCGATAACAACTTTTAAAAGGGAATTAGATCTTTATTTAGGGAGAACGGGTCTATTAGGCTATGGGGAGCGGGCAGGGCAGTGGGATTGAATCGCTCTTTTCAAAGAGCCAGCACAGACTAGATTGGCCGAATGGCCTCCTTTTGTGCCGTAAAATTCTATGATTCTATGATTCTATGTGAAAGTGACTGTGTGTGTTGTCATGTCTTTTGACCATAGAGTATTTGAGTCGAGCCTGAATGTGTACTCGTAGTTAATGTGAAACGAAAGAGCTATATAACACAGTCCAGTTCAGACACCCCAGCATGTATAGCAGTAGACATATCTACATCTCCAAGTCTTGTTAATATGTTCAACTTTTGCTGGGAGCCTGCCTAGCATCAACAGTGTTGTTTCTTTAAAGTGAGTTTCAACCCTGATTAAACTCTTTTGCTTTGGCTTGTTTTCCTTCCCAACTCCCCTGACCCCAACATTTCAAGTACTTTCCAACAATGTCCTTCTCCGGATAATCTTTGATTTGATGTAATGCTGTTAAGGTGACTCAAAATGCATCCTGCATCAGGTGTTTACTTTGAACTGTGAACATATAGTTATCAGCAACGAGTAGACAAATATTGTTTCTTCTCTCCTTTATTAGCAGAGAATTTCAAAGTACAATTGAAGATCCTGAAATGCTTCCTAAATGTAGATCTGCTAATCCAGAAGAGCCTGGATTCGACTTTATAGCTCTCAGGTTTATAAGAACATAAGAATTAGGAACAGGAGTAGGCCATTCGGCCCTGTGAGCCTGCCCTGCCATTCAATAAGATCATGGCTGATCTTCTGACCTAACTCTAATTACCTGCCCCATCCCCATATCTCCTGATCCCTCTATTTTAAAAAAATCTATCAGTCTCAGCCTTGAAAATGTTCAAGGACTGAGCATCTACAGCCTTCTGGGGTAGTGAATTCCATAAATTCTGAGTGAAGAAATGTTTCCTCAACTCTGTTCTAAAAGGCTGACCCTTAATTTTAAGACTATGACCTCCTGGTTATAGATTCTCCTACCAGGGGAAACAGTCCCTCAGTGCCTACTTTATCCAGCCCTTTAAGAATCTTATATGTTTCAATAAGATCCCCCCTAATTCTTCTGTTCTCTAGAGAATACAGCCCTAGTTTATTCAACCTATCCTCATAGGTTAGTCCCCTCATCCCAGGAACTAACCTAGTGAATCTACGCTGCACCTGCTCTAAGGCAAGTATGTCCTTTTTTAAATAAGGAGACCAAAACTGCACACAATATTCTTAGTGCAGTCTCACCAAGGTCCTATTCAGTTGCAGGAAGACTTCCCTACTCTTGTACTCTAAATCTTTTGCAATGAACGCTAACATGCCATTCGCCTTCTTAGTTGCTTGCTGTACCTGCAAACTAACTTTTTGCAACTGGTGTAAAGGACACCCAAATCCTTCTAACACTAATGCTATCTAATCTCTCCCATTCTAGAAAATAATCTGTTTTTCTATTTTATGCTACCTTGGTGAATAACTTCACATTTCCCCATTAAATTCCAACTGCCACCTACTTGCCCACTCTCCTAGCCTATCTATATCCCGTTGCAATCTTTTTGCATCATCCTTAGAGCTCACTCTCCCACCTAGTTTAATGTCATCCGTGAATTTAGATACATTACATTCAATGTCCTCATCCAGATCATTGATGTAAATTGTAAATAGCTGAGGCCCAAGCACTGATCCTTGTGGCACTCCACTAGTCACATCCTGCCAATTCGAGAATGACCCGTTTATCCCTACTCTCTGTTTTCTACCCGTTAGCCATTCTTCAATCGTTGATAATATGCTTCCATTAATCCCGTGGGCCTTAACCTTGTGCAATAGCCTTTTATGTGGCACTTTGTCAAATGCCTTCTTAAAATCTAAATATACCACATCTCCTGGTTATGGAATTGCTTTTTATGGAATTGCATTTGAATGAGCAGTACCTTTATCTAGCATACTGCAGGAAAACTGCTGTAGTTTGCATTATTTGTGTTTCTGTCTAAATCCATTAGCAATTATTGTAAGATGCTTTGGATTGTTTGCCTAAAACAACTCAATAACATTGAAATTCATGTCTGATGTGTTTTGCATTCACTTGCAGTTGTGCTTTCATCACTATCTTGTCCTGCTTTGTTCAGGTTAAGTGTAAGGATTCTTTAAGTGTTATCTGATTCCATTTCCAGTCTATATATCCAGAAGATATAGCAGGGAAACTAAGTACGATCAGATCAAAACATGTGTTTTTGAAACCAAATGAGGGCAATCAGCTAGGCATGTTTTCACCATCAGAAGTACTGTACTTCTTAGATTCAATTAACAAGAGGGAATATTGATACAAATTTTGCAACCAACGAAGTGTTAATGGGGGAAAAAACACAATAAAAGCTGTCTTTACATTTTAAAAGATTTATTTATTTTAAATAATTTAATTTAAAAAGTATGATTTTCTGTTTCTTTTAAAATATCCTGTTTTTTCCTTCTACTTCTTTCATAGAGACCAGTAGATCAGTGTTTAGAGCACTCACTTCACAAGCAAGAGACCTGGGTTCAATTCCAGGCTGGGTGAAACCTTGGGCAAATTTCCTTATTCCACACGCCTAATAATAATCCCTCAAAAAAAATTGGGGTTACTCAATCTATGACTGTTTGTGGAACACTGCTGTGCGTATTTGCTGCCGCATTTTGCCCATAAATATAGTCTATTCACTTTACAGTATATTCTGTGAAGCGTTTTGTGATGTCTAGAAGACATTAAGACCTGCACTACAACAACAAAATTGCACTTGTATGGCGCCTTTCACTTCAGGAGGACGTCCTAGGCGCTGGACACTCACTGTGTCACACCTGAGCTAGGATACAAGAGGTGGGAGAGAAGGGGAGATTAGGAGTTGCCAATGTGACCATCGAAGCGGAGGGTCTTGAGGCGGTGATGCGGAGGGACTGCGGGATGGAGTTCCAGAGGTTGGGGGCCTGAGTGGCTAAAGGCTCGTCCACCAATGGTGGGGCGGATGGGTCGGGAGACGTGGAGCAGGCCAGAGCCTGCTGAGCGGAGGGGGTGGGCAGGTTGGTAAGGGGTTAGAAAGTCATGAATGTAGGGTGGGGCGAGGTTGTGGAAAGGTTTAAGTGTGAGGACTAGGATCTTGAATTGAATCCTCTGGATGATGGGGAGCCAATGGAGTTGGCGACAATGGGGGGAAATGCAGTCATGGAGTTTGGAAGGTTAGAGGACATGGGCTGCAGAGTTCTGGATTATCTGCAGCCTGTGGAGGGAGGATTGGGAAGGCCAATAAGCAGGGTATTTGCATAGTCGAGTCAGGATGTAACAAAGGTGTGAATGAGGGTTTCAGCGGCTTTGGGGTGAGGTAGTAGCGGAATCGGGCAATGTAGTGGAGAAGAGGGAAGGCAGAGCAAATCATTGCTCGGATGTGGGGGAGGAAAGACAATTGAGGGTTGAACAAGACACCTGGGTTCCTGGCTGGCTTGGTGAGATTGAGTGTGCAACCACGGAGGTTGATGCTACAGCGCCTGATGCATGCAGGCACTGGCGCAAGCCAATCAGTGGGGCCTGTCTTGTTGACATTCAACTGTAGAACGTTAGCTCTCATCCAGGACGGGATTTCTGACAGACAATCTGTCAAGGCAGTAGTAGTCCTGAAGTCAAGGGTAGAGGCTGAGAGATAGAGTTGGATGTCATCAGTATATCAAATGCAAGGATTATTGGTATCGTTATTATTATTTGCTGACTGTTTTCTGAAGTCGGTAAGGTCAGATGATACTGCAGGAATGATTGACAACCAGTGACATCTGACATTAAACCATTTATATTACGGTGGTGTAGGGAACGGCAATATATCGGTATATCGCTAAAACCCGATATGATTTTCATATCGATATGCCGATATAAACATTTTTAAAATATCGATATATCGAAAAAACGATATATCGAGGTAAAAAATCAAGATGCGAGCACAATCAACTACAAGACCCAGAATGCTCATCTGTACACACAATGCACAGACCAAGGTGCAAAGCCGCCATCTGGTATTCATAGTCCTCGAATACAATATACAGGTATGCAAGGGGTGGGGGGAGAGAGACAGCTGTGGGTGGGGGGGGTGAGCGGGAGAGAGACGGCTGGGGGGGGGTGAGGGGGAGAGAGATGGCTGGGGGGAGGGGGAGATAGACGGCTGGGGGGGGAGAGGGGGAGAGAGACGGCTGGGGGGGGGAGGAGAGGGGGAGAGAGACGGCTGGGGGAGGGGGAGAGAGACGGCTGGGGGGAGGGAGAAAGAGACGGCTAGGGGGGTGGTGGGGGAGAGAGACGACGGGGGTGGGGGGTGCGAGAGAGGGACGGCGGGGGTGGGGGTGGGGGGGAGAGATGGGGTGGATGTGATAATATACAGATAGATAGAGATGGGGGGGGATGTGAGAGAGAAGAGAGGGAGAGAGACATAGAGAGACACAGACAGAAAAACACAGAGATGGAGAGAGTGAGAGACACAGAGAGAGAAAGATATTTACCTCCTGAGAAGATAGGCCCCGAATGCGCGCGCACCCTGAATGCGCGCGCACTCCGATGCGCGCGCGCATGCGCAGTACGAAAAAACAGAAAATGTTGATATTTCGGTATATCTCGATATGAGCCAACCGATATATCCATATCGGGAAATTCCCATATCGCCGTTCCCTACGGTGGTGGAGTTCAGCTGCAAGACTGATGAAGGAAGGACACTGATTTTATTGGTTGTGAGCAGAATCATCCCCAAAGCGCACAAAAGAGAAATACAATTACATTTCACTTTTTGTTTCAATTTTAAGAATTCAAAGAAATAGTTGTCGATTTCTGTCAAGTGAAGAGTCTTGGAAAAAAGGACTTTTCATTGGAAACAAGGGCAGGTATGAATATATCTCTAAAGTTTGAAGAAATTAGTGCCGGTGTGCCTTATATACAGGACATATTAATTTAGGCTTGAAAATTATACTTGAAGTTCTCTGTAACAGATTATTTCTACAAACTTCTAATAATAATAATCCTTGCATTTGATATAGCGCTTTTCACATCTTCTAGACATTTCAAAGCGCTTCACAGAATATATATTGTATATTGTATTGACTGTATATTGTGGGCGAAACACGGCAGCCAAGTGTGCACAGCAGTGTCCCACAAACAGTCGTGGATTGAAATGACCAATTTTATTATTGTGTTTTTTGTTTTGGAGGGATTACTATCAGGTGCATGGAGTAAGGAAACTTGCCCAAGGTTTCGCCCTGACCTGCCTGGATTCGAAACACAGGTCTCACTATCGTAAGACGAGTGCTCCAACCACTGAGCTACAGGACTCCACACATGCAAGAAAAATACAATAATTTAGAAATGCTGATGAACGGAAGATCACAAGACAGTGGAGCATAAGTCACAGTATGACTTACTCAAGTTAAGTTTGTGTTTTGTGACATGATGCCGGGTCAAAATCTAATTTCCTGCACTTGTTTCGAACCCAGCACTGAACACATAAGTGAAGTAGCAGCAATACAATTTAGAAGCTTATTTGCGATCAAGAAACTGTTACAACTTAGCCATTCAACTGATTTGTAAAATACAACTAGCACAAAGAAATCAAAGTGTTTTGGGTAGGAAAATGAATGGGACTCGGGTAATGATACTATTTACAAAGAGATAAATTAGGCGAGTGTACCTGTATTTTCAGTGGTGAGACTCCATAGATTTTGTGACCATATGTGCCAGCCGACTGCATGCACAATGGTCCCACAAAACAGTTGTGGAATGAGTGACCAATTTCATTTGTGGGATTGATTCGACCATCAATAATAGTCGCAGGGTTTGATTGGAACCGTACTCAGTGGCAGGGAAACAGTCAAAAGCCTTCGGCAGAAAATTGGCGAGGGGGGAATAAAAGGGTTAAAGAAAAAGAATAGAATGCACAGCAAACATGTTGGTGTGGCAGATGATGTTTTGTTTGATAAACGAAATTTGTGTTTGAGGTTGCCTGAGCCAGATAACCAGATGGTGGTATAGAGCAGGTGCATATTAAGTGTCATCGGACACTTAACATGATGTCAGGAATGCTCATTGATACAAAAAGCACTGCAGACCCCATCGTTAGACTGACATATCCAGAACTGAACTAGACACAATCTGCAGCTGCTTGATTCAGCTAAATACAATGAAGTCCTGTTGCAGAAATGAAGGACGGCTGAAACATTAGTCTCTGGATTTTTAAATGAACAGAAAATGATTTCATTTTTTTCCAAATCCAAATAGCTCCCTTCTTCCTGAAGGTGCTTACTGCCACTAGGCAGCAGGAGCTCTCCAACACCTTTCCCAAATAGTCATCAATAATAACAACAACATAGTCACTGTTCACATTCGAGGCTTTATAGTGAGTATCAGCAGGTCGCTCAAATCTGGGGGACGAGTTGGTGGGAGGGAGGAGAGGAAAACCACAGCTGAATTAATCTCTGTTGTTGCATGATGTCCATACTTGTGCCCTTTTTTCCACGGGTCAAATGTTACTGGCTGAGGATCAGGGGGATGCATATGTGCAGTTGTTGGGATGTTGAGAATGATGACTTTTATTTTCTGGCATCAGACTTTACTCAGTCTCCAGGGAAGGTGCTGAACAAGCCAACAAAGTATACAGGTCACCCGAGAGCTCAGCCCACCCATTACCAGCATGTAGTCGCAGGCAAAAGGAAACATTTATACCCCAAAAAGACATGATACACCCATCCAGGTGGGTTCTGCTCATGTTGAGCGCTCAGCTGAATGCTACGCTACAGTTGAAGCTGCTGATGTATCATGATTTTGCCATCATTTACCTGCGTAAAGTCACTGCTCGATGAAGCAACAAACTACATAGATCCCGAGGTTATTAGTTCAAATCACAGTGCTGAGTTAGCTGAACCCAGCCAAGTCACTGTTTGGGGCAGTATAATTGGCTTTTTGTGCCTGGGTTTGAGAGAGGAAAATAGCAAGTGCTTCCATTCCTGCCTGCTTTCCAGCTACCTTTATTGGATTTGTCTGTAAATATCAGAGGACTGAAATCCCATCTAGTCTTAGTTCATAATCATTTTGTCTTCAAATTTAACATTGCAAATTTTGAGAAAATTCTTTAATTCAGTCTTACTTTGGAAGCCACTTTTGTAAAAAAAATAAAGTGCAGAATCCCAGAGTGCTGAATTAAGAAAGTTCTATAATTTTGCAGTGTCTTAATTTTAAAACCCAGCTGGTTTTAACAGGCTTAGACTGTGTGAAATTGAGGACAGCACTTGGGTATCATGTGCTACCTGGTCAAATAGTTTGGTAATAGTCACAGGCATGTAGGATAGTCACTTAAATGGAATCACAAGTAGAGAAAGGCCAAACTATCCAAACTCCAGCAACAAATGGTAGTGCCTTCAGGAGAGGAGAAAAGAAAGAGAAAATTCCACATTTTACCACAAAAAGGTTCCACTGTATAAATGAAAGCTCAAATTGAATTTAATTTGCGATGTAAATAGGCTGTGAATGAGGTTATTCCAGCGTATAAACTGACACGCAGGAAAGTTGCTGAGAACAATGAAGCCAGTGCAAATGAATTATAAATACATTGACCTAATTCAGTCCCAGTTTCTTGTGTAAATGAGATTTGCGAGACAGATGGAAGACTGGAATTGCATTGAGAGTTTATCGCTGCAAAATAACTGTGATCAAAGGAAATGAGTAAACACACCTGCAATCCCCACACTGACTGTGAAATCGGTTCCTACCCTGAGGCAAAGCAAGCACCAACAAAATATGCACTGCTATTGTTTGTGTACGAAAGATGGGCTGGCGTGACTCAATGCTTTCGTCTGCACCCTGAGCTATCAGATGGTGAGCGTTAATGTCATTAGCTGCTCCATTAATCAACGTAACTGAAAACTGCCATTACTGTAAAACATCTGTTATGTACTCCCATTGAAAACCAGAGAGCAACAGATTGACATAAAAAAATTCATGTTCAACACATTGTTAGTGCCCGAATCATTCTTTAAGCCAGTGAAGCCAGTGAAATTGTGTATTTGTCTCAATAATAATAGTACTAATAATACTTACATTTGATAAACCCTTTTATATCAGAATATTTCCTCAAACAATGCACTGTGAAGTGTAGTTACTGTATATTTTGAAAGCAAATGCAGAAGCCTAATAGAGCATAGGGGTGCCCTATCAACATCAATGGAGTGAGTGTCCACTTTTTTTGGAGGGGGATTTGTTAGCCAGGATACAGGGAGAAAGTTCCTTCTCTTTTTGAGTGTCCTGGATCTTTACATCCACCTAAATAGGCAGACAGGATTTCAGTTTAATGTCTCAACTGAAGGACAGGCCCTCTAACAATGAAGCATGTCTCTAGCAATGCCTTCATCATGTCCAGGCACAATTATGCCAATGTCCTGCTTGTCGGCTTCCCAACTCTTCCCTCCATAGGCTGCAGACGATCCAGAACTCTGCAGCCCGTGTCCTCACCCTCACCAAGCACTGTGACTCCATCTCCTCCATTCTCGCTTGGCTCCCCATCATTCAGAGGATTCAATTCAAGATCCTGGTCCTCGCCTTTAAAGCCCTCTGTAGCCTTGCCCCACCCTACCTCTATGACCTCCTAACTCTCTACCAACCTGTCCGCTCCCTCTGCTCGGTGAGCTTCCGCCTGCTCCATGTGCCCCAACCCAACGGCTTCACCATTGGCGGGCGAGCCTTCAGCCACTCTGCCCCCAACCTCTGGAATTGCATCACACAAGACACTGAGACACTGACTATCCAACTCTTTGTGATGTCCTCCCAATGTGAAAGGCACTGTATAAATGTAATTTTATTGTTGTTATTGTTGGCTTATATTACGTAAGAGAGGTACCATAGGATGATTGTTATCCAGGAGACAAGAACTCCAGGGAGATAGGGAGAAACATTAAGGAAGAAAAAGAGACTTCAAAATATTTTTTTGCCGCTTGTATTCTTGTAAGAAATTCCTGTGGAATTTAGCAATTAAATCTGATATAAAAATGGAACCATCAGCCAACAAGGTAGGGTTCAACGAAATGAATCAATCTGCGTAATCTCAACAAGGTTGGTAGAAAGACTTGTCTTTGAATAAACTAATGTAGTGAGTAATGAATCTGAGGAATATTTGTGTTTTACGATCACTTATACATCAAATAAGTTAGAATCCAAAGCCATATTTCACAAAAAGAACAAAGCAGTTAGTTCGACAGGAAGTTAGAGATATTTGCAGTGTTTTTAAAAAAGGAGGAAAGATAAAAGCAACCCATAATTATTTTAATCAGCACAGAAAGCAGCCAAATAAATAAAATATTGAATTGCATTCCTCTTTTTATTCCTTGCTATCCAGGCTCCAACTAACACGTGTATTTAAATGAAGGGAAGTCTGGCTGAAGTTTGATTTTTTCTTTCGCTCTCCCTCCCTCCCTCTTTCTGCTTGTTAAATAGCTCTGACATTCCTGTCTTTGTGTCGATCTGATCTGAAGTGAACAGATGTCCCAGGCTTTGTTTTGGCGGGCCCTGGGCAGGACAATAGCACCTCTTCTCTGGATAATCAGCCTGCTGCATGCATGGATTGTGGCTGGCAGCTGGCAGGCAGCTCCCCCGCTCCCAAACACACTTCCAGCAATCAGCAGACTCAAATTACTCAAATATTTGAAAGCTAAATACGACCAAATGGTTCTTTAAATCTCTTTTTTTTTCCATTTGCCTTTCGCAAAGCTGTCGATTGAGAGGTACAGCTGAAGTACATGTGATGTTTTCTCTGCTGAGCCAATTTCTTTCCACATTATTACAATCTTTTGATACCCACGTGCAGGTGCTACATGTACATTTATTTGTGTGTGCTTACTAAAAGTATATTTTTTAATTTCTCATTTCAAAAGGTAATATTTACAGTACAGTGTTTATGTACCTAATTTATAGTGAGGTTGCTTATTCTTCCAACGTCTCATCCTGGTTTATGTGGTCTGAAAGATAACAATGCTGTTGGTTGTAATCCCTTTAAAAATAACAGTATTTTGGTCCCTCAATCCATGACTGTTTGTGGGACACTGCTGTGAGCAATTGGTTGACACCTACAAAGTATAAAGTCAATTCACTAGACAGTACATTATCTGAAGTGCTATGAGTCATCTCAAGGTGTGATAAGGTACAATATCAAATGTAAGGATTATTATATTATTATGCTGTACGTGCTAGAATTTAACATGAAGGTCCGCTTTCTCCTATGCCCAAATCCAATACCAACTAAAACTGAGATTTTGCTTCTTCTAATCCGAGTTACAGACTTTCACCAACTATAAAAAATACAAGGTTACATTTTTCTGTTGAACTGTTGTAGAACCCTAAAACAAAGCCATCCTTTCTCTTACTAAATCTTGAACCATAGAACAAGGCTACCTTTTCTGCTCCTCAACCCCAATCCTACGTTACTCTCTATCCTAACTGTAAACTAAAGCAAACTTCTCTGCTCTCTAACTCGAATCCCATTCGACCCAAGGTTACCCTTTCTGTCATTCCTAATCCTAAAATAGATTGTTTGATTTTGTGAATTGTTGTCTAAACGGTAAAGAGTTTCTAGTTTCTGCTGACCATCTATGTATCGGACACTTTCTGAATTGCTGAGGACTTGTTGAAGCCTCCATTGTGAAATAGAAAATAAAAACAAACACACATATACAATACGTGAAAAAGTAAAGCAGACAAAAATACAAGCTAATGAATGAGCAAAAGAACGAAAAGTAGTCTGTTTTGAAAGGAATCTTCTGAATAGCCCCAGTGAATTGATGAACACTGCACAAAATGCAACAGTGTATACCATAAATTCAAATCAATGAGTTTTTCATGTACAGCTAAACAGATCTGGAAATAGTAACCACACAACACTGCTGTTTATGTACAGTACTTCATTATTATTGTTTTTAATAATATAAATCACATTTTCCCCACTTGTTTTGATGCATGATGATTAAACCTCATAATATTAAACAGGCCAAAAACACCTGCCAACGTGGAGGACCATCCCACACCTACAGATGCTGTAACTTTAACCCAGAACTAATTTCTCCATGCTCTTCAATCTTTGCCTATTATATCTTCGTTCAAAACAAATGGTGAAGATTCCATTAGTTTAAGAGGTAACTGCACAAAGGGTTTAGTAATGAAACAAAGATATTATGCAGGGCATGGACACAAATCTGATCTTGTTTTGGTCAGACTGTTGTCTTCAAACATGTCTTGCAGAAGCCCATCACCATGCTTAAGAGTTCACGAACCAAACTGAGAGTTCCACACATCTACCTACATATGGAAATCTCAGAGATAGATTGTTATAATAGTCCCTGCTGACTTGTTTTTGCTGTTCAAGAAGGTGATAGTCGGAGAACAACTCACTCAATGTTGTCTTGGTTGTGGAGAGAGATGCTCAGCGAGAGTTACAATCCCCTCTTGTTATGCTTTTGGATGAGATTATGTTTGGTCATCTGACGGCCCACACAGTTGTGCAGTCCGATGATGATCAGTCAGTTCCAAGGCTGAGATATGAAGAGCAGTGACTTGGGACTGGGTCGTGTTTGCCCTATTGGATTATATCCCAGCATGAAGAGAAAGAGAGTAAACTGAGGGTGAATGTTGTATCACTTTAGACCAAATTCCTGACTGTTCAGAACCTTGGAACGTCCTCCTGACGTGAAAGGCGTTATACAGCCGTAATTTAGTCTTGTGTATTGTACTGTACAGACAGAAACTGCTAATCCTGAATTCAAAATTCACAATCTTGATTGCCGTGGGTTTACAATGAAGCTACAGTTGCCTTGTAATTCGCTGCCAGTCCGGCAGTTTGGCTCCAGATGTGAAATGCACAATATAAATGCAATTTGTTGTTGTTGTTGTTGCCCTAGATACATCTAACTCGGGGAAATGTGTCAAAGAAATTCATGCAAAGCAGCAAAAGAAAATCCACAATCATCGTACATCAGTTCAGCGCTTTGGGACTTCCTCCCGACGTGAAGGGCGCTATATAAGTGCGATTTTGTTGTTGTTGTCGAATGCAGTAAGCTTGCTGTTTAAGAGGGTTGGGGGGAAAGCAATGCTTGTGGGTTACTTTTCTCCCTCTACGAGTCACTTTTTGGGGGCTTCTTTTGTTGACTTAAGTTACGGCAGAGCCGTTCCATTTAGAGTCCTACAGGCTCCGCGCTAGCCTTACAAGCAAGAGAACCGGGTTCGATTCCTCGGGCAAACGTCCTTACTTGACAATGCCTAATAATAATTCCTCCAAAAAAATAAAACAATCATGAATAGGTCATTCCAATCCATGACTGTTCGTGTTACCACGTCAATTGGCTGCCGAGTTTTGCCCGCAAATATAGAGTCACAAATATACAGTCACTTTACGGTATATTCCCTGAAGTGTCTTTGAGACGTCTAGAAGACGTGAAAAGTGCTGTAACCGACACAGGGATGGTTATCTTTCCGATGTTTTCCCCTCCGCCAGTTGGATGTTGTGTGTGTTTTTGAGCCTTGGAGGTTGGGTTGGGTTGGAGTTGGTAATTGTTGCCCCCTGCAGGTCCTCTCTGGTGCTGCTGTGGCTCAGTGAGCGAGGATCCTTTGGCTGGTTGGTGAGGGGGTGTGTGTGTTGGGTGTGTGTGTGTGTGTGTGTTGGGTGTGTGTGTGTGTGTGTGTGTTGGGTGTGTGTGTGTGTGTGTGTGGATGGAGCCTTTGATCGCCCTGAGGAACTCACGCAGCTCTGACATTCCTGACATTCCAGTCGCTCTGTGTTGTTCTGTTTCCACACTCAGCCCCAACCATTCCTCACCAGGCAGCCACCCAGGCAACAAGCTCTCACAGCTTAGCTCCTCAGGAAAGCGTTTTACGGACTTTTATTATAGATATATATATATATATTACACACATATACACACACACATTAGAAATTAACCCCCCAAATCCGGTAGTTACCAGGACTGGTTGATCCCAGAGACAACATCTCTTCGCCTTGATGTGAAAGTCTAAAAATTGCGGTGAGTTCCAAGTTTCTCCATTTCTGGCAAATCAATAATTGATGTGTATTTTGGGGTGGAGCGGGGTGGGGGGGGGGGGGGGGGGGGGGAGAGAGAGAGTCCCATTTCACTAGTTTTTCTCCCACCTTTTTTGGGGACAAAAAGTACACTTTTCTTTTCCCCCAAAACAAATATTGGAAGAAATGTTTCTGATCGACGTGAGCCCCGTGTCAAACATCACACGTCGGGATGGTTTGGACGGTGAGCAGTGTGCGGGACTGACTTGGTGGTTTGTAAACTACCCGATGTGTTTTAACTTGAGTTCTGGCAGAGATTTGAAACTTATTGCAAAATGTATAGTTGCGTTGTTGTCTTGACCGGCCCATATTAATAGTATTTGTTTAATGAAATATCTGCGGAATAAAATCCAGGTGTTTCACAAAGTGTTAAAGGCATCGTTTTAGCCTCTCCCCCCCCCCCCCCCCCCCCCATTCACTCACTTTTCTTTGGTTAATCCTGGGTTGCTCTCTCTCTCTCTCTCTCTGGGAAATTGGTGAGGATTGCATTGGATTGTACCTTCTTCCTGCTGTGCTTTTGGTCTGGCAATGATGTCACTCCACAAGAATGTACAATCACAAAGCGAACGCAGAGAGACTATTCAGTGTCTCGGTAAAGAGTAAAGTCAAGACAAATATATATATATATAATATAGACAATACACACAAACACACACTGAATATTTTGCAAAAGCACAAACCAGGTGATCGTTTGCAGTTTATAGCGATCGCTCATTCTCCCCACACAGAGAAACCAGTTAATCCAGAGATTATTCAATAATCTCGCGTGTGATTGAAAGAAAAGTGCCCAGTCCCCGATTTATGTGTGAATCGTTCCAACCTGTGCTGATGTCTTTTTTCGTCTGGATGGACAAGCTCTGTTTTTTTTACACACACACGCGGTTTTAAAATGAATTGTAGATAAAATATATGGAGACACCTATTTTGGACCTTGTATGTGAGATGGGAATTGTTAAAGGTTGGAGGGATTGAGGGAGGGAGGGATTGAGGGAGGGAGGGAGGCAGAGGGTGAGGGGGGGAATCACGTTGTGCAATGCTGGTGTTTTTCAAGCTGTGGAATGCATGTTTTGCCCCCAGGATGCCTCCTGTAGGTGAACGAGCCATTGTTTTGGAAAATCTTCAGGAATGCAATCCCTTTTTACACGTCTTGTTGTGTTTTTATCAGTGGATTTTACTCAGGGGATAACCTGAACACAGTGAGAAGGAATCCCCCCCCCCCCCCCCCCACCTTCACTGAGGCTGTTTGTATTTGCTTTTATCAGCTAGTATGTATATGCCAGTGTGTGTGTTTGGACGTCTCAAGTTTCCCCAACCTAAGTGAATTAGTTGGTAGTTTGCAAACAGTAAGAGCTGATCATGTTAAGTGTCGAAGAATGTATTGCCTTTATTTTTGTGCAACAAGATTCGTGGAAGAAAAACATTGGTGTTGAAATCTTGACAGTGAACTGGATAAGATCAGAGAGAAGCATAAATAAAAACGGACGGAAAGAATGTAACTTGGTGCTTTTACTCCCCAAGAATCCTTTCTCTGGAAAGTGTTTTCTGTGTGATTTATTCTTTCTTCAGTTAAAGCAGGATTGTCCCACAGATTTCAAATTAATATTTTTTAAAAAGCTGCCTTCCTTCCAGTGACACGCTTTTGAAATAATTCTCCCGACAAGAGAAGGTTTACCATCTAGTTTTGTGTCTTCAAACAAATTTAAAGTTGCTTTCGAATTGACCCAACAATTTCGAAACCAACAAAAAATCTTTCAAAAAGAATTCGGCATTTCTTATCTCTCGTAGTCGACAAAAGTTGCAATGCTTTGCACTGATGTTCTACAAATGTTTAAGAAGCAGTTTTGCAACAAAGAAAAATAATATGGAGGTGATTTTAAACTGCGAGAAAAATTTGGTGCATTCTGGAAAAAAAATTAGACTTCTCTCTATCTCCCCCCTCCAACACACACACACACAAATTCCTCTGGACTTTCATGAAGTTGATTCAGTCTCTCATTACCTCTGTACAGCCAGCCAAATTCCCAGAGTCCCTCCTTCACGACCCATTAATTTTATGCTTGCAATTTAATGCTTAAAATTCCTCAAGTTCATGTCATTATCCACCGATGAAAAACAAGTACCCAGAGACTTGATGACTGTTTCAACGTTATTTCGGCCTGACGTGTTGTTTCCAAGGAAACAGCTCCCAGGGAGATAAGAGTGTGTAGCATTGGAGTAGACCCAAGACAGCAGTGTGACAGGATTTCGCCTGAATTGTATCCTGTTTGATTTTCTTGGAGGGAGTTTGCGGATTTCTACAAAGACTGTTGGGAATATGGGTTTTGGCCGCCTGCGCAGATTGGAGGCTCGCTGTTAATGTGAAGAAGTGCAGAGTAAACCCCTCCACGTCTATCACCTTCCAGCCCACTTGACCAACGATTAATTGACTTATTATTTGTAGTCTTACAAGTTATTCCCTTTGAGGAATCCCAGTGAGTAAATGTAAGACGGCTCAAAATGTGGAATGGCATGGCTGTACTCACTGCATGGTGTGTCCACTTCATAGTTAAATTACTCTCCTGTTTTGTGTTCTAGCTCTTGTCACATATCGGTCTTGATAGCAAACTTGAGACGGGCACGATGAGAACAGCAGAAGACTCCTCGGGCACCGTCCTCCACAGGCTGATTCAGGAACAGCTGCGATATGGGAACCTTACAGATAACCGGACCCTGCTGGCTATCCAGCAGCAGGCACTGCGGGGAGGGAATGGCAGCCCGCGGTCCTCTCTGGAGAGCCTGACCCAGGAGGAGTGTCAGATGGTGCAGCATTCCACACGCCAGGAGCCCCAGGGCCAAGAGCACCAGGGCGACCACGCTCACTCCGAACACTTGCTCCATCGCATGCACCAGCTCCAGCTCAATGGGGAAGAGCTTCCTACCTACGAAGAGGCGAAGGCTCACTCTCAGTTTCTAGCAGTGCAAAGGAACCAGCAGGCTGGAGGCACGGGCTATTGCGTGGTCGCTGGGACAAACCAGAAAGCCTACCCTGAAAGCCCCTCCGTGGCCCACGTTGATTACCCGCCCCACAGCCATCACGATGAAGCGCTCAAGGAATTGAAACATGGACACGTGCGGTCTCTCAGTGAGAGACTCATGCAACTCTCTCTGGAAAGGAATGGGGCCAAAGCCCAGATGACCATGAGCTCTTCGCACAGCTTTCCTCAACTGTCCAAACATAATCACAAGTACCCAGTGCTTGCTGGATGCCAGGCACCTTTCCAGTCTACAGACCCTCGAGGCCCTCCTCCAGAGTACCCTTTCCGGATAACAGCAGCAGCTCCTATGCTCAGCCACTCCCAGCAGCCTGGTTCCTTTTATACTGAATCGGTGATTCCATATATTCGGTGCCAGCAGACGCTGCAAGAGAACGGTTACTGCAACCAGCCTCAAACTGCCAGGTAATTATAACGTACAATCCCATTGCTTAAGATGCCTCAGCTCTGTCTGCCACAAAGAGAGATTAAAAATTAGAGTTGAAGTCACTGTTTTACTAGTAATAATGTCACTGTTCAACAGTGACATTATTACTAGTAATAATGCAATGCTCACTTTTAACTTGAGAATTATTATTTAGAATTTTTGTAAATTTACAATATATGTCAGAAAGATCCACTGTAAGAGGAAAAAGCAACGTTCAAAGATATTGGCATTGGCGTATACATTTAACCTTTCTAGAAAGTTATGTTTGGAAATTCCTATGAGGTTATTACAGTCAAGAAGATATAATCTAGACATTCTTGGTCTTTAGAATAGTAATTCTAACTTTGTTGATTCACTCAAACCCGCTCATGTCATATTTCCAAATACATTACTGAAATTGAGACAGGCAAAGGATCATTTTAATACTCACAGGAATGTTTCTCATTGTTAAATGTAGTACAGCAGGGATAGGAGATGCAGGAATCCTCACCCTGTCACATTTGCAGCTTAACCACCAAATGACCTATTTAATTAATTGCGCAGCGCAGCCCTGACAAAAATGTAAGTATCAGCTTGTGATTTTCCTTTAGCTAATCCCCTTCCTGCCGTGCCAGTCTTTGTTTTGGTCCTTAATGACTTGTTTGGGTGAACTCAGAAATGTGAAATACTGTAGTATGGAACTAGCTCCTGCATCTCGTGCCAGGATAAGATAACCTCACAAAGGAAATATCAGTTTTCCTGTGCAGAACAAATGGGTGGTTTTAATTGACCTATATTGTGTGTTGTGACCACTACTTTATCCCCATTGTCAGACGTTTCATTTGTTTCAGCTCTCATTTAAGCAGTGTTCAAGTTCCTTCCTGGCTTTTCTGTTATGGTTCAATTATCTCTTAAGTCATTTTCAAGAAGCAAAAACAAAATTGGAACAGAATGGTATCCCCTTTAAAAACAAAGGATTTTTGAGGAATGTAGTACAAAGTATTTCCTCTTATTTATTTTTCATTGATTATTCTCCTGATCAACTTCAAGCAAGGTATCAAAGCAATCCTTTTATGTCTCAGTTCTACATCGGCATTAGGGAAGCTCAAAAGCATAATTGAATACGTTTTTTTAAAAAGTGAGCTACAGGGAGAAAACAATTGGGATCATATAACTTTCAGTGGGATACAGTGGAATTTTTGCAGTTTAGATATTGGCAAAATTGTATGCAACTTTAGTTGCTCAAACAACCACACAAGACTTAAGTCAAAGAATACCTGATTGTAGGCATTCATTTCACCAGGTTCAAACAAATTAATCTGTTTGTACATTGTGTCCATGGATCCCTATTCAGGTATGAGCCAGTGCCTTCAGGGCAATAGAGGACAAAATTGAGAAAATATTTGTCCTTTAATTTAAATCTTAGCTCTTGTATAATAATACTTTATTAATCTGCAAGAATAGACTCTCAAAGCAGCGTGCTTGATGACATTCAATATCCCACACATCCTAAACCTGTGATGACATCCAGTCTTGTTATGTGTTTGATGGTGTTTGTCATTGCTTTGCTCAGGGCAACTCGACTTCAGGCTCCGCATTCTATGCAGCAGAACGGCTTCATGTCCCCCACCAACACTTTGGGAGCAGAGGCAGTAAAAGCCGTTGAAGACAATGCCCAGATTATGCACGTTGATCACGTGGCGCTCATAAATCGCGCGCAGCAGATGGTGGAGATGCTTCTGAAAGAAAATGAAAATCTGAGGAAGGAACTTGATGGTCACACGGAAAAGTCAGCAAAGATTCAGAAGGTGAGAAATGTTTTTGTTATCCAGAAAGGATGACAATTAATATAGTTGTAACTTTAGCATTCATTGTAATACTTGGGACAAATCTACATTCAGGCCAAATAGCAGAATGGGGGAAAATTGGGAAAACTAAACATTTCAGCAACCAGATTTGACATTGGGTATCCTGTGTGGCTGACCTCCCTTGAAGTCATCCACATCCGTCACTTGACATTGCCTTTGGGTTAGGCAGGCATTCTGCAGCTACAAATGAACTAAGAATGAATGAACTAAAAAGATTTCCACCAAGCCTCTTCCTTCCCAATTATGTTGTCAAAGGTGGTTAGATTTATGGGTCTGCTTCAAAGATCTCTTACTTACTGCAAGGTGGTCAACCTGTGTGTCAAGGCCCACTTAACTATTAAACTGTGACATTTGTACTATGTGAGGAGATGTGAATACATCAACCAAATCATTATCCCACACACCTAAACGTGATTTTCATTCTTTGGATGCCTTGAAATTTTTCACTGCTGTAGATGACTTTTGTCACTTTGTGACTTGCCCTTAATCTGTCTGTTGAATGTGAATGACATAATGCCACCCATGGAAGGAATTTTTACCTTGCTTTTGAAAGGACCAACCTACATAATGGGTCCTTTCCTTTGCTTCAGTGGTGTAAATACCAAGGGTGTGTAATCAGGCAGGACTCGGTTTTGTTTAAATCATTTTAAGCAAAGGATTTTAGTTTTAGGTTGTCTTTTCATTGGGTAGTGAACAATTAAATCCTTTTTATTTCATGTGAGATTTTTCAGTTCCCATTTGTAATTACAAATGTAAGCTTTCTAGCTTTCTAAAAAAGGTATTCTGAACTACTTGTTAAGTGGAATTTTAAAAAAAACTCAAGAGAAAGAGATAACATGTTTGCCAAACCACATACCAACTTTGGAATCATAATGGAATGTATGTGATCATAAGGGAGGGCCTTTCCTTCTGAACTCAGCCAGCTTTCAGCCTGGAATCTATAGTGAAACAGTGAGTAGGAAACCGGGGGATCAGCGAACATCAAGCGACTTCAGAAGCTAATTTATAGTTGACAATGTTCTTCATACCTTGGTGGATTTAAGTCCCAATTAATTGTTCAATCACTATATGGTCTACTGTTTTTTACTTGATCAGTCCTGGGCGTGATTAGAGTCATATTTGAGCAATGAGTCATTACATCTTTCCAGCTATTAAACAGTGTATGTTACACGTATATATGATAGAGGTAAATGCCCTTTCATCAGCTATGCACTCGATGAGTGACTACCTGGAGTGATGGGCACTGTATAAATGTAAGTTATTGTTATCGTCGGTGTACCTATTTGACCATCTAGTGTCCAAAATGAGTGGATTTGCTGAGACCAGAACATTGGCAGGCGGCCACTACAAATTCAAACTTATGTTGCCTGCTCCGCACCATTGCTCAGCACAGCTGTAATGGTCGAGCAGTGAATGTGGCCAGCACAGTTGTTTTTTTCATATGAAAGACACCCTTTCACTTTTCTCTCCCAGTCAACTGCAAGGTACCAGAGGGCAACTGTCCCCATGGGGAGGGCTAAATCCTTTCAGGAGAAAAATTAACCAGAAAGAAATATAGATACTAAAATACTAATTTACCAGAATGGAAATAAAAAATAGTGTTGATACGCATTCAGCTGATGCTGCTTATATTGATCAGGTTCAGTATTATTCAATACCCCATTTAGCCAGACGCTTGAAAACAGGCCTTAAGGTCTTTTTGGAAATGGACAAATACCATCCTGCACAGATCACCTGCAACTGTTTGTTATGCACTTCCTCTATTGCAAATGATAGGGATGTTCAGTGTTTTACTGACTGGCTAATGCATTGCAAACATCAATTGAATAATTGTTCTCTATGAATACATGTTATTATTTGAATTTATTCTCATAAACCCCCAAGCTCTGCCAGTACCAGCCCCGAAAGATGATTCTTCATGATGAGTGTATGTAGTGAGCATGAGCACCATGTCTAAAAGAGGTGGCCAGTCGTGCACATCCCTCTGCCCTATCTCATCGTCTTAATTTTAATCAACAGACTTTGTTTTCTCTACAGTTGGAGAGAGAAATCCAGAGGATTTCTGAAGCATACGATAACCTCATGAAGGCATCGTCCAAACGAGAGACCTTGGAAAAAGCAATGAGGAACAAAATGGAGGGAGAAATTCGAAGACTCCACGATTTTAACCGTGATTTAAGAGGTAAGGACAGCAATGGCAGCAGTGACTAAAAAACAATTGACAAACAGCAGGTAGTTCCAGTGTTTTAGTACTGATGAGCTAACATAGATAATGGTCAGGATTGTTTTTTCTAAATGATTTAATCAAATGCAGATAACAGTGGATCACAAACTGGCAATTTAAAACAGTGTCCAGAGAGTCCACCCACAAAGGGAATTAATTCCACTTAAGCAGCGTGTGATAAGTAACCTAAGGGTTGAAAGTCTCAAAGCGTCTCCCATTGTATCAGCCACTGATAATTTAACACTACTTCAGTTTGATCACATGTTTACTCTGCTCAATGTCCCAATTAGTGCCATAGCTATTGTCGCCTCTGCAATTCACCAATCTTAAGGCCAATGTAAAGGAACAAAAGGGGAAACCACTGTAGATTTCAAACAATTGATTACAGTTAAAGAAGTGTTCATAAAAATACAACAGGTTTATTGCACTTTGAATTTCTGATTGACGGGTTTGTCATTTTGTTTGCTTTCCTTCCTCTCCTGAAGATGCTAATTTATGCTAGGCTTAGTACCTTCTCATTAAAGTACCTCACACTCAGTACCTCATTAAAGAATGGCATTAGTTATGTCTGAACCCACACAATGAGTGACATGAGACAATCTTGAGTGAGGGGACGATCGCAGCTCAGCCCAACTCTGTACTCACCCAAAGTCCAACCAGCATGATGGTGATCAGGAGTGGAAACCCTTCTTAGCCTAAGAACATTGAGTGCAATTTTTGCACCGTTACTGTCCCCTAGATCAAGATAGCTAACACAGCACAGTCCTCAGATTAAACAATAATACTCCAAATCTGGATAGCTGTGTTTCACTGTTAGCATGTGTTTTAACAATCTAGCTATTGGAGTGGTTGGTAATATCTTTGCCACAGTGATAGTTTGGAGCTTGCTTGTTTGCTTGCTTATGTCATGCTATACTATTTTTATGGGCTGTTCAGTTTACATTTTGTTTATTCTTTTTTCGCAGAAAAGCTGGAATCTGCTAACAAAATGTTAGCCAGCCGAGAATGTGAAGTCTCACAAAATGAACAGAACACACTCAGCAAGTTGATAAATCAAAGTAAGTCCATTTTATTTGCCTAGCCAGAAAACCAGTGGTTGTGGATCCTAATTCAGGTGGAATTGTTTGAATATTTTCATTTTAAACAAAAATGTTTTGTATACAATGCACATGAGATGCAATAAATTACCAAGGAGGATTCAATACAAATCTGATCTTTCTAAATTTTAAGTAACTCACAATTCAAGCTTGAGATTCTCACTCACACCTTTGGAAAACAAACTGCACTATTTGCAATTTGGTTCAGCATAGGTAAACTATACCTTTTACTGAGCACCCACCTCTTCCCCCCCCCCCCCCCCTTAATCTTTCTGCAACACAATTCATACTGTCCTCCCTGCTTTAGAAGCTGCTTCAGAGTTTGGTTGAGTTATACAAAGGACACTGCAAATCTTAAAAGGAGGAATGAGAGAGAGAGAGTAATGGCTGCACATTCCCCTTGGGTGCTGGTCTTGGCACTTGAACAATTATTCCCTGCAATAATAAAGGCAGCCTGAATTCCTTGCATGCCTCAGGTAATTCTAGCTGTTCTGTTTACTGAGCAGCCCTCCCGCTGCCAAAGCTTTGAAGCCAGTAATTTGCTCTTAAATAAAGCAGTGAGAGTTAATGAAAAGCCAGGTTTTGTTCAGTGTAATTGGCGTACCGTTTGCACGTACCATATCTCAGCAGACGTGTTTGTTCCTGCTGTTTCTCATGTGCCCTTGAGGAAAGGTCAGGAGGGAAGCAGTTATTGGGCATGCTCACTGGGTGGCTCGCGATATTACAGTGCTTTCTGTTCTATGAATTTGTTATGGTGCAGAGTTCGTAAGTGGTGGCAGGTTCAAAGATAAATAGCAGCAAAGAGACTCGTATTAAAAAAAATAGGCCCTTAATCTGCAACTGTGTTCTGCTCACCAGATTCTGTGTTCAAATTCCTGCACTGCTCAATTTATCTATGCTGCATTCTTTTCCAATAGCAGTCAGGAAATGCATATTTTCTGCCCCGCAGTGGATTGGTGACTGATTAACTAGACTGTTTATTTGTTTAATCTCTTATAATCTGAAGAGGAATGGTGCTTACATTTTGGATGATTAGTCCTGAATGCACTTTATTGAGGAAAGCATAACCCAGCAGTAAAATAGTAGATACATCAGAAAGCTTCTATGTCACACTAAACACGTAACTTTACCCTGCATGCTTGCATACGATGATTGTATTTTTCAGATGATTAATTTTTAAGGTTTTTATAGACATATATTTCAGATGTGTTTTGAGCTGTTGTGTTAGCATGGAGGGCAGCTCAGTTTAATACCAAGGGCTGCATTGCATCTGAAGAAAGCTATGAAAGAAAATCATTAGGACTTATCTGACAAGTTGGCTGGAGAGGTATGTAGGTTCAAGAGGTGCACGTTTAGAATCCAGTCTATGCTGAGTTAGCTGTGAGGTGCCACATTGGTCTCAGTATCCCTGGCTAAGAGAAGATAGAGAGAGGGAGGTGCTGGGGTGATCTGTACCCTGTGATTTTCCCACCTCTGCCATTGGAAAGCATGTGTTCGTGGACTTTTGGTGAGGGCAGGATTCTGGGAAGATGGTGTGGTCACAACCGTGGTTAAATAACTATCCGACATTCAATGTCTGGGTTAAGAATACCACTCCTCCAAGCTGTTACCAGAGATGAGAACCTGTGGAATGTGTGGTTACATGAGTCAGCGCCTTCATTGGAGGAGCAAAAACATTTAGAAAGAGGAAGAAGGGCATTTTTTTTCGCCTACTTAATAAAATCTGCTTGAACAGAAGAAAATAAATGGACTGAGATGTAACTGCTATAGGGCAGATGCATTCCATTCCATTGAGAGGCCACTCAGCTACTCTCAAGGCTCTCAGTGGAGAGTTAGAAGTTCTGAGAAATTACTCTTGAGGTTCTGAGTATGAATCTTAATTTTTTTTCATAAAAAGCAGATTCCTGTGCAACTGCTGCTTTGACTAAAATGTTTGGCATCTTGGGATAACAGTAAGAAACAAACAGCGGGCTGAAATTCTGGGAGGTTGGCTGGACACCACGCAAAAGAAACTTACACTAAAATATCCCATGTGATCCCCTGCTGGTAAATACTGAACTCCCTGTTCCTCCTGCCACTAAACTGTTGAATGGCTGCCACCATTATATAAATTCTGATCTGAACCATTTTCCCACACCTCGACTGGAAGGCCAATAGATTATTTTTCTTTATAAAAATAAATCAGAACAATAACATTCTTCATACTCTTACTATATTCTATTTCTTCACAACTCCCTCTTCTTCCAAGATCTCTTCAGTGATAGCAAAGACCATTGGGGCTTCTGTGTGCCAAAGGTGTGATAGTATAGGTTTCACCTAAGCCACAGAACAGGTCACTGTTTCAATTTGTAGTCTTATCTCACGCAGGATAGCAATAAGGCCGCAATGGGTTGACCTCAACCCCGCTTAGGCTGGGCTAGGGAGAAAACATCCGGCAGGGATCTCCCATTTGTTTAGGCATTGGATGAGGATTTTACTTGGCTGTGCATCCCACTCCCCCAAAAGCTAGACTAAGAATGACCACTTAGGTGAGGTGCCAAAAGGCAATGAGTACCAATGGAACCATGTGCCCTAGGGTTCAGCAGCATTGAAGGAAAGACAATTGGACAAAAAAAAGTTTTTTGTTCTGGAGATTTCTCCAGGTGTGTTTTTGGCTTTCAATGAATGCCTCTGTTGTAGAGCAGCAGATCGAAGAAGCGCAGCATTCCATTCTGCTCATTCATAGCTGAGTGAAGGCCATGCTTAGTGAGAACACAGCAACCATGACGAGAATGTTTAGTCATTCACCCTGATCCAAAGGCATTCTTTCCCTGTTGTACAGGAGACCTATCCAGGTCTAGGAAAATTTAGGGGAAATTATACCAACGGTGGGGCAAAAACAGGGAGGAACATTGCAACTGAAATTCAGGTGTAAACCATGGGCTGTTAGCATTTGGACCATCAGATCTGTATATATTTTTAAATGGCTACACATTCAATCAACCATTTCAGTGATGTTGAACTGTCCTAATCGAAGAACTATAGTACACTGTTTGTATTCCATCCAAAACTCTGCAGCCCGTGTACTATCCCGCACCCGCCTCCGTGACCACATAACCCCCACCCTCGCCCGTCTCCACTGGCTCCCCATCCTCCAGAGGATCGAATTTAAGATCCTCGTCCTCACCTACAAGGCCTTACACAGCCTTGCCCCATCCTACCTATCCGATCTACTCTCCCCCTACACGCCCACCCGCACCCTCCGTTCAACAGGACTTGGCCTGCTCCAAGCCCCCCGCCCGAACCGCCCCACCATCGGAGGCCGGGCCTTCAGTTTCTCCGCTCCCACCTTATGGAATGCCATCCCTCAATCCCTCCGTTTCACCTCTTCCCTTTCCTCTTTCAAGACCGATTTGAAGACTTTCCTCTTCGATCGTGCTTTTTGTTCCACCCCGAACTCTTTTACCTCCCCTTCGTGTTTCACCCCTTCCCAAACACTCCCCTCCCAGCTCGGGTCACACGCCTCTTGTTTAGCGCCTTGGGACGTCCTCCCGACGTGAAAGGCGCTATATAAATGTAAATTGTTGTTGTTGTTGTATTCTTTGCTTTCATCAGTTCGATTTTATAACTCAGTACAGCGGCTGATGAAATATCCGTCTGCATGGTATCAGCACAGAAACATGCTTAAAGATAAACTTCATTTGGCCTCAATTAAATAGAACTATGTGCCCTTGTTTGCAATGTTGATTTAGAAATGTCTAAAGCCAACTTGTTGAGCAACGTTCATAGATAAGTGAGGGCCTGAGCCGCAGTAGATTCCCTCTTAACCACTGGAATCTGAGTTGACGTGTCCATTCTGTTCTCCCCCACTCCCTCCTCTGACTATTTTTAAAGAACGGAAGTAGAAGAATCTTCTTTCGTTTATAACAAAAATAAGTGCCAATTTGCTTCTCTTTAGAAGGTATTGCTGCTTATTTTTAAACTTTCTCTTGGGGTATAGTTTCTTGAGCACTGGTCAATCACTTTCCCAAATCTTGCCCATATGGTTATCCGTCATTGTAGCTGTGATAGAGTGTTTGAACGCTTTTCGACTACTCTAGCTGAGCCCATTCCAGTCCCAATTCCACTGCAGAGCAGCTCAACATCTGGGACAAGATAATACATTCCTCTTGTTCCTCCCCTGTGGAGCAATTCCTGCAATTATAAGATCGTTGCATTTAGCAGCAAGAAGAATTTTACCTTAAGCAAATTGTTAGCTCTCCCTGCGATGGGGAGTTGGAGGTGCTCCTAGCCTTCATTAAAATACCATAATGCACCAAAGAAAACAAATACAGTGCCATTTATCTCAGTTTTTGCCTTGAGCACTGAAAAGGGATCGATTCCAAAAAGCAGAACTCTGTTGTACTTATTTTATTTCTCTTTGCTTCCTTCTGGCACTAATCTCCTGCCTGTTTTTGATTTTTCTTAAAGGGGGTCCCCATTCCTCTTCATTTTAAGTGTTAATTCCTGCTTGCTGGGAGGCAGTTTTGCTGGAATGTAGTTGCTGCTGAATATGTAGGTCAGAATGGAGATGTACTGTACTCTGTCCCATGACATTCTTCACCCCCAACATCCCCCGCCCCCCCCCCCCACCCCACTCCACTCCCATCACATTCTTTGTAAATGCCAGAACTTTATAGCAGGAAGTTAGGAGCCCGTTGAGGCCATTCAGCTATTCCCTTCGGGGCAAAGAATGGAAACGAGGAATGTGCTTTTCGTGTTCATATTAATGCAGGGATTTTGCTAGAACGGTTATGCTTTGTGCTGATTTTACACAACAAATGCTTCTGCACATTTGGACAAGAACGTAAATTAAAGAGTCAAAAGCCAATGGACGAAGAATAAAATGTACTTCTTTTCCACTTGTTTTTCAAGAGCAGTGTTTTTTTTTGCTGTTTCCTTAATCGGCTCTTGCAGTCCACAGGAACGCATCCTGTTTTTTTCAGAATTGTTTAAATCATTTTGCTGAGTGACTGAACGCTGAAAAGACTGTCCTGTGTATAAACCTGGCTGTTACTAATACAGTAAAAGCCCGTTTATCCAGCACCCGCGGACCTGGCCAGTGCTGGTTAAAGCGCCTGCCAGATATTCGGGCGGCCCACGGCAGAAGACCCACCAAAAAAAAATTTAAGTTCTTTTAACACACACCATACACATCAGACTAAATAATATCAGATAATAGCAGAATATTGTATTGGTATTTATTGTTAAAACTACTGTCTTGCGCTTCTCACCTATACTGATTGAGGTTTACAGTCCAGCGATTCTTTTTTAAATGGAAGATGCCAAGCGGGTGAAAAAAACGGCAGCGCGATTTTACTAGTAGCCCTAGACTCTACTAGCAACAAACCAAAATACTGCACCTGCGTGACAATGTGGGTTAATGGCTAGCGTTATCAGCTTGCTGCTATTATGGCTTTAAAGTCGTGCTCTGTTTTTTCACCCGCTTGGCGTGCTCCATTTTAAAAAGAATCGCTGGACTATAAACCTCAAACGCAGCATCATGGCTTCAAGCGCAGCATCTACCAGCAAAGGTGAGAAGCGCAAGAGAGTAGTTTTAACAATAAGTACCAATACAATATTCTGTTATTATTTATGCATTTTCAAATGCTCCACTGCTATTGTTCCGGATAAGTTCCGGTTTATCAAATGGGGACATTTTTTGGGGCGTGCCGGTTATACGGAAGTGCCGGTTCATCGAGTCACAGATAAATGGGCTTCTACTGTATTATGATTGACCACATCAAAATACTGAGATGACACTATCCAGGTACAATGGAATTGTTGTTAACTTGAAATCATGCAAATATATCTCCTCGCCTATATATATATCTGCGCCTTGGGACATCCTCCTGATGTGAAAGGCGCTATTATTATTGGGCGTGTAGAGAAAGGAAACTTGCCCAAGGTTTCGCCCTGACATGCCTGGATTCAAAACACAGGTCTCACTCTTGTAAGGTAGAGTGATCTAACCACTGAGCTACAGGACTCCAGAACTTGTCCTCAAATCCGCTTCGGCACATGCATGCTCTCCAGCAGGCACTAAAACTCCATTTACCTTTGCCTGCAGCCACCGCACCTCTGCTGTGTATCTGACCCTGTCTCTGTGAAATGTTCCAAGATGATATCTTATATGAAGCGGGCCATATAAATGCAAGATCTTGTTTTGGTGACTGAGATCAGTTACCTTAGCTGGGGTGGGGAAGGGGAAGTTGGGGTGTAATTTCCCCTTTCGTTGCTCTGGGGATTTCGAGGCAGCATTCCTACAACTGCACGGCTGGAACCAGCTAACTCAAAGCAGACCAGGCATGAAATATTTCTGGTCTGTCTTATCTCACTATCATATCTTCCCCTCTCCAACCATCATTTTTCTGCGAATGTATGCACACATATACACAAGCATTCATTGACTGGGCATATCAGAAGTGTCCTATCCCCACAACTTTTTTTTAGAAAAGAGAATACCTCTTCCCTCATCCTTGAGTAGGAGTTGCTGTTTTGTATTGCAACTAATCTCTTGATAATTACCGATGAGCCAGCAATTGGACTAGGTGGAGAGAAATGGTTTTAATGTCATATTTGTGTTGTGTTTTCACAGACAAAGATCACCTGAAGGAAAAAGAAAAGCTGCAAAGAGAACTGTGCCTATTCCGCAGTGCCAACGAAGACCAGCGGAGACGGACGCAGGCACTCGAACAGGCGCTCAACAGCACACAGACCAAAGTCGTCAAACTCGAAGACGAGGTGAGTGTCGAGACAAGTTTCCTTCAGAAAAAACACCAAAGTTCCGAAATGAAAGACATGGTGAGAAATTTAGGGCACTAAATCCATATGTGGAGCTCCTGTGGCTTAGTGGTTAGAGCACTTGTCTTGCAAGCTGGGAAGACCTGTGTTCGAATCCAGGCAGGTCAGGGCGAAACCTTGGGCAAGTTTCCTTACTCCACACGCCTAATGATAATCCGTCCAAAAAAACCACAATAATAAAATTGGTCATTTCAATCCACGACTGTGTGTGGGACACTGCTGTGCGCAATTGGCTGCTGCGATTCACCCACAAATATATACAGTCAATTCACTTTACAGTATATTCTGTGAAGCGCTTTGGGACGTCGATAAGATGTGAAAAGCACTATATCAAATGCAAGGATTATTTATTTTTATTTATTTCATGTTCGTCCTCCCTTCAGTTGCGGAAGAAGAGAGCCTATGTAGAAAGAGTGGAGAAACTGCAGCACGCTCTGACACAGTTGCAGGCGGCCTGTGAGAAACGAGAACAGCTGGAACTCCGGCTGAGAAACCGATTGGAGCAAGAGTTAAAGGCCCTGCGAACACAACAGGTGTGAATCTTTTTCTTCCTGCAAATCCGAAGCAAGTTGTTGTGCCAGCGATGTTACTTTGATTTCCATTTCGCTTCCCCCTTGTCCTCATCTGGAGGTACCCACTTATGCTGCCCTCAGAAACCTCAACCATGTTGTCAGTCCTTAAGTATGCAGTTACACTGTTGACTGTTCCTGGGCTCCTGTGGTGCAGAAACCACTTGGAACCCTCAATTTATTTCCCTCCACCTTTTATTCGTTACTCCCAACTTCAAATGCTTTGCCGTTGGATTTCTCAATATCTTCATTGATTGATTGATTGCATAGCAACGCTTCTGAAAACTAGCATCTATTTGAAAAAACCCTGTGATAGATTCTTTTACACTCGTGTAAAGTGAAAATCGAGCGCATTTATTTGTATCTCTGGGTGATATTTTTAAATTTCCATTGATCGAAAAATTAACAGTTGATCTTACCGTTCGGTTTTCCAGCGTCAAGCAACACCACAGATTCCCGGCGCATCAGAATACAGTGCACCTGCCTTAATGGAGTTGCTCAGGGAAAAGGAAGAGCGGATCTTGGCATTGGAAGCTGACATGACCAAATGGGAACAGAAATACCTGGAGGAGAGCACCATGCGGCAGTTTGCAATGGATGCTGCTGCCACCGCTGCAGCCCAGAGGTACGCGCAGTTGTTAGGCATTTCTTAGCTCTTAAAGATGCATTCATTTCTCGCAGCTAACAAGCCTAGCATTACAACATTACCAGACCACAGATTGAAACAAACACATTGTTGTTAAAGTGTCTGCAATTTTTTGTTGGATTTTAATATCCTTGTTTGCATTCCCACAGAGACACCACAATCATCAATCATTCCCCACGGCATTCCCCCAACAGCAGCTTCAATGACGGCTCTATTGAGAAAAACATTTACTTCGAAAACGGAGACATCATGGTTGCTAATCATCGTCACCAAGAAATGGAGAGCAGGTACATGTTTAACATTGTAGACTTGTTAACCCTGGATGAAGGACATATTGTTCTTGGTTCCAATGGCCCACAGCCGAAGAGCTGTTGAGGTTCACATGAGAAAAATGGGATTCAGACATGGTGTCACAGCAGAAGGACAATGGAAAACATTAGCATCAAGAGAGGAGGGAGGGTTAGCACTGGTTTTATTTTACAAAACCATAAATACAAAATAACTTATATTTATTCTTATATTACAATATTACAAAAGCCAAATTGCTAGGACTCACACAGTTTTGTGTTTTTTTTAAAAAAAAGGATTAAGGCTCTGTATGCACAGATCCTGGAGAAAGATGCCATCATTAAGGTCCTCCAGCAACGCTCTAAGAGGGACCAAACCAAAACAGAGCAACCCAGGCTCAGGCCAGCCAAGTCTGTTCCATCCATCACAGTGGCCTCGGGCATGAATTGCAACCAGGTGTCTCAAACCGGTTCATTGAACCAATTAACCAACGAGAGGCTCAATGGCAATGCACCAAGACTCACTGCAGGTAAACATCCAACAACTATAACAGAGTTGCATGTGTTAAAAGTAAAAAGATGTGAAAAAAATTATTATGCAACTTAATGTGGTGCATCAGTGAGCACTGTGTATTTCTTGCGTGCTGCATTCAGTACTAATAAAATCTCCCCTTTTCCAGGTGCTCTATTGAATAAAGACCTGAGAGTGGATCAAGCTGCTGTCTCTGCCTCTCTTCCCCCTACGTCCCACGCCAAACATGGAAGTAGAGATGGCAGCACTCAGACTGACAAAGTAGCAGAGAATGGACACATGGACTTTCCTCCCCAGAGCAACTCGCAAGCCAGACAAGAGGCAACTTTTTTTGGTAATTATCACTCTGCTTTGTAATGACAACAAGTTGAGGAGATCTGGATTTGTAAAGCTGGATATTGAATTCTATTTAAGGATTTGTCTGGCAGAAATGTAACTGCAGTTTAGACTACCCTTGAACGATGTTCGAGAGATAGATATAAAACAAACCCGCTAATCTTCTTCTCTTTTTAGATACCTCAGAGCTGCCAAATCCAACGCTTCCCTGTGCAGTCAAAAACCTTGAATTATCAGACACAGAAATGGTTGAAATTCTCATCTGAAGAGTTAACTAGAAACTGTTTGACGAGAGATGGTGGACTTCTGTGAAACATAAACATCTCCAATATTCGGAATGCCTTCCTTCCCCTCCGATCGCAAGATGTGAAAAGAACATTCAAACAAGAGTGTCATAAGCTGCTATAAAAGACTGCATTTGAGAGTATGCACAGGACAAGTGCAGAGCTAGTCTTTGTGGAAAAAAAGTGCGCCATTGCTGAAGCTACTCCCTATCTATTCAAAGTGTTGTGAAGCTGTGTTGTGGATTGGACAGGTCGATCCTTTTTTAAGTCAGTATTTTTTTCACATAACTGCCAAGCTTGAGAGCTTCACAGCAACATAGATATATATATATATATATTATAAATACATAGCACTAGACTGTGCTATACATAATATATGCTGTAAATAGCATGTAAATTACTTCTTTTTTAAAAAACAAACCTTATTCCACCTTTTGATTTTGTGCAATTGTACTTAATTTCTCTGCTGTTTCTAGCACCATCTTTTAGAATCTAACCTAAATTTCCTGCTTGCAGCCTGATGTACTGTCCATTTCCTTGTCAGTGACCAGATGTCTGTTTTCCATTTCATTTTTGTATGTGTGCCATGCAGTTATTGCTCAAGTTCTATTTAGAGCATAGAAATTCCATCTTGAATTCAAATGTTCCCCAAATTTCCATTCACAACTGGAATACCCTTGCTTTCATGGTTACGGGGCAAGACTCCCAACAACTTTCTAATACATAGCATCTAATGTCTGGGACAGAGCGGAGACTGCTGTTTTTGCTTTAAGAAAATCACCATACCCCTTTTAACTCTTGAGAGCAGTAGTGTCACAGAGTGAAATGTTTAGGGCCAGCTTTTCCTCACCATAGATGCAAGTATGTCACAATGGCATAATTGCTTCCGAAAGAGGAAGGCAATGTTTTATTTGGGAAAATAAAATTTACAATAAAAATCTCCACCCACCACATCCTAACATTGATTCTGCAGAACCCATTGCACCAGTTGTGTTGAGGTTTTTGGTGCAGGCTGCTCTTAGGGCTCATCCTGCCCCTTGAAAGGCAGTATTGACCCTTCAAATGACTTATATTCCACTCCAAACATTTTTACAATGCCAACTTGGCAAGATTGTCCAAAAACTGTTGCGTGGTAATGCATTTGTTGGATTTTAATATCTACTTTGTTTGCCCGATGTTTCAGTGATGAGGTGAGGGTATTTATGCATCAACCTTCAAAGGTAACTTGAAAGGCACTTCTTAGGTAAGGGTACAATACTTTTTCAGCGAGAGTGGTGGGGGGCGTGTAAGGAAGCTCTGCAGTCAAGGACTTATTCTTTTCTATAGAAACTTTCTAGTTTCATCTAGCATTCCTTATCACAATGGATTAAGATTTAATCCTTCTGCTGTTAGCTCACTGGCACATTAGACTTAAATTGTTGCAGTCCAGGAAGAATTTCACTTTGCGGGCCACAGTTCAAAGTGAAGCATTTTTTGAGTTGTCCATTGGCAGCTGGTTTCTGCCATACGGTTAGTAAGTATTTCAGACATTTTTCAATGAAAAGGGGTTGAGGACTACACGGAATACAGACCACAAAGGCTAGATGAGAGAATCACACTTCTTCATCCATTTCAGAACTGGGAACTGGAATATAGAGGGAATTTATTGTATTCTGCGGTTAGAATTTGCCCAGCTTTTAAGATTGTGATGTTTTTCATATACTGTGCAATTGCTGGCCAATGCCTCTACTGTGTATGTCTTTGAGAGCATTCAGATTTGTCCTTTGTTTACAAAAGATATTTTGAAACAAAAAAGAAAAAAAAACTTAATATATTTTGTTTGAATATTTGTATTCTTCACAATATGTATTTAGTGCTATTGAATGTTATGCCAAAGATGACAGACTGCATTATTATTTGATAACTTATGTAAGTATTTAAATGTAAACTAGAGTTTGCATTGACACCATGTACTAAGATTGCTGTAGCATTGTGTATGGTATACAGTTATACAGTTATTGGAAAGTTATTGCTGTGAACTCTTCAGACATTGGGGAGGGGGTGGGTGGGGGGGGTTTGTATTGAAATGTCAACATACATTTCGGTAATAAAATCAAAATTAAATAAAAAAATTTAAATTGGATCTTTGCAACATTTCCTGTAGCACATTTCGTGTAAAGTGTAGTGACCATATATTTGTTGGAGAACATGGCAGCCAATTTGCACACAGTAATGTTCCCCAGGCAACCATGAAGCCATTTTTTTTTTAAAAGCCTGAATTTTATATTCCATGTGCCATTAACCGCAGATGTTGTGCGCGCTATTGGTGCACAATTTATTAATTGTGTGACCTGTTGCGGCAGAGCAATTGATTTGATGCATTTTAACAGCTCTGTCAGCAATTCACAGATTAAACCAAGATTCAAGCACCAGAAATAAAGTCCACCTTAAAGCACTTGCATTAATAGAACCAGAACTAAGTTCTGTCCTGCGGCCACCTACATCAAGAAGAACTGATGCATCTCTGCATCAACAACCAGAATTGAGAGCTTCTGTTATAAAGATGCAATAATCTTAACTATTTTGCAATCAACATATTGCAAAATAAGGACTTATCGTGGAAACACTTTTCAGGCCTTATTATTACACAAAAGATATATTGATTTTGGAAAAAGTGCTCGCGTTGGTTCACTAAATTGATACCGCGTGTTGGATGGAATGGGATATAGGAGAGGCAATGACAGACCAAATTGGTTGGGGATTCGATCTCTGAAACTTCAATTAAAAGCTATTATTTTTCTCTCCCTTCAAAGATGGGCAATGAGTCAATTCCCATTGAAGTTGTCTTGTCTAAGTGTCTATCCCCTATGCAATATCAAGCCCTATCCTGTATGTACCTGACATACACGTATAGAAATGACTGAATAGTGATCAGCATTGAGAAGATTGGCTGATAGTATTCCTCCTCACAAAGATAGGATTCCTGAAACCAATCGTTGGTCTCTTAGTTGACCGAACATGAGCTGAGAATTGAATTTTGTGACGTTCCAACATTGGCAGCAGGTATTTCACAATGAGCAATAAAGGGATCTCTTGTTCATTCATTTAGGTCAGTGCCAGGCATCACAGCTCCACATAGTGCCTGTGAAATCCTCACAACCTTTGGCAATATTTGACTCATTGTCCATCAAAGTAATTGTTATTAAGATAATAACTTTGCAGCACACACCACAAGGTGGATGTAGCATTGCTACACCTTAACATTCACATACTGCTAAGGCTTTTATTAGTGTGCTATAAAACCTATCGGGAATTTTGGCAAATGATCTAAACAAATAGTTATCATTGTCTTTATTAACCTAAACTATGCATGAAGTTTTACAGCACAGCAATAGAGTTTTACTGTACTGCAGCTGCTACAAAGCACAAGTAGACAAGTCAGGCCACTTTTCCCAAAATACACTGCGCAAAGGAAGTGCACCAGTCCACATTTGTAGTGGGGGCAGAAAAGCAACATTTCTTTACCTCAATGCATTGTGCTTCAATACAAGCACACTGAATATGCTCGTTTCTGTGAATAATACTAGCTCTTGCGTTTGATATACAAGTAAACCCCGCTTAACGTTGCCTTGGTTAACGCTCTTGCGTTTTTATGTTGTTGATACACAGGGAACATATATTCATTTAACGTTGTAATGTTCGCTATTACGTCGTTCATCAGCGGGTGGAGACAGGCTGGCAGCGAGAGAGCGAGGCAGGTTGGCAGTGAGTGAGACCGGCAGTGAGTGAGTGAGCTGAGCAGGCAGTCAGGGAGTGAGTATAATTTTTTTTTAGAAAATGTTGACAAAAAATGTCCAAAAGAACCTAATTCCAGTTTATACATTAATTCTTATGGGAAAGAGCTTACGGGAATCAAACTGAGATCTCTCGCTACAGGACATTGAATGGGCTGAACCTTTTTGATATCAATTAATTGTTTACTCTCTGATTTCTCCCTTTCTCTGCTGAGGGTTGTGCTACATGTCCACAGAAGCAAAGTCTCCTCAAGTTCGGAGATGACCAACACGTGACTACTATGGACCGCATGCTGCCTACGGACGTCAAATTGGCCTAATCAGCTGTTTCCGTTATGTATCAATCTAGTGATCTAAGACAGTAAGTGTTGGCTGTGGAAATGTCACATGAGAACTCGATGGTGTCCTCACCCTATATTTTCAGACTTAAACTTTCCATCAACAACAACAAAAAATTTACATTTATATAGCGCCTTTCACTTGGGAGGACGATGGGCAGCCAATGTTTCAGACCCGAGCTGGGGTTGTGAATGAGGAGGGTGGAGGGAAAGGAGGGGATTTTGGGTGACTGTTTAGACTGTTGAAGAAGAGGGTCTTGAGGTGGGAGGTTAGGAGCAAAATGGCTGAAGGATCGCCCGCCGATGGTAGGGCAGGACGTTCAGGGTACATGGAGGAGTCCGGAGCCCAATAAGTAGAGGGAGCAGGCAGGTTGGTAAGAGGTTAGGGGGTTGCAAAGGTAGGGTTGGGCGAAGCCATGGAAGGCTTTGAATGTGAGTACCAGGATCTTGAATTGGATCCTCTGGGTGATGGGGAGCCAATGGAGCTTGGAGCAGTCGAGGACATGGGTCGCAGAGCACTGGATTATCTGCAACCTATGGAGTTAGGAGTTGGGAAGGTCGATAAGCAGGGCATTGGCGTAGTTGAGCCTGGATGTGATGAGGGCATGTATGAGAGTTTCAGCAGCCTGAGAGGTGAGGTAGTGGCAGAATCAGGCAATGTTGCAGAGGTGGGGGAAAGCAGAGCAGGTCATGGTTTGGATGTGGGGAAGAAAAGACAGTTCAGAATCAAACAAGACACCAGGGTCTCTGACTGGCTTGGTGAGGTGGAGAGTGTAACCATGGGCAGCCAATGCCTGATGTAGATTTCACCCACAAATATACAGTCAATTCACTTTACTGTAAATTCTGTGAAGTGCTTTGAGATGTCGATAAGATGTGAAAAGCACAACACCAAGGTAAAAAAATAATTTTTTGAAAAGGCTAGAACCGATCAGGAGGGCCTCAAGTCTTGTTTACACTCAACTGTAGAAAGTTAGCTCTCATCAGGAGCTGCTGCCAGCATATATTTGTTATACATGCTGGAATTCACTTTACTGTATCCATTCACTTTTTTTATCCAAGGTCCTTGAAAGAGTGGTTGCCTCCCAGCTCCGCTCTTTCCTTTCAACTCATTCACTTTTTGAACCCCTCCAATCAGGTTTCCGCCCAATCCATAGCACAGAAACTGCCCTGGTCAAGGTTACAAATTACATCCTAACCGCCTGTGACCAGAGCTCCCTCTGCCTCCTTGTCCTCCTTGACCTGTCTGCTGCGTTCGACACAGTCGATCACACCATCCTCCTTCAACATCTTTCCTCCCACCTCAACCTTCAAGGCACAGTCCTTGACTGGTTCCATTCTTATCTGACCCACCGTTTACATTTTGTTTCTTCCAACGGTTTTTCTTCAAACCCCCGCACAGTTTCTCACGGCGTCCCTCAGGGCTCTGTTTTAGGCCCCCTCCTTTTCACCCTTTACACGCTCCCTCTGGGCGACGTCATCCGCAAACATGGGGTAAATTTTCACATGTATGTGGACGACACCCAGTTGTACCTTTCTGCCTCATCCCTCAACCCCCAGACCATCGATGTTCTGACAGCATGTTTGTCCGACATCGAGTCCTGGACGAGGGACAACTTTTTGCAATTGAACGTGAGTAAGACCGAGGCCCTCCTGATTGGCTCAAGCCAGCGCCTCCGAACATCGGGCGCTGCCAGCCTCAACATCCAAGGCTGCACTCTCCACCTCACAAAGCCAATCAGGAACCTCGGCATCATGTTCGATCCAAAACTTTCCTTCCTCCCCCACATCCGCGCCTTGACCGGCACCGCTTATTTCCACCTGCGCAATATTGCCAGGCTCCGCAATTAACTTACCCCCAGCGCTGCCAAAACATTCGTGCACGCATACATCACCTCACGGCTGGACTATGGAAATTCTCTCCTCGTCGGCCTCCCCAGTTCCTCCATTCATAGGCTGCGGGCCATCCAAAACTCTGCAGCCCGTGTACTATCCCGCACCCGCCTCCGCGACCACATAACCCCCACCCTCGCCCGTCTCCACTGGCTCCCCATCCTCCAGAGGATCGAGTTTAAGATCCTCGTCCTCACCTTCAAGGCCTTACACGGCCTTGCCCCGTCCTATTTAACCGATCTACTTTCCCCCTACAAGCCCACCCGGACCCTCCGTTCAACAGGACTTGGCCTGCTCCAAGCCCCCCGCCCGAACCACCCCACCATCGGAGGCCGGGCCTTCAGTTTCTCCGCTCCCACCCTATGGAATGCCATCCCTCAATCCCTCCGTTTCGCCTCTTCCCTTTCCTCTTTCAAGGCCGATTTGAAGACTTTCCTCTTCGATCGTGCCTTTTGTTCCACCCTGAATTTTTCTACCTCCCCTTTGTTTTTTACCCCTTCCCAAACACTCCCCTCTCAGCTCGGGTCACACGCCTCCTGTGCAGCGCCTTGGGACGTCCTCCCGACGTGAAAGGCGCTCTATAAATGTAATTTGTTGTTGTTGTTGTTGTTGAATATATTTGTGCTGGAAAAAATTTCTGAAGGCTATGAATCATGTTGGGATATAGCTCACTGGTGCTGACTCTGGTACCTCGAATAGTGAGATTATTCTTTAGGAATGATTTTGTAAAATGAGTTCAGGTGGGGTATGAATTATGTTGAGGAAGATAAGAAATGATACCACAGCTGAGTGTGACTATGTCTGCAACCGTTATTCAAACGCTTTCAATTTCCAACAGGGTTCATTGGACAGCAGTCAAGTGCTAAACGCATGACTGACTCCATGCTGTTCTTGCCCTTTCTAAAATTCCATAGACATGCACCTTTCCCTAAGATTTGATGCAATAGCAAACAGGCATGGGAACCCTGGATAATTTTCTTCCATTCTTAGCCTACAGTCCCAAACCAAATACAGCCTAAGACTAAAAGTGCATCTGTGTTTGTGCAGCTCACCTTCACCCTGGAGGTCCATATATTTTTTAATGAGTTTGTAAACTGTGCCCAAAACACAAAATACTACAGATGCTGGAAATCTGAAACAAAAACAGAAGTTGCTGGGAAAACTTGTCCTTGTCCTGCCTCCCCACTTGTCCTTAAAAACCTCTCCCTCCCAACATGTTCTGACGAAGGATCGTGGACCCGAAACATTGGTTCACTTTCCTTTCTCCATGGATGCTGCCTGACCTGCTGAGTTTTCCCAGCAACTTCTGTTTTTGTAAACTGTGCCACTCTGCTGATCATAGCATTTCTTGGGATCTTGACAGCTTGTCAGGGGTTCTTCTGTATGTAAATGACTTCACAGAAATCTATATGTACAGCCATAGCCATAGGTCATGCAGTCAGAGGATGTACCAGTAAGTAACCTTGGGGTCTCATCACAAGGGTTTTGTTAGTTTCTGGTAGTGTAACCTTGGCCTTTTCCCAGACTCCAATAGCATGGAATGCATAGCACTGGGAATTAAACAATTTATTTACAACAATCTTCACAATCTTTCAGTCAAATTTGCTCTGTACGCAGTTCAGCAATTATAGAAACAGTTTGAGTTTTGGGCCGGGAGGTTTCACATCCTGTTAACCCTGTACTCCAATCACACTCGTATTTACTGAATTATTGAGATGCAATTTAAGCCCTGTACTTAGCCTTCAGCAACATTAATATGGAGGGGACACCTTGTTGTATCTATAATGAAAACTAGACTAGGTCAGTCATGTACTGCTAATATCCAACACAAGAACATTCCACACAAGATGTTTCTGCTTTTCCTTCCCCAGATTATTCATTGTACTATGTTGCATTACATCATCTCATGTGGCTTCAAGATGTTGTGACAGAATTGTTCCTCAGACGAAGGCAACCTATGAAACACTTACCACCTGCTGGGTTAAACAAGAAGAATTATATACTTAATCATCAAACATTCCACTGCAGCACATAAAATAGCATATCTGACAAAGGATTATTGACTTTGTCATTCAAGTCATTTACATGTATTAGGAATGCAATAGATTTGATACAATAGACAACACATCTAGATAGAGTATACCTTGAAGGTAGGTAAAATATCTCTGTCTATTTCAAATCAATCACTTTTATGTATAAAAATGCAAGTTTCAATAGGGATATTACAATTGCCTCATTAACCATAGGCTAGGGGTGGGGGAAAGCAGCTATGGTCATTCTGAAAAGCAACCTCACTCGGTATAGGATAAGGATGTAGTTGAGCTTATCATAGAATCATAGAATCATAGAATCATAGAATTTTACGGCACAAAAGGAGGCCATTCGGCCCATCTAGTCTGTGCCGGCTCTTTGAAAAGAGCGATTCAATCCCACTGCCCTGCCCGCTCCCCATAGCCTAATAGACCCGTTCTCCCTAAATAAAGATCTAATTCCCTTTTAAAAGTTGATATCGAATCAGCCTCCACCACCTTTTCAGGCAATGCATTCCAGATTCGAACAACTCGCTGAGTGAAAAAATTTCTCCTCAGCTCCCCTCTACTGCGCCTTGAAACTATTTTAAATCTGTGACCACGAGTCACAGATTCACCCACGAGTGGAAATAGTTTTTCTCTATTTGCCCTGTCGAAACCCCTCATGATCTTATAAACCTCTATTAGGTCTCCCCTCAATCTTCTCTGCTCCAGAGAGAATAACCCTAGCCTATCTAGCCTCTCCTCATAGCTGAAGTCCCTCAATCCTGGCACCATCCTAGTAAATCTTCTTTGTACCCTTTCCAATGCCTTCACATCCTTTCTGTAGTGTGGTGACCAGAATTGAACACAGTATTCCAGCTGAGGCCTCACCAAAGTCCTATAGAGGTTAGTCAGCACTTCCTGACTTTTGTACTCTATACCCCTATTTATAAAGCCTAGTATCCCATATGCCTTCTTAACAGCCTTGTCTACCTGTCCTGCCACCTTCAACGAGTCACTAACACAAATCCCCAGGTCTCTCTGTTCCTTCACACCATTTAAAATCTGTGATTTTAGGATTGACTTGTTCAAATGCATTTTACATATCCCGTTGAACCGTACAAAAAGAAAAGGAGATGACCTGTCCAACAATCTCCCAGATAAAATTGATCATTCACTTAATTGGGACATTGCTGTGTGCAAATTGGCTACCAAGCTTGCCTCCGTAATAAACAGTCACTACACTTTGGAGAAAATCCTGTGGAGCTTTTTAAGAAGCGATCCCAATATGGAAAGCGCTACATCAAATATATATAATATTATTATATACCTTCTTCCTAGAAATATATTGTCAAGGCTCACACAAGAAGAATGTTCCATTTGGGTAAGTTACTGTAGTTTGGCCAATGTCCTTTGAACTACATCTGACAGCAATGAATACTTTCAGGAGGAGGAGACAGTATTGGAATGGGAGGGGAAAGAATCACAGGTCAAACGTCTTGCAAAACTATTGTGCTCAACAGCAATAATAATAATAATAATCCTTGCATTTGATATATCTTCTAGACGTCTCAAAGCGCTTCACAGAATATACTGTAAAATGAATGGACTGTGCATTTGTGCACAGCAGCCAATTGCACACAGCAGGCCAATTGTGCATACCAGGGCGCAATTAGTGAAGGACGTTTAGTGAAATAGCTTTTTGATGGTTTAATCAAGTGGATCTCTCCTTTGAGGGAATGTTAGGGTTAAAATTTCATGCATGGATCTACTTCTTTGCAGCCATTAAAGGATATTTGATCAACAAATACGGAGTATAACTATTCAATTATTGCAAAGAACGTATTCTGTGAAGAGCTTTGAGACGTCTAGAAGACATGCAAAGTGCTATATTATACACAATTTACCACTTAGTGTGTTTCTTAATTTACTGTCTGCTGCAAGTGAAGCCATCCAATCGTGTCGTAGATGTAATCACACAAAAAATTACTTCAAAAGGAGATGAATCATCCGATCTTTATTCACCATTCCTATTGGCAACACCATAGAGAAAATGGAAATAATTCCCAGCATACGCTGTTACGGTTTGCATACGAATAATGGCTGCTTAGAAAAGGTACTGTAGAGGCATATTGTTGTAGCAGCAAAAATTGTAGTTGGTGTCTGACCACTATCCATTGCTCTTTGCTTCCTCCCAAACTGGAAGTGTTACCAAAAATCAGATGGACTTTGTGTGGCTAAAAACGGATGAATAGTCTTATGATTTTTACTGTCCAGGCTTGCACATTTAGAATACCTGTTTATAAAGTATTTGAGGAATTATATGAGCAATGGAAGAGTTCTGCAGTATAATTCGCTGTTTTGGGGCATGAGATTGGAACGAAAGATAAAAGTACAAATTGAAGTACAAAGTTTCTGTTTTTAAAACTCAAATTTTCTTCCATAATGAACAAGTTTTAAATAATAAAGGTTTGTCATTGTATAAATAAATGCTCTTTTACTTAATTTTTATTTCATTGTTCTAAAACAGCTATGAATAATGTTCCAAACTAGTCAATAAAAGATGTGGTTTGTCTAGTACGCGAGTGACCTACATCGGGTTCACACAATTGAAATAATCAGAAACATCCATGACAGAGACTCAGCATAGTTGAGTTGTAATTTGGTATGAGAACGGCAATAACCTCACAGCATTTTGGAAACAATTGCTGGTGTTATTTTGTTTTCAATGATAGTTATGAAGTGCTACAAACTCTGCCCCAGGATTTTGAAGCATAAGTAGGTAGAAAAATCTGACTTTAGCTCCACATAGTATGTAGCTGTACATAATTACATGCTATGTGTTAAATTATTCCTCTGAGTGCAAAGAAGCCAATTTCTAATAATATTTCAGATCACACCTGCTTAGTCAAAGGGTTTGCTTTATATGCTGTCATGGAATTCAACTAGATTTGTTTCCATCACAAAATGAATGGAGAATGAGAGAATTTGCTAACTTAATTCCTCTAGAGTCTTATGATTGGGATGTGGTGACAGGTTGTGAACATGAATTCTTAGGTAAAACAAGGTGTTACCTGGATACTGGACAAAATGTACATTGGGCGGTTGACATTCAGTCAACACCAATGTGCAGGTGCACACAATGTTTTATTTCTGAAGAGAAACCAAACGCACAAAATAATGACTTAAGACAAAGATTCCATGCACCCCCATGGTGATTCTTGTACAATGACTCACTATTTGCAGGAAGCCAATGTTAGTTCTCAAAGAGTATGTATGGCTTCTCTTGATTCTATTAAGTTCAAGTTGCCCAAACCCAAAGATAATATGATTATTCAGTTGGGAAAATCACTTGGATGCTCTCCGTTTGAAACAATCATGGCCAATGTTATGAAGTGATCACTATTGTGCTGTATATAGAATTGTGTTCTGAGAAACATAAATGAGGGACTTCATATTAATAATAATAATACTCCTTGCATTTGATTTAGAGCTTTTCACTCCTTCTAGAGCCTCAAAGCGCTTCACAGAATATACTGTAAAGTGAATTGATTGTTTATTTGTGGATGAAACACAGCAGCCAATTGTGCACAGCAGTGTCCCAGAGACAGTCCTGGATTGAGTGCCCCAATTTTTTTTGTGATTATTATTTTATTATTATATTGTGATGCATTTACAATTGGCAACATTTCTAGTTAGATTTATCTACATGGCTTGGACATGAGGAAATCAACATTGACATTATTGAGTTAAAATGCCCAACACAATTAATTAACTTATTCCATTAACTTGCTCAGTGGGTAATTATTGAACAGTGTTCAACTGAATCATACAGACCAGAACAGTCCTGATTGTGATCCAGGTGTCTGATGAATTGGGTCTGATCTCTTTGTACTCGGAGTGCAAAATTAGTTAGCACCCAGCTCCTGATCAATATTCCCTTATTGCTTCAAATTGTGGATGCTTGTGCAAGTGAAAACCTGTATTCAGTTATGAATGTATCCACAATTGAACTACCTGAAAATGTATATTTTGGCCTCATATTTGTCTGATGGATAAAGAATTGGAGAGAAGACACCATGTGGGGATCCATAGCCAGCATTGACTCACCATCGCCAGGAGAGAAAGTAAGAAAGTTGTAAAGAAAATAGTAACTTTTCCAATAACCTTTTAAAACCAAAATGGGGTTGTAAACATTAAGTTAATGGAGTCTAATCCCATCTGGAGATCAAAGCAGGGAGTGTACATATGCTTTTAAAATCAACCAGTTTAACAGCACACATTCCTCCACAGGTAAACTGATTGGGTTTATTCTGTAGCCACAGAAATTGCTTAAATTGTGGGTCACTGCAGTTTTGTACTTCTAATGGTGGCAATCGACATTCCAACAAGTTTTAAACTCTAGACCTTGAACGGGTTTAAGCAATTTAACAACTTCTGCTTTTTAAAAAAATTCCCCTCTAAGTTTCTCCCTTATCTCCTGAAGGTTCTGACCTCTGCTGGGATGTAGATCCACGTCCAGTGGTGTTCTTCTGGTACAGCAGCCAAAATGCTTGTTGTTTTATCGATGGGCTTAGGTACTATACTTTGGTAAGCTATTCAATTCGAAAGAGCACCTTACTTTAGACTTATCTTGGTCTTACCCATCCACAGTGCTCTTCTGGAAGATGGTTACAGGAGAGACATCTTAGTATGCAAGTGCTGCAGACAATTAGGAAGGCTAACAGTATGTTAACTTACATTTTTGAAAGGGTTAGAGTACAAGAGTAGGGAAGTCTTGCTGCAGCTGTATGGGGCCCTGGTGAGACCGCACCTGGAATACTGTGTCGAGTTTTGGTCTCCTTGTTTAAGGAAGGATGTACTTGCCTTGGAGGGAGTGCAGCGTAGGTTTACTAGGTTAGTACCTGGAATGAGGGGGATGAGTTATGATGATAGGTTGATTAATTTGAGCCTATATTCTCTGGAATATAGAAGAATTAGAGGGGATCTTATAGAAACCTATAAGATTAATAAGGGGTAGATTGTGGGAGATTGTTTCCCCTGGTTGGAGAAACTAAAACCAGGGGTCACAATCTTAAAGATAGGGGTCAGGCCTTTCACACTGAGTTGAGAAAAAACTTCTTCACCAGAGGGTAGTGAATGTATGGAATTCCTTACCCCAAAGGGCTGTTGATGCTCCGTCCTTGAACATATTCAAGACTGAGATAGATAGATTTCTCATTCATAAAGGGATTAAGGGAGATAAGGCAAGTAGCTGGAGTTAGAATGGAATATCAGTTATGATTGAATGGCGGGGCAGGCTCGAAGGGCCGAATGGCCTACTCCTGCTCCTACTTCTTATATTCTTATGTTCTCTAGCCTAGAGACGCTGAGACTGATTATTTGTGTCTCTGCTGTTGCTACGCTTCGTTAACTTAATAGTGGAGACTGAGGACAAATGTAGAACATTCTGGAGAACAGAAATCTGCCATGTTGTCTTAACATTTAACCTTGTACAGAATTGTAGAATATACTTAAATTCAGTCTCAATTTGGAAATTATTCTTCTCTGTCTCTTTCATAAGAGTTAGCTAGCTTCTGCACTTGAGAATTTTCAACAATTCTGGGCATTTTTAAATTTTAAGACAACACAGTCTTACGGGCTGGAACAAAATTAAATCTCAGACCTCGTCTGTATGGCTTAGTTTTATTTTAGCCTTTGGCTTTATGTTTATGAGAGCTATGATTTATTCTTTAATCAACTCCTACCCCCCACCCTCCCCATCCCCCACTTCAGCATCAAACCTGCCTGAAAATTCATTAGATCCATTGGTTCTGCTGGTATTCATTGCTCTGAGGCACAAAGTCCTGTGAAAATTTCACAAAATAAAAATCAATATGATTACATGCTGCAAGGCATCTGTTGGTCTTAGGAGGAATTTGGTGGCTATTCTCTATGTGGGAGAGGGCTCATGTCTAAAAATGCAAACAAAACCTCTTCTCATCATGAAGTGATTAAATATTTTGTGTTGCCAGTTCCTTTCACTTGAAAGAAAGGCAGTTTGTTTGGAGAATGCTAAATTCTCATCTATTAGCAGAAATGACACCAGTCTTATCTGGGACACGTTCCTAAGAAGCAACGATTTTGGCAAGCTTGGCAATTTTTACAGGTACAATTCAAAGCATCTCTGTGAAAATTCCCAAACTAAAGCTTGCATCAGAAATGTGGTTTGGCTGCATCTCATTCTCATAGCTGACTGACTGTGAGGAATTGCATTGGGTTATGTCAACAGATGGTCCGCTCCAGAGCTGTGGCTTTCTGATTGTGGAACAGAATGCTCACTGTCTTCAATTTTATAATCTGCAATGTGGTCTTAAGGCAATAGCGGCTACATGACCAGAGTGTAAGAAGTGTATATTCTAATGTTAAAAGTTAACCTGACTCAACAATGTGCAAGACATTATAAACCCTTTTAATTGCACTCAAATGAAAATCCTGAATTATCAAGATAACTTGGTCACAATTTGTCTTGCAAGTTGAGAAGGAAGGGCTTTCTCAAGCAAATAGTTTTCAGAGTAGGAATGACAATCAGCTGACAGTTTTGATAGTGAATGTCCCCGAGAAAGCCTATCAAAAAGAAATACCTGGGTAGGAGTCAAATGCTTTTAGAGTCAGGGTACATAAATGTTTTGTATTTAACTGCCTTTCATTCACTTTTTTAAAAACTAGTGGAAGGGATTGAGTGCAAAGCTCTCCTCCAGTCAATCTGCTCACATTTCCCCACTGAACTGACTTACAACTTGCAAATGTATGAGCCTGATCCAGCTCTTGGCTTTTGTGAGGGAGTTGTGGGGGTGGGAAAATATGGGTGTAGATATGTAACAATCTAAGTTCAAAGTAAAGTTATGGCGAAATAGTTTCTTCTTTGGTTGTCAATGTCGGTTGCAATGTATTTGCCAATTTTTTTTCCTTTCTGAAGATCTCGATCCTGATGGGGTGATGTTAAATGGATCACTGAATCAGCACCATGGAACCATAATCCAAAGCATTGACAAGCGTTCAGGAGAATTGAGGACAAAACCGAAGTAGAATTTACTGTTTAAAGAGGAAATTATTGTGCATGTGGGAACCTGTATTGCCATCGCTGCCTGAAATTCCACTCCACAAATGGATGGAATTCATGTTACCTGCCAATTGGCTGCTATTTGAACCAAATCTCAATGAGTTTACACGGAATGGAGTCTCTCTCATGGACAAGGGCAATGCTTGCTAATACAGTGGTTTCCAAACTGTGGGGCGCGACTCCCATGTTTGGAAACCACTGTATTAGGGCGAGCATTTGTGGAGTGGAATTTCAGGCAGCGATGGCAATACAGGTTCACATGCCAATCATACCGTTGGCTGGGGGGACGTGGAACTTTAGCGTCTCAAGCCCCCAAGTGAATGTGGAGCCGAGGACCCAAGTGGAGCTGAGGCAAAGCCGAGTGTGAAGGAGGGTGGGGCACTGCTATTCAAAGTTTGGAAGCCACTGCCCCAGTGTGAGTTATCCAAACCTGTTGCCAAGGAAGTGATGTCACGGAGGAGGAACTCGGTGGGAAAATCAAAGCTCAAAATGGCAGCACCTTCTCCCGCTCATCATGGCTGTGTTTATATAGCAGGGGATAAAGCTTGTCACTGCCTTCAATGGTTATTGGCGATCAACCGAGAAGGTGAACGGATAGAGGTAAAGAATGGTCAGAGGACAGAGGAGGAGCTTGTTTGTTTGTTAAACAAAAAAGAACCATTCTGTGTTAAAATTATTGTGCAAGTTTTGCTTTTTTGGGGTCAGTCAGTCAGTTACAGTTAGTCAGTCAGTCACAGTCAGTCACCGGTTGAGCCCTGCGGACAGGGGTTGCGCTGAGGACCCAAGTGTGTGGAGCCGAGTGTGAAGGGGTGGGGGTGGGGGTGCAATGAAAACATTGCTGAGTTAGGCGGGCGCTGCTTTTCAAAGTTTGGAAGCCACTGCCTACATGTGAAATCTGCTTATCATTTGCTGTCCAAATCACTTCCACGCAATCTATGTTTCAATCTTTCACTCCCTGTTCAATTTGAAATTGAGTGACATTATTCCATGTCTTTTGCCTTTCCCTCCCTTCCCTGATGGTCTAGTAAACTATCACTTTGAATTCAGATGCCAAACTGCTGTTGGCTTTTGAATGATGTACTCAATTAAGTATTGGGTTAACCTATATCCAAAAATTATTATTGCCAAATATAAGGGTAAGGCATGTGTTTAAACATTCCAGTTGTGTTTTGGCTCATTTGGCTCATTCTTGTGCAAAGTGGTGGAGCTGACAAATCCATTTTTTTTAGGTTTGTTTCTGGACAAGCACCGAACATGTGATATCGTCACGCTTCGTACTTAGACTACCCTCTTGACAATTGTTCACTGTCTAAAGTCACAGTGGCAGAGTAGCATCTTGAAGTTAAGTGATTTCATCTTAAATTACATAGACTGCCGCTGCACAAAAACAGACCATTCAGTCCAACAAGGCTATGATTTGTTTATACTATTCTCTATTCCCTCCTCCCTCGTGTATGCCTAAATATGATCAGGCATTTTTGCTTCAACCATACCTTACAGCAAAATTGTACAGGCCACAAGTATCTCAAATTTCCCATCCCATTTTTTCACCTGGGATCAGCCTGCCATGGCAGAACCATTGAATGGAGGTTGAGCCTAAACACAGTATTAATTAAACTGGATATTTACTACATGTGTCTTCCAGCTCTCAAAACCAAAGGCAATGGTAGGGAGAAGGTACTTTAGAACTGCTTTCTGATTGACATTGGCCTTTGATCTTTCTATTTCAAAGCAACCACACAAAAAATGCATAAAAGGACTTTACCTTTTAGAAGCAATTCACTTACTGATGCCAACAGCCATTTGGAACTGAAGTATTTTTTGTAAATGTCAAGATGACACATGATGCACAAAAAAATGTAACCGACACCTGAATGCTTTGCGACAATGAATCCTACACAAAGTTTTAGTAATTGAAGAAAGTAATAGTCATGGCTAAAGGCCATGGGTGTCTACACTGAGCTGTCAACTTGTTTGGTTTTGAGTGCTCTTCTTGTACATAAGGCAGTTTGTTTCTGTGACTTTCTTGTTTTGTCCTGTTTCAGAAGGTGGGAAAATGCCATTAACCTACCACTCAGATTAAATCAGGTTCAGTTACTCTAAGTTATTCAATTTGGGGAATATTAAGGATTTGTCAGGAACGACATGGTACAAATGACAGATAAGGATACGATTGCTATAAGTATTTTGTTATGAATCTCTTTGATTCATATTGCAACACTCTGCTAAGAGTGCCAAGCCTCCGTGACTTTACTTCAAAATATTCTATTCAATTTATTGATGTTACATGTAAATAGCAGGCGTGCACTTCCCATGATCAATTTCAAAATAACTATTTGCATGTGTAGATATGGGTACCTTGCATCAGGGTATATTATGTTTACAAAAGAGGATAATATGAATAGGCTGTTCACATACTTGGCATTCACTGGTAAGGTTTGTGCGACTTGACCAGTTATCTGCAAAAAAATATGTGCAGAGAACGGCAATTAACATTGGGATTCAAGGTCACTGGAATAGGTAATAACTCAATCCATTACAAATCAATAAACACTTCACCTTTGGTTGCTAACTGTGAGTGTGAGCATTTGAAAGGTATTTACTTTGCAGAGCTGTCTTGAAATGGTGGTCAGTTTTGGTTGAAATATTTTCTTGGTATTTCTTTACTGGTCAATGGAACAAAGCTGATGAAAGTAAAACTGTACAAAAGTCATCGTGTCACGATGAAATGTAATTCATAAAAATGAATCAGCCACAAGTTCAGGAACATTTAAGCTATTTCCATCCATGTGATTGGCATTGTTTAATTGGAAATGCAGACTGCATATAACTTATCTAAATGTGTTTGAACTGACTATTCCCATACTAACAGGTGTTAGTTGCTTCATCCGACAGAGGTAATAATGTAATTTTGGACAGGAAATATTGGGATTCCGATGGTATTTAATCAGTATAGTAAAGGCAAAGCAATTGCATGAGCCTGGACACAGATCATTTCAATGCTGGAGACCACAGTTCAAGGCTAGTCCAGCAGTTAGCATTGAAGGTTATCTCACTGATACACAAGCACTTAATATTCACTCGCATACCAAGCTGACAAGATAACAAACACAGAACTGAGTTAACTAATCAGCATCAGCTCTGGGAAGCACACAATGAGCATGTCAAGAATTTAATGTCATTACTGATGTAGAGGGTACTCTTCTAGGTTTTGTGTGTAGCTATGTGTGGAATGTCTACTTGTTGGGGAGAAGCAAGGGCATCATCATTGACAATTCGGAGGACAGAATTAGCAAAATAATTTATGCCTACAAATATACACTTTATGTTAAATCCTGTGAAGTACTTTGAGATGATTTAACAACATGATAATTGTAAGGATTATCAACCAGGAAAACGAGAATAGTGTTTTTATTAAATAATAATAATCCTTGCATTTGATATAGTGCTTTTCACTTCTTATCGATCAATGCCCATCAATGCTAACAGACTTGGTAGAATCTGATTCTAATACAGTAAAAGCCCGTTTATCCCTGTCCCAATCAACCGTAACTTCCATATAACTGGCACATCAAAAAAAAAGGTCTGCATTCGATTAACCGGAATTTATTCGGAAAAATGCATTCTTAATTTTTTTTTCGTTTTCAGCCGAATATCCGGGACGCATTTTAACCGGCATTGGCCAGATCCTGAGGGTGCTGGATTAATGGGCTTTTACTCTACATTGATATTGAATTCAACAAATCTATTGATGGGTTAATATTGTTGTTCCTGATGGATAATGAGTGACCGCTTTATGGTGGTGCCCACACTTGTTCATTACTTACAGTCCAGCCTCAACCTTTTCATTAAAAAGAGTTTGAATCATTCATTACAACACTGTTGTCAAGATGGGATTTCTATTGGCACCGAGCCCTCGTGTGTTTAATATATAATGAAATGATGCCTTTATCACATCCCGTCTCGACCACACCAGCATGTCAACCTTCCCAATTCCGCCCTCCATAGGCTTCAGATAATTCAAAACTCTGTTGCCCATGTCCAAGCTTCGTGACCCCCATCTCCTCCACTCTCGCCCGACTCCATTGGCTTCCCATCACCTAGAGAATTCAAGATCCTGGTCCTTACATTCAAAGCCCTCGATTTGTGTTGCCCACCCTACCTCTGTGACCTCCTAACCCCCTACCAACCTGCCCGTCCTCTCCGCTCAGCAGGCTTTGACCTGCTCCATGTCCTCCGATCCACCTGCCCCCTAACCCTCCCCATCCGCGACCACAGCTCAGGTCTGAAACAATGACTGTCCAGCACCTTGGGACATCCTCCTGACGCAAAAGTGTAATTTTGTTGTTGTTGAAAGATTAATGAAAATATAATCTAGTTGAAGATTGTTTCACATTCTTGGGAAGCTACAGAAAATGCTGCTTGAGATATTATAAAGGGGGAATACAAGTCTTTTCATTTTTAAATGGTCCAGTAGAACTTGGTAGGTTAATATAAGACTGCCTGTGATCCAAACAAGTGACCATTCGTCACTTACTAATTGTAATCCTGATCTTGAAGTTCCACCTAATGTTAGTTTGTAAGACTGTTATGTCATTAAAAATTATGATTACAGAAAATTCTTTAAGTGAATCTTAATTTGGAGCTCGGTTGTTTTTAAAACCAGTGGAGTTCTACCCACTGTAGAGCTTCTACTATATGCTGTGAAGCAATCAGCCAACGGAGGGTGGAAATGCATCACTGAAGGGCCCCAGAACCCAAAGTGTCTGATTTTTGCCATCTTTGAAATAGAACGAATTTCAATCCGTGTTGTTAAGAATGTGCTGATAAAAGGGCTGTCTCTGCTCATGTAGGAGGTGTTAGATAACATTCTACAAATATCTGCCAGATTTCAGTACCAGATGACACATTTGGTTTGGCGAAGCATTGTGACTTTTGCCATATGGAGTAAAAAGCTGAATCAAATTGCATTGCAGAGATTCCTCACCTTGTTGTTGTTGCCTTTGACAAGACTTAGGTGGTAAAGCCCCAACCATTTACATCACAGCTACTTAATTTTGCAGTCTATGAGCTTTCTTCACATGGTAAAAATGACAGCAATAAAGGCAGCTGACACCTTGATGGAAAGCGTAGAGCGAAACACAATATCTTCAGGTGATTAAACATGCAGGTGGAAAAATTAAAAGAATTTCAAAATGAAGGCTGTATTAAATAATTTGCTAATTTCTGGAGCCTCTGTTATGTTATAGAAGTAGTGTAAATCTAGACCCAGGTTAAATTTCTACATGGTAGTTTCCCCAAAACAGTTGAACTTGGGTGAATCAATACATTTTCTCAAATACTGTACTAATATAATATACTAATACTAATATAATGTGATATGACACTTAATTTCAGATATGATATTCAATTGGTCTCATTCAGTTCAAAAATCCCAAAGGTTGCAGGTCAGGATATTTAAATCTGTTATAGACACCTACACGAGGAAGTATTCAATATTTTCCTATATGAATACATTGCACTACCTGCCAGGGTCCCTCCTGCTTCAAGTCTACAAAAGTTTATAATCAGCTATTTACAGTGTTTGGATATAAATGTTTTCGACTTCACAGTCGCCAAAAAACTTTCAAGCGAGGCAATGGACAAATGAAGCAACAATTCCCTTAGATCCATTGGGAGTAACCAATTCAGCTCCGTCATTATAAGAACATAAGAATTAGGAGCAGGAGTAGGTCATTCAGCCCTTCGAGCCTGCTCTGCCATTCAATAAGATCATGGCTGATCTTCTCACCTAACTTTGATTACCTGCCCTATCCCCATATCCCCTGATCCCTCTATTTTTCAAAAATCATCAGTCTCAGCCTTGAAAATGTTCAAGGACTGAGCATCTACAGCCTTCTGGGGTAGTGAATTCCATAAATTCACTACCCTCTGAGTGAAGAAATGTTTCCTCAACTCTGTTCTAAAAGGCTGACCCTTAATTTTAAGACTGTGACCCCTGGTTATAGATTCTCCTACCAGGGGAAACAGTCCCTCCATGCCTACTTTATCTAGCCCTTTAAGAATCTTATATGTTTCAATAAGATCTCCCCTAATTCTTCTGTACTCCAGAGAATACAGCCCTAGTTTATTCAACCTATCTTCATAGGTCAGTCCCTTCATTCCAGGAACTAACCTAGTGAATCTACGCTGCACCCCCTCTAAGGCAAGTATGCCCTTTTTTAAATAAGGAGACCAAAACTGCACACAATACTCTAGGTGTGGTCTCACCAAAGCCCTATACAGTTGCAGCAAGACTTCCCTGCTCTTATACTCTAAACCTTTTGAAATGAACGCTAGCATGCCGTTCGCCTTCTTAGTTGCTTGCTGCACCTGCAAACTAACTTTTTGGGACTGGTGTACAAGGACACCCAAATCCCTTTGAACACTAACACTATCTAACTTCTCCCCCTCTAGAAAATAATCTATTCTTATATTCTTGCTACCTAGGTGAATAATTTCACACTTGCTAACATTGAATTCCATCTGCCACCTACTTGCCCACTCCCCTAACCTATCTATATCTTGTTGCAATCTTTTTGCATCATCCTCAGAGCTCACTCTGTCATCCGTGAATTTAGACACGTTGCATTCAATGTTCTCATCTAGATCATTGATACAAATAGTAAATAGCTGAGGCCCAAGCAGTGATCCTTGTGGCACTCCACTAGTTACATCCAGCCAATTCGAGAATGGTCCGTTTATCGCTACTCTCTGCTTTCTACCCAATAGCCACTCTTCTATCCATGTTAATATTTTCCCATTAATCCCATGGGCCTTAATCTTGAGTAACAGCCTTTTGTGTGGCACCTTGTCAAATGCCTTCCTAATTATATAATTATATAATTGGGCCTGCTCCTGTAACAGCCCTGCATGGTTTATACCATAGAATTTCAAAGTATGAGCACCAATTGAGAGAGTGGAAATGACTCAGTTGACTTTTGTGAGCATAACACCTGATGGCTTGATTGACTGATGACTACATCACAGGTACTTGTCAAATCGTAACTAGGAAGCAGATGCTAATAGTAAACTACCTAGCGTGTGTTAGTGATGTGACATAGGATTGTGTTTGTGAACCTATTGTAGTTTGCACAGAAGGATTTTGTAATGGCAGAGTGATTTCTGTGTTGAATGAGTCAGAGGTATAAAGATTTTAGTTAAGGGCAAAGCTCATTCCTTCCTTACATTTTGCCTTCCATACGTTTTGATGTTGCGTCTTTCATGTCAAGGGGATGTCTCAAAGCGCTTCACTGGAAAGTGTAGTGATCGTGTATTGAACATGGCAGCTAATTTGTGCACAGCAACGTTACAAAAACACTCATGAAGTGAATGATTTTTATTTGTAAGATCGATTGCCCAGGACACTAGGAAAAACTTCCTTCTCTATGAAACTCGTTGAGATGTCTCATCAATGTGTTTAAGGCACTTTACCTTAGGCAAGGTTTATGATGAATTGAAAATGCATTTCTATGCTTTCCTATGTGACAATGTTCTGACTGAAACCCTCAAAGTCCTTTCATCACCAAACAACATTGTACCAGCCTCCTTTCAATCTATTCACATTGTTTTCATTTTAATGATGTTAAAAAAATGGTTTACAAAGAGAGCATAAGTGTGATGTAATCAGGCCTCCACATAACGTCATTTGATCATTTGAGTTTTGCTGTTACAGGTTCATATTTGACTCTGAACAAATGTCCAACCCTTATCACTCCCAACTATCTAAAACAATAGGATTCAACTTGTCTAAGTCAACTACTATAGTTGAGCATTTCGGTGGTTATAAGTTATTTTACACACTATAATAACCACACTATCTGTTGCACCATTCCTCAATATAGTTCAGTAAAAGCCCATTTATCCAACACCCTCAGGACCTGGCCAATGCCGATTAAACCACGTGCCGGATATTCGGGCGGCCAGCTGTCAAAAACCCAACACAAAAAAAATACTTTTAAAAAAATGTAATACAGTTTTTTGTTAACACGCTCTGAGACGCCGTCCGGCATGGAGGGCACTATATAAATTGAAGTTGTTGTTGTTGTAAACATACCATATTAATAATAGACTATATTAATATGTATTAATCATCATTATCAATATTCTGCTATTAATAATAACAGAATATTGTATGGATACTTACCAATAAAGCAATAAATATTGATTACAGTCTACAAATACAGCACACAAACAAAGGGGTACTCATTTTTTTCTTTCTCTCCCTCCTTCCATCTCTCTCATTCACACACACACACAGTCAATCTGGCATCTCAATGGCCCCAACCCCACTCCACTCCTCTCATTTTCCATCTAAATTAATCAACTCACCCCCTCTCTCTCTCTCTCCCCCACCTCTCTCTCTCTCCCTCCCTCCCACTCCTCTATCTTTCTCCCCCACCACTCGCCATTTCCTCTCTTTCTCCCCCCTCTTTCCCTCTCTTTCTCCCCCCCTTTCCCTCTCTTTCTCCCCTCCCCCTCTTACCTGCTCTACCCCCCCTCCACCCTCTTTCTCTCCCTGCCTCTCTCTCAAACCCAGAAGTGCACTACAGCAACATTCGGCAGTAATAATCGTGCTGTACTCTGTGAAGGAAAAAAATGTCAATGCCACCTTCAGGCACTAGTAGCAGCATTCCGAAATACTGATACATGGGGAAAAAAATGCGATTGTGCCGGATAAAATCTGGTTAATCGAATGGGGACCTTTTGTTTGAGGTGCCGGGTAATACAGAAGTTACGGTTGATCGGGTCATGGATAAATAGGCTTTTACTGTATATAGTTATGTGTTTATTGAAGTATCCAGTAATACAAATAAAAAAAAATAAAAAAATTGACAGGCCAGTGCTGTGTGATTCACAGTATTATTTCACATGTTCCATTCACCCTTTCAACGAGAAATAAATCTCATTTTATATTTTGTGATCTATTTGATAGGTATGCTACAGGTGGTGCTGTTATCAGTTGACTTATATTGTGTAAAGGATATTGTGACAATGTTACTCTACTGTGTTGCCAACAAGGGGTTTGTGTCCACTTTATCAATCACCCCCCCCCCCCAACCTTTCTGTAAATTCTGTCTGTATGAGGCACAAATCAGCAGAAATAACCACATGTCAGCCTCTTCAAAGCCCACCTCCAGATTTAAACTCTTTGATATGTTAAACTGGGTTCCCATCTGACTGTTCAAGGTCCATTGGTACTATTCAAAAGTAGAAGCGAGTTTCTCCTGGCGTCCTGAGCAACTATTTCCCCATATAAAATTGGTCATTTGCTTCATGACTGTTTGTGGGACAGTACTGTGTGCAATTGTGCAATTGTCACAGTAATTACTGTAAAGCAGTTTGAGATGTCTTTCTGACGTGGTACGGCATTTATTTAGGTCATCTTCCAGCCCCACATCAACTTCAGCTTAACCTCTCCCCCCTCTCCCTCCACCCCCCCATTCCTCCTACCCCAGCTATGGAATTTGCGATGTCCTCCCCATGTGAGAGGTACTGTATAAGGTGCTGTATATATAAATGTCAATTGTATTATATTCCCAAATGTTACGCATAACTAAAGGGAGGAAAAGGAGGAAATTCTTTAAATATCTGAATATCCAATTCATCAGTGCCTGACAATGTTGTGCAATTCCCTTGGCTGGGAAATAATTTGCTTGCAACACCTCACAATGCACAGTCATTTTACTTTCCTGCTCTTAAATTGAATAGGAAATGCATGTCGAGAGCTATCACATGGAACACTATTTGGAACAGATTCTGCAGCAAACATTTTTTCCCTTTGCCTCCGGCTCCCACTATTTGTATATCTTGCTTGTAACACGAGGAAAAAGGCCTCCTGTATTCCTATTTAGTTCAATGTTGTCTTTCTGACATAATTCAACGAATCACATGGAAATGACAGACAGACAAAAAAAAATTCCTTGAATATTGCTGAGGATCACCAATAGCGCAACTTGATTACAATTGTTTTTTGAAAACATATGTTAACGTTTACTGTTGTTGTTGTTGTTTCCCACAAAATACATAGTCAATCGATTTTGTAGTATATCCTATGAAATGCTTTGAGACATAATGTGATAAAGTGCTATATCAAATGCAGAGTACAATTAACAACAAAATTACATTTATAATTGCCTTTCACGTCGGGAGAATGTCCCAAGGCGCTGAACAGTCCGTTGGGATCTGAGCAAGGGAGAGGGGCAAGATAGGTGCGAGAGGTGGGAGAGAGTTAGGAGGGGGAGGGAGAGAGTTGGGAGGGCAGCAGAAGGCACCTTCGAAGAGGAGGGCCTTGAGACCAGCATTCAAGGAGGGAGGGAGCGAGGCGAAGGGACTGTGGGATGGAGTTCCAGAGTGTAGGGGCAGAGAGGTTGAAAGCCCGTCCACCGATGGTAGGGCGGGTTGGACAGGGGATATGGAGCAGGCCGGAGCCCACTGAACGGGGGGGGCAGGGAGGTTCATTGGGGGACAGCAGGTCGGCGAAGTGGTGGGGGGAGGGGTGGGGGGGAGAGGGGTGGGGGGTGGGGGGAGGGTTGGGGGGGAGGGGTAGGTGGGGCAACGAGGAGGGAGTTTACATAATTAACACAATGTATATTTTCATTTAAAATAAGGAAATAGATTACTAGAATACAGAATATTTGTTGCCCTTAGCCAAAAAACTGGGAGAAATTTTGATGAGAGGAAGTGGGGTCATAGAGAAGGGGAAACTTTAACCTGATTTAATCTGAGCTTCTTGTAAAAGGTTCATATATTTGCACTCTGCATTTGTAGACATTAGCTTTTAGCTAAAAACCAGAGAATGCCTGAGTCAGCTCAGTAACGTCTACTTTGTCATGACACAATAGTAAATCATTTTTGTAGATCCAACCAGCTTTAGAGTTGAGACTTGCCTTACTGGAATGCAGTAACAATGTGGTGCTGCGGAGTGGACCATGGATTCCATTTGTGTTCTGCCACGGAGACATACAGCTGAAGGTCAGCTGTAAAATAAATGAGTAAGAGGAAAATCATCAGCTATTCAAACCATTTATCAAACGGATTGTTCCATTTCTCAAAAGCGTTGGCAGGATATCCTCAGTACTGAAACTGTACATAATTTCACACGCCTACATACAAACAATAGTTTGTTTTGTCATGAATCCTCTCAGATCTCATTTCAAATACACCTTCTCTTCTTTTTGTATTCGCAGGAACAAATTGGTTAAATAAATTTCAAACAGAAAATCCATCAAACCTTGTATCTCGAACAGTGGCAATAATTGAAACGTAACTATAACTTCTGAGCACTGCTGGATGGTCTTTTACTAACTGTTATGTTGTCAGACAAATCGAAGGAAGATGTCTTCAGGACACTCTTAAGCAGCTTAAATACCAAGAGAAAACGTATCCCAATGGTATAGTTTTTGTAATATATTGCTCACTTTGCTCACCATTGAATTACTTTGAGTGTTTCTTTAGCTGCGTTTTTCTTTCTGTGGTCACAGGATTCTGTGTAATTTTATTTGGGCCACCTGGGTGACAATGGTATTTTTCTTTTTCTGTGGGAATTGACAAAATATGATGTATTTTGAATGCGTAGTTTTTGCTGAAAGTGTTGCACAATCTATTACATATTGAGAACAGGTCGCTGAGCATACACAAGTATTGAGTGAGCAGCAATGTTGATGTGTTTTCCAAATGAACGTAAGGATGTTCACCTTGACTGGAATTGTTGAAGCAAAGCACCTGGACTGCTTACATAGGGAAGTTGTGCCACTTGAGACAGTGGGTGATGGCAGAGGCGTGTGAGAGGTGATCCAAAGGTGTGAGAGGTGATCCAAACTATCTGCCTCCCGAGGAGGGTCAGACAAAATAAAGTGGCTTCCTGGAGGCTGAGTGCCATTTCCAGAGGCGGGACCTTGATCAACCCATGGCAGGATATGAAGTTAGCGCATGTGAAAAGCTCAGTGTAAAAGGCAAGTATTATTATTCTTATATCCAGCCGAATGTCTCCGACCTTGTTGAAGAAAGTGTTGACGACATCTCTGGCCTTCCTCAAGAGTTTTTCAAACCTGGCGCCGATGGGGCAGACCGGGAACAGAATCCAGCGGATCATTGTGTGCAATATGGTGGGTCCCCTCCTCCTCTTCCCAGGAATGGTGGGATGGGGGTTAGTGGTTGATAACCACTAGGGGTGGTTAGGGGTGCGGAGGTAGTGGGTGGGGGTAGTGGTTCATAGGGGACAGCAGTAGCAGGAGGAACAGCAGCAGGCTGACCTTAGTCTAGAAAGAGGGAAAATGAGCCAGGATTCGCTCTCTAAAGGCATAGTGCAAGGAACTCAGAAATCACAATACTCCACTCACGTTCAATCATCTTTCTCACTACTCAATCCGCTCCGTCTTCAATGTTGTCACATCCTTTCAACCAAAAAATCACCCATGGTTTCTGAGTCATTATCACTCACTTTTGACTTTGTTAGAGGTGCAAACGAGAGGTTAAGACTGGATCAAGTTCAGTGATGATGCCCTCCATTGTCGACTCCAATGCCTTGGGACTTCTTCCTGACGTGAAAGGCGCTAAACAAGAGTAATTTTGTTGTTGTTGTTGACTCTCGCTGACTAGGCTCAGACTATTAAGAACATCCTATCAGTTAAAATGGGCCATCAAGGATACTTACCTCGGTAAGATTCATCGTTTTCATGTGAGAAAGTTTATCTTGTCCTGTTTACAACATCAACTTTGATTTATATAGCGCCCTCCACGCCGGACGGCGTCTCAGAGCTCTTCACAGTAGCGGATCCGAGGACCAGGGCAGGGGCAGGGGCAGGGGCAGGAAGGTGACCAAAAGCTCGGTTGAAGAGAAAGGTCTTCAACTGTGACCTGAAACTGGGAAGAGAGGGGGCGAGGCGAAGGGAGTGAGGAAGGGAGTTCCAGAGCCTTGGGGCGTAGTGGCAAAAGGCACGGCCGCCGAGGGTGGAGCGGAGGATTCGGGGGACATGGAGGAGGCCAGACCCAGAGGAGTGAAGGCAGCGGGTGCTGGGTTGGGGGGAGAGGAGAGGAGTCATGGATGATAGTCTAACTTTATGAGGCAGTGTACAAATTACACTCTGGCTTTGTTTCCAAATATTTCCCTTTGATGAGCACAAAATATGTAAGTTGTAAATCAGTTTAGTATTTAAAGTTCAGAATTTGACGTTTGCAGAATTTCTACCGTTCAATAATGATTAATAATTAATTATTATTAATTCCCTCTTGAAGTTGGAAACGCACGGTCAACCCAGCCACTGCAATTAGACTTTTGTGCCATCTCCAGCCAAGTGACACCAAAGAGTACACTGTGATGGAAATTGGATCAGTGTGTCTGAGCTGCAATGCATAACCGGTCCATCATCCTGGTCACAATGTAAACGGCAGCCCTGCCTACAAGGCCACAGAGAAGGGGTCAGCTCTCTTGACTCCCATCCTAATGGCCCGTGGAGATAAGCATAAGGGAAAGCTCCGATCCATGCAATCAAAGGAAATCGATAGTGGTGGAGGAGGGGGTTAAATGGCTGTGGTAACAGTCTGGAACAGGCAAAGCTGTTGCCGTAGCAATGGCATTCCAATGGTGAGGGAAGCATGAAGAACCAGGCTTCCAGTACAGCCAAGCCTCTGTCTCATTCACCTTTTTGTCTCTCAGACAGATGATGATGTTTCTTAATTGCCTTCTTCAGACATACCTTTACTAATGCACAAAGAATTCCTCTTCAACAAAGACAATCTGTTCCAAAGAATGGGGCATTCAAATTCTTTAGTCGTGCTCATTGCGCACTATATCACCGTTGGGGACAGGGATAACGATGCTTACCATTTTAAAACAAACCACTCCATTTTATTGTGTTACTCGAGGGCTCTCTTTGGCTGTTACCTTATGGAGCAGCAATGAACTAAGATAAAGAAACTGTCAATCCACAGATAGCAAAAAGAGTATAAACTGTATTGCACACCTTAGAGGCAGACAGACATTGGTTGTGGGTAACACACTTCTTGGAATACTATTGTACGTAGTCCAGGTACTAATTCTGCAACTTTTGTTTGTTTCAAACGCAGCTTCCAGCGATGATTGTACATTCTCACCTCCCTCTGTGGAAAGAAGTCACTCCTGAACTCCCTTTTAGGTTTAGCACTGGTTAGGTTATATTCATGCATCCTCTTTTTGGAGTCGCCAAAATGTGGTTCACTTTGTCAAATGCTTTCATAATCTTAATACAGTAATAAGTTTTTATTATAATCTTCAATACCTCATTTGTTACATTATGCAGAGAGGTTTGTGTGTGACAGCGGTCAATCTGACTGGATAATTTTCAATAGTTCACGACTAGCTGATAAATGAGGCTATAGTATAGTCTGTATGATTCATTAAGAATAAGAATGGAACTGGATCTTGGAGCTGATTCAAGTGTGAGGAAATGATTAGACAAGTGTTCAGTAGTTTCAACATCCCAAACTGGAAAATCTTAGTCACACGCTGCAGGCAAAAGCACAGGGTTTGGTTGAAGCAGTTATACCTTTAAGTACTTGTATTCTGCATTTGTTCAATTGAATTTTTTGCAACTTAGGTATTCAGAAAACTTTCCATGTTTGTATTTTTTTTCTCTTTAAAGGAATTGCTGTAGGCATGTTGGCTAGTGATTATATTCACTGGCATTAATTTGCATCCCTCAAAGTGTTACATAAGAACAGAAGAAATAGGAACAGGATTAGACCATTCAAACCCTCGAGCCTGCCCTACCATTTAATAAGATCATGGCTGATCTTCTAAGATAATTCCACCTACCTGCACTATCCCCATATCCCTTAATCACTTTAGCTTTTAAAAGTTAGTTAGTTAGTTAGTTAGTTAGTGTTTAAACAATGTATTGCTTCAAAAATCGAAAGCAAAAAAGGGAGGAAAGATGAGATGATATTTAAAACAATTCACAATTAAGGGTGATACTTTAATGAGGTCCCCCTTCCCAGATTAATCCATGTCTCATACAAAAAGATAGGGTGGTCCTATCTGAACAAACGTATTTCTGAGGAAGGTTTTGCAATAATAGCTGAGTCATACCAAGCTAATTATCTGCTATGGAAGTGTTATGAAGCTAAATTTACTTTTAAGCTTTGGAAGCTTTATGGCGGTGTTTAATATAAAGAATGCCTGTACCAAAGGGTTGCATTAGCTGCCAGGAAATGGTGCATTTAGAAACGTTCACGCCTGTGGTGAGCATTTTGCTCTTGTTGCGTACAGTGAGTCTGACTCACATCCATATTTTATCAGCAAAGCGTTCATTTTAACAAAACAGTATCTTTCAAAACCTTCAGATGAAAAGTATGTCTGCTTCCAGGAACCAGATTGGCATTTTCTGTGTTCGATGAAAACTGGTTTTACCCAGATGAGTATATTGGTTAGACGTGTTGCTTTCAATGACTAAAAGAATATGAAGATTGTCAGTGACCTTTATATATTTCATGTTGACATCATCTGACTTTATTGATATAACTGAAATATTGAACCCTGCCACAGAGAGCATGGTTGTGTTGCATTGTCGCCCTACAATCTATTCTTCCCTCAATCCTGCTACGTCACACGTTGGCTCCATGATCTCTGAGAGACAGCAGAGATTCTTGGGAGACTTCAGCTATGAGGAGAGGCTAGATAGGCTAGGGTTATTCTCAGCAGAGAAGATTGAGGGGAGACCTAATAGAGGTTTATAAGATCATGAGGGGTTTCGACAGGGCAAATAGAGAAAAACTATTTCCACTCGTGGGCGAATCTGTGACTTGTGGTCACAGATTTAAAATAGTTTCAAGGCGAAGTAGAGGGAAGCTGAGGAGAATTTTTTTCACTCAGCGAGTTGTTCGAATCTGGAATGCATTGCCTGAAAAGGTGGTGGAGGCTGATTCGATAACAACTTTTAAAAGGGAATTATATCTTTATTTAGGGAGAACAGGTCTATTAGGCTATGGGGAGCGGGCAGGGCAGTGGGATTGAATCGCTCTTTTCAAAGAGCCGGCACAGACTAGATGGGCCGAATGGCCTCCTTTTGTGCCGTAAAATTCTATGAATCTATGAATCTATGTGCAAATACCATTCACATAAAAATAAACATCTTGGATTGATTCGAGATTAAGTGAATTTGATTGATTGAATTGATTAAAAGTGAAATGAATTTGTGCTTGCAAGATCTCATAAACATTAATTAGGGAAGCAGCCAAATCATTTTCAATGTTTGGTAATGAAAAGATGGAGGTTTATCAGCAAAAATGTGTGGATGTATATGTCAAATATTCCCTTGAATTGAATGGCTCAAATGACACTATAATCTTTGGATTACGATCTGTGGAATGCAACTAGTCAAGGTTAAATTCAGTTTGTAACATTAACTTGATACCTTGAGCATATTGATGATTGCCTTTAAGATGCCAGGAAAACTAAGAGATTGCTCCATTTAAAAATGGTCTCTGCAGCTATTTACCCATTTTAGTAGACTTCATAAACTGTAGCGATGGCATGAAATGGAATATAATCTATTGGAAATGATCTTTCAAGCTATTTTATGTCTTTAATTTGACGTAAAAATGTTTGGAGTTTGTATTTGAATAATGGCTACTTCGGTGATCCTGAAGCCCCATATGAAGTCTAAGGCTTTTAAGAAGAGGAGGGATGCAGAGATATTTGATGAACAGAAAACAGTATAATATTTTCTTGCTACCTTATACATATGGGGTCAAAATGAAATTTGTTCCGAGGCCTCTGCACCTTTCCTACTCGATTACTCACCAACTTGATTCTTCATTGAAATGTATAATTTAGCATTAGAGGGAAAACTCTCACACTTGAGATCTTACCAATAAAATATTTGGGAGATGGAAATATCAGGAGAATAATCCAGGAAGGTTTGGAATTTTATTTGGTTGCATATTGGACAGTTATAGAGGGAGCTTAATCGAATCCAAACTTACTTTGAAATGGCACCAGGCATGAAACAAAAGCACATTTGATTGGTTTGAGTTTTGTAGTTTGCAGCTGGCTGACAAAGTTATCCTGTAACCCACACTGGATTTACAAGGAAAAAATGTATCCTTACATTCTGGAAGAGAAAGACTGCTATGTTATGCAAGAAAGAATTTCTGTTCAAATGTTTTCTTGTTTTGCTTTGCATTGAAGGAATGCAAAGCATCAACATTATGAGGAGTCCTAACAAGCGAGTATTCAAACATATGCTTGGAAAATGCACGTACTGTGGAAACAAGCAATGTTGAATTTTTGAGAAGGGGAAAGCATTTTTGTTAAATCACTTGGAGCAAGAAATATACACAAAGGCAGAAACCAAAAACTGAGTGAGACAGACAAATGGGCAGACTAATGGAGTAAGAGTGAAAGGGACTGAGACACTAGGGTATCATTTGTGATATTTCTTAACAGTTTAAAAAAAATTAATATGCTGAAGAATGCATGTCAAACAACAATGTTGCAGAAAAAGCATTCTTTAGTACAGTATATTTGTTTTGGAAATACAATAATTAAATGTTCTTTATATGAACAGGAGTTGGCCATTTCATTAGACTTCAACAAATCCTTTCAATTCCAATTTTCCACTTTCTCCCTGGATCCCTTAACACACTGACGTACCAAAAATCTAACAACCTCATTCTTGAAGATGTGGATGGATCCAGTATCTACAACCTTTTGGGGGAGAGAATTTCAGATTCAATAATTTAGTCACTCAATCCACGCCCTCATACACGCAATCGTCACGTCAAGGCTCGACTACAGAAACTTCCTCCTTTTCGGCCTCCCTAACTCTTCCCCCCGCAAGCTGCGGATCATCCAGAATTATGCAGCTCATGTCCCCTACTGCAATAGGCTCCTTGATTCCATCACCCCCATCCTCGCCCACCACAACTGGTTCCCTATCCCTAGGAGGATAAAATTGAAAACCATCACTTTCAAGGACCTCCACAGCCTTGATCCTCCTTCTATCTCTCTGACCTGCTAATTCTCTATTAACTAGTGTGCTCCATCCCTTCAGTGGGTTCTGGCCTGCTGCATGTCTTCTGCCCTTTCATCAGTGGCTGGGCAGCCCCCACCGTTTGGAACTCCATCCCCAAATCCCTTCTACTTGCTCCCACCCTTACCTCCTTCAGGACCATCCTTTTCCATTGTGCCTTCAGGCACCCTCCCACCTCTCTGATCTACTTCATCCCAACCCTGCCCACCATGCTCGTGACCAGGTCCTTGACCTTTCGGTGCCTTGTCCCAACATGAAAGGTACTTTACAAATGTAATTGTGTTGTTTTTTAGTGGGACACCGCTTTATACAAGTAGCTGCTGTGTTTCGTGCACAAAATGTACAGTCGATTCACTTTACCATATATTCTATGACGCACTTTGAAACATCTCAATAATGTGAAAAGGCAATATAGCAAATGTAACTATCATTATTATTAAGAAATCTAAAGGGGACCTAAGCTAAGCATCGATTTACCATGAATGAAGCAAGATAGTGAGTTGTGGCACTTGATGAGGGGGCTTTTCCAAGCCTATCTTCACCCGATTTACACACGTGCACATTCCAGCAGGGGTCAATAGGATACTAATTGGGAGCAGTGACAGCAAATTAAACCACTGGAGGAATTGTCCAGGTTAATAGCTTTGAGTGGAACACAGCTTTCATTTTGCAGTTCCAACACCAGCATGAGACTGCTGTGTGGGTTTGCTTGCATAATTCCAACATTCTTTTTATTCCCGATAATCACAGTCTTGCTGAAACCGACAGGCCATAGTCAACGCAGAATGTAAAGAATTTCTTACTCAGTATATTTAACATTCCAGTAAGATAATATTTTACACCTCCAGCTACGTACCCAGATAAAAGACTTATATTAATTCTGAGAAACAACACATGAATAACTTGCTGAACAAAGGATTTCAATGCACAAAATTACAATGGTGATTTTACTTTTCCAGTGTGTTGGTGTCTTCTGTGCTGAAGCACCCGCCGCCTCCCGCTTAGATACTGAGTTACGGGTATGTACAGGTCTCTGGTGACCCATCTAAATGGTCTGCCAGAGTATATGACTCTGAATAGAAATATTCTCATCAGAGGTTCCACACGTGTGGCAACAATTCTGTTCATTAAGCAAATGAGTTGCAGGTTTGATTCCTGGGAATTCAGTTTCCAGCGTTCAAAATTCTGCCTTAAAAAATAGTGTGCAGCTGCTGCTAAGCCGTTGTATTTTCTACATGATATATTCTCATTAATAACAGTTACAGAAGAGCAATGGGTGTTCTCTCGGCATTTATACATTCATAGACTTGAGGTAAACCCCAGGTGCAGTTAACTGTCCAGACAATGTATTGTTGATGGGAATTCTTACAGTGTTTCACTCTTAATATGGAGGCAGCTAAACGAAGAGAATACTCAAATCTCATTTGTAACTGGTATGAAATGGGAATATATAATGAAAGTGGAAAATCCGAGCATTTTGAAAAGTAAAAAGTAGTTGGCCCAAAGTAGGATGCTCACTGATGACTATTTGCTTTTCAGAATGCTAGGATTTCCACCTTTTCATATCGCCAGTGGAGCCAATATCTTATGACTCTTTTTTGTGTTGGAGAATGGCTCCTGGTCTATAGATTTCCAGGCACTGCCACCTCTCCAATAAACCTTCAAAATAACAATGGTACTTCTATACATGTCACACATGTACAGAGAATTCAATATGGCTTGTGTCCCAACCACACATTTCCACTGTTATTTAAGTAGTGGAAGGTTGCTTAAATGGTTCAGACCATTTCCATACATGACATCAGCAAGGCAACTACAATCTGTAACATTGTGATGCCTCACATCTCATCATTAACATCATTTAACAGCCAGGGATGGCCTCAATAGCTGGCAAAGACTGAAGAGGCAGTAAATTAAAACTGAAACGCGTAGATTCGACCAAGTTTATTGCTGGTGTCTGTGGTTTTAGGGCATCACACTGACTGCAACCAGCATTAAAGAAATTGGAACACATTTTAAAAAGAGAATTCTAGTCAGTTCAACGCAATTTGCTCTACTGCTCTGTAAATGGCAGCCAGCTGGGAAGCATAGAGAAGCTAGCTACATGTCTTCATTGTCAGCCTCGCGCTGGCTTTTAGACTCTTCGCCAAGCTCTGTGGTTTGGGATCATTTTCAGTTCCAAGATCAACAAACTGTGGCTGCCTGAGAGATGGAGTCATGGTGTTATATTTAGCAGGTAATGCATACTTTTGAACAATTAAAGCAAGACACCCAGCACCTCGCAAAGTATTCTGATTTACCACAACTCGCACAGGAAAGACGCTTCTGTAAAACAGCTGGTAAAAGTTGACCATTAAATATTGGTTGTGTTCCTTTGTTTTCTGCTGGGTGTTTTGAGGATTCTTTGCCCATAAATGGATGGCATATGATTGTGGGTATATTGGAAGTGGCCAGGCGAATCAGTAGTTAGGGGTGCCTTGCATATTAGGAATTTCTAGCACTTGTATGCACTCCCTCCCACGTTCTTTCTCTCTTCCTCTTTCTCTCACTTGCTCTCACTGCCTGCCTTATTGTCTTTCTCTCACTGTTTGCCTTATTCTTTGTCGCTTCTCTTTCTTGGTCAGAGGATGCCAAAGGGAATATTAGACACCACAAAGAAGTTAGGTTGGCATGGCTACATAACTTGTGACCCAATGATTCAAACCATTAAAATTGTTCCGCAAGCTCATTTGTTAAAAGATTATTTCACCCGCAAAATATACGGGGAATTCACTTTAGATTGCATTCTGTGAGGTGCTTTGAGATTGCTCGAAGATGTGTTAAGATGCTATATCAAATGCAAGGATTATAATTATTATGTGTGTATGTATTTCAAGATCCTCACTCTTGTTTTCAAATCTCTCTACTCCTCTGCACCCCGCTATCTCTCTGACCTCCTCTCTCCTCACAACAGCACCTGTAGCCTTTGCTCTACCCAGTCTGGCCTCCTCCTTGTCCCCCGAATCCTCCGCTCCACCCTCGGCAGCCATGCCTTCAGCCACTATGCCCCGAGGCTCTGGAACTGCCTTCCGCACTCCCTTCGCCTCGCCCCCTGGGGCTCTTCCTATTCTCGGCTAAAGACCTTTCTTTTCGACCGTGCTTTTGGTCCCTTTTTTTCCCCTTCCCCAGGCTCGGCCCCGGGATCGATTATTGTGAAGCGCTCTGAGACGCTATCTGACTTGGAGGGTGCTATATAAATCCAGTTGTTGTTGTTGTATATACTAGGCAATTTATTTGATGGAATGTTAGAAGGAAGTATGTATAATTTTCATTAATATATTTGCTCCTCTAATTTTCCCCATTCCTCACCTGAAACCCCTGTAGCAGAGATTGACTGTAAACAGCTGCCCTCTGAAGTGTAGTGATATGTTTTTGTGAGTGAATGCAGCAGCCGATTTGCACACATGTCCCCAAAACAGCCATGAAGTGAATGATCAATTTTATTGAAGATTGTTGGCGGAGAAACTCCCTTCTGTTTTTGAATAGTGCATTGTCTATCAACACATCACATCAAGTCAAGCTGAACAGTTGCATTAAACTAGGTCCCAATAAACTTTGACAAATATGCTGTCTGAGATTGAGAACTGTTGCAGGCTATATAGCAACAGTAGACATTACTGGGTCATGAAACATAATGGAGTTCTCAGTCCAGCAATGGCCATACATTTTCTTATTGGATTTTCTGCTACGTGAAATCCTGTAAATGGAGCATGCAAGTTAATACAAGTTAACTGTATTAGATGCTATTGAAAGCTTCAGCTGAGATCCATAAAAATGAGACAAGCTGTGGATTTAACTCCATGTCTGGTTTATTTAGCACTATTCATCAGAGGGAGCCCTCATCTGAACTACAGTCCTACTGTTTTGTGCTTCAATTTTGGGTGTTGCCCACTCAGTCTGACCACATTTTAAGTAGAAATAATTGAGATGTGCAAAATATTCCGAGATCAACACTATTATGTTGGAAGATGGATATAAATGCGAACTGAAGCATCTCTAGTGAATCACTGTGCAGAGAAAATTATCCTCAATGAACCTGACTTGAAAGAGAGTCCAACAGAATCAGTAGAAAGATTTGGCTCCTCTATTCAATACTAATTCAATAGGAGGAAATATTGTAATCTCATTTTTGATTTCATATTGACATGTGGCTGCTGCACTCATTAAAGGGTTAAGTGGTCAGAGACGATGTTTATGTTGCCAGAAGAGCCCATTGTTCTACTGACTGTGATAGGAACAGTTGCTCACAATTCCCACAGAAACAAAGATCAGAAAGATCCATAAATAAATAATTGTGCAAAGCAGTAAAACTGACCTCACAGACCATTACTGAAAAGATAAAGGCGGAATGCAAAACAAATAGTTTCCTGTGTTTGTTGTAAATTTTTCACACACTCTTAATCTGTTCTGCCCCTTGAAAGGGTTCACATAACACAGTGAAGGTGCTGGGGCACAATCAACACAGATATTAATGCAAATCAATAGGAAATCTATCTGGTTCCACATGAGCTGTTGGGTTGAAGGAAGCAGGGCGTCCTTATTCCACATGCACATATTTTATTGTGCTTTCCAACAGGATCACAGGAAATGAATTACGCACATAAAGATTGGCTGATATTTTCCATCACCCAAACCTCAGTAAAGTACTAAAGCCTGTTTTAACACCCACTGAAAACAACTTAGTGCACCAATGGGGACCTCCCTGGTCTGCATAGCCTAGTTTCACACAGGATAGTCAGTGGCTGAAAGAAGGAGACAATTGAAGAAATTCTTCAATGAGCCAATGAAATAATCACATTCAGGCCATTCATTACAGAGGTAATTCACATGTTCCATTAGAAGCAATAGTAGTAATATCACTAATTACCAAATCTGCAGTGACAAAATGCCTGCCACCTCTCTTCCACATACCCAGAATTAGTTCCATCTTCCTGTGCGCAAAAGGTAATTTTCTCATTTAGAAAAAAGAAAATCCTATTGTTTCACAGAAGACTCATTTCAGGAAATAACAAATACAACAACTACGATTTATATAGCGCCCTCCATGCCAGACGGCGTCTCAGAGCGCTTCGAAATAAAGTGTTTCAGTGGAAATGTGTATATATTGCAGGAAAGGGCAGACAGATTGATGGTACCTGCATGTTTTACATTGCAAAGATTTTTTTTACCAGAAAATTCCACGAAGCAGGATTGAATGTTGAGAGCTACATTACAAATTCAGTTCACAGCATGAGGAAAATATTAGCCCCTCTAGAGGTTATACTGCAAATCAAATGGAGTTGTATTGCGTTAGTACAAACACTGGTCAGGTTCCATCTGGAGTGTAATGTGAGGTTCTGATCACTTAACCTTGGGGAGGGATATCATTACCCGTGAGAGAATGCAGAGGTGAGCAATAAAGATGATCTCACTATCAGGAATCTAAGTTATGAGGAAATGTTAAGAAAGATGTGCTTACTTGAAGATTTCAAGAGAGAGTTGGCAAAGTGAATGTAGGGAATTTTTTGACTTGAGTAAAGCTTTCAAATACAATGATAATAATCCTCACATTTGGTATAGCACCTTTTATGTTTGGAGAATGTCTCAAAGCAATTCACAGCCTGAAGTTGCACATGAAGAACGGTCGCTTAGGACATTATTTGTAGAAAAAAAAGACTCCTGTTTCAGCAAATATTTCCTTCATTGCACTTCTATACCTGACCTTCAACATCCTCTGTTATCACATTTAAAAAGCTATATAGAGTTTATACAATGTAAGTCTATCTCATAGCTTAATTGGAGTGCCAAACCGCAGCAAAATACTGTATCCAAATGATTTGCCACATAAGAATTAGGAGCAGGAGTAGGCCATTCGGCCCTTCGAGCCTGCTCCGCCATTCAATAAGATCATGGCTGAACTTCTCACCTAACTCTAATTACCTGCCCTATTCCCATATCCCCTAATCCCTTTATTTTTCAAAAATCTATCAGTCGCAGCCTTGAAAATGTTCAAGGACTGAGCACCTACAGCCTTCTGGGGTAGTGAATTCCATAAATTCACTACCCTCTGAGTGAAGAAATGTTTCCTCAACTCTGTTCTAAAAGGCTGACTCTTAATTTTAAGACTGTGACCCCTGGTTATAGATTCTCCTACCAGGGGAAACAGTCCCTCAGTGCCTACTTTATCTAGCCCTTTAAGAATCTTATATGTTTCAATAAGATCTCCCCTAATTCTTTTGTACTCTAGAGAGTACAGCCCTAGTTTATTCAACCTATCGTCATAGGTCAGTCCCCTCATCCCAGGAACTAACCTAGTGAATCTACGCTGCACCCCCTCTAAGGCAAGTATATCATTTTTTAAATAAGGAGACCAAAACTGCACACAATACTCTAGGTGCAATCTCACCAAAGTCCTATACAGTTAAGAAATGCCTTTATTACCAATGCATACCAAGAGACATCTGTATGTTAACATTTGCAGTTGATATTTCATAGGCATTGTGATATCTATATTGATGTAATTACAGTGTCTGGTGACCCAATGGCAGTAATAAATGAGATTGACTTTCACACAAGCATGATTATAATAACAATAATAATAATCCTTGCATTTGATATAGCGCCGTATCATGTTTTTGAGACTTCTCAAAGCACTTCACAAAATGTACTGTAACGAGAATTGACCGTACTGTATATTTTGTGAATGGAATCCATAAAACATGTCCATGTCATGATTAAATCCTCAAAAATTTAATTATTTGTTAATGCCTTTGTGGAGGAATAAATGTTCATATAAACAAATTAGAAATGGAAGACTGCCCTTACGTTCCTCACTTAACACACGTTTGTGGCAAAAAGGCAATAAAAGTAGTTAAAAAGTGCTTTATAGAATATACTGTAAAGTGAATTGACTGTTTTTTGTGTGGGTGAAACGCAGCAGCCAATTATGCACAACAGTGTCCCACGACAGTCATGGATTGAAATTACCAATTATATCATTTGTAGTTTTTTTCATGGAATATTATTAGGCGTGTGGAATAAGGAAACCTGTCCAAGGTTTCGCCCTGCCTGGAATTGAACCCAGGTCTCTCGCTTGTAAGGCGAGTGCTTTAACCAGTGAGCTCCAGGAGTCTATAGGACTACAGGTTTAGATGAAGAAGGCCCTTTGGCCCATCCTTCTACTTTTCTATCAAGTTGGACATATCAGCTTATCGTAACGCAGTAACAGCAGGTTCAAAATTTTATTTCAGCCAAACATCATTGGAGATACAATAGATCACAACAACAACAAAATTACATCTATAGAGCACCTTTAACGTCAGAAGGAGAAAGCAGAAAGCATGGTTGAGGAGAAGGGTCTTGAGACCGGCCTTGAAGGAGGCGAGGGAGGGAGCGAGGTGAAGGGACGAGTATGGAGGCAAAGAGGCTGCAAGCCCATCCGCCAATGGTAGGGTGGGTCGGGCAGGGGACATGGAGCAGGCCAGAGCCCGCTGAATGGAGGGGGCAGTGAGGTTCATAGGGGGACAGCAGGTCAGAGAGATAGTGGGAGGCAAGGCCGTGAATGGCTTTGAAGATGAGAACGAGGATCTTGAATATCGGGAGCCAATGGAGCTGGGAGAGGGTGGGAGTGATGTGGTCGCGGAGCTTGGTGCGGATGAGGACATGAGCTGCAGAGTTCTTGAGGATCTACAGCTTATGAAGGGAATAACCAGGAAGGCTAACAAGGAGGGAGTTTCCATAGTCGAGCCTTGATGTGACAGAATCCTTTTGTTGCTGTACATTCTGATTATATGTTGGCAGGTAATTTGACGACCCTCTCTCTCTATCATACACTATTTTTGAGGACCATTCCCGAAGAGGAAAGCAAGGAAGTGAAGGAAGGGTCATCATTGGCTATGCTTGGAGAGAATATGAGGAAGCTGAAAAAAGCATTAACATTCATAGGCTTGACATTAATTCCAAATATTTAGCCTTGCAGGCCTTTCTCCCCACCCCTTAAAAAAAACACACCAACAGATTGGTAAGAGTGTGTTTCTTGATGTTACGCAGGTCAGGGCAACCCCTCACATTACTGATACAAGACACTACAAGGTTGCAAAGCTTGGGCAACTTGTCACTGTGGTATTAAAGAATGACAAATCACCTCCTTTCACTGGGCAAGTCATGTTTTACGGAAGATCAACATGTTACAAACTGTTTACTGTCCTTGATGAATATTTAACACGTCTACTATAACCCATGCAACTCAAAGGCAGCTCTACATGGATCGAATGCCTATTCTTTAAGCAAAGCACAATGAGTTTTGGGACTCGATTAATTCAAAAGCCATTTTGTAAGACGTGAAGTTTTAAGTTTGTCATTGATGAGGGTGGGTGAGGGGTGGGTGTGAAACATTTTCTGATTTGTCATATCCAGGCTAATGTAAATCATTCCATTTAGATACGGCGCCTTCAAGTCTGAGATTCGGCATTTCATGTGCTAGAGGATAGCAGATTCAAATCCTTTCCCACTCAAATCTTCACCAACACTGTCTTCGGGAATTTTACAAGAATGCGATAGCTTTTTCACAAGTGTTTTCAGAACAAAATGTGCACAGATATCTGCTCAAACATTCAACGATTCAAGTGCCACATTTCAGAATGGTTACCATGTACTGAACAATGTTATATGATGCCATGCAACCAGCTTCAGTGTAGCGAAGATGCTCAGAGGAAATACAGTACATAGCTCTCAAATACTTGAAATTAACAAAGAGGGACAATGTCAGAAAGAACAAGATTGAATCAACAGTTGCAAGTGGTGCTCCAGGGGTTGGAGGGTGGAAGGATTGGGGGAGGTGGGGGCGGGCTGCGTGTGATGAAGAAGTCTCCAAGGAACACTTGGGAGGGGAAGAATTTATAATAATAATAACAATAATTTGGAGGGGTTTGTGTGCATTCTATCAGGTCTTGGAATTCAAGATAGTCTTTTTGTATTGGAAGCTAGATCATAGCATTGATTTATTTGTAAGTTTCACTGGGATTGAGCAATGGACTGTGTTGTAATCTACAACAACAACAACAACATAGTTACATTTATACAGTGACTTTCATGTTGGGAGGACGTCCCCTAGTTAAGAAGATATAAAATATGCACAGTGTAGTCCTGTAACTCAGTGGTTAGAGCACTCGTCTTACAAACGTGAGACCTGTGTTTGAATCCAGGCAGGTCAGGGAGAAACCTTGGGCAAGTTTCCTTACTCTACACGCCTAATAATAATCCTTCCAAAAAATAATAAAATTGGTCATTTCAATCCATAACTGTTTGTGAGACATAACTAAGGTGGGACAACAGCTGTGCACAATTGGCTGCTGCGTTTCGCCCACAAATATTCCATCAATTCACTTTTACAGTATATTCTGTGAAGATGTCTAGAAAACGTGAAAAGCATTATATCAAATGCAAGGATTATTATTATTATTATTATTATTTATCTCTTGGTAAGAATCCAAGGTAAAGTCACATTGAGTTAAATTGGCATTAGGTTATTGGGCAAGAATAGGTCAAAGCAAGAAAACTACTTGTAACCAAAATATTAGTCCTGTTTCCTCAAGACATCAAATCATACTGGCGTGTGGCTTCATGGTATTATCCTTACCTCACTTGAGTGGCCATCTTTAATCTATTGTAATAGAATCCTGGGTGCAGAATTACTCTGTTCATGATAGCATTTTAGAGCATCCAGAATTTGGCAGATTACCTTAATTTTGAAGCTAGTTTTCTGTAAATTTATTTCCGACCTACCTGCAGAAAATCAGCTACAAAGGTAAGCCAGAATTCAGCAATTTGTTAAACTCAAGAAAAGAAAATAACTCGGATTCCATTATGTTCTCTCCACTTGTTTTATTTCATTTTTCTGGAACACAATATAAAAATTCAAAACAATATCACCTCTTTTATAACAAAGTATCTGACACTCTTGCTTCTCTCACAGTGACATAGTTGGTATCACAAATTGATTACGTGAAAGATTGCAGAATGGCTCATATCATGAAGCTCCATAACGAATTGTGTAACCCCCTTGATTAACAAACTGCGTTACTTTATTTGTAAGATCTAAACACGAGGCCAGACAATAGCTAATGCTGGGCACACCAGGGGGTGGTTTTAGGAAATACTATTCTGAGAAGGAATGTAGGCAAACAGAACAGCGTGGTGAGGTTTAATGGGGGGAAATTGAACATCCAGGTTTTACTGGCATGTGTCTAAATTCGCACCAGCATGAAGCCACCCTAAGGGTGCGTATGGTTTGCACTGGCCCTAAATCAGTCTGAATATTCTGCATTTTTGAAGGTCAGATTTCAGATGATTCTGGGTCCCAACCAACTTTACACACAGCACAACCGCAGCAGAGTGTGTGCAGTGAATTTAATTCTGCTGAATAACCGTGCTTCATAATCGGCCCCAGAAAGCTGTAAGCTAACTGTGTTTGTACATGCTGTACTTGGAGGCTGAAAAAAATGGAACTTGTGGTGCTCATAGGGTTAGTCAGATTGTGCTGGTTGGTTTAATGCATTCTTTTCATAAGTAACAATGAAAGTCCAGAGGAATTTGATGAAACTGCCGGTTTGTGCATTTTTGTCTCCATTTTCCCACGTTCCCTGTAAATGTGGATAAGTGCAGTGGAATTGCACAGGTTTCAATTCTTAACAGCACAAATGAACCCAGTAATGTGAAAGAAGCCACATTTTCATACGATTGGAAATCGACCTTGCCAGGAAAGAATTCAGCAGTGGTCTGCTGATTATCTTTGTAGCATCTACTGTAATTTGCTATCCCCCTGCATTCCAGCAGTGATTGCAGCCCCGTGCTGTCTGTCTGACCGATTTGACTTGATAAGAATGGTTGAGGAGATTAGAGGTGGCATTATCTGTGCTCCCCGTGTGCTTTATGAGGCATGCAGTGAAATCCCAATTAGCAGAACTGATAAATGAGACCTTTGCAATAACTTGCTTATCACTGAGATCACTTGGGAGTCATTCCAGAACCATTCAGTAAGATGGACCTGCTGTGTAGAAAGCATACATTTTCCCATCCTGACTAGATGAAAGATTTTTTTATTCTACTTGAATAATTCACGTGACTATTCGTTGCTCACATACATCAAAGACATTCTTCAGATCGTGCATTTTTCCAAACATTGGAATCATGATCGTGTTAAAAATATTTTTTCCAATATGGGGGCCTTTTTTGAAAATAAAGATTTGAATTAAACAGTTCCAAAGTAAAGTCAACATAATCTTTAGAGTTAGAGACTTAACTGTTCCACAGTACTGGTCAATTTTGGCAATTAAATAAAGTCTCCAGATCAGCTTTCACACCTTGACCAACCAGTTCAGGTACAATGCATTGTAAAACATTGCCTGATCCTTAAGGCATTTACTCTATTATACAAAGTATTCAATACACCAAAAGGTGTGCATGCAAACTATCTGTTGCATATATGTACAGATTCCAAAGCTCACAACAGGGATTTGTAAGCATCAACATTTGAATACCTCAACTTTCAAAGAGTTCATTTGTTTTGAAGTGCATTGTACAATTACTAGTAATGTCCCACACAGAGTAATGAGGGAAATAACCAATTAATCTGTTGTTGGTGAATATAAAGGGGGATATGAGCTAGGACACCAGGACAACTCTCTGTTCTTTGATATAGTGCCATGGTACCTTTGATATGCACATGAACCACCATGACAAGCAGATGGTAAAAAAAACAGCAGGAGATATAATGTGATTCACATTGTAAGTACTCTGTACACATGCTGTCTGAGGTCCTGGGAATGTTGTTTTGTGGAATGCAGTCAGTCAGGGTTGAATTATGTGGATTGTGATGTTAGATTGATCTTAATAAATCCTTATATTTGATATAGCGCTTTATCATATTGTCGAGCTGATTCAAAGCACTTTACAGCACTTTTATCAAGTGGATTTACTGTGTATTTTGTGGGCGAAATGCAGTAGCCAGTTTGTGCACAGCCATGTTACACAGACTGTGACGTTATATTGATATCCTTTGATAATGATTAATTGTTTTTAGGTCAGTGAGAATGTTTTCTGTGATCTTTATCTTTTGGTTATTCATTACCTTTGAGTGTTTTTTTGCATGGGGAGGGAATGCAGTTACCTGCGTTTGAGGGTTGTTTTGCGTGGGGAGGGAATGCATGTGTTTGAAAGTGACCAGTGAATTTGCATGTTTCCTTCAAAGGTTGCACATTCAGTGCTTTGTGTTAGCAATCTGCAAATTGTGCAAATTGACTGCAAATATACAATTGGCTTTCCTGCTCTCCTTCCCTCCTCCCCACCCCTTTGCCACTTCCCCCCCTTTTTTCCCCTAATCCCACTTCCATGACTGTTTGTGGGACGCTGCTGTGCGCAATTTGGCTGCCACGTTTCGCCCACAAATATACAGTCATTTTCCTACTCTTCTTCATCCTGCCCCGACCCCTCCCCCACTGCTCTTGTCCCTACCTAACTGTACAACGCTTTGGGACATCCTAACAACATGAAAGGTGCCATATAAATGTAAGTTTGGATTGATTGATTGATTGATTGATTGATGCAAAGGCAAAAGCTTGGAGAACTCAGGTACCACACAAGGTAACAGTGGTACCATGTGATGCTAAGCACTAGACTATCAATCCCACAAGCCTAGTAAATGTGATTGTATATCTACAATGAGCAGTTTAGAAAAACTGCTCATTGTAGATATACAATCACATTTACTTATTAAAATGATTGTTTTAAATGTGCTTAAAATTGAGTGATAATAAAATGAATAATTATTATTCATTTGATATAGTGCCCCTCACGTTGGGAGACCGTCTCAAAGTGCTTAACAATAACTGTAATCTGTAAGTGAAGGCAGCAGACAATTTATGCACACAAACATTCCACAAACAGCCATGAAGTAGTTAACAAATTTTATTGGGGGATTATTGACCAGGCTGCCAGGAGAAACTCCCTTCTCTTTCTGAATTGTGCCATGGGATTTTTAACATCCACCTGAACAGTCAGACAGAAACCTCCGTTGATTTGTTAGAATCAACGGAAAGACGGCACCTCCAAAAAAGCAGTGCTCTCTCACCACTGTACTGGAGTGTCGCTTTAGACTGTGAGCTGAGCTCAAAGTGCTGAGGTGAGGCTCAAGCCACAACATTCAAAGGCAGAAGAATTAACCAACAAAGCCAATCTGACACCACACCTTGATCAGGAGTAAACTGTAGGCTACATTTTAAATCAATAATCCATTTTCACTTTCTTTCTTCCTGGTCTGATTGTTGACTCTTAGTGCTATGTACCAACATATACTATTTTTCTGCAAACACTGCATGGAGTTCTTCCTACATTTGGTTAAATTCCAGTTCCCAAATATCTGGCACTTAAGAGAGACAGTGTGACTAGTCCTTCCCTCATATTAAGGATCATTCACCAAAACCACTGATATGCCTAGCAAGGGAATGCAAAGAATACCAACCTCAATTACAAGCAAAAAATCTAATACTGGAACGAAAAAGAGGTTTTGATTTCTGAATTCCTTGCCTTGTGATTATAAGCAAAGAATTATACTCCCCAAAAAGGGAGTTACAAAAAAAATAATTTCTAGTTATGCTTCTCTTCTTACAATCAACTTTCTAAATGCAGGAAGGGATTGACTGAAACATAGTTTCTAGACTGTCATGCTGCCAAATTTAGGCTGTCTCACTGTCCTCCTTGGGGTGAGGTAAGCAGCTCCAAGGCAATGTGCTTGGTAACAGTCAGGAGTCAAGTCAACCCTGCTTTGCAGGTTCAGTAGTCAGGTATTGAGCTAGGTGAGTACATGGTAACTGCTCCTGGACCAACCTCACGTGAAGGGTACTATATAAATGCAAGTTGTAGTTATTTTTAAGTACTCTAAGGCCAGACAAGTGAGACTGCAGAATATGGAGGGGCAGACCAGTCGCTGGGGCCAAGGTGCTTCCTACTCCACTCCCATTTGGCTTGCAGGCCCAAACCCTAATAAGTGGGGTGATTCTATCTGGACAAACAGTGGGAATCTTGCCAGGCAGGGATTTCAAGGGAAAGTTATTTGATTTATTTGGTTAAACTCCAGCAATGCTTCAATGCGCACTCAAGCCTTGGCTCTCGTCAACCTGTGCCAAATACTCTCTGGAATTAGGTAAACAAAGCGCCTCCCTCCAGGGTAGAGAGTACACATCCCATTCAAAACACATGTATTCATCACCTGACTGATCAAGAACAAATTAACCTGCTCAGATAAAACTCAGTTGGAGGAAATCACAGCCGAGTCCTATCGTGTTCTTGTTCCCCTCTCTTTGCCCACTGCACGAATATCTACACAATGCACTGTCGACTAGGAATCACTGGCTAACAATTGGGAGCAAAACCCTGCTGTTATTTCTTCCTTATTAACTGAGACCAACATTTGTGCTTTTTGTGAACACAGAGACAAGCTAACTCACTAGCTACCCCATCAGGTAACTAGCAGCCTTTTGGTCTGTACAGCCTACTGCTGCATTGGGTGGAATTTGTATCTACTTTGCCGTTCTGGAGAGCATTAAGCTGCACATTGTTGTTTCACAATAATGATTTAGTGGAGGTTAAAGTTGGACTCCAGCTCGCCTTTAGTCGATGGGAGATGATTTTCTGCGGTTAGGGCTGCCTGAAAACCACAGCTGAAACAGATCTTAATTGAGATTTCGCCAATAAAATTCTTGAGTTTCATTGTGTAAGCAAATCTGTTCTGGGTGAACTCATGCCAGAATCAGACCAGGCTGCTGCAAGAGAAAATAAAGTGATCATAGTTGCAACATATTTGTTCAAAGGGACAGTCAATTCCAACAAGATAAGATTCTAACTTTGTTTTCTTTGATCAAAGTTGTGTCCTGTTTTCGAGATGAAAATCTTTTGAAATTACCGTTCCAAAGCAACAGATTGGTTGAGTTGTTGCATTGCTGTAAGATCCACAAAACAAAAAGTATGGTTGGATGGATGAAAAATGCCTCTTCAGATACCAATCAATGTGCTTGATTTGTTGATCTCAGCCCTATTGCTGAACAGATGCTTGGAGCTTCCACCAAAATAAGGAAACATTGAGTGGAAGATCCTAGTGCCAATTACAGTACCTTGTGCCTTCCATCCACACTTTCATAATCCAATGGGTTATTTGATGAAAACATTGCTTGGAGTGAGACAGCTTCACAGATTAAGAATTGTGCGGGTTCGATCCATGATTATATCAATTGTTAGGGAAAGATCATCCAATCTGTGATGTCTTTCCAACCCCCACCTCCAGCATTACTGTGCTGACACTCTGACTGGACTATAATTTGAAGAATGTGAAAATCTGGCAAAGTGATAGAGAGCACTACCTTAGTCAGAGGGACCATTTCACAGGAAGAACCTTCAGGAAAGGGGAGTGGAAGCAGAGTGGGATGGGCGGTGGGGCGAGAAATTTGAAGAGAACCATGCACCTTTATTCTCCCATTTTTTTGTGTGTCGTCTAAAATGAAAACCATTTTTACACTTCAAATTCTCCCAGATACATCAGCACTTAATAATTCATAGCATAAGGAATTTCACCTTTTCACATGAATATACTTAGCACAGTTGGATGCCCTACAGCATTCTACCTGGAGCAGTTGCACACTGTTCACCAAGAGGCCAGAGCAACCTTCAATCAAACAGTGGACACCTGACCGCTATCTGTGTGGCAGGCTCTGTTTATAGTTCACATAGTTCAGTCTTCAAATGGCTGACAACCTGTCACCTGAAATCAAAGTAAAAATACGAGCCCACAAAGGGCAGAAACTTGAATCTTTTGGGCTGGTTGGTAAGTGACATTAAGGTACTAACATTACTTAAATTCTGTGAGTTGATTCTGCTTTATTTTATCAAATATTTGTGAATAAATGTGTTCCATCATAAAGCTATTTGGCTCACAAGTAAGTATTGAAAGCTTGCAAAATGCTACAGGCCTGAACTTAAGTTTAGACATGGCTGTTCTACATGCTTACGCACTTAACAAAGCTTGTCAGATGCCAAGGCATTCCAGGAATAGCTAAGGCATGAAATGTACTTAAACAACAGCTACCATTAATTCATTTTATATTTTCTTGATTCAACCTTACTTAGATTGTGGGTAAATGTATTGCATGACATTGTACTGATATATATATATATATATAGACCAGGAAGTACAGTAGAAGCCCGTTTATCCGTGACTCGATGAACCGGCACTTCCGTATAACTGGCACGCCCCCCAAAAAGTCCCCATTTGATAAACCGGAATTTATCCGGAACAATAGCGGTGGAGCATTTGTGAGTTATTGTTGTGCAGGTTCAGTATTTCGGTTTGCCACTAGTAGAGACTAAGGTTATCGGCTTGCTGATAGGAAGGCTTTAAAGTCAACCTGCCATTTTTTTCACCCGCTTGGCGTCCTCCATTTCAAAAAGAATCGCTGGACTATAAACCTCAACCAGTAAAGGTGAGAAGCGCAAGAGAGTAGTTTTAACAATAAGTACCAATACAATATTGTGTTTTTATCTGTTATTATTTAGTCTGGTGTGTATGGTGTGTGTTAAAATAACTTTAATTTTTTTGTGGTGAGTTTTTGGCCGCGGGCCGCCCGAATATCCGGCAAGTGCTTTAACCAGCATTGGCCAGGTCCCGCGGGTGCCGGATAAACGGGCTTCTACTGTGCCTCAGTTTGATCCCGAGTCTGTGGTACTAAATAACCTCAAAGCCAGATGGGATGCTATGGTTAGTCTTAGTGTTCTTCGGTCAGGCTTGGGTGTTAGAATGAGCGATTATACAGGATTGAATAGGCTGTTATCTTTAAAACCTTACCCCAGCATCATTCAACATCTTAAAGAACAGGAGAATATATTTCTATTATAATTGCTAATCAAGCTGTCATTGTCAGTCTAGCTCAGTGGAAGCTCTGACTCAAAGGGTGTGGATTCAAGGCCCACATCAGGAATCACCTGGTCAAAGCTAACACTCTGATGCAGTGCTGGGGGTGGGGACTATTGCATTGTTGGAGGTATCACAGAGGGCTGTTCAGATGGACGTTAAATAATAATAATGTCAAAGTTCCTATAGCACAATTCAAAAAGAGATGGGAGTTTCCAGGGTCCTGGCTAACAGATCTCCCAAATAACATTGGTGTTTCACCAATTGTGTGCAATTGGCTGCCATGTTTCACCAACACAATACACGGTCAAATCTATTTGACAATATATCTTTTGAAATGTTGTAATGATATGATAAGGCGCTATATCAAATATCAAGGAATTTTACTCTTATTATTTGTCAACAAATGAATGTACCAGCTCCTTTTATGGTGAAATATTTAGAAAATTTGGGACACAGATACGCACTATTGCCACTAAGCTGGTCAGCCAACTGAGTGCCTAAGATTCCAACAAACTTGTAACATCAGTGTTAATGTTTTACACCAGTGGCATTCTCTCTAATACATTTCAAACAATCTTCCATTGTTCAAACATACTTGAGATAATTGTGGAGTTTGGCAATTCAAAGGAAGAAACATTTCAGAGAATTTTGCTTTTATGTTCACTGTCGGTATTTTATTTTTTCCCACCACCTCTTGTGACCCTTGCATAAATTTACAGATCTGGATAAATCCTTTCATTTGAGTGAAAAATTCAAGTGTTTTTTTAGAATCAACCAAGTTCATGGGTCAATGAATAGCCCTCCATATAAATACAAATAAAGAATTTGAGGCACATTGTATAATAATAATATATAATAATTCTTGTATTTGATAGAGTGCCTTCTCACGTTGTTGATTCGTCTCTAAGCTGTTCGCAGAATATAGTGTAAAGTCAATTGAGGCCTATATTTTGTGGAGTGAAAAGTGACAGCCAATCGCAGTCGTGCAGTTAATCACCACTTTCCAAAAGAGGTTGACTGCCAGAGGAGTGGGTGGTGTGGTGGATCAGAATGTTGACCCTTAACATCCTAGGACCTGGGTTCAAATCCAGACCAAATTGGTAGCATGAAAGTCTTTCTGCGATTAGTGGTTTCTCAACTGAAAGAATGTGGGCATTTAGAGATGCTTTTACCTGGTGTCAACCCACAGCACAAAATCCCTCGCAGTTAAGCAGTATTGGCTAATCTCTTTAATGGCTAATCTCACTGAGAAGTTTCTCTGATTGGGAAAAGTAAGTTGAAAAATCCACCTTTAGCAATCCTAGGAGGGATACACTTGAGATTGAGTACAGAAGAGAAAGCTCGGAATTCCATCTGCCTTCTGCATTCAGAGCAAGGAACTCCCAAATTTCATTCCTGATCTTTGTTGCGCTCACAAAATACACATTCAAAATCCATTTTGTAATATATTTTGTGAAGCGCTTGAGACATCTCGACAGTGTGTTCAGGCACTCTATGCAAGGATGATTAGTATTATTTTAAATCAAACCAGATTGAGCATGTTGTGTTGTCTTGCCCACATGTGCCCGCACATATAAGAAATGGTCACTTGTGCAAGGTGGTGGAAAGCAACTGACACCCATTGGGAACATTAAGCAATTCGAATTTACCCACAGGAGAGAATGTGAATGGATTCTGTTATCTGTGGTCTGAAATTTTGTGGTCTGAAAACTTACCAAAAAATAGCCTTATTTATTCTAAGCTGCACATAGATGGAATTCTCATGATAGTCCTGAACAATGGCTGGTGGAAAGACACTCTGCTTGTTTAAAGCAACTTGATGCAGTATTATGATGGGGGAATGGTAGAGTAGAGGTTCTAATCTAGAGAGATGAAATTAGATGGACTGAAGGGCGTTCATCATACATACTGATCGTGTGATATTGTGGAAAATAGAGATGGTAATTTATTCAATAAATATATACTCGTGATAATTAATTATAATAATATTACAGACAGACCCGTTATGACATGGTAAATTTGGTTCATACTGGCTAGGCAGCACTATAAGCCAAAAATAAACCATTACACCGGTTCTATAATGAACCTATACTATATTGAAGCATGTTTTAATGGGGTGAGGGTCTGATTATACTTTATTAGTTACCTTTAAAGTGTTGTACTGTTATGCAGGGAAAAGCAGCAACTAACTAGTGGAGTGCCACAAGGATCAGTGCTTGGGCCTCAGCTATTTACTATTTACATCAATGATCTGGACGAGGACATTGAATGTAACATGTCTAAATTCACGGATGACACTAAACTAGGTAGCAGAGTGAGCTCTGAGGATGATGCAAAAAGATTGCAACAAAATATAGATAGTCTAGGGGAGTGGGCAGGTAGGTGGTAGATGGAATTCAGTGCTAGCAAGTGTGAAATTATTCACCTAGGTAGCAAGAATAAAAGAATAGATTATTTTCTAAAGGGTGAGAACTTAGATAGTGTTAGTGTTCAAAGGGATTTGGGTGTCCTTGTACACCAGTCCCAAAAAGTTAGTTTGCAGGTGCAGCAAGCAACTAAGAAGGCAAACGGCATGATAGAGTTCATTTCAAAAGGTTTAGAGTACAAGAGCAGGGAAGTCTTGCTGAAACTGTATAGGGCCCTGGTGAGACCACACCTAGAGTATTGTGTGCAGTTTTGGTCTCCTTATTTAAAAAAGGGCATACTTGCCTTAGAGGGGGTGCAGCGTAGATTCACGAGGTTAGTTCCTGGGATGAGGGGACTGACCTATGAGGATAGGTTGAATAAACTAGGGCTGTATTCTCTAGAGTACAGAAGAATTAGGGGGGATCTTATTGAAACATATAAGATTCTTAAAGGGTTAGATAAAGTAGACACGGACGGATTGTTTCCCCTGGTAGGAGAATCTATAACCAGGGGTCACAGTCTTAAAATTAAGGGTCAGCCTTTTAGAACAGAGTTGAGGAAACATTTCTTCACTCAGAGGGTAGTGAATTTATGGAATTCACTACCCCAGAAGGCTGTAGATGCTCAGTCCTTGAACATTTTCAAGGCTGAGACTGATAGATTTTTGAAAAATAGAGGGATATGGGGATATGGCAGGTAATCAGAGTTAAGTGAGAAGATCAGCCATGATATTATTGAATGGTGGAGCAGGCTCAAAGGGCCGAATGGCCTACTCCTACTCCTAATTCTTATGTTCTTATGTCCTTAATCTGACCCTGCAGTTTTTTCCACAAACCACCGTGAAATGAATGGCCGAATTTAAGATGTACTTTGCCTAGGTTAGATGAGAGAGGAATGTTCATTAGAATATTAGCCAGAAATGACAGAATTCTTTAATTGTTCTTCAAAATAGTGTTATGGGGTATTCAGCTCAACCACCAGAACACGCACATTAAACATGTTACCTACAGGTTGAAACCTCCTACAATGCAGCATTCTCTCAGTACTGTATTGGACCGAGGAATTGGTGCGATGCTTAAACCCAAAACTTTCTGACCCAGAGGTCAAGTGTGCCATTAACTAACTCAGATTAAAGTCCTGAGTCCTAGGTCAATCTATTGGCACAAAAAGACTAGTCATGATGGCCTTACATTAGTGACAGAATTTGACTGGAACAGTATACTGTTTTATACCTTTTACAATAGACAGCTCGCACAATGTGGTTGACCACCTTGTCAGGTAACCATTGTGTCCACTTCAGCAGGATTGAAAGGTGGGTGATCTTAAAGAAAACCTTGCTTTGTATATTTAGTGCTGAGTGGTGGGGGAAGTCAGCCTTGAAGGAACTGAATGTCCTCTCAGTCCTCATTAGGGAGAACATGAAACTGGTCTTAAGAAAAAAAACATATGTTTACAAAATTTAATTTGGCAAATGTTCCAAAGCTAAATACCATGAAGTTGAATTTGCAACGAAAAATGTATTGAGTCACAAAGCTTCATTCAAAACATTCCTTGAGTAAAGCATTTTTAAAATTAAAAATAACTTAATTCTACTGCTGGTTTCTTTAAAAGTCACCGATTAAAAATGATTGGAATACAGTTTAGAGCAGTATTTCCCGATTTCAGATAAATCCACTATTTAACAATAATCCATGGGAAGAGTTTTAATCCTTCTAATTATGAATAATTCCAGGCCATCCAGGTTTTTAGATTATTTGTTTACATGTTTGTGTTTGAGAAGACTTTCATTCACTGAAGAGATTTGTAGCATAAACTGTTCAAATAATCATTTCCATATGCTATTAACTGTAAAATGTAACCAAATCTTTCTGCATTATAGGTATCGAAAATAGAATTGAATATTAAGTTGAATTGAATTCTCTGGTTCCTCAGCCACATAGCATTAATTAATGTTTGAACTTTGATGGTGAGAATTTGCAGTACAGTATACAGTATTAAACAACACGGATTGTCATAGCCAAATCTAATCACATCGCCATCTGTGGATATATATCCACCTTCCAGTATAAGTCACTGGGTAGCAATTGAAAACAGAAACATTAACTGTTAGATTTTCTTTCTCCAATCCAAGAAGAATGAGGGCAAATGTCATGTCCCAAAAGCTGCTCTGGTTGACTTCAGATAATACAGCACAAAACAGAACTTGACACTGGTGCCTTTCGATACTCAGCCACTGGGGGAGTTGTATGTCATATACTTGATGGAAAGCCATTAAAAACATGGTATTTATCTTGCTTCTATGGTCAGAGTCCTTGTCCTAGTCTGCTGTCTCAGACCACCACTGTACAGTATTCCAATACAGTATCCTGGGTGAAGGGTGCTATGATTGTTTTTTTACCTTATCTTTACTTTATCCTCAAACATAGCATGTTATACATAGCATGTTGGATAAAAGGAGGCACTCTGCCTTTGCTTGTGCATTTAACCAGAAATGACTACTCAGCAATGATTTAGTGAGTGTCATATTTAGGAGCATTCTAAGCTGCTGGCCCCAGTTCCCTGCTTCAACTTTCATTGCATTCCAGTTTGTATTCCTTCCTAATTTAATCCACATTCCTTGTACGTATGCCGTTAAAAATATTTCTTTTTGAAAAGTATGCATTTGCACATGTTAAAAAGCACATCTTATGTGCCTCAGTTATACTGCTCCAATATCAGGCGTGTCTTAACCTCAGTGTAAGTGGCCAACTGTGTTTGTGCTGCTTGTATGTTATATGCAACATTGGCTTTGCACGTAGTGAAAACTCTGCTTGTGACTCTAACTGCTTTTGAAGGTAAAGTGGAAACAGGAGATTCTACTGTCTTCAATCAATGGGAATGAAAAGGCCTGGAATTCTTATGAAAAGCAGCAGGAAAAAAATTCAGAAAACATGCATTTTGTCAGAACCAAAACTCCACTTTTTTTAAAATCTTTCTCATCTTCACCACTGGTGAAGCAGGATAGCTCAATTTAAACTACCTGCACAGATTCAACAGATTGAAAGTGTGGGGAGGGCAGAATAGGCATCAGGAAGCTTATAATTAATTGGAATCTTGCACAGAATGTATGTTAAATAGACTGTAACACAACAAAATTCCCCACACCACCCCCCCACTAGTTCAGTGAGCCAGCTAAATCTGACCAGGTAAAGATGTGTTGTAAGGTACCAGGTGCCTGGCTGTTATACTGTATTAGGGTCACAACAATTGGTCTTAGTGTCAAATGATTACTTAAAGGAAATTCATCTGTTTGATCATTCACCAACTTTATAGTCTCTATCTGGACAATGGAAGAGGATCCAAATGAGCTCAGTTGGAATGGGACTTTCCCAACCAAACAACTTCCCAACACAAACACCCACACACTCACTCACTCAAAGTCCAATAGAATGCTGTGTCCACCATCAAGGCTAATATATCCATAGTAACCACTTGGATCGATTATCAGTAAACATGGGATTGTGCATTATTAGAGGCAAAAAATAATCCAAATGCCTTCAGGATATTAGAGGTAGGGGAGAAAATTGATGAGAGTGAGGGGATGGATCCCAATTAATAAACTGTATAGTTTTGCGTTTTCATTGTTTTGAATATGGAGGTGCACAGCATTTGGCTTACACTACATGTACTAACCTCAAAACATGTTTGAGCATAGATACTCTGAATACATTAAAATAAAAGCAGCTGTAGCATAATCCCACCCCAACCTCAAACCGACATCATTATGCTTGCAACAGCAATTTATTTCCTTAATTAAAGATCACTTGTTAAACGTAAACCATTGCTAATTAACATGTTGTAATATTAAATTTGTGTCAGAAAAGTGACCGAAACCAAAAGGATTGAAATAGCTGTTGGATGAATGTAGGACTTAGTATGGATAAAAAGGTTTAATAACCACCCGACCTGGCTCTTAAGAACAACAGAGACTCAGTCTTCTTTGCTGACTAAAATACCATCTCATCTAAGGTACGCAGCATGTGATAAGCATGAGATTACTGCATTCCAATGAGCTATAAAATCTGCTGAGTTGTAATAGCAAGGCTATCTATTTCAAAAAGTTATGCTACCTCTCGTATACTCTGTTACAAGACAAAGTCTACACACATATATTGATCCACACCCATACAAACACATGTGCAATTGGCAGCAGGACTGTGGTTAGTTCAAAGACAATTAGGTTAACTGAAGCATCCTCGCTGCTGGGCTGTCTGAGATGACTGAACAATTGTTCAATTTCACCCTGGAGAGAGGATTTACTGGTAATTTCATCAGGGCAGGTAGACATGGAATAGTTTGTGCTCATTCTCTTTCACATTCACTGGTCTACTCTCCTCCACAGAATACAAAATTCAGCTCACCCAAAACTCAGCCAACTGCATTCCCACCCGCATCAAGTTTGTACCCTGATTACCCCAGGCCTTGCCAAACTTCACTGGCTCCCTGTCACAGAGCGGATCGACTTCAAGATCCTCACTCTGGTGTTTAAATCTCTCCACTCCTCGGCACTCCCCTACCTCTGTAACCTTCTCTCTCCTCACAGCAGTACCTGCTGCCTCCGCTCTTCTGGCCTCCTCCTTGTCCCCCAAATCCTCTGCTCCACCATCGACAGCCTCGCTTTTAGTCACTACACCCCCAAACTATTGGAACTCCCTTCTTCAACCCCTTCGCCTCACCCCCTCCTTCCCCATCTTCAGGGTGTGCTCTTCGACTGCCCTTACAGTCACCTTCCCCTTCTCCCTGGCTTGGCCTTGGGCTCATTGTTATAAGCTTTCTGAGAAGCCGCCCAGCATGTAGGGCATTATATAAATGCAAGTTGTTGTTATATTTTTAAGAATATTCTGGCTTTTTCTGCAATCCAGTTTGGCACTTGACAGTGTGTCACATCTTCTCAAGGCAATGGGGTACCATGCACAGATAACGCAGGGTGAGAGACTAATATAATTTCAGTCAAAATTACTTTGAGCAAAATTAAACCCGACAGCACTACTTCATTGAATCAACTTGTGCAAACCTCTACAAAGGGTTTTGATTGACTCCAGACTCTAGAAATAACTCAGCATTATCATTCACATGCAAACACAAAGTTATAGGCACATATTAATCTGTTTATGGGCCAGATCCCAGAGGAGGTTTCACTGTTGTTTATTGATGAGGACAAGGATTTTCTTTTAATTTCACCATTTGTAGATCTATGTTCATGGAGTCTTGAGGGGATCCATTCAGCCACCTCTACACCATCCTCTACCACCACTCCCCCAGGATTCACCTCGCTCCCAGCTCCTAATCTCCCACTTCTCTCCCCCACCATATCCCAGCGCGGGTCTAACACAGTGACTGTCCAGTGCCTTGGGGCGTCCTCCTGACATGAAAGGTGCTCTACAAGTGTAATTTTGTTCTTGTTGGTGGTGGCATGTAGAAAGAACAACAACAACTTGGATTTATATAGCTCCCTGCCCACAAGTCGGCATCTCAGAGACAAGACAGTCGAAAAAAAAAGTCTTCAGACGCGACCTGAAAATAGGAAATAGAAAATAGGGGGCAAGGTGAACAGATTGAGGGAAGGTATTCCAGAGCCTCAGGCCATAGCGGCTGAAGGCATGGCAGCTGATGGTGGAATGGAGGATTTGGGGGACAAGGAGGAGGCGAAGGCAATCAATACTGCTGTGAGGAGAGAAGAGGTCAGAGAGACAGGGGAGTGCAGAAGTGTGGAGGGATTTGAACACAAGAGTGGGGATCTTGAAATCGATCTGCTCTGAGACAGGGAGCTAGTGAAGTTTGGCAAGGACTGGTGCAATCGGGGAGTGAAGTTTGGTTCGGGTGAGAAATGGTTAACACAGTGTTTAGAGCATTTGTTAGCGAGGGACCTAGGTTTGATTCCCTGCAGGGCGAAATGTTGGGCACGTTTCCTTATTTCACACTTCTCTGTTTACCTCGCAGTAATTAAGAACTCGGTTGTTAGTCAATTGGCGGATCGCTTTTCTGGAGGTAAAAATTGCTTCAAAAAATAATAATAAATTGGTCACTTCAATCCATGAACTGTGGTGGGATACTGCTGTGCTCAATTGGCTGCTCCACAAAATATACGGTTAATTCACTTCATAGTATGTTGTGTGAAACACCTGGAGATATCTAGAAGATGTGATAAGGTGCTATATCAAAATGCAAGAGTTATTATAAAAGCAATGCATATTAAAATTTAAAATTGCACACTGAATAATCGTTAGGGTTGTACAATATAAGGGGAGAGAATGACCAGTATTGGTACAGGCTGTCTGTCTGTAGACCATTGGCAATGTGGGACATTTTGGTTGTGGGAATCTAGAATATGGAATTTCTCTGGCTTTCTCTTGAATCCTGGGCAGAGTTTTGCACTGCGAGAGTGCTGTGATTGAACTGAATAGACATTCTCTTTCAATTTAATGTCTTGTTTCATGGCATAATACTGGCATGTGCTTCTGAAGTCCAGAGTTTAGAATTGCTACCAGTTGGATTGGAGAAAGAGAAGTCTTGATGAGATTCTGTGAGCACTGTGGCAAATTCCTTTTTTTTGTATACAGTGATGTTGACCTTGCGAGAAAGTATGCTGTTTACTATTTTGCCAGATATAAACATTGCGAAAATATGCTGCACCACCCACATGTTTGTACTATCCAAATAGAAGCAGAGTGGTTACGCTTATCAGCATGAAAATTCAGTTGTGATGAAAAGTGGCACTATTCCACTACAAATAACTGAGATATGCAAGCCAGGAAGTCTTGATCTCTAGTTTATACCTAGATAGCTGATCTCAGCTAGTTGGGCTGGGGGTGGGGTTTGATATTGGGGAGAGAGCTGGGGAGTGGGATTGAATTGGTCTTTTCAAAGAGCTGGCACAGACTCGATGGGCCGAATGGCCTCCTTTTGTGCAATAAGATTCTATGATTGTATGATATCAGTGGTCAGACGCTTTGAGACTTTTCAATTTCATAGGAACTTTTGAAGTGCTTATGTTTCATTCTTTCTCTTCAGCAGAAATTGAAGTGTGAGAAGCAAAGCATCTTCTTGAGCTATTTTCTAACCCTACTTTATCAAAATAATTTTTTTGGCTTCACAGTTGTTTTTGTGACTTGTGAACCAATGTTTTGTCAACACATTGGAAAAACGTGTACTCAACAAGGAATTCAAATGAAGGCCGGCCTTCAGAATTGTCTAAACCACCTGGCAAGACTAAAATGAGTTCAGCCACACAGTGAGCGACGGGTCCATTTAAACCGTTGTTGCAAAGCCATTTTATACATTTTATTTGCACATAAATGCGCTTATTAAAGTTGAGGGAAGCTGTGAAATGCAACATTTTTACAATTTGAGCTTAAGAATTTCTCTCCCTCGCAAGTAATGTATGTACATTGTAATTTGAGCTCCCCTTACATGGAATGTATCTTTAACCCTGACCTGAGAAGAGCAACAGCACCCCCTGACTGTACCTTTGTGACATCTCTGTTTCTTGCAGAGATTTCCATCCAGTTCAATTATAAGGTCAGTTTTATGATATGGTTTGGAATTGTAGCCTTAAGATTAGATCTTGTTGTATGTTAAAAGATACTCAACAAAGGTCAAGTAATTTTCTTTTCAGTGTATATATTTCTGATGCATTTACTTGTTGAGCTAGTTCTTCTCAAAGCATATTTTTCTTAAATTCTGGATGCATGGATGTACAATTACATAAACTGCCCCATCAAATGACTGAAATAACTGTTAAAATATATATATATACAGGTTGTAATATATATATTCCTGTACTTTACAAGAAGTCCCACTTGTCTATTCAGGTGGATGTTAAGGATTTAATTCACTTTACAGTTTTTTCTGTGAAGCGCTTTGAGACGTTGATAAGATGTGAAAAGCGCTATATCAAATGCTAAGATTATTATTATTATTATCCTGTGGTACTATTGAAAAAGCGAAGGGAATGGAGAAACTCTGAAGTTTGACTCAATGGTATTATTCCATCTTCTTTGATCTGCTGCGAGTTCCAGGGTTTAGGTCAGGTCACTTCTTTCAGCATCATCCCGGCCAACAATTCTCCAAATATATTTTCAAAAGTTGGTCATTCACTCCACGGCTGTTTGTAGGACATTGCAGTCCCTAACTGATTGCTTTGTTTTGCCCTCAAAATACAGTCAATCCACTTTACAATATATCCTATGAAACACTTTGAGATGACTTAACAACATGTTAGGGCACTATATCAAATGCAAGGAGTATGATTATTATTATTATTATCAATTGCTTGCATCCTACCATATTTTGGGTCCTGGAATCGATTGCTGATAATGGAATTATGGAAAATCGAATCTTAGTTAGATCTGTTAATTAGACCTAAAAGGGGATGGAACTATCTTTATTAAACAGTTATTGGAAATGGCCTAAAGCATTTTTTTGAATGCATTATGAGATATGATGCAAACTTCGAATGTAGCTGATTTCAGACAAATTGATGGAACACTATAGTTAGCTCGCTGTCCCACTGTATGCAAATTACATAAATCACTGTATGCAAATAAAAATTTTGGTAGTGTATTAATTGAGACACATAATTGTCACTTCACGATTACAAATTAAAAGGATTTCTTCTGCCACTGAAAATCTTTCTGTAAAACTGTTTTTCATAAAGAATATTTTTCGTGAGTAGCAATTGAATGAAGAATCATTCTGATTAAACTTCAACATTATGAATGAACAAGCAATACTTGTGGATTGAAGTGACCAAATTAATCTTGTTTTTTTTTCTTGAGAGTTTATTAGGTGTGTGTGTGGATTAAGGAAACTTGCCCAAGGTTTTGCGTTGACCTGACGGGAATTGAACCCAGGTGTCTCGATTGCAAAGCGAATGCTCTAACCATTGAGCTACAGGAACTCCACAAGTAACTGAAAGATAAGAGGCTTGAAGTGGATGTGGGCATGAGGCAGGGCGGTATGTCAGAATTTGAACTCATGACCGTGATCAGATTGAATGGGTCAAAAGACTTTCTTCATTTAACCTATAACAATTAGATTTGATGTAGCTCCTTATCATATCTTGAAAGCGCATCACAATATTATAATGTAAAGTGCAGTGACTGTGTATTGTGTGAAGTGTTATACTTTGCGTAAGTTGTATTAAATGTATGGTACCAACAGACACGACTTATGGTGAGGTTTACTGCACAAGTCTAGAGCAATAGAAAATTAAAATGAATTAAATAAGCAGTTTACTTTATGCAGTATAAATATAAATGAACTGATACCAATTAGCTATTTCTGCTTGAATGAAGCATGTCAGAAGACATAAATTATGTAACGCTTGCTTTCTGCAGCATCTCTTCAAATAGATGGATAGAAATTTAATCCAGTCTTGCCCTTAAAATGAAAGCAAACCTGCACATCATGAATTATTTGTCTTCCAGTAATTTTAGGCTTATCATAATATCTGAATTCCTGCAAGTAAATTGGCCATGGCTGTGTCCAGCAGGACCCTGGTCATTTTCTTTTAACTCGTTTATGTCATGGAAGGAATTTAATCAATCAATTGATCGATCGATCAATCCAAACTTACATTTATATAGCGCCTTTCACGTCGAGAGGACGTCCCAAGGCATTGTACAGTTAGGTAGGGACAAGAGCAAGGGGGTGGAGGGGTGGGGGCAGGACGAAGGAGAGTAGGAAAATTGACTGTATATTTGTGGGCGAAACACGGCAGCCAAATTGCGCACAGCAGTGTCCCACAAACAGTCATGGAAGTGGGATTAAGGGAAATGTGGGGGAAAAAATGTCAAGTGGAGGGGTCAGGGCAGGGGGAAGGAGAGCAGGAAAGCCGACTGTATACTTGTGAGCAAAACGCGGCAGCCAAATTGCGCACAGCAGTGTCCCACAGACAGTCGCAGAAATGGGGCCAGTGGAGAAAGGGGGAAAAGAGGGCAAGGTGGGAGAGGGAGGGAAAGGTGGTGTACAGCAAGATTAGGGATGAAGAGGGGGGAGAAAGGGAATTCCCCAAACTGTCCATCTTAATTTTGATAAATGAGTCATTTAGTTAACTCTTCATTCTTGAATGCGCACGGAACAAATGTGCAATAGGTTGGGTGTTAATGTATTGCATTTGGAGGCGTTTATCAAACTATTAATAGCTGCTATCGTACCAGTTCATTACGTATTCCAATTGCAGAATCTGAACTTTCATAAGCACAGCATTAAATCCATATGGTCCAGGGCTATATATCGACAGCAAAAGTCACATTTTATTTTATTCCTCTTTAATGGACAGTGAGAGCAGTACTAAGGTAAACAGACCAGAAAGTCATAGATTTAGATGCTGGTCTCTACTCAAGTAACTGACTTCAGATGGGCCTACAATTTTAACACCACAGAGAGAAATCTGATGCAACCTATGAATAACATTGTCTAAGAACCCTGACTGATGGGATCATTACAGATTCCAACCCAGTTGAGTCAGTACTGAGGGATGAGTGAGTAAAATAATAATACAGTAAAAGCTCATTTATCCGGCACCCAACCAACCAGAACGCTCAATCCCACCCCGTACCTCCCAATACAATTCACCATTCCAGCAAAACGGATCTCATACCGGAGCCATCCAGTACACTCGCGAGTATGTTCACTTTGCACATGTGTGCAATGCGTGCGCACTTATTAAACTTAACGAACGCTGGAATTTTTATTTTACTGATCATTTTACCGAGTGTGCTGGAATGCCTTATTGGTAAATATCCATACAATATTTTGTAATGTACCTGAAGGGATATTTTCCTCATTGGCTTGTTTGCTTATTGAGGCTTATTTATGCAAATGTGTTCCTATGTTCCTCAAGTAATGGCAGCATCAAAAAATGACGCATGCCATTGAAGTTTGAAGAATATAAAGGGAGAATAGAGCATAGCTGCTTCATCCGTTCCAGTTTTTTTAAGATCCTGTTGTAGTGGTGTTCTTTGCTGAGGATGTTTGTGGTTGGAAAGTTGCAGTTGGAAATATTTCTCCAAAGTGTGGGTTCCTCCCATCACAGGAACCATTAGTAACAGATACTTAATAACTTCTAATAAAGTCAGCATGGCTCTGGCTGAAAAAAATGATGACTTGCTTTGGGATGAATACTACTTAGTTGTATTGTATACAACCGCATGTGCCATTTCAACAATTGAAAAAGGTTCTTTTGAAATGATGTTGTTTCATTAGGGTTGATGTTGTGTATATTTGATGCTGCTGCCTCCATATCACATTAGAAATAACAGGCACACAGGTGAACCTATTATATTTGTTACCAAAACAGAAGTTGCTGGGAAAACTCAGCAGGTCAGGCAGCATCCATGGAGAACAACAGCAACAACAACAAAATTACATTTGTATAGCACGTTTCACATCAGGAGGACATCCCAAGGTGCTGGACATATTACTGCTTCAGACTCGAGCTAAGGACAGGGGGGGTGGGGGCGAGGAGTCGCCACTGGGACCATCGAAGAGGAGAGAGTCTTGAGGCAAGATTTAAAGGAGGCCAGGGAGGGGGCGAGGTGGAGGGACTTCGGGATGGAGTTCCAAAGGTTGGGGGTCGAGTAACTGAAGGCTCGCTTGCCAATGCTTGGGTGGGTGGGTCGGGGGACATGGAGCAGGCCAGAGTCTGCTGAGAGGAGGGGGCGGGCAGGTTGGTAAGGGGGCAGGCAGGTTAATAAGGGGATAGGAAATCACAGGTGTAGCACCCTGGCAAGGTTGTAGAGGGCTTTATATGTAAGGACCATGATCTTGAATTGGATCCTCTGGGTGATGGGGAGCCAATGGAGTTGGGCAAGGATGAGGGAGATGGGGTCACGGAATGGTAAAGGACACGTCCCAAAACTATTTTGCAGAGTTTTGGATTAATTGCAGCCTGTGGAGGGAGGAATTGGGGAGGCCGACCAGCACATTTGACCTCTTTCAGGGTCAAATTTCCTACCAAAATTCACTGGCAAGTCTCGTACATAAAATAATGGTCAGCATATTGTTTCTGTGGACTATACATGAGTTCATACTCCTTTCAAGTCCTCCACAACGTGCAACCCAAATATAATTTTATAGTGTAGTGTATCCCACAGCGCCTTGGGACGTCCTCTCGACGTGAAAGGCGCTATATAAATGTAAGTTTTGATTGGTTGATTGATTGGTTGATGCTGTAGAATGAGTGAGTGCCTTCATGAGCTGAGAGGCAACAACAACAACAAATTACACTTATAGCGCCTTCCACATCGGGAGGACGTCCCAAGGCGCTGCACAGGAGGTGTGTGACCCGAGCTGGGAGGGGAGTGTTTGGGAAGGGGTGAGACACGAAGGGGAGGTCGAAAAATTCGGGGTGGAACAAAAGGCACGATCGAAGAGGAAAGTCTTCAAACCGGCCTTGAAAGAGGAAAGGGAAGAAATGAGACGGAGGGATTGAGGGATGGTATTCCATAGGGTGGGAGCGGAGAAACTGAAGGCCCGGCCTCCGATGGTGGGGCGGTTCGGGCGGGGGGCTTGGAGCAGGCCAAGTCCTGTTGAACGGAGGGTCCGGGTGGGCTTGTGGGGGGAAAGTAGATTGGTTAAATAGGGCGGGGCAAGGCCGTGTAAGGCCTTGAAGGTGAGGACGAGGATCTTGAACTCGATCCTCTGGAGAATGGGGAGCCAATGGCGAGGGTGGGGGTGATATGGTCGCGGAGGCGGGTGCGAGATAATACACGGGCTGCAGAGATTTGGATGACCTGTAGCCTGTGAATGGAGGAGCTGTGGAGGCCGACGAGGAGAGAGTTTCAGTAGTCCAGCCTGGAGGTGATGTACGCGTGCACGAGTGTTTCGGCAGCGTGGGGGGTAAGATAGTTGCGGAGCCTGGCAATGTTGCGCAGGTGGAAATAAGCGGTGCTGGTCAAGGCACGGATGTAGGGGACGAAGGAGAGATTTTGATCGAACATGATGCCGAGGTTCCTGATTGGCTTTGTGAGGTGGAGAGTACAGCCTTGGATGTTGAGGCTGGCAGCGCCCGATGTGCGGAGGCGCTGGCTTGAGCCAATCAGGAGGGCCTCGGTCTTACTCACGATCAATTGCAGGAAGTTGTCCCTCGTCCAGGACTCAATGTCGGACAGACATGCTGTCAGAACATCGATGGTCTGGGGGTTGAGGGATGAGGCAGAAAGGTACAGCTGGGTATCGTCCGCATACATGTGGAAATTTACCCCATGTTTGCGGATGACATCGCCCAGAGGGAGCGTGTAAAGGGTGAAAAGGAGGGGACCGAGGACAGAGCCCTGAGGGACGCCGTGAGAAACTGTGCGGGGGTTTGAGGAGAAACCGTTGGAAGAAACAAAGTGTAAAAAAAGAAATGTGAGACTTACCCCAACCCCCACCCCCTCCATCCATTGTTTGCTTCACACATTTTCTCTTCACCTCTATGAGGGCATTTGTCCAGTTGGCAATCCTTGTCTGTGCTTTTAAGTATTTTATTTTACATGGTACCAGCTCCAAACAGCACTGTTCCTCATTTTGTCAACAAGAAGGAACTGAAGATCCTGTTCACTGACATGAACATCCCTCCAGTTCAGGACAACAACAAACTTACACTTGTATAGAGCCTTTCACTTCAGGAGAACGTCCCAAGGCACTCTTCTTAAATATCCCTGCCCTAGGCTACTTGTTTATAACTCCACATGTTTTACCATTAGGCTTTTGATTACATCTTGAATTGACCCAAAGCACAAACTTGGGAATCTCACTCAGAGTTCTACAGGATATTAAAAGCACTATGTTACAACTAAGTCTGATGTGTACTCTATCTTTCTGCAGAAGGGAGTTTCTCCTAGTATTTTGGCCTCCAAATATAATTGGTTAGTAACTTTCTGCCTGTTTGTGGGAAGTTGCTTAACTTGTTCACCTGCAAATACACATTCATTATACTTACAATATAATATAAATTTATTTTAGATAGCATCTCTCATGTAGGGAGGATGTTCCGAAGCTCTTTACAGTAAAATTTTGTGAGGCCATTAAGATAGCATCCTGACATGAAAGGCAAGGCATATATCAATGCAAATGTTCTTCTTAAATATATATATTATATATATGTATTTATGTGTGTATGTAGGTCTTTGGATAATGATCACTAACCCGGATTAATTTTCTTTCTTTTTCCTAGCCTGGGGATATTAATGAATTGTAATGAAGTTGAGTTTATTTTTGAAATAATAAATTGAGCCTTTTTTTACTCCTTTAAATATATTCATGTATTTTAAGTCTGTATGGAATCTTTGTTCAAGTTTTCGTGGTTCACAGTCTTTGAAACTGTGGCAGCAAAGCCCCTGAAACATAAATTATAACACTAGAGCATTATATTTTGGAAAAGGTTGGAAAATTGCATCACAAACGCATGTTTCAACAGTTCTGTCACTATGTACTAATTCTGGAAAAATTGTTTCCATGCCTCAAGTATTTAATAAAAGACTGAAAAACAGTCTTGACATTCAAAATGTAATAAAAGCAAAAAAAAAAGTCTGAAACATGCTGTCAGTCCTAATGGCATAAAATTGCAGTGCTGACATTGTTTGTAAGCCTACTTCAGGAGAAACTTCAACAACAAAACATTTCATTGAAAAGTGCTCTTCATAAAGGACAACGTCTCAGAAGTTTGGGAGTTGACTTGAGTGATCACCTCACAATGTGTGAAATATGAAATGGAGGTAAATCTAAAAATGAACATGTTGAGCGAATTCACCTCTGGAATTCGGAGTCTGTGAGCAGCTCACGGTTTGATGGGATGATGGTTGCAGCTGCGTATTACAAAAAGGTGAACAGCATTGTCATCTTCAGTTCTTGAAAATATGAGTAGCCCGGGTGGAAAATAAGAATGAGCCTCTCAAAATGACTTTAAGGTGGAGTCCAGATCATCTAGAGTTGAATTCCAGCCTGAAAATTAAACTTTCCCTTTTATCTCAGTTTGCATTAATCAGACATCGGTCAGCCTGGCCAGATCATATCTAAGGTGAAAGTCTGAAAAACTGCAGTGGCAACTGATGGGATACACAATGTTTTCAAGGCTCAGCTGATTGAGCCACAGCTCCGTGAGAGAAGTGAACATGGTGTGTACTGAGAGCAACAGCTTGACATCAACTATAACCCTGGGCCTTTCTTTTTATGTGCATTCTCCCCCATCAGTTATATCCTTTGCAAAACATATAATGATATGTGTTCACTCTTAAGATGAAGACCAGTCCTGCGATTGTGATCAGAAGCACACGTGAATATTTGGGGATAAACTCACAGTATTTCTGAAGAAGTGTGAATATTTAATTGCTAACCATTGGCATTTAGCAGACATCCGAGAGGAAGTGAGCCATTCCCTCAAGGTTACATTACCTCACTGGCAAGGCGCACAAATACTTAGAAATTTGTTCTATTAACTTTTGAGCAGTTTGATATTGGAACCAGATGGTCCAGTCTCTTTAAAATGTCATGGTTATTTTCTTAGAAACTATACTGTCGCTCTGAAGACTGTTCTACATTTCTGGTGCCAGATGCCAAAAGTTTTTTTGGAGTTGGGCCCATTCAAAAGAATAATTGAGGCAGATGAAATTCTTTCACATTAATTAACTGGATACGACTGCAAGCTTCTTTTGGTATTGGGTTATATGTTTCTATTCTCGTATTGCATGTTTTCCAATACACTAAATGAGGAATTCCTATTAAGTTCTCTGGCAGCTGGACACAATAAATTTGTTTGAGGAACCAAATAAAACTTTCCAACTTGCAATTACCTAGAAGTGATCTTGTGAGAATTTTTCTTTCCCCTGTTGTAAATTATTGGATTTTTCATGGTGGCTCACTGCCACGTCAGTTGGAAGTCTTAATCATCTTTTAGTTTGTTGGTTATTGACATACATTGAATCCTTTCACTTGCTCACCTAACTGAAGCCAACTGTGGATAACAGTGCACACACAACTCCTGTGGAAATAACAATAATTATAATCCTTGTGCCTGATGAAAGGCTGTATCATATTGTTGAGACGTCTCAAAGAGCTTTACAGGATGTACTGTAAAGTGATTAGACTCTGTATTTTGTGAGCAAAATGCAACAGCCAGTCGACATTTCATATTCAAACATATCTAGAAAGAGTAGAGATCTCTCGACCATTCTCAACCAGTATCCACTGTGGATATTGTGATGTTTCAGACATAAAAGCTCAGTTGAAATCAAGAGGCAATGAATAGAGTCCCAATGATTCTCCAGCTTCTGGCTGTGATGCATTCAATTCTATCCCATAAAAGAACATTTCAAGAAAAACTTGAGGACTTCAGGAAATTATTCTTCCCATATAAGCTCCAGTGAAGAGACAGAAACTCAAGAAGTCATGCACAGACAAAAAGAAAACAAAAGAAAATCCTCTAGATTACTACTGCACCCAATTGCTCAGCTTGAAGTTCTTGTGCACTAGGTGAGAACAGGATCCAGTTCTGCTGTAATACATTGACTTTTAATATTCACCGTCAAGGCTCACCCATGAAGAATGATCATTTGAGGATGGGGATAAATTTATTATTCCTATATGAGTCAGTGCCTTCAGGATTGGAGAGAGTGAAAAAAATGAATTATGTGCAAACAAATATGAGTGTACCAGAGCAGTGTTATATCCTTATGTATTCCATAAAGATCTGGTTATACTTGACACAAAAAATGGAGTAAACAGTGAATAGCCACCATTCATTTCTCTCTGAGAATCAGGATTCAGAGTGCCAGCTCAGTCATCTAGAATTACTTACAGGTAAAAGGGCACGTTTTGTTTCTTTTAAAGCATTATATTAAAAAAAAGTTGAGACAGAATGTTCCAATGTTAATTACTGCATGATGTACAAGCACAGAGAAAGGTCATGTCAGATTGTGCTTTATTGAACCTTTGCCAAACAATCCATTCTATTCAAGCTTCAGAATCCATTTTGGCATTATGGTTTGTTGCATTTATTTTCTGCCTACACATAATTTTACATACAATTTACAATTTTATAAAAAAAACATTATTCCTGTAACTTACAAAATCATATTGGATTGGAAATCAGTTCTAAATTGATTTGTATCTGTGTAATTCATACTATGGACTATGGTATTTGTATTTTGTCTGCTCCTAAAATGGGTCAAATTACTGGTGCCAAACTCCCTGTTGATAAGAAAACTTCCTTGTGTGAAACTGAGTCACACAGACCTAGAATGTAGATTTTGTTTTTGATCTGTGCTCAGCTAGTGGATCTTAGCCAGGAGTCCAGTTGGAGCAGTGAAGTACCATTGAACCCAACAGTCCTGAGCTAAGTCAAAGGATAATTAGGATCGATTGATGCCACTCATGATCACTACACAGTGTCTCTGCCCTCCCATACCAGAACATACATCCCTGGTATCAAGTACCCTGTTACACTGTGTGTTATCAGGACTGTTTCAGTGCCTTGGGACGTCTTCCCGACATGAAAGGTGCTCCATAAATGTAATTTTGTTGTTGTTGTTGTTGGTAACAGGATATGTGGTTTCCAGAAATATTTATGTCATAGCACCTTCAGTATTAACCCTGGGACTGTGAACACAGATGTTGTCTTGAAATGTTCGTTACAGTAGTTAAAAATTTCAGGACAGTGAATTTTGTGTATTTGTTCCTCCATTTACAGTGATGGCAAGCCTAACTTTAGAGACAGATGAAACTACATCGTAGAGCTGTCTATTGAGTGGGAAACCATCCCAAATATACAGATTCCTTCTTGTACTGTACATTATTGTCTAATTATTACCTCATAGGAAACTCATTGCAGCAATTTTATTTTGAAGGGACTATGAGAGATTTGAGAGGGGGTACAATTGTTCAAACACTTTGAGTTGAACTTGTGTATGTTATAGGCATTTTTAGTTGTGTTGAATATGGTTTGGGGAATATTGTCCAATGTTATTTCTGCATCTGTTTCCTTTCACAAATTTCTATGGCATGTCCAAGCAAAGCATACTGTGAGAATGATTGGTTACTAGCCTTCTGCCTTTCTAATAATAATAATGATCCTGGCATTTAATGCCTTAACAAGTCTTCAAGGCATCTCAAAGTGCTATTGTAAGTGAATTGCCTGTATATTTTGTGGGCAAAACATGGCAGTCAATTGCACTCAGCAGTGTATCACAAACATTCATGGATTGAGTGACCATTTAGATCTACAATTTATAAATAAGCTTTGTCGTAGGAACATTCTCTGCCTATGTATATGATGCTGGATATGCCTATGTGTATGATGATGAGATGGTTGTCCTGGTGGAAAAGTGAATCTTTGCACAATGTGATTTTTTTTGTTCTGGTATTTTTCTTATACAGTGCGAAACCTGCCTGCATTTTATTGGCAAATCTGCCAGCATATGCCAGCATTTTTTATTAATTTGACAACAATTAGTTTAACTTTATGGAATTTATGGCATTGTTACGGACAATGTAAATTTTAGAGCTGCCATATTTGAACTGGGGTTTGCAAAGTTCTCCGCCTTGTGTGCCCCTCAGTTTACTTCACTTGCTGATGTGGATTGATACCAAATACTGTGCATGGGCTAGACATCAAGGCTCCTTCCTTTTGAAGAAATGTACCTTTCAAACCACTCATTGACTTTCAAAACTCAAACTCCACAATGCATTCCATTCATTGTCAACTAAATGCCTCTTAAATTTGACATTTTTTGCAACAATTCCTTTTTTTATTTAGAAATGAAAGTGTGTTTTGCTAACACTTCAGAGGACCTACAGTACTCTGTGTTTCTCACATTTACAGTTTGTACTCCACATCGTTGGAATACTACAGCACGTGGGAGGGTATCTTAGCATCTTGCTTAGGCAGCTGAGGAAATAAAATAATAATAATACTTGCATTTGATGGCAATAGTCCACTATGGTACAGTGATTTATTGCTATGCTGCTGGGATGCGAAAGGAAATATTGTGTAAGTCAGAGTTGAATGAGGAAGACACATTAATAGGTAAATTGGTAATAGGTAAATTGTCTAGAGGTTTTGCTTGTTATATTGGGGGCTCAGGGAGTGTCTCTGCAGTGAAACTTATAGGTTTCTATAAGATCACCTCTAATTCTTCTATATTCTAGAGAATAAAGGCCTAGATTACTCAACCTATCCTCATAGATCATCCCCCTCACCCTAGGAACCAACCCAGTGAATTTACGCTAAGGCGAGCATGTTCTTTCTTAAATAAGGAGAACCAAAACTGCACACAATATTCCAGGTGTGGTCTCACTAAGGCTCTATCCAGTAGCACCAAGACTTCCCTATTCTTGTATTCTAACCCTTTTGCAATGATTGCCAACATGCCATTAGCGTTCCTAGTTGCTTGCTATACCTGCATACACTGCTAACGTTTTGTGACTGGTGTACAAGGACACCCAAATTCCTCTGAACACTAAGATAGATCAGATGTGTGCATATGTGTGTGTGTATATTAGGGTCTGTCGATATGGAAATTTTCCGATTTAGATATATCAATGGGCTCATATGGAGATATACCGAAATATCGATATTTTCGGCGGTTTCGTACTGCGCATGCGCGCACAGTGCGCGCATTCAGGGTGCGCGCGCATTCAGGGCCTAACTCCTCAGGAGATAAATACCTTTCTCTCTCTGTGTCTCTCACACTCACTCTCTCCATCTCTGTGTTTTTCTGTCTGTGTCTCTGTGTCTCTCTCCTCTCTCACATCCCCCCATCTCTATCTATCTGTATATTATCACATCCACCCCGTCTCTCCCCCCACCCCGCCCCCCCGCCGCCGTCCCTCTCTCCCCCCACCACCCCCGCCGCCGTCCCTCTCTCCCCCCACCACCACCCCCGCCATCTCTCCCCCCCCCCCCCCCCACCCCTTGCATACCTGTATATTGTATTCGAGTACTATCAATACAATATGGCAGCTTTGCACCTCGGTCTGTGCATTGTGTATAGAGATGAGCATTCTGGGTCTTGTAGTTCAGTGCGCACGCATCCCGAGTTTTCAAAAACCTTTTCGATATATCGATATTTTTGAAATGCCTATATCGACATGAAAACTATATCGGGTTTTAGGGTTTTAGCGATATATCGCCGGACCCTAGTGTATATGAGTCTGTCTATGTGTTAGCGGCGAGGAATCGCCTGCCATATGATAGATTTTATGTCCATGATATTGGATCAGATTTGATGAGCCAAACTGATTTCTCTGTTACATGTTTTCTTCCATGATTCCAAAGGTAATTATTATTATCTTTGGCTTGTTTTGGCTCGCTCTTGCTATATTGAAGATTTCCATCAATTTGCTGAAAGTGGAACCCTGCAAGATTTGTAGTACTGGACTGCATGTCTTCCCTGTATTCCTAAAAGGTCTTAAAAGCCTTTGTAGGTTCCAAAGTGAGGCCACTTTCTGATAATCATCTCAGTGTTAAAAGTTGAGTCTGGATCTCAGCATGTGTCCCCTGGTGCCTGGACAGTCATTGCATTTCCTTCTTAGCTGTCTCAATTTGTTATAAATTCAGAAAGACATCATTCATATTGAATACAAAAAGAATCTTCAGGATTTTTTTTTCCTTACCTGTAGTTTTATTTTATTCATCAAATGTGGTTCCTGCCATTTGCAGCTTAATTAATTATTATTATCTTTGGCTTGTTTCGGCTCGCTCTTGCTATGGATTGGAGGATCACTTTTCCTGAGGTAATAACCCCCTGTTTGTGGGACAATTGTACACAAATGGACTGCCCAGCAAACTGGCCACAACGAACAAACACATCATTGAAAGTCAACCACTTAAAACAAATAATTACAGCTCATCTGAGTTTGATTGAATTAGATTTGACCTTAAGTATAATTAGCTTTTGCTTTGGCAAAATAAAACAGTAATCAGCTGGGCTCCAGTGTTTGACATTGTACAGTTATAAATTAAATTGACAGTTTTACTTTCTAAAGTTGCATTATCCTCTAATATAGCACAGAGTCAGCATGGCTGTGTTGCCCTTTAGTGTAATAATACAGAGGGGATCCATTGCTTTCCAATAGATGTCAGATGTGTGCACCACAGCACTAGAGAAAGCTCACCAAAACTTGGGGAGAACAAGTTTGCAGAGCTATGTAGAAAGAGCAGGGGAGTGGGATTGATTTGGATAGCTGTTTTCAAAGACCCAGCATAGACGATGGAACAAATAACAACAACAACAACAACATTACACTTGTAAAGCGCCTTTCACATCAGGAGGACATCCAAAGGCACTGAATGACCCCCTTCTGTGCTGTATAATTCTATGATTCTCTGAAATACACAGTCAATATCTTTCACAGTATATCCCGTGCAGCGCTTTGAGATGTCTCAACAATGTGATAATTTGCTATATCAAATGCAAGGATTATTATCTTACTATTATTATTCATTCCTCATGTGGCCCGTGCTTTACTGCAAATCCATTGATAGATGCTGACCTCATTTTTGTTTTTATAGCTAGTTTAAGAAAGACTCCTTTAAGCAAGCTGGAATTATTTATTTTTGATCCGAATGTTAGTTAAACTGCTGTACTCATATTTTAGAATTCCTCAGTGTCGTCAGACAGCAATTATGGCAGAAACTGGAATGTTTCTGCATAAAGTGGTGGTCAAACTTTTCCAGAAAATCTATATCAAAATATTAGCTCTACAGCGGTTCCAGCTGGAGACATTCCATGAATGGGAGCACATAGATTTTCACATCTTTTCCAGTTTTCGAGTTGTTTGTCTTTTTGGGGAACTTGGAGTATTTTGATTTTCCCCTTAAAGCGCAGGTGTTTCAAAATATTATTTTTGGTGGGTTTATCTCACCGCTTGTCATCCATCATTTGGTTTGGAAGGTGGAATAGTTTGGGTCGCAGTTGTTATGATTGCCTCTCTGTCAATCATTTGGAAATGCTGCACCCCTCACAGATTCAACAGATCCTCACACCCATGACTGTCCACTTAAGTGAATGCTAACACCAAGTGACTGTGAATTCCAGTAGGGTTTTAGGATTTGATGTGTTGCCTCTCAAGCAAGGTAACATCCCGATGCAGCGTATCATTATTGTAATAATAATCATGCAAATATACATGAATAATAATCCTTGCATCCTTGATCATTAAAAATAATTAATAATAATAATACTTGCATTTGATATAGCGCCTGATCATGTCATTGAGACATCTCAAAGCGCTTCACAGAATATAGTGAATTGATGGTGTATTTTGTGGGCATGGCACCAAATCTTCTGCCGTGTGCCATTGCTTTGGGATTGTAACACATATCTGGGCACAAGAATCTGGAGCTTTCCATCTGCTTTTTATTATTTGAACATTTGATGCAAAGGGATAAAAATGGTAAAAACAAAACAAACACACTGGTTCACATTTCAGCCATTAAGGCTGGAATTAGAAACTTAAAACGGGGCATAAATGACCAAACATAAATGTTTGAGAATTTATTTTCAAATTCCAGTCTGTATAAATTTAACTGGAAATACTATATTGCAACTTGAAGCCAGTTAGAAAAAGATTCCCAGAAGTAATTTGGTCACCAATTTCTGCATCTCGCTGTCAACTTACATCTTCCAAAAATTTATATAAATATCATTAATGTTATGACTGGGGCAAAAGAGAATAGCACATAGAGTTTATTTCAATAAATCCAGCGAGAGCAATGTTTCGCTCTAACTGGTAATTTGCAGCTGATTTCCCATCCACAGGTATTGGATGTCAGACAGAACATGTCATGTCTTGATTTACCATAGTTACTCTTTGCAAAGAGGGGACCATTTTACAGTTTTTCTTCACGCCACAAGCACCCTGCGCATTCAATCCCATTGTATAAGTAATTGTCATTGAAAGCTTCCGTATTGAATAGCCACACAGGCAAATGAAAGAGGGATTGTTTTGGGGGCCTCATTATATAGCTCAAGGATTACTCTCGCTCGAAATATTCCAGTAATGATTGACACTGAACTGAGATGAAAATAATAAATTGTTTAATCTACACACATTCGAATTTTCTTTGCAACAAACCATATGTTGCTCAACTTCATTTACATATCTAAGATTTTTTAATGATAGTGAGCACCGCAGCAACAACAACAACAACATTTGTATTGCGCCTTTCACACCAGGAGGACGTCCCAAGGCGCTGGACAGTTACTGCTTCAGCAACCCACACCTCATGCTTAGAATTGTGTGTTGCATTGTCAGAGGTGCCGTCCTTCAGATGAGATGTTAAACCAGGGCCCCGCCTGCCTGTTTGGCTGGACGTTAAAGATCCCTTGGTGCTATTCATAAAGAGAAGGAAGTTTCTCTCAGTGTCCTGGCCAACAAATCCCCAGGTAAGATTGATCACTGACTCACTCCATGGCTGTTTGTGAGACATTTCTGTTGTAGTTTCATCCACAAATGCACTTTACAATATATCCTGTGAAGTGCTTTGATAAGGCTTTACGTCTCATCAACATGATAAGGCTCTATATCAAATGCAAACATTATTTTTAAATTATTATTAATAATTCATATTATTATTATATCTAAAAATATAATTTTGTTGTTGTTGTTATTAACCAGAGACTTTGAAATATTTCCAGCATCTTGTTAGTTGATTAGTTGATTTGCTGTATAGATCTGTGCTATTGTTTGCCTGGTATGATGGTGGATGCCCCATTTATCTTGCTACAAGTTAGTGAAATACTGGCTTGTGCCTATGCTTCTATATAGGCATTCAAAGTCACACAAGGTGGTTACAAAAGGCCAGGGGAATCATAGAGAATTCAGTCCTTCGTGATATGAATCAACAATTCGACACATACACTAATGAAAAAAGTAAGACCATTAGTGCTGTATCAGTCTTAGCATAAACCTGTGAATTAATATCTACTTTAATTCAGTTACTCTTTGCCTGGGAGAAGCCGGGGTGTCTGACTCATGTGGAAACCCATCAACATGTTTAAGAGTAACCAAACCAAATTGAATTCCGTGCATCCCACCTATTCTTGGAAATTCCAAAGATAGGTTGTTTGAATGCATTCTCTCAACTTAAGAATTAGGAGCAGGAGTAGGCCATTCGGCCCTTCGAGCCTGCTCCGCCATTCAATAAGATCATGACTGATCTTCTCATCTAACTCTGATTACCTGCCCTATCCCCATATCCCCTAATCCCTCTATTTTTCAAAAATCTATCAGTCTCAGCCTTGAAAATGTTCAAGGACTGAGCATCTACAGCCTTCTGGGGTAGTGAATTCCATAAATTCACTACCCTCTGAGTGAAAAAATGTTTCCTCAACTCTGTTCTAAAAGGCTGACCCTTAATTTTAAGACTGTGGATTCTCCTATCAGGGGAAACAGTCCCTCACTGTTTACTTTATCCATCCCTTTAAGAATCTTATATGTTTCAATAAGATCCCCCCTAATTCTTCTGTACTCTAGAGAATACAGCCCTAGTTTATTCAACCTATCCTCATAGGTCAGTCCCCTCATCCCAGGAACTAACCTAGTGAATCTACGCTGCACCCCCTCTAAGTCAAGTATGTGCTTTATTAAATAAGGAAACCAAAACTGCACACAATACTCTAGGTGCGGTCTCACCAGAGCCCTATACAGTTGCAGCAAGACTTCCCTGCTCTTATACTCTAAACCTTTTGAAATGAACGCTAGCATGCCGTTCACCTTCTTAGTTGCTTGCTGCACCTGCAAACTAACTTTTTGGGACTGGTGTACAAGGACACCCAAATCCCTTTGAACACTAACACTATCTAAGTTCTCCCCCTCTAGAAAATAATCTATTCTTTTATTCTTGCTACCTAGGTGAATAATTTCATACTTGCTAACATTGAATTGCATCTGCCACCTATTTGCCCACTCCCCTAGACTATCTATATCTTGTTGCAATCTTTTTGCATCATCCTCAGAGCTCACTCTGCTACCTAGTTTAGTGTCATCCGCGAATTTAGACATGTTACATTCAATGTCCTCGTCCAGATCATTGATGTAAATAGCAAATAGCTGACGCCCAAGCACTGATCCTTGTGGCACTCCACTAGTTACAACCAGCCAATTCGAGAATGATCCGTTTATTGCTACTCTCTGCTTTCTACCCGACAGCCACTCTTCTATCCATGTTAATATTTTCCTATTAATCCCGTGGGCCTTAATCTTGAGTAACAGCCTTTTGTGTGGCATCTTGTCAAATGCCTTCCTAAAATCCAAATATACCACATCTACTGGTTCCCCTTTATCCAACCTGCTGGATACATCCTCAAAAAATTCTAAAAGATTAGTCAAGCATGACTTCCCTTTTGTAAAGCCATGTAGACTCTGCCTAATCTTTTTATGGTCTTCAAGGTATCTCATAACTACGTCTTTTAATAAGGACTCAAGAATTTTCCCTACAACTGACATCAGACTAACTGGTCTATAGTTTCCCATATTTTACGTTTGCAATCTTCCAATCAATGGGGACTTTTCCAGTATCCAGAGAATTGGAATATTATAGACATGCCATCCACTATCTCAGTAACTTACAAACTAGCTGAGAAGAAACAAATTTAATTACAAGGCAAGATTGATCCAATTTTTGAATTTGCTATATACAGTACTATTATGACCATATATTTATCTTAAGAAACACTTTTTACTTTGCTCTGCATCTTACCTTTCTGAGATAATATAATTATGCATCAAGACAGCAAATGGAAGGTATTCAATTATTAACAATACGTTAGTTTCTGGAAAATAAAACATACTGGAAAGGAATTGTATAAGAACTAGTGATGGAATAGCAAGAAGAGTTCAATAAACAAGAACGCAAGAGACATGTTCCTTTCTCTAAAATAAGACTAAAAGTCCCCTGCAATTTTGGCAAAGCTTTGTCCATGATCCCTAAAGCTTCCAGAATGTAGAGCAATATTTCTTAACCACCTCTTAATTTAAAACAAAATGTGAATTCCACTGCCTATTCCCAATTGCAAAATCTGGTGATAAAACCGAACAATTCAATCATGATGATATTTGAGTCCTATAATCTGGATGATCTATCGCCTGGATCTCCCAGAGGCTCACTCCCTACAAAGCTAGGGAAAATGAGATGTGAGTTCTAAGAAGTAATCCACAGGAATTCAAAACGCACACACGGTACATTTTTTAAATGTTGCTGTTATCTTCAGAGTCTCAAATGTCAATGCAGCTGTCCAAATAGCCAAAGGTAGATGCAGTCTCATTCGGCAGGTTTTGGATAACACATACTTGCTAATTCTCAAACTTTTTAATTCTCAAACCGAGTCACGCAAATCATTTTTATAAACCAATGCGTCAATACCTTTTTGCATCATCAATCCAAATGGCCGGTTTATTTTGCATTCAAATCAAATTGAGTGTTTTGATCTTGACCATAATATTTCTGTTAAACTACCAATTAATTAATGTGCAAAAGAAACCACAAGGCACGTTTAACCCCCTTCTCACCACTTCACACCTACAACTGTTGGATTCCAACACTCTTGAAAATCACATACCATATCAGCCATGTCATAAAACAGAAAAAACAAGAACACTGTGGACCTCAGCACATAGAAATCGCACCAGGATTGAATGCACTGATAACTGGCAGGATCTTTTCTCTTGAGGAAAGAAAAAGCGGGATAGCATTATAGGTGGTTTTCAAACTATTCGGAAATATTTCTGTCAAAACTGATTCTGTAGCCCACAAGTCTTAGAACTCATATTTCAATCTTGTTGAAAAATGTTCAAAATGCTATTTTTCAAAAATAATTGGAACAATGTGAAATTGCTTTTGTGAATTGGCAGCATCTTCTCTCTTTGGGATTCTAATATTTACTGAATTGTTGGAGTGATGGGATGAATGTAACGTCTTTCTGATGCCAGACACTAAAGACCTAAGTGAAGTGATTCAGCCAGTCAGTGCAATCTTCAGTGGCGATGAGTTATCGGCACAAAGTACTCATAATCTGTCTGAAGTGTAGGTTGGAGAGCAGCAATGTTCTTCTGTGATCACTCACAGCAGTGTGCTTGTGTCAATGAGGTAACCCTAGATCCGAGTCGAGATAGATCGACATGATCAGACAAGAATGGAGCTGAAGAGATAAGCTGAAGAGATAAGGAGATAAATAATAATGGGAAAATCGGTTTGCATTTTTATTGTACCTGTTGCAAAAATTCTGAAAGCCCTGTAGCAGTGATTACTGTAAAGTGGAGTGACTGAATTCATGGAATAAATCTGGAAGTAACAGTGGAAATGAAGGTGTAGGGAAAGTAAAACCAATGAAATGGATAAAAGTAAATGAAAAGCAAATGAAGCAAAAGAAAAGACAGACCATGCAAGAAACAGATTTATTTTGGATTGCAAATGAGAAGTATAAATTCTATCTGCAACAAGAGGTGTCAGTTTGAGCCTTTCAGCATGACTGAAGATGTTCTGCTTTGTGAAGAGAGAGAGTGAAAAACGTGTACAAAGACACAGAAGCTGGAAAATTGGCTCTCGGTTTTACCCTGGTAGTTAAAGAGGAAGCTGAGTTGAAAGTGACAGGTCTGGCTATAAATTTCAGTCACCCATATTGTTAGAGAGGGTGAATAGAGTTGATGGCTAATTATTAGGCTTGTGAGAGAGAAGATGGAATGCTAATTGCAGATGCCATTGCAAGTCATGTCAGTCCAACACACTCTTTAATTCTATTCCCATTGTTGTCCCACATTCTTCTTATTATAACTTATCCAGGGCATTAAAATAATCCTAAAATGTGTTTAATACGCACTGCGTCCACACTCTCTAATCAAGGCAGTGATCTCAGTGAGGCATTCAGACATCAATATTACCATCATGTGAATTTCAGCATGATTATACAGCCTTACAATTCAGCAGTTAATATAACCGTGTATTTTTTATTCGATAACAAAATGCAAAAATCACGGGCTTATTCATACTTTTGTATGGTTTTCCTTCGAGAGGTCTAATGTAGGGGTGGATGCAAGCAGCAACTGAGTGGGAGCACTCAATAAAATTCTGCTGTAATCATCGTTTTGTCCATCTTGACCATTCCTGCTCTGGACAAAACTAAACGTACACTGCGATAAGGTATTCTGCTGCCATCTATTGGACGTAAGCAGAACAAGACAAGGAGGCGAGCAAAGTTTCAACTCGGTTATTTCATTTTTGAGATTTAAAATAGAATCATAATGTATTTTTTTTAAGGGGGGTGGGGGGGACATCATGGGGAAGTTATTCTTCCTGCTGTTTCTAAACCCATCCCTATCTATCCATCTTCAGATGCGTTTCGATTTTTTGTTTATTCCATTTCATCTCTGCAGATTGAGATGCTTTTTTTTGAAAATACTGTATATATTTATTTATAAATATATTCGCTATAAATTGGGATGGAGGTCAGGGATGGTCTAGTGAACCTCTCACTGTACTGTATTGCCCCAAACGAATACTCCAGGAAATTAAAAACCTTGCACTCACCTTATCTGTTATGCATTTGATCAAAATGAATACATTTTATGTTGTATGGCTTTAAGGATAACATATATTTAAATTATTCTACCCAATGAACCCTGGTATTCATCCTATTTTGAGGTATAATTTTTGAAGTGGTTACTTTTTATTCAGGAAGCTTAGTGGGGAAAATCAATTTAACAGAGGTCCCTAATTCCCTGTGGCCAACCTATGGGCCAAATTTGCGCATTGAATATAATGGAGGAAGGAGAAAGTTCAAGATTCTTTCACTGGCTCAGCTCACCTTCCATACACTGCATTTCTAAGATCAATTGAGCATTTCACCCACAAATATAGTCAATTCACTTTACAGTATATTCTGTGAAGCGCTTTGAGATGTCTAAAAGATGTGAAAAGCACTATCTCGAATGCAAGGATTATTATTATCTCTATGGTGCTCAGCATTAATTTAAAAATACTCTTCTTAATATTGTACATGTACATTAGAGAAAATCCTATTTGTAATCCCCGTTGCATTTATTCTACTATTTTATAACATTATTGGTCTGTAAATGCACCATGCAATGTATACAGTTGCACTGCACCTGACCGGAAAGTCACAGATTCATTCCCTAGTTTGGGGCTAAGCAGATCTCTCAGCTACATGTAGTACAGAGAAGAATAAGCAGTTTCACTGACTGTATTGTGGTTTTTAAACTTAACGTGTGAAGCAAATAGACTGGATTTGTGGATCCCCCAAGCAAATGTAACTCAGCAAAGCCAGACTAGAGTAGTTTGTAAACTCCAGGAGTGAACTCTCTGGAAGTGATGAGGTACTTTTGAGCTTGTGTTTATTTTGGTGGTGCTTTAAATAGCAATGGCTCAGCAGTACTCTGAGGCAAACAATGCTATGGATCCATGTAACACCAGTGACATCAACAACAACAACATCACACTTGTATAGCGCCTTTCACGTCTGAAGGATGTCCCCATGCGCTGGACAGTTACTGTATCAGGGGTGCGGAGGGAAGGTGGGGGTTGGGAATTGCTGATGGGACCATGGAAGTGGAGAGTCTTGAGATGAGACTTGAAGGAGGCCAGTGAGGGGGTGAGACGGAGGGGCTGCGGGATGGAGTTCCAGAGGTTGGGGGCAGAGTTGCTAAAGGCTCATGCGCCAATGGTGGGGCGGATGGGTCGGAGGATGTGGAGCAGGCCAGAGCCTGCTGAGCGGAGGGGGCGGGCAGGTTGATAAGAGGTTAGAAGGTCATGGATGTAGGGTGGGGCGAGATTGAGGAGGGCTTTGAATGTGAGGACCAGGATCTTGAATTGGATCGTCTGGGTGATGGTGTTGGGAGAGGATGGGGGAGATGGGGTCATGGAGTTTAGCACGGTAGAAGACACGGGCCGCAGAGTTCTGGATTATCTGCAACCTGTGGAGGGAGGAATTGGGAAGGCCGACAAGCAGGGCATTTGCATAGTCAAGCCGGAATGTAATGAAGGTGTGGATGGGGGTTTCAGCGGGTTTGGGGGTGAGGTGATGGAGTCGGGCAATGTTGCAGAGATGGGGAAAGACAGAGCTAGTCATTGCTTGGATGTGGGGGAGGAAAGACAGTTGAGGGTCGAACAAGACACCTAGGCTCCTGACTGGTTTGGTGAGATTGAGTGAGCAACCGTGGAGGTTGAAGCTGCCAGCGCCTGATGTGTGATGTGCTTGACATCAGAGAAGTAACCTCACCCAGGATTTGGAAAATACATTCCGATCTCGGGTCTTGTCTCTGAAATGCGAAGAATCAATACAAAGACCACAATGTGAAAAAGTTAACTATTAGTGGTCAGTGCTGCTGAGAGAAACACATGCACTTTGTTGCCTCTGATTCTGCCGCCTCCAGGGGAAGGAAGAAAACCAAAGCTTTATTTATGGTACAGATCAGCAACAGTGCTACAATGCACTTTAAATGTCGAACCAGGTGGAACTAGTATCTCTCTATTAATAATAATAACTTGTATAGACATTTACTAGTCAGCATTGCTGCTCACAACAACAACAATAAAATTACATTTATAGGACGTCTTTCATGTTGTGAGGACGTCCCAAGTTGTTGAACAGTCAGGGGTTTGGGACCCGAGGGGATGGGCAGGTTGGTAGGGAGTCAGCAGGTTGGAGATAGGAAGCGGCAAGGCCATGGATGGCCTTAAAAATGAGGACGAGGATCTTGAATTCGATCCTCTGGGGGATAGGGAGCCAATGTAGCTGGTTTAGGGTAGGAATGACGGGGTCTGGTGCAGGAGATGTCACGAGCTGCAGAGTTTAGGAGATACTGCAGATGCACTATGACTTCAAGTCACACAAGGGAAATGTGTATTTTACGTGAAAGTAAAGCTATTGTCTGAAAATACTGTCTCTTGTAAAAGCAAAGAAGGTTTGAGTTCTTTTATGGCACTTCTGTTCTGATCTCTTGGTTCTTTGTGAATTCAGAGACAGCCCAACATTACTAAACTTCACCACTTGAGGGAGATGCTGCCAGGAAAATGATCTACAACCATCATTTCATGAACTCAAACCTTTCTTCGCCCGTTGCTGGTAAGTTTTTATATTATTTTGGAGGTGGGGTACAGTTGGCAAAAGCACTGGACCAAATATCGTATTTTGGTACAAGATATGGATTTGACAATGTGACATATGTTGAAATTACCTTGATGTGACATGACTGCCATTTATTGTATATCCATATTTTGATCCAGTTTTCCTTTCTCCTTCTCCTCCGCTGAAAGCATTGACTCTGACTGGGGTTTCATCGCAAGATGCCCTGTGGTAAATTGCTTGATGGTGTGCGAGCTTTGCCAATGAGCATCAAAAGATTCAGGCAGCAGTGGTCAAGACAGCCAAACATAATCCTTTCCTCACCCAATGCTCACATTCAATGTCTTTTTAATAAGTAGTTGCTGGGTAGCAAATCAAGAGAATGCAGCCCCATTGAATGCGTTTTAGACATACAGTGAAGCATTTCTTTTTAAATGCAAAATTCTCCCAGCTCAGTTGCAAAAGAATCTCACATGTTGCACATCATTTCATTCTGCATCATCTTTCCTGCTGCTAATTACTTGCAACGTACAAAATGCCAGATGCTTTTGATTTGTCAAAAGGGTTGTAGAAAAATAATTTGAGGGATAGTGATAAGAAACAGAAACCACTTATGCCACAGCTGAGATCAGCTAAATCAGCATACATCAGGGATGGAAAGTCTAATTTCCCTGGTCTAGAGTGTCTTGAGCAATTTAGGACCATCAAATGGAAATGTTATCAAAAATAACAGTCCATTTTAAAAAAATGTTTCAAATGGGATGCATCTGGAGGAAAGTGCTCACCATTGATCATATTGCTGACTTATGGTTTAGTTGCCATTCTTGAGATGAAAGTAACATTGTAGCAATGCTAAATGTTGAATAATTTAAGTATACGTTTGGATTCATTCCCTGGCGTTTGTGCCTGATTACCTTAAGGAGCTGGTATTAAATTTCAGTCAGTGCAAATTTCTTGGAGGCTTTCCCTGTATATTAATTTTGCTTGAGAGATAAAATAGTCCGGCCTTGGACTGCATGTATTGAACTGGATCACAGGTGTTTTTCTTCATTCCACTTTTGTAAGTTCTTATGCTTGAGAAGTTCTGATTAAATAATGATTCATTATTCATTGACAGTAAACATTACGGATCTTACTGAACAGTTCTTTAAAGATCGTAATCAAATTCCCCACTGCCCAAATGTCCTGTAGCTAGTTCTGTTCACTAATCGCCTTTATATTCCAGGTACCGCAGTCAGTTAGTTCATGAATGCTGAGCGGCTGCCGATCCTGCCCTAATTACACAGCAGGATGAAATCTGCAGCTCTGCTGGCTACCTTGAAAATAACTGTGGAAATCAAGACTACTTTCTGGCTCCAAGAGTTGTAGAGTCCTGTAGCTTAATGGTTAAACCACTCGCGTCTCAAGCAAGAGGACCTCAGTATGATTCCGGGGCAGAGAGAAATGTTAGGCAGCCTCTGTTTACCAAGCCGCAAGTAGGAACCCTATTTCGGATAGCTTTTCCAGGGGTAATAATCCCGTCAAAAAAAATATTTTCACAGTAATAATAATTTGGTCACTCAATCCACAATTCTTTGTGGGACACTGCTGTGTGCAATTGGCTGCCATGTTTTGTTCACAAAATATACAGCCAATTCACTTTACAGTATATTCTGGGAAGCATGCAAGCATGTCTCGAAGATGTGATAAGGCTTTATATCAATTGCAAGGATTATTATTATGGGATAATGTCAACTGTGTGGGGATAGCAAACCTAGGCTAGCAATTTGAAAAACATGTGACAAGAATCACACATCAGGCAGTACTGCCAGAGGAAAGAACTCTGGGATGCGGCCTCCAGCAGAGGAGAAGACAATCCTCCTGGCATATATACTAATACATTTGGAGGCAGCAGCACTTTCACATTTTGATAGTAGCACTGGCACCATTGCAATAGAAGCAAGAAGTATGGTATGAGATTTTTATAGAGATTCATTTTATTCATATTTCATTCATTTTATAGAGATTCATTTTCAATTCCACCAAGATTTCACCTGTATGAACATTTTATTATAACTGTTAACATAGGGCAGAATTATAGAAATATCTTCAATTCAGTCTTGAGTTAGAATGCGATTTTCCACCTTTCCTAAAATGAACAATGGCTTCCAAATTAAGATTGATGTAAAATAACTTTTCCTAATTCTGTGACAGTATTAAATGTTAAGACAACAGGGTTTTACTAGGTGGAATTTGGGACCTATAAAAGCTCAACATGTCTATGGGGAGAGGAGGAGGCAGAAAGGTAAAGGGATGAATACCAGGACAATACTGAATAGAGGAGAAGTGAGAATAGGTGAATATTGTGTTTTTATCTTAACTTTTGAGGTTTGTCCAGAACCTTCCCTCAGGAGATTAAATTGGGAAAATAGGAATCATAATGGAAACTGCACTAACTCTGCCAAAAGGTGAATTGATAGATTAAACTGCCTTTACTCATTAAACTACTTGTTATCTGACAATAAAGAACACATACCTCATGTTTTAAAATCATTTCAGCACATCTGAAGGATAAAAAATATTTTGTTACATTGCTGGCAAGATGCAAAGATAAGTTTGCAACTGATTTGAAACTAATTTACAGACTTCCAATAGAGTACAAAAGAATAAGTTCACTTGGGTGGCAAAATTGCCACAACTTGAGATCTCTCTCATCTCCAAATAAATTGCAAATCTCCACAAGTGACTAACATGTAATCTAGTGAACAAGAAATGGGCATCTCCAGATTAATGGGAGACACTTGCAACATATCTGGAGTGAATTGGATAAATTGCAATTGAAATGTTATTGTTTTTTTTAGGTGAATGAAATGATCATTTACTATCTGTAAATCATTCAAAGCATCTTTTCAAAATAACAAATGTTTGTTAGGTCTCTATCAGGAATTTAGCTACTGATTTGAGGTTGTGTAGTTCAGAAGTTGACGTTCCTTCACCGCGTTGTGTGTATAAATGTTATCTCCGTGAAACAGTTCATTCACTTATATCAGACTGGCTTTGGTCAGAGCAAGGTTGTATTTCATAATACTGCAAACAGCTGCTATAAAGTCCGTTTCTATTATTTTCGCATTAGTTGTTAACTTGAAGAGACTGTTATCTTTCAAAAAAATCTTGCATGACAGAAATTCCACAGGGGCCAGTTGGGAGGTATAGAGTTCAGTATCTGGCCGTCATGGAGTCTGCCATGAGCTTTATAAGGATAATGCTGAACAACTCAAGAAACAAAATCTTGCATTTAACAGAATTCATCTGTTTTCCCAAATCAATTAAGGAATATGTAACTGGATATTGAAACTGTTCCCCATCTGGGAGAGTTTTAAGTTGCAAAAATTCCTACCTTTTTGAGAGCTATTTGAAGTTTGAACCTGAAGAGCCTGAATGGCTCACATCAGCTCAGCTGTCCCCTGTTTGAAATGGAGATTCTGTCTCTATTCCCGTTGTTCCTGCTTCCCTCAAGCTGTTGAGTTCAATAACTCTTCCAGGCTTAATCCTCCACCCCAACAATGCTACCAGTCAGTTATAGTCACTGTTTCAAAATAATCAAAAATCAACAGAGGTCATCCCTTGATATTTCAGTGAGAAGGAAGCAGTGTGTGTAGTGTAGAAGTGTACATTGACTGATGACCTCACCTGGGAAGCATTGGGAGCAGGTGAGCAGGGAGAGCAAATGAGTTGGGTTCAATAATCCCAAAGCCAAAAAGATGAGAAATCAACTACGTTTTCCATTCTTAACTGCCATCCTGCATGTGTGAATACGCAATTCAAAATGACATGTGTATAGTAAGTTTCACGTTGAGCAGAATACAAAAGGTCAGACTTAGCTGTTAAATGCATGTTTAAACAGATTGCCAACAATCATTGTAGCCTAACGCAATGGCCATTTGGATGCCAGTGGATGCCAGTCAAATCCCAACATGAGTCACTGCTTCCAAGAGAGGAGAAACATGGAAATAATGAAAGAAAAACAGAGTGGAGTTTTTTTTTTAAAAAAATTATGGGGTTGTTCAATGTAATTCTTTGCAAGTGTTTCTATATAGGAAATCTTACTCTAAGACTTCAACTCCAGTACTTGAATATGGAAAGTATTTGGTGACATAATTATTTGGATCAAAGACATCTGGAAACCTTTCAAATATATCTCCAGCTATTTCAAGTTATATTGCGGTGATTTTGAGATAGCTCTAATTGACAATTTGGCAGGCTGGAATAGATACATAAAAAGCAGGGACCATTTAACATCTTTGCTTACTTTAGTGCATTTGATGAAGATGGGCCATTCTCTAGACCAACCATTAACTTTCTATGTAATTGTGGCTCAGATAAATTGGATCTCGGATCTCATGTCATCATAAAAATAATAATAATCCTTGCATTTGATATAGCGCCGTATCATGTTTTTGAGACTTCTCAAAGCACTTCACAGAATGTACTGTAAAGAGAATTGACTGTACTGTATATTTTGTGAATGGAATCCATAAAACATGTCCATGTCATGATTAAATCCTCAAAAATTTAATTATTTGTTAATGCCTTTGTGGAGGAATAAATGTTCATATAAACAAATTAGAAATGGAAGACTGTCCTTACGTTCCTCACCTCTACGTTCCTCATGTTTGTGGCAAACATGAAGCTCATGAAGCAAACATACTGTGATTTACTTATGAAGTTGAGATGGAAATGATAGCAATCGAGGACAAGCTGAGGAGGACAAAATCAACCTGGGTTCCTGTTCTCAATTGCTATCTAGGGACCCTGCTCAGTATCAGTAAATTGATATTGGGTGAGAAAGGATTGTGTTTGGTGTTTTAATGCCAGACCTGACTTAAACGCCTGGCAGCATTCACTCCTCAGGCTAATGCATGTAAGTAGCTACAGTATTTGGATGAGGTACTGGAACACTGCTGTTGGCTGCAGAATTGTACTAGTGAGCCTTCAGGAGAGGAGAGACTTAAAGGAAAGAATACTGTAAAAGGCAAATAACATATTGGTCACTTTAACCCATTGCATTAAACCAAAGAAACAAATTTCCTGTCATCAAAATCCTATCAATTTTCTAGGAAACTGTTGTAACTGGCAGTCAGCAATTTAGGTGGTTGAGGTGGGGGGTGGAAGGGAAACGTTCATATGGCATTGTTGCTAAAAGCTGGTATAGTCTTCAGTGAGCAAGATAGGTACTGTATAGTTATTTGATGCTGTAAAATGCCCAGAGCTACTATAGCTTCTGAAATGGTGACCAAGACTGGAATGATACTTTGATATAATACAGCTACAAAAATGTCGTTGAATGTTTAATGTGGTACAGCATTATAATTCAGCTTGTTAGATATACCCTCCTGAATACCGGGAATCTTCAATTAACATTGGGGATGTTTTGTTGAAAAGTTAAACTTTAATTGAAACAACGTATAGCGAAACCTAAATGACCAAAGGCCCTAATGCTATAAATACATTCATTCGGTACATTTCCGTTCTAAATTTTCTTTCACTAATATTAAATGTAATTAATATCAATATGATTATTATATTAAATAAAGAGCAAAAACAACACTACTAGTATTGAAAATTAAAATAAATGTTTAATAAATATATAAATACGATAAAAATACAATGAAGAGAACACTTGCTGGAGATGGTTGATGTGGTGAGTGGACGGAGTGGGAGGAGGTGGAGTCATTCAGATGAAGGGGTGGGATTACTAGAGCGGGCCGGCCCCTCCCTCACTCATGCCCGCGTCACCAAACAGCTGATCACTGGTACGTGTTGGCGCCTTCGTACATTTTGTCTAAAGTTGTCAAAATATCTCTTCAATTAATCCAATTTTCGAATTATTTTTTCTAACTACAGTATTTACCGCAGTTACCGCCAGGAAGGTGGAAGGCGAATTCGATGGACCTCCCAGTCGTTTTTCATCTAGCGTTTCTGATGTTTCTTACTTCTTACAGAGGACAATTGTGTCACTCTCGTCTCTTTGTATCTCCTACCACTCAAGGCTTCTAACCAACTCAGCCTTGTCAACAACCCCAACCATGATCGCATCTGCGTCTAAACCTATTCGACCACTACACTAATCCAGTCTGTACAGGAACCAACTCATGGCAGCTACACTGACCCAACCCGGCAGAGACCAACTCTCGGCAGCTACAAACCAGGTCGCTAGCAAACCAGCCGTGCAAACAGCTCCGACCCAGCCCTTGTGGCGACTGACCCGAAGCAACTGCACTGAGTCAGGTGTGAGAGACACTCACCAAACGACCGACATGCAAAATACTCCAGATGCTGGAAATCTGAAACAAAATCAGAAATTCTGGGAAAACTCAGCAGGTCAGCCAGCATCTATGGAGAAAGAAAAAGTGAGTCAACGTTTTGGGTCCACGACCCTTCATCAGCACTGGGGTATGTTGGGAGGGAAAGGATTAACAGAGGGGGAGAGGCAGGGCAACGGGAAAATGGGGTAGAGTGTTTATTGTTTAACTGGGGCTCCATCAACTCTTAGACTTTTTACTGTTAAGTAGCCTTGATGTTCATCTCACTTAGTAATAATACTTTTGATACTTTCCTTATCAGATCTCAAGCAACTTCACACAACGAGTTACTTTGACGGGCAGTAACTGTTGCAGGCCACTGCAATAGTTAAATTATGTCAGCTCCATCCCGCAAAGAGTGTTGAGAAGAATGATCCAAAGTTATCTGATTTTGGTGAAAATAAAACATTGCCGAGGACAGTGAGAGAACTCTCTGCTCTTTGGAGAGTTCAATGTCAACATTTTTCTGATTTAAAAGTCTGATTTAAAAAATGTCAGCAACTATAAAATTGTGGGGAGGCATATCAAAGCCAGATGGTTGTTTATAATCCTATTGCACCATTCAAAATGAGAAGAGAGTTTCTTCCCGTGTCCTGGCCAACAGTTCCCCATAAAAATAATGATGCACATCTTGGCTGTTGGAGGGACATTGTTTTGCTGGCTGCTGCATTTGACGACAAATGTACAGTCATTACACTTTACACTAAATGCTGTGAAGACGTTTCACTTTGAGACGTTTCAGATATGCTATCTGAAATGCATGCAATATTATCTTGCTGCTCTCATAAATCCAAGATCGATCCTATTTTCGTCCAATGTCCACGCAGGAGCACATTCCAGCAAGAATCATTGAAAAGCAATTGTGATCAGAACCGATAACTTGTTCCTCCCACCTTGAGAATCGGACATCTATTATCATATATTTATTGATCATCTTGCGCAGCTCCAAGCCCAAATTGAGTTAAGGATCGCCATTAGGAAATAGAGCCGCCAGGGAAAAGGAAGCTCTGAGATAAACGGTTTGATATTTACAAACAGAAAGAAAAGGTGCGCAATCCTCAAGTAAGAGTGGTTATCGATGGCTGACTCTGAGCATCGGTGAAGCAGATGATAAGGCTTCAGGCCCACAAACATCAACAGTGAGGTCAAGAATTTGAATGCCAGGTAAATAAGGAAGTTGTAAAACAATATATGGAATATTGCACAAGATTAAAGAAAAAACTAAAGAAATAATGTCAGTGTTGCTTTGGCATTCAATGTGTCAGGAACACAGCTGTTATGAAGAAGAAGGGAACAGAGGTGCTGGGTATATACATAAAACAAAAACAAACAAATAAAATGCAGTGACTGTGTTCTTTGAGGCACTTTGTAGTACATAGTATTGAAAACAGACACTACAACAACAACAACAATTTACATTTATATAGCGCCTTTCACGTCGGGAGGACGTCCCAAGGCGCTAAACAAGAGGCGTGTGACCCGAGCTGGGAGGGGAGTGTTTGGGAAGGGGTAAAACACGAAGGGGAGGTAAAAGAGTTCGGGGTGGAACAAAAGGCACGATCGAAGAGGAAAGTCTTCAGATCGGCCTTGAAAGAGGAAAGGGAAGAGGTGAAACGGAGGGATTGAGGGACTAGTTTGACTATCTCCCAGAAAAGCTTGTTGCTGGCAGCTGTTGAATAATTTACAAATTCTTAGCGTAGAGAATGTGCTGCATTGGTGTTAATTTCTCTACCCAGTGTAAATGCCATTCTCCTAATGTTTTACACTTGAAATCATTTCTCAAGTTGACTGTTGGTGTAAAAATGAGCCACGCAGACCAGAAAGATTCGCTGCTGCCTTTGTTGATCTTGGTTATGGCAGCAACTGGGACAATAATAATAAACGGGTCCATTCAGCAATCCCTGCTGGAAAATCTGCCTTTGTGAATGAAGAAACAATAGAGCTAAGTCACAGAGCACAGCTCTTCTTTTCATTTACATAGAATTGTCACATGGGCTGCTGCTATCTGTCTGTCACAGCCTGGATGGGGCCCTACTTGAGAGAGGCATCTGCTTCTTGGCTGTGATGGCAGAACAGCATAGTTGCACTCTCTCTTTTTTCTCTCTCTTGCTCTCACCCCCCACCACCCCACCTCCCCCCGACCCCCACCACCTCCTTCCCCAACCCCCTAGGGCAATAGATTATAACAAACATTGGCAAGTTTTCCCTTCACAATAGACTGTTCTGCTTGCTTTGGTGCACAATTAATACCATGTCTTGCCTCAGAATGGCATTCAATAGAGATACTGGATGTCCTCCGAAAGGCTCTACGCAAATGTGATTTTGTTGTTGTTGGGAAGAGCATTTGAAATCTATGGGCTGCTACAGATGGGGGACTGCCAAAGTCACAGTTAGGTAATTCTTTAACTTATGAATTTTATTTCAAATGTCAATACTGTAAATCCTTTATCCCTTGAATAAAGGATTTACTCCTTTATTCAACATTAGCTATCCTCCAGAGGACTGGAGGATAGCTAATGTTACTCCCTTGTATAAAAAGGGGCAGAAGGACAAGCCTGGTAACTACAGACCAGTCAGTCTAACGTCGGTAGTGGGCAAACTTCTAGAGTCCATAATCAGGGACAAGGTAGATCTTCACTTAGAAAGATATAGGCTAATAAAGGACAGTCAACATGGATTTGTTAAAGGCAAATCTTGCCTTACAAATCTGATAGAATTTTTTGATGAGGTAACGGAATGGGTGGATAATGGTAGCGCAGTTGATGTAGTTTACATGGACTTTCAAAAGGCATTTGACAAAGTGCCACATGGGAGACTTATTAGGAAATTAAAGGCCCATGGCGTAAAAGGGACAGTGGCAGCGTGGATCCACAACTGGCTGCGAGACAGAAAGCAGAGAGTTGTAGTGAGCGGCTGTTTTTCAGATTGGAGGGAAGTGAGCAGTGGTGTGCCACAGGGATCAGTTTTGGGACCATTGCTGTTTGTAATCTACATCAATGATCTGGACTTGGGTGTACGGAGTACAATTTCCAAGTTTGCAGATGACACTAAGTTAGGGAGAATAGTAAATAGTGAGGAGGATAGTAGCCATCTGCAAGAGGATATAGACAAATTGGTAAAGTGGGCAGACACATGGCAGATGAAGTTTAATGCAGAGAAGTGTGAGGTGATGCATTTGGGGAGAAGAAATGAAGGGAGGCAATATAGGCTAGATAGTACAATTTTAAATGGTGTGAAGGAACAGAGAGACCTGGAGATTTGTGTCAGTGACTCGTTGAAGGTGGCAGGACAGGTAGACAAGGCTGTTAAGAAGGCATATGGGATATTAGGCTTTATAAATAGGGGTATAGAGTACAAAAGTCAGGAAGTGCTGACTAACCTCTATAAGACTTTGGTGAGGCCTCAGCTGGAATACTGTGTTCAATTCTGGTCACCACACTACAGAAAGGATGTGAAGGCATTGGAAAGGGTACAACGAAGATTTACTAGGATGGTGCCAGGATTGAGGGACTTCAGCTATGAGGAGAGGCTAGATAGGCTAGGGTTATTCTCTCTGGAGCAGAGAAGATTGAGGGGAGACCTAATAGAGGTTTATAAGATCATGAGGGGTTTCGACAGGGCAAATAGAGAAAAACTATTTCCACTCGTGGGTGAATCTGTGACTCGTGGTCACAGATTTAAAATAGTTTCAAGGCGAAGTAGAGGGGAGCTGAGGAGAAATGTTTTCACTCAGCGAGTTGTTCGAATCTGGAATGCATTGCCTGAAAAGGTGGTGGAGGCTGATTCGATAACAACTTTTAAAAGGGAATTAGATCTTTATTTAGGGAGAACAGGTCTATTAGGCTATGGGGAGCGGGCAGGGCAGTGGGATTGAATCGCTCTTTTCAAAGAGCCGGCACAGACTAGATGGGCTGAATGGCCTCCTTTTGTGCCGTAAAATTCTATGAATCTATGAATCCCAGTGATTAATCAAGAAATATCATGTCCCATTTAATCATTCAATAAATCAACCTACAAAATAGTCAGTCACTATACTTTACAATGAGAATCTCATGAAGTGCTTTCCTTTGAGGGAGTTATAATAAGTGCAAGAATTATTATTCTAAAACCAGTAAATAAGGATTTCACACCCCTCTCCTCAGCCCCTCCACCAACACTCACTCACACACACACTCATATCTCCATAGTGTAACCTCCCTTTATTTGTTCACAGATTTTCTCGTTTCACAATTAATTTCTAAATCAACATTTCAGCTATTTGTATCAACAGTACATTTTAAGGAATCAAACCTACATACCTGACATAGAGGCAGAATATAGTGGTGTTATATTCATAGATTCATAGAATTTTACAGCACAAAAGGAGGCCATTCGGCCCATCTAGTCTGTGCCGGCTCTTTGAGATGAGCGATTCAATCCCACTGCCCTGCCCTGTCGAACCATATGGTATGGTTGGACCTGTAACTTTGCTTGTAATTTTCATAAAACAATCTTTCCATCTGAATTGTCCTTTCAAACAACAAGAAGACAACAATGAATGGAGAGTTAACTCTTCTGCACGTGGGGATGGAGAGTCACCTCAGGCCACTCTTACACTCCTAACAGAAGCCATCTCAAGAGAAACATCTTGACGTTGGTCACCCACTCACCCTTCAGAGTGGAGAATGGGGAAAGTCCTGGGAGGGGAAAGGTGAAAAATCTGTTTAAAAAAATATGGAAACATTCTTGACTGCAATGCAAGGCACAGCAGAGTAACATGTAGGAGAAACCATATCGATTCCATTGCTAAAATTATATGGAATCATAGAATTTGACGGCACCAAAGGAGGCCATTCGGCCCATCTAGTCTGTGCCAGTCTTACTTAAGAGCAAAATATTTCAGTTACAAATCCGAGCATAAACTTCAGTTCATGACGTAGAATCAATTATATCCAGTTTGAGAGCAAAGGTATTAGAGCAAAGTTTTAGCCTGTAGGATCAAATTCTACCTCTCCACTGTACTATTTTGATAGTCAAATCATTGTGTAAACTTTCTGACTTTCAATTTCCCATTCATACTGAGATTTTAAAAAATAGCCTATCCAGACAACTGATAGTTTAGCTATGAAAAGCCATGAAAAGATTCAAAAGCTTTCAATTTGATCTTTGTGCAACTACACAAACTTTTCTTCGAGATCAACACAGTGAAATCCCACTATGATCTCCTTTGAACTGGCAAATAAGAACATAAGAATTAGGAGCAGGAATAGGCCATTTGGCCCTTCGAGCCTGCTCCGCCATTCATGGCTGATCTTCTCACCTAACTCTATTTACCTGCCCTATTCCCATATCCCCTAATCCCTCTATTTTTCAAAAATCTATCAGTCTCAGCCTTGAAAATGTTCAAGGACTGAGCATCTACAGCCTCTGAGTGAAGAAATGTTTCCTCAACTGTTCTAAAAAGCTGACCAGGGGAAACAGTCCCTCAGTGCCTACTTTATCTAGCCCTTTAAGAATCTTATATGTTTCAATAAGATCCCCCCTAGAAACTGGAGAGGATCCATCATGCAACCTTTTAGTGGCACATCATTCCATGTATCCAACTGAGACCAATAGTGCCCTAACTTGCTGAACCCAGCTATGTTAACATCCAATTGCAATGAAAAACATGAAACAATTCACATTCGAACCTGCCAGTCAAAGTCATCTCAAGAGGATGCTTTCACCATTAAATCTATCTGCAATCTAAATACAACCAGTACAAATTAATCTGTGCTCCAACTAATAATTGTAAATGTTGTTGAAAAGTCCCTGCCCGACTTAAAATATTAAGGAACTATTTTTAATTTTATTAAAGAGTCAATCAGACAACTGGTTGTTTAATAGCTTTAAACCTGACCAGTTAGGGGAGCTTAGTTGTATGTAGACAGAACTTTCCTTAGCCCGAAGTCAAATTGATTTGGAGCGGGAAATATAAATTAGATTTCCCACCGCTAATCGCTTTACTGCTGGAAGTGATAACAAATTGCCCAGAGCTGTATAACCTGGCCACAAGTCTCTTCACGTGGTTGTACATATTGGACAGTTTTGCAAACTTAGATTTTATTTCAAAAATGAAGAAAGATTGATGAGTAATTTAAAACATATTATTCAATTTATAACAAAGCTTAATTGTCTGATGGCACTTGTCAGTAGAGTTTAGAATTGAAAGTCAGATTGTTATTTTTCCAACCCCTTTAGCAGATCTGGCACCCTCATTGACATTTTTATAAAAAATAGTTCTGTGCACTCAAGTCAAAAATCCTTGCTTGATCAAAGCAAAATATGGAATCTCAACAAGCCTGGACCAAATTAGAGCGAAATACAAGTCTTCTGATAATGATGCTAAACTATGTGTTGTTCAGTAATAAGACCTTGACCACCCTGAGTGTTTGAAGTTATCGTAAAGCAGGTTATTTTGAACCAACTTGATTCTTTTTAAGTAACTTACAAATTGGTTTCAGTCTGCTGCTGGTAGTCTATTCTTCTGTTTCAAAATGTTCCTTTTATTTTCTCTTCTGAGCTTCTTCCACCTGGTTCTTCCAGTGATATGAAAAAATATCAAAACAAATCAAATGTCCAGCTTGTACATGTTTGAAATTATATTTCAGTTATAAATAGGAATGGGAATACAGATCTTTTTGTTCTGAAAACAAATAGAGAGACGTTCTTTAGATGGTTCAGTGACTAAAAACGCACCAACGAATGTGGTACTAAGTCATACGGAACAGAACAATTCCAGGTGTGTTGAATTAGCTGATCCCATCTGGGGTATTGCTAGGGGCACTGCAATTGGCTTCCTCTTAGGAAAGGGAAAAAGTCAGTCAGTTCCTGGCTCCTGGTCACTCTCCAATGACCCCTGCTTCAGTCAGCATCCTGGAGGGGGAAAATCTATGGGTAACTAGAGAAGTGGAATTAAAAACAAACAAGATGTTAATGTCATCAACAATGTTTCTCCCTTCACATTTTCTCTGCTTCTGTCCTGAAGGTATTGACTTATCCCCAGATTCCAGGACTATTGACTATCTACTGATAACTTGTCCAAGGCATTCTTGCTGTGTAAGCCTAAGCAGTAAGTTTTGGCAGTATAATTAACTGCCAAAAGCCATCACAGCTGACGTTGATCCCGTCTTTGCTGGATCAACTCACAAATGATAAATAATAGTGTATTCTGAGTGGAAATCTCCCCACTGCTTGCCTAGGCACCAAAGGGCCAGCCGCAACATGAATTCAGTACCTTCGGGAGAGTTGGGAGAAAGCAAATAAATAACAAACACAATAAATCCTAATGTATAATAGTAAATTGCTTTCAATTCAGCTATGGTTAGATATGATAGTGATTCAACGTGCTCGATTAGAAACAGCCTTATGCCCTAATGAGAAATAAAGGTAGCATTTTTCCTTATGGCTTAGTGGATGAAAGTATTACCTGGCATAGTAAACCACACCTATCAGATGATCACAGGCTCAACTCTGGTCTTTCAGGAGTCAGCTAATCTCACTCAGGGCATTAATTTCGAGCACTATAGTTGACTTCAGTGCCTCTGGACTTGGAAAGAGAAAAAACAGCCAAGGTTCCTGCTCTTAATTGCTATCCAGTGGCCCCCTGATTAAGAAGTGGCATCAAGATGAGGAGTTTCAGCCTCAGTTGTTATGCTGTCTAGAGTTGAAAAGTCTGTTGACCTTCACTGTTGGATATGACTGAAGAACACTTTGCCCAGGAGGACTACCATTCATACATAAGAGTCATACTTCAGGAGGGGAGAAAATAAAAATCCATCTGCATGACTTTCAATATATAACAGTAAATTGATCACATTGTTTTCTCTTTACTAATAATAAATAATAATGTTTGTATTTGATATCACACCTTTCATGTCCGGAGGACGTACTAAAGTGCTGTTACATGTGATGGTGAACTTATTCTTGTATATTGTTGCATTTCTGTTTTTTTGCTTTTTGCCTCAAATGCTCTAATTATAATAAATTCAATACAGGTCTCTCAACAACAAACAAACAAACAAAACTTACATTTATATAGCGCCTTTCACGTCGAGAGGACATCCCAAGGCGCTCTCAATATGAAAACACACTTTTTCTTCAGTTCCTGGATGAAACTCTGCTAATGCCAAGAAAAAAATGCTCAGCCCTGAAGTTATGCAGCGATGCTTTTGGTCTTTCCTATCGTCTGTTATAATGAGGAATAACTGCAGTAAATGTTGACTGACAAGCAATTTATTATGTGTTTCACTTTTTAGGCCTCTCCACATCTTGAACCCTTCCCAGACCAAGAGGAGGGTAAGCAGTCTGCTCCCAAACGCTTTTCCGATGTCACCTTCTGACAAGTAGCCTAGGTTACACAAGTGTAATGAAAGCATGTAGCACCTCTGTTTCTATTGTTTTCCCCCCTTGCCTTCTCTCCTGAAAGTGTGAGCCAAGGTAGTAAATGTCAGCTGGTATTCAATATAATAGCTGAGCCCGAACCTGTCCTGTGCACACTTTCCATTGGATCTTGAGCAGTGAATTTGGCTGATTTTCTCCACTCCAGAACAATTGCAATGCCCTAACAGTGGTCAGTTAACTCAGCAGGGATAAGGTATTCTACCTGGAACTCTCTGAGTTCGCATTGCTCTGTTTCACTTCAGATTGCCTCAAAACCAATTGAGCTGTTAGAAACATAGAAGCATTTCTTTAACAACATAGCTTCAAAGCCCTCCAGGGGCTTGCCCCCCTCTCCTTCCCCCCCTACATTTGTGATCTCCTGACACCCTACCAACCTGTCCATTCCCTCCGCTCAGCGGGCATGCTCCACACCCCCACCATCAACTAATTCATCATCACCTTTACCTACTTTGTCCCCATCCCTTGGAATTCCATCCCACTGCCGCATCCCATCTCAAGACTATCCTCTTCGACCGTGCCATCGGTCACACCTCTTCCACCATCTTCCCTCCACCCTGAAACATTGACTGTCCAGCACCTTGAGATGTCCTCCCGATGTGAAAGTCACTATACAAATGTGATTTTGTTGTTATAACTGGAATCAGGGACTGGCTCACACCAATAAATAATAATTCTGAAATCATATCTGTCCTTTCTGTTCTCCTGAAAGACTACTTAAAAATGCACCAGCAGTACTGATTCACGGTTTGGTTGATTCACATGACTGCTTTATGAAAAGCTCCCTTTCAAATGTTCAGCTGGTACTGAATGACATACCCTTAAAATAATTCTGGTTAAATGTGCTTTAGAGTTGTTTGTATAGAATATTTTTAGAACACTAAATCACCAATTTTATAGGGTAATCCGCAAAGTTTACAACTGTCCACTAGCTGACCTCTTTAAATAGATGCTACCTTCACAAAACATTCGTTTTTGCATCCTCACAAAATTATATCAATTCTGTTGAAATTGTAACCACAATTTCTGCACTGAATTGTCATGATTATTCAGTAATTAACTGAACCATACAGATTAGGAGTGTTCCAGGTTTGATCGCCAATGTCTCTGATATCAACTGATATGTCAGTTGGGGCACTTTAACTGTTCTTATTGCCCCATTGTAGGAGGGGAAATCAGTCAGGATTGCCTTCCAGATAACCATCCACCAATTCCTACTGGAGGTTTAGGACCAGGCTTGCAATTCTTCCTTACAATCAAATAGTCTGACAACATCCAGCATACATGAAGAATAAAGACTATTTGGGAAAGGTAATTTTGGAACTGTGGAGAAAAACACTTTTTTTTTTCAGGGTCAGTGGGGTGAGAGGGGTTATGTTCTTCTAAAGCTGTTGTGTACCTAATTTACAAAAAATTATAGACTACTCGCCTCCTCCTGATCTCAGTTGCTTTTTTTTAAGTAACTGGTCAAATATTCCCCTGTCCCTTTCTTTCAAGGTCAAGTGGTGTGTCAGATGCAACTGAAGAATCATTGTCCACACTTGGCCTCTGAAATGGTATTAGGCTGCTGTCTACAACACTGTGGAAGAACTTAAAATATTCAAAATAAAAGGAAATAAATCGCAATGATTTCCTTTATGACTGAGTTGCATATGTACTATTTGGTGTGACACCGAGATCCTCAGACCAAATAAATAACAGATTTGATCCCTGGTCTGTGTTGAGTTTGCTGATCTCAGCCAAGACTGTTGTAAAGATCTATAACTGACTGCAGAACCTTTGGCCTGGGGAGTAGAACTACTGAATCAGGAGAGCATTGGCTCATTCTGCTGTATCCCAAAGTATTTTGGCATGGGTTCTGCTTCCTGATTTCCCACCAAGAAAATTGCTCCCTGTATCACCAAGATTAGATATCCGCACAATGGACAGCCTATTCTCCGCAGGAGAAAAAAGATCAGAGAGTACGTTCCTCCTATAGGCAGCTTGAGAGAAACATTGAAAGAGACCTGGACTCACATCATCTGTCTTCATTGACGATGCGGAAATTGTGCACGTAGCAGGGAGACTTTGTTTTGCGAAGAGTGGAAAATACAAAAAGCCCAGCTGGAAAAACATTCATCACGGCAGTCAAACCCGCAGGTCACAGAAACCTGTGTGAAGCAGTGATTAGACATCAGGTTTTGAAGCAGGGATGTGTTTACACATGCTTTTATGTATGTGTATGTATGTACAACAAAATGGATCTCATTTAAACAAGCCTATTTACATGAGGTCTTGTATCCAGTTATTTTTTGCTTATGAGTTCAATGGACTCTGCAATGGGATTGCAAAATGAGATTCATTCATTGTTTAGTTGTCAGAATCAAAGAATTGACAAACTCTTGTCAACTCGTTCTTCAAATATATTGATGGAAAATGCTACTTGGGTTCACTGGATGACTCCAAATCATGCAAACCAGTTATTAAATTCATTGTCAGACTTTGTTCAGTCATTGTTAAGTCACCTGGCTTCATGTATCCAACAAAAAAAATTCTGGGTTTCATTAACAAGATTTATTGACGCAAAGCTGATTGATAAACTGCAGGTAGACAAGATGTAGAACAGACATTTTCTCTGTGTCATTCTGATTTAATTTTGGTGACTGGGAATATGTCATGAACAACAAACAAAATTGCACTTATAAAGCACCTTTTATGTCGGGAGGACATCCCAAAGTGCTGAACAGTCAGGTTGGGACCCGAGCGCGGGAGGGGTGGGGGGAGAGTGGAAGAGGGGGAAGAGTAAGGGAGCCGAAGGTGCGGTCGAAGAGGAAGGTCTTGAAACCGGCCTTGAAGGAGGAAAGGGAGGAAGCAAGGTGGAGGGGCTGTGAGATGGAGTTCCACAGTGTGGGAGCAGAGAGGCTGAAAGCCCGGCCGCCGATGGTTGGGCAGTTAGGGCGGTGGACGCGGAGTAGGCCTGAGTCTGTTGAATGGAAGGGACAGCAGGCTGATAGGGAGACAGTAGGTCAGAGAGATAGGCGGGGGCAAGGCTGTGAATGGTCTTGAAAGTGAGGACAAGGATGTACAACTTCATGTAAACATGTCAATAATAATAACAAATTTATCACTTCAGTCCCGACTGTTTGTTGGGTACTGCTATGCGGAATTAGCTCCCGCTTTTCGCCCACAAACTATACATTCAATTCACTTTACACTATATTCTGCAAATATATATTCTGAGACATATAGAAGTAGTGATAAAACACGTTATCAAATGCAAGGAAGGATTATTATATATTAGGATAAGTTTGTTATGATTAATTTAAACATATAAAACTGATCGTTCGAATCCAGATGATCGCATGAGTGGTCAGCTACTGATAATTTAAATTGTATCGAAAGCCTCAGACCATCTGCTTCCTGACTGATCTTCTGAAATAATTTTTAAAAATTAGTTCACGCAAAGCTATAACATTTCTCGGCTAAATCGTGCCGGCTTGTGAAGGTTAAAAGCTGGATATTGATGTATCACTATGGGGTGTCACTGTACTCAAGGGGTATGGATAAACATAGGTTTGCTTGTGTGGCCCATAAGGACCTGAGGACCTGTTACCATGATTGGGCAGGAGTAGAACACATGTGTGTGATTCTGCACACAGGTTTTGTGCCAGTTGTTTGGAGAGGGAAAAAGAAATGGAGGAAAGGGGAAAAACTCAGTCCATCTGCCTAGCATCTGATTGCAGAACATTGGGAAGAATTTGTGAGCAAATTGTGTGTGTGTGTGTGTGTGGAGGAGGGGAAGATGAGGAAAGGAACGTGGAAAAGGAGCCTCTGGCAAAAGGAAAATAAAGGGTAAAATAACTAAAAACATACCTTTCTTAACAAAATGGCATGATTCAGTCCATTTCTCCAATTTAATCTCATTTTCAAGCATTGCATACTTCCACAAAAATATTTTACAACTATTTACGATAATAAGCATGTGTGGAATTCAGAAGATAAAAGGTCTAACTCAAAGGCTAAATGAGGCAATCTGGTGGACCTTCAGCGATCACAGAACAGTCATTCAGACCCAGTTACATCTGGTGTCCAAGATTACCATTTTAATACAATTTTTTGCCAGAGGGATGGATAGTTTTAGTTGCTTAGCCCCCATGATTCTCATTTTACGAAAGGCGAATATTTCAACTAAGCATACTGGATGATTTAAGTTTCATTATTTCCCCTCTTTACTCTGCTCCATGCGCCCCCGTGCCCCTCTTAGACTGAGTGCTTCACTTCTAAGTTTTGAGCAGCTTGGCAAAGAACAAATTCAACTCAATTACCAGACTCAGTGATTGGCAGCCCTGTGGATTATAGTGTCAGAAAGAGCTGTATCTCTCTCTCACACACATCAAACACCAGTCATTGATTTCCAGTCTGTTTGCAAATCAAAGTGGATTCTGGAGAGTTGAGTAAATTTTAGCAAGCTTTAATGAATTCCTCAGTAATGAGCAGTCTGCGATGAATGGTGAGGATAACATAGCTAGAAAAAATGTAAGCACTTGTGGGGAGTTAAGGATTGAAGGCTAGGTTAGCTCTACCAGCATCAGAAATTAGGAAGAGCATGAGAGGATCTGATTTTCAGAGAAAGAACATTGTGACTGCATTAATAAGTGCCTTGAGAAAGGCACCCATTATGAAAGGCTCTATAATAACAATAATAATCCTTGCATTCAATATAGTGCTTTTTACGTCTTCTAGACATCTCAAAGCGCTTCACAGAATATACTGTAAAGAGAATTGACTGGATATTTGAGGGCGAAAGCAGTCAATTGCACACAGCACTGTCCCACAAACAGCTGTGGATTGAAATTACCAATTCATAATTTATATGTAGAATAAGCAAGCTTGCCCAAAGTTTCACCCTGGCTGGGAATCTAAACCAGGTCTCTCAGTTGCGAGGCGAGGGCTCTAACCACTGATCTGTAGAACTCTACACTGAGCTACAGGACTCCACAATATTATAGTATACAGGACTACACAAAAGTAATTTATGGTTGTTTTGTTGCCTATTCAATTTGGGAAGGAGAAGGAAATAATGTGTGTATGGGGGTGGGGTGAAGGGGGGTAATAATGTAAAACAATGGTCAAGTGCCCCAGCACTTGGACTGCTTGTGACTTTGAGTTCAGTCACTGACAGCATTGGTAAAGTAGCTGCATGCCTGAATCTGGCATCATTTGCTGTAGAGTTCCCTTTCCTCTCTCTCTATTTGAACAGACAAAATTTATTAGGTTATAAATTTGTTATCCTCATTTGAGCTGCTGGCTGAAGTATGCCCCGCAGCAATACAGCATTTCATTTCAAGGATGGAGCTTGCCTCCCAACAGTCACAAATCTCATTTTTCACACTTAAGCAAGAACATCAGGTAAACAGTTGGACATATGGAGTGGATAAACCAATTTGGGTCTGGAAAGGTCCATTTACTGCCACTGTTTTTTTTTAGTTACTGGCATAATTCTTCCAACTCCTCAAACCACTCTTAAAAATGTACAAGCGTTTTTGCAATCATTTTTGGTGATTGATTTTCTGAATTGTCTCTCTCCTAATCTCATTTTTATTGATTTAATCTATTAATTAATAGAGCACCCTCAACTAAATGTGTGCTGAAACCCGGATGGGATTATAGTTGGAGGTTGACAGTTAGATAGTTACCGTTTGACAAGCATGATTGTTAACCCCACCATCCCATTCTCCAAATAAGTGTGGTGTGCTAATGTTAAAACTGATTTAGTTTCAACATGAATGTGTTCAAAAATAGCATTCCTGATTTTCTGAACAGTGTTCAGACAATTAGTTTTGTAAAGTTAAAGACAGTACTGGAATCTGCCTACATTTTAAGCTAAATATGATTTAAAAACAAATAAGCTTCTTAAAATGGTCATCTTTCCTATGAGATGGGAGCAATAGTTGAAGAGAATATATTTCTCATTCAACACATGATGTACCGATTGTCCTTTACACCTGTAAAACAAGCTTGATCTACGTTTGTGTCAGGTTGGGGTTACTATTCCTTATGGTCACAACAAAGTAGATGTATTTGTTTTTGTACCTTTCATAACTTCGTACCCCAGTTTACCTCCAACTGAACAATAGCTGACAAAACCCATCAGTATTACTAACTGCAATAACACAACAGTTTTTCAAATCCCGGTACTTGAATGACAAACCGACCAAAACAACAATTTCCCCTCCTCTTCTGAAAGCAGTGAACATGCTAGGCTTTTCCTCTACACATTCTCGTTGCCCTGAACTATCTCACCACAAGTGACTGTTCAACGGTGAACAAAGACAGTTGTAGGTGTGCAGGTGGATGCAGGAGGGCAATCAACAACAACAACAATTTACATTTATATAGCGCCTTTCACGTCGGGAGGACGTCCCAAGGCGCTGAACAAGAGGCGTGTGACCCGAGCTGGGAGGGGAGTGTTTGGGAAGGGGTGAAACACGAAGGGGAGGTAAAAGAGTTCGGGGTGGAACAAAAGGCACGATCGAAGAGGAAAGTCTTCAAATCGGCCTTGAAAGAGGAAAGGGAAGAGGCAAAATGGAGGGATTGAGGGATGGCATTCCATAAGGTGGGAGCGGAGAAACTGAAGGCCCGGCCTCCGATGGTGGGGCGGTTCGGGCGGGGGGCTTGGAGCAGGCCAAGACCTGTTGAACGGAGGGTCCGGGTGGGCGTGTAGGGGGAGAGTAGATCGGATAGGTAGGATGGGGCAAGGCCGTGTAAGGCCTTGTAGGTGAGGACGAGGATCTTAAATTCGATCCTCTGGAGGATGGGGAGCCAGAGGAGACGGGCGAGGGTGGGAGTTATGTGGTCACGGAGGCGGGTGCGGCATAGTAGATGGGCTGCAGAGTTTTGGATGGCCTGCAGCCTATGAATGGAGGAACTGGGGAGGCCGACTAGGAGAGAATTTCCGTAATCCAGCCGTGAGGTGATGTACGCGTGCACGAGTGTTTCGGCAGCGCGGGGGGTAAGATAGTTGCGGAGCCTGGCAATGTTGCGCAGATGGAAATAGGCCGTGCCGGTCAAGGCACGGATGTGGGGGAGGAAGGAAAGTTTTTGATCGAACATGATGCCGAGGTTCCTGATTGGCTTTGTGAGGTGGAGAGTGCAGCCTTGGATGTTGAGGCTGGCAGCGCCCGATGTGCGAAGGCGCTGGCTTGAGCCAATCAGGAGGGCCTCGGTCTTATTCACGTTCAATTGCAAAAAGTTGTCCCTCGTCCACGATTCGATGTCGGACAGACATGCTGTCAGAACATCGATCGTCTGGGGGTTGAGGGATGAGGCAGAAAGGTACAAATGGGTGTCATCCGCATACATGTGGAAATTTACCCCATGTTTGCGGATGACGTCGCCCAGGGGGAGCGTGTAAAGGGTGAAAAGAAGGGGACCGAGGACAGAGCCCTGAGGGACGCCGTGGGAAACTGTGCGGGGGTTTGAAGAAAAGCCATTGGAAGAAACAAAATGTAAACGATGGGTCAAATAAGAGTGGAACCAGTCAAGGACTGTGCCTTGAAGGTTGAGGTGGGAGGAAAGACGTTGAAGGAGGATGGTGTGATCGACTGTGTCGAACGCAGCAGACAGGTCAAGGAGGACGAGGAGGCAGAGGGAGCCCTGGTCACAGGCGGTTAGGATGTCATTTGTGACCTTGACCAGGGCAGTTTCTGTGCTGTGGATAGGGCGGAAACCTGATTGGAGGGGTTCAAGAAGTGAGTGATTTGAAAGGAAAGAGCGGAGCTGGGAGGCAACCACTCTTTCAAGGACCTTGGATAGAAACGGGAGGTTGGAGATGGGTCGATAACTTGATGGTTGCGACGCATCAAGGGAGGGTTTCTTCAGGATAGGGGTGATGGTGGCTGTTTTAAGGGAGGTAGGGACGGTTCCTGAGGAGAGGGAAAGGTTAATGGTGTCAGAAATGAGCGGGGCTAACAAATGGAGCTGGGTGCGGAGGAGGGGGGTGGGGATGGGGTCCAATGAGCACGTGGTGGGTTTCATGGAGGTGATTGTTTTTGTGACTGAAAGCGGGGTGGTGGGGTTGAAAGTGTGAAATGGGGGGTGAGTAGGGGTTGAGGTAACTGATGAGGGCGCGGAGGTGGAGGAGTGGTGGGGGGAGGAAACCGCAGAGCGGATTTTCTCAATTTTGGACTCGAGGAAATCCAGCATCTCCTCACAACGAACAGCCATGCCTGTGATTGGCAAAATGTGCACAGTTTAGTTTCAAATTTGGAAGTTGGATTACCAAATGAGTCATCAGAGGAAACAAGAATTTAGAATTGTATAGCACAAAACAAGCCTTTCTACCCATTGTGGGTACCCACAGTCTTTTTGAAAGATCTCTTCATTTAGTACCACTTCCCTGTCCTTCCACCTCATCCTCTGTTATAATGTTTATTTTTCAAATATTTGTTTTAATTCCCATTTAAAATCTATTTCTGATCTACTTCAACTGCTTTTAGTGGAGTCCTCCATATCTTACCAACACGCCATGTAAGACGGTAATGACAAGAATATGAGTAAATCATGCCCCCAAAAAGTTACATTATTTTCAATGAGTGTACCAGTACTCTATACCGTACATTGTACAAACAGACAACATGTTAGATGCTGTTATGTTCTTATATTCAGTAAAGCAGTTGGATTGTGGTCTTCCCATTGTAGAAACCCTGTGTTACAGTTGCTGACACTCAGGAACTTAATTTTTAAAATATTATTCCTCTGCTATATATCTTTCGTAAACAACCTCCTTTGCAGACTTATGGTGTGTGTAGAGATTAGTTTAACCCAGCAGATAATGACAAGTTTAATATGCCCAGCAGCAGGGGATAAATACAGATATGGGACAATAATGGGAATGGCAACTTAAATATCACATAAAAAGTAGATGTAAGGCAGCATTCCAGTTGTAACACACTTTGGCTACTCACAAGTTAATGAACTGCTGCTGTCATGAGACCTCCAGGAGCAGATTGCAGCCTTGAAGGCATTGACTCATGCTGGGGCATAGTTCTCTTCTACCAAGTGACCATGTGGGAGCCGAGAGAGAGCCATGTGTCTTACTTGACCATGGAAAGACATTACAGCTGATCTTGCTATCAACTGCACACACATGCACAGATTTTCCATCCGGGGTTAGTGTATATTTGGACTTGCTGCTTATTCCTCTCCCTCGTCTGTGGATCATCAAGAGATTAATAATAGCATCCGGCCTCATCTGCTGCAGTCATTGGAATGGAATCATTTTGGTCTGTTACTCACTTGTATGTCAGTGAAGCTCTTAACTATATTGTTAAATATTTTCTTTCTGTTCCAATCGTCCCCTGTTTTTTACCTCTTTATTTCATGGCAAAAACTTGTGGGGTATGCAGCCGTACAGTATCTAAAGTGAACAGTCATTCTTCATTTTGTAAGCCCACACACTGATTATGATAGGCTAACAATACAATCAAATCCAATCTTTTCCTCATGCAAACATGTATTTCCAACAGGAATTACAGCGCAGCAATCCAGAATGGCCAGTGGTTTCTTTTTTCTGCTCCATAGTCTACACTAATTTTGAGATCAGCTAACTCAGTACAGACCAGGCATCAAACCAGAAACTCTCCTAGTATGTATGGCTCAGTGCCACAGCACACAGTTCATTTACTGAGTTAACCAGTGGAAAGGAAAAGTGGCTACAACTAAGTTTTAACTCTCAATATTTAGGATTGAGCAATACTTTAAGAAATTGAGCATACTTATTCCATTCAAAATTCATAGAATGCATAATGTTGTCGCAAAACACAACAAACATTGTTAGAATTCAGTATCCACGATTTCCAACATCCAAGTAACAATAATAAAATGTATGTCTAAATGCATCTGTTTTTAATGTATTTTTGTTTATGGTTGCCTTTGAATTACATGCACTGCTAACTGGTTATAAAATAAGAAACAATTTTTAAATTGTTCTCTGGTATTTCCACAGAATAATTTGGGTCTATATTTCATATTTGAATCAAAATTATGTTTTCATTTTGCTGATAAACACTGATCCGAGGACAAAGTTCAAATCATTACACTGAAAAATATCATGAAGAATTTTAGCCTTTCATTTTACATCTGGTTTCCATATAATTTTTGTAGTTATTCTGCTATTTTTATGTGAATATAAAAAAACTTGCTGAGCTGAAGAAGTTTCTGGGAAATATTTAATTGATGGCCTTTTTTAAAAAAAAAATTAAGTCACTTTGCTGAACTCAATTATGTATGATAACACATATTTCTAAATTCCAGAATTTAGATTCTGCAATTTTCCAGGTTTAATTTTGAACAAACTTTTCTGAAAGCTTACATATGCTACTTATGTTTACTGGTATATTTCAAACTAGCACTCAAAAAAAGTAAGGTTTTGAAAATATACAAAAGCTTTATTAGGATGGAATACAATTCAATGATGTTACCTATCCACCTCACCCAAGAAACCACTCTTCGTGCAGTGAGACTAGACAATGAGACCAATTGGCTTCATATTAAGTAGGCTTATCTGTGAAAAATGGTCACTTGGACAATACATGGCCCCTGTGGAATCATCCAATGTGAGCCTTTATGTTCAGGAAAGGTACTGGGGAAAAAAGGAGACAAGGAAGACAGCTGTAACATTTATAAACAAGTGCCTATCCTTACCAACTGTGTGGATTGCTGTTGAGTTTGTGGGAAAGTAACCGTTTCATAAGTGAAACTGAACAAAACAGAGAGATATGTTTGTTAGTGGAAAGAGGAAGATGCGTTCAAGGTTTGGCAAGGTTTTGAAAGAATGACTGTTGGGTTTGACCAGTTTTTGTAAGGTGACCATTGTGGCCAGGTTCTTTGACTTCTGAGCAGTCAGACTGTGCTTTTTATCCTTTCCTCAGAACAGGGTAAATCCATGTTAAGAGTAGACAGAAGGATACAAAGTAACATATACTCTTTAGAACATAAGAATTAGGAGCAGGAGTAAGCCATTCAGCCTCTCGAGCCTGCCCCATCATTTGATAAGATCATGGCTGATCATCTGACCTAACTCTAATTATCTGCCCCATCCCCATATCACCTAATCCCTCTATTTAAAAAAAATCTATCAGTCTCAGCCTTGAAAATGTTCAAGGACTGAGCATCTACAGCCTTCTGGGGTAGTGAATTCCATAAATTCACTACCCTCTGGGTGAAGAAATGTTTCCTCAACTCTGTTCTAAAAGGCTGACCCTTACATTTAAGATTATGACCCCTGGTTATGGTTTCTCCTACCAGGGGAAACAGTCCCTCAGTGCCTACTCTATCTAGCCCTTGAAGAATCTTATATGTTTCAATAAGATCTCCCCTTTCTTCTGTACTCTAGAGAATACAGCCCTAATTTATTCAAACTATCCTCATAGGTCAATCCCCTCATCCCAGGAACTAACCTCGTGAATCTATGCTGCACCCCCTCTAAGGCAAGTATGTGCTTTATTAAATAAGGAGACCAAAACTGCACACAATACTCTAGGTGTGGTCTCACCAGGGCCCTATACAGTTGCAGCAAGACTTCCCTACTCTTCTACTCTAAACCTTTTGCAATGAACACTAATATGCGGTTTGCCTTCTTAATTGCTTGCTACACCTGCAAACTAACTTTTTGAGACTGGTGTACAAGGACACCCAAATCCCATTGTATACTAACACTATCCAACCTCTCCCCGTCTAGAAAATATATATTTTTATTATTTTTGCTACCTATGTGAATAATTTCACACTTTCCCACATTAAATTCCATCTGCCATTTACTCGCCCACTCCCCTAGCCTATCTATATTCTGTTGCAATCTTTTTGCATTAACCTCACAGCTCACTCTCTTACCTAGTTTAGTGTCATCCGCGAATTTAGACATGTTACATTCAATGTCCTCGTCTAGATCATTGATGTAAATTGTAAATAGTTGAGGCCCAAACACTGATTCTTTATTACAGATTCCCCCAAATCCAATTGATGCTGTGATGGTTAAATCCTTCAAAATATTTAATTAACTTGATCTGCCTGTGAACATAATTAGATTATACAGTATAGGAGAGATACACAACTGAACTTCAAAGTAAGGGAAATATAGAATATAAGAACATAAGAAATAGAAGCAGGATTAGGCAATTCGGCTCTTTGAGCCTCCTCCATCACTTAATAGGATCATGACTGATTTTCTAACCTAATTCCATTTACCTGCCCTATCCCCATATCCTTTAATCCCTCTATCCATTAGAAGGTCTGGGGATGGCTGGGAATAATCTATATTTGTTTGGTTACTTCTGGAGTTCAGGTAATATCATTACAAAACCTTCCTTCAGGATCCAGAGAAATGGGGAGGAGGTGTGATCTATGATAGTCTACCATCGAGGTAAAATAAACAAATCTTGATGTCTGTCCTGAAATTGCTTCTCGTCTTCTCAGTGCAACAATATTTTATGATTGTTGCAACTTTATGCAACAACAAGAACAACAACTTCGATTTATATGGTGCCCTCCATGCCGGACGGCATATATTGACGTCATATATTGTTACAGGTTTACTATTTGAATGAAAATTCCAATAGACATTACAGCACTAAATTATTGTATTGTTCCACAGTGTACTCCTGAATCCCATTGACCGACATGATTTCATAGTAAGGTATTGTGATAATAAATAACAATCCTTTTATTTGATATGGAGCTTTTCACATCTTCTAGACGTCTCAAAGCGTTTCACAGAATATACTGTAAAGCAAATCAATTGACTGTACTTGTGGGCAAAATTGTTTGGTATTGGGAGGGAGGGGTATGTGTGTGTGGGGTTGGGGGGGTGGATTGTATTTTCTAATCCCATTGACAGACTCTACAGTTAAAAAAATTAATCCCCTTTGGAATTCAATGCTCCTCTAATAAGGCCATCCATACTCACAAGCAAAGGTGGGATTGTAAATGATCTTGACCATGCGCTATGTGTTGTAGGGTAAGACACTACACTGTCCACTGAGCCCTGTAGCTCAGTGTTTAGAACACTAGCCTTTCAGAACTAGAGACTTGGGTTCAATTCCAGGCAGGTCAGGGCGAAACCTTGGGAAACTTTCCTTACTCCACACACCTGCTAATAGTCACTCCCAAAAAAATTGGGTAATTTGGTAATAGGATAGCAACACCTGCAAAACAATGTACCAGTAGAGAGAGTAGACCAAAAAACTACAAGAACACTCTGCTATAACATACTTCATCACAATACGGGTTTGCTTATTTATGATTGGGCTTGTCTTCCCCTCTGTTCGTTCTGCATCATGTGTACATCAATGTTTCTCTGAATGGCGAAACCTTGCACAAGTTTCCTTGCTCCACATGCCTAATAACAGTCCCAAAAAAAACAATAATTTGGCCATTTCAACCCACGCGGTGTGCGATTGGCTGCCGCGTTTCACCCACAAATATAATTCACTTATTCTAACTGCTCTGGCGCCTCAGAGCAGTTAGAAGACGTGAAAAGCGCTATATCAAATGCATATTATTATCTCTCTCTCTCTCTCTCTCTCCCCCCCCCCCCCCACGTACGTACGTATGTACGTATATACGCAAACTACGTACGCCGTGGATTGTCGCTTGCGCGTGCGCGGAGCCTGGCGCGAGCGCTGACGGTTGGTGGCAGGATTCGGTCGGGGTGTTTTTTTTCGCTTTGAGGGGAATCTGTTTCTTCTCGTCCCGATAACTCACTACATTTCAGCGATGAAGATGCGGAGAAACCCCTACACCTTGAACTCAACGGGTTAAAGGAAACACCTCCCCTCAAAAAAAATTAACCCCACAATACCCCCACCGACAAGCGCCGCTGCTGGAATCGCTGACCGGAGCTGGGGGGGGTGGGGGTCGCCGCCGTGGGCGGCAGGTCGTTGTCGGGGGAATGGCGGCTCCTAGGATTTGGGGCCAGGGGGTCGTCGCGTTCTTCCTGTGGAGGTTTCTTCTGGTCGTGTGGAGCAGCTGCTGCTGCCGCCCCTTCTGCTGTGGGAGTCTGTCTCTGGCCAGCCCCAAAGTGAACGTGTACATGAGCGTGGAAGAAGTGCGCAAGCTGTTTGGTGAGTAAGCGCCCAACAAAGGTGGTGGTGAGGGGTAGGAAGCGGTGGGTCCCACCAGCTGGGGCCTACCCCTCCCTCCCTCCCGGTGGTTTATTTATGTACCTCGGGGTCTGCAGCGGCCAGCAGCAGCGCCGAGAGGAGCAAAAACTTCGCCCGAGCGGCTTGAAAGATATGTGTGAATTTTCAGTTCGTTTCCTCTGCAATCCCCTCCACCGCCCCCCCAACAGAGTAAAAGGAAGTTTCTGTTTCCAAGACGGATATCTTGAACCTAACACACCCCCCAGTACAAATGGATCTATACACGCTGGCACGGATTAAAGTAAATGTGCAAGGGAGGGAGGCAGCGAGTGGGGGGTGGAAGAGGCCAGGGGATAAATCTGTGCGAGTTGATGGTTCACAAGAGTGTTTAACTCAACATGGCTATAATGTGATTTATATTCACCAAAGAGGCACTAGCAAGGGTGGTGCGGGAAGAGATCTGAAACCTCGAGAGGTGTACCACAGTAAACAAAGAAACATCCCCATTTGTGCATGTAAACTATCTCACACGGTTGCAAAAGTAGGCGATCAATTCAGAAAGTTAATTTGGAACTGGGGGGAGGGGGGGGTCAAGGTTGAACTGGTTATGTGAACTGTCGTTGTGAAGTGCAAGGTAATAGTTTCTAACAATTTGCAAAACAACGTCAAGTGTATCTATCTGCCAACATTTTAAGAGTTGTATTGTCTATCTTTGGATGGATTATTTACAGTCATGAATTGAATACAGAACCACAAAAAAATTACATTTGTAGAGTGCCATTCACGTCGAGTGGACATCCCAAAACGCTGAACAGTCAGGGGACAGTCAGAAATAGGAATGACTATTGTAAAACATTGCACAGGTTACATTGTGCAATAAGAAAATACTAATCATTTGCATTTGTAGATTTGACAATTTTGACAAATAATAATACGTGTGAATTGACTGTATATTTTGTGGGGGAAACACGGCAGTGAATTGTGAACAGCAGTGTCCCACAAATATTTTTTTCACCTGTGTGTGCACAGACTCCAAAGTTGTACATGTTGTGTTTGTGAAATGAGGTCAGTCTCCTGTAAAAATAATTAATACAAAAATGTGTTTGGTAGTTGTGGTTCTACACTGGGAAACGTCACTGATTACACAGAAACTTTTAGGATAAGCATTAGGAGAATATTTTAGACAGTGAGGTTTGTAAGTTAATTGGCAGTATTTTATTGCATTCACTGGTATGGAGGAATGTAATCTGAAAACGTGTCTTATGAGTATGATTCAGTGTACTGAAATATTGAGATAAAGTTTTAAAATACTTGGAATTAATACATTCCGTTAGTATAACTTTTCTGTCAATACTGCTTTTTGCAAATTATTATCTCAAACAGGAGGAAATTACTTGATCATCTGTTTTGTATGTAATATTGTCACATTAGAACATTGATGCTTATATTTCTGAACCAGAAGAGTGAAGCTGGACACTTGGAAATATCGAATTCCCCTGAGGCTGCCACAATTTTTAACCAATCCCTAAATAATTGCTACTTAGTAGGTGTATCTAACTTTTAACTGAATTCTGTATTGGTTATAATAATGTGGAGGCTAATGTCATCGTGACGGCAGTGTTTTCAAGCTATTGCTGTATTAATCCAGTTTTATGTGACTGGATGTTTCAAATTGCCTCACAGGTAATTCCTGACAAGTGTAACAACTGTGTGTTTGTAGGCACATTTGACAGCGAATCTACCACGGCAATGTCTCCTGAACAACCATGAAATGAATAACTGGAGGATGAAGCACTGCAATGATCTTAACAATGAAAGGCTTAGCATACCAGGTTGCCACAATATTGCCCATCTGCAATATTGCCCGACTCCGCCGTTTACTCATCCCCAAACCCGCTGAAACTCTCATTCATGCCTTCATTACATCCTGGCTCGACTATGCAAATGCCCAACTCCTCCCTCCACAGGTTGCAGATGATCTAGAACTCTGCGGCCCATGTCCTCTACCGTTTCAAACTCCGTGACTCCATCCTCACCCCGACTCCATTGGCTCCCTATCGTCCAGTGGATCCAGTTCAAGATCACATTTAAAGCCCTACACAACCTCATCCCACCCTACACCCGTGACCTTCTAACCCCTTACCAACCTACCCGCCCCCTCTGCTCAGCAGGCTCTGGCCTGCTCCACGTCCTCGACCCATCTGCCCCACCATTGGCGGGGGAGCCTTTAGCCACTCTGTCCCCAACGTCTGGAACTCCATCCCGCAGTCCCTCCACCTCGCCCCCTCCCTGGCTTCCTTCAAGTCCCGCCTCAAGGCTCCCCCTCTTCAAAGGTCCCATCTGCAACTCCTAATCCCCCCACTTCCCTCCCCCCTGTCCCCAGCTGTTTGGATCTCAAACAGCGACTGTCCAGTGCCTTGGGACGTCCACCTGACATGAAAGGCACTATACAAGTATAATTTTGTTTTTGTTGTTGCCACAAGGCCCATCCTTGCCAGGTATCATTAGTTCCCAATTTTTCCATTGGATTTACAAGATCCTCATAGTAATTTCCAAATGTTTATTTGTCCTTGCTGCATCTTTTTTCTAGAGTATTTTGCACTCTAAACTGCTAATACAGGTATCCCAGCCCAACCGCATTTTTTTCTACTGCTAATTTCACTTATCCATGGTTGGCTCGCTGCGACAACCCTTGCTAACCACGGCAATGTTTATTGCTTAACCCTTGCTTAACCACCGGTTTAACACTAACATTAGCGTTTAGTGCTGGAACTCAGTTGCGATGTCGCAATCAACCAGCAACTATGTTGCTTTTCTCTTAGGATTAAGCTAAATAACATGAATTTATTGTTTCCCCCCCGCCCCCCCCAATGTCACCCACCACACCACCTTCTCCGTTGATTTCTCTCTCTGTATCTATGTGTAGATCAGTCAGTCAGACAGCCTCGCGGATTGCTGCAGATCCTGGCAGCCAATGCGGCCAAACTTACTCCCCCTAACCCTGTGTTTCGCATAGGGCCCTATATTTTACAAACGCGGTTTTACTAACTGCAAAGGTTTTCAGGAACGTTTCCCCCACGGTTGGGGAGGGATACCTCTATATTATAGTATGTATGAGAAATCATTCTCATGAGTATGATGCTAGACAGTAATTATGGATTTTCAAAGCCCTCCATGGCCGTACCCCACCCTCACTTTGCAACCTCCCAATCCCCTACCAACCTGCCTGCTCCCTCCACCCATCGGGCTCCAGCCTGCTCTATGTCCCACGACCCACCTGCCCCACCATCAGCGGGCAAGCCTTTAGCCGCTCTGCCCATACCTCTGGAATTCCATCCTGCAGTCTCTCTGCCTCACTCCCTCCCTAACCTCCTTTAAGTCCCGTCTCAAAACCCACCTCTTCAACAATTGCATCAGTCAGCCGACATCCCCTCCTTTCCCTCTACCCTCCCCGATTTTGACCCAGCTCAGGTTTAAATACTGACCAGCGCCTTGGGGCGTCCTCTCGACGTGAAAGGCACTATACAAATGTAATTTTGTTGTTGTAGTAATAATAATAGAAGTGATCCAATATATTTTATGGCCTGAAACTCTGCTCTCCCTCTCTCTGGTCACCACCACCACTCATTGTAGTGCTCTGAGACACTACGCAGTGTGAAAAGTGCTAAATGTAAGAGTTGTATGGACCCTCAAATATGGGAATGGAAAACTTACTTTTATGTGTGCAAAAGTAGTCAGTGCAAAATTAAAGACTGGGAGAAGAGTTAATTCCCCTGAAATTTGATCCTCATCATTATGATTTGTAGGAAAAAGTAAGTATAACATCTTCATCTCTTTGCGTATAGAAAATATATTTGCCTGCTTTCAGCCTTATGAGGTGGAGTGTTTTGGTAGGTTACAGTGGTGATTAAAATGCTTTGGGAAATGGTTCCACTGATTGCAGTGAGAGATAGATGATACTTTGAACAGCAGTCTATAACCTTGCCCATGGAAAAACTATTATTGATTAATTCGGTATCTTTGGATTGGCATCTTCAAACTGTTACGTGCCATTGAATTTTATAGAACTAATCTAGAACATGTACATTGAGTTGCTTGAGCGTTTGTCACCAAGATGACTTATGCCTTGTTGCTTACTGTTCTGCTAACAGTATAAATGTTGTTAAAAAATAAAGAAACAGTGTGTGTGCTGCTGGAGCACTTCATTTCTTGTTTTATTCGGTGGATTCAGTGATTGGTTTCTGTGGACATCCTGTTGACTGCCAGTTAAACATGCACCTACGTTTTATTACAATAATGTTGTTCCATACAGAGCACGAGTAAACACAGTTGGCTGATAGCATCATTTTGTATTTGTTGTCATTGAGCACCCTGAATACATGTCGATCAACCGCTTTGTTTCAGCGCAGAGTTCCATAAAACTGAAGATGTTTTGACAGTTGGGCATTGGTTTGCATGCAGCCATTATATTTATTTTGGACTAATGCAGACTCCATAATCAAGTTCAAGAAAGGAAACTTCATGCAATGATGGGTGAAGTCATCACACAGCCTATGCAAAATCATCATTGACATGATGCAGTTATGTTTGATATTACTCTGTCAACACATTTTGGTAAAGAACATCTAGATAATAATAATAATCCTTGCATTGATGTAGAGCTTTTCACATCTTATCGAAGTCTCAAAGCACTTCACAGAATATGCTGAAAAGTGAATTGATTGTATATTTGTAGGCGATAGCATGTATATGAGGAAATTCCTATAAGAAATTGGTATAAGTAACAAGCTATAAGTAGTATGAATGCCTGGCGACCAGTTTGTGTATGTCATTTCTCTGTTCTGTGGAGGCACTGAATGTGAGTGAAGCATATTTTTTCAAAATTACACTAAAATGGTGACCTTATGAAAGGGCTACAATATATAAATTTAAATAGTACCTCAAAAGACCAACAAAACATTTAGTATCACTTAGTGACACTTCAGTGTAATAATCTGGGGGTGCTGCAATATTAGAGATGCTGTTATTTGGATGAGATGATAAACCAAGGTCCTGTCTCCTTCAGGTGGAACCTATGGCATTGATTTAAAAACAAATAGAGTTTGTAGCACTTTGATACATTTTGGCATAAGTAACTACATCAAAGGCAAGGATTATTTTATAACCCTCTGCTCCCTTTCATTTGCCCTTAATACCCAATCGTTCCCCAACCTCTTCTGAACCTCTGCCTCTTTCAATCTGCCTTCCTCCTGATCTCAGGTGGGACCCCTGCCTTATTATATGCTCCTTTACTTGCCTGCCATTTAACTCCATTTTGTTTCTCCTTATGTTTATCCAATCCCTATCTCATTGGCAAATAAGCAATTTTTAAAATGTGCGAGTCAGAGCAGGAATAAGGAAACTCCTGGTCTAACTTGCACATTTAAAACCTGGACTGCCAACTGAAGCTTTGAATGTGGAAAAGAGGATTCAGTATGGTAAGGTCTATGTTCAGGATAAATGAGTTTCTGGACTGCCGTCTAGTATTTGGGTACTCTTGGCAAACATAGTCTAGGCCAAAGGTTATAAACCGATTATAGAGTTTTTAAAATATGTAAATTGTGAATGTGGAAGAATGTTATCAAGAAATATTTATAAATACCCGGTATGCATTTTTTCAGATACCTCTATACACAAAATGAGTTATGTCAAAAGATTGAATTGTATTCATCAGAGAAAAATGTTTTATGTGTTTGTTTGGCTATATTTGCATAGAGATTGTGCATAGACTATCGCGATTTTACTTGCCTTCAAGGTTCATAACCTGACAGAAGCTTGGAATATTGGTTTGAAGAAATGCTAAACTGGAATCATAGAAATTGTGTTATTGCAGACACTTTACAACAAAAGTGATATGGTAATTTTATCTAAATGTTTTGGATTTGTTTTAAACAAGAAAATATCATTTTATCTTATTGGATCTCAGTGATATCTCAGTTGCAAGATCTCAATATTTTATTCCCCAATAATCTGTATTCAGCCATTAAACCTATGTTTCTACTATATTTCTGGAACACTCGTACATTCTCAATGATATAATAAAAATCATTGATACAGCATCTATAAAACTTTGAAACATCCCAAAGAGCTTCACAGGTAAATGCTGTAAACAGCATGAATATGTAATTGCAGGCAAAACCATCAGCCATTATATGCATAACAACATCTCACAAACAGCTACAATGTCAATTATATTTCTGACCCGAAGGCAAGAGGGTTACAAACTGATTCTGGGTGACCCCATGTAGTGGTGCATTCTGGTTGGGTTTAACATTCAATTGACTTAAAAGAACAATAATTAGGGACCTAGGAGGAAATCTCATTGTGGAGGCAGAGGGCATGGCTGATGTACTGAATGAGTACTTCGCCTCTGTCTTCACAAAAGAAAAGGATACAGCCAATGCCATGGTATTAGAGGAGAGGGTAGGAGAAATGGATAGAATAATTATAACCAGAGAGGAAGTTCTAAAAAGGTTGACGTTGCTCAAGGTGGATAAGTCACCTGGTCCGGATGGGATGCACCCTAGGTTACTAAGTGAGGCACGGGAGCAAATAGCAGGGACTCTGGCCACGATCTTTCAATCTTCCTTGGACACAGGGGTCGTGCCAGAGGACTGGAGGATAGCTAATGTTACTCCCTTGTATAAAAAGGGGCAGAAGGACAAGCCTGGTAACTACAGACCAGTCAGTCTAACGTCGATAGTGGGCAAACTTCTAGAGTCCATAATCAGGGACTAGGTAGATCTTCACTTAGAAAGATATAGGCTAATAAAGGACAGTCAACATGGATTTGTTAAAGGCAAATCTTGCCTTACAAATCTGATAGAAGTTTTTGATGAGGTAACGGAATGGGTGGATAATGGTAGCGCAGTTGATGTAGTTTACATGGACTTTCAAAAGGCATTTGACAAAGTGCCACATGAGAGACTTATTATGAAATTAAAGGCCCATGGCGTAAAAGGGACAGTGGCAGCGTGGATCCACAACTGGCTGCGAGACAGAAAGCAGAGAGTTGTAGTGAGCGGCTGTTTTTCAGATTGGAGGGAAGTGAGCAGTGGTGTGCCACAGGGATCGGTTTTGGGACCATTGCTGTTTGTAATCTACATCAATGATCTGGACTTGGGTGTACGGAGTACAGTTTCCAAGTTTGCAGATGACACTAAGTTAGGGAGAATAGTAAATAGTGAGGAGGATAGTAGCCATCTGCAAGAGGATATAGACAAATTGGTAAAGTGGGCAGACAAATGGCAGATGAAGTTTAATGCAGAGACGTGTGAGGTGATGCATTTTGGGAGAAGAAATGAAGGGAGGCAATATAGGCTAGATAGTACAATTTTAAATGGTGTGAAGGAACAGAGAGACCTGGGGATTTGTGTTAGTGACTCGTTGAAGGTGGCAGGACAGGTAGACAAGGCTGTTAAGAAGGCATATGGGATACTAGGCTTTATAAATAGGGGTATAGAGTACAAAAGTCAGGAAGTGCTGACTAACCTCTATAGGACTTTGGTGAGGCCTCAGCTGGAATACTGTGTTCAATTCTGGTCACCACACTACAGAAAGGATGTGAAGGCATTGGAAAGGGTGCAGCGAAGATTTACTAGGATGGTGCCAGGATTGAGGGACTTCAGCTATGAGGAGAGGCTAGATAGGCTAGGGTTATTCTCTCTGGAGCAGAGAAGATTGAGGGGAGACCTAATAGAGGTTTATAAGATCATGAGGGGTTTCGACTGGGCAAATAGAGAAAAACTATTTCCACTCGTGGGTGAATCTGTGACTCGTGGTCACAGATTTAAAATAGTTTCAAGGCGAAGTAGAGGGGAGCTGAGGAGAAATGTTTTCACTCAGCGAGTTGTTCGAATCTGGAATGCAATGCCTGAAAAGGTGGTGGAGGCTGATTCGATAACAACTTTTAAAATATCTTTATTTAGGGAGAACAGGTCTATTAGGCTATGGGGAGCGGGCAGGGCAGTGGGATTGAATCGCTCTTTTCAAAGAGCCGGCACAGACTAGATGGGCCGAATGGCCTCCTTTTGTGCCATAAAATTCTATGAATCTATGAAAAACATTTAGCCAGTCAAACCTATGTTGTTGCTGATGTGCAATGGAGCCAACTACTCCAGTGGGCAACTACCCAGCACCTTGGGACTTCCTCTTGACATGAAAAGTGTTTACAAATTAAATTTTGTATTATATTACCAATTCTTTTGTCTTTTCCCCATATCTTTTTATATTGTTACACTCCATTAAATTACTGAAGCAAGACATTGGTGAAAATCAGTATTGATTGCACCTTCCACAAGAGTTTTATGTCTAACTACAAAATGAAAGATTTGCATGTAGGCTTTTACTGAAATTAAGAGGGATCAGTAATATTTTGCATTATAAAGAGTAAAGAATTATAAGTAACTGTAGCATCCTTTTCTGCCTATTGTTTCTCAAATATATATAAATAATAAACTTGTTATTGACATTGAACAATCCTTGTGTTGTTGGTATAGATATATTCTCATTTAGAAGCTGATATGATCCATGAATGTAGTAGTTAAACCTTGAATGGGTGTGTATGTAATTGGGAACCTCTGGTGGCTGGTTAAGGTTACAAATGACAGTCTGACCGCCTGTGACCAGGGCTCCCTCTGCCTCCTCGTCCTCCTTGACCTGTCTGCTGCGTTCGACACAGTCGATCACACTATCCTCCTCCAACGTCTTTCCTCCCACCTCATCCCTCAACCCCCAGACCATCGATGTTCTGACAGCATGTCTGTCCGACATTGAGTCCTGGACGAGGGACAACATCCTGCAATTGAATGTGAGTAAGACCGAGGCCCTCCTGATCGGCTCAAGCCAGCGCCTCCGCACATCGGGTGCTGCCAGCCTCAACATCCAAGGCTGCACTCTCCACCTCACAAAGCCAATCAGGAACCTCGGCATCATGTTCGATCAAAATCTCTCCTTCCTCCCCCACATCCGTGCCTTGACCGGCACCGCTTATTTCCACCTGCGCAACATTGCCAGGTTCCGCAACTATCTTACCCCCCACGCTGCCGAAACACTCGTGCACATGTACATCACCTCAAGGCTGGACTACTGAGACTCTCTCCTCGTCGGCCTCCCCAGTTCCTCCATTCACAGGCTGCAGGTCATTCAAAACTCTGCAGCCCATGTATTATCCCGCACCCACCTCCGCGACCATATCGCCCCCACCCTCGCCCATCTCCACTGGCTCCCCATTCTCCAGAGGATCGAGTTCAAGATCCTCGTCCTCACCTTCAAGGCCTTACACAGCCTTGCCCCGCCCTATTTAACCAATCTACTTTCCCCCCACAAGCCCACCCGGACCCTCCGTTCAACAGGACTTGGCCTGCTCCAAGCCCCCCGCCCGAACCGCCCCACCATCGGAGACCGGGACTTCAGTTTCTCCGCTCCCACCCTATGGAATACCATCCCCCAATCCCTCCGTCTTGTTTTTTCCCTTTCCTCTTTCAAGACTTTCCTCTTCGACCGTGCCTTTTGTTCCCCCCCCCCCCGAATTTTTCAACCTCCACTTCGTGTTTCACCCCTTCCCAAACACTCCCCTCCGAGCTCGGGTCACAAGCCTCCTGTGCAGCGCCTTGGGACGTCCTCCCGACGTGAAAGGCACTCTATAAGTGTAATTTGTTGTTGTTGTTGTGTGTGGACGTGTTACAAGTAATGCATTGAGTGGTTGAGATTTTGTCCTAAATTGCAAGAGCAAAGATTAAAAGTCTTAGAATTGCTTCCTTGTTTGGATTGTGCTGAAGAACATTCTTTTGCCTTAATATGGGGATTTCATTCTGTTTGTAAAGGGTAATGGTTGGTGTGCTTCGTGTTCCAGATGTGTAGCGATAAAGGAAATGTTTACCAATTTATAAAGCAGTTAATTTTTAAAGAAGTCACTTATCCAAGAAAACTGGGAAGTATAGTTTTATTGTTTTTTTAGTCATGTTTGGATAAATATTTCCATTATTCACACCTGCCCCAGAATTGGTTCCAATGTCACAAAAATATGAATCTGTTGCTCTGTATTGACTGGCATGTGGCAGGGGGAGTAATCCTGAGAGAGCCCAGCAGCACAATAACCTATCCTGTGGATGATCTTCCTATCCTGTGGATGGTCACCCATTTTGATTCGCGTTGAACAGCATGGGCTGCAGATTTTAGTGAGCAAAGGTGGCTGTTATATTAGAAGTATTTGTAAGGGTGAGAGGAACATTAGGATGTGAAAGGAGCAAGATTGTTTAGGATGGCCACAATAAGATTTACAGCAGGTTGGCAGAGGTGATACAATCTGAGCAGGTACAGAACTAGACAGTGAATGGCCAAAATCACAAAGGTTGCTTGAGCCAATACTGAACTCAAGCGTTGTCTTTAGTTACAATTTATAACTTAAATAATTCCTTCAATCTAAGCATTTAAAGTGACGTAATCAGTAGATACCGTGAAATACAACGGTACAATTTATTATATAAAAATAAGGTAGTTCAACAACTAAAGCAGCACACAAGCATTCACACTGCTGATTAAAATGTACACATATTTGAAAAGCCTTGAATCTGTACCAATTAAGGGATTGAATAGTTTTTTTTAATGATCAACTTTCTGTAGGCACCTGTGATTATAATTCTATATATAATTCTGTTTCTCAAAATACTGTATTCAGTTAATAATTATGCTTGAAACTATAATAATAGTTTTAAGCAGATCAGCTTCAGGTTTCAAATGAAAAAAAGATGAAACAACAAATGCAAACAAAATTAATCAAAGCATAATGTATAATAATATAATAATCATTGCATTTGATGTAGAGCTTTTTCACATCTTATTGACATCTCAAAGCACTATATGTAGCATTTGTATGTGGAAAGGTCTCAATAGAACATGCAGAATAAAATTAATGGCTAAAATGACCAATTACCTTTGACTTATCTTAGCCAATTAATCATCCAATCCAAACCAAGTTATCAAATCTCAATCTTTCCCAAAGAAAACGGGATTTCATTGGATAATCAATTGTATGGTTATGGTGTTGCTGAGTTGCATTTACATTGCAAAACATACAAGTACAGTTATTGGGAGTTGGGGACTTCCACTCTGTTGTAATCCATTAAACTTAATACAGTAAAAGCTTCGTTATCCGGCACCCTTGGGACATGACCATTGCCAGTTAATTAAATATGCCGGATATTTGAATGGCAAGTTGCGAAAATCCTCCACAAATTTTTTTTAAATTTTAAAACATACCATATTAATAATAGACTAAATAATAACAGAATATTATATGGATACTTACCAATAAAGCATTCCAGCACACTCAGTAAAGTGATCGGTAAAAAAGCATTCCAGCGTTCGTTATGTTTAATAAGTGCGCACGCATGCGCAACGTGAGCATACCACGAGTGTCCTGGATGGCAACTGTATGAGATTTGGTTACTGGAATGGTGAATAGTATTGGGAGATACTGGTTGGTTGATCGTTCTGGTTGGTTGCGTGCCGGATGCCAAGCTTTTACTGTAATAGGAAAACAAGAAAGAACCATGGTTATGATTTCACAGATAATGAAACTTTGCAGCAAGAAAAAACTGCCTGGCCATTCCAAGTCAATTATGTGGTTGGCATCAGCGAACTTTTTCATTTCTATCCCTCGCTCTTTAATTTCCTGTTCTGTTAAGTTCAGGACAATACATATAGTTTGATTTTTTGCAATCTGTTTTGCACAATGTATGCTTCTGTAGTGTGCTTGCCCTGATGTTTAAATATTTGATTCTACCATCTTGACAAAACTAAAAGATGTTTCAAAATTGAAATAAGGTTGCATTAAAGATGTCAAAGATGGACCAATAATCTGGTATTAATTTTCAAGTATCCTGGCTTTGATCTCTGTTTGGTAATTGGCATCATCTGCTTTTGTTCCTTTGTTTCTTTAAATATATTGGAGTTGTAGGAGATAGTAGGATGTTCAATTCAAAAGTTCAACACCTTGGGACGTCCTTCTGACGTGAAAGGTGCTGTGCAAATGTAATTTTGTTGTTGTTAAAACCGCAAAGGGGAAGAATAGCCCAGCAGTACGATAACGGGTACCATTTAGAATAAATGATTGCCTTCACCAAAAAACAGGATCAATTTATTCTGAGTAGATTGAATGTTGCCACTACAAAGGAGCAGTGCAGCACCTTATAATCATAACTAAATTTAGAACTGAAGTTAGACAGTGTTTTTTGGTTAACCGGGTATTTGACATGTGTAGAGTATCCAGAGATAGATTGAGAGTTCCATAAAGGTAACATTGCAGTAGCAGTTCATCCCATTGGAAAATTTACAGACTGAAATCATCTCATGAAGCATCATGCAGGTAACCAAAAATCATGTCAGAACCTTTCAGCAATTCTAGATTCCATTTTTAGTTGAGTGACATTTGTTCAGTCTATTCTTCTAAAGAAGATTTGATTAACATTTATGAAGAAATTACACGCAAACAATTTAATGAAACAGAATTTCTTACAATTATTTCTAATTTAATTGAACCTACTGAACACATTTTAAATGTGTTCAGTAGGTTCATTTTAGGCAGTATGTAAATCAAATTCAAGCAAATAAAGCAAACATTTGTCTACATTTGTACCAGCAAAGTCTAATTACAATGTCTGTACCAGAATTTACCAACATTTTCAAAAATAATAAATGCTTAGTAGCTTTTTTGTACACAGGATAATTTATAGTTACTGACCTTCAAATGAAATCTCTGGCAGTTTTCAATTGGAATAAAATTTTGTTACTTGAATGAAATGTTCTTGTGGTATGATTCGTCCTCCTTGACCTGTCTGCTGCGTTCGACACAGTCGATCACACCATCCTCCTCCAACGTCTTTCCTCCCACCTCAACCTTCAAGGCACAGTCCTTGACTGGTTCCATTCCTACCTGACCCACCATTTACATTTTGTTTCTTCCAACGGTTTTTCCTCAAACCCCCGCACAGTTTCTCACAGCGTCCTACAGGGCTCTGTCCTCGGCCCCCTCCTTTTCACCCTTTACACACTCCCTCTGGGCGATGTCATCCGCAAACATGGGGTAAATTTCCACATGTATGTGGACGACACCCAGTTGTACCTTTCTGCCTCATCCCTCAACCCCCAGACCATCGATGTTCTGACAGCATGTCTGTCCGACATTGAGTCCTGGACGAGGGACAACTTTCTGCAATTGATCGTGAGTAAGACCGAGGCCCTCCTGATCGGCTCAAGCCAGCGCCTTCGCACATCGGGCGCTGCCAGCCTCAACATCCAAGGCTGCACTCTCCACCTCACAAAGCCAATCAGGAACCTCGGCATCATGTTCGATCAAAAAATTTCCTTCCTCCCCCACATCCGTGCCTTGACCAGCACTGCTTATTTCCACCTGCGCAACATTGCCAGGCTCCGCAACTATCTTACCCCCGCGCTGCCGAAACACTCGTGCACGCGTACATCACCTCGAGGCTGGACTATGGAAACTCTCTCCTCGTCGGCCTCCCCAGTTCCTCCATTCACAGGCTGCAGGTCATCCAAAACTCTGCAGCCCGTGTATTATCCCGCACCCGCCTCCGCGATCATATAACCCCCACCCTCGCCCGTCTCCACTGGCTCCCCATTATACAGAGGATCAAATTCAAGATCCTCGTCCTCACCTTCAAGGCCTTACACGGGACAGCTTTTTCAAAGAGCCGGCATGAACATACTGGGCCGAATGGCGTCCTTCTGTGCTGTATGATTCTATGGTTCTATGAAATGGGGCATATGCTTCATGGTGTTGAAATCTGTCATCTAAAAGTGAGATGGTGGTTTCACCAGCTGAAAGATTTTTGTCATTATTTATCTCTGGCAAAATGTATTTTGTTATATATACAGTACTCACTAAAATGTTTCAGTACTCGGTTGCATTATTGTGAATGTACTCGAGTATTATCAATGTGAAAGGCACCGTTATCAAATGCAAGGATAAATATTAAGCATATAGTTTCACTTTGATGGTCAGCAGCAGCATTGGGTGTTGCTAGATCAAAAGTGGATCAAAACAAAAATACATTGAAATATTTATAGTAAAAAAAAGTTTTAAAAAAAGTCCTGAAGTAATTTCAAGGAGTTGGCTAACTGTATAAGCTATTAAAGGCTTTGTTGTTTCTTTCATTAATGTTACCTGAACACCAGACTGGAGGGAAGTGAGCAGTGGTGTGCCACAGGGATCGGTTTTGGGACCATTGCTCTTTGTAATCTACATCAATGATCTGGACTTGGGTGTAGGGAGTACAGTTTCCAAGTTTGCAGATGACACTAAGTTAGGGAGAATAGTAAATAGTGAGGAGGATAGTAGCCATCTGCAAGAGGATATAGACAAATTGGTAAAGTGGGCAGACACATGGGAGATGAAGTTTAATGCAGAGAAGTGTGAGGTGATGCATTTTGGGAGAAGAAATGAAGGGAGGCAATATAGGCTAGATATTACAATTTTAAATGGTGTGAAGGAACAGAGAGACCTGGGGATTTGTGTTAGTGACTCGTTGAAGGTGGCAGGACAGGTAGACAAGGCTGTTAAGAAGGCATATGGGATACTAGGCTTTATAAATAGGGGTATAGAGTACAAAAGTCAGGAAGTGCTGACTAACCTCTATAAGACTTTGGTGAGGCCTCAGCTGGAATACTGTGTTCAATTCTGGTCACCACACTACAGAAAGGATGTGAAGGCATTGGAAAGGGTACAACGAAGATTTACTAGGATGGTGCCAGGATTGAGGGACTTCAGCTATGAGGAGAGGCTAGATAGGCTAGGGTTATTCTCTCTGGAGCAGAGAAGATTGAGGGGAGACCTAATAGAGGTTTATAAGATCATGAGGGGTTTCGACAGGGCAAATAGAGAAAAACTATTTCCACTCGTGGGTGAATCTGTGACTCGTGGTCACAGATTTAAAATAGTTTCAAGGCGAAGTAGAGGGGAGCTGAGGAGAAATGTTTTCACTCAGCGAGTTGTTCGAATCTGGAATGCATTGCCTGAAAAGGTGGTGGAGGCTGATTCGATAACAACTTTTAAAAGGGAATTAGATCTTTATTTAGGGAGAACAGGTCTATTAGGCTATGGGGAGCGGGCAGGGCAGTGGGATTGAATCGCTCTTTTCAAAGAGCCGGCACAGACTAGATGGGCTGAATGGCCTCCTTTTGTGCCGTAAAATTCTATGAATCTAAACCTCCATTACATTGCCATTTAAGAACCTTGGCTATTCATCATTCTGTGTTTGATTTTGTTTCGCAAGAGAATGTGTGTTGCTTGAGCATGTTTTCTGATACAAACATTGAAGCAAGATGCTAAAGATTGTAGATGCTCAAGTTTAAAAAAATAAGATTCATGCATTGGTTTTAAAACAGTGATTTGGAATGTATCTTTAATGTTGCTTTATGAATGCATAGAAGTTCTTAATGCTGGTCAGGGATGAGGGCAACTGCAGGCAGACAACATGCACTTCAATACAGGATTCTTTTGATTTGGGGCTCACAGAAAGGTTAGTACACCAACTGAAACAGGAGAAAATGTTTGTAAGATGCTTTCAAAAACATGCTGGTAAAAATGTTAGATTATGGTATCTTGTTACTTTGGATATCTGAATTTGGGGTTGAGGACAGATTAGCCATTGTAAGGATACTTGCTAAAAGCAAGTTTGTAGATTGTGAGTTACTTTGAACACTGGGGAACATTCCAGCCCCAGAGTATACAACAATTGGAACCTGAAAGCAGATTGTCTGTAACTACATTCTGCATTTTTGGACTACATGTTTCCAAATGTTTTAGAATTTTTTTTAATTTCTGAAAAAATACCATGCAGCAAAAGCTTAAACATTTATTGTTTCCCTTTTTTCTACTCCATCATGTTTTAAAACTGATAAATGTTTAATGGCTTTTTTCTGTACATGGGACAATTAATTGTACCCCCTTAAATGTGAATGAATAAATAAAGACGTTCCCCCTCTTCCCCGAACTCTGGCTGCCATCATTATGAAGTACTTTTGAGATGTGAAACGCAGCATATAAATTTAGAATGGCAAGCCTCGGGAACTCCTGAATGTGAATTGGAATACAATAGCTTGCAATTGAGGCAATCGTACACTGCTTGTCCAGCAAGGATCACCTACCCAATCTGTCTTTTGCTTGTGGAGCTAACTGCAGCTGAGTAAGGAGAAACCCTGTCCCCAGCCTGTCCACCCAGGTTGTTATCTCAATTCCAGGACTACCACTGTCCTGACAGACTGTCAGACATCAAGTCCTGGATGAGAGCTAACTTTCTACAGTTGAATGTGAACAAGACCGAGGCCCTACTGATTGGCTCGTGCCAGCGCCTTTTTGCATCAGGTGCTGCATGGTTGCAGACAAGCTCACCAAGCCAGTCAGGATCCTAGGTGTCTTGATCGACCCTCAACTATCTTTCCTCCCTCACATTCAAGCAATGACTCGATCTGCCTTTCCCCACCTCCGCGCATTTCCCAACTCCACCATTACCTCACCTCTAAAGCTGCTGAAACCTTCATCCTCGCCTTCATTACATCCCGGCTCAACTATACAAATGCCTTGCTGGTTGCCCTTCCCAATTCCTCCCTCTATAGGCTGCAGATAACCAGAACTCTGCGGCCCGTGGCCTCTACCATTCCAAACTCCGTGACCCCATTTCCCCCATCCTCGCCCGACTCCATTGGCTCCCCATCATCTGCAGGATTCAATTCAAGACCTGGTTCTCACATTTAAAGGCCTCCAAACACCTCGCCACACCCTACATCCGTGACCTTCTATCCCCTTACCAATCTGCCTGCCCCCTTTATTCAGCAGGCTCTGGCAACTCCACCAGCAACCCCCCTCCCCCCACCCTATCCTCAGCTTGGGTCTGAAGCAGTATCTGTCCAGCGCCTTGGGACGTCCTCCTGAGGTGAAAGGCACTATACAAACGTAATTTTGTTGTTGTGCTGATGAGCCTGTAGTTGGTCTATCATCAGCTATGCCTTGGAGTACTGAAGATGTCCGAGACTTCCACAGGATTGACTTGATTTGGAGTTTTCATTGGCAAGCACCTTGGCACCATCTTGGATCCAAAGAGAACCCACACAATTTTCTCATTGTGAATTAGACTGTGACTGCAAGAGTCCCATCATTGACAGAGTTGGCATGAAACAGTTAGCACGTTTTTCACTTATACTTCCTGTATAAGTTTTCTTTTTATTAAAAAAAGCCTGTATCAACTTCTAATTTGTCACCCGTCACTGGTTGTGTCATATACTGTATTGTCATATACTGTATTGTGTGTTTTTGCTTTTAACCATTTTCTATTAATACAAAGATACATATATTTTTAAATGTACATTGCAGTTAGCTTTCCTTTAAGGATTGGGATCTGTTACAGAGAAAAGCAAAGTTCCAGAGCAATATATTTTCCTCTAAAAAAAAATGTATTCAATGTTTCTAATCAGTACCAAATCACTTATTCAGATTTTTGCTGCACGACTTTTTGGTGTTGGTGTTGGGCTTGTGCACAGTGTTCAGTCAACTTAAAATATGGCCCACACATGTGAAAAGTACTTGTAAATAGCTAGTGCAGTATGGAGCCCCTTGTCCTGTGCTTTCAAGTGGTAGGAAATAGCTTTGCTCTCATGACTTATGAGTTTGGTAGGAGTGCAGCTGCGAGGATGTGGAGAGCAGCAGTCATATTCTTGAGGAGAGAATCTGCCAATTCTTGTCTACATCCGGTTGAATACAATGTAATTGTGTTGTTGTTATTGAATGGTTTCAGAGAAAATGCAGGTCATTAATATGTGGAGAGAAACCACAAGGAAGAGACAAAAAATATTAAAGGTAACCTTGTCCTTAAAAACGTTTAAAATTCTCACCAACACCTTCCCCCTGACCGAGGCCACCACCCTTGGAAAACTATCTCCCCCCACTCCCTCTCTGCTGCCCATGAGTCATCCGACCTCCTTCCCCTCTGGCCCTCTCTAAAAGACCTACCCTCCTCTCCTTCCTCCAAGGTTCCCTCTCCATGCTTGACTCCCTCGCCCCTCTCACCTCCCGAACCTCCTATTCCCGTAAATCCCACCAGCCATCTCCGTACCCTTAAGGCACAAGTGTGAACTGCTGAATGAGCTTGGACCAAATCAAAATTAACAGTCCACTGGCAAATTTGGCGAGACCATACCAAGGCCTACCGCTCCGCTCTAGCCACCGCCAAGTTCTCCTATCACTCCAAATTAATCTTGGAGATGAAAGACAATCCCAGGCTCCTTTTCTCCACTACTATGAAGTATGGTGGAGTTCAACACCAGTAGTCACTCCAGTAAGCATTCTCAGAGCTCTTGCCAACCTGTGCCTGATTTGGAGGAAACCCAGTTGAGTAAAACTAATTCAAATGAACTGTAACATGAAACTTAGTAAATAATATTTCAATCCACAACTGTTTGTGGGACACTGCTGTGCGCAATTGGCTGCCACGTTTTGTCCACAAATATACTGTCAATTCATTTTACAGACTATTCTGTGAAGTGCATTGAGACGTCGATAAGATGCGAAAAGCGCTATATCAACTGCAAGGATTATTATTAGTATTATTATTATTACTAACCGCCTCTTCCGCCCACCCTCCCACGACTCACCTGCCTCATCCACCCTATTCTCCAACTGCGAGGAGATGCTCGATTAGTTCAGCCAACTCTACCCCATCCTCAACTACCTCCCCACTACCTCTACCCCAGGATCCATCCCACTACATACCTTCCACCCTATCTCTCCATCGCCTTTCATGCTCTCCTCCATAAAATGAAACCCACCACCTGCTCCATTGACCCCTTCCCCATCTCTCTCCATATCTCGCAGCTCCATCTCCTAGCCCCACTCCTAACTGATGTCATCAACCTCTCCCTATCCACCAGTACTGTCCCACAGCTTTAAAAACTGCTGTCACCCCCATCTTAAAAGAACCTTCACTCAACCCATCCCTACTCTCCAGCTGTCGCCCTGTCTCCAACCTCCCATTCCTCTCCAAGGCCCTGGAACGATTCATTGCCTCCCAGCTTCGCTCCTTTCTCTCTCGCCACTCTCTCCTCGAACCCCTTAATTCTGGCTTCCGTCCTGCCCATGGCACAATCAGCCCTGGTTTCTAACGACATTCTAAACATCTGTGACCAGGGCTCTCTCTGCCTCCTTGACCTCTCTGCCACCTTCGACACTGTCGACCATTCTATTCTCCTACACTGCCTCTTCTCCCTTCTCAATCTCCGCAGAGGTGGGGATGGGGTCCAGGGAGCAGGTGGTGAGTTTGATTCCTACCTCTCTCATCTCATTGGTCACCACTAACGGTTTCTCTTCCAGCCCCTGCACTGTCACCTGTTGTGTCCCCCAGGGCTCTGTCTTTGGCCCCTTACTTTTCAACATCTACATGCTCCCACTTGTGACATCACCCACAGACATGGGGTTAACTTCCACACACATGCGGATGACATCCAACTCTTATCTCTGCCTCTACCCTTGACTCTAGGACTACCACTGTCTTAACAGATTGTCTGTCAGACATCAAGTCCTGCAATTTCTACAGTTGAATGTCAATAAGACAGAGGCCCCACTGATTGGCTCACACCAGCGCCTTCATGCATCAGGCGCTGGCAGCATTAACCTCCATGGTTGCACACTCAATCTCACTAAGCCATTCAGGAATCTAGGTGTCTTGCTCGCCCCTCAACTGTCTATCCTCCCCCACATCCAAGCAATGACTAGCTCTGCCTTTCCCCATCTCTGCAACATTGCCCAACTCGGCCACTACCTCACCCCCAAAGCTCCCTCCCCTCAGCAGGCTCTGGAATACTCCACGTACCCTAACCCACTGCCCCACCATTGGCGGATGAGCATTTAGCCCCTCTGCCCCAACCTCTGGAACTTTGTCATGCAGTCCCTCTGCCTCGCCCCCTACCTGGCCTCCTTCAAGTCTCGACTCAAGATGCTCCTCTTCAATGGACCCATCAGAAACTCCTTAAACCCCCCATCCCTACCCCCCCCCCTCCCAGCTCGGGTCTGAAGCAGTATCTGTCCAGCGCCTTGGGACATCCTCCTGACATGAAAGGCGCTAAACAAGTATAATTTTGTTATCGTTGCAGTTTGTCTGTTGAATCCAAAAGCTAACTGGTGCTCTTCTATGGTATCTGCTTGCTTGTGTGTGAAGTGTGGCACTTTGTTCCTCCAATAGTTTCTCTTCCAGCCCCCGCACCGTCTCTTGCGGCATTCCTCAGGGCTCTGCCTATTGTCCCCTCCTCTTCAAGCTCCCCTCCTCCTTGGTGGCGTCATCCATAGACCTGTAAATTTCCACATGTATGCGGATGACACCCAACTCTATTTCTCTGCTTCCACCCTCAATTTCAGGACTACTCGCATGCGCAGTACGTAAAACCTGAAAATATCGATATTTCGGTATATCTCTATATGAGCCAACTGATATATCCATATCCGGAAAATTCCCATATCGCTGTTCCCTACTGGTTAGCAAAAGTCTCTTAACATAACATGTAACATATCAAACAATCTATACTACAGGAAACTATGCCTTTCATATACTTTGCTTGGCCTTTCAAAAAACCCCTGTATGAAGCTCATTCCTACAATAGTACAGTAAAAGCCCATTTATCCGGCACCCTCGGGAGCTGGCCGATGCTGGTTAAACAACATGCCGAATATTCGGGCAGATCCGACGCTGAAAACCCAACACAAAAAAAATTAACTTATTTTAACACATACCATATTAATAATAGACTAAATAATAACAGACCTTTTATTATTCATCTAAAAATCACCATTGCTGGTAGATGCTTGGTTTGAAGCTGGGGTAGAGGTGTACAGTCTAACATCTATAATGGCCGAGTGAGGGAAAAAAATGGCAGCGCCACCTTCAGGCACTACTAACGACAAGCTGAAATACCGATGTGAGGGGAAAAAACAGCTGCACCACCATCAGGCACTAGTAGCAGCATTCCGAAATACCGATACGAGGGGAAAATAATGCACCACCGCGATTGTGCTGGATAAGATCTGGTTATTCGAATTGGGACCTTTTTTTTGAGGTGCCGGTTATATGGAAGTTACGGTTGATCGGGTCACAGATAAAGGGGATTTTACTGTATTACACAATTTGATTAAAAAAAAGTGTTTGGAATCTGATAGAAATAAACCTGATATATCACAAGAGACGCACAATTGGCTGCTGTGTTGCTCCCACAAATATACAGTCAATTAATTTTACAGTATATTCTGTGAAGCGTTTTGTGACAACAATAACAAAATTACATTTATAGAGTGCCTTTCACGTCGGGAGGACGTCCCAAGGCGCTGAGCAGTTAGGTTGGGTCCTGAACGGGTGTGTGTGGAGGGAGGGGGTTTGGGGGAAGGAGAGTAGGAAAGAGGGGAGAATTAGGAGGGGAGCAGAAGACACGGTCGAAGAGGAAGGTCTTGCGACCGGCCCTAAAGAAGAAAAGGGAGGAAGCGAGGCAAAGGGATTGCGGGATGGCGTTCCAGAGTGTGGGGGGCAGAGAGGCTGAAAGCCCGGCCACTGATGGTAGGACGGTTTGGGCGGGGACATGGAACAGGCCAGAGCCGGCTGAACGAAGGGGACGAACAGGCTGGTAGGGAGAACGTAGGTCAGAGAGATAGGCAGGGACAAGGCTGTGAATGACCTTGAAAGTGAGGACGAGGATCGTGAATTTGATCCTCTGGGGGATGGGGAGCCAATGGAGCTGGGCAAGGGGGGAGTGATGTGGTCGCTGAGCTTGGTGTGGGTGAGAACACGAGGTACAGAGTTCTGGATGATCTGCAGCTTGTGAAGGGAAGAACCAGGAAGGCTGACGAGGAGGGAATTTCTATAGTCTAGCCTTGATATGATGAATGCATGAACAAGGGTTTCAGCAGCTGGAGGGCTGAGGCACTGAACTGAAAAGAGAACTGGAATGCTCATCTCCATACACAATGCACAGACCGAGGTGTCGCCGCCATATTACGTAGTCCTCAAATACAATATACAGGTATACAAGTGGTGGGGGGAGAGGGGGAGGAGGGGAGAGGGTGGAAGGTGGGGAGAGAGAGAGACGGGGAGAGGTGGAGAGAGGGAGGGAGGGGGGAAGAGAGAGAGAGAGACAGGGGGAGAGGGGATGGGGGCAGAGAGAGAGACAGGGGAAGAAGGGGGGAGAGACAGGGGGACAGGGAGAAAGGGGGGGGGGGGGGAGAGAGAGAGAGGGAATGTGATAAGATACAGTATTATCACACTCTCCCCTTTCCCTCTCTCTCTCCCCTCTCTCCCCTGTCACACTCTCTCCCCTGTCACACTCTCTCCCCTGTCACACTCTCTCCCCTGTCACACTCTCTCCCCTGTCACACTCTCTCTGTCACACTCTCTCCCCTGTCACACTCTCTCCCCTGTCACACTCTCTCTCTCCCCTGTCCCTCTCTCTCTCCCCTCTCTCCCCTGTCCCTCTCTCTCCCATCACACTCTCTCCCCTGTCCCCCTCTCCCCTGTCACACACACTCTCGTCGCATCGAGGACCAACCAAAATGGCGACCTCGGACAATCGGTAGCGACACTTTGATGAGGAGGTGAGCATTCCAGTTCTCTTTTCAGTTCAGTGGGCTGAGACTCCAGTCTGGCGATGTTGCGGAGGTGGTGAAAGGCAGCACTGGTCATGGCGCGGATGTGGGGGAGGAAGGACAGTTCAGGGTCAAATAAGATGCCCAGGTTCCTGACTGGCTTAGAGAGGTGGAGAGTGCATCCGTGGATGCTGATGGTGTCAGACCGAGAAAAGACTGACCTAAGTGGTCAGCAAATGTTTTATTGCACAATCTGGCTATATTTTTTGTAAGCATTGAATTCTTCCTTAAAAGAAAACTTGGCTCGTTTGGTTCACAATAGAGAAACAATTTATACTCACTGAAATATACATTAAAATACACTTATGTAGTTTTGGATTATTAACCGTGCCCCCAGGCAAAATAGCCAGCTTCCAACACTGAGGTCTTGGATGCCCGATACATTGTGTTGCTTTTGCCAGTCTGCTGACAGGAAGCAATTAATTGTGTCTGGGTTTACTGTCCCAGATGCTGAAACTTGACACTAAAAATAATGTGCAAACCACTTGTGTTTTGTATTTATCCTGTAGGGACATGTTAACAGTTTCAATTATAAAATGACCTCTTTGAATTTGTGCCCTTTATAGTACAGCCTACTAATTACTATTTTATGAAGATCTGATTATTCACAATTGCATTGTCACTCAATCACATGCAGTCAAATATACTATCGAGTAACTTACAATAATCCTTTTTCAGAGTCAGAAAATTGTATATGGTTTGTGCATTTGCAAATGTTTGCAAATTTAAAGTTGTCTTCAATTAACTTGCAAAGTTTATTTTCCTTTCAGAGATATTAGTAAAGTTGTGACTTTTATATTGAATGGAATTGAAATTATAATTAATGGAATTGAAAAAAATGTTAATTCAGAAATAAACAAACACCTTGAATGATTCTATGATCCGCACCTCAAATACTGACTGGCCGTTTTCTTGCACTAAAAAACGGCCAAAATTCAGGACATTGGGACACTGCTAAAGCATCACAGATGCCAATTCCTACATGCTATGCAAATGCACGGGATGCATTGCTAATACATTTATCCGTGACTCGATCAACCGGAACTTGAGTATAACCGGTACATCAAAAAAAAAGTCACCATCCGATTAACTGGATGTTATCCATCACAATCACGGTGGCGCATTTAATGAATCATGAGAGTACAATACAGTAGGGAACGGCGATATGGGAATTTTCCGGATCGGTTGGCTCATATCGAGATATACCGAAATACCGATATTTTCAGTTTTTTCGTACTGCGCGCGCGCATAGGAGTGCACGCGCATTCGGGGCCTATTTTCTCAGGGGGTAAATATTTTTCTCTCTCTGTGTCTCTCACTCTCTCCATCTCTGTGTTTTTCTGTCTGTGTCTCTCTATATCTCTCTCCCTCTCTCCTCTCACATCCCCCCCCATCTCTATCTATCTGTATATTATCACATCCACCCCGTCTCTCCCCCCCCCCCCCCCCCGCCTTCCCTCTCTCGCACCCCCCACCCCCGTCGTCTCTCCCCCCCCCACCCCCCCCCAGCCGTCTCTTTCTCCCTCCCCCCCCAGCCGTCTCTCTCCCCCTCTCCTCCCCCCCCCCCCCCCCCCAGCCGTCTCTCTCCCCCTCTCAACCCCCCAGCCGTCTCTCCCCCCCAGCCATCTCTCTCCCCCCCAGCCATCTCTCTCCCCCTCTCCCCCCCAGCCATCCCTCTCCCCCACAGCCGTCTCTCTCCCCCTCTCACCCCCCCAGCCGTCTCTCCCACCCAGCCATCTCTCTCCCCCTCTCCCCCCCAGCCGTCTCTCTCCCCCTCACCCCCCCCCCCCCCAGCAGTCTCCCTCCCCCTCAACCCCCACCCACAGCCGTCTCTCCCCCCCCCCACCCCTTGCATACCTGTATATTGTATTCGAGGAGTATGAATACAAGATGGCGGCTTTGCACCTCGGTCTGCGCATTGTGTATAGAGATGAGCATTCTGGGTCTTGTAGTTGATTATGCTCGCAACCCGATTTTTTACCTCGATATATCGTTTTTTGATATATCGGTATTTTTAAAATGTCTATATCAGCATATCGATATGAAAATCATATCGGGTTTTAGCGATATACCGATATATCGCCGTTCCCTACTATACAGGTATTTCAGCTAGAGCCTTAAAGTCGTGCTGCCATTTTTTTTTCCCCTTGCGTGGCGTCTGCCATTGCAGAAGTTATCGATAGACTGTAGACCTGTACCCCAGCATCATGGCTTCAAACCAGGCATATCTGTTATTATTTAGTCTATTATTAATATGGTATGTGTTAAAATAAGTTTTATGTTTTATAAGTATGTGTTAAAAATTTTTTGATGGGTTTTGGCATAGGATCCGACCGAATATCCAGTATGCCGTTTAACCGAATATCCAGTATGCCGGCATTGGCCAGGACCCGCGGGTGCCGGACAAACGGGCTTTTATTGTATTCCTATTTGATGCTATGCATGGAACTCTCATGCTACTCTCATGCTGTAGTGACTTCAGCGACGACCTGACGACCAGGAAGCTTTTTTACACTTTAGTTATATGGAGTTGTTGGATTTATGCAGTCGTATTATGAGATTTCAATGTATGTTCCCAAATAATTTAACTTTTTCTGTGGCACATTATTACTAACATTTTGGTAGGTCAGCTGTCCAAATCAGTATTGTGCTTGAGGTAAATTTTGAGGAAAGCAGAACAATGTCCAAATGAGTGATGATTGGCAGGTCTGTACCTGCACTTCCCAGGGCATCCAGCACATTGTGTGGAAGATAAATGTTCTCTGACAATAACAAAATTTCATTTGTATAGCACCTTTCACGCTGGACGGACAAAGGGAAAACTCAGCCCTCCGGCTGCCGAAACCCTTGTTCAGTAAAAAAAAACTTCCCCTTTCATTCATCCAAAGAAGGTTTACTAGAATGGTACCAGGGTTGAGGGACTTCAGTTATGGGGAAAGGCTAGATAGGCTAGGTTTATTCTCTTTGGAACAGAGAAGGTTGAGAGGAGACCCAATAGAGATTTTTAAATCATGAGGGGATTCGACAGGGTGAATAAGGAAAAACTGTTTCCACTGGTGGGCGAATCTGTGACTCGTGGTCACAGATTTAAAATAGTTTCAAAACGAAGCAGAGGGGAGCTGAGGAGAATTTTTTTCACTCAGTGGGTTGTTTGAATCTGGAATGCGTTGCCTGAAAAGGTGGTGGAGGCCGATTCGATAACAGCTTTTAAAAGAGAATTAGATCTTTGTTTAGGGAGAACAGGTCTGTTAGGTTATGGGGGGAGAGCTGGGCAATGGGATTGAGGTACTCTTTTCATAGAGCCAGCACAGACTAGATGGGCCGAATGGCCTCCTTTTGTGCCGTAAAATTCGATGATCCAGTCCTGCTGCCACTCTTTTAAGTGGAGTGGCATCTTTTCCTCTCATCTTCTGCATTGGTACCAATCATGTGCTCCCCATTTTCATGTCACTGCTGCCCAACTAGTTTCCACTGCCTGACATCATTAAATGCTCTCTCTCCGCTGTTACACACTCAACCCCCACACCCTCAACCTTTCCATGCTGTCCAGCTACTGACCTACCTCCAACCTGCCCCTTGTCTCCAAGATGCTGCTAAGAGCCATCCGTTGTTCCTTCATGTCCAAGGCTTGAGCTCTGCAATTTGGGCTTTACCGCTTTCACAGCATCAAGACTGCCTGAGTTAATGTTACCAACGAGATTCTCTCCATCTATGCCTCTGTGTTCTTTTTCTTGACCTCACTACTTTCTTTAATATATTCAACCATACCAACTTTCTCTATTGTTTGTCCTCCCTGCTCTACCTTCACTGTTTTCTGTCCTTTCCTGGTTTTACTCCTACTTGTTCCACCTCTAATCCATGCTAAACTGAGATGAGGTAGCAAAGATCTACCACAATACAAGAATGTGTTGGAACAAATTTATCAGTTTTGCTGCTTAGCTAATATGTCTTCAGTTAAGTGGAAGCTTTCAAACTGCAATATTATTACACAAACTCGGTGTAAAATGTTGCAGGCAACTTTGAAGGAAAATGTTAACTTCTCTTAGTACAGTAAAAGCTTGTTTATACGGCACCCGATCAACCGTAACTCCCGTATAACTGGCACCTAAAGAAAAAAGTCTGCATTCGATTAACCGGAATTTATCCGGAAAAATGCAATTTTGGGGGAATTTCTTTTTGTATTTTCGGCCGAATATCTGGCACGTGCTTTAACCGGCATTGGCCAGGTCCTGAGTGTGCCGGATAAACGGGCTTTTACTGTACTACACCCATTCTAAGTAATGCTTTGTTCTTTGTGTTGAAACCTTTGAATAAGAACATAACTGCTGCCACCAGCATGTCTGGGTCATGGTTATATTTCATGCCTAAAATATTTAGCTGATTGTATCTGCTTCCATTATTGTAGCAGAATACTTTACAGGGCTCAAATGTTAAGAAAGCTGAGGGGGAAAGTGGGGGAGAAAAGCACCTCATAGTCAGAAAATAGACTACATTGATAACCACATTATGATATGAATATGTTCTTTAGAAAAAAACTTGCATTGTTAGTGACTATAACATTTGTAATTGCAGTCATGTGTAGTGATTAATTTTATATGCTTACATGTCAACCATTTTCACAAAATAAAGTCCCATAAACAGCAATGAGGTAAATGACTGACTAGTACTTCTGGAGGATTGGTGACCAAGGCATCAAGGAAATCCAATTTGCTGTTGGAATAAAGTTATGGGTCATTTATATCCACCTCAAAAACAAGTCAGCAGTGCTTTTCCCCCCATTGTTTTGAAGTGTCCGGTGGACTGAGGTCAAACCCAATTTGTACCTGGAGCCTTTCACGTGCAGATGTGAGTTCCACCAACCGGATCAGTTTGATGCCTTTCGTCATCACCACCAATCTACTTCACAGTTGAACAAAGTGTCTCCCTAAATTTAACTCTGCAAACCTAAAAGTAAAGCAACAGTTTAAATCAGAAGAGGGAAATATTTAGAATTGGATTTCCACTTAATTTTATTTTTAGGGGCTTTTTATGCGAATGCTATTATTTCAAACTAACTCCTGAAACCGTCAAACCCAATCTCTGGGATGGCAGTTCCACCCAGATGTGCATCGATAATTTATAATCTGAGACATCACAATAAATTTGTATTTAAATAGTGCCTTTAACATAGGACAATTTTTTTTCCAAAGATGTTGGGATTACCGAACTGGGAGAAAGGAGGGAAGGGGTTGATGTTGACTAAAGGAACAGCCATTGATTTAAAAAATATAGTAAAAGCCCGTTTATCTGGCACCCTCAGGACCTGGCCGATGCCGGTTAAACAGAATACTGGATATTCGGGCAGCAAGTTGCCAAAAACCCAATACAAAAAAAAAACTTTTTTAAGCATACCACATTAATAATAGACTAAATAATAACAGAATATTGTATAGGTACTTACCAATAAAGCAATAAATGTAGATTACAGTCTATAAACACAGCACACAATCACAAAGCAAACTTCTACAACGGCGGACTGTAGTGGCTTAAAGCGGTACTGTAATTTTTTCATTTTTTTTAATCTCTTCCCCTATCTCTCATACACTCTCTCAGTCAGTCTGGCATCTCAATGGCTCCAAATCCAACTCTCCTCCACTCGTCTCATTTTCCATCTAAATTAATCAACTCACCCCCTCTTTCTCTCCCTCACCTCTCTCTCCCCTCCCACTCCTCTCTTTTTCTCCCCCCCGCTTCCCCCCACCCCCCCACCCTCTCTCTCCCTGCCTCTCTCTCCTCCCACCCCTCACCAAAATAGCGTATAAACCCACGATACAGTCAGGCTTCACAGGCAATGTAGTATCCGTCAGAGAGAGAGGGAAAGAAAGAGAAAGAAAGAAAGAAAGAAAGAAAGAAAGAAAGAAAGAAAGAAAGAAAGAAAGAAAGAAAGAAAGAAAGAAAGAAAGAAAGAAAGAAAGAAAGAAAGAAAGAAAGAGAAAATAAAAGAAAGAAAGAGAAAATAAAAGAAAGAAAGAGAAAATAAAAGAAAGAAAGAGAAAATAAAAGAAAGAAAGAGAAAATAAAAGAAAGAAAGAGAAAATAAAAGAAAGAAAGAGAAAATTAAAGAAAGAGATAGCGAGATAGTGAGAAAGGAAGGAGAGGGAGAGAGAAAAAGAGGAAGAGAGAAAAAGGAGAGAGGGAGAGGAAAAACCGACAGTGCGGCTTTAAGAAGAAAAAACGGAAGTGCCACTGCCGGCAGCATTCAGAACTAATCATACTGTACTCTCGTGCAACAATCAACTCATTAAATGCGCCACTGCGATTGTGCCAGATAAGATCCGGTTATTCGAATGGGGACCTTTTTTTATGAGGTGCCGGTTATATGGAAGTCATGGTTGATCGGGTCACGGATAAACGGGCTTTTACTGTAGTATTGAAGACGGGGAGAAAAGACACAAGGCAAGTACATTTGAGAAAGATTTTTCTAAAGTGAGCACTAATCCTTGAAATGGCTCCATTGGATTGTTGGAAAACAACAGACTAGTGGCGTTAATGTGTGGGGGTGAATGCGAACTACAAAATTGTTGGAGATTATGGAGAAAAGCCAAGCATGAGAGTATTGGTGAAATGCAGCCCGAAGGTGACAAAAGCATGTATTTTTGCTGTGGAGCCTAACAGATTCTAACAGACTATAGACCTCCAAACTTAATACAAGCAAGTCAAAGTTGAATATTGTATAGTGAGTCATCAATCACATGATTCAGACTGGATGAACAATTATGCAATATTGAAGAAGGTTGCCTAGATGCAACGTTTCAAAAATGTAGCTTTTGCTGTCGAACTGAATGGTAAAGCAATCTGAGTGGACACAGCAAGAGGAATGTGAACATTTATTTATGTCATTTACGTACAATCAGCCTGTTGTGCATTTGAATGGTTATTATTTCTTTATCCTGTTTCTTTATCATTGAAGGCCTATTATGTGGCCTCATTAAAGCAATTGAGTTAATTGTGGGCTTCTGTATCGAATGGTTGAATAATGAAAGGCATGATTTGGGGATGATGGAATGTGAGGAAGCAAGGTCCATTTAATGAAGCTGAAAGAAGTATAATGCATTTGCTGTAACACAACACAACACTATTCTCCATGTATTCATCCTGTTAGTTTTGGAAGTGTTCAAATTACTGAATATTCCTGCACCAATTATTTGGTTTTGTGAAGTGGAATTCAACCAATCTTCTGAAAGCCTAATAACTATTATTACTTCTGACATACAAGGGCATGGGGGCAATTTTCTGCTTGTGATATTAGGGAATTGGATTTGAAGGTGTGGGATGTGCTTCTGCACAGGTATGTATTTCAAAATTGTTCTTATTCTGCATTGTTTCCATTCATCATTCCAATTGCTATTTGATATGTCTGTTGTTAAATCTTAAGTTGCAGAGATTGATTGGCACACAAACTTTGAATAAATAGGCTTTGGGCATAGATTTAAGTTCTCAAGAAACTACTTCTCTGCTCATAGAATCTTCACAATGGTCTGTGAAGCTTTGTGGTGCACCACCGAGGCCAATTTTGTTCTCTTGCTTCCATACTTTACTGCTTGCTCCATCCACCTTATTATTAAACCGTCATCCTTTTCTGTAATCGGAATGTATTTCCTGTGTAATTCTGTTGCACCTGTAATTTCGTCCCCTCTTCCACTCCCCACAAAAAAAATCATTTTATGCATTTAGTATTTGGTTATTATTGCAGCAGGTAGAATGAAATATTGAGCTCAGCATGTGTGATTGGGGTGAGGTTAAATATAACTTGTTAAATATGATTTATGGGAAAATAAACTAGTGAAGTTTAATAGTTAACTTACATTTGTCTTTGATACAAGTGGACATTGTACAAAAGTAATTTTAAAAAATTGCTTTCAATTGTTAAGGAATTGTATTCAAAATTACTTACTCCATTTATGTGATTAGATTACACTGTATTCTGATTAGGGATTTCTTAATTGGGACATTTCTGAACTGGCCTAAGAGTGCTCTGTTATAAGATTAAGATAAACACTGTTTATTGTGAAAAAAGAGCCTAAAATATATTTTTAATTGGAAATAGGCATGTGCCCAATAATTTTCAAAGTTGTTTGAAGAAATATATAATGCATATTTTTAATTGATTATGCAGGTACAGCAACTTAAATCTAACCGCTTGCTGTTGGGACCTGTTCAATTCTTGTGAACCTTCCTTGGTTATGAGATGTCCACAATTAGACGATTGAAGTGGACCATGTTTTCTTCCAAAAGATTGTTAGTAAAAGTAGACACAACAAGAGATAAGCTTTCAATTTTATCTGTGTGCAAATGCCTAGGTGTGCAGCCTAAACATTTAAAGTTGCAATTTACCTCTTTGAAACCTGCTTATATTGGTTTCCGGTTTCAGCCTGTTTTCCGTGTTGCCAACCTCGCAGTGGTTGAATTCTGGCGCAAAAATGAAGTGAATTCTACAGAGCTGAGCAGCCTCAGCTTGCTGTGGAGATAGATGTTTAAGTGATTCTACAGTAATCATATATTAATAATGCGAAACAGGTTGAGCGTCCAAAATCCTGAGTTCCGGAATACGGACTCTGGAACGATTGGTGGCAGGGTTGTCCGGAGTCTGTAAAATGTTCAAACCCAGCCGGGCCCAATGAAAAAAAGACGGAGGCTTACCATGTGTTGCAAAGAAGCGAGGACTACAAGCCCTGCGAGGAGAAGAACTACAAGGTGACGTCCAAAAACCTGAAATATTGCAACTTGGGCCCAGGCATTTCCGGACTCGGGACACGCTTCTGGCGTTCCGAAGTCCGGAAATACCCGAACTTGGGCTTGGGCATTTCCGGACTTCAGACATCAGAAACACGTTCAAAGAACGGAAAAACACGAAAATCGGCTCAGTCTCGGGCCCGAGGTTGCTAGATTTGGGATGCTCAACCTGTACTTGCATTAGATATAGTGAATATGTGAAGCACTTCAAAAAGTCTCAAAATGCTTCACATAAATAATATTCTGTTGGACAGTGTGTGTGTTTGTATTATCCTTCTCTCTCTTGTAAGTATTTATGCATGTTATTTAGAAATGCTTTGTCTCTTTTTCTCTCTTCCCCAACTTCCTCCTCACCACCCCCCAAATAAAACCCTACAGGTCTCGATGCAGAGTTATACTATGTGCGGAATGATGTTGTTAGTCACCGTGCACTCTCTTTCTACTTGGTTGTTCCTGGGGAGACCAACAGTCTTCTGTTTACTTGGCATGCTAAATCCAAGGTAAGTTTTTTAAAACATATATCTATAGTTAAAAGATGTACTGGTATATTTACTCAATAATGTATGTGCCAGAAATTGATAGACTGGTTCTAGAATTTTTTAAGCATTGGGCAGTGTATTAGTGTAACAGAATGCTACGATTTGGTTTATGAGCCAAGTACAACACAATAAGTTCCAAAAAGAGCATTCTTAGCAGAACAATGTGGAAAAGGAGAAACGTCACTTGGATTCCATTCAGATATTAGCTAAATTCATTTGTCTGTTGATTAACAGCAGAACCCAATTACATGCTGCATATAAGTGATGTTATAATCAATGTAATATATAAGTGTCAGCGATCAAGAAAGGTTAAACAAAAGCTTTAATTTTTCTCTCTCTCTGGATAGGAGGATTGAGATGGGTGTTATTTAAGATGATGAAAGGATTCACCAAGGTGGATATTGATGAGTTGTTTTCATTTGTTGGTCTAAAACTAGTGGGCATAAATACAAAATTAACAAAATGTTATAATATCTATCCTATTTAAAAAGAACAAATCGTTTCTGTCAGACTTATTATTCATTGTGATGGTATCTAGACTTTTGGTTACTCTTTCCATAAGACCATAAGAATTAGAAGCAGGTGTAGGCCATTCGGCCCTTTGAGCCTGCCCTGCCATTCAATAAGATCATGGCTGATCTTCTGACCTAACTCTTAATTACCTGCCCCATCCCCATATCCCCTAATCCCTCTATTGTTTTTTAAATTATCAGTCTCAGCCTTGAAAATGTTCAGGGACTGAGCATCCACAGCCTTCTGGGGTAGTGAATTCCATAAATTCACTACCCTCTGAGAGAAGAAATGTTTCCTCAACTCCGTTCTAAAAGGCTGACCCTTAATTTTAAGACTGTGACCCCTGGTTATAAATTCTCCTACCAAGGGAAACAGTGCCTCAGTGTCTACTTTATCCATCCCTTTAAGAATCTTATATGTTTTAATAAGATCCCTCCTAATTCTTCTGTACTCGAGAGAGTACAGCCCTAGTTTATTCAGCCTATCCTCATAGGTCAATCCCCTCATCCCAAAAACTAACCTAGTGAATCTACACTGCACCCCCTCTTCGGCAAGTGTGTCCTTTTTTAAATAAGGAGACCAAAACTGCACACAATACTCTAGGTGTGGTCTCACCAAAGCCCTATACAGTTGCAGCAAGACTTCCCTACTCTTGTACTCTAAATCTTTTGAAATGAACGCTTGCATGCCGTTCGCCTTCTTAGTTGCTTGCTGCACCTGCAAACTAACTTTTTGAGACTGGTGTACAAGGACACCCAAATCCCTTTGAGTACGAACACTATCTAACCTCTCCCCCTGTAGAAAATAATATTTTTTTTAATTTTTGTTACCTAGGTGAATAATTTCACATTTCCCCATATTAAATTCCACCTGCCCACTCCCCTAGCCTATCTATATCTTGTTGCAATCTTTTTGCATCATCCTCAGAGCTCAATCTCCTACCTAGTTTAGTGTCATCCGTGAATTTAGACATGTTACATTCAATGTCCTTGTCTAGATCATTGATGTAAATTGTAAATAGCTGAGGCCCAAGCATTGATCCTTGTGGCACTCCACTAGTTACATCCTGCCAATTCGAGAATGACCCGTTTATCCCTCCTCTCTGTTTTCTACCAGTTAGCCACTCATCTATCCATGTTAATATGTTTCCATTAATCCCATGGGCAATTTCCAGGCAATTTAAGAGGAACATCTGAATATAGAGGATGGTAAGCCAAAAACTGCGGTTGAAGCAAATAGATCAATGTATTTAACAGTAAATTATAAAAATGGGATCAGAGTTATAGGCAGTGACAATAGAAAATTGTGGATATATTTGACAGGAATTGCGTGGAATTGATTGATGCTATTGTGGTCTAATCGTCTTTTTCCACCAAGCATTACATTTGAAGGGCGCTAAACACCCAACATTGCTCGCTAATCTCACCAAAGCTTGCCTATCATCACCTCCTATCACTCGGAGCTGCCATCACAAACAGACACAAAGAGAGACACACATACAGAGACACACTCACTCACAAAAAGAGAGAAGCATAGACACTCACAGAGAGACTCACAGACACTCAAAGACAAACACACAAAGGGGAGAGGTGCACACGAACGGCACACATGCATGCACACTAGGGAACGGCGATATATCGGTATATCGCTAAAACCCGATATGATTTTCATATCGGTATGCCGATATAGACATTTTAAAAATACCGATATATCGAAAAACGATATATCGAGGTAAAAAATCGGGATGCGAGCACAATCAACTACAAGACCCAGAATGCTCATCTCTATACACAATGCACAGACCAAGGCGCAAAGCCGCCATCTTGTATTCGGGGGAGAGAGACGGCTGGGGGGGGGGGAGAGGGGGAGAGAGATGGCTGTGGGGGAGAGGGGGAGAGAGATGGCTGGGGGGGAGAGAGATGGCTGGGGGGGAGAGGGGGAGAGAGATGGCTGGGGGGGAGAGAGACGGCTGGGGGGGGGAGAGGGGGAGAGAGACGGCTGGGGGTGGGAGGAGAGGGGGAGAGAGACGGCGGGGGGGGGGAGGAGAGGGGGAGAGAGACGGCTGGGGGAGGAGGAGAGAGACGGCTGGGGGGGGAGGGAGAGAGAGACGGCGAAGGGGGGGAGACACAGAGATGGAGAGAGTGAGAGACACAGAGAGAGAAATATATTTACCTCCTGAGAAGATAGGCCCCGAATGCGCGCGCACCCGGAATGCGCGCGTACGCGCATGCGCAGTACAAAAAAACTGAAAATATCGGTATTTCGGTATATCTCGATATGAGCCAACCGATATATCCATTTCCGGAAAATTCCCATATCGCCGTTCCCTAATGCACACACAAACATAAATGCATACAGAGGAGAAAGAGACACAAGATACTCTCAAGAACGGGGCCTTAGGGTAAATGAAGCCCATTTTCCGCTCATACCACGCATGCGTATCCGAAGCCGCTCTGCCCAAGGTCAAAGTAACCAGCCAAGAGAAGCACACAAAGGCCCTGGGCAGAGCACACTGTGTTTTTACAGGCTTGTAATGGAGGAGGTTGTTTGTAGCGAGGGGTTTGTTTCTCGCAGATACTGTTGAAAATTGCAGTTATACTTTTCTATTGGCCCAGGTTACAGGTGAAGAAAATAAGAGGGCAAAATGGCGGGTTTCCATCTACAGTAAAAAGTCTGTTTATTTGGCAACCTTGGGACCTGGCCAATGCCGGTTAAACCACGTGCCGGATATTTGGGCGGCCACTGCAGAAAACACATCACAAAAAAAATAAACTTTTTTAAACATACCATATTAATAATAATCTAAATATAACAGAATATTGTATGGATACGTACCAATAAATAAATAAATATCGATTACAGTCCATTAGTGTCTGGCGATTTATCGATATATTGATTATATCGGTACAATTTTTCATATCGAGGTCTCAAAGCTGTACTGCCGTTTTTACCTCTTTTTTTCTCTCCCTCGTTTCCTCTCTTTCACATACACTCAGTCAGTCTGGCATCCCAATGGCTCCAAACCCAATCCCCTCCACTCCTCTCATTTTCCATCTAAATTAATCAACTCACCCCCCCCCCCCCCTCTCTCTCTCTCCCCCCTCCTCCCGCCCACTTCTCTCTCTCTCTCCCCCTCCCACTCATCTCTCTCTCCCCCCCCCCCTCTTCCTTCCCCCCCCCCCCACTTTCTTTCTCTCCCTGCCTCTCTCCTTCTCCCCCACCTAACCCTCACCAAAACGGTGTATAAACCCACGATACTGTCAGGCTACACAGGCAACACATAGTATCCGTCAGAGAGCGAGGTAAAGAAAGGGGAAGAGATAGAAAGAGAGAGGGAGAGATAGAGAGGAAGGAAAGAGGGGGAGAGGGAGAGAGAGAAACAGGAGAGAAGAAAAACATTGCCCTTTTAAGACCCAAACTCGGAAGTGCCACTACCGGCAGCATTCAGAGCTAATCGTACTGTACTCCTGCGACAATCGACTCATTAAATGCGCCACAGTGATTTTGCCAGATAAGATCTGGTTATTCGAATGGGGACCTTTTTTTTGAGGTGCCGGTTATATGGAAGTTACTGTTGATCGGGTCACGGATAAACAGGCTTTACTGTATATTACCCAATATAACTTTACATAGCTTGAATTGTATGCAGATTAGAGCATTCACCATAATTACACATATATGTATGCACTTCTTTTGGATCTATCTACTAGTTCAGCAGCTTAGGATATTCTGACGTGAAAGGCAATTTACAAATATAATTTTGTTGTTGTTGTAGTGACAATTGAAGGTTGTATTTTGACTTATAGAGTATCAAATATTCTGTGGGTGTCAACTAGCTTGATTAACCAAGCAGCAAAACTGGATAATCATTTTGATAATCTGTCCTCAAACTTTTTAACGACAGGTTGAATACAAGTTGGGTTTTCAAGTCGATAACCTAGCTGCTATGGATATCCCTCAAGCCAATATCTCTGTGCAGGGAGAGATTCCGCGTATCGGGTCAGGTGAGAAAAGATTAATTTACTGACATTTAGTATTTTTAGGAAAGGCCAATATAAAAACCAACCAGAATTGTTGGTTGGTTCCAGTATTAAAAGGATAAAATGTCCTACTTCCAGTCACGCTGATGCTGCTTCCTGTTTGTTGCGTGTGCACAATGAATTCGAGTACACAGTGCAACCAAATAATAATTTGTGCTAAACAAACATTTTATAATGGGGCTATATGTCAGATAGATTTTAAAAAAAGCTGCATTGCAGGTAAATGGGACTGAATGGAATGTTCTTTCAAAGAGCCAGCACAGACTGTTCTCAAAGATTTAATTGGAGAATAAATTTCTTTTGGGTTTTAGTTGTATACATATTTGATTGACGATACTGCTATTTATTAATTGTTTGATAACTATTTTTGTTTTGTGTTGCAGTATTTCGAATTGATCTCTTCTGCACAGGAAAATTTGATTCAGAGGTCACAATGGTAATGCAACTTAACCTGACCGTTAATTCTTCAGAGAACATCACAGTCCTAAACTTCAAACGTAGGAAAATGTGCTACAAAAGTAAGGAATGCCAGTGTTGTTGATAGTCAAACAAAACAATTCTATCATATTTTGACATAGAAGCAAGATAGTAGCTAACTCAGCAAGATGTTTTTAAAATGCATAACATTTTCTCTTGCCCTCTTGTTTAATCAGCTAACAGAAGTATAAAAATTGTCAGTTTGGGTGTAAATGCATGAGAATTGAGTGTCTATTGTGGCCTGATTTATGGTCAAATAAAGTGCAGGTACGTGATGTCAGAACATTGTTATACTTTTCCTGGTTACAGTGCTGATGAAGCATCAGATACAAATGATATTGATGTTCACCGTAAAAACAAAAAGTCAAGTTTTTATTCTAATCCCTATAGAACTTGAACAAGAAGAAAAAACTCCTCTTTATACAGGAAAAAACAGCAGCAAAGATGGAAGGGCTTCCTGTAAGTACTTGCTTTCTTAGTCCACACAGAGTTGAATGCTGAGGGCTTAACAACAACAACAACAACAACAACAAATTACACTTATAGAGCGCCTTTCACGTCGGGAGGACGTCCCAAGGCGCTGCACAGGAGGCATGTGACCTGAGCTGGGAGGGGAGTGTTTGGGAAGGGGTGAGACACGAAGTGGAGGTCGAAAAATTCGGGGTGGAACAAAAGGCACGGTCGAAGAGGAAAGTCTTCAAACCGGCCTTGAAAGAGGAAAGGGAAGAAACGAGACGGAGGGATTGGGGGATGGTATTCCATAGGGTGGGAGCGGAGAAACTGAAGGCCCGGCCTTCGATGGTGTCTCTCTCTCCCTCTCTCCTCTCTCACATTCCCCCCCATCTCTATCTATCTGTATATTATCACATCCACTCCGTTTCTCCCCCGCCCCCCCCCCCCACCGCCGTCCCTCTCTCTCACCCCCCACCCCCGTCGTCTCTCTCCCCCACCACCCTCCCAACCGTCTCTTTCTCCCTCCACCCCCCCGCCGTCTCTCTCTCCCTCCCCCCCCCCAGCCGTCTCTCCCCCTCCCCCCCAGCCGTCTCTCTCCCCCTCCCCACAGCCGTCTCTCTCCCCCTCCCCCCAGCCGTCTCTCTCCCCCTCCCCACAGCCGTCTCTCTCCCCCTCCCCCCAGCCGTCTCTCTCCCCCTCCCCCCAGCCGTCTCTCTCCCCCTCCCCCCAGCCGTCTCTCTCCCCCTCCCCTCAGCCGTCTCTCTCCCCCTCTCCTCCCCCCCCCAGCCGTCTCTCTCCTCCTCTCCTCCCCCCCCAGCCGTCTCTCTCCCCCTCCCCCCAGCCGTCTCTCTCCCCCTCCCCCCAGCCGTCTCTCTCCCCCTCCCCCCAGCCGTCTCTCTCCCCCTCCCCCCAGCCGTCTCTCTCCCCCTCCCCCCAGCCGTCTCTCTCCCCCTCCCCCCCTCCCCCCCTCCCCCCAGCCGTCTCTCTCCCCCTCCCCCCAGCCGTGTCTCTCCCCCTCCCCCCAGCCGTCTCTCTCCCCCACCCCCCAGCCGTCTCTCTCCCCCTCCCCCCAGCCGTCTCTCTCCCCCTCCCCCCAGCCATCTCTCTCCCCCCCCCCCAGCCGTCTCTCTCCCCCTCCCCGCAGCCGTCTCTCTCCCCCTCACACCCCCACACCCCAGCCGTCTCTCTCCCCCCCCCACCCCTTGCATACCTGTATATTGTATTTGAGGACTATGAATACAATATGGCGGCTTTGCACCTCGGTCTGTGCATTGTGTATAGAGATGAGCATTCTGGGTCTTGTAGTTTATTGTGCACGCATCCCGAATTTTTACCTCGATATATCGATTTTTCCGATATTTTTTAAATGTCTATATCGGCGTATCGATTTGAAAATTATATCGGGTTTTAGCGATATATCAATATATCGTCGGACCCTAATTAATAGTAGTTATTAACCTGAAGGAATGCTTTATGAGAACATTTATTCTGTCTTTATAGTATTTTCATGATGATGTCACTACAAATGCATTATAATACAATTTTATGAATATTGATGGTATTTTCTACATATTTCAGCGCCTAAGGACGTCTTCCTGATGTGAAAGGCACTAGCAAATGTAATTTTATTGAAACTTCTGTTAAAATAATTTGAAACTTGAAAATGTAAATATTAACCGTAAACAAGGTATCTTGCTCTGTACAGTTATTCTCAGAAATTCCTGACATAAATAGTGAAAGAGCATACAGAGGGGAACATGGTTTAAACTTTGTGCTTTTGTGTGTGCTCTTGGTTTAATAGTTGATGCTGTAAACGCAGCACCCACTACCTCCACCCGTGTATTCTACATCAGTGTTGGAGTTTGCTGTGCAGTCATATTCTTGGTGGCAATAATACTAGCTGTATTGCATCTGCACAGTATGAAGAGAGTGGAACTTGATGATAGGTGAGCCTAGTTAATATTTTGCAGTTTGAGATATCCATATTTTGATAAATACTGAACCTTTGGTTTAAGTTTGTTTTTAATTGTGTAATAGCCCAAAGGTGAAAGATTCCATTGTAAAGTAAAAATGCTGAAGTATGAGTACTTCATAATGTGCAATTGGCTGCCGCGATTCGCCCACAAATATCATCAATTCACTTTACAGAATATTCTGTGAAGCGCTTTGGGATGTCGATAAGATGTGAAAAGCGCTATATCAAATGCAAGGATTATTATTATTACTTTTTCCAAAAAAATCAATTATTTGTGCATTCTTACACTTGTAAAGTGACTAAATATGCATAATTTGTTTGTTTTCCAAGGAGAAAGTTAAACTATATAAAATATATTGGTAAATCAATCCCAATCTTTTGTTATTTATATCTATTTAATAAGACATTATTGAGTGATGAACTGTAGAAGATTTGTTTTAGGAAAGCAAGGCAGAATTTGATACAAAATTATTTATTGTCTGTTTTCTTTGTTTTTTCAGTATGAGTGAAAGTGCAAGCTCTCAAGGATTGTCACAGCCCTCCACCCAGACTACACAGTATCTGAGAGCAGACACACCTAACAATGCTGCACCTATAACCAGTAAGAGTTTCTCAATTTGCAACAATAATTGTTTCCCTTGCAAGTGTGGTTAGACTGATGCGTGAGAGGTGGTTCAGCCCCCCTGTTTATTAATGGGTCACCAAATATCAATTACACTTTATGATAGGTCTGTTAATCAAACTATTTTATTTATTTTTAATTAAATGTGACTTATGTTCCTCGTGATCTCATTTGTTTCGTGCTGAGTTACGCTCCGCAATAAGCAACTCGCAAGTAGTTTCTAGTGCTTGCTATCCACCCATTAGTGTGAGGCCTAGAATCTGTGCTTGCCAGATATCTAATGACCAACTAATGACTATTATCCTCGTCGGTGGGAGGGAGAATTCTTTGGGGCTCCAAGTTTGCACCTTGGCAATAGATTATCAGAATTTAGCTCATCCTCTGATGGTTTAGGTAGTTTACCACAGAGGATTTCCATTTTACCATTCCTTCCCCATTTCCTCCACCTCTGGTACCAGTCCTCTCTCTTCATATGAAAACTTGTTGTAGTTGTAATGGATATGCATGTGCAAAAAAACTGCTGCCAGTTTATGTACCCATGCACAAAAATTCCATTATTGATTAAAATGCACATGTACTTTCAACATGTACATCCTTACAAAGATATTTTGCACAAAATCATATTGTGGATTTTGGCAATAAAAGCATAATCTGAACTGCAATGTGTGATCTGATAGGTGATCTTTCATTCAGCTTTGGCATCTGCTTTATTTTTCTCTCAGTATTGCAGTGTTTTCTGTATTGATAGAATTGATGTTACTATGCTGATTATTTTTCCTAACTCCTATTAATGCTTACAAACTCAAAATTTAGTAAATTATATTGTCACCTGTCAGAAAAAAATGGTATACTGACTGACAATCTTGCCTTGTTAGAAAGCAGGTGGTGATTTTATAGACCCCATCTATCACAGTTCTCCTATATATTATTTTGGGATGGGAAGAAGATTGACAGAATAATAATATAAATGTAAAGGTTTTAACTCTTCAATCCCATGCAAGACATATTCAAGCTTTTGGAACTATTGTCTATTGAGAGTTTTTTTTATTCATGTAACACAATAACAAAAATGTCAGATTCTACAAATATATATTTTGCCTTGCTTGCATACCCCATCAGTTTTTTTTCAATTAACTTAAGACTACTTTGGTGCCATCTAGTGGAACATGACAGATGTGTACACTTGAGTGAACATGAGTGTAAAAGTATGGAATGAAAAATGCCAGTATTTTTGGCATCAAACTCTCAGATTGTATTCTGAACCTCTTTTGAAACATAGAACACAAATAAAGATTTCTCACATTGAATGCTATTGTAGAAACATCGACAATAATTGTAACATGTTGGTCCACCTTTATTCGTGATGTGTTGATGGCTGACATTTGCCTCTGAGTATTGTGTTGCAATTAGTCATTTTATGGGAGCTCAAAGCCTCATATCTAGAAATATTTTTAATATATAGGTATAAGTCTAAAGCATATTGGTTAATGTTTTGTGTATTTATTTGATCAGTGTGTTTATTCCCTATATAAACAAATTTACAAAACATTAATATAACTGTATGTACATTAGGAAGCTGTTTATTAAAACACTACTCATTTTACCAAGCTGGGCATTTTGGATGTCCTTGTTTAGAATGTCCAACATATTTTCTAGCAGTTTGCATGCAGATTCAATACAAGTTAATGCAGTATAACACTAGAATTGGCTTGCAAACACTTGCATAATTTATTCAAAGTATCTGAATAGAGATATTTACTGATCAAATGCAGTCTTACTTTGATTAATTTCTTCTTCAGAAACTGCAAGTTTCTAACTTGAGATTTATAAACCATTCTTCCCTTCCATTTTGAGCTTTGCCCTGGAAAGTTCCTTTGCATTGCTTGCTGTATGGGGAATGATGATCCCTCCCAAAACAGCTGAATGTACGTTTTCCTTGTGGCTTAAATTTGGGTACGATTAACATGGCTGTAATACAACTGCCTGTCCACATAGGAAGTGATCTGAAAGAACTTGCTGGGTGCAGCCCTGAAGAAGAAAGGCAAAATGGTGTTACCCAAGCTTCCAAAAAGTCAGGTAAACTTCATGCACTTAATGGCACCAGCAACTCTATTCAGGAATTTCTATCAAATAATAAAGGTCATTTAAACTAGAGTGTTTTGGATCAGCAGGCAACAAAAATAATTGATCTACAATAAATAATCAGATGCTCATCCTAACCACTGAAGTTTATACTTGATACACAAATAATTGGGAAGGTTGCTCACAGTTTATATTTTGTCTGTGGGCGACAAAGCTACACCCCCAAATCCTCTTTTAATAGCTAAATGCAGCACTAATGTAACAATGAATTTTAGAACAGTCACTAGTTGTGACATAAAGAATTGTGTAAATTGGGAATGATAGTGTTAATATAGGTTGATCTACAGGTAACTTAACTTTGCCCCAGTTATCGTTCTTTTGTCATTATGTCACTGTTACATTGGGAGCATATATTGATCTAACATAACGTTGGATATTACGTCGTTTGCGGGTGGAAAGGGCACGACGGCGCTAGGGCCTGCCCGTCAAGAGAATGACGGGCAGGCTAGGAGTGAGCCAAGCTGGCAGTGAGAGCGAGGCAGGCCGGCAGCGAGTGAGATCAGCCAGGCTGGCATCGAGTGAGTGAGACCGGCAGTGAACGAGTGAGCCGGGCAAGCAGTCAGGGAGCGAGTATAATGTTTTTGTTTAGAACATTTTTACGAAAAACATCTAAAAGAATCTAACTCCAGTTTTTACATTCATTCTTATGGGAAAAGTGTATTTATTTAACAACGTTTCGCTTAAAGTCACACTTTTCAAGAACCAAACTACGACATTAAGTAGGGTTTACCTGTACTCCATTTTGTATTCAGAAAAAAATAGAATGTTACTACCTAGGGTTTAAATTAATTTTTTTTGATCAAAACCAGCGTTTATGCTGTAATAATCCTGAAGGGTATAATGGTTATTCATTATGATTTATTGGTGTCTTTAGATTTAGAGAATACTCCTTTGGTATTTTTAGAAATGCACATTAAATTCAAACTCAACTCGAAGACTCCCTTTACCTCTCTCCCTCTTCTTCATCCCCCACTGAAATTATTAAAATGATTCCCTTGAACATTACCAACCTTTTGTGGTATGATTTTATTTTCCAATATTTAGTTTTTTTGAAGATCAATCCTTTGGGGGGGGTTTCTGCTTCAAATATGGCTACAATGATCAGTTCACTTAAATAAATCACTATTCTCAGCAGTTCAACAGATGTGGTGCTTTTAGCGCAAGTTTTTATTTTTCTGTTTTTTTCTTGTCCGTTTTGAGAAGAAACATATGGTAGAGTATTTCAGTCACAGCTCTCGTAGTATTGTACCAAAACGAACTGTATAGTGACTGTACTGGAGGACACAAGACCAATCACAGCATCTGCCTTCACTGCTACTAGGCCGATATACACTAACAAAACACAGAAAAGAGATTGAACCTAGGACCTTGCTGGCCTGCATACTTACAATATTTTCTGCAGAACTATTAGAAACGAAGCTCATGCTGCAAATGTAATTTTTATGGAGTAGTTGCTTGACAAAAAAAGACCGTTTTTTGCTGAACTCTTTAAACTGAAAGGTCTTGTCTGATTATCAAAATCATTCCATTCAATTTTAATAAATTAGGATATTGGAACTTTTGCACTATGTATCCTTTTGTTTTTACCAAATATGCTAGCTGATCGTTTGCTCAATCGAGGATCAATCCTGTGCTTTCCAACTTTAGAATTCGATTTTGTAACAAACATAAGCCCATTAGCCAGACAGCTCTGTCAGTCTTGTCATTGGGGATACAAGTTTTGATATTTATCAGTGTACAGTACTTAAAAACTTGCCCTTCTAGTACTTTTTGTCATTTTCTCCCCTTTTCCTCTCAGGTAATAAAGAAATATACCTGAACTTGGAAGTTTCTCGATTACCAGAGGACCATCCACTATTAAAACATACAGGTGCATTTGTAGCACTTTGTGCACTTTCTGATTGTTTGAAACTAAATGAGCAGTTTATAAAACATCCTGTGGTGGTCTCTGAAAAGTACTCGCTTGGATTCTGAATGTGTAGTTCTCCCTTTCTATTTTTACTGCGGGGAGGGGTAATCCCCAGATTTAAAAAATATATATTTTCACATGCGATCAAATCAGTTTCCTAACTTGTGCAATTTTAATATTTTTGATGTGTTCCATTTGCCTTTCCACCAATGGTGGATTATCAAACTCTTTTAATTGATCATACATTTTAAGTAATGAAATGCAAATTTGAAATGCAACTGCTTATTTTACGTGCCTTCCATTCTTTTTTCTTCCGCTTTATTCTTTGACCTAATTTATCTTCTTTCTACTGATTTTCTTCCTCTCACTTTTCCTTTGCTATCTTTGCTTTCGCACTCCTTCCACTCTGAAATGCACCATTTGGCCTTGTCTTAATGTTCAAGGTAAGCATCCCGGGGTATTCTGAAATAGATGCTCAAATACACCCATCACATGTATTATTGCAATCAATTGATATGTTTATTCATTTTGTTCTTCAGGTTATCCAACACTTAGGATAGAAAAGAATGACCTTAAAAGTGTTACACTAGTGGAGGCTAAGGGCAGAGTGAAGGACATAGCCATCTCCAGAGAGAGAGTCACACTCAAAGATGTACTTCAAGAAGGTAATATATCTTATGTATTTTCTACATTGCAGTGACAAAACAAAATTGTCTGGTTTTCTTATTTCAGCCTTGAGGTCTGATTGAAGGCATTTGTTTTGTATATTTACATTTAGCGTCTGTTTACTGCAAGGTGGGCTGCTAATTTCTGTCACATCCAGGATCCTCCTCTAGCTACTCGAAGCTACCTGATTGAATCCTATAGTATAGAGCATTCAAGTTAGACTTTCACATAAGGGGAAGAAGAATAGAAGTATATGGGAGGAGTAAGAAAGGATGAAAGACTTGTGTCTTTGCATTTGCTTTACTTTACATTAACAAACCCAGACTTGACTCTGAGCAGACAATTCGCATCCCTGAATGATTGGTAATGATTTGGAAGAACAAGAGTGGAGATTATTGCTGTAAAACTACTCAGGGAAACTACTTATATTGGTAATAATGAAACAACAGGGGGGTCACCTCCCAGAGCTCCCAGCCTGCTTGTTCTACGAAGACCCTGCTGTTGAATGTTTTGAAACTAGTAACTTTGGTAGTTAATTTCCTGCTTTTTTAATTCTATTGTTTCTTTTTCACCTTCAAAGTACACAGCATTACACTTTGCAGAAAATCTATTGATTTTTGGGGCCCATAGCATTTCACTTTTAAGATGTGTGCCCCAAATGAAAGACGTTACAACAAATTTAAGAATTATTATACAGCGCCATAAAATCCTTGCATTTGACATAGTGCCTTAACATGTCTTCCAGATATCTCAAAGTGCTTCACAGAATATATGTTCACGAAAAATAAATAGTACAGTAAAAGCCCGTTTATCCGGCACCCTTGGGACCTGGCCAATGCTGGTTAAGGGGGGGCTTAAGGTACTCCAGACCGAAATTTTGCGTTTTTTCATTTTTTTGGTTTAAAATGATATAAGAACTAAATCTAAACAACTCATTTCAAAGAGACCTATGTGTGGATGATATTGTGTGAAAATGAGAGTGAAAGTTCTTTCCAGTTCCTGATGCGAATGAGAAAAACATTGATTTTCACATAATAAGAATAAAAGGAAAATTGTTTCTCATTCGCATCAAGAACCGGAAAGAGCTTTCACTCTCATTTTCACACATTATCATCCACACATAGGTCTCTTTGAAATTAGTTGTTTAGATTTATTTCTCATATCATTTTAAACCAAAAAACGCAAAATTTCAGTCTGGAGTACCTTAAGCCCCACCTTAAATGGCATGCCGGATATTCGGGCAGATCCGACACCGAAAACCCAACACAAAAACATTAACTTATTTTAACACATTTCATATTAATAATAGACTAAATAATAACAGATAATAACAGACCTTTGTTATTCATCTAATAAATCACCTTTGCTGGTAGTTGCCTGGTTTGAAGCCATGATCCTGGGGTAGAGGTGGACAGTCAAAACGGCAGACTTTAAGGCTCTACTAGCGGCAAGCTGAAATACAGATGCAAGGGAAAAAAACCGGCAGCGCCACCTTCAGGCACTGATAGCAGCATTCCGAAATATCGATACGAGGGGAAAAAAAATGTGCCACTGCGATTGTGCCGGATAAGGTCCGATTATTCGAATGGGGTCCTATTTTGTGAGGTGCTGGTTATACAGAAGTTACGGTTGATCGGGTCACGGATAAATGGGCTTTTGCAGCTCAGCACTTATGTAAGGACACTTATCCTGCAAGGCTGCCTTTGTATGACCGTTATTTGGTTGACCAGCTTCTCATCTCTTTGTTTCCTGTTAGGTACTTTTGGTCGTATTTTCCATGGGGTTTTAGTTGATGAAAAAGACTCCAGTAAGGAAAAATATGTATTTGCTAAAACGGTGAAAGGTATGTGTATCCAATCTTCCAGTCATTGTTTCCATTTTGATCTCTTAATAGTTTCTGTCATATATTCACCCTCTAATAAATATTGTGTATTCAGAAAGATTAGACGTAAATCTTGTAATTTTGCTTGTAAGATGGCGTGTTTGTCTATAATGTGGTAGGATGTGTTTTGATCCCTACTTTTAGTTTTTTTTTGTTTTGCTTTTCAGATCATGCATCAGAAGTGCAAGTTACTATGATGTTAACAGAGAGCTGCAAATTACGTGGCCTCCACCATCGGTAAGTTGATGAACAGTAGATTTAACAATAAATAATAATAGCTTGTATTTCCATATAACCTTTCATGTAAAATAAATGAGGGTATCTTATGAAATGTAATTGCTTGCAAATGAATGTTGCTATATGCAATGAACACGTTTCAAATGTTGCATTATATTGTAACTTACACATCTGTTATTAATAATAATATTTGATACAGCGCCTTATGTCAACAAGATGTCTCAAAGCACCCCACAGGATATGTGGTTTGACTGAATTATGTGGGTGAAAATTGGCAGCCAATTTTCACACAGCAGTGTCCCACAAACTGTTATGGATTGAGGGACCCATTTTATTTGGGGGATTGTTGGCCAGCCCACGGGAGAAATGCCTTTCTCTTTTTGAATAGTGCCATGGAATCTTTAATTTCCATCTGAACAGAGAGACAGGACCTTGGTTATCTTCTCATCTGAATGACAGCACCTCCAACAATGCAGCCCATCCCAGTACCACATTGGAGTGTCAGTTTGGACGATGTGATTCCAAGTCCCGACATAAGGCTTGAACCCACACCCTTCTGACTCACAGAGGCAAGATTGCTGCCACTGTGCCAATTTGACATATAATCAAATCACTGTGACATAATTAATTATTCATAATCAAAGAGAAATATATAAATTCCTGATTTGTAGCGATCCTGTGTAGAAGAAGGAAACTTTTTAAAATAAAGTATTTTTCTTTAGTGAGATATTCTAGCTTTGTGAACTTCCTTGAGCTTTGTTTGTTAATACAACAGGCAGCTTAGGTAATGCGTATTACATGCTGAAGAAACCCTCCCTTGATGCGTCGCAACCATCAAGCTATCGACCCATCTCCAACCTCTTGTTTTTATCCAAGGTCCTTGAAAGAGTGGTTGCCTCCCAGCTCCGCTCTTTCCTTTCAACTCACTCACTCCTTGAACCCCTCCAATCAGGTTTATGCCCTGTTCACAGCACAGAAACTGCCCTGGTTAAGGTTACAAATGATATCCTAACCGCCTGTGACCAGGGCTCCCTCTGCCTCCTCGTCCTCCTTGACCTGTCTGCTGCGTTCGACACAGTCGATCACACCATCCTCCTTCAACGTCTTTCCTCCCACCTCAACCTTCAAGGCACAGTCCTTGACTGGTTCCATTCCTACCTGACCCACCGCCTACACTTTGTATCTTCCAATGGTTTCTCCTCAAACCCCCACACAGTTTCTCACGGCGTCCCTCAGGGCTCTGTCCTCGGCCCCCTCCTTTTCACCATTTATACGCTCCCTCTGGGCGATGTCATCCGCAAACACGGGGTAAATTTCCACATATATGCCGATGACACCCAGCTGTACGTTTCTGCCTCATCCCTCAACCCCCAGACCATCGATGTTCTGACAGCATGTCTGTCCGACATTGAGTCCTGGACGAGGGACAACTTCCTCCAATTGAACGTGAGTAAGACCGAGGCCCTCCTGATCGGCTCAAGCCAGCGCCTCGGGCACATCGGGCGCTGCCGGCCTCAACATCCAAGGCTGTACTCTCCACCTCACAAAGCCAGTCAGGAACCTCAGCATCATGTTCGACCAAAAACTCTCCTTCCTCCCCCACATCCGTGCCTTCACCGGCACCGCTTAATGCCACCTGCGCAACATTGCCAGGTTCCGCAACTATCTTACCCCCCACGCTGCCGAAACACTCGTGCACGCGTACATCACCTCAAGGCTGGACTACGGAAACTCTCTCCTCGTCGGCCTCCCCAATTCCTCCATTCACAGGCTGCAGGTCATCCCAAACTCTGCAGCCCGTGTATTATCCCGCACCCGCCTCCGCGACCACATAACCCCCACCCTCACCCGTCTCCACTGGCTCCCCATCCTCCAGAGGATCGAGTTCAAGATCCTCGTCCTCACCTTCAAGGCCTTACATGGCCTTGCCCCGCCCTATTTAACCAATTTACTCTCCCCCTACAAGCCCACCCGGACTCTCCGTTCAGCAGGACTTGGCCTGCTCCAAGCCCCTCCGCCCGAACCGCCCCACCATCGGAGGCCGGGCCTTCAGTTTTTCTGCTCCGACCCTATGGAATTCCATTCCCCAATCCCTCCGTCTTGTTTCTTGGCCGGTTTGAAAACTTTCCTCTTCAACCGTGCCTTTTGTTCCACCCCGAATTTTTCGACCTCCCCTACTTGTTTCACCCCTTCCCGTACACTCCCCTCCCAGCTCGGGTCACACGCCTCCTGTACAGCGCCTTGGGACGTCCTCCCGACGTGAAGGACGCTTTATAAGTGTAATTTGTTGTTGTTGTTGTTGTTGTTGTTGTTGTCGTCGTCGTCGTCGTATGTCAATTTCTATTCTTGACTATGTGTACCTAGATCGGATCTGTTTGGGGAAAGCATCCTTGTACCTAGCAACCACATGCAACTAAAACATGTTGCCGACATAATCAGACATTGAGTTAAGAGGCATTCTGATGTACTACTTGTGTTGATTGCAATCTCGCAGCAGAAGGATTTTTTGCAGTGTAGATGCATATGTTATAGTATTGCTGTTGGTATTGTGCAGCTAGGATCAAGGTGAAGGAGTATTTTGCATGTTTGTGCTTCTGAGTGCTAGGAAATGTTCCATTTTAGTTTACATGGACTTTCAAAAGGCATTTGACAAAGTGCCACATGAGAGACTTATTATGAAATTAAAGGCCCATGGCGTAAAAGGGACAGTGGCAGCGTGGATCCACAACTGGCTGCGAGACAGAAAGCAGAGAGTTGTAGTGAGCGGCTGTTTTTCAGATTGGATGGAAGTGAGCAGTGGTGTGCCACAGGGATCAGTTTTGGGACCATTGCTGTTTGTAATCTACATCAATGATCTGGACTTGGGTGTACGGAGTACAGTTTCCAAGTTTGCAGATGACACTAAGTTAGGGAGAATAGTAAATAGTGAGGAGGATAGTAGCCATCTGCAAGAGGATATAGACAAATTGGTAAAGTGGGCAGACACATGGCAGATGAAGTTTAATGCAGAGAAGTGTGAGGTGATGCATTTTGGGAGAAGAAATGAAGGGAGGCAATATAGGCTAGATAGTACAATTTTAAATGGTGTGAAGGAACAGAGAGACCTGGGGATTTGTGTTAGTGATTCGTTGAAGGTGGCAGGACAGGTAGACAAGGCTGTTAAGAAGGCATATGGGATACTAGGCTTTATAAATAGGGGTATAGAGTACAAAAGTCAGGAAGTGCTGACTAACCTCTATAGGACTTTGGTGAGGCCTCAGCTGGAATACTGTGTTCAATTCTGGTCACCACACTACAGAAAGGATGTGAAGGCATTGGAAAGGGTACAACGAAGATTTACTAGGATGGTGCCAGGATTGAGGGACTTCAGCTATGAGGAGAGGCTAGATAGGCTAGGGTTATTCTCTGGAGCAGAGAAGATTGAGGGGAGACCTAATAGAGGTTTATAAGATCATGAGGGGTTTCGACAGGGCAAATAGAGAAAAACTATTTCCACTCGTGGGTGAATCTGTGACTCATGGTCACAGATTTAAAATAGTTTCAAGGCGAAGTAGAGGGGAGCTGAGGAGAAATTTTTTCACTCAGCGAGTCGTTTGAATCTGGAATGCATTGCCTGAAAAGGTGGTGGAGGCTGATTCGATAACAACTTTTAAAAGGGAATTATATCTTTATTTAGGGAGAACAGGTCTATTAGGCTATGGGGAGCGGGCAGGGCAGTGGGATTGAATCGCTCTTTTCAAAGAGCCGGCACAGACGAGATGGGCCGAATGGCCTCCTTTTGTGCCGTAAAATTCTATGAATCTATGAATCTATGAATCCTTCACACTGACACCGTTCCTTATGGTTAACAAATAACAAAATCATTCAAGCGTTGTTGTATCCAATGGGATTTCCTTAATGGAGGTTGTGGTGTAAATTAAGTACTTGTTCACTGTTGCAACAAAAATTTGATACTGTGATAAATCACCAGAATATAGCTAGAATGAAAAATACTCAAAAAGTGAATACAGTGATCGAGTTTCACACTCCCTGCAGCAATATGTTTTTATATACAGTAATATACTGTATATGGAAGTTAATGGATGTCTTGTTCAAGGTTTACTTTAGCATACTACAGAATGTGCATATATATTCAATGAAAGCTTATAGAAGTCAATTTGGGAAAGGACTGAGGACTGAACATTTCCAATATTATCACAAAGGCACAGAGGAAAGTAAGGTGAAAGTGAAAATTGTGATTTCAGGTTCTTCATTATCATATGTATTTTTAATTACAATAATTTTGCAATCAACTTAGCCTATCTTTTCAAATCATTAACAGGATTTTAGATATTCCTGTTCCTCACACACACAATTCCTGTAAATATTTTAATTCTGAAATATTGGACTATTTACATCATTCACATCAACCTTGCATTTGATGTAGCGCTTTATCAGGTCTTCAAGACATCTCAAAATGCTTCACACGATACACTAAAGTGAATCAACTGTGTATAGTAAAAGCCCATTTATCTGGCACCCTCGGGATCTGGCCAATGCCGGTTAAACAGCGTGCCGGATATTCGGGCGGCCAGCTGCCAAAAACCCAACACAAAAAAAATTACTGTAAAAAAATGTCATTACTTTTTTTAAACATACCATATTAATAATAGACTAAATAATAACAGAATATTGTATGGATAATTACCAATAAAGCAATAAATATCGATTACAGTCTAGAAAAACAGCACACAATCAAAGGTGTACTCATACTTTTTCCTTTCTTTCTCTTTCATACACACACACACACACACACACACACACAGTCAGTGTGTGTGTGCATCTCAATGGCTCCAAACCCAACCCCCTCTCATTTTTTCCTTTCTCTCTTTCACACACACACACACAGTCAGTCTGGCATCTCAATGGCTCCAAATGCAACCCCCCTCCACTCCTCTCATTTTCCATCTAAATTAATCAACTCAGTTGCCCTCCTCTCCCCCATCTCTCTCTCCCCCTCCCCCTCCTCTCTCTTCCTCCCCCACTTTCCCTCTCTTTCTCCCCCCTCCCCTCCTCCCCCCCTTTCCTCTCTTATTAGGGATTAAAAGGAAGCATAATATTTCACAAAAGAAGGAGCATAGGATGTGGATACATGTTGAACGTGCAGAGAAAACCTGATGAATCCGGAATTAGTAAAGTTAACTCAACAATGCTGTGATATATGCATTTTTCATCCGTTTTACAGGATGACCCCCCAAAATGTTTCTTGCATTCACTTGTTTTTCAGTTTAGATCCTTTTATTTATTTTTTAAAAAATGTACGAATATAATGAAACAACAACAGAATTACATTTATAGAGCGTCTTTCACATCGGGAGGACGTCCCAAGGCTCTGAACAGTCAGGTCGAGATCTGAGCAAGGGAGAAGAGCAGGGTAGGAGGGAGGGGCAGGGGAGAGTTGGGAGGGGAGAGAGAGAGTTTGGAGGGCAGCAGAAGGCACGATCGAAGAGGAGGGTCTTGAGACCAACCTTGAAGGAGGCAAGGGAGGGAGAAAGGCGAAGGTATTGTGGGATGGAATTCCAGAGTGTGGGGGCAGGGAGGCTGAAAGCCCATCCACTGATGGTTGGGTGGGGGGACATAGAGCAAGCCAGAGCCCGCTGAACGGAGTGGGTGGGCAGGTCAAGAGAGATGATGAATGGCCTTGAAAGTGAGGACGAGGATCTTGAATTCGATCCTCTGGGGGATGGGGAGCCAATGGAGCCAGGTGAGGATGGGAGTAATGTGGTCGCGGAGCTTGGTGCGGGTGAGGACACGAGCTGCAGAGTTCCGGATGATCTGCAGCTTGTGAAAAGAAAAACCAGGAAGACTGACGAGGAGTCCATAGTCGAACCTTGATGTGACGAATGCGTGGACTAGGGTTTCGGCAGCCTGAGGGGTGAGGCAGTGGCGGAGTCTGGCAATGTTGCGAAGGTGGAGGAAGGCAGTACTGATCATGGTGTGAATGTGGGGGAGGAAGGACAGTTCAGGGTCGAACAAGACACCCAGGTTCCTGACTGGCTCAGAGAGGTGGAGAGTGCAGCTTTGGATGCTGATGCTATCACCTGAGATGCGGAGGCGCTGACGCGAGCCAATCAGTAAACCTAAGTTAAGTCAAAGATGGGAAATTACCTTTTGTGCCACAGTCAGACTGAGCAACATGAAATTCATAGACATAAAAACATTGTTAACATTTTGGAATTGGGTTAGTAAATGTGCAAGGTCATGCGTATCCCGGCAGTAATTTAGCTTGAGCGATCCACATATGCATGACACTACACGTAGAAACATCCTTATGTCTGCAATGGAATAGAATTCTCTCCCTGGAAAGATGCACCCTGCTTACCTAATTTCACAGAGGATTATGCACAGGTTAGCGAAAGTCAAGGCTTAGGGATCCTAGCATGTGTGTTGAAGGTAATACTCAAATTTAAATCCCAAAAAGCAAAGCTTGTAATTGAGAGCATGATGCATCTATCTTAGATCAGCTTATCCACTAAGGTTTTGGCTGAAGGGTTAAGAAAGATGGGAGTGAGAAGAATCCCTATTCCAAGTCGGCTGATGAACCTGGCTTGGTACCAAGGATCTTTAGTGTCCACCTGAACAGGCAGGTGGAACCTCAGTTTAACATCTCATCTAAAGGATTGCATCTCCAACAATGCATTGCTCACATAGCACTGTATTGTCCTGTGCATAAGCCGAGACTGTTTGAAGTCCCATCATAGGCTTGAACCCAGAACCTTTTGACTCAGGGAAGATAGTGTTAACAACCTAGCCAGATTGATACCTTAATTATTAAATCACTGCAAATATTGTGGGCTCTTGTGGTTTGTAGATGTTTGATTTTTCTATCTTATTTTTGTAATTAGAAATCTCCTGCCAATTAGTCATGTTTGCATAGAAGATGGCGAGAAACCTATGGTACTGCTGCCCTACATGAATTGGGGAAACCTGAAACTTTTTCTTCGACAGTGCAAGCTTGCTGAGGCTAACAATCCACAGGTAAGTTATTGATCACTATTAACATTTTGTGTAATTGCTTTTAGAGATTTTTTTTGTGTGGTGCTTCAGAGTACCCATTTCTAGCAATTTTGGAGTACAGTCTCCTGTATCCCAGTGAAAGGAAAGACAGACAAAAACTTGGGAGAGAGGGCAGAGAGAAAACTGGAGGGAAAAAAACGTCCGTTTTACCAATTTGCATGGATTTATTTTTAAATCGAGCACATGGATAAAACTGAATTCCATTCAGTTTTATCACACTGAAAAATTTCAAAATCCTAATTTACAAGGCTTCTATTTGGTATTGATGTGCATGTATTTTAGTTGCTTGCATTTCACAAAGCAATAGTTCTTCCGAACTGGAAATCCTCTCTATATATCGTCTCAATACACGTTGTTTCGATTATACATTATTGATTGATTAATAAATAGAAAAAATACAGGTAGACCCCACTTAAAGAAGCGGTTAGGGTCTTCAAAATCCTTTGTTAAGCGCAAATTTTGTTAAGCGAGAGTTTAACTGTAGTACTGTATTTGGCCGCAGCCAAAATGCTGCCCCGACCCGAGTATCCCCGCTAAAATCAGTTTAGTTCCTAGCGCTAACATTTTCGGTGTACAGGTTGAGCGACCAAAATCTGGAGTTCCGGAATCCGGAATGTGACAAAAATTGCAAGAATAAAAACACCAATCCTGCCTATTCCAGGCCAGGTTTTCACAGTCACCGCACTGAAATATCGCAAACTGGACCCAGGCATTTCCGGACCCGTGACACGCTTCTGGCGTTCAGAAGTCCGGAAATACCCGAACCTGGGCTCGGGTGTTTCCGGACCTTGGACATCAGAAATACGAAAACCCGCTCGGCTTCGGTCCCTGTACTAGAGAAGGCCCAAGGTAGATATAGCTGCTATTGAAGGCTACACAACTTTAAATAGAACAATAAAATATTAAAATGTTAGTAAATACAACAATAAACAATAAAATACAGACAGTCCTCGACTTACTATTATTGAAGCCACGATGCAGTACAATATGGGAGGAGCTTAAGCGGCAAAATGCTGGCCACGAGAAGCCTGCGAGATTTAAATTGTGTGTAAACATTTGTTAAAGCGAACGCAGCCTTCATTAAGCAGATAAATGGTACAAATAGAAACCTTTGTTATAGTGAACCGTTCGGTAAGCGGGGTCTAACTGTAATTAGAAAATTGAATTGATTGAAGGGATATTAGCTGATTACATTTTATGTTAGTTGTTTAGTAATTATATAAATAAGATAATAAATACAATTCAGATAAGACTTACTGAAGATGGTTGATGTGGTCATTGGGCGGGGGCGGTGTCATTCAGATGAAGGGACGGGATTACTTACCTCTTGTACGGATCCTCAGAGAGGCCTCCCTCATTCGTACACTTCGAGAACTTTAGAAAAAATGTACGAAGGCGCAAACGCATGCCAGCAATCAGCTGTTTTGGGGACGCGGCATGAGGGAGGGAGAGGCCTCTGGGGATCCGTACAACAGGCAGGTAATCCCGCCCCTTCATCTGAATGTCTCGGCCCCCTCCCACTCATCACATCAACCATCTCCAGTAAGTGTTCTCTTAATTGTATTTTTACCTTATTTATATGTTTATTAAACATTTATCTAAATTTTCAATACTAGTAGTGTTTTTGGTCTTTATTTAATATTACTGTAAGAAAATTAGACCCGAAATGTACCGAAGGAACCTAACCACCCTTGATAGCATTAGGGCCTATGGTAATTTAGGTTTCGCCATACGTTATTTCACTTAAAATCGCACTTTTCAAGAACACATCCCCAAAGTTAATTGAGGAGCCCCAGTAAAGAGAGTGAGGCAGAAATTGAGGTTTACACTAGAGGGCACTGTTGATCTGGATTGATCATCCTAATACTTCAGTGTGCATTTTATTTACGAAGTAAAATAATAAGTGTTTTTTGACAATGATTTTCAAGCCAGTGTTGAATCTTTGATTGTTAAACTACAGGTCAGATAATTTGGTACCTAAAACGGTATATATTTTTTAATTTAGACATATTCGTGACATGGAATTAGCAATATATGTGTGTTATTTTTTATTCAACTTTTTTTTCAACTTTGTCCCTTAAAAGTTATTCGGGCGAATCTGCTCCAACTTCCCTCTGCTGTGGTTATTTTGTAGTTGTGTAAATCAAAATGCCATGGGAAATACAAATTGAAAATTTGGCTTGTCTTGAGGGAGGATCATTGTTGGAATCTGGCTGCAGTTTATTCTGGTATTTTTACTTAGTACTTGTCCTAGCAGTTTGAAGCATGTGGATCATTTCTTGTTGTAGGGCAGAAAAAATACCAAATTAAGGCTGCCAAGTTGCTTGCCTGAATAGATACTGACATGAAACAAATCATGAGATGAATTTGATCTCCATTAGTAATTTGATGTCAGCTATTCAGGTTTGGATAAAATGAACTAAAGAGGTCAGATTTGATCCAAGATTATTGGATCTGAGCTGTTGCAACTTTGCTACATCATATACGGATGCCAATTGCATTGCTAAAATTCTGAGCTAGATAAATTGGAGGAAGAAACATGACTCAAATCAGCAGAAATCTAGATATGGATGTGAAATGTAAATGCATGGAAATAAACACTTTAAAGTTCTCTATGTTAATTACAATGGGCATTCAGATTGCCTGACTTCAAGCAATATAAACTGAATGCAAAAAACTAAAGGCACTTAATTTCACAAAACAACCTGTCATTCGTTTTCTGACGAATGTACGTAATCTTTGAACAATTGTTCTGTTTGGTACTGCAAACAGCTTTCCCGTTTCATTCTCCTTTTAATGAGTTGTATATAAATGAAAGCACAAAATGCTCACTTTACAGTGAGCTGCAAAATGCTTTTACTTTTTAGAAAGGTCCTTTCCTAAGAACAGATTATTTTGGACTGAAATAAAATCATTTTCTGCTTGCTTGCGGCTTATAATACTTTATTATGGGCTGATTCGGTTTTAGCGATGTTGCATTTGCATGCATTGCAACTGCACTCTACAAGCAACTGGATCTACAACAACAGATTTACATTTATATAGCGCTTTTCTCTTCAAGAATGCGTCCCAAGGCACTGGACAGTCCAGGTTTTATACCTGAGTGTACTGAAAATGTGGGGAGGGAGAGTGGGGATGGGGCGGCATTGGTATGGAATGGGAAAGATGACTGAACGTGGGGTCAAAGAGGAAGGTATTGAAGAGGATATGGAAGAAGGCTAGGGAAGGGAAGAATCATTCAATCAAAACTTACATTTATATAGCGCCTTTCACGTCGAGAGGACGTCCCAAGGCGCTGTACAGTTAAGTAGGAACAAGAGCAGGTGGGAAGGGATGGGGGCAGGACGAAGAAGAGTAGGAAAATTGACTGTATATTTATGGGCGAAACGCGGCAGCCAAATTGCGCACAGCAGTGTCCCACAAACAGTCGTGGAAGTGGGATTAAGGGAAATGTGGGGGAAAAGATGTCAAGGGGAGGGGTCAGGGCAGGGGGAAGGAGAGCAGGAAAGCCGACTGTATACTTGTGGGCGAAACGCGGCAGCCAAATTGCGCACAGCAGTGTCCCACAAACAGTCGTAGAAATGGAGCCAGGGGAGAAAGGGGGAAAAGAGGGCAAGGGGGGAGGGAGAGGGAGGGAAAAGTGGCAAAGAGCAAGGTCAGGGAGGAAGAGGGGAGAGAAAGGGGGGGTGCAAAGGAGAGAGGGAGGGAAAGGTGGGTGAGGGGCAAAATCAGGGATAAAGGGAGGGAAGAGGGAGAGAAGGGGAAAAGGGGGAAGAGAAAGTGGGGAGAGAGAGTGAGGGAAGAAGAAGAGGGGGGGGAAAAAGGCAGGGGGGAGAATCAAACAACAACAACAAAATCAACAACAAAAGCAACAATATTAACAATAAAAATAACAACAATCAACAACTAACAATAGCCCAGTAACAGCTCCTTCTCCCCGCCGCCCGCCCGGACCATCTTTAAAACGGCGGGAAACAGGGCCCAGTGTGGCGACAGGACCGAAAACCAACTGGCTTCTCAGCTGGTGTACCCGGCGACTTGGTGACGGCCCTGGTACCTCAGACATGGCGAGTCTTAGGTACTTGAGATGTTCTAGAGAATGGGGGCAGATTTTTCATTTAAAAATTTCTATATAAAAAAAATTATACTCGCTCCCTGACTGCCTCCCCGGCTCACTCACTCACTCGCTCCCTCGCTCACTTACTCGCTCACTCACTTGCTCACTGACTGCCTGCCCAGCTCACTCAATCGCTGCCGGTCTTGCTCGCTGTCGGCTGGCTCTCTCTCTCACTTCCAGCCTGCCTCACTCCCAGGTGCTAACACCGTCGTGCTCCCTTTCCAGCAGCTGGCAAACAACGTAATAGCGAATGTCACAACATTAAATGAATATATGTTCCCAATATATTGGCAACGTAATAACGAAAAAACGTTAGCCGAGGAGACGTTAAGCGGGGATCTCCCTGCACATCCCAGAGTTCCTCTTCACCTTAAAAGTCTACCTTAAGAGCAACAATTTCAAATGTACTTTGGTCACCTTTCCCCCAACTCAAGTTCCCTGTTAGCTGTGTGAAGCTGTTTGAAATGGCATACCTGATGTGAAAGATGCTTTTAAAAAATATATAAAACCACTAACTTCTGGGTTATTAGGCATCCATATGTGTCGGAATATGTACAGCAGTTTGGATAAGTACAGCGGCCAAATGATCCAGAAGTCAGATGTTTGTTAGCCTGGCAATTAGCCAGTGTGCAAGACCATTGAAGCTCCTAATAATGATGATCTCGTATTGTGTTTTCACAGGCAATATCCCAACAGGACCTTGTACATATGGCCATTCAGATTGCCTGTGGGATGAGTTACCTTGCCAGGAGAGAAGTTATACATAAAGACCTGGCAGCCCGAAATTGTGTGTAAGTACATTGCTGCATTGCTCAAGCGCTCTGAGACGCCGTCCGGCGTGGAAGGCGCTATATAAATCAAAGTTGTTGTTGTTGCATGACACTGCCAGTTCATTATCATTTTAATCTTTTTCTCAAGTTATTCAGAAACTTCTGATTGCTTATGAATAACAAAATAAATTTTCCAGAAAATGTACAGAATTTTTTTAGAAGGAAAAATTGAGAAAAGTTAGAGTTGGGAATTTGGGAACAAGTACCCAATGCACAAAATACATCTTTGATTTCTAACTCAAGGTGTATGAAGCCCAACGGAAGCATTGGCTTTAAAAGTTTCTGTCATGGTTCTTGTATATCAATGGAAATCATGATATGCTAAAACTCCCACTTTTCTTTGATTAGAATTTAGGTTTAAAGATTCTAAGCTTACTCTTCTATCATTTTATTATTTTGCAAACAAATATTCAGTTTAAGGATGAATTATTATTATTATTATTGAAGAAACCAAGTACAGTAAAAGCCCATTTATCTGGCACCCTTGGGACCTGGCCAATGCCGGTTAAATGGCATGCCGAATATTCGAAAACCCAACACACAAAAATAAACTTATTTTTAAACATACCATAATAATAGACTAAATAATAACAGAATATTGTATGGATACTTACCAATAAAGCAATAAATATTGATTGTAGTCTAAAACACAGCACACAATCACAAAGCAAGCTTCTACAATGGCGGATGATAGTGGCTTAAAGCGGTATCGTCGAGTTTTTTCCTCTTAAAGCGATACTGTCAATGGCTCCAAACCCAACTACCCTCCACTCCTCATTTTCCATCTAAATTAATCAACTCTCTCTCTTCCCCACCTCTCTCTCCCCCATCTCTCTCTCCCCCTCCCACCTCTCTCTTTCTCCCACCCCCCTCTTTTCCTCTCTTTCCCCCCCATGGTCTCTCTCTCCTTCCCCCCACCAAAACAGTGTATAAACCCACAATAGTCAGGCTACACAGACAATGTAGTATCGATCAGAGAGAGAGGGAAAGAAAGAGAGAGAGAGAGAAAGAGAGAGAGAAAGAAAGAAAGAAAGAAAGAAAGAAAGAAAGAAAGAAAGAAAGAAAGAAAGAAAGAAAGAAAGAAAGTGAGAGATAGAAAGTGAGAGATAGAAAGTGAGAGATAGAAAGTGAGAGATAGAAAGTGAGAGATAGAAAGTGAGAGATAGAAAGTGAGAGATAGAAAGTGAGAGATAGAAAGTGAGAGATAGAAAGTGAGAGATGGAGAGGAAGGAAGGAGAGGGAGAGAGAGAGAAAGAAAAAGAGGGAGAGAAAGAAAAAGAGGGAGAGAAAGAAAAAGGAGAGAGGGAGGGGGAAAATTGACAGTGCCTCTTTAAGAAGAAAAACTAAGTGCCACTACCGGCAGCATTCAGAATTAATTGTACTATACTCTTGTGCGACAATCGACTGATTAAATGCGCCACTGCGATTGTGCCGTATAAGATTCGGTTATTCGATTGGGGACATTTTCTTTGAGGTGCCGGTTATATGAAAGTTACAGTTGATCAGGTCATGGATAAATGGGCTTATACACTGTTTTGGTGGGGGTGGGGACAGGGAAAGAGAGGCAGGGAGAGAGAGGGTGGGGACAGGGAAAGAGAGGGAAAGAGGGGAGGAGAAAGAGAGAGGAGTGGGATGGGGAGAGAGGTGGGAAGAGAAAGAGGGGGTGAGTTGATTAATTTAGATGGAAAATGAGAGCAGTGAAGGGTTGGGTTTGGAGCCATTGAGATGCCAGACTGACTGAGTGTGTGTGAAAGAGAAAGAGAGGGAAGGAGGGAGATAAAGAAAAAAAGAGGAAACATTTCTTTTAAGAAGAAAAACTCTTCCGTCCGCCATTGTAGAAGTTTACTTTGTGATTGTGTGCCATGTTTATAGACGGTAATAGATATTTATTGCTTTATTGGTAAGTATTCATACAATATTCTGTTATTATTTAGTCTATTATTAATATGATACGTTTTTTAAAAAAAGTTAATTTTTGTTGTGTTGAGTTTTCAGCAACTTGCCGCCCGAATATCCGGCATGCCATTTAATCGGCATTGGCCAGGTCCCGAGAGTGCCGGATAAACGGGCTTTTACTGTATATTTATATATCCTGATTAAACAGAATTTCACATCACCTTTTGCATTTGTTATTGTTAATTCTACTTATACAACTTAAAATTGTGTATTTACTTTAGCATTGATGACGGCCTACAGGTGAAGATAACAGACAGCGCATTGTCTCGAGACCTCTTCCCTATGGACTACCACTGCTTAGGAGACAACGAAAATAGGCCTGTCAGGTGGATGGCACTTGAAAGCCTTGTTAACAATGAATTCTCCAGTGCAAGTGATGTGGTAAGCAATTGCTTGATGCACTATGGCACAAAAAATTGCAAAGAATATATTGTGATAGATTTATATGAATCTTAAACTAGATTTAAAATTGTCAAAATTGTTCTATTATTTTAATTCCTCAATGATCTACAATTACCTGCTAATTCTTTCATACACCAAAGTACTGTTGTTTTTGTGACCTTGAGAGTGTTTAACAATGAGACTAGACTGCCATATCAAGTGAAAACATATTACAGTAAAAGCTCGTTTATCCAGTACCCTCGGCCAATGCTGGTTAAACTGAATGCCGGATATTTGGGCGGCAAAAAAACACACAAAAAAAATAACATTTTTTTAAACGTACCATATTAATAATAGACTAAATAATAACAGAATATTATCCAATAAAGCAATAAATATTAATTACAGTCTATAAACATGGCACACAATCACAAAGCAAAGTTCTACAACGGCGGAGATTAGTGGCTTAAAGTGGTACCGTCGATTTTTCCTCGTTTTTTTCTTTCTCTCCCTGCTTCCCTCTCTCTTTCACACACAGTCAGTCTGATATCTCAATGGCCTTAAACCCAACCTCCCTCCTCTCATTTTCCATCTAAATGAATCAATTCACCCCCTTCTCTCCTCTCCCCCACCTCTCTCCCCCTCCCACTCCTCTCTCTTTCTTCTCCCCCTCTTTCCCTATCTTTCTCTCCCAGCGTCTCTCTCCCTGCCTATCTCTCCTTCTCCCACCCCACCCCCCACCAAAACAGTGTATTAAACCCACGATACAGTCAGGCTACACACGCAATATGTAGTATCCGTCAGAGAAAGAGAGAGAGAGAGAGAGAGAGAGAAGAAGGAAGGAGAGAGAGAATGAAAAAGAGGGAGAGAGAAAAAGGAGAGAAGGAGGGGAAAAAACAAAAGTGCCACTACCGGCAGCATTCAGAACTAATCGTATTGTACTCTCGTGCAACAATCGACGCATTAAATGCGCCACCACGATTGTGCTGGATAAGATCCGTTTATTCGAATGAGGACCTTTTTTTTTGAGGTGCCGGTTTTACGGAGGTTACGGTTGATCGGGTCACGGATAAACGGGCTTTTACTGTATTATGCTATTTTGGATCCATAAAATCCATATTATTCAATAATAGTTAGTTTCGCTGTACTTATACAAAGCTGGCCAACTCACTCCCAACACACCTATCTGTACTTCAAGACCAACTTCCAAGTCATCACGTCACTACTGATGTCGTATGTAATTTGCAAAGAGGGAAGAGATTTTGATTATGTGATGATAATGTTTTAGTTCATTCTGGTTTAGTAAGTTCCTGATGTTATGTAAGTCTGTTTTTGCGGCCAGGCACTTACGTAGAGCAATGCATTGCAAAATAAGTCTGTACAAAGATGTCACAAAGAAGTCCGACACCTCATTTCCAGTTCAATGAAAGAAAATTCTGAAAATGACGTGTTCACCTAAGAAGAAATGCCTTTTCACAATGGATTTCCTCTCCACACACGCGCACTGAAAAGCTCTGAGACGTCTATAAGACGTAAAAAGCGCTATTATCAAATTCAAGGATTTTTATTATTACAACACAATATGCAAATTTAAAGTTTACGTGTACAAAATAATAATAATTCTTGCATTTGATATAGGGTATTTCATGTCTTCTGGATGTCTCAAAGCGCTTCACAGAATATACTGTAAACTGAATTGACTGTATATATGTGGGCGAAACATGGCAACCTATTGCACATAATAGTGTCCCACAAACAGTCATGGATTGAAATGACCAATTTTTGGGGGGAGGGATGATTATTAGGTGTGTGGGGTAAGGAAATTTGCCCAAGATTTCACCCTGCCGGGAATTGAACCCAGGCTTCTCGCTTGTAAAGCGAGTGCTCCAACCACTGAACTACAGAACTCAATGCATTGTTTGTTTTTCTTTTAAGTGGGCATTTGGAGTAACGTTGTGGGAACTGATGACTCTAGGACAAACACCATACGTTGATATTGATCCTTTTGAAATGGCGGCTTATCTTAAGGATGGCTACAGAATAGCTCAACCAATCAACTGCCCAGATGAACTGTAAGTTACAATATCTGCATATATATCCAAATATTTCAGTAGCAATCTTGCTGACAAATAAGAACTAAATTATTATTCTAAAGTTTTAATTGTGCACACAGACTGAATGGAACACACACTAATGCAGTGGCTTCCAAACTTTAAATAGCGACACCTCCCCTAACACAGCAAAGGTTTCTTTGCCACCCCCCCCCCCCCCCCCCCCCCACTATCCCCCCTTCACATTGAATAGTTTTTGCAAATGATAACAGCAAATTCAATATTTTCTTTACCTGTTTTTAAGTATTAACAAAACGCATTAAATTGTTTTGAAAAATTATTAAATGCAAAAGTTATTAAAATTGAAACCAATTTCTTACATTTCCAATTTACATTACTTAGAATTTGTTAGTGTGATGATATTTTGCTTACTTTTCAGCGTAAAGTTTCTCCCTGACTGCCTGCCCGGCTCACTCACTCACTCCCTGACTGCCTGCCCAGCTCATTCACTCGCAACCGGTCTCTCTCGCTGCCAGCCTGGCTCACTGCCAGGTCCTAGCGCCGCCATGCCCCATTTCCACCTGCTGGCGCACGACGTATTAGCAAACGTTGCAACGTTAAGCGGGGTTTATCTGTAATAAGAACTATACCGGCCGTGCTCCCCCCAGCCAACGGTACGCGCCCCCAAGGCAGGCGTACAGTTTGGAAACCACTGCTCCAATGCATGAGCTGATAGTATTCGTTGGTAGATTTATGTATAACTGAATATAAAGGATTGTAAAAATTAGATGATTCAAAACATTGTGCTACAGATTGATTGGGTATACATGTGTGCAGAGCAGTACTCACTAGAAATAAGTAGTATCAAAATGCTAAATACTTGTCGTTCTTTTGTTGCAAGCACTTTATGATAGAGAGAACATCACAGGCAGGAGACTTTGTGCACAAGCTGGAAAATAGTGTGGGAGAAAGCTAGAGTCCGGCGATATATTGGTTATACCCGATATAATTTTCATATCGATATGCCGATATAGACATTTTAAAAATATCGATATATCAAAAAAGTCGATATATCGGAAAAAAGTCGGAATGCGCGCGCACTGAACTACAAGACCCAGAATGCTCATCTCTATACACAATGCACAGACCGAGGAGCAAGCCACCATATTGTATTCATAGTCATCGAATACAATATACAGGTATACAAGGGGTGAGGGGAGAGAGACGGCTGGGGGGGGTGGGGGGGAGAGAGACGGGGAGGAGAGGGGAGAGGGGGTGGGGGAAGACGGGGGGATGTGATAATATACAGACAGACAGACAGAGAGAGAGAGAGAGAGAGAGAGAGAGAGAGATGGTTGGGGGGGTGTGAGAGAGGAGAGAGACACAGAGACACAGACAGAAAAACACAGAGATGGAGAGAGTGAGTGTGAGAGACAGAGAGAGAGAGAGATATTTACCTCCTGAGGAGATAGGCCCCGAATGCACGCGCACCTCACGACGCACGCATGCGCAGTACGAAAACACCGAAAATATATCTAAATCGGAAAATTTCCATATCGACGGACACTAGAGAAAGCTATATTTTCTATAATGGGAGGACAATGTTTTAAAGCATTTTGTTTTAAAATGTTGCACTCTTGTTATAACATTTAAGAACAAAATTTGGGGGTACAGAATTGCTGTGTACTGATTTATATACTGTTATTGTTTGTAGAGTTTGTTGTAATGTGGATGAATTTTGTAAGTACTTCCGTAAGAGCTTTGTAAACTATTTGGATGGAGACAGCCAATACGGTGGTTTAATATACCAAGGTTTATTAACTAATACAAACAGCAACAACAACTTGAATTTATATAGCGCCCTCCACGCCGGACGGCGTCTCAGAGCATTTCACAACAACGGATCCCGGGACCAAGTCAGGAGCAGGGGTAGAAAGATGACTGAAGGCACGGTTGATGAGAAAGGCTGAGACCTGAAACTGGGAAGAGAGAGGTTGAGGTGAAGGGAGTGAGGAAGGGAATTCCAGAGCCCCGGGGCGTAGTGGCTAAAGGCATGGCCGTGGATGGTGGAGTGGAGGATTTGCGGGACAAGGAGGAGGCTAGACCTGGGAGCGAAGAAAACGGGTGCTTGTTTGAGGAGAGAGGAGATCGGAGAGGTAGGGGGATGCAGAGGAGTGGAGGGATTTGAAAACAAGAGTGAGGATCTTGAAATCAATCCTCTCTGGGACAAGGAGCCAATGAAATCTGGCAAGGACTGGGGTAATGGGGAACGAAGTTTGGAAACAGTTTAAGTTTGCATAAAACTGAGACCGTAGATACAGTAGAATCAATATTGATTCCACTGGGAAGTGTGCTGACACAACTCCTAACAATTTCAAAATTACATATTTTATGTGTTTCTAACTCCACCTCCCCTTGTCACAGAGATAGCCCCCATTCTTCGCAGGCTGCTTTGCCAAGAGAGATATAGACAAATTCTGGGCAGCCTTCCACAGCCTGCTTGTTTCTCAACCTTGGAGACAGGCAGATGTCGGAGGCTGTAACCCTTTCTTTCTGGTCCATTGTTTTACATCTATGCTTCAGGACCTGATTGCTCATCATCTCAGAGCAGTGAACATCTTCCCAGGAAAATCTGGAATGTAATCGGAAGCTGTTCTTGACTGGTTGAAAAAAGCTGCTTTTAACCCCTGCTAAGCTAGCCATTAAATTAAACAAACCTTATTAAAGAATTATGGGTAGGTTACATTCTAAACGTACATAAAGAATAATTCAAAGCCTTAAAAATATTAAACATCACAAATACAATTGTACACCATAAAGAAAAAGGCTATGTTACAAACTGTAATTGATAACTTCCTTAATCAAATTGATACACAAGTCTGTTGGCAGACTTTATTTTACCTGGGAATTGGTTTGTTAGTACTGTATACTGTCAGTTGTTTCAATTATTGGTGTATAATTGTTTGCATAAATTCTGAAGGCTAAACGTTTGCTTTATATCACAAACCTAAGTTTATTTTGAAGAATCTTAGGCCGCACCAAACATTTCAATGTTTTTATTCCAGATTTTTTTAAATTACTTTGTAATGTCTTCTCAAAACACCTCTGTCTTTTTGTAAGACAAATTTTATGTTCACTTTTAAGTTTTTTTTAAACATCAGTATTGGAATGGAATACGTTCTCACTTTCTGCATAGAATAGTTTGGATGCAGCTCTCTGTACCTTTCCAACAATGTAGCTGGATTGACATGACATGCAGCTTGAACACATTCAAGCCCTTCATGACCTCGCCTCACCCTACATCCGTGACCTCCTAATCCCCGACCAACCCGCCTGCCCCCTCCGCTCAGAGGGCTCCGGCTTCTCCATGTCCCCTGACCCACCCGCCCCACCATTGGCGGGCGATCCTTCAGCCACTCTGCCCCCAACCGCTGGAACTCCATCCCGCAGTCCTTCCGCCTCGCCCCCTCCCTGGCCTCCTTCAAGTCCTGCCTCAAGACCTTCCTCTTCAACAGTCCCATTGGCCACTCCAAATCCCTCCCTTTCCCTCCACCCTCCCTGTCACCAGTTCGGGCCTGAAACAAGGCCTTGCGACATCCTCCTGACGTGAAAGGCACTATACAAGTGTAATGTTGTTTTTTTAGGGTGTTTTACAGTAATCGCAAAAAAACTGGTGTTATGACTTGCTCTTTTCAATTTAGCTCAGGTCCTGAAGGTGAAATGTTGTCAGAGCATTGATCAAATGTTTAATTTACTTTCGTGTAAAGGACTTGTATTTAACAGAACTGATATTTTTAGGTGTGCATACTGTCTTTCTATCCTGCACCTTTATTTAAAAGTTGTTTTGTTCACAGCTTTGCAGTGATGGCCTGCTGTTGGGCCTTGGATCGTGAAGAGAGGCCGAAGTTCCAGCAACTGGTACAATGCCTGACTGAATTTCATGCAGCGTTGGGAGCCTATGTCTGAAAACAAGGTTTTGGTTTTGCTGAGAGTTATCATGACGCTTAAAAACTGATTCAGAATAAAAGAAAAGAAAAAGTGGGAGGTTTTGTTTTCTCTTCCAAAGCAGAGTGCCTTGAAATACTTTTATAACTTTTATAACTAAAGTATCTTGATAATGTGAATACTGGTATTATAGCACAGTATCATGTTTACTTGTCTGAATTGAGTAAAACTTTTAGTAGGCTCCAAGCCTGATTGAGTTTCCTGGGGTACCCAAGTATAATGGACGGCAAAAGGTGATCTTGTTCGAACTTCGCACTCCATTCCTCAGCTTCTACTCTGCTGCCTCTCATTTGGAACCAGATTTATTTATCGTTTTTTTGAAACATACTTTGAGAAGATTTGATATCTGCTGCTTTTTGACATTAATTACTGAGCAATTTCACAAAGTGGATCACTGCTTCATCTAAACTTCAGTTCAGTCTCTACAGCAATCAGAATCCATGTTGTATTTTCGTGGTGCATGGACAACTAAGTCCATTTTTCATTTGAAGCATGCTATCTTCTGTCTTTGCTTCATATAAAAGACTGACTTGCACTGGAAAAGGTAATTGCGTAGCGACTAGACATCCAGCTTTTTACTCCATCTCAAAAATGGTACTTAGGGTATATTGCATTTTAGCACTTCCTGTCACAGGAGAACACACTCTTCGTCTCCATCCGATTGCAAAATGGCAATCCATATCTATTTTTGACCTTTAATGTGGAAGCCTGCTGTTCAGCGGTACGAGGTGGTTGGAAAAATAGGTTTCAATTCCTTGCCTTGTGAATTCAAACCTTGTATATATTTTAAATGATTTGTTTGTCTACTGCTTCTAGTTTTCACCTGGTGTTCATCTTTGTACAATGTAAAATGCAGAGGATATGATTAATAAAGCAGAGAAATCTTTCTGATATGCTGTGTACATAAATCTGTTTTTCTGGATCAGAAATAGTAATTAAACAGTCATTTTATTACACAAATATTTTTGATTCCAATAAATTTAGCTGCAATTTAACTTTGAATGCTGACAATTATTAAACTGAAAAATATCCTTTGTCAGGTGATTATGAAGTACTGTACTTTATTACTGTAGCTTTTCCAAAAAAACAAATAGGCCGGATGACAGTCATATCTTTTAACCGGGTCTTGATATTCCCATTTGAGAAGATAGAAAACAATATAGCTTTTGTTGCAATATTTAAAAACTAATTGTAATTGCATTTGGTTTTCACATCTGAGGCTGCAATGCAAGCAGCACACAGGTAATAGAATTCTATAAATTGCTAGAAAATAAACTGCACATATTCAGTAGGTAATTAATTTGAGATATTTATAAACAAAAAATTATATACATTTGCTTGAACTATTTTGTTCAGTGCTATTGGTTAAGCAAACATAGTTTGAGTTCACACACCTCTGGAGAAATATCAGAGTGGAGTGCTGTAGCTTAGTGGTTCGAGTGAGAGGACCTATGTTCAATTCCTGGACAGGGTGAAATATTCGGCAAGATCCTTAAACCACATGCCACTTTTTACTAGTAGTGTGTACAAATCTGGAATTTAGTCGATTGGTGAATCGCTTTTCCGAGGGCAGTAATTCCTTAAAAATAAGAATAACCGCTCACTTAATCTATGACGATACATAGAATATTGTTGCATGCATTATAACACATTGTTATCATTTTATTTCATTTATAGTATTTGATACAAACTAACTGGGATGATGGGGGTAAATAATAATCCTTGCATTTGATGTAGCGTTTTTCATATTCGTGGGTGAAACACGGCAATTAATTATGCACAACAGTGTCCCACGAACACTCATAGATTGAGTAACCAAATTATTGTGATCTTTTAGGGATTTATTATCCCTGGAAAAGCGATCCGCCAATCAACTAATAACCGGTTTCCTACATACTGCTAGTTAAACAGAGATCTGTGGAGTAAGGAAGCTTGCCCAACATTTCACCCCGCCAGGAATAGAACCCAAGTCTTTTGCTAGCGAGGCGAGTGCTCTAACCACTGAGCTACAGGACCACACAAAGCTTTTACAGAGCACGTGTGTGGCTGCTTTTCTGTTCTTGGCTTAAGAAATTGCATATTCCTTGCAGTTTTGTGTGATTAACCACACAATTAGCCAGGATACTTTTGCAGTCCAATTTGTGCTATGAATAAACATTTACAAACCCTGTGAACTTGATGTAAGTATTTCACTCTGAAGACTATAGTATCATTTCTGAGAGCCCTTTAAAAACGCTGTTATAGTAAAAGATTACAGTGTATTCTCCATTTCATGACTTTATGGTGCCCTTTTTACCATAACACCATTCCTCAGAAAGTTTTATGAGCTAGCTGCACTATTAATTTATGACTTGCGACTTTGCCAGCACTGTTTTAACCATATATGCATATACAAGGCTGCCTTTGGCATGACCCACAAGCAAACCGATGTTTGCTTGATATTCAAACCAGCCGTAATACCAGTTTTATTCTTATTCTGTTTTTTTTAATATGAAGGGACTTCAATGTAATACGGATGCTTTTCGAGTCAAAGAATATTTGGCCAGTAAATGGATTAACCGTTTCTAACACTACATGTTCTGCTGAATCCTGCAGCTGAATGGTTTGAGCACTTGTCTGGCAAGCAAGAAGACCTGGGTTTGATTCCCAGGCCGAGCAAAGCGATGGACAAGTTTCCATCAGTAACAGTAAGGAGGAATCCAGTTGTCCGTCAATTGGCAGATCGCTTTTCTGAGTATAATTATGCCTTTAAATAACATCCAATGCACAGCCGTTGTGAGACACTGCTGCATGCACTTAACTCACAAAATATGCAGTCAATTCAACTTAGTGTATGCTCTGAAATGCTTTGAAATGTCTTGAAAACCTAATAAGGCTCTAAATCAAATGCAAGGATTATTATTTTTCTGAACCATCACTGAATAAATATCTGTTCCAATTTGTGCCTGAAAACTACAGGTAAATCAGCAAATCATTATTTTATGTACACACTCTCTAATCTACCTCTTTTTTTAAATATATTTAATGCATATATGGATCAACACTATTTGGGTACTTGGGGGCACTAACTTGTTCAAGTGGGAAATTACAATTTTCATATGTTTGAAATTGATAACAATTTATTGGCATTTTAACATAATTAATAATAATAACAAATCCATGGTTCCCAGTACTTGTAGTTTACCTTTTTTTTTAATGAAAAAGAGTTTCCTCTATCCCCATGTGTTGTGGTTATGTATGTCAGCGCCTTGGGACGTCCTCTCGACGCAAAAGGCGCTATACAATGGAATTTTGTTGTTGAAAGGAATAGTTCAGTATTTTGTTCAGCATAAGAGCAGGCTCTCTGACAGCGAAACACTGTCAGATGCACTGTATAAGTGCACCATCAATTGAGGGTCTTTATAAGGAAAAAGATTGGCTTTGGAAATCAATTTATTAAGTACATAGTATCTAGAGAAAAGTCTGAATTTTTAGTGGTATTTTACAATACTAAAATCAAGATAATTTGTCTCAGTTCAGATGATAACTTGAGTTTTACATTTTTAATTATCTGGACCCCTCCCCACTTGTGTCATTGTTTTTATTGACTGGCCCCATCATTAATTTTCAATATACACCTTGTTCTTATAACAATTCTGTATTACCTTTCACTGCATGAAGGTGATTGGTACAGTTAACTGAATTTTGTTAGCATCTCAACACAAACTAATAAGTCTATTCTGCCTCCACATTGTTAATGATGGACAGGCTGGAACTGCCATCAGTATTTAATCTTTTCAAAGCAGAATGTCTTTTGTAACACCTGACTGATGACAATCAATGCTTAGACGAAGGATTCGTGCCATTATTTTACATATCTAATAACAAACCTTGCGGTTTGTCTTAAAAACAAACAGGAGTGGCGTTTTTCCTCTGATACTAGAGAGGAAATGGGCTCTGAAATTGTGAAGTGTGCATGTAATCATTTCCTTCCCCAATTCTCAAGAATTCCACTGAACTGTGGTAAACATGCTTTGGAAATTGTAATTGAATAGAGAAATATTTATTCGACTGCAAAATCAGCATTTCATGGGACTGTACTGTGCAAATAAGCAAAACAATTCCTAGGATTGCCTCGTGTGCGGATGGACTTACAGTTATTTAGTTGCCTCCTTGTTGTTCTCACAGAACTGGACTGGAGAATGAGCCACATTCCTGGGTAAACAAATCCCAATTCCACTAACAAATTAGGAAAAAATTATACAGGGATAACCACTGAGATCGTATTGCTCATGAAAGTACCAGGACAAACAAATCTCATGTCATAAAGGAATATTGTATTTGACTTTGTATGTAATGTTCTCACATAATTACAAAGGCAGTATAAGTGCTTCTCAGTTCTTGTGTTTCACATTTTGATCGACACCAAACAACAATAAAATCACATTTTCAAGCGCCTTTCACATCGGGAGGATGTCCCACGGCATAAAGCATCACAGCATCAAAGATCAAAAGCATCACAGATGCAATAGCTTATGATAACTACATAAGCATAATACTGCATTAAGAACTTTCCATGAGCGAGAAGAATTGAAACAACATTTAATATCTTATTATTTGTGCAAATGTGTACGGTGAGGTTGCTAAAAACAACTTGGAAGAAATATATTGCTGGAGGTGATCGGTATAACAAAGGCCACCTGATCCCACTTCTAAAGATCACTTGTTGCACAGGATAAGTATGGACTCAGCTTGGGAACATCAAAGTGAAGCCTGATGTTATTTCATTTAAATTGAAGGCAAAACTCTAGTTTATGGTTATATGAATGTTTTCTGGATTGAATTGGTCTGACCCTTCAATGGTTGTTTTCCAGCCCAAACATTCTGATCCCGAAAAATAGTCACATCCATATTGTTAATATTTATTTTTCTTTCGTATGCCAATTGGTATGTTGTGTAGTTTCAGGCTTTATTTTTTATCTTTACTCGTTAAGAAATATTGTTTGAGAAATAGAAGCTGTTTTTCTCATTATCTGGCTGTACACTTTATCTGGAAAGTGCTTGCAGATGAGTGCCAAAAATGGAAACAATCTTTTCCAACATCCCTCCACTTGATAAGCACATTTCCCATCATATCTCAAACAATGGCCATAGGCTGATAGTCAACCCACTGAAAAAAAGGTGTATATTAATGTAATATTGTTCCATTAGAGAGAGATGGAAAAGAAATTATGTACATTGTACATTATGTACATCGGGACAAGTGAACTTTACGGAGGCCTGTAGCTCTGAGGTTAGAGCACTTACAAGTGTGGCACTTGTTTTAGAACCTAGGCAGGTCTGGGCGAAACCTTGGGCTAGTTTCCTTACTTCACAAGCCTAATACAGTAATAATCGCACACAAAATAAAATTGGTCATTTCCATCCACAGCTGTTTGTGGGACACTGTCGTGCGCAATTGGTGGCCACGTTTGACCCACAAATACAGTATATTCTGTGAACTTTGAGACGTCTAGAAGACGTGAAAAGCGCAATATCAAATGCAAGGATTATTATTACATTATTAACATATGATGTTGTCCCAAACATTTTCGGTTTTAAAAGCTTCTTTCTTCTCACACATTTATAACTGCATTGTCCCTCTCCGGTCGGTCATCACTCTGGATTTCTCCCTAATATCTAGAGTATTGTAAACCTTGTATCTCCTTGTTGGCAGGTGCAGGCAGCCCTGGCTAAAGTGATCTTTAAGATCTGCAACCTGGTCTTTCACTGCTTAGTACCACATCACAAAGTACATTTACCCAACTCATGGGAAACTGGCCCACATAACCTTGTTGATGGCTTGTAAGGGGGAGTGGATATATCATCTAGATATACTGTCTCCTCACCCCCTATAACTATCATTTAAAACGTGTGATTTTATTTTATTTGATGACAGATATGCTAATGGTTGGTATTGATATTTGTTTGCCCCCTATGCACCAGGAGCTGCACCAGTAAATTCATCTCTTTTGGAGACTGATCTTTCCTACTTCAGGTGACTATCTGATGAAGTATAACATTTAGAAATATAAATTGTGATTTATTACATGGTTTTCGAATTTATTTTACATGCTTTTCTGCTGTGCAAAATTGACTAGATGACTATAATAATAATATTCCTTACATTTATATCGCGCTTTCCATGTCTTATCGATGTCTCAAAGCACTTCACAGAATACAACAACGTGCCAAGATTAGGACCAGAGCAGGGGGGGGAGGAAGAAGACAAGAGGGAAGAAAGGGGGGAGAAGAGGTAGGGACCAGAGCGGGGGGGTGGGGGGGGCGTGATTGGCAGAAGGAAAGTAGGAAAATTGATTGCATATTTGTGGGAGAAACGTGGCAGCCAAATTGCGCACAACAGTGTCCCACAAACAGTCGTGGAAGTGGGGTCAGGGGAGAAAGGGGATAAGGGGGAGAGGGAGGCAAAGGTGGCTTAAAATCAGGGAGGAAGGGGGAAGAGGGAGGGAAGGGGGGGAGGGAAAGGGGGGAGAGAAAGGGGGGAAAGGGAGTGAGGAAAGAAGAAGATGGGGCGTGGGGGGGGTGGCCAGGGGGCAAGTGGTGGGGGGGGGGGGAATCAAACAACAATAAACAACAACATTTATTGTTTTAACAATAAACAATAAACACCCTGGTACACCCTGCCAGGTAAGGTGTTCAGAGACGGGGTACACTGTGAGGTTGGACAACAACAGAAGTGTAGGCTGACTAGACACTGAACATCCCTGTTGTGTCATGGTCTCAGTGGGAGTAATGCTGAGCCAGTTGTCCTGATCCCAGGTGTAAAGTGAGGGGTAGAGAGGCTCAGTGACATCAGCAGTGAGGGTGAAGGTGTGGACCAGGGAGAAATAGGCGACTCCATAGAAGGAGATCCTGCCCTCATCATAATCAAGAAGAATCCCCACCTTTTGGGGAAATGTCTCCCTGATAGTCTTGTGGGGGCTGATGACGACCTCAGATCGGGTGCCAAGACCTATGATAGTCCAGAAACCATTGTCTGGTGTCAGGGCCATGAAACCCCTGTGATCCACAGACTCGCTGGCCACTCCAATGACGCCCTGATAGTTCCCCTCCAACCCAACCTCCCAGTACCGTTTTGCTGATGGGCGACCCACGGTTCCCAACACAGATTTGTGACAGGTGAACCTGCCCTCGTTCAGATTGACCTTCCTTTCTAATTTTCCCGTTTTCATTCTCTTCCGATCTCTGCTCAGCTCCAGTCTGGGATTTGCTGTTTTTCCATCCAGTGTTATGTTGACGAAATATGGGAGTAGGTTATTTCTTGCTTCAGCTCTGAGCATGTATATCATGATTGTTAAGTCTATCACTTCTCTTTCAGCTTCTATCTCTGCTCTTTTTCTTATTTGGTTTCTTTTCACACCGAGGATTGTCGCTATGACAGCGATGAAGACAAGGTCTTTGTCTTTGTCCTACACCATTAACAATGGTAAAATAAATAAATCTATTGTCACAAGGAATCACTATACAAGGTCAAATCAAGAAATCCAGAAGGCAAGGAATTATAATTTTGCATTCGAATATTTAGGTATCACTGGACCCAAATATTGGGTAACTCACTGGAATTACTTCTCAGAAGTAGCAAATATTTTATGTAAGCTTATAATGGGATTTGTTTGATTAATGTGAATAATTGAGCAACCAATTCATTTGAATTGAGATAAATTTGATAACGATGAGAATATAAACCAGATTAAATACAATAGCAAATGAACGACCCTTTACATCCATTTGAATCACAAGGTAGATGGAAGCTAAATTAATAAGATAAATAATGATTATTCATGCTTCTCTCTAGTCATTGTTTTTCCTCTGTGTTCAAATCAAAAATCATCACTATTTCAAATACTGTCCACTGATGCATGCTGAAAACTAATTATATATGGATATTGTGTGAGGGAAAGGTCTGATAGGCCCCAAAGTTCTCTTGATACAGTCCCCAAGATTGAATAGTTGATGAGATTCATTGTCTAGACTAATGCATATGATGAACGACTTAACTGTACAAGATACTGAAGGGTTTCCAGGGTCCTTAAAGCAGCATGGTTCACCATCTCCAAGGAAGGAATATGGAAGATAACTAGTTTTTTGGTATATTATGGCCAACCTTGTTTTACACTGCATAGTACTTCCAATTTAAGAGTTTGTGAAAATTATTCCACAACCTTTTATGCACTGGCTCAAGTATTCTTCAACTATTTTCTGTCGTAAAAGTTTCAAGAAAGATTTCACCCTGTGAGTCACAATGTCCTAGAGCACTGAAAGGATGCATAAATTAGAAATCTAATTCATCACCCTTAACCACTACTACCCAATACAGGTATCCCTCCCCAACCACGAGGGATACGTTCCTGTAAACCTTCGCAGTTGGAAAAATCGTGGTTGGAAAATGCAGGACCCTATGGGAAACATGGGGATAGGGTGAGTAAGTTCCCGTTTAGTAAAACTAAACACAAAAAAAACACATGCAGTTATAACGTAGGTGAGTCAGAGAGAGAAGGTGAGAGAGAGAAGGGGCGGTGGGGGAGGGGTAGTGGGAGGAAGAGAAGGTGAAATAGAGAGAAGGTGAGTCAGAAAGAGATACATTTATATATAGAGAGTGAGATCTGTAGATGCTGGCAGCCAATGCTCCCAAACTTACTAGCTAGGCTGCGGAGAAGCGACAATAAATTGTTGTTACTGTATTTACCTTAATCCCAAGAGAGAAGCGTTGTCGCTGGTTGATTGCAACATAGCAACCGGGTCCTAGTGCTATACGCTATGCTAAACTTGAAAATTTAAACCTGCGGATTTAAATCGCGGATGCGCAAAATCCAAACCGCGGTTTGTGAGGGTGGTCGCATTTAGCAAACCATGGATGGATGAGTTTTGTGCGTGGTGAGGCCGCAGTTGGGGTGGGATACCTGGATATGAATAGTTTCACAGTACACATGTATTAAACTGTAGTTCAAATAATAATCAGAAGAATCCTTGCATTTGATATAAAGCGCTTTTCACATTTTCTAGTTATCTCAAAGCACTTTGCAGAATATACGGTAAAGTTAATTGACTGTTTATATTTGGGAAAAACATGTCAACCTATTGCACACAGTAATGTCCCACAAACAGTTGTGGATTGAAATTACCAATTTATTATTGTTCTATTTTTGAGGGATTATTATTAGACATATGGAGTAAGGAACCTTGCCCAAGGTTTCACCCTGACCTGCCTGGAATTGAACCCGGGTCTCGTTTGTAAGGTGAGTGCTCTAACCACTGAGCTACAGGACTTTTCTCACAATGGCAATTTTTCTTTTAATCTCAACGGTTCCATTTTTATAGTTTCCTGTTTATATATTGGAGCATTCAATGAAATAAATGTGGAACTTTCCCCCCTATCACAGCATTTCAGACTAATCTGGTTTTAACAATTTTGTTAAAAACTGTGCGTCACAGGACATCAAATGGCTTTGTTGATAAAGCAAGTTCAATTCCTCCCTTACCGGTTAGGTACATTGGGACATCCTCCAATTTGATAGATGCTATACAACTGTAATTTTGTATTGTACATTGTTAAATGATTCAATTCACCAACTCACATGGGCGTTTGTATGATTTGCTAGAATACAAACAATTCATCCCCGAATTGTACAACCTGTCTGTACATGACGTAATCCAAGCTAAATGCCTGTATTGGATTTGTGATGGATATTTATCCAAGGATAAAATATTTTTACATTGTGAAATAGAGGTGGTTTGCATTTACTAATTTTACTAATTTCTTCTATCAATAGGTTGACAATAGGTTGTGCACAAAGTTAATACATTATATCTGTTACATTTGCCTATTGAAATAGTCACTACACTTTACAGAAATACTCTGCAGTTATACAAAAAATACATTGTGGGGGAAAAATGATTTCTTTTATTTGCAATGGAATGATTACCAAAGCCTAGGCATTCACCAAATCTTTACCAGGTGTTTGGCAATACTCAAGATACAAAGTTGATACTACGTGACTCATCCTCCTACCTATAAAATATTACATTCCTTCCTTTGGGAGGGTCCTGGTTTCTGTTTTTTGCAGTAGAGTGAGATTGGGAGAGCATGATATGGGAAGCAGTGATTTACCCGCCCTCCAACAACTGAGGAAAACCTGTCGTCAAAGATAAAAGCAAACCAATTACCCTTTTTAAAAAATATGCATTAGTGTTTCAGCAAGAGTTCAAGGATTATCTTGCAGTGTGGGTTTTGGACCAGAAATACCTTTTAAAATGAAAAACAGTGACAATATTTAAGGTTACAGGATCCAGTAGTTTCCTGCAAGTAAAGGGGTGTGTATTAATTACATTTCCTTTCTTTGAAATAGTACGAAGTATTGTATTGGCTTGATAAAGATGACTAATTGCCAGAACTCTATGTTCCTTTTTATCTGTTTCTTTCTGTCTTGTTTATGCGCCCAACCTGACAGCCTATCATTAGTTTTCTTTCGAGAAAACCAATATTAACTAAATTATGATGACACTTGTTAACATTTTACTGCAATGTTTCACCACAAAGGAGAGTCCTTTAGCTCAGTGGTTATAACACTCGCCTTACAAGCTTGAGACCTGTGTTCAAATCCAGCCAGGGCAAAACCTTGCGCAAGTTTCCTTACTCTACCTGCCTAATAATAATCCCTCCAAAAACAATAATAGATTGATTATTTCATTCCACGACTGTTTGTGGGACACTGCTGTGTCTGCCAGGCACAGCTGCCAGGTTTCGCCCACAAATATAGTCAATTCACTTTACAGTATATTCTGTGAAGCACTTTGAGACATCCAGAAGACATGCAAAGCATTATATCAAATGCAAGGATTATTATTATTATTATTATTACAAAATCAGTAAGACCTATCTGTTGAAACAGAAATTCTGGTTAATGATGTTTATTTCTGAAGCAATGGTTTAAATTCCCTAAATGTAACAGCAGAACTTTAAACATCTTTACCATTCACAATAGTGTGAATCCTAAACCATGAAAAGCTGGAGATAGGTAGTAAGGAAGAATATTGACAGATATGGAAAAATGACAGGACAATAGAATTAAACAGTTACCCACCCGTAGACTTTATGGCAAAGGAGGCTGAATTGCTTTGAATTCTCTTGTTCCTAAAATCTGCTTGAATGTGAAACGTTGAAGCTCCAAAACGATAATCCAATCCATTGTATCAATCAGTCCATACTTGCTGTAAAGCTGTGAGTTCAGGTAGCACGCACACTTTGCTCAGCATGATTGTAGCTGAACACTGCAGAATGTAGCTTATGTGATGTGCACAAGATGAAACCTTCCGACTCAGAGGTAAGAATGCTACCAACACTATCGCCTCATCACATCACAGAAATCTCAAAACACCACAGGAGGGCTTACTATACTGTCAGTATTTTGTAACTCCATCATTTTTAACTTGTGTTTCCTCATTTTTTGTAACACTGCTGTACATTTGCTTGTATTATTTTTTGTGAATCCACTTCATAATGTTTGATGTTAACAAAATTGGTCTGATGAACAGCCTGTGAGAGCATTCATTTATCATATGAAACAGATTATTTCACTTGTTTTAAAATATTAGCCTAAATTTACTTTTGCAATCCAATTTAACAAGTCACACACCACAATAAGGTTTCCTCTGAGACACCTTCTCTCCTCTCAAATACTGAAGAGCGGTACAACAACAAAATTACATTTGTAGAGCGTCTTTCATGTCAGGAGGACATCCCAAGGGGTCAGGACCTGAGCAAGGGGTGGTTGGTGGTGGCAGGGCTGGGATGAGGAAGAGCAGAGAGGTAGGAGGGCAACAAGGCACGGTTGAAGAGGAGGGTTTTGAGACTGGTCTTGAAGGGAGCACAGGGAAGGGATTGTGGAATGTAGTTCCAAAGTGTAGGGGCAGAGAGGCTGAATGCCCGGCCGCTGATGGTAGAGCCTACAGAGACATTTAGCCTACATAGCGGACAGTAGTGTCCGGCGATATATCAATACATCGGTTATATCAATATAATTTTTCATATCGATATGCTGATATTGGAATTTAAAATATATCAATATATCGAAAAATTCGGTATAAAAAAAATATCGGTATATCGCTTCCGGCAATATATCGATATATGGGTATATCGGTATAATGCAAACTTTTCCAACTTACCTTGTCGCCGGCATTGCAAACCTCCTGGGCCTAGACCCCCCGAATGCACGCGCACACCGGAATGCGCAGTATAAAAAAACCCGGCGATATCGATATATATATTGATATGAGCCCACCGATATATCGATATCGGAACATTTCCATGGCAGGGCTGGTTGCTAAGGGGACAGCAGGTCAGAGAGGTAGGAGGGGGCAACAACAACAAAATTACACTTGTACAGCGCCTTTCACGCCGGGAGGATGTCCCAAGGCACTGAACAGTCGCGAGCAAGGGAGAGGGACAGGGTAAGGAGGAGGGGCGGGGGAGAGTTAGAAGGGGAGGGAGAGAGTTGGGAGGGCAGCAGAGGGCACGGTCGAAGAGGAGGGTCTTGAGATCTGCCTTGAAGGAGGCGAGGGAGGGAGTGAGGCGAAGGGACTGTGGGATGGAGTTCCAGAGTGTGGGGGTAGAGAGGCTGAAAGCCCGTCCGCCGATGGTAGAGTAGGTTGGGTGGGGACATGAAGTAGGCCAGAGCCCTCTGAATGGAGGGGGCAGGGAGGTTCATAGGGGGACAGCAGATCAGAGAGGTGGTGGGGGGCAAGGCCATGAATGGCCTTGAAGGTGAGGATGAGGATCTTGAATTTGATCCTCTGGGAGATGGGGAGCCAGTGGAGACGGGCGAGGGTGGGAGTGATGTGGTCGTGGAGCCTAGTGCAGGAGAGTTACACGAGCTGCAGAGTTCTGGATGATTTGCAGCTTGTGAAGGGAAGAACGTGGAAGGCCAACAAGCAGGAAATTTCCGTAGTCGAACCTAAATGAGATGCATGCATGGATAAGTGTTTCAGCAGCATGGGAGGTGAGGTAGTGGCGGAGTCTGGCAATGTTCCGGAGGTGGTGGAAGGCTGTACCTGTCATGGCGCGGATTTGGGGGAGGAAGGACAGTTCGGGGTCGAACAAGACGCCCAGATTCCTGACTGGCTACGAGAGGTGGAGAGAGCAGCCTTGAATGCTGATGTTGCCAGCGTCTGAAGTGCGGAGGCGCTGACGCCAGCCAATCATGATGGCCTCCGTCTTGTTGGCATTTAGTTGGAGTAAGTTATCTGTCATCCAGGACTCAATGTCAGACAGACACAAAGTCGGAAAGCCAGTAGTCCTGGAATCGAGGGTGGACTTGAAGGCGCAAGGCGGAAAGGTAGAGTTGGGTGTCATCCGCAAACATGTGAAAATTTACCCCATGTCTGCGGGTGATACCGAGGGGGAGCATGTAGAGTGTGAAGAGGAGGGTACAAAGGACAGAGCCCTGAGGAACGCTGTGCGAGACTGGACGGAGGCTGGAGGAAAATCCGTTGGTGGACACAAAGTGAAGGCGGTGTGAAAGGTAGGACTGCAACCAGTTGAGTACAGAACCTTGAAGATTGAGGTGGGAGAAGAGGCGGTGGAGGATTGTGTGGTACATGGTGTCAAAGGCAGCGGATAGGTCGAGGAGGATGAGGAGACAGAAGGAGCTCTGGTCACAGATGGTTAAGATATCAATAGTGACCTTGACCAGAGCAGTTTCCGTGCTGTGGACAACACGGAAACCTGATTGGAGGGGCTTGTGGAGGGAGTGCAATGAGAGAAAGGAGCGAAGCTGGGAGGCACAACTCTTTCAAGCGCCTTTGATAGGAAGGGGAGGTTGGAGATGGGTTGGTAGCTTGAGAGCTGCGACACATCAAGGGAAGGTTTCTTGAAGATGTGGGTGATGGTACTTGTTTTGCGTGGTCAGAGATGGCCATGTCAGTGATAGTGACATCTGAGACACTGAGGCCCCTGGTGATCAACAGGTCAAGCGAGTGGCCATGAACGTGGGTGGTGGAGTGGATGTGGAGGGAGAGGTTGAGAGAGGAGAGGAGGGAGGAGAAGTCCGAGGAGGTGGAGCAAGAAGGGATAAAATGGAGGTTGAAATCGCCGCGGATGGTGAGGCGATCGGAGCAGAGGCAGAAGGATGCTAGGAGGGTGGCGATGTCGGAGATGAATATGGGAGAGGATTTTGGGTGTCAGTAAAGAAGGAGAATTATGAGGGAGAGATGGGAGTGGTGGTAGAGGATGAGGTGTTCAAACAAGGGGAATGAACCAGTTAGTGCTTTGTGAGGAAAGAGCGGAGCTGGGAGAACAACAACAACAGCAACAAAATTGCACTTATATAACGCCTTTCACATCGGGAGGACGTCCCAAAGCTCTGAACCGTCAGGTCGGGACCCGAGCGGGGGTGGGGGGGTCGGGGTAGGGGGAAGGGGAAGGAGAGTGGGAGAGGGGGAAGAGTTAGTGGGGCAGCCGAAGGCGCGGTCGAAGAGGAAGGTCTTGAAACCGGCCTTGAAAGGAGGAAAGGGAGGAAGCGAGGCGGAGGGGCTGCAGGATGGAGTTCCACAGTGTGGGAGCAGAGAGGCTGAAAGCCCGGCCGCCGATGATTGGGAGGTTAGGGCGGTGGACACTGAGCAGGCCTGAGTCTGCTGAGCGGAGGGTGCGGGCACAGGCTGATAGGGAGACAGTAGGTCAGAGAGATAGGCGGGGGCAAGGCCGTGAATGGCCTTGTAAGTGAGGACGAGGATCTTGAATTTGATCCTCTGAGGGATGGGGAGCCAGTGGAGATGGACGAGGGTGGGAGTGATGTGGTCGGGAAGCCTGGTGCGGGAGAGTACACTAGCTGCAGCCTGTGTGAAGGGAGGAGCTGGGGAGGCCGATGAGGATGTAGTCAAGGTTGGAGTGATAAAGGTGTGAATGGGAGTTTCGACGGCATGGTGGGTGAGATAGTGGCAGAGTCTGGCAATATTGCGGAGGTGATGGAAGGCTGTGCCGGTCATGGAGTGGATGTGGGGGAGGAAGGATAGCTCGGGGTCGAACAAGATGCCCAGATTCCTGACTGGCTTCGAGAGGTGGAGAGAGCCTTGAACGCTGATGTTGTCAGCGCCTGAGGTGCGGAGGCGCTGGCATGAGCCAATCAGGAGGGCCTCCGTCTTATTGACATTGAGTTGTGGGAAATTTGCACTCAATGTCGGACAAACATCCAGTCAGAACACCAGTGATCCTGGAGTCGAGGGTGGACGTGGAGAGGTAGAGTTGGGTGTCATCCGCAAACCTGTGGAAATTTACCCCATGTCGCCCAGGGGGAGAGTGTAGAGGGTGAAGAGCAGGGGGCCAAGGACAGAGCCCTGGGGAACGCCGCATGTGACTGTGCGGGGGCTGGAAGAGAAACCGTTGGAGGAGACGAAATGAAGGCGGTGTGAGAGATAGGACCAGAACCATTCGAGGACACAGCCTTGCAGGTTGAGGAGGGAGGAGAGGCGGTGGAGGAGGGGTGCGTAGTCCACAGTATCGAAGGCGGCGGATAGGACGAGGAGGCAGAGGGAGCCCTGGTCACAGATGGTCAGGATGTCATTTGAGACCTTGTCCAGGGCAGTTTACGTGCTGTGGGATGCACGGAAACCCGATTGGAGGGATTCGAGTGCTTTGTGAGGAAAGAGCGGAGCTGGGAGGCAACCACTCTTTTTTGAGGACCTTGGAAAGGAAGGTGAGGTTGAATATGGGCCAGTTGCTTGATAGCTGCGACGCATCGAGGGAAGGCTATTTTAGGATAGGGGTGATGGTGGTGGTTTTGAAGGCAGTGGGAATGGTCCTGGATGAGAGGGACAGGTTGAATGTGTCGGTGATTAAACGGGCTAGAAGGTGAAGCTGGGTGGTAAGGAAAGAGATGGGGATGGGATCTAGGGAGAAGGTGAGCTTCATCGAGGGGATGAAGCCTTCCGTCCTGGCTACACCTTCCACCACACCCCCCGCCCCAACCAACGTGGCAGCGGGGTGGCCATCATCTCCAAAGCTTCCCTTGGTCTCTCCCCATATTTCTCCTTCGAGCACCTCACGCTCTACCATCCTTCTCTTTCCTTAAAAATCCTTCTGTTCTATCATCCTCCTAAACCCCTGGCCCCTTCCTCTCCGATATCTTCACTCTCCTCTCCTCCCTGTCCCTCAGCTCTGAATGTGTGCTCATCATGGGCGACTTCAACCTTCACCTAAACTCCCCCTGCACCACCTCCTCCGATTTCACTGCCCTCCTCTTCTCCCTAAGCCTCACCCTCCACATCGACTCACTGACCCATAACCATGGCCACGCTCTCGACCTTGTCTTCACCCACGGCCTTGACATTTCCGACCTCAGCATCTCGGACAACGCCATCTCAGACCACTTTCTTATCTCCTTCTCCTCTTCCATCCCTCTCTCCTCCACCAAGCCCTCAACTGTACTTTTCTGCCCATGGAAAAGTCTCCCTCCTGAGACCCTCACAGAGGCCCTCATATCTGGTCTTCCACCCACAGCAGCTGTCCAGCTGCTCCATGATCGCCTCTCCTCCACCTTCAACTCTCTTGTCCTCCTTAAATCCAGGTCCATCTTCAAACCCATCCACTCCCCCTGATACAACACTCATCTCGGCACTCATCTCCCAAACCCGGCTGCTCGAGCGCAGGTGACAGAAAACCGGTCTCACAGTTCACCACCAACTGTGGCTCGAGTATCTCCACAACTACCGCCGTTCCTTGTCTCGTGCCAAAACGGCTTACTATTCCAAAATTATCCTGGATGCTAATAACAACCCCAAAGTCCTCTTTTCCACCACTCACCAGCTCCTCCCCCTCAGGGGACCCCCTCAAGCCTCCTCAATTTTCACTTCAAATGCGAAGTGCGAGGAGGTCATGGACTTCCTCTCCTACAAAATCCAAAATATCCGCCAAGCAGCATCATCCTCCTGCCTCTCGTCGCCCACCACCACCACCCACATTCCATCCCCCTCACCATCCCCGTCATCAGCTCCTACCTCGACCCCCTTCCTACACTCCTTCTCCCCGGTCTCTCTTTCCTCCGTCTCACGCACTCTCACCTCCATGAAGCCAAACACCTGTTACCTCGACCCCATCCCCACCAACCTACTGCTCACCCAGCTCCCCCTCCTCTGCCCACTGCTGGCTGACATCATCAACCAGTCCCTCTCCACCGGATCAGTCCCTGCCCCACTCAAAACTGCTGCCACCACCCACCCCTTAAAAAATCTTCCCTGGATCCCGTAAACTCCAGCCACTACCGCCCTATTTCAAACCTGCCCTTCCTCTCAAAATTACTGAAACACGTTGTTGCAAACCAACTCCGCGCCCATCTCTCCTCCCAACTCCCTCTTCAAACCCCTCCAGTCCATTTTCCGCCCTGCCCACAGTACAGAGACTGCGCTTGTGAAAGTCACAAACGACATCCTCTCTGTCTGTAACCAGCGCTCCCTCTGCCTCCTTATCCTCCTGGACCTGTCGGCTGCCTTTGACACAGTCGACCACACCGTCCTCCTCCACCACCTGTCCTCCGCCATCCACCTCATTGGGACCGCACTCGCCTGGTTCAAGTTCAACCTCACAAACTGCCAGCAGTACATCTCAATAAAATGCTTTTCCTCCCGATCTCACCTGGTTATCTGCGGGGTACCCCAAGGATCCATCCTTGGCCCCCTCCTCTTCCTCATCCACACGCTCCCTCTTGGAGACGTCATCCTCAGACATGCGGCACACTTCCACATGTATGCGGATGACACCCAACTCTATTTCTCCACTTCACTTTGCGACCTCCAGTCCCCTGATGTTCTGTCAGTCTGCCTGTCAGACATCAGGAGCTGGATGAGTGCAAATTTCTTGCAGCTGAATGTTGACAAGACGGAGGCCATACTCTTTGGCTCTCGTCAACTTCTCCATTCATAAGGATCTCACCTCTTCCACCTTCCTGGTCTGCCCCTAAAATGCAACCTTGGTGTCAGGTTCGACCCCCAACTGTCCTTCCTCCCTCACATCCGGTCCCTCACTAGCACCATCTTTTTCCACCTCCGACAGATCGCCAATCTCCAGCAATACCTCACCCCAAAAGCCACTGAAACCCTAGTCCACACCTTTGTCACCTCTCGGCTGGACTATTCCAATGCCCTCCTCGTCGGTCTCCCCTCCACCAAAATCCACAGAGTCCAACTCATTCACAACTCTGCCGCCCGCATTCTCACCCGCACCAAACTTCGCTCCCCCATTACCCCAGTCCTTGCCAGACTTCACTGGCTCCCTATCCCAGAGAGGATTGACTTCAAGTTCCTCACCCTAGTCTTCAAATCCCTCCACTCCTCTGCACCCCCCTACCTCTCTGACTTCCTATCTCCTCAAACCAGCTCCCGTTGCCTTCGCTCCACTGGGTCTGGCCTCCTCCATGTCCCCCGAATCCTCTGCCCCACCCTCGGTGGCCATACATCCAATCACTATGCCCTGAGGCTCTGAAATTCGCTTCCTCACAACCTTCGCCTCATCCCCTCTTTTCTCAGGTCCCAGCTGAAGACCTATCTCTTCGACCATGCCTTTGGTCACCTTTCTACCTCTACCCCTGGCTTAGTCCCAGGATCCGTTATTGTGAAGCGCTCTGAGACGCCGTCTGGCTTGGAGGGCGCTATATAAATCAAAGTTGTTGTTGTTGTTGTTGTTGAGATGGTCTTAATGACGGAGGATGGGGAAATGGGGTCGAAGGTGTGGAAGGAGGGAAGGAGGATAGCAGACGGGTGTGGGGGGGAAGGTGGGGAGGGGGTGGAAGTTGGGGGGACAGTGACCGCACAGCGGATTCCCTCAATTTTGGTCATGAGGAAATCCAGCATCTCCTCGCAGGGGGAGTTTGAGGAGAGAATCTGCGAGGTGAGGTGGACAGACGAGATGGTTGGTGGTGGAGAAGAGAAGCCGGGGGTTGTCCTTCGCCTCCAGGATTATCTTGGAGTAGAAGGGTAATTTGGCGGAGGATAGAGCGGAGCGTTAGGATGATGTGAGGTCCAGCCAGGACCGTGAGGCCGGATTTGAGCCAGGTGCATTCAGTGGCCCGCACCTGGCCCTTGAAGGAACGGAGGTGGGTGGTGAACCAGGGTGAGGTTTGGGAGTAGGAGGCAGCTCGGGAAGTGAGGGAGGCAAGAGTGTTGAATGTGGTGGAGAGGGTGTTGTTGAGCAGGGTGAGTGCGGAGGATGGGTTAGTGCAGGAGGTGGGCCAGAGGGAGAGGAGTTCGGAGGATTCCAAGGCAGCGGAGAGAGCTTGTGGGAGGATCTTCTTCCATGAGTGGTAGAAGATGGTGGTAGGTTTGAGGATAGAGGGGAGAGTTAGAGGAGTTGAAGGAAATGAAGTGGTGGTCGGAGATGGCCTTGTCGGAGATGGTGACATCCGAGACACTGGGGCCTCGGGCGATCACCAGGTCAAGCGGGTGGCTGTGAACAAGGGTGGTGGAGTGGATGTGTAGGGAGAGGTTGAGAGATGAGAGGAGGGAGGAGAATTCTGAGGAGGTGGAGAAGGAGGAAGATGAAGTGGAGGTTAAAGTCGCCGAGGATGATGAGGCGATCAGAGGAGGCACAGAGGGAGGCAAGAAGAGTGGAGAGGTCAGAGATGAAGGTTGGGGAGGGTTTTGGGGGGCGTAAATGAGGAGGATTTTGAGGGAGGGATGAGAGGAGTGGGTGAGGGTCAGGTGTTCAAAGGAGGGGAAGGAACCAGAGGAGTAGGGGGATAGGGCAAGTGGCAGCCTAGAGATGAGGTCCATGCCACCACCATGGCGGATGGGGTGAGGGATATGGTGGGAGGTATAGCTGGGTGGTGTGGTCTCTATGAGGGGGAAAGTGTCCCCTGGGATGATCCAGGTTTCCGTCAAGGCCATGATGTCAATGTTCTTATCGAGGATGAGATCGTTGATGGCCAGGGTCTTATTGAAGAGGGAGCGGGTGTTTTGTAGGCAAATATGGAGGGAGCAGTTGGCGGAAGGATGTGTGAGGTGAGAGGGGGGACCGGATTGGGCGGCAGGGGTGGAGGGGATGGGGATGAGAGAGGAGAGGTTAGCCCCGAATCTGTGTCTAGTGTGGCTGGCGGCGGTGATGGGGAATGGGGCAGTCGGTGTGAGTATTGCTGGACAGGCAATGCCGAGTGCCGCGGTGAGCCCGGTGGAGGATGCCCAGGCTGGAGCAGAGGGAGGCTGTGGGACGGTCGAGTGGGGATAGGAGGCGAGGAGAGCGGAGAGAGAGGACAGAGCGGGAGAGTTGCAGGGAGGGAGGCATTTTGAGGGAGGGCCAGCTCGGGTCTGGAGGGCCTTGAAAGTGAGGACAAAGATTTGAAGATCCCTTGTACTATAACAATAATAGGATTGAGTTTGTCAGAGAGCTGAAAACAAAACCTTTCCCTTTGAAAATTCAGGTATTTTAAAGTTCTGCTGATCTGGTAATGCATGTACCAATGATGTCAAGAAGTAAGAGCGAATGATCCCTCTAAGTACGGAATGTACTTTGGAGGTTTTGCACAAATGGTTTCTGCGAAGGGACAGACGTGTTTACATCTTTGGATCAGGACCTGCCATGTTTAATGAGCTAAATATTTTATTGAAGATACCAATTTCTTTTATTGAGGATGCATTTCACCATTGTAACATTGTAGACCAGTCACTGGAGGCAGGAAATCCTCTCACTCAGCTCCTGTTATTCCTGCAAGACGAAGCCCCGAAATGATTGGGTGATCCCAGCTGGACAAGCAGCGGTACAGCTGACCAGGCATATCAATGCCAAGCTACGAGGTTTAAGGTTAGACTCCAGCAGTACCCCAACATCCAAGTCTTGGCTCTTCATATAACATACATAACCAAATTCTACTATCTCTTACCACATAACAAATGTTTTATGAAAAACAGTAATGAATCTTTTAATTAATCTTCCTTCTTACCCCCTTTCTCCCCGATTTTAAGCCCCCATCACCTTTCCCTCCCTCTCCCCCCTTAACCCCCTTTCTCCTCCCTTTTCCTTCCTGATTTTACCCCATCTTTGCCTCCCTCTTCCCCCCTATCCTCTTTTTCCCCTTTCCCCTTGCAGAAATCAGGTATTTTAAAGTTCTGCTGATCTGGTAATGCATGTACCATGATGTCATGGTAAGAGTGAATAATCCCTCTAAGTACGGAATGTACTTTGGAGGTTCCCACATCCACGACTGTTTGTGGGACACCATTGTGCGCAATTTGGCTGCCGCGTTTCTCCCACACATATACAGTCGATTTTCCTACTTTCCTTCCCCCAACCACGACCCCTCCCACCCTGCTCTGGTCCCTACCTCTTCTCCCCCCTTTATTCCCTCTTGTCTTCTCCCTCTCCCCCTGCTCTGGTCCCAACCTTGGGACGTTGTTGTATTCTGTGAAGAGCTTTGAGACGTCGATAAGACGTGGAAAGCGCTATATGAATGTAAGGATTATTATTATTATCATATATAATGCCCGTTAGAATTTATGCCTCTACAATAGCTATAATCCGATGGTTTATCATGATGAGAGAAGATCATGCAAACTATGAAGTGTCAGATCATTGACAAATCATGGATTGCAGCCCACATAATCCTTGCATTTGTTAACGTCTTAACATCATACGATGCGTCAGGTTAGTACTACCTTTTGGAAGGATGTCTCTAGGTCCCAGACAGTTATGAGCTTGCACCCTCTGCTTTTAAAGTAGCAGGAAGTGCCTGTTTGTCTTTTTTTTAATTCCTCTGTAGCAATGAGATTATGAATATTAATTCCTATTTCCGGGATATCTTGTCACGATAAGAGTTCTACGTTTAAACACCATTCAATCACGTTTTCTTTTAAAAAAAGAAATAAAGTACAGTTCTAGTAAAGCAAAAAATTCAAACGGGGTTTCGCTGTTGTTCAACAATTTGCCCGTGTTGTTGAAGCTTTAATATGAAGAAAGTTTCATTCTAGAAATAGGTCATGATTTCTTCTTGCACAAAATGTCTGTTGTGTTTATAGTGGAAGAGCAATTTGAATGCAGCCCCGTTTGTCATGGATCAGGATGTATTCCTTAATAATAATCCTTGCATTTGATACAGCGCTTTTCACATCTTATCAACGTCCCAAAGCGCTTCACAGAATATACTGTAAAGTGAATTGATGGTATATTTGTGGGCGAATCGCGGCAGCCAATTGCGCACAGCAGTGTCCCACAAACAGTCGTGGATTGAAATGACCAATTTTATTATTATGTTTTTTTTGGAGGGATTATTATTAGGCGTGTGGAGTGAGGAAACTTGATCAAGGTTTCGCCCTGACCTGCCTGGATTACGAACACAGGTCTCCCCAACTTGGTATCCCCAGCTTGCAAGACAAGTGCTCTAATCACTGAGCCACAGGACATCCTTGCTGTCATTTGAAAATATAATTTGGTTTGCACAAAAAATTCTGGTAAAGTACATTTTTAATCTGATCGGCTTGGCTCCAGCAATTTGATTAAAATCGTTTCAACAAACCTAATCAATACATTTCATGCAGGAGAGAAAATCACGGCCTTGATACTCACACACAGCTCTTGGAATTTTTGTTTGAAGAAAAGTCAACCTAAGGATGCAAAAGATTTGCTTCTCTCTGATGTACTTCTGGGAACAGGCAAAATAATATAGGGCTGTTTGACACAAATTCATGATATGAAGATTTAGCAGTAATTTAATCAACAATTAATTCCTTCTATTATTTTCAGAGAATTTTCTCATTCAGAAGGCAAGTGAAAAACATTTTATACAACTCATCAAACCAGACCAGACCTGTACTCTAATATAAGTTCCTGCTTCAATGTTGTGTAGTACATTATTTAAGGGTGGGTGGGGGTGGGGGGAGTATAGCAGATGCTCGTGCTCTCTGGAAGAGCAATGCACAAGCCTTATATGTAAATGTTATTAAATGATACTTGTATGAATTAATGTTGTGTTAAATCAAACATATTTGGCACAGTCAATGTGTTTACTGAGTCAAATCACTTTTTAAAATTTCTTATTCCAACTTATGCAATGAGGAGGCATTGCTCTGATGAAAAGCATCAGAGCAATTTGGCAATGAATGTATTGTTCTGAATCATCGTCACGTGCCAGACTGACAGTTGCATCACTGCAGCGTTGAGAGAGTGTGGATGTCTGCATGAAGCGTCACATGTGTTTTCTAACTCAGGCAGATCGTTCCACTGTGATAATTGACAGATAAACATCTTGTAAAGCATCTTGTGTCTTATTTCACAACTATTATAGAACAAAATACAAGCTATGACATTGCTGGCTGACACACTCCGTTGCAATGATGAAAAATCGAAGAATCAAATCAGTTTTCGAAGTAAAGTACCCAAGAAAATCAGTAATAATTAGTCTGAATAATTTTCTTGACAAGCCCAGATCAATAATTGTGTGAGCATTATGAGCATTGGCATTTGATATAAATCATTCCATATTGTATTGTCTTCAAATTCATGAGATATGTTAACATCGTATTGTTTGTACCTTTTAAAACAATTGCATTGTTCGAAATTTTAAGTAAACCTATTCTATAAAACAATATTACAATTTGCCACAAGCATATAAGAAAGTGTTTAATTTAGGCTATCCTTACTTCTGCAGGAAAACATGAAATAACAAATCTATCTAAAAGGTCAGGAATTGCCCTTGCAATTCTGCTATCCCCTTTTCCTTCCCGCAATGCCTTGAGGTTTTGCTTAGCTACTGAGAAACATGATGTTCTTGCACCTCAGTGAACAAGTTACTTGAGAATGGTTAGCTGTGCATGGAATTAACTAGCTTCCTGTAACAGTTCAGCTATCACAGACAGAGCTCAGTTCATTTGACCAACATCAAATTAGGGTTTTAGGCAAACCATGGCTCCTCACCTAGAGAATGATTTTGTGAATGATCTACAGATTGGGTCACTTCTAAATGTTCATCTTCATTTAACGCTACATATTTTTCCCTGGAAGCCAACTACAACAGTTTTGCATGTAAAAATATTGCTGATTTGCTTATCTGATTACCTTCTTATTTCTACATTTATTACATCCTGTTTTTTTTTATTATTCAGTAAGCGAGGTTAGGGCTCACTCACTACCCACTAAGCCAAACAGACCAAATCCTGTTCCTCAAACAAATGTCATGCCCAAAATCTCAATTAGATTTTTTATCAATTCATCAGAGTCCATTACTTAACAAACAGTTATACACAGTTTGTACTGTTTTGACGGAAGCAAATAACAGGAATAACAGAAATTACCTTAAGTAAGGCAAATCATTATACAGTACTGTCAAACTAAGTTTAAAGCAGTCTGCCACATACATATATTGAAGGCAACCAAATAGCATATAGGAAGTGCAAGGGAGAACTGAAAAAGGAAATTAGAGGGGCAAAAAGGCTATATGAGAAATGATTAGTGGGTAACATTAAAGGGAACCCTAAGGTATTTTACAAGCATATCAAGAATAAAAGGTTAGTCAAAGATAGGGTGGGGCCAATTAGGGGCCAAGGAGGAAATCTTATTGTGGAGGCAGAGGGCAAGGCTGATGTACTGAATGAGTACTTTGCCTCTGTCTTCACAAAAGAACAGGATGCAGCCAATGCTACAATATTGGAGGAGAGGGTAGAGGAAATGGATAGGATAAGTATGAACAGAGAGGAAATACTTAAAAGGTTGACAGCGCTCAAAGTAGATAAGTTGCCCAGTCCAGATGGGATGCAGCCTACAACAATAACAACAAAATTACACTTATAGAGAGCCTTTCATGTCAGGAGGACGTCCCAAGGTGCTGAACATTTAGGTCAGGACCTGAGTGGGGGGGGGGGGGGGGGGGGGGGGGGATGTCGGGGTAGGGAGAAGGAGATGGTGAGAGTTAGGAGGGGAGTAAAAGGCACGGTCGAAGGAGGAAAGGGAGGAAGCGAGGCAAAGGGATTGTGGGATGGAGTTCCAGAGTGTGGGGGCATAGAGGCTGAAAGCCCAGCCACCGATGGTAGGGTGGTTCGGACGGGTGATGTGGAGCAGGCCAGAGCCTGCTGAACGGAGGGGACGGGCAGGCTGATAGAGAGACAGCAGGTCGGAGAGATAGTTATTTTCAACTGATGCATGTCATTTGGAAACTTCTTTGCAAGGAATTCTATGTTAACAACTTACCTAACATAGTCATCCTTTATCGGTGTTAATTTGAATGCCACGTTTATAATGTGATTCTGATACCCTCAACACCAAATTTGTACCAGAGCAGGCTGGCTGAGTGAAACATATTTGTGCTTCTTCCTTCTCTGTAAATATATGTTGTACATATATAGTTTTCTAATTTTGGAGGAAAACAAGAATAGGATAAGGATACATATCCATCTATTACAAAGCAAAGCTGATTCCGTATGATTGGTATGTGGCAGACTGCTTTAAACTTAGTTTGACAGTACTGTATAATGATTTGCCTTACTTAAGGTAATTTCTGTTATTCCTGTTATTTGCTTCCGTCAAAACAGTACAAACTGTGTATAACTGTTTGTTAAGTAATGGACTCTGATGAATTGATAAAAAATCTAATTGAGATTTTCATGTATTACAATTTAGTACAACACAACACAGTCTCTGTTCGCATTTATGTTCAAACATTTCATGTGTGTGTGTGGGTGGGTGGTCATGCCATACAGAAATGGGGGAGAATGTGTTGTGTCATTCTGCTTTGATGTTCTTAGTTACAGTGCATGCATTCCTGGTCAATGTCAAGTATTAACCCTCAAACAAGATGAAGAAATATATTTTCTCCTCTCTGCTCCTGAAGTTGTCTTATGCGATCACCTCTTGGTGCCTCCTCAAAGAGACCATCCATTGTGTATGATTCAAATAAATAATTGTGTCAACAATAGATAGGAGAGGAGGGAGTACAATCAAGGCTGATTACATCTACTGCTTACATATGAAGAAGAGAAAACTAAGGAAGTTAAGGAGCTTTACAGTCTCGGAGCCATGAATAATAATAATAATAATAATAATAATAATAATAATAATAATAATAATAATCCTTGCATTTGATATAGTGCTTTTCACATCTTATCAATGTCACAAAGTGCTTCACAGAATATACAGTAAAGTGAATTGACTTTATTTGTGGGTGAAACGCAGCAGCCAATTGTGCACAGCAGTGTCTCACAAACAGTGTCGTGGATTGAAATGACCAATTTTATTATTGTGGTTTTTTTTGAGGGATTATTATTAGAGGATTATTATTATTAGAATAAAGAGGTTAAGGGAAGTTGGTTTCCACCCTGAACTATGAATATTTTTAAAATATTCAATTCTGCTTAAAAATGTTCTTCAATTCCGCTCTAGTTTCCTCCTCATCATTTAAAATCTTCCATTCCATCCAAGTGTCTTTCTGTGCTCTTCCCAATCTCAATTTTCATAGTAAACCCCACTTTAAACTCAATTTCTTGAGATCTCTCATCATCGTCTTATGCAAAAGAATTAAAATTGAGGGTTAATAGACAGTCGGTAACATTAGCGATAATGAAATATGAGGTGCCAAGCTGAAAAATAAATTTTGCAAAAATTCCAAAGCATAAACTTTTAAGGCAGTTAGTTATTAGTTTGTGGACTGAGGCATGGAATAATGCCCTGCACAATTTAAATGCATCTTAAACATGGTTTCTTATTCTGGTTGCAAATGTGATTTAACAGTTGTCACTGCTGCAAATGAAACTGAATGCAATTTGTTTCCACCTGTGTAACGACGTAAAGTGAACATCATGACGTTAAATGAATATATGTTCATATTCACTCATAGCAGACATTGTCTAGACGGACACTGCTGTGGATGTGCTAATTCCTTGCTTCATCAAATTACAACTTAGAAACAGGTCATTCAGCCTCCCCAGCCTGGCTGGTGCTTATACTTCATAGGCATGCCCTTCATAGATCCTATCCCGAAGCTCTCTGAGACGCTGTCCAGCGTGGAGAACGCTATATAAATCAAAGTTGTTGTTGTTGTTGTATATGTTCCCCTATGTATCAGCAACGTAATAATGAAATATTGACTGAAGCAACGTTAAGCAAGGTCTACCTGTTTATTGTATTTAGACCTGCTCCCTACCAACCTTCCCGCCCCCCCCGTTCAGTGGCTGCTCCATGTCTCCCCCCGACCCGCCCCACCATCGGTGGTCGTGCCCCCACACTCCATCCCACAGTCCCTTGGCTCACTTCCTCCTTTGCCTCCTTCAATGCTGGTCTCAAGACCCTTCTTTTCAATCGTGCCTTCTGCTGCCTCCCAGCTCTCTCCTTCCCTTCCCCCCTACCCTGCCCCTCCCCCATATTCAGGTCCTGACCCTGACTGTTCAGTGCCTTGGGACGTCCTCCCGATGAGAAAAGCGTTCTATACCTGCAATATTGTTGTAGTTGCTTTGCACCTTGGCTTCTCTTATCAACATTTTAAAATTGATATTACAAGTTGTTCATTGACAGGCTTTCTTGAAAATTGCTTTAGAGCAATTCATTCTTAAAGCCAGTATCAGAATTAATGAACTTTCTCCACGTGCAATTATAAATCTCTGGGCCAGGTAGGTGATGCTTATCCTATTGAATGATTACTTTCAGGAACAATGCAAAACTAGCGTTGCACTGGTAATTAAGGGCTAAATGATCTTGTGGGAGGAGTGGGAAATGCTGATTGCGTTTTTGTACATATGTACAAATACTGTACATATGAAAGTCAAAACAGAAACAACCAGCTGTACTTTGTGCGTATATGACTATTTATTGCAGAATTATTGTACAAAGTCCTCACAGCAGACATTGTCTAGACGGACACTGCTGTGGATGTGCTAATTACTTGCTTCATCAAATTACAACTCATAAACAGGTCATTCAACCCACCCAGCCTGGCTGGTGCTTATACTTCATATGCATGCCCTTCATAGATCCTATCCCCAATCCTGTATTCCAGCCCTTTCCCCATATCCCTCAATATGAGTTAACGTTTCAGGTTGATGATCTTTCGGCAGAATATTTCCAATGAAAGTCATCGACCTGAAACGTTAAGTAATTTTCTTCTCTCCCTAGCCTGACCTCCTTCGTGTTCCCATCGACTTCCATTTTGTTTTACTTCTGTTTTTATTTCAAAATACTGGCAGAGAGCAGCATCATCCAGCAAATAAAGTCGAGATTATAGGAATCAGTTACAGTATGGGTAAGACTACTGTCCTCAGTCCAGGAGAACAAATACGAAATGGCCAAGAAGACCATGGAATGGGAATTGGAATGAGAAAAATGTGAGAGTGCACTTTAATATCTGTCTGATTGATCTCTCAGATCTGGTTGTTTTGACTTGCTTAAAAACAAACAAATATGATTTGGGAGCTGGGAGGTACTGATACTGCTCCCCCTCGTTTTCATCAACTCCAGAAAGTAATAACGCCATTTCTCACCAGCCCCCAGCCTCTCTTCCTGCCACAGGTAAGGGCAAGATGCTGCTCTCTGCCAGTATTTTGAATTATAGATAGGTTAGGTGAGTGGGCAGGTAAGTGGCAGATGAAGTATAATGTAGGGAAGTGTGAAGTCATCCACCTAGGTGGCAAAAACTTCAGAGCGGGTTATTTTTTAGAGGGGGAGAGATTGGAAAGTGTTAGCGTGCAGAGGGACTTGGGTGTCCTTGTACACCAAACACAGAAAGTTAGTAACAAAACACAAAGTACTACAGATGCTGGGAATCTGAAACAGAAGTTGCTGGGGAAACTCAGCAGGTCAGGCAGCATCCATGGAGAAAGGAAAATGAGTCAACGTTTCGGGTCTACAACCCTTCATCAGAAGTGGGACTTGTTTGGAGGGAGAGGTTTTTAAAGACGTTAGCGGGGCAGAGACAGAACATGGAAGACAAGGAAGACAAAGGAAAAAGAATGTTAACTAATGGATTGAAAATAAACAAAAGGATGGGTTTCAACGAACTTGTGATTGGGGGGGAGGAGGGGGGGTAAAAAGGGGGGGATGTGGAAAGGGGAAGCTCTTATGGCCTGAAATGGCTAAAATCAATGTTGAGGCCAGACGGCTGTAGTGTCCCCTGTAGATAGATGGCCATCTGGCCTCAACATTGATTTCAGCAATTTCAGGCCATAAGAACTTCCCATCCCACCCACCCCCCCTCCCCACCCCCTTTTTACCCCCCTGCCCCATCACAAGTTTGTTGAAACCCATCCTTTTGTTTATTTTCAACCCATCAGTTAACATTCTTTTTCCTTTGTCTTCTTCGTCTTCCATGTTCTACCTCTCCCCCTCTAACGTCTTCAAAAACCTCTCCCTCCAAACAAGCCCCAGTTCTGACGAAGGGTTGTAGGCTTGAAACTTTGACTCATTTTCCTTTCTCCATGGATGCTGCCTGACCTGCTGGGTTTCCCCAGCAACTTCTGTTACAGAAAGTTAGTATGCAGATGCAGCAGGCAATTAGGAAGGCTAATGGTATGTTAGCTTTCATTATGAAAGGGTTAGAGTACAAGAGTAGAGAAGTCCTGCTGCAGCTGTATAGGGCCCTGGTGAGACCACACCTGGAGTACTGTGTAGAGGTTTGGTCTCCTTGTTTAAGGAAGGATGTACTTGCCTTGGAGGGAGTGCAGCGTAGGTTTACTAGGTTAGTACCTGGAATGAGGGGGATGAGTTATGATGATAGGTTGATTAATTTGAATTTATATTCTCTGGAATATAGAAGAATTAGAGGGGATCTTATAGAAACCTATAAGATTATTAAGAGGCACGACAAAGTAGATTGTGGGAGATTGTTTCCCGTGGATGGAGAAACTAAAACCAGGGGTCACAGTTTTAAAGTTAGGGGTCAGGCCTTTCACACTGAGTTGAGAAAAAACTTCTTCACTTAGAGGGTAGTGAATGTATGGAATTCTTTACCCCAAAGGGCTGTTGATGCTCAGTCCTTGAACATATTAAAGACTGAGATAGATAGATTTCTCATTCATAAAAGGATTAGGTGGTATGGGGATAAGGCAGGTAGCTGGAGTTAGAATGGAATATCAGTTATGATTGAATGGTGGGGCAGGCTCGAAGGGCCGAATGGCCTACTCCTGCTCCTACTTCTTATGTTCTTATTATCAAGGTTCCTCTTTATGTTTCTGTTCACCCACAGGGCCCTATATCAATGTATGGTATTACGCATTATTAGGCTGTTAATTACTGTTGTCCTCCTTAAGTAACATTCAGTGAACTCTCCACAGGTCTCAAACTCTGCTGTTAAAATATACAGCTCCCACAGTAGGCAAACAGAGTCCAGTCCAGCACACATTCTATATGTGCAAAGCTTGTACCTAATGTGCACAAATACTAATGGACAATGAATTATATACTGTACCTAACGTGAATAAACACACACTGATACTGTGTTTAATACTGTAGGAGACTTGTGGCTCAGTGGTTAGAGTGCTCGCCTTACAAACGAGAGACGTTGGTTTGATTCCCCTCAGGGTGAAACCTTGGGCAGGTGTCCTTCCTCTCTACCTCTCCTCATATCCCTATAAAAAAAATGGGGTCATTTTAACCCACTGTGTGTGGGAGGCTGCTGTGTGCAATTGGCTGCCACGTGTCACGGTAAACAGTCCATTCACTTTACAGCATGTTCTGCCAAGCGCTTTGAGACGTCTCAGAGAAGTTATTAAATGCAACAATGACTGTTGTTGTTGTTGTCGTTATTATGACCTCAGTTGCTGTCTGTCCCTCGGTTGCTGTTGTTCATGTTTATCTAGCAGAAATGTAGTTCATTTTACAAACGTTTTGCCCGCCCAGGACTTTGCACCTTCATCGAGTCAGAGTGAAACCAAACCCTGTGCTGGTTGGCTGCCGGGACTCTGGGGTTATGTGAAGAAACCGAGTGGATTTTCCTTTAAGGAAAAAAAAACTTTTTTTTTGTTGCACAAATGCACTGAGTGGGAGGGACGTGTTTGATCAGAGAGAGAGAGAGAGAGAGAGAGATATAAATCCCACAGTGAGACTCGAGCACAAACTCCAAACCACAAAACCTTCTCTTCGAAAGCACCGACACACACTCGCTCAGGCATCACCCCCAACACCAACAACTCCTCACAAGCGACTCCCAGCTCACCATGGGAGCCAACCCAGAGCAGAGCAGAGTTCCCAGCCAGACACTCAAATGCCACAAGTCGTTCTTTAATAACATCAAGGTAAGGAGGCGCGTGTCCCTCAGCCCTGATGTACCCCGGCCGGTGGTCAGGGCGCTGACCAGCTGCACTCGACTCACGGTTTATCAGTGTGATTGTTATTAAAATAAAAGAAGAACAAACGTGTGAATGGAGGGACTGTTTCTCCTTCAGAGTTTGTGAGGTTTAATGCCAGTGCCTACACCTCGCGGGGGCTCGAGGTTTTCAGGATGTTTCCCTGACATATTTTGCCGCTGCTGTGATCGCAATGTATATTTAAGTTGAGAGTCTCCAATTACATTATTGTATTTATTTAATAAGGAGGAATATCAGATTTCCTTCAACCCCCCCCCCCCCCCCCCCCCCACTGCCAGCTAGCCTCACCCTCACCCTCACCCCAGCTAAGGTACAGCCTTTGAAGTAAACAGTGGACTGAAAGGCTTACTTTCTGTCTGCCAGTTGGTAACAATTAATTTCATATATCTGGTGGCCTCCATGCCTGTGTCTGGAAGTGGTTTAGTTGTGATTGTCCCCTGTTGTCTCCCAGGTGTTTGTGTTGTGTCACGGATTGCTGCAGCTGGCTCAGCTCCTGTACAGCGCCTACTTCAAAAGCAGCATCACGACCATCGAGAAACAGTTTGGCTTCTCAAGCTTCTCTTCAGGATTTATATCCAGTCTACACGAGGTAACCCTTCAATGTTCACACGGTGTATCTTCAGAGGCAGTCTTGCTGCGGTACCTTCATTTGTTTCTCTACCGAGGGAAATTATTTCCGTATATTTACTTAGAAACAGTATGAAACATTGCAATTAAATTGTTTATTTGATAGTTTTTAACTGTAGCTCTTCTTTTTACCTGGTAATCGATTAGTCAGCAATGTCCTAAATTGAGTTAGTCACTTAATTTAGGACATTGCTGTGTGCAATTGGTTGCCTTGTTTCGCCCACAAATATGCCATCAATTCACTTTCCTGTGTATTTTCTGAAGCGCTTTGGATTGGCTCAATGATGTGATAAGGCACTATGTCTAATTTTTTAGACATTTTTCTTATTTAATCTACCTTTTTTGTAAACCCTTTTATCATCCTTACTTTCCAAGTATCTCACTTCCCCCCTTTTGAGCATTTCAGTTGATTCTGCTCACTTAGCCCTCTTTCACTTGTAGATATCCCATAATTGCACTGCCTGCCAGGGTATATCACCAGGCAGTTTGTAATGTGCACAGAATCAGAACTATTTGCTTAAAGATTTATTCATATTTTGACCCAGGTAATGAATGCCGTGTAATATAAAGCAGATGATGAAGTAAAAAACTGAGTTCGCTTGAAGTGCCAGACCAGGTAAATAGGCAGTTAATGAAATAGTAAATCGATGTTGGGTGACATGTCAACTTTTTTGGTACAGTTCATCTCAACACAAATATTTTTAAAGTGCAAATGTTTCCAACTGTGTTTCAACTGTATTGTGAAACATTTTTATCTCGGAGAACATTCCTGGTGCCGTGGATGTTACAAACCTATTCCAAGTTAATAGGAGGAATCAAATTACATGAATTATGTTTATCTCGCCTTTGCACATACCAGAGCCGACACTTGTGTATGGATGATTTGAGCTTTGTGTGTTTGCCAACCTGTAGGTTGATCCCTGTTACATATAACAGGGATCAACAGGGATGTTATATGATGTTAGTAATACATTGTTAGTCTAATCTATCATCACATCACTATCTAATTTATATTGTATGTTTAACACTCTGAAGGATACATTGCAGAAAACGTATTTCTTATTTTCTGGCCACAGCTTTAAAGAACCCATCACCCGAACAATTAATTGCAGTGCTATACGCAACTGACACTGCTGCATTCCAAAACTAACAGCAAAGTCATTATTCTTAGCCAGACATCACTGTCTCCATTGTAAAGAAAACCCCTGAAAGTTAATCTTTGACTTCATGTAACTTTAACCAACAGAAGATAGCTTAGAAACCTTGGGATTTTCTAGAGGCTGTTGTATGATAGAAGGTCTAGTGAGAACATTTATTTAATCACCTACAGAGCAAACAGATGGTTTAAAATACTCAGAATTTTTGATAAACTCAAAATGTTGAAGCAACTTGTATCCTTGATCGTGTGTTCTGCTATCAAAATGCAACAGTTTATTTTGCTCAGTGTATTTTTAGTCTAAAGATGTTCCAATTTAGTGGCATAAATACAATTCCGGATAAGTCCCTATAGATTTCCTTTTAAACAAATTGTCCTTTAAATCTCAATTTAGTGCTGAAACAAGGCAGCCAGCGACAGAGCCTTCTTTGCAGTTCAATAATTTGTTATCCAGAGTTTAATTAAGATAAAGTTAGATAAAATAAGATTAAATCTTCCATCAGGCAGATTAGATGTTGGAAACATCATTTGTACATTTGTATTGTTGGCAGTGATTTTACTTCACAGAAAATAGTTGTAGCAGGACAGAGTGGGGTTTTGTAACATTTATCCATCGCTTTAGGATGTCCTCCTGACGTGAAAGGCACAATACAAATGTATTTTTTGTTGTTGTTGTTATCCTATACAATGTAATTCCAACTGCTCCCAAAACTAACACCTGTAGTTGGTGTCGGGAGCAGGGATCTAGGCGACTGAAACTCTCTGACATTAAAGCTCCCTTGCTCGGGTCCCGACCTGACTATTCAGTGCCTTGGGACATCCTCCTGACGTGAAAGGTGCTCTATAAATGAAATTTTGTTGTTGTCTCAAAGCGCTTCACATTTTCACAGTGAATTGCCCGTATATTTTGGAATATACGACAGCGGATTGTGCACAGCTGTGTCCCACAAACAGTCGTGGATGAGTGACCACGTTATGATCTTTTTTGAATGGCTTATTAACCCCAGAAAAGCGATCCACCAATTAGTTAAACATTGGGTTCCTATTGACTGCTGGAAAACAGAGGCGTGCAGAGAAAGGAAAGATTTTAGACAAAAGCAGCAGCCGTTTGTGTCTGTAAAATCTTGCAAACAGCTGTGCAATGAATGATCAATTAACCTGGATGATTATTGGATGAGAGCATGAGACTCTCTCTTTTATTTTTGATTTATATCTTTAACGTTAACCTTAATAAAAGCATGAAAGGATCTCAGTTCAGACACTTATTATAATGGTGCTTTCAAATAGGACAACAGTTTATGAAATGTGAAGTACTGTACTGTACTTTGAAGATAAATGTCATGAAGGAAGATGGTACTAAGTATTTATTTTATCTGATGTAACATGTTTGAAGTAAACCTCATAGGGGATTATATCTGATTGTTCAGGTCATTCTGACCCAAGATGCATTATTTGCTCTAACAGTATAACCGTAAATCTTATACAATTCATGTAGTACTTCAGATGAACCACTTTGCCTAATATTTACTGTGAACAATTACTTATTGTGTAATTGTTAATCCATTTTTAATCCATGTCCCGCACAACTTGAAAACCTTGAAACATATAATAGTGTTTTTCGTTTCGACGCAATCCCCCACCCACCACCTTTAGTTTTAATGTCAGTGTATCTGGACATGACTCGATTCTTGTGTTTCAATATCTTTCAGATTGGGAATGCAACCCTGATAGTTTTTGTCAGCTATTTTGGAAGCTATGTCCACCGACCCCGACTGATTGGAATAGGTGGATTGATACTCAGTTTGGGGGCTTTTGTGCTCACTTTTGCTCACTTCATTTCCGAACCCTACAAGTACTCCGATATCAAAGCAGGTCTGTGACTACAACAACAACAACAGCAAAGGATTGGAAGTTTTTAAACTGACTGAATTAATTAGATAGTTATAATAATAATCTTTGCATTTGCTAACAATATACAATAGTCAATTCACTTTACAGTATGTTCTGTGAAGCGCTTTGAGACATCTCACAAACATGTTAAGGCACGATATGAAATGCAAGGATTATTTATCATTATTCTTTGTTCATTTTATTAAGCATAGAATCAAAGAATCTTACGGCATAAAGGGAGGTCATTTGGCCCATTGAGTCTGTGCTGGCTCTTTGAAAAGAGCAACTCAATCCCACTCCCCAGCTCTTCCCCCATAACCAAGCAAACCCATCCTCCCCAAATAAACGTCTACCTCTCTTTTTAAAGTTGTTATCGAATCAGCCTCCACCAGGAGGTATTTTCCGGCAATGCATTCCAGATTCGAACAACTCGCTGAGTGAAAAAAATTCTCACCTCCTCTCTGCTTCTTTTAGAAACTATTTTAAACCTGTGACCTTGGGTCACTGACACACCCACCAGTGGAAACAGTTTTTCCCTGTTTACCCTGTCAATCTCCTCATGATCTTGAATGTAAAACAAAAGTAACTGGATTAGTTTGGAAGCAGATATTTCATACCGGGGTCAGTGTTGGGGTGAATATGGTAATTGTGAAGGGAAAGGATTGGTGCACTTTATGTTTGACCTATTACCCTGTGTTCATTCACTTTAGTCATAACAACCACTGATTGACTCTCTTCCATCCAGAATGAATGAGAACAGTCATATAATTGCCCAGAAGGAAACTTTGTGGTTTTCCTCCAAAGGCATAAATTTCCAATTATGGCTACGTGTTTTAACATGTTACATGCATCTTTGGAACGTTTATTTGTTTTACATTGGCAGACAAGCATGAAAACTATAGTGGAAACTTTAGCGGGCAAAATAAAAAATTTCTACTGTATTCTTTGTCCAATATATTAATAATTGGAAAGTACAATATTCAATGAGAGGTTTAAAAAATATATGCATTGTTCTATTTCTGATCTACTTTAAATGACCAGATACCATTCCCAAGCTAAGAATGAACAGGAAATATCTGACATTTCTGCTTTGTAACATAGCACCACAAAATAAACTAGCATCTGACTCTTGTCTGGGATGCTGAGATAGGGATCTGAGATAGGGAATTTCTTATGTGGACGAATTGTAGGAGACAGAGTGCTTTGGTCCTCTGGGCCTATCCCACTGTTGTTAAGGTATTGGGATATACAAAGTGAGTTATAGGATGCCAGCAACTGTTGTTATGTATTGGAGGAAATCTATCATAAATGTTCACTTGTACGTATTCAATTGCCTGCATTTTTCTTCCTGTTGGGAGTTTTATTGAAATGTAAGATTACTTACAATTAAACTGATTTATTGTAACATATTATTCCCAATTCCATTAACAATCATATATTGTCATTAAAATCCTATCTCAACCAACATCCACCCAAATGCACCTTCCAACAAAGGCTACTGAAAGCTGGTAGCCTGGCTAATGTATGTCCCTTCTCTTGCCAAGTAGTGCACAGGGTACATTGCATCACAACAGCTATCTGCATTGAGATCAGCTGGCCAGAATTCAAAACCTTTGATGATGTTTCTGGTTGGTCTGTCTCAGTACTGTACTGTTGTTGTATTTACCCACTGGAACATTGGAGAGATAGAACATTACTGTCATTACTGAAATTAAACATTCCCTTCATCTTAACTATCTAGGACAATTTCAGAATATTTACAATATTATAAATTGTTTTACTAAGGAATTAATGGTGTTTTTTTCCTGGCAGAAAATTCAAGCTCTCCCAACCTCAACGTCTGCCAGCCGTTTAACTTGACAGATGGATCTGATTTATGCAGCACATCTGAACAAAAATCTGGCTTGAGAAGTGTTTGGGTGATCATGATTGTTGGGCAGTTACTGGCAGGGATAGGGACAGTCCCTATTCAGCCTTTTGGTATTTCATTTGTGGATGACTTTGCTCAGCCAACAAATTCCTCACTCTATATAGGTGAGTAAAATAAGAGAAAACTCAATTTAAGAGATTAGATCTAAGAGAACACCTTTGGAAAATAAACTTTTTTGGTATGTGATATGTGACAGTCAAAAAGTTATCATCATTTAAACAAAACGATATTTAAAGACCAACCTGAATGCAAATTCAGATCTCGAGAGGTCTTCCATCACTCAGGGCTAAGCAACAACATCAGAAAAGGTCATCGGTATCAAGCAAACTTGATACCAGGAGACCAATTGGATCTTTTTAATCTTTCATCTCCCTCCCCCATTAACCATATGTCTTGGGACAATTTAACATTACACATGCAATTATGATAGATATCTTCTGATCTTACCGATTTATGTGATCAAGGGTAAAGATTTTTTGAAATATACAATAGAGTTTTAGAAACCCAATTGACTAATGCTGATGTTCTTCCCTTCCTCCCCTAGCAATCTTGTTTGCCATTTCTGTCTTTGGCCCTGCTTTTGGCTATTTACTGGGATCTGTGGTGTTGCGTTTGTTTGTGGATCTGAATAGAGTGAACACAGGTAGGTGAAAAAAAACCTTCAAAGAATGTTGTGTATGTGACGAGATGTACAAAAAGGCTCTTTTTCTCCCTTTAGGAAAATGGATTAATTGTTCCAACATTGCAAGATAGTAACTCTCCTATTTGTATAATTGATTGCTATGAAGAAAACTCAGGCACTTGTGATACAAGCAAACATTTTAGTAGCCTGGGTAAAGTCGAGAAGATATGTATATATATTTTACTTAAATCGCTCTTTTCAAAGAGCCGGTACAGACTAGATGGGCCGAATGGCCTCCTTTTGTGCCGTAAAATTCTATGAATCTATGAATCTATGAATCTATGAAATCATTGATAAATGTCAGTGATATTCATGCAAATTGTATGGACTGGATTTACACACCAAATCAGTGGTATCCAATCTTTATGGTCGACCAATGAATAGACTTTTATTTAATTTTAAGCTGGAACAAAATATCAATCTGAACCTGACAGCAACAGTGTTGTGTTTCATTTCTGTTCAGCTACTCTGGAATTGAACCCTCACGATCCTCGCTGGATAGGAGCCTGGTGGCTGGGACTGCTGATATCTAGTGGTCTCCTCATGCTCACCTCGCTTCCTTATTTCTTCTTTCCAAGGCAAATCACCACTCAAAAGGTACGGATATTTTTTTAAATTAGCTTTTTAAAATGTCATTATTGTTCCCATTTTAATGTTACAGCAGAAGCATACTGGATCATATATTGGACAGGAGTGATTACTAGATCAGAAGTGATACTGTTATTAAATCCATTTGTATACTCTGATGCACTGAGGTGGTGGTATAAGGTGTATGGGGCATGGGGGAAGGAAACCCAACTTCGCTGTGTGGCATTTTTTTTTAAACAAAAATATGGAAGCATTCAAAACAGGAGGCTATATAGCCCAACATTTCAGGGCTTTTTAAAGTTTTGTTTGTATTAATCCTTCAATGTAGTCACGGCTGGACTACGGCGTCCCTCAGGGCTCTGTCCTTGGTCCCCTTCTTTTCACCCTTTACACGCTCCCCCTGGGCGACGTCATCCGCAGACATGGGGTAAATTTCCACATGTATGCGGATGACACCCAGTTGTACCTTTCTGCCTCATCCCTCAACCCCCAGACGATCGATGTTCTGACAGCATGTCTGTCCGACATCGAATCGTGGACGAGGGACAACTTTTTGCAATTGAACGTGAGTAAGACCGAGGCCCTCCTGATTGGCTCAAGCCAGCGCCTCCGCACATCGGGCGCTGCCAGCCTCAACATCCAAGGCTGCACTCTCCATCTCACAAAGCCAATCAGGAACCTCGGCATCATGTTCGATCAAAAACTTTCCTTCCTCCCCCACATCCGTGCCTTGACCGGCACCGCTTATTTCCACCTGCGCAACATTGCCAGGCTCCGCAACTATCTTACCCCCCGCGCTGCCGAAACACTCGTGCACGCGTACATCACCTCACGGCTGGACTACGGAAATTCTCTCCTCGTCGGCCTCCCCAGTTCCTCCATTCACAGGCTGCAGGTCATCCAAAACTCTGCAGCCCGTGTACTATCCCGCACCCGCCTCCGTGACAACATAACCCCCACCCTCGCCCGTCTCCACTGGCTCCCCATCCTCCAGAGGATCGAATTTAAGATCCTCGTCCTCACCTACAAGGCCTTACACGGCCTTGCCCCATCCTACCTAGCCGATCTACTCTTCCCCCTACACGCCCACCCGGACCCTCCGTTCAACGGGACTTGGCCTGCTCCAAGCCCCCCGCCCGAACCGCCCCACCATCGGAGGCCGGGCCTTCAGTTTCTCCGCTCCCACCCTATGGAATGCCATCCCTCAATCCCTCCGTTTCGCCTCTTCCCTTTCCTCTTTCAAGGCCGGTTTGAAGACTTTCCTCTTCGATCGTGCCTTTTGTTCCACCCCGAACTCTTTTACCTCCCCTTCGTGTTTCACCCCTTCCCAAACACTCCCCTCCCAGCTCGGGTCACACGCCTCTTGTTTAGCGCCTTGGGACGTCCTCCCGACGTGAAAGGCGCTATATAAATGTAAATTGTTGTTGTTGTTGTTGGTGCTACACTCAGTCAAAATGCATAAATATGTACACATGCAAGCTTTAACAATATCACACATGATGCGTGATATTGTTAAAGCTTGCATGTGTACATCATTTCAGTCTTGAGAGAAGGTGACTCAGAAGGAATCTGAGAGAGGTGCATCAGATTTAAATTTGAGTAAATACAGAACAATACTTTAGAATGTACCAAGACAGCAGAACAATTTTCTGTGCTACTCCACGTCCCCCGCCCCACCATTGGCAGGCGAGCCTTTAGCCACTCTGTCCCCAACCTCTGGAACTTCATCCCGCAGTCCCTCCGCCTCGCCCCCTCCCTGGCCTCCTTCAAGTCTCTCCTCAAAACTCTCCTCTTCGATGGACCCATTGGAAACTCCTAATCCACCCCCTTCCCTTCCCTCCCCTCCCCCAGTGACTGTCCAGCGCCTTGGGATGTCCTCCTGACGTGAAAGGCGCTAGTGGCTATACTAGTGTAATTTTGTTGTTATGGTCCTCCCAATGTGAAAGGTGCTATATAAATGTAATTTTTTTGTTGTTGTTCACATTTGATGTGGTAAAAAGAAAAATGTTGTGCGATGGGTAGTTCTGGAGGAAATTAATTAACCGCTGATAAACAATTGTGCTCAGTCAGACAATCCATCTGCCTTTCTAATCTGTATGTATTTCAAATATGTTAAAAATATTAAACTGTTTTTAAACAGAAGTCGGGAAGTGAAGCTGATATGCTGAGTGAAATGGAAGAAGAAAAGGTAGAAGAAATAACGGTAAAAGAATTCATTAAAAGTAAGACTTCCATTTGAAAATAGTTTCATCAGAGTATTCTGACTCCTAAAATTAATAATAATCTTTGCATTTGATATAGTGCCTTATAATGTCTTTGAGACATCTCAAAGTGCTTCACAGAATGTACTGTAAAGTGAATTGACTATATTTTGCGGGTGAAACGCGGCTGCAAATTGTGCACAGCAGTGCCTAAGAAAACAGTTGTGGATTGAGTAACCAAATTATTATTATTAAATTGTAATTTGTGCTTTCTCAGGGTTCCCCAAAATGCTTGTAAAGCTGCTGTTGAATCCATTGTTCTTCCTTGTTGTATTGGCACAATGCAGTTTTTCGTCTGTGCTGGCCGGCCTTTCAACTTTCCTGAATAAGTTTCTGAAACAACAATATGGCACATCTATTTCCTATGCCAATTTACTGATTGGTGAGTAATGTGACATTATTGCACAGTGTAACTTACAAGATTTCAGTGCAAATACTTGGAACATTTAAAAAATACCCCCAAATACAATGTTTTAATAGCTTTAATAGGTTGTTCTCATTTGGCTCGTTAAACAATTAGGTGATGGTGTGAGATTTCTTGCATTTGTTGCTAACTATTGGAGTCTGAGGGAATTGTACTGGATTCTGTTTTATTTCAGGATCTACCCATGAAACAAGAATGGCTAATGAATATCTGAAATAAGATTTGATAACTGTTCACAATGAAACTTGATTAAAATATCCTGGGGACACTTCATTCACAACGCACCACAACAACTTGCATTTATATAGCGCGGCTCACGCCGGATAGCGTTTGACTGTTTCTCATTTCTCCCATTGCTGAGCCAAGATACACTGGTGAATATTCAGCAGCTCCAGTTTTAAACAAAGAAACCTTGTTAACCTCTTGGCACACTTCACAACCTTTAACATTAGTGAAAATGCAAGCAATGACAATCAAGCATTTCAGGATGAAATATACCCTGTTGATAAGTCAGTCATGTTACAACATAAATCTCTTGCAGCTGTGAAAACGAACAATGTTCCAATTGACCAAGCACACACAAGTTTAGCTAACAATGCAAAAATTCTAGATAGCGAGTTGTTCGAATCTGGAATGCATTGCCTGAAAAGGTGGTGGAGGCTGATTCGATAACAACTTTTAAAAGGGAATTAGATCTTTATTTAGGGAGAACGGGTCTATTAGGCTATGGGGAGCGGGCAGGGCAGTGGGATTGAATCGCTCTTTTCAAAGAGCCGGCACAGACTAGATGGGCCGAATGGCCTCCTTTTGTGCTGTAAAATTCTATGATTCTATGAAAACGGTACCGTTAAACATTAAAAGTATTAAAATATGGAATTGAATATCTAACTTGCAGGATGCAGTTATAACTCTAATTTTACTGAATTTGATTGTGGATTTTCAATTTATTGGGTCACAACAATAAAAGGATTCTTTGCTCATATTTGTTTTGAAATTATTCCCCCATCCCTTCATATAAAATTTATATCCTCTGGCTCAACTGGGTTGATGCATAAAAACATAAAATCTACGCTAAACTTATAAATGTTTCCTTGTTTGTGCTTAATTAAATTCAGCTGTTGTATAAACATATCTTACAATTTTATTCATTAATGTAATAATACTAAAAAAATTAAAATTGCATAACAAATTATATCAGGTCAAGCTGGTTGCTTCTTTCCCATCACAAATATTCATCAACTTGAATACAAGTTGATGTAATATACTAAATTAACCAGACGGAGAATATGAAATGATTAGTCAATTTGACTTTCTTTACATCAATGCTGATTACCTAAAGCCATTGCTTCTTTTGTTTAGGTTCTGTGAACCTGCCAGCTGCTGCTATTGGGATGCTGTTAGGAGGGATCATTATGAAACGTTTCAACTTTTCCTTGGCCAAGATACCTCTGTTCAATGCCGGTGTTCTGATAACTTCATTCATCCTCTCTATCGCCTTGTTTTTCATGGGTTGCTCTACACAGAGGATTGCTGGAATCAACTACAATTACTTAAACAGGTAATTTTTTTTGAAAAAAGTAAATCATCCGGACATTTAGCTCTCTCACTTACAGGTCTATCCATTCTGTCATCCACAAATCATCCCCAACCTCCTTTTCCCTTCCCCTGGTGCATATCACCAGTTGTCAAATTACATCACTAAATCTCCTTAACAGGAAGTCAACATGCACACCCAGTACAATATACTGCAATGTATCTTTACTTACTTTACCCCACCCCATACACATTGTATATTCCCAAGACAGAGTTACAGATTGAAACATCTATCAGTATTATCCTTGTGTTTTTATTCAAACACAACTAGTATGTAAGAATAATAATGATAATAATAATAATAATGTGTGCACTGTTGATTTGTGATTGTGCTAGTGTGTCTGATGCTGGAAGCACATTCGGTGATGTTGTGTTTGAAATGTATTTTAAGTAAACTTGGCAATTAATAGGTTTTATTATTCATTGTATATCGCAGTATATCTACATTGGACCTCAAGGCTCCATGTAATGCTCATTGTTCCTGCTTCAATTACACTTACAATCCAGTGTGTGGATCTGATGGTATAGAATACATCTCACCGTGCCATGCTGGCTGTAATAAATCTGTCTTCAATTCTTCCATAAGAAGAATATTGGTAAGTGCATCTGAGATTTATTTAGAAAATAAGTTTTACTTTCCTCCCCTAATTTGTCTGTATTTTTCCTTTTCCTATCCAAAGTCGCGATAGCACTGTAGTTCATTCAATGGAATTGGTATCTTCTTCTTATCTCATTCTTTTCTGTTTTTTTATTGTTAGTGTTAGGGCATAATAATAATATTTAATAGATGATTTATACAAATGTTACCAGTTGGTGACAATGTTGATCAATTTACCAGCAAACATACAGGAAACAAACTGCTATGCATACTGCTTTCCTCGTCTCTTGAGATTTATTCTTAAAACAGGCCAGGAGAGGTCTGATGCATCATGTTGTGAGAGAGAGAGAATAAAAAGAACATTGACTAGGAAAGAAGAATATAATCTATTCCCATATCATTGAGGCATCTGATGAACAACTTGAGTTACCATCAGAATAGATATCTAAGATATCTATTCTCCTGATCTGAACTGGTATTATAAATTCAGGAACAAAGGTATAACATAACATAAGAAATGCCAGATGAAAAGAAAACCAAGATCTATCCAGTTTGCCTTCCACCTTCCTGGCGGTCGCATGCACATATCCACCGAACTACCTATACCTCATGATACCTCATCATATTATTTCCTCTGTCTATAGGCAATAGGAAGTCAGAATTCCAAACACTGCGAATGATTTGAAATTAACCTATTGGAAAATATGATATGTAGATTTATTAAGCTGTCTATTTTCAAAATACCCCAACTGGACAAGACAATAAATAACTTAGATCCTAGATTGAAGCATATTGAAGCATATGCTTCAGCTCTGCTTTACTAGCAGAGCTGGTAAAATGTTTTTTTGGAGGGATTTCTTAATTTGTTAGTCTAAGGACATATTAAAATATTTTGTTACATATCTTTCAACTATTGTCTCTAAAGTTGCACCATGATTTGACATGCGTAGTTGTACATTCAGTTCCAGGAACTCAGTCATTTTTCTAATATCAAGAGTTTTCCATTGCAAGAGTTACTTTGGGTAAACGTTCACATCAGAATCACTAAATTGAGTGTTATTTCTCACATCTTTCCAGAGTTACAACAACTGCAGTTGCATTCAGACCTCTGGCGGTGAGGACAATGCTTTACCTGGGAACTGTGCCATCAGCTGTTCTCATCTGCTCCTCCCAGTGATATTCCTTATCGCTTTCATAGGACTGATCGCTTCACTCTCCCACAATCCTCTTTACATGATGGTGTTGAGGTAGGTCCTAGGAGACGTCATGTATACCCCAAAAATAATATAATTTGCCATTAGTTCTGCTTGTTTGGCCAATTTATTGACCAACTAATGTTGAAGGGAAACTTCTTTGATGATTCAGTGAGTATGTTTACAAGGTGGCACAGTATTCAACCACACAAGCCAGGAAGGTTTTGACGGCTTAAGCTCAATAGAAACATGAAGCTTACTCAGTTCATCTCAATCATAGATGAGTATGAGAACTGTATGAGAATACAGAGTACTGTATGAGAGTATGAGAATTGTTCTTTCCATCTGCATTTCTAATGTTCGGGTTCCTTTTTATGATCACCATGCAATGATTCCTGCTGGAAGTGTGCATGTTCAGACATCGGATAAACAGACAATGTATTGAAGTATTGGCAGGACGGTGAACAATAACAAAATGACACTTGTATAGCACCTTTCACGTCAGGAGGACATCCCAAGGCGCTGATTGTTTTAAAAAATAAATTGACTGGATGTTGGCGAATTGACTAGGTTCATATAGCTGAATGGATCTGCATGCTTCTATCATAAATGGTCAGTTTTTAAATGAAGTACTTCACCATGCCAGCAAGTCTGCATTGAGGTAATAATGCAAGGATTATTATTAAGGTTCGAATAAAATGACTCTGATTTCTGCTTATGTTGCAAATTCTATTTTCTAGTTTAATTCATTTAATGTCCTGTAAGATGGATGTTTGGGGGGTGGGGATGGGGGTTAGAGGTTTGGGATTCCAATTTAATTGAAACATAAATTGTGTAGGAACAGATACTGGACAGAGATAGCAAGGGATTAATATCATTGACTTAAAATCATTGTGGAGTCCTGTAGCTCAGTGGTTAGAGCACTCGCCTTAGAAGCGTGAGACCTGAGTTCAATTCCAGGAAGGGCAAAGCCTTGGGCAAGTTTCCTTATTCCACACGCCTAATAATATTCCCTCAAAACAAAATCGGTCATTTCCACGACTGTTTGTGGGACACTGCTGTGCGCAATTCGCTGCCGCGTTTAGCCCACATATATACAAGCAATTCATCTTACAGTATATTCTATGACAGATGTCTCAAAAAAAAGTGAAAAGAACTACAAATGCATGGATTATTATTATTAAAACCAAAATATGAGATTTTGTCCTTGGAATAACTTCTGGGATTCTGATTATTTTAATCATGATTGCAGTTTTGTTTTTCATTTTTAGAATATTTTTCCTCCAATGGTAGGATTTATGTCAAACATTGTGTGCACACCCTAAACAGGTTACATGGGGTAGGTCCAAAGGAGAATTTATGATGATGAACTAATTATTGCTAGTTTGTAAGATGATATCAAACCATATTACCAGGAAGTAATAGCCAATGTATAATTAAATATTTTATTTGACAATTCTTCCTTTACTGGATTATCTTGTACAAAGGCTGAAGGCATGACACTCTGAGAGCAGCTATTTAAAAAAACCCACAGAGAAATACATACTGAGAACTTCTGCACACACACAATTGACAAAGAAATAGTTGAAACTTCATCCCAAATCTGATGAGTGACAGCAAATTTGCTTTTTGGTAACACTTGTTTGGGAGACTTACTAGAATCATAATTGTTAAGATTTGAAATACTTTACGTAGAGAAACAGGATTGTCAAACTTATCAAATTTAATGAATCCCTTTCTCCTTCTTCACTGTTGCTCTGCTCATTGATACCATCAGGTACACTTCTCTGCTACCGTACAGAGTTCACCAAGTTTTGAAAATGTAACCTGTGATTAGAGAACACTTTTTACCAATTGTTCTGATAGTGATATTGCACATTGAACAATTCAACTCGAGAGCAGCAATTTTTGAAGGTTTTTGTATTAAGGATTGCAATAAAATTTGACAGCGGAATAACACACGATAATTCCAAGGATTATATGCCAAATTCTCATAGAATTATGGAAAATTATAGCACAAAAGGAGGCCATGCGTGTGCTGGCTCTATGGAAGAGTAGCAGTCCCACTTCCCTGATGTTTGCCCATATCTTTGTCATTGGTGAATACATTTCCTTAATTTTTCTTAACAATTGCCATTATTATTCAACAACATACTGCACAAAATCGATTTGATTGTAAAAAAGTGTGAAATGCCAAATGACATTCCTACTGCCATAGAGTTTGTTGACAACACATCCTGCAACAATAATATTAACAGTCTTTACATTTGATTTGCCATTTGAAAAATGTAAACATATCGAATCATTTCACAGAAAGTTGCTGACAAGTGTAAATGTTGTATTTGTAGAATGTGGCAGTCAGTTTGAGCACAGTAAAAAAAAATAGCCAGCCATGAAGTGAATGATTAATTTTGTCTGAGGCTTCTGAGAGAGCTACAATGTCACCTCGGAACACAGCACCTCGTGTAAAGGTCAATAATTCCTTAGATGCAGATATAGGCTAAAGATAAACAACAACAAAATTACACTTTCACGTCAGGAGGACGTCACAAGGCGTTGGACAGTCATTGCTTCAGAACCAAGCTGGGGACAGGGAGGTTGGAGGGAAAGGAAGGGATTTGGAGTGACCAGTGTGGCCATCGAAGAGGAAGGTCTTGAGGCAGGACTTGAAGGAGGCCAGGGAGGGGGTGAGGTGGAGGGACTGCGGGATGGAGTTCCAGAGGTTGGGGGCAGAGTGGCTGAAGGATCGCCCACCAATGGTGGGGTGGGAGGATCGGGGACATGGAGCAGCCGGAACCTGATGAGGGCAGGTCGGTAAGATAAAGATACAGCCTTTTACTACCAGATAATGTAATCTCTGTTGTGGAATGCAAGGGTAAAGGATTTTTTTTTCACATGTGAATAACCAAATATATTGAATAATCATTTATTTCTCGTTCCTCCCCTCCCCCTATCAGAGTTGTCAGACAAGAAGATAAATCATTTGCGATAGGGATCCAATTCCTGTTAATGAGACTAATTGGTGAGTACAATTCTTTGCAAAATATTAACTACTGTATACAGATATCCAGCCCATTGATTATGATTGATTTGGAAGTGGTTTGATTCTATTGTTGTTTGGAGGTGATTTTGTCATTCATCATTGATTTGGATCCTGCTATCCACACCTGAGCCAGTAGCAGAAAGCTGCAAATATGGGAACTCATGCCCTGTCATCCCTGCTGTATCACTTTATTTGTGTGATGCTCACTCACTCGTCTGCATTCCCTTGATTCAATTGCAAGTATAAAATGATTGAAAAAATGTCAGGAAGTAAGTTTTCATTTGTATTTATTGTTTGAGCAGTAATTTCAGCAGTTTAGAATTAGCGGGTAGATGGAAATCAGATGGCTGTATTTGGTACCCAGGATTCCTTGTAAGTGTCTACAGGGCTTGTCTTTTGTAAAACACCCTTCCAAGAGAACATGGATGCCAAATAGTCTTTGTTAATACAAATTGTTCTTCTTATTTTCTGATCTGTTTCTCTTCTGATTCCAGCATGGTTGCCAGCTCCTGCTTTATTTGGCAAGATTATTGATTCAACCTGCATTAGATGGAATATGATCTGTGGAAAGAGAGGAGCGTGCCAATACTATGATATAAATCTGTTGCGGAACCGGTATGTTACAATTATAATATTTAAGAATATATGAGTACAGTAGCAATCTTGCGGACAAATAAGAACAAAATTATTATTCTAAACATAATTGTGTGTGCTTAATTTTTGTTGCCCCCCCCCCACCCCCCACACACACTTGTGACCTCGGCTCCACATACTCGGGACCTCTAAAGCTCCGCGCCCCTCCCCCCCCCCCCCCAAAGGTACGCGCCCCCTAAGGGAGGTGCTCCCCACAGTTTGGAAACCATTGATTTTACCGATACGCCTATATGGTTTGATCCAAAGCACAGGATTCAAATTTACCCAATAATTTCTCATTCACTCTCAGAATATATAAACTGACCCTAATATGGAATGTATAATTAAGATCCAAGCATAGTTAGACCATGAAGTTCTCTAAAGTAATCGTTGCAACAATCGCTTCACATGCAACAGGAACTGGGTTTGATTCACAGGCAGGGCAAAACTTTAGGCAAGTTTTCTTACACCACATGCCTGTTTACCTGAGAGTAACTTTGAGCCCAGTTGTTAGTTAATTGGCGGATTGCTTTCCCGGGCGTAATAATCTCTTCAATTTAGTTTAAAAAATAATAATTTGGTCACTCAGTCAACGATTGTTTGTGAGACACTGCTGTGTGCAATTGGCTGCTGTGTTTTGCCAATTTCAAAGCATTTCACGGAATATTCTATGAAGTGAATTGAGTGTAAATATGAGGTTGAAATGCGGCAGCCAATTGCGCACAACAATATCCCACAAACGGTCATGGGTTGAAGTGGTCAATTGTTTTTGAGGGATTATTATTAGGCGTACGGAGTAAGGAAACTTGCCCAAGGTTTCACCCAGCCTGGAATTGAACCCAGGTCTCTCACTTGAAAGGCAAGTGCTCTCACCACTGAGCTGCAATTAACCACAATTATGCCATCTGGTGGCGAGTTCAAGAGTATCAGTAGGCACCTTGGAGGAGGATGGCATGCTTCCTCTGGCCTGCTACAGCTGTCGTCTGTGAATACGTGCAAGGTTTAGGAGAAGAAAGTAAAATGGTCACCAAACATGATGACGACAACATTTTGTTTCATTTATAGAATCTTATTGAAATGGTAGTTCAGGTTATTTATGCTATGGGATTGCACTTCATTTTTAAAATGTTTGACAAGTAGAATATACTATATATATATATGCCAATTCAATAAAAAAAACTTATTTTTTCTAATTTGTTCAGGTTCTTCGGTCTACAACTGATCTATAAGGGGCTTGGTATTTTACTAATGTTGTTCATTGGTTGGAAAGTGAAGAACACCAGGACTCATGTAATTAATGAGAAGACGTCAAGAACAGTATAAAGCCGCTTGGAAATGTTTTCAGAATAACTGAGAAGGACCAGTCCTGCTTGATTGGCCAATATTTGTAAAAAAAAATGTATATTTACAGATTATTTTAAAGATAAGTAGCTTTCAGTGGTGTCTCAATTGCTGGATTTGAACACGCACTGTTGGCTAATTCATCAAGAATCCAAATGGTTAAACTTCGGTGCATGAAGGGAGAGAGTTGGAGAAATATGAGGAACGCTATAAACCAAAAAGGACAATATAAATTTTTGAAATGTAATGGTGTAGATATGAAAAATTTTAGTTCTTGTGAAAGTATAGGCCACACTATCTTGGTTTGGATATCAGATAAGTGAAATTATAATTTCACTTATCTGATATATCGCGTTGTGATAACGCGATATAACGCGATAACGCGAAATTATAATTTGATATATCGCGTTATCACATCCTCAAACCACTTAGAAATGTTTTGTAGGGTTTCTGTACAAATGAGTGACTGTATTTGCATGCAAATGCAAGGTTATTAAATAATCTTTTAGCAATGTCTGTAGGATCATTTTTATCTAGAGGATCATTTCTGTAATTGGAAGCAACTAAAAAGGATTTATTTGGTTTAGCTCATGTGAAATTATGTTGGCAGCTCACAGACGTCTGTTTACCACTCGTCTAACATTCTATTTGTAATTGGGGTTAGTGAAGTACGCAGGTTTCTGGTGGTTTACACCACTAATTCCATAAAATTGTTTGTAATGACCACCTCCAGTGGTATTGTAATGAACTGGAAATTAGCAGAAAGGAATTTGTATGTGCTGAAACTGTGGAATACTCTCCTTCAATTCCTCTGCCTGCTCCCCTCTCCCCTTTACAAGCCCCGCTTGAAAACCTTCCTCTTCGACCAGGCTTATAGCGACCTTCCCTCAACCCCACCCAGCCCACACTCCCTCACCCCCCATTTCGGAGTCAAGTTCCATCACTGTTAAGCGCTCTGAGATACTACCCAGCGTGGTGGTTCCTATATGGTGGGCGCAAGTTGTTGTTGCTGTTACCATCATGGAAACTACAGCCAGTCAATAAAAACATCCATAACACACATTCCATCATCTATTAGTCATAATTTGTCTGTTAAATTTCCATCTGCTTCCATCTCTGTCACACCACTGATTACAGGATCACAAGTTTGGTTTGGATTAAGGCCCTCCGGCTCATCCAATCTCAACCCCTCCCATCAATCACTCATCAAGCTGCTTTTTAAATGAAATAAAAGTCTTTGTTCAAATCACTTAAATCTTGTGTTGATTGCAATGATTGCTCGTCTAGGAATGCAGTTTTATTGTGTGAAAAAACATGAGGGACTGATTTAAGAATACTTTTTAAAAAAGCATTAGCACGAAATACAGACAGTTTATAATATTAATAACTGTATCCTACCAGATATGAATGTTGTTTGAATATTTGTAGTTAGTTAGACTCAAGAGAACCAGTGGAATTAATTATTCCGATAAAGAAACATATTGTTCCATTTTGACCCTCATTTGAGCTGATGTGGACTGTGGAATAGGCAGCCTGAATCATGGTGATTTAAATACCAGATAAACAATGAGTGACATTTCCTGTATGTAGAGAGTTATCTATCGAATGGATTAAGACAGCATTTCTCAAATGAATCCACTCACATGATTTTGTCCAGCTACATCTCCTATTGCTCAGTGGTTAGAACACTTGCCTTACACGCAAGAGACCTGTGTTTGAATCCAGGCAGACAGGGCGAAACCTTGGACAAGTTTCCTTACTCCACACGCCAAATATTAATCCCTCCAAAAAACCCACAATAATAAAATTGGTCATTTCAATCCACAACTGTTTGCGGGACACTGCTGTGCGCAATTGGCTACCACGTTTCACCCACATACTTTAAAGCTCACTCTTGGTTCATGTTGAAAAACAATAATACTCGAATTTGAATTATCCCAGCTTCGAGACATCTCAAATGGCTTCACATATACTATAAAGTATGGTAACTGCATATTTTGTGAACAAAAGCAGCAATGTCGATTCAAACAGGCTGTTATATTAAAATTAGCAAGAAAAACATTGCCTTCTAAAGTTGAACAAGTTGAATATCTAAAAACACTAGAAGAATTCCTGATGAAAAATATAGTGGCATAAAATCAATCTACGAGACTCAGTTGGTACAATTCAGGAAGTATTGCACCACATCATGTAATGTCACTAGTCAAGTAATAGGTTGGTATGTATGCCAAAGGCGCAATTGTTTGGACTGTGGCACGTTATGTCGTGCATTCGTTTTTCCATGACTCATTACCCATTCACTGCCCGGCTTATTATCTAACTGATTGTCTAATTGTGTGTGACATGTTGACATACATTGTGGGGTGTAACTGAACCAAGTTCATGCTTGAAACTTGATATATAGTCTAACATCAATCTAACGTCGGTAGTGGGCAAACTTCTAGAGTCCATAATCAGGGACAAGATAGATCTTCACTTAGAAAGATATAGGCTAATAAAGGACAGTCAACATGGATTTGTTAAAGGCAAATCTTGCCTTACAAATCTGATAGAATTTTTTGATGAGGTAACGGAATGGGTGGATAATGGTAGCGCAGTTGATGTAGTTTACATGGACTTTCAAAAGGCATTTGACAAAGTGCCACATGAGAGACTTATTATGAAATTAAAGGCCCATGGCGTAAAAGGGACAGTGGCAGCGTGGATCCACAACTGGCTGCGAGACAGAAAGCAGAGAGTTGTAGTGAGCGGCTGTTTTTCAGACTGGAGGGAAGTGAGCAGTGGTGTCCTCGAGTCCAAAATTGAGAAAATCCGTTCTGCGGTTTCCTCCCCCCACCACTCCTCCACCTCCGCGCCCTCATCAGTTACCTCAACCCCTACTCACCCCCCATTTCACACTTTCAACCCCACCACCCCTCTTTCAGTCACAAAAATAATTACCTCCATGAAACCCACCACGTGCTCATTGGACCCCATCCCCACCCCCCTCCTCCGCACCCAGCTCCATTTGTTAGCCCCGCTCATTTCTGACACCATTAACCTTTCCCTATCCTCAGGCACCGTCCCTACCTCCCTTAAAACAGCCACCATCACCCCTATCCTGAAGAAACCCTCCCTTGATGCGTCACAACCATCAAGTTATCGACCCATCTCCAACCTCCCGTTTCTATCCAAGGTCCTTGAAAGAGTGGTTGCCTCCCAGCTCCGCTCTTTCCTTTCAAATCACTCACTTTTTGAACCCCTCCAATCAGGTTTCCGCCCTATCCACAGCACAGAAACTGCCCTGGTTAAGGTTACAAATGACATCCTAACCGCCTGTGACCAGGGCTCCCTCTGCCTCCTCGTCCTCCTTGACCTGTCTGCTGCGTTCGACACAGTCGATCACACCATCCTCCTTCAACATCTTTCCTCCCACCTCAACCTTCAAGGCACAGTCCTTGACTGGTTCCATTCTTATTTGACCCACCGTTTACATTTTGTTTCTTCCAATGGTTTTTCTTCAAACCCCCGCACAGTTTCTCACGGCGTCCCTCAGGGCTCTGTCCTCGGCCACCTCCTTTTCACCCTTTACACACTCCCTCTGGGCGACGTCATCCGCAGACATGGGGTAAATTTCCACATGTATGCGGATGACACCCAGTTGTACCTTTCTGCCTCATCCCTCAACCCCCAGACGATCGATGTTCTGATAGCATGTCTGTCCGACATCGAGTCGTGGACGAGGGACGACTTTTTGCAATCGAACGTGAATAAGCCCGAGGCCCTCCTGATTGGCTCAAGCCAGCGCCTCCACACATCGGGCGCTGCCAGCCTCAACATCCAAGGTTGCACTCTCCACCTCACAAAGCCAATCAGGAACCTCGGCATCATGTTCGATCAAAAACTTTCCTTCCTCCCCCACATCCGCGCCTTGACCGGCACCTCCTATTTCCATCTGCACAACATTGCCAGGCTCCGTAATTATCTTACCCCCCGCGCTGCCGAAACACTTGTGCATGCATACAACACCTCACGGCTGGACTACGGACATTCTCTCCTAGTCGACCTCCCCAGTTCCTCCATTCATAGGCTGCAGGCCATCCAAAACTCTGCAGCCCGTGTACTATCCCGCACCCGCCTCCGCGACCACATAACCCCCACCCTCGCCCGTCTCCACTGGCTCCCCATCCTCCAGAGGATCGAGTTTAAGATCCTCGTCCTCACCTACAAGACCTTACACGGCCTTGCCCCATCCTACCTAGCCGATCTACTCTCCCCCTACACGCCCACCCGGACCCTCCGTTCAACAGACTTGGCCTGCTCCAAGCCCCCCGCCCGAACCGCCCCACCATCGGATGCCGGGACTTCAGTTTCTCCGCTCCCTCCTTATGGAATGCCATCCCTCAATCCCTCCGTTTCGTCTCTTCCCTTTCCTCTTTCAAGGCTGGTTTGAAGACTTTCCTCTTCGATCGTGCCTTTTGTTCCACCCCAAACTCTTTTACCTCCCCTTCGTTTTCACCCCTTCCCAAACACTCCCCTCCCAGCTCGGGTCACACGCCTCCTGTGCAGCGCCTTGGGACGTCCTCCCGACGTGAAAGGCGCTCTATAAATGTAAATTGTTGTTGTTGTTGTTGCCACAGGGATCGGTTTTGGGACCATTGCTGTTTGTAATCTACATCAATGATCTGGACTTGGGTGTAGGGAGTACAGTTTCCAAGTTTGCAGATGACACTAAGTTAGGGAGAATAGTAAATAGTGAGGAGGATAGTAGCCATCTGCAAGAGGATATAGACAAATTGGTAAAGTGGGCAGACACATGGCAGATGAAGTTTAATGCAGAGAAGTGTGAGGTGATGCATTTTGGGAGAAGAAATGAAGGGAGGCAATATAGGCTAGATAGTACCATTTTAAATGGTGTGAAGGAACAGAGAGACCTGGGGATTTATGTTAGTGACTCGTTGAAGGTGGCAGGACAGGTAGACAAGGCTGTTAAGAAGGCATATGGGATAGTAGGCTTTATAAATAGGGGTACAGAGTACAAAAGTCAGTAAGTGCTGACTAACCTCTATAAAACTTTGGTGAGGCCTCAGCTGGAATACTGTGTTCAATTCTGGTCACCACACTGCAGAAAGGATGTGAAGACATTGGAAAGGATATTTACTTGGATGGTGCCAGGATTGAGGGACTTCAGCTATGAGGAGAGGCTAGATAGGCTAGGGTTATTCTCTCTGGAGCAGAGAAGATTGAGGGGAGACCTAATAGAGGTTTATAAGATCATGAGGGGTTTCGACAGGGCAAATAGAGAAAAACTATTTCCACTCGTGGGCGAATCTGTGACTCGTGGTCACAGATTTAAAATAGTTTCAAGGCGAAGTAGAGGGGAGCTGAGGAGAAATTTTTTCACTCAGCGAGTTGTTCGAATCTGGAATGCATTGCCTGAAAAGGTGGTGGAGGCTGATTCGATAACAACTTTTAAAAGGGAATTAGATCTTTATTTAGGGAGAACAGGTCTATTAGGCTATGGGGAGCGGGCAGGGCAGTGGGATTGAATCGCTCTTTTCAAAGAGCCGGCACAGACTAGATGGGCCGAATGGCCTCCTTTTGTGCCGTAAAATTCTATGAATCTATGAATCTATGAATTTGATGTGATTAGTTTATTTGCTAGAATTGCTGACTCCCAGCTGCTACATTGCAATGCCTGACTTTTCCCTTCCGTATCACCATTTTGTTTTGTTAGTTTTAGTCATTTTGTGCCATGCCAGGGTTACAGCTGTTTACCTGAACTGACTGACAGACTCATCCTCATTGATGTTTGGTGTTACCAAGTTGACTGCTTTTCATTGTCTTGCCTGCTGTGCTGCCAAACATGAACTCTTTTGTGACTAAACCCCTGCAGCACTTTTGGGTAATCTACCTTTCATTACGTTGTTTGCTACTGTTTGCAATCACACATCTAATGACTGGATGAGCCCCTGCTACTCCTATTGATGCTTCAGTGATTAATTGCTCAATAGTGTTGCTAAAGCTGATGTTCTCTAAGATTATTATCTCCTTTATACACAGTCTCTCCTTTCAATGGAGTAGATTTGGGTGATGCTGCACATTCTCTGATGGTGGCTGAGTGATCTGGATGGAGCTACATTAGGCCAAGCATAAACTTGGTTCAGTGACATCCCAAAACGTAAGTCAGAACGGATCAGTTGGACAATCAGTTAGACAATAGGTCGGGCAGTGAATGGGTGATGAGTCATGGAAAAATTAATGCATGACGGAACATAGGGACTCCTGTGGGATGTTATGTGGAAAAGATGAAACTGCACTGTCAGTGATGCTGAAGGATCCCGTGTACAATTCAAAAGAAAAGGTGGCCTGACCAACAATCCAACCCAAGATAGAATTGGGCATTCACTTAATCACAGTTTGTGGAACACGACTGCGCCTCCATGATTGGCTTCCATGTTCAGCCACAAAATACTTTCAGTACACCATGCAGGCAATCCTGGTAGCTTTAAATGATGTGCTGAGGTGATGTTTCAAATGCAAGGACTTTAGTAATTATTAATGCATTAATGCTCGGACTTGCCGGTACTGAAACATGAAAAGCAGCAGCAAACCTCATCTGTAATGTCCCTGGCTGACAAACATCTGATTTTTATTGACGTCATCACCCGATGGCCTAAAAGGTGTTTACCATGTAGCGAGAGCATGGTGGAACTTGCTGGAAGATTCTGGAAATTGTGGGACTGAAGAACAAAAGGTGACCTCAGTTACTAAAAACAAGTGCAGTTTCCAGGTATATTTGACAATCATCTACAATCTATCTTTTTACTGTCAAAGCTGTTAACAGACAGAAGCCCACTTTAAATTTATAACATTATGAGGTTGTTGGGATGAATTGACTTGGATTACTTCAAGGTATCTGCAATTTTATAACATTTGCTGATTTATTTGTGGTTTGTGTCCATTGTTTACAACCGTAAGTTCTGAGATTGCATGATAATTTGTTTTCTATAGTAACCTTGATAATAATAATAATCCTTGCATTTGACAAATAGCTTTTCATGTCTTCTAGATGTCTCAAAGCGCTTCACAAAATATATTGTAAAGTGAATTGACTGTACATTTGTGGGTGAAATGCGGTAACCTATTGCGCACAGCAGTGTCCCACAAAAAGTTGTGGATTGAAATGGCCAATTTATTATTCTTTTTCTTTGAGGGATTATTATCAGGCTTGTGGAGTAAGGAAACTTGCCCAAGGTTTAGTCCTGCCAGGAATCGAACCCAGGTCTCTTGCCTGCAAGATGAGTGCTCTAACTACTGAGCTACAAGACTCCGTGGATATTACGGAGTCCATTGTTTTATGTTTACTGAGGAATTCTTTTGAACATTGACGATCCCATAGCACATTTCAAAAGAGTAGGAAGATTCTCCAGTTGTCCTAGTCAACAATCCTCTATATAAAACTTCACGTGATAGCTGTTTGTGGGACATTGCTCTACAAATTACCCGTTCACTTATTATAATTTGCATTTATATAGCGCCATTCATGCAGGATAGTGTCTTGGTGCATTGCACAACGGCAAGGGGGAGGTATTAGGACAAATACACAATCACTCGTAAAACTTGTGAAGTTTGAGATGTCTTAATGCCCAAGGCACTGCATCAAATGCGAGGATTATTATTTTTATAATTTCTCCTTTCTCCTGATCGTGCATTAAAGTTCAAGCAATAATGTGTGTAGGTTCAGAAAGAAGAAAATTATAATAATCCTTGCATTTGATATAGCGCTTTCTAGATCTTATCAATGCCCCAAAGCGCTTCACAGAATATACTATAAAGTGAATTGACTGTATATATTTGTGGGCGAATCGCGGCAGCCAATTGCGCACAGCAGTGTCCCACACACAGTCGTGAATTGAAATGACCAATTTTATTATTGTGATTTTTTTGGAGGGATTGTTATTCGGCAAGAAAGGAGAGAAATTGGGATTAAGAACAAAATTCAGACATAGAGTGAGTGTCAACAAAACCAGAGGGGTGAAACAATGGGCAGGAAAGTAGAATTAGGAACTTTGAAGTCACTCAATAAAGCTGTGTGGGAAGATACTGAACATGAAATTGAAGCCAAAAAACCAGGGTGCGTGAGAGAATGGGCATGGAACGAGAGTTATCTAGGAATGCAGGGTGTGAAAATGAACAAGAAAGTGGAGATCAGGAAGATTGTTCACAGCGAAAGAAAAAGAGAGATGTATGACCATTGTACAATGTAGACAAAACAATTTGGGCATTTTCAAAGGACAACTTGCTTTGCATGTGAAATGAGCCTTCAGGGAATTTCTCAATGCAGCCATATAGTAATAATTTGGTGATTTTGTTCGAATGCATACGAAAGCTGGGAAACTAGTGGATTATTTTTTAGTAAACACCCTTTTCCTGTCAGTCTCATGACATCATTCACTTGTCTTGGCTGGTCTAAAATTATTTCTTCCTGTCGGTTACCAATGTAGTTACTTCACAAGTGCTGCCACCTTGAAGTTCCCATCATACAGTATTGCTGAAACTATGAGTATCCCAAAAAAACTTTATTGTGTCAATTTTGTATAACATTTATACTTCTGTCTTTTTTCTCTCTGTGACACCAGTGTTCTTGATTTCTGCTTTCTTACCTGTTGTTTCATCCTTATGGGCTTGATGACTCTCAATACATTATCTAATTTCCTTCATCATCCTCAATTCGTCTCCTTTCTTGCCTCATTTTGCTGGCCGTTTCACACCTGCCCATATTCGATCTTGTTTTTAACTGGAGGACACAGTCAGGGCGAAATGGAAGATAAACCATTTGCGCAATCAGATCAGAAATTATAATTATTTATCAATCATCAATTGGAAATTATTCATGAATTAAAACTTGCTGATTATATTTTAAAATCTGATCCATGTAAGTGTTACTATCCTTGACATTAGATTCACGTTTGGTGACTGGCAATTTCAGCATGTAACTTTGCAAATGCATTCTAATATATACAGAGCAATCTAAATCTGGAAAAGCAGATGGATTATCCTTCAGTAAAAGACCGTCTTTATGTCAATTACACACTGCTCATTCACAGCAGGCTGAGCACAATAACTGCTGTGAAACTCTTTTTGCCGTCATATGAACCTTCAAGGCTGCTTTATTGTCATTCTTGTCGTGCAGTGCCACTGTAACTGTCACTCGCCCCAAGGGACATGTAAGTTTGATTTAAATTTGCACACACACAATATAAATTGTCTGTTACAACTGATAGCAGGTGGCTTGGACTGTGTGTCACAGGGCTAATTAGGTGCAATTTAAATGTAACTGTAATAATGCCATTGCTATTATACTGTAGTGCCGTGACTAACAATGCAATTACCATTAGAAACTTCATAACTATATATTGCACTTCAGGATTTTTCTAAAAAGTAAAGCATTAACCACAGCACAATTTTGTGATGTGGCAGCATTATTTTTAACAGTGAAGACAGAAAATGATATCCAGAATAAGTTGTTTTTCATGTAGCTATGCTATACAGTATTTGAAATTAAACAGAATTACTTATTACTGTATCGTTTCCATTACACTTGTGGTTGCACTCTCGTTGTTGCCGACAGGCTAGCATTGAGTTTTATTGAATTGTGTGCTTTCAGGACAGTATTTTTGCTTTTAGCAACACAGAGCATTAACACATATTGATATTAAGTTCATTCTTCTGTTTAACCAGTTGTTAGTTAGTTTGACTTCCCTAATTTTTTTAAATAAAAGCTATTTAAGGTTTTGTTTGTCAATTTGCTAGGTGTGGTTAGTGTTTGACCTTTGTCTATTGGTTCTTCTGTGTTGAACCAAGTGAAATGGGAGGTTTGCCATGTGGAGAATCCCATGAGGATCCATTGACATCTTCGCCCTGACCGAAACCTGGGCGACATCTTCCCCCTGACCGAGGCCACGCCTCCCGGCTATACCTTCCACCAAACCCCATGGCCTAATCACCTTGGTGGCAGGGTGACTCTCATCTCCTGGTCCACCCTTAGCCTTCTCCCTTACTCCCTTCCCTTCCTTCGAACAGCGCACTCTCTACCACCCCTCCAGTCTTTCCCTCAAAATCCTCCTAGTCTACCGTCCCCCCAAGCCCTCTCCCACTTCCTTCTCTGACATCTCCACTCTCCTGTCTTCTCTCTCCCACAGCTCTGAACACCTCCTCACCCTAGGCGATTTCAACCTCTTCTTCACTCCTTCACTCCTTCCTGCTTTACTTCTAGTAACTTCTCCTCTCTCCTTACCTCACTTAATCTCTCCCTCCACGTCCACTCTGCCACCCACACCCATGGCGAACCACTCAACCTGGTGATCACCCGGGGCCTCACCACCTTGGACATTGTTAGAACAATAGTTCTCAGATAATTAGGTTATAATATAATAATAATCCTTGCATTTGATATAGTGCTTTCCACATCTTATCGACGTCCCAAAGTGCTTCACAGAATATACTGTAAAGTGAATTGACTGTATGTATTTGTGGGCGAATCGCGGCAGCCAATTGCGCACAGCAGTGTCCCCACAAACAGTCGTGGATTGAAATGACCAATTTTATTATTGTGTTTTTTTTGGAGGGATTATTGTTAGGCGTGTGGAGTAAGGAAACTTGCCCAAGGTTTCGGATTGAGGTTCGGATCTCAATAAACCCGACAGCCGGAGTACAACAGATTTTACAGAGAGAGACATAACCAAGAAAAGTGGTGGAACAACAGGACCAAAGCTTCGTAAGAAGGTACTGGTGGTTCCGGGCCTTTGTTCTTGCAAATCGCGTGTTCAAGCTTTTGATCCCTCCAGCCGTGTGAGCAGTGCCTTCCTCCCGGGTTATTCGCCGAGTACCCCCTCTGTTCTCCTTCTGTCTTTTAGATCCCATGTGATGCAGTTTGAACACGCCCCTCCTCATTCTCCCAGACGGACATTCACTTCCCTCATCACTCACAAGATGTTCTTCCCTATATCTCATCACCATCAAAGCCATTTCCGTCCACTACTTCATTATCCTTAACACCTTCCCCCTGCTCAATCCTCCAAAATTACCTACCGTCCGTCAAAAACTATCTCCCCCCACTCCCTCTCTGCCGTCTTTGAGTCATCCGAACTCCTACCCCTCTGGCTCTCTCTAAACCCTCCTCTCTATCCATCCTCCACAGTTCCCTCTCCTCCATCTTTGACTCCATTGCGCCCCGCACCCTTCGAACCACCTCCTATTCCCGTAAATCCCCCTGGTACACCAGCCATCTCCGAACCCTTAAGGTGCAAGTGTGAACTTCCGAATGAGCTTGGACCAATCAAAATTAACGGTCCACCGGCAAATTTAGCTAGACCATACCAAGGCCTACCACTCGGCTCTAGCCACCGCCAAGTCCTCCTATTACTCCAAATTAATCTTGGAGGGCAAAGACAATCCCAGGCTCCTTTTCTCCACCACTAACTGCCTCCTCCGTCCATCCTCCCATGCCTCATCCATCCTGTCCTCTAAACTCCAACTGCAAGGAGATGGTGGACTTCCTCGAATCAAAAATCAAGGGGATTCGTTCAGCCATCTCTACCCCATCCTCCAATACTTCCCACTACCTCTCCCCCAGGATTCATCTCACTCCCACCCACCAACACATACCTTCTAGTTTCCACCCTATCCCTCCCCCCGCCTTTTCTGCTCTCCTCCACAAAATGAAACCCACCACCTGCTCCCTTGACCCCATCCCCACCTCTCTCCTCATCTCCCAGCTCCATCTCCTAGCCCCCCTCCTAACTGATATCATCAAACTCTCCCTGTCCACTGGCAATGTCCCCACCCTTTTAAAAACTGCTGTCATCACCCCCATCTTAAAAAAATATTCTCCCGATCCATCCCTACGCTCTAGCTATCGCCCCATCTCCAACCTCACTTTCCTCTCCAAGGCCCTGGATTGAGTCGCTGCTTCTCAGTTTCGCTCCTTTCTCTCTCGTCTTTTCCTCTTCCAACCCTTTCAATCTGGCTTCCATGCTGCCCACAGCATGGAGACAGCCCTGGTCAAAGTCTCTAACGACATTCTAGACATCTGTGACCAAGGCTCTCTCTGCCTCCTTGTCCTCCTTGACCTCTCCGCCGCCTTTGACACTGTCGACCATTCCATCATCCTCCATTGCTTCTCCTCCCTCCTCAATCTCCGCGAACCTACCCTTATCTGGTTCGACTCCTACCTCTCTCATCGTCTACACTTTGTCGCCACCAATGGCTTCTCTTCCAGCTTCCACACTGTCACCTGTTGTGTCCCCCAGGACTCTGTCCTTGGCCCCTTAGTTTTCAACATCGACATGCTCCCACTTTGTGACATCTTCGCAGACATGGGAATAACTTCCACATGTGTGCTGATGACATCCAACTCTATCTCTCTGCCTCTACCCTCGACTCCAGGACTACCTCTGTCTTGACAGACTGTCTGTCAGACATCAAGTCCCGGATGAGAGCTAATTTTCTACAGTTGAATGTCAACAATTCGGAGGCCCCCGATTGCCTCACACCAGCGTCTTCATGCATCAGGTGCTGGCAGCATCAACCTCCATGTTTTCTCACTCAACCTCACCAAGCCAGTCAGGAACCTAGATGTCTTGTTTGATCTTCTTTAATCCCCCACATCCAAGCAATGACTCACTCTGCCTTTCCCCAACTCCACAACTTTGCCCGACTCCGCCGCTATCTCCCCCCCAAAGCCGCTGAAACCCTGATTCACGCTTCATTACATCCCGGCTCGACTCTACAAATAAGCATATCAGCCTTCCCAATCCCTCCCTCCACAGGCTGTAGATAATCCAGAACTCTGCAGCCCATGTCCTCTACTATTCCAAACTCTGTGAGCCCCATCTCTCCCATCCTTGCCCGACTCCATTGGCTCCCCATCAACCAGAGGATCCAATTCATGATCCTGGTCCTCACGTTTAAAGCCCTCCACAATGTAGCCCCACCCTACATCCATGACCTTCTAACCCCTTACCAACCTGCCCGCCCCCTCTGCTCAGCAGGCTCTGGCCTGTCCCTCAACCCACCTGTCCCCACCATTCGCAGGTGAGTCTTTAGCCACTCTGCCCCCAACCTCTAGAACTCCATCCGCAGTCCCTCCGCCTCGTCCCCTCCCTGGCCTCCTCCAAGTCTCGCCTCACGACTCTCCTTTTCAGCCCATCGGCAACCCCTGCCCCCAGCTCGGGTCTGAAGCAGTGATTGCTTCATGTCAGGAGGATGCCTTGGGACATCCTCCTGACATGAAGGACGCTATACAAATGTAATTTTCTTGTTGTTGAGGAATCACACCATGCTGGAATATCACATGCTTGATCACAAGGTTAAACATCACCTATGTTTGTATCAGAGATATGTTAGCTGAATTCCTTGGAGGTTGATTTTCTGTTTTACATTGTGATGCTTGTAATTGGACTTTGAGCTCCTTGTATCTGCTGTGTGTCCAAATGACATTCATTTAATGGAGGATTAAAGGTTTGTCTGTGGTGAATATAGCTTTTATCCAGCAAAATGTGACACTTATCAGCAGCTAAGATTACCTTTTCATCCTGGTTACCCTTTGAAATAACAGGCTATATACATTAACCATACAAAGTAAGTAAAGAAGGGCCTTCATTGCTTGTCAGAGTCACTCGAGTGGCTGGAGTACTTGATCCACTGGATTCCTCCTCCTCCTGAATTAAGAATTGTGGGAACACAGATACAATATATGCCAGCTTGTGTTTACTTGAGAGCATGTGAAGGAAAGTGGAGCTCAGGATTGTAGTCGAAGAGAAATTGCAGTACACAGCAGTCAGATTCCATTTATCAAAGCAGGACTATAAATAAAAGAAACAAACGTTTGCTGGATAAGGTGGAAAAAGTTTGAGTGTATTGTGTCCAGCTTTTTATGATGCTTACCAATCTAACTGCAGTTGGGGATGCCAAGGAGTTGAATGGAAGTTAAGCTCGCAACAAGAAAAACAAAACACTTTTATTCTGTGACAGATTCACAGGAGTATTCTTTTCATTGGTGTGGTGCCCAAAGATGTCATGAATGCTGTGTTATCGTTTCCAAATTACCAGATAAAACTACTTCCATGCAAAATCCCCAGTTTTTGTTTTAAATGAATTTAAATCTTGCAGATGGCTATAAGAGCAAAGAAAAAATTGATCCCCACCAAAATCCTGTTTGTTTGCACCTCTGCACACTTGAATTCACTTGAACTCCCTTACATGTTTTGTACCATACATTTTTGTCCGCCAGGTAACTTACACATGCGGAAACCCATCAATCATCAACCCATCACCCAATCAATCCAAACCAGTCTGCAGAATTTTCAACCTATGTGTGGAAATCCCAGAGATGTTTATTGGAATGGAATGTGCTGTATCTCCCTGGAGGGAAGCATCGTGCTTATCTAATTCAGAGAAGGAGTATGCATAGGCTTGGGCAACAGCACTGGATTCCATAAAGATGGAAGTATTTCATAACTTTCCTCTCCCATGACTAAGAAAGTTACTGTGAATTACCTAGAAGATGATTCAATATTAACTCTTTGTTTGACATTGCTCATCATGACTGGTAATTTGTTTGTTGAAACTTGCTTCACTCCTCACTCACAAAAAGAGCAGCATTCTGGAACTTCTCTGTAAATCTCACGTGAGATAGTGAAGGATTGGCCTTCTCTACGTTGTGCAGTTGGCTGTGTGCAATCGGCTGCTGTGTTTTGCTCACAAAATATACAGTCAATTCACTTTATAGTGTGTCCTGTGAAGCACTTTGAGACGTCTTGATAACTTGATAAGTTACTATATCAAATGTAAATCTGATTATTATTATTTGATTACCGTATATCTCCGCTTATAAGGCGCACTTTTTTTCAGGTCGAAAGATCTCGAAAGTGGGGGGTGCGCCCTATACGCAGGTACAAGCAATTTTGAGCCTCGGAAATACAGTAAACAGGAGGGGCGGCCGGCGCGCTGTCAGCCGGGGTTTGGTCAGTGTCTGTCGGGGGTTGGGGGGGAGCGGGTGACGGGGCTTCGGCCTCGGCCGCCCGGGCAGCGGCAGCAGCAGCGGACTTCAGTGCTGTGCTTACCTTCTGCCGAACCCAGTCTGCCTGCCTCACTCCCTGCCGCTCTCTCTCCCTCCCTCCCTGCCTGCGTGCCGGCCTGCCTCTCTCCCTCCCTCCCTGGCTGCCGGCCTGCCTCTCTCCCTCCCTCCCTCCCTGCCTGCGTGCCTGCCTGCCTCTCTCCCTCTCTCTCTCCCGGGCTGCCGGCCTGCCTCTCTCTCTCTCTCTCTCTCCCGGGCTGCCGGCCTGCCGCTCTCCCTCCCTCCCTCTCTCACTCTCTCTCTCCCTGCCTCCCTCTCTCTCTCTCTCCCGGGCTGCCGGCCTGCCTCTCTCCCTCTCTCTCTCCCACGCTGCCGGCCTGCCTCTCTCCCTCTCTCTCTCCCTGTCTCCCTCTCTCCCTCCCTGGCTGCCTGGCTGCAGCCTCTCTCTCTCCCTACCTACCTGTCTCTCCTGTCTCTCCTCCCTTCTGCCGGCAATATCATTGAAAATGCTTCCGTTTTTTTTCACCAAGAAAAGGTCAAAAACGGGGGGTGCGCCTTATAAGCGGAGATATACGGTATTTATAAATTTTAGTAATGCATCTCATCAAGCTTATTTTCACCATGGCATATTCCATTTAATAACACTAATTTAATAATATAATAATAATTAAATAATTCCATTTAATAATAAACCCTCAAAAAAATTGGTAATTTCAATTTTGTTTGTAGGACACTGCTGTGCGCAATTTGGCTGCCGCGTTTCATCCATAAATATACAGTCGGCTTTCCTGCTCTCCTTCCCCCTACCCTTGCTATTTTTCCCTCCTTTTTCCCTTAATCCCACTTCTATGACTGTTTGTGGGACATTGCTGTGCGTAATTTGGCTGCCACATTTCACCCACAAATCTACAGTCAATTTTCCTATTCATCCTTCCCCGACCCCTCCCCCCCTACTCTTGTTCCTACCTAACTGTACAGCAGCTTAGGACATCCTCTCGACGTGAAAGGCGCTATATAAATGTAAGTTTTTATTGATTGATTGATTGATTGATTAAATTCCATGATCTTTTGAAAGGTTTCAAACTTCCCAGGAACAAGTTTCATTCTGCCCATCACCTTAGGCTTTTACACTTCCTGTCCATTCATACAAACATTTAAAAACAAGAACAAAGAAGGAAGGGATATGTTGGCTGGCTGAAGCATTTCTGCCCAGCACCCCATCCTTTTGATATTTTATTCTAATGTGCCAAACTTCCGAACGCTTACTTTTGGAGTAATTTGCTGATGATTTTGTACTAAGTAACATTGGTGAGAGGTTTCAGGAGGATGAATATTGACTGGACCACACACACATTACACCAGTGGTTCCTTGACCACATTCAGCAGCACCAACGTTTTGAAGGAATCATAATGCGGGGTTATATTTCTGAATACTACTAATAATAATCCTGGCATTTGAATCAGTTGAGTTTAGATCCGCAGCCATGATGCTCAGGTTGTATAATGCTCTGATCTGGTTTCACCCAGGACTGCATTGACAGACCCAGGTTTTGCAACTAGGGAGAGTGGTTGTGGAAATGGGCCATCAGTGGAGTTATCTTTCTATCGCTCTCTGAGCTTCCTCATCCTGTCTCTCCAACTACTTCCTGTCACTCTCCATGCTGCCTAGATTTAAAACATATTTGTGCAGTTTGATACTGTAGCCTTGAATCTAGTAGAATAATAATAATAATTCTTCCATTTGATATCACCTTTCTCATCAGGTGGATGACTCAAAGCTTTTCACAGGATTTACTGTGCCCTTCATGTGGGTAGGAGGGCATCTCAGAGCACTTAACAGTGGCGAAGCTTGGTGTTGAGCCAGAAAAGGAGAGGAGGTGACCAAACGCACAATTGAAGAGGAAAGTCTTCAGGTTTCCAAAGTAAACAAACTGGAGGCAAGTTAGAGGGATTGAAACATGGAGTTTTCAGAGATTCTGTGCGGAGTAGCTGAAAGCACAGCCGCCGATTATAGAGGGTACTAGGGAACTGCAGAAGATCTGAGCCAGCTGAGCAAAGGCTGCGTGTAGAGGAGTGGGATGTCAGCAGACTCATAAGCGAGATAGGAAACCTACATGGGGCAGATGAGAAACTCGTAAAAAGTACCACTCAATTTGATTCTGCAAGCTGGCTCTTGCTCAACTCTAGATCTCAATGACTGCCAACTGGCATGAAGGAAACATTCACATGATGGTCTCAGGCTATTACAGAACAAATTGCAGCATCAAACCAGTAATGCCAGCAAGAGTATTCTACTCAATCCCGCATTATGAAATACAAAAATAACACAGTGTACTTTTAAGAAATAAGAATTTGAATGTTGTTTGTAATTGAAAGGTCCCATCAGTACTTTGGTTATGTACAATGGCCAAACTTTGATCCTTAAAATATATTTCAATCATTATGTCAAGTTACTCACCCAAGTTGGTTTCCAGCTGGATACTTTGGCTGAGACTGCCAAACTAAACTTTCTTGCTCACTGTTTGCTAAGGGAATATTGAAAATTACAACCAATACACCATCACCGAATACGCTGGAAAAAACTGATTTTAGGTGATGCCAATGTAAAATGCCTATTTGTGTTATTTTTAGGAATAAGATTTTCCATTGCCAGTTTGGCACAGGAGTTCACAGTCTCGGTTTTTAATGCTAATTCCCTGCCTTTTTTCCGCCCCTGCGAGGTTTCAATAGCCATGCAGATGATGTTTCATGATATTGAAGGTGCCCTGTTTTGATTTCAAAGTTATGTCTTGGTGAGAATGATTCATTGAAAATTATAGGTTATTTTCAATCAGTTCCATTTGATGGAAATGTTCAATTAGTTGCAGTCTGCTACAGTTTTTTAAATTTAAATAGAGCTCCAGACATTGTAACATATTGCTGGTCTGTTTTCTGCTTATAATATTCAGTTCAAAAGTTTAAGAAATACAGTCGGCATGAAATCTACAAATTATCTTGTTTATGGGGTGAACTTTGAGAGCCTGGATGAAGGCTAACCTCAGTTGCATAGACTAGGGAGACACTACCAGAATACATCCGTTGTGGATCAATGAACATCCTTCAAATCACTTCTGTGGCATTCGCAGGACAAGCAATTGACTAAATGTTACGCCACTTTATGCTATATCCTGTGGAGCACTTTGAGACGTCCTCCCGATTAAATACCAGCCCAACTACAAATCACGTGATATAGTCCTGTACCAAAAAGATGTGAAATGTAAAACAAACACTGTAAATGCGTGATTAACATCTGAAAGAGAAAGTAGGTTAGCAATTCAGTTGTTATCTCTCATTAGTATGGATCACATCCTAAACCTTAACCTACATTTCTCTTTTCATTGTGCATTTCCAGCACTTTTTGTTTTGATATCAAATTTCTAGCATTTGCAGAATTTGTTTTTCAAGCAATGTGCGTAAGGAGCATTGGAATTGATGTGTGCTGTCTTGTAGACTGAGGATGCCTTAAATAGTTAGTGAAAGAATGGGATTGAATTCTGCCTCTCCACATTTTAGCATGATGGCACACGCACATCCATTTCTGCTTCACAGTGGATGCTTTGTATGCTGGAATTTTTGTTGGATTAATTTCCTCTGAAGTATTTTACTGTTACTTGTACAGGTATTAAGAGGATTATTTTTTCCATTGGGATGGAAGGAATATTCCTCACCTGACAGCACAGTCTGTTGGTGTACAGTTCTATAGGCCAGGTCTGCAAAAAAACAGTACAGTAAGTGCAAAAACAAGGTTAGTCATAGAATTGCATAGAAAAATATGACATGGAAACCACCAATTTGTGCCCAGCTAGCTAGCGGCTGTGTTTACATTCCATACAAGCCTCCACTACCCTTCCTATTCCCTTCTCCAATACCCCTACCTCTTTCTCCTCCTGATGTGAAAGGCGCTACACAAGCGTAATTTTATTGTTGTTGTGGTTGTTGTTCTCCCTCATGTATTCATCATTTTCTCTTGAACACATAAACAATTTTTGCCTTAACCAAAGATTGTGGCAGTGAGTTTTGTGTTCTCACCATTCTCTGCATAAAGATATCCCTCCTGAAATCCCTTTTAGATCTGCTACTGACTCATATTTGTGCCCCTCGTTTTGCACTAGAAAACAAGTGGAAAGCTATCAATCATCTCAAGTTCTCATCTTGCCCAATCTTTCTCAATGGCAGGATTCAACCAAAGTGATTAGATTTGTTTGTTTTTTAAATCTCTGTCTATGAATTTTAGGAGCAAGGGAAACTGTGGTAGGCAAAGGTTCAACAACATTGAAGTTCTGGGAAAGAATGAGATTATGTAGGAGTTTGCATTATTATTGACTCTAAAAGAATGCGAAATAGGAACAAGAGAGGAAAGTTTGAAAGAGAAATGAAAATAGTAGTACTGATTTAAAAATAGAGCAAGGGGAAAATCTCCTAGAGAGCATTAACTTTGAATCTGAAAGTATTATATTTTGGGCATGTGTGTGTACAGGCTAAGAAATGCATTTGACTCCCCTCTCACAAACACACACAGTGCCCCCAAATCACATAAACAATGGTGTTACTGCCATGTGTTTCTGGCATGAACACATTCATTCTGACCAAATTACTCAGATACTTCAATAAAATCTACAAATTAATCCCCTCTTTCATCCAATGAACTTTTGCATTGCACTGGTCTACAGGATTTACTGTGAAATGGAGTGACTGTATTTGTGAGTGATAGTGGCAGCCAATTTGTGTATAGCTATGTACCACAGAATGTAGCAATGTACCACATCAAGTGAATGACCAATTTTGTTCGGAGGAATTGTTGGCCAGGACCTCGAAAGAAACTCTCTTCTCTTTCTGAATAGTGCATTGAGATTTTTAACGTCTACCTGAATAGGTAGACAGGATATTGGTTTAATTTTCATTCGAACGATGCAAAGGAATCCTGAACAAAGAACTGCATGAAGTTACAGTGAAGCCAGGCAGCAATGGAAATATATATCATTATGTTTCACATCATTTCCATTATGTTTTTGAAAACCTCAGCAACAAAAGTATCCCAACAGGATTTCCTCTACAAATAAATCAAGTACAGTACTGTACTATGTCATTGTTTTCCCACCACTCTTCCCCGCCCCCCGGAAAGCAACAGCAAGTGCCTGCAGCCAATTGATTTCATCTTATTGTTATTCAATGGGGACTCCTGTACATGGGGATTAGAGCAGCCAAGTTTGTTGGGATTTCCGATCGCGAGAGTTCAAAATACTGACCCAACAATCCTTTCATAAAGGTACGGTTTTTAATATGTGTGTTTACAAAGTGTGAAAGACAGATTGGTTATAATTTACAGAAATATACTACCGGGTTCAAACAGGAATCAGCTGAATCAATCGTCGGTTAGTCTCAAGATGGTGTTCTAATGTCTGCTGCTGTACTCGCACTCCATCTGGTCTGGTCCTGCAGGTCTAACTTTGCTTTAGACTTCTCCCCTAGTTATACAGAGAAGTCCTCTTGCCCTTTGACCTGTCCTGACCTTCCCTTATCTCTCGTATTCCACCATCTTCTTTGTCCTGTCTAACGATATTAATGGGAGCTGAGAGGCATGCAATCATAGTATCTAAGAGAGAAGAGCGCTTTGTTTATGCTAACCTCCTTAAACATCCTTCCTGCCTGATATCAAAACTAGGGATCCCATCCATCTGTTTTCCCTCTTTGTCCTGTCCAACCTGGGGTAGGAGGGAGGTCTAATCACATTCCCCTGCCATCCTTAGAGTGTTGATAGTTTACCCTAGAAGACGCTAGACATGCATTCTATTATTTCAGCCCTTTCCCCAAGGTCTTATCTCTTGACCAGATGGCCCTGACCACATACCTCTCAGATCAAGGGTTAATCTGGTACTCTCCAGTTTATGGTGCCCATACATTTTAACCATACCCATCAGTTTCCAACAAGTTGAAAGCAGGTTCAAAAATATTGTTAAGGCCGAAGCTAAACTCAGTATACGGGCCTACTTATTGTGTTAACATTCAGCTCTTAAAAAAACCTGAACTGCAGACAATATCCCAGGCTTCCAGACCCTACCCTGTTTGGGACTAAAAAACAATCCCGTTTACTATTATTAATCTAAAAAAAAATTGAAACCATACTACCAGTTTTACAAATTAAAAATGAAAAGCATTACCTTTCTCTTCTATTATCTGATAAAGCTGATTCAAACACCTTAAGTAGTTATGAAATTAAGATTATATATAACATATATATATTACAGTTAGACCCCGCTTAACGAATGCCCGGTTAATGAAAGTTCACGATAACGAGGCTTTCTATTTGTACCACTTATCCGTTTAACGAAGGCTGCGTTCGCTTTAACAAATGTTTACACACTATTTAAATCTCGCGGACTTCTCGTGCACAGCTTCCCATCAGTAGCGTCTTTCCGGTTGCCCCAGCATCTCACACTCAGTCTTTAGCGTGCCTCAGTTAAGCAGTGCAGTGCAGCCCCTCCCATATGGGAGGAGCTTAAGCGGCAGGATGCTTTGTGGCTTCAATAATAGTAAGTCGAGGACTGTCTGTATTTTATTGTATATTTTTGTATTTGCTAACATTTTAATATTGTACTGTTGTATTTAAAGTTGTGTAGCCTTCAATAGCAGCTGTATCTATCTTAGGCCTTTGCTAGTACAGGTTGAGCATTCTGAATTTGGGCCCGTAGCCGGTATTTCCGGACTTCGGCAACACCAGAAGCGTGTCACATGTCTGGAAATGCCTGGGTCCAGGTTGCGATATTTCAGTGTGGTGACTGTGAAGACCTGGCCTGGAGCAGGTAGGATTGGCGTTTTTATTCTTGCAATTTTTGTCACATTCCGGATTCCGGAACTCTGGATTTTGGCTGCTCAACCTGTACACCGAAAATGTTAGCGCCAGGAACCGCTAGCAACTAAATTGATGTTAGCGGGGAGGCTCGGGTCAGGGTGGCGTTTTGGCTGCGGCCAAATACAGTAATACAGTCAAACTCTCACTTAAAAATATTTTCGCTTAACGAAGGGTTTTAAAGTCCCTAACCCCTTCGTTAAGCAGGGTCTACCTGTATATACAAAATGGAACTGAACACAATTCCCAATGTTCTTGAGTGTTGTATTCATTTTATTTGTGAGAAAGACCATTTTAATGATCACATTGCTTTGTATAATTTAATTCTCTATGAGTTCCAACATGTTGGTGGCAGTACATTGCCTTCCTTGTGTGCTGACATCTTCTCTCCACGTTGAGACAAGTCTTTAAAAACAAATAAAAGATGATCTTTGTTGGGTCAGCATAGTTGATAATTTCACCCAATCCATCTCAGCTTACATCCAACCCTGTCCAAAACTACACATGTATCCATTAGCCATTACATCTGATTTCTAGGCAGTGTTTAGCCATAGGATACCTACAAGGAGACTTGTTTTGTTTATTATAAAATAGATTTTTTCAAATATCTCTGCAACAGTACACACATTATTGGTATCACACACAGTATATGCATTATTAGTATCACTCTCTCCTCGAATCAGAAGGCTATGGCTTCAAGTCATACAACGAGGACTGGAGGATAGCTAATGTTACTCCCTTGTATAAAAAGGGGCAGAAGGACAAGCCTGGTAACTACAGACCAGTCAGTCTAACGTCGGTAGTGGGCAAACTTCTAGAGTCCATAATCAGGGACAAGGTAGATCTTCACTTAGAAAGATATAGGCTAATAAAGGACAGTCAACATGGATTTGTTAAAGGCAAATCTTGCCTTACAAATCTGATAGAATTTTTTGATGAGGTAACGGAATGGGTGGATAATGGTAGCGCAGTTGATGTAGTTTACATGGACTTTCAAAAGGCATTTGACAAAGTGCCACATGAGAGACTTATTATGAAATTAAAGGCCCATGGCGTAAAAGGGACAGTGGCAGCGTGGATCCACAACTGGCTGCGAGACAGAAAGCAGAGAGTTGTAGTGAGTGGCTGTTTTTCAGATTGGAGGGAAGTGAGCAGTGGTGTGCCACAGGGATCGGTTTTGGGACCATTGCTGTTTGTAATCTACATCAATGATCTGGACTTGGGTGTACGGAGTACAGTTTCCAAGTTTGCAGATGACACTAAGTTAGGGAGAATAGTAAACAGTGAGGAGGATAGTAGCCATCTGCAAGAGGATATAGACAAATTGGTAAAGTGGGCAGACACATGGCAGATGAAGTTTAATGCAGAGAAGTGTGAGGTGATGCATTTTGGGAGAAGAAATGAAGGGAGGCAATATAGGCTAGATAGTACAATTTTAAATGGTGTGAAGGAACAGAGAGACCTGGGGATTTGTGTTAGTGACTCGTTGAAGGTGGCAGGACAGGTAGACAAGGCTGTTAAGAAGGCATATGGGATACTAGGCTTTATAAATAGGGGTATAGAGTACAAAAGTCAGGAAGTGCTGACTAACCTCTATAAGAATTTGGTGAGGCCTCAGCTGGAATACTGTGTTCAATTCTGGTCACCACACTACAGAAAGGATGTGAAGGCATTGGAAAGGGTACAACGAAGATTTACTAGGATGGTGCCAGGATTGAGGGACTTCAGCTATGAGGAGAGGCTAGATAGGCTAGGGTTATTCTCTCTGGAGCAGAGAAGATTGAGGGGAGACCTAATAGAGGTTTATAAGATCATGAGGGGTTTCGACAGGGCAAATAGAGAAAAACTATTTCCACTCGTGGGCGAATCTGTGACTCGTGGTCACAGATTTAAAATAGTTTCAAGGCGAAGTAGAGGGGAGCTGAGGAGAAATTTTTTCACTCAGCGAGTTGTTCGAATCTGGAATGCATTGCCTGAAAAGGTGGTGGAGGCTGATTCAATAACAACTTTTAAAAGGGAATTAGATCTTTATTTAGGGAGAACAGGTCTATTAGGCTATGGGGAGCGGGCAGGGCAGTGGGATTGAATTGCTCTTTTCAAAGAGCCGGCACAGACTAGATGGGCCGAATGGCCTCCTTTTGTGCCGTAAAATTCTATGAATCTATGAATCTATGAATCTAAACGGGATTTGGAAGCTATCTCTGCTGATTCTCCAGTGCTGGTATTCTGTGTTGTCAGAGTGCTGTCCTTCAGATTAGATGTTAAAATTGAGATCTCACTTGCCTACTCAGGCAGGTGCTAAAGATCTCATGGCACTATTCGAAAAGAGGAAGGAATGTCTCCCAGTATCCTGACCAACAAACAATCCCCCAAATATAATTGGTCACTCACTGCACAGCCAGCTGTTTGTGGGGCATTGCTGTGTACCAATTAGCTGTCACTTTTGCCCACAAATGCCCAGGTACAGCACTTTACAGTATAGCCTGAAGCACTTTAAGATGCCTTAACAATGTGATAAGGCACTATATCAAATGCAAGTATTATTATTATAATTTATTATAATACGATAATTATCGATATTAAAGTAGGGGATGGCCCCCACAGGGCTTGCAATGGGATACAGCCCATGTCTTTTACCCCATTCTTCTACTCTAATATTGGTGGGATGTGTTACTTATTTTTATGTCTGCAGGTCAGTGCAAAGACACCTTCAGCATTTACCAACATCTTTTTAAAGTAACTAAAAGGTGCACTACATGGCCTGGTTCCACAGTAAGAATGAGGAAATCGCATAATCAAACTTATTTATCATTTTTTAAAACAGCCAGCACAACATCAAATGAAAACAGCTGTATTAAAGGAAAAATAAAGGATTTGAACCAACTACAGGCTGGGGCAAAGGCTTGAAATCTATGGAAAGGATTATATGGCATGTTTATTCATATCTCCAACATGCCAGCTACTACTTGTAGACAAAACTACAAGGCAAGTGTGAATAGACACATAGATAAGTGTAAAATAATTGATGGGCTGGCCATGGGCAGTTCTGAACCCGTCGGATGAACGCAAGTACAAACAAACAAACAACAAAACTTACATTTATATAGCGCCTTTCACGTCGAGAGGACATCCCAAGGCGCTGTACAGTCAGGTAGGACAAGAGCAGGGTGGGAAGGATCAGGGCAGGATAAAGCATAGTAGGAAAAGTATTAGTGGGCGAAACATGGCAGCCAAATTGCGCACAGCAGTGTCCCACAATCAGTCACGGAAGTGGGACTAGGGGCAAAAGGGGGTAAAGAAGCAAAAGGGGAGGGGTCGAGGCAGGGGGAAAAAAGGCAGGAAAGTCGACTGTATATTTGTGGGCGAAACGCGGCAGCCAAATTGCACACAGCAGTGTCCCCACAAACAATCGCGAAAATGGGGCCAGGGGAGAAAGGGGGAAAAGAGGGTAAGGGGGGAGAGGGAGGGAAAGTACCATTAAATGACGTCCATTAAATGACATCCATCAAATGACATCTGCACAATGACACAAGATTTTACCAGACCCTGTTTTTGTGCGTGCCAGCAGTTTTAAACAGGACAACTGAACGTCCTTTCAGTAGAATTTTGCTTTTATTCAGAATAGGTGCAGTCTTGTCTTTTTCATGCACCTCAAATTCTCTTCCTTCTCCCCTTACAGTGCCATCTCTTTCTGTGGTACAATTCCACTTATCTAATAGTAAGTGTTAGTACCCTAACTGATGCCCCCTAACTCCACATGGTCCAGGATGTTACAGCAAAATATTTGGGGCATTATGATTAATAGTTAACTTTTAGTGAGTCAGAAATATAAAATGTGAATGTCGATATAGAGGAAGCTGAAGGGAACTGATTTGTGACTTCTAAATCCACAATGACATTAACAGACTGGTTCCTCCGATTTGCAAGTACAGTAGAACCTCGGTTGGCGACCACCTCAGTTGCGCGACCACCTCCCCCCCACCAGGCGACCAGTCAGAGTCGGTCGCGAATATTTCCTAACTCATTTCCAGTTAAATAAACCTCACTGATGAGACCCCCCCGCCCCGGTTCCCAAACCACGGCCACTGATTTAGCAGGTCCCAAACAACATTTTCATGGTCCTAACGCGACCACTCTGGCCAATCAGGCTGCGGCGTGATGTCACCGAGACAAGATGGTGGCGCGGTCATGTGAGCGGCTGCTTTGTCAGACAGTAAAAAAAGAGAAGCTGCAGGTAACAGAGCGTCCGGCCCCTTCTCCCCCCCCCCCTGAGTATCCCCACTCCCTGGCTCCGAGGCACCTCCTCCAAGTATCCCCTCCCCCTGGCCTCCAGACACTCACTCCCTGGTCTCGAGTATCCTCCCTCCCTGGCTCAAAGACACTTCCTCAGAGTATCCCCCTCCCCCACAGCCTCGAGTATCCCCACTCCCCGGTCTCGAGTATCCTCCCTCCCTCGCCGGCCTCGTGTATTTCCCCCTCCCCCGAGACTCCCCAGCCTTGAGTACCCCAGCTCCCCGGCCTCCTGCATGGACAGTAGCCAATAGTTTAATCTTCCATCCAGCAGACACCTCACTAACGTGATCACCCACCACCAACATGACCATCTGATCATGGTCCCGTGGGTGGTCGCGTTACTGAGGTTCTACCTCTACCAATTGCATCTTATTTACTTGAATATATTTTTTATTGCTCTGTAAAATGAGGACCGAAAGATACTATTTTTAAAATAGTGTACATTTACATAGTGCCCTTCACGCAGGGTAATACCTCGAAGCACTTAAATGACTTAAAATATTCATTGTTCACAAGCACACCACCCAAAACTATTTACCAAGCTTCTGAAGACTGCTCCTTTCTTCAACGGAAGAAATGTTTATTGGTGTGCAATAACACCATAATTCTTTACCATAGGACAAGGTTAAACTGTTGTCTCATTTTAAAATAAACATCAATTTAAGGGTTTTGTGGGTATAAAATACTGTGAAGTACTGGAGAATGGAACACGCATGTTGTTTTACAGTCTCAGCTACAAATTATTCCAGCTCCGAGCAATGCAACTTAATCCCATATCAGAGGGATTCTCCATCATTCCCAACTGTGATGTTTTCACTTCACATAAGTGTTGCTTACTCATACCTGTGGTCCTTACTGACAGCATGTTACAAGATATGTTTAATGTTCAACTAACTAACTAACTAACTAACTAACTAACATGAAGGATAAAGGTAGTAATTAGCAATGACTCAGAAACATTTCAGAATTGGCAGGAATTCTTGGAAAAGAAAAGGAAGGTGAGGGTTTTGCAGCAAATATGAATTTCCCAAAATCATTTGATGAAACCTTAATCAGGTTATAAATTAAGGCACTAGGAACAATGGCGGCAAAGTGCATTGAAAACCGTTTCAGTTATAGGAAGTAGAGGATGATAATTAAAGCAACTAAACTTTACTGTAAAGAGTAATGGAGTTCCAGGGTGCCAAACCTGTTCACGTATCCAAAAATGTGGATATATAACTTGCTGAAGCCATAACTACAAAACTGTTTTTTCCACCACCAATTTGTTGTTGATATGTCAAAATGACTGCAGGACCGCAGGGTTAGAATGGGTGTAATACTTGCAAGGATGTTTGTGAATATAGATGATCAAATAGTTCATGGAACAATACAGTTCCTGTCTTGATAGGTCCATGGAAATATTATCATGAAAGCATCTGCTGCCTGACAATAGATTGCATATTAGATTGATGCCCCACCTAGGCCCGCATTGTATCACTGTACAGGAATTGGCAGGAATTTCAGATTGACTATCTTCAAAGTTGCAACTGGTTATTTCTGTCAGGAGACTAAATCAAAATAAAGTATATGACGGTGAAATGTTTATCTTACCTGTAGGAAATGATATGTCTTTTAAATGTTTTTGTTTTTATATGGTTGTGAGCTGTATTCAAATAACCCAAGCGCATTGTACTTGAGATACTTGTGGAGTCCTATAGCTCAGTGGCTAGAACACTTGCCTCGCAAGTGAAAGACCTCGGTTCGATTCCAGGCATGGTGAAACCCTAGCAAGTTTCCTTATTGCACACCCCCTCAAAAAAATTGGTTACTTCAATCCAGACTGTTTGTGGGACACTGCTGTGTGCTATTGACTGCCACGATTTGCCCACAAATATACTGTCAATTCCCTTTACAGTACATTCTGTGAAGCGCTTTGAGACGTCTAGAAGACATGAAAAGCATTATATCAAATGCAAGGATTATTATTTTATTACTATTACTTGCAGCCTAAAGAAGATTTCATCTGTCTGATTAGATTTGAGCAAAATTTGCTTACAGTAACATTGGATATGATACAAGCTGAAACTCTTAACCTTACATCTTCCATTTCTGTGTTCATATATTGTATTTACTTGGGTAAATGAATGGTTAAAGTTTAGCCCGGTTCCAATCTTAAGATTAGAAATTGATCATGTTAAATCTTTGCAATCATGAAGATTATGTCAAGTGCTTTTAGATGTCTGAGATGAGTATTCCTTCAAGTGGAAACTTTGAGTTATTTAAACCATTGCACAGATGATGGTACAATTTACGTCATGCACAGTTTTGTAGTTAATATTGGCACCATGCCAAAATCTGAGTATTAAACAAAGGATCTAATTCAGTATTCCTATATCTACAGGAACTTGATAAAAATGTATTTGATAAAACATTTACCTCCACACCCTTACTTATAGGATTGTTTTTTGTGCTGTTTTCCTCATTGTCAAGATAAGGAAATATAATGAAATTCTATTGATCATATCAATTTGAATCAATGTAATAATAATAATCTTATATCATTGACTGCATTTTACATACTAAAAATGATGCTAAAATGCCCCATTTTTGTTTAGAATAATTATGTGTTATGTACAATAATCCCTCAAAAAATTGGTCACTGTTTGTGTACACAGCTGTGTGCTTTTGCTACCATATTTTGCCCACCAATTCACTTCACAGTACATTCTGTGAAGACCTTTGAGATGACTAGAAGACGTGAAAAGCGCTATATAAAAATGAAAGGATTATTATTATTATTATCATCCTTTCATCTCACTTACCTTTTCGTTTGGTCAATTGGGAGTGAGACACATGTGGAAGCCAATCATTGTGCTTGAGCATCCAAACAACACAGAGTTCCATATATGCATTGCACCTGGACAAGGGAATTCCCTATTTGTCTGGATTGAAGTACAGACTCTCTCCCTGGGACCTGGTCCCAGAAAGGAAACAGGCTGACCCATGGACGTGTTACACCAGGAGGAATTGAGACTCCAAATGGCAAAGAAGAAACCAGGTATTTGAGTGGAGTCGTTATGTTTCCTCAGTTCAGAGACTGTTGAGGCAGGTTAAGGATATTGGTCGGTCCAGCTCAACACACCCAACCTAACACCTTAAGCAAGGACTAACGAGGAGTAACATTCTTAACAACACCGAGCACATGAGTTTCCATCCATTTCCTGAGCCTCAATTTCAAACTAAACATTTGCATCTATAGTTCTGACATCATTCCAAACAGGACACAACAATAATGTCCATAGGGAATTGACTGCTTTCCTGTTGCTGTCTGATGCTGAGGTTAGTTTTTCATTACAGTTAGTGACAACAATATTGTGTTAGAATGTTTTTCATTTCTATTTACCCAAGCTAAAGTTCTCTTTAGTGGTGTTAAAGCGCTCTGAGACGGCGTCCAGTGTAGAGTGCTCTATATGAATCCAAGTTGTTGTTGTTAATAAAAATAATAATAATCCTTGCATTTCTTTTGTGCCTGATTATGTCCTCGAGATGTCTCACAGCAAGATGTCACAGAATATACTGCAAAGTGAATTGACTATACATTTTGTGGACAAAACGCAGCAGCCAATTGTGCACAGCAGTATTCCACAAACACTTGTAGATTGAATGACCAAACTATATTGTTTTTGAAGGAATTATTAACCCTGGAAATGCGATCAGCCAATCGACTAACAATAAATCCAAGTCTCTCGCTTGTGAGGCGAGTGCTCTAACATAACTAATATAACCTACCATAGATCACAAAAGGGGATAAATACTATGAAGGGTCCTTTCATATCCATGTGTTGGTTGCATATAATCTGGTCACACATCAAATTATAGTGTCGAACCAGCACCATCTTGTGGAAGTTGCATTAATGAATTTTCAATGACTGAGACTCAGATGAGCAATATTCTGTGGAGTCCTGTAGATCAGTTTTTTAAGGATGTATCTAGCAGGTTGGATAGCGGGGAACCAGTAGATGTGATATATTTAGATTTTAAGAAGGCATTTGATCAAGTGCCACACAAAAGGCTATTGCACAAAGTCAAGGCCAACGGGATTAATGGGAACACATTAGCATGGATAGAAGAGTGGCTAAAGGGTAGAAAACAGAGAATAGGGATAAACGGGTCATTCTCGAATTGGCAGGATGTAACTAGTGGAGTGCCACAAGGATCAGTGTTTGGGCCTCAGCTATTTACAATTTACATCAATGATCTAGACGAGGACATTGAATGTAACGTATCTAAATTCACGGATGACACTAAACTAGATAGGAGAGTGAGCTGTGAGGATGATGCAAAAAGATTGCAACAGGATATAGATAGGCTAGGGGAGTGGGCGAGTAGGTGGCAGATGGAATTTAATGTGGGGAAGTGTGAAGTTATTTACCTAGGTAGCAAAAATAAAAAATATATTTTCTAGACGGGGAGAGGTTAGATAGTGTTAGTATTCAAAGGGATTTGGGTGTCCTTGTACACCAGTCTCAAAAAGTTAGTTTGCAGGTGCAGCAAGCAACTAAGAAGGCAAACGGCATGCTAGCGTTCATTTCAAAAGGTTTAGAGTATAAGAGTAGGGAAGTCTTGCTGCAACTGTATAGGGCTCTGGTGAGACCGCACCTAGAGTATTGTGTGCGGTTTTGGTTTCCTTATTTAATAAAGCACATACTTGCCTTAGAGGGGGTGCAGCGTAGATTCACTAGGTTAGTTCCTGGGATGAGGGGACTGACCTATGAGGATAGGTTGAATTCTCCAGTGTACAGAAGAATTAGGGGGAATCTTATTGAAACATATAAGATTCTTAAAGGGATGGATAAAGTAGACAGTGAGGGACTGTTTCCCCTGGTAGGAGAATCTATAACCAGGGGTCACAGTCTTAAAATTAATGGTCAGCCTTTTAGAACAGAGTTGAGGAAACACTTCTAGCCCAGAATTCACTACCCCAGAAGGCAGTAGATGCTCAGTCCTTGAACATTTTCAAGGCTGAGACTGATAGATTTTTTTTAAATAGAGGGCTTAGGGGCATATGGGGATAGTAAGTAATTAGAGTTAGGTCAGAAGATCAGCCATGATCTGATCAAACGGCGGGGCAGACTTGAGGTGCTGAATGTCCTGCTCCTAGTTCTTATGTTCTTATGCTCGTGTTCTCATTGGTTAGAGCAGTATTTGTGAAACTTGTGTTGGGAACAAGGGGCTAGAAATCAGTATTGTTGTTACATTCAAGCAGGGCAATTGATAATGATTACTTAATTTTGCTCAATTCCTATCCATTTCTTACTTCAGAGGGTTGACTTATTTTTTTTAAGGGGGCGGGGAGAAGGAAAAGAATCAGAGAATTTCCAAATAATGAATTTCCAAATAAATGCACGAAGTTTGAGAAATAAAATTGGTGAGCTGCAGGCTCAGGTTGCTGCGAGGCAATATGATGTTATAGCAGTAACAGAGACTTGGCTCCAGCATGGGCAGGAATGGGAGTTGAACATTCCTGGTTATAATGTATTCAGGAGGGATAGAGAGGGGAGAAAAGGGGGCGGGGTGGCAATTTTAGTTAAGGACTCAGTGACTGCCTTAGAAAGGAACGAGGTGGAAGAAGGACTAAAAACCGAATCTATCCGGTTAGAAATGAGGAATACAAAAGGTGCAGTTACACTGTTAGGGTGGTCTATAGTATACTATAGACCACCAAATAGTGGGGAGGAGATAGACAAGCAGATCTGCAAGCGTATCACGGAGAAATGCAGAACTAATAGAGTAGTGATAATGGGTGACTTCAACTATCCCAACATAGACTGGCAGAATAGTAGAGTAAAGGGCAAGGAGGGAGAAGAATTCCTGAAGTGTGTGCAGGACAACTTTCTTGATCAGTATGTTTCCAGTCCAACGAGGAAAGAAGCATTGCTGGATCTAGTTTTGGGAAATGAGGTAGGGCAAGTTCAACAGGTTTCTGTAGGTGAGCATCTGGGGAATAGTGACCACAATATCGTTAGATTCAGAATAATTATGGAAAGGGATAAGGAACGATCACAGGTGAGGACACTCAACTGGAAAAGGGCTAATTTCAATGAGTTGAGGTGGGACCTAGCCAAGGTGGATTGGAAAGAAAAATTGGCAGGTAAGACAACTAACGAGCAGTGGGCAGCGTTCAAAGAGGAGATAGTTCAGGCACAGGTCAAAAGCATCCCCACAAAGGTGAAATGTAAGGCATCCAAACCTCCCTGGATGACTAAGGAAATCGGGGCCAAAATAAAACAAAAAAAAGAGGCTTATGATAAGTGTCAGGCTCAAAATTCAGAAGGGAACCAAGCAGAATATAGGAAGTGTAGGATAGAACTAAAAAAGGAAGTTAGAGGGGCAAAGAGACTGCATGAAAAACAATTAGCGAGTAAGATTAAGGGGAACCCTAAGGTTTTTTACCAACATATTAAGAGTAAAAGGTTGGTCAAGGAGAGGGTGGGGCCAATTAGGGACCTAGGAGGAAATCTCATTGTGGAGGCAGAGGGCATGGCTGATGTACTGAATGAGTACTTCGCCTCTGTCTTCACAAAAGAAAATGATACAGCCAATGCCATGGTATTAGAGGAGAGGGTAGGAGAAATGGATAGAATAATTATAACCAGAGAGGAAGTGCTAAAAAGGTTGACGTCGCTCAAGGTGGATAAGTCACCTGGTCCGGATGGGATGCACCCTAGGTTACTAAGTGAGGCACGGGAGCAAATAGCAGGGACTCTGGCCACGATCTTTCAATCTTCCTTGGACACAGGGGTCGTGCCAGAGGACTGGAGGATAGCTAATGTTACTCCCTTGTATAAAAAGGGGCAGAAGGACAAGCCTGGTAACTACAGACCAGTCAGTCTAACGTCGGTAGTGGGCAAACTTCTAGAGTCCATAATCAGGGACAAGGTAGATCTTCACTTAGAAAGATATAGGCTAATAAAGGACAGTCAACATGGATTTGTTAAAGGCAAATCTTGCCTTACAAATCTGATAGAATTTTTTGATGAGGTAACGGAATGGGTGGATAATGGTAGCGCAGTTGATGTAGTTTACATGGACTTTCAAAAGGCATTTGACAAAGTGCCACATGAGAGACTTATTATGAAATTAAAGGCCCATGGCGTAAAAGGGACAGTGGCAGCGTGGATCCACAACTGGCTGCGAGACAGAAAGCAGAGAGTTGTAGTGAGTGGCTGTTTTTCAGATTGGAGGGAAGTGAGCAGTGGTGTGCCACAGGGATCGGTTTTGGGACCATTGCTGTTTGTAATCTACATCAATGATCTGGACTTGGGTGTACGGAGTACAGTTTCCAAGTTTGCAGATGACACTAAGTTAGGGAGAATAGTAAACAGTGAGGAGGATAGTAGCCATCTGCAAGAGGATATAGACAAATTGGTAAAGTGGGCAGACACATGGCAGATGAAGTTTAATGCAGAGAAGTGTGAGGTGATGCATTTTGGGAGAAGAAATGAAGGGAGGCAATATAGGCTAGATAGTACAATTTTAAATGGTGTAAAGGAACAGAGAGACCTGGGGATTTGTGTTAGTGACTCGTTGAAGGTGGCAGGACAGGTAGACAAGGCTGTTAAGAAGGCATATGGGATACTAGGCTTTATAAATAGGGGTATAGAGTACAAAAGTCAGGAAGTGCTGACTAACCTCTATAGGACTTTGGTGAGGCCTCAGCTGGAATACTGTGTTCAATTCTGGTCACCACACTACAGAAAGGATGTGAAGGCATTGGAAAGGGTACAACGAAGATTTACTAGGATGGTGCCAGGATTGAGGGACTTCAGCTATGAGGAGAGGCTAGATAGGCTAGGGTTATTCTCTCTGGAGCAGAGAAGATTGAGGGGAGACCTAATAGAGGTTTATAAGATCATGAGGGGTTTCGACAGGGCAAATAGAGAAAAACTATTTCCACTCGTGGGTGAATCTGTGACTCGTGGTCACAGATTTAAAATAGTTTCAAGGCGCAGAAGAGGGGAGCTGAGGAGAATTTTTTTCACTCAGCGAGTTGTTCGAATCTGGAATGCATTGCCTGAAAAGGTGGTGGAGGCTGATTCGATAACAACTTTTAAAAGGGAATTAGATCTTTATTTAGGGAGAATGGGTCTATTAGGCTATGGGGAGCGGGCAGGGCAGTGGGATTGAATCGCTCTTTTCAAAGAGCCGGCACAGACTAGATGGGCCGAATGGCCTCCTTTTGTGCCGTAAAATTCTATGATTCTATGATTCTATGAATTGATTGAATAAAGCTAGGCCAGTCCTTTGTGTTGAAACACAATGACCATTGGCAAGGCAGTTGGTGAAACGCAGAGTTCTGTGTGTCTTTGTCAATCTTTAAATTCCCTCAATAAGTTTGAGGATGGTGGTTTATTTCCCATTGGCTTAGTACCACTCTGTTACCAACCCAGCCGAGCTATTTGTTAACACTATTGTTAACACTAAGGGGAGAGACTAGATAGTGTTAACATTCAGAGGGACTTGGGTGTCCTTGTACAGTTGTCACAAAAAAATTAGTACCGTAAATACCCGCGTATAGGCACACTTGCGTATAAAGGCGCACCCCCCACTTTTGTCGTTTTCTTGGTGAAAAAAAAATGGAAGCATTTTCAATGATATTGCCGGCAGAAGTGAGGGAGGCAGGAGAGAAAAGTAGTGAGGGAAGGAGGCAGACTGGGTTAGGCAGAAGGCAGGCAGCAGGCACAGCACTGAAGTCCGCTGCTGCTGCCACTGCCCGGGCGGCCGAAACCGAAGCCCCGTCACCCGCTCCCCCCAACCCCCGCCGGACACAGTGTCCAAACCCCGGCTGACAGCGCCGGCCGCCCCTCCTGTTTACTGTATTTCCGAGGCTCAAAATTTCTTGTACCTGCGTATAGGGCGCACCCCCAACTTTCGAGATCTTCCCACGTGAAAAAAAGTGCGCCTTATACGCGGAACTTTACGGTATGTCGGTACAGCAAACAACTAGGAAGGCTAATGGTATGTATGCTGGTGATCATTACAAAAGGGTTAGACTATAAAAGTAGGGAAGTCTTGCTGCAACTGTATAGACCGCACCCGGAATACTGTGTCCAGTTTTGATCTCCTTATTTAAGAAAGAACATACTCACCTTAGAAGGGATACAGTGGAGATTCACTAGCTTGGTTCCTGGGATGAGGGGGTTGAGCTATGAGGATAGGTTGAATAATTAAAGCCTATATTCTCTAGAATATAGAAGAATTAAAGGTGATCTTATAGAAACCAGTAGTAGACTGTTTAACTATAACTGGGGGTCATAGTCTTACAATTAGGGCCTTTTTACACTGAGTTGAGGAAAAACTTCTTCACTCAGAGGGTAGTGAATTTATGGAATTCTCTACCCCAAAAGGATGTAGATGCTCAGTCCTTGAACATATTCAAGACTGAGATAGATAGTTTTCTTATGGATACAGGGATTAAGGGATATGGGTATAAGGTGGGTAGGTGGAGTTAGATTACAAGATCAGCCATGATCTTATTGAATGGCGGGGCAGGCTCGAGGGGTCGAATGGCCTACTCCTAATTCCTATGTTCTTATGTACTATTGACAGCAATTTGATTTTCATTTCAAATTAAATTATAATAATGTTAAAATGCAAGGACAACTATTTATTCAAAATGAATTGAAACTGTTGGGAATGAGTTCAGTCAGTTCTGAAGATGAAGATGTAGATATTTTAATTGTTTTCTCATTCTGTTTCCTCTTGCATGAGCTTTGTAAATTCACCTTTTGGATTGTGTTTCATACACATGCAACAACTAAGATCCCAAATAGAATCATAGAATCTTGACAGCACAGAAGGAGGTAATTTGGCCCATCAAGCCTGAGCTGGTGGCTCTTTGAAAGAGCTAATCAATTAGTCCCACTCCCCCCTGCTCTCTTTCCACATAGCTTTGCACAATTTTCCTTTTTTGCACATCTCATTTTTTCCTGAATGCACCTGGAACTTGCAGCAACAATTCCATACAATGCTTCTCACTGTTCTCCCCGTGGTTTGGAGTAATCAAACCATTTATTAACCTCTTTGGTGACCTCTCCTAACATTGTACTTGATCCCACCTAATGGCTGCAAGTATAAGAAACATTCACACAGATCCTGAAATCAGTTGCCTGCCATTTAACTCGCAGGGGAATGTTTCACACTGGGGGAAGGCGAAAAACTCAAGTGTGTAAAATAAAGATCAATCACATCATACTGACGTGAGTGTCTGAACCTTGGAACAGCAAGATGAGGGTCTGTATTTTGAGGTGTAGTACAGTATTGTGGGCAAGCCTGATTATTGCACCTCTAGAGAGAGCAGGGAAATACTCTGAGATGGTGTCTGGTTCCAGAATAGTTGCTGGTGCCCAATAAACAAAGGCCTAAGGGTAGTGGGGGTTCTGCTATAAAGAGTCTTGTCATTGTGTGTGTGTATATGTTAATAAATAATGGCAAAGCTATGTAGTGCATTTCTAAGGCAGAGAATTATAAAAGTGGCTCTCACATAAATCGTTATCCTCGCTATTAACCATCAGAGGGCGTCCCACTTCAATTTGTTCTTCAGTCAGGTCCAGTCCTGGTCTGTGCCTCAGTAAACCTCTCTTTACCATTGGCAGTGATTGGCAGTGTTGCTCCCAGGAAAGTTAGTTGCAATGAAAAGAAAATACTGAAATGGTTCAGAGCAATATAACCGCTGTGTCCTTGTTCATGTTGTTGTTGTCTTGAGAAGATGCCAAGTTTCTGTTAATCCATCACTGAATTCAGGTCGCAAGGCGAGGTGTGTATGTATGAGGAAAGCTTCACTGCACTCACTCACACACAGACACTCACACAGACAGACAGACAGACAGACAGTCACACACAGACAGACAGACAGTCACACACAGACAGACAGACAGTCACACACAGACAGACAGTCACACACAGACAGACAGACAGTCACACACATAGACAGACAGACAGTCACACAGATAGACAGACAGTCACACAGATAGACAGACAGTCAGTCACACACACAGACAGACAGTCACACATAGACAGACAGACAGTCACACAGATAGACAGTCACAGATACAGACAGTCACACACACAGACAGACAGTTACACACACAGTCACACAGACAGACAGACAGTCACACAGACAG